>JAZHAC010000030.1:13945770-15206860 GCA_039707435.1 Actias luna
ATATTATACTTAACCTCGTAAGGGCCAAGTTATAATCGAGATGAGTTGAAAGCCCAGTGTTCGTTATGTACACTTTTAGGCTAGGCATTTTAGTCTTTTTGTTTTATTAAAAAGTTAACGAATATAGTTTCTTTTTCTGCACACAATTATGTGTAAAGGAAAAAAGTCAAGTTAATTCATGTCTCTTGGTCATTTAAATGCATGTTGGGCGATTAGATGATCTCGAATTTCAATAGGTTTTTTTTTTTCTAGTCTATATATTTTTATGGCAGTAATTACAATATTATTATGCCACATTTGCAAATTTAATAGGTTGGTAGCATCTCAATATTGATTTTTAGATAAATTCCATAAGGTTAAAGGTAGTAATAGGCACTGAAATTGTTTAGTATAAACCAACAATTGTCAAGTTTTTCACGTACGCTTTGCGATGTTGAAACAATTTGTACGATTTATGTAGAATTGCTTTTGTTGTTAATTCCTTTTAAGACTATTTATTTGCATATGCACTTAAGTTGATATGTAAGCTTTTATTTGAATATAGTACTCATAATTATAATATAATTTGAGATCATTTAGAACGATTAGCTTGAATTAAAAGTGATATTAAACTTAACATAGCAAACTTTGGTAATCATTTGAGGGTACAAGAAGAACTGAATAACGTCCTAACAGAAATCTAGGTAGATAAGGTAAATATAGATCGTCTCGGATTGGTCGTACGATATATCTACAAGCATAGGCCAACTTTCAGTTGTTCAAAAGTATCCCCTCTAATATTAATCTTTTTAACTTGAGCAGAATTATTAATAAGTATTTCAATAATATTTTGGACATTGAAATTGTCAATACAATGTAGATTTAACTCATCTTTACTTGGGATAACAAACGTCAAATTAATTTTGAAATGTATCAGTGCCTACGTATACATTTGTGTAAGATAGCAAATGTAGGAAACGTCGTAAAGGGTACTCGATCTGGTTCGTTATCACGACTGAGTTGAAAATGTGTTGCCAAGAGTGCCCCAGCACTTACAATGAAGTATCCAATTGCTTTTATATCATCAGATGATGTCAGAGACTGCTTCCAAAGTTTGCCTGTGTCTCGATAAAGTTTGAAATACATTGTTTTCTGTTGGGTTTAGATTATTGACTATTGGTGTTTTTAAATAAGACAGCGACTGCCCACTTTCAATATATACTCTTTTGATATTTTTTCAGGCTTAGCAATAACTTGTTACCAATGCAATAGCCACAACGATTCTCGTTGCTTATTGGACAAGCTGCCGGACTCGTTGCGGCTACCGTGTCAACCGAAAGACACCATGTGCAGGAAGATCTCTCAAGTTGTGGAATTTGAGATGAACGGGATGCCGCCAGACAGCAGGGTCATTCGAGGATGTGGGTGGGACGATACCAGTTATAAGGTAAGTTTATAAAACAGTGTAATTTGGTGTATATTTTTGCCTTGTAATAGTTCTCGCTATACTGTTATATCACATGTTAAGGCTAGCAATGATGAACTAGAGTCACGTGCCTTTTTCATTCTCCATTATTAAGCACAGTTTCGTAAAAAATCCAATGAAAATCAATCTAGCCTTAATTTCTATAAACGTTCAAGCCATTAAACAGGACGACCTGAACTTAAACGTCATCGATATCTGATCAATATCTATAGTATAATCCTACCGGACTTACATATGTCATTTTATCCCAGTTTTGCCTCTCTAATGTTAGACCATAAACTCGTCTAGTAAGAAACTACGGTTTAAATAAAGGAAATAAGCTGGTAACTTTGGAGCGATGATAGCTCAGCTCTGTAAGAAAGCCGCGTCATAAGACGTGAGGTCAAATCCAACCACCTACATAGAGCTTGAGGAAGGAAGGAAAACATCGTGAAGAAACCATAGCTTGTGGTAGGACTTTTTCTGATGTCCGCCTGGCTAGCTACCACGATCAAATTGAAAATCTGCCGCCAAATACCAATAGGTGTGTTCCGGCAGTTGCACTTGAGAGCAGATCTCTCCACCGGTTTAACGTGTCTACCATCTTGGACCGTATCGTCACTGAACATCAGGTGAGATTATGGCCATAACGCTAAACCTAAAAAAAATGTGTACGGTAAAGTTAAATATTGGACGCGTTCTTAATTTCAATAATTGAGAGACATTGATAGATGATAGATGATAGATAGAGTACAATAATAAATTTACAACTGAAGATCGATAGATAGCAGTTTTGGCATCAAAAGTTTTACCATTGTTCACACAGTGTTTGATTTACTCAAAAACCTGTCTCTTGAGCTTTTTACATAACTGTAAAGGTATAAAATACTGTGATGATAGAGAAATGTTTGTTGAAATTCCGTATGAGGATTTTCTTCGAAGTTAATCTCGAAAACTACTCAATCGATTCAATTGTAATTTTGTAAATGTATATTGTTTAGTCCAACTTGAGAGATAGCATAATTTTTGTCCTGTTAATGGAGCTATATCTAAAAATGAAATAGGTAAAGACACTTTGATCCAGTCTTTACTATTGGAAAAAGCAGAGAAAGATCAACCAGGCCAGCACTAGCTGCTAACTTGAAATCGTGTTCAAAATAGTAGTCAAACTGCGAGTTAAAATGGCAAACAAAGTGCGAGTTGATCCACGAATAAGTCACAATAAACGCATGCAATCTACAGGATAAATCTGATGCTATAAGGTTTGGAGTTGTAATGAGTATCGTTTCCCATCCATAGGGACGTTGTTACCAACGTTCAGGGTTTGGCGGCAGGCAAGAAGTGTGCTCATGCTTAGAAGACGGCTGCAACTCCGCGTCAATACCAGTTGGCGGAACCGCACTTATGCTGCTGACATTCGCGCTTTTGAAATTCTAGTCAACATCCAATCACCAGTTCATTTGATTCTAATAATGAAATATATTTAGCATCTCCACTTACTTGTAAGCTTATGTTGTATGAGTTATTAAAGTTGAATGTTTGGTACTGAAGTAACCAATAAATAGCTAAATAAACTAAATAGGAAAGTAAAACTTCTAATATTAAGGATTCATAGGTTAAAAAAACTAAACAAACAGACAGCAAATAAAGAAAAGTATCTTAACCATGCCTATGATGCCATAATTGTACCATTTTTTATAAATTGATATTGATTTTCGTTTAATCGAATATTTCAGGTCAGAATATTACATCAAAGTCATGATATAATTGCATTGTCATTGATTATTGGCACTTGAGCAAACTTTGAAGTCGACGACTCTTAGCTCGTGAACATTGTTTCGTAAGATAATAATATGATATTAACTAATTAAAGTTAATTAGGAACCAAAGGAATTTGTTACAGAAGATCACAGATCTATGGATCATAATAAATTTGGTGAAATGGCTAATGAATTAGTAGATACAGTCTATAATACGTCAGAGGTATCTGTTATTAGTTTGATCATAACGTTCAATGTAGTTGTAAATATAGATATTTTAGAAGATTAGCGGGAAAAATAGAATAACGAAGTTAAAGAGATTAACAAAGTAGTGTAGATAGATGTTAATTATTTCGTTTCACACCTTGATTTGTTCGACGACGCAAATGTTTATGTTAATCTAATTATGTTGAAGTTGAATGGAGCGTGATATATTTCATTCTAATGCGGTTACTGTAATCAAGGTAGAGTTTTTAGTACCACTTCATTGTTGTGTTTGATTTGTTCCGAATGTATTTATTAAAGTTTCAATTATCTTCTATTTTTATTATTTACACATATCTGTTTAGTTTTTTTAGTGGCATTGCAATTGTTAGTACATTATTTCGGTTATATAATTTTCATATATAGCCTTGACTTTCGTTTATGGTTATTCTATCTAGGACCAATAGAATTCAAAATCTTTTTATTTTTGAAGAGCATTTACTTAGAAGACATTTTGATAATTGAGCAAAAATCTAAAGTCAAATTTTAAGAACCCATGTTAAAGACACTTGTACTTACATAAGAGAAATCATATATATAATGGTTTATATAAATTATTTCTTGTGAATACTTTGGTCGTATTAAAAGTGAGAGGATTTGGTTAGCAGGGTGAAAATTCAGTGTTGTATGTTTTTTAATGCCACATTATAGAAAATTAAGGCTTTTCTCACGAAAATAAAATATAAATGTTGCGGTCGACCACCCTTATCACTTAGGGGTATGACAAATAGATTACGACTCATTCTCAGAATCGGTCAAGCTGTTTCAGAGGAGTGCCGCAAGTAACATTGTGACACGAGAATTTTATATTTAAGATAAATTGTTAAAGAATCTAAAAAATAACGATAAATATAGGTTCAAATTTTTATTCCTTCTCAAAAAGTATATCAAAAACCAAAAAATATGAAGAAATAAAAAAAAACGGTTTTCCTATGTTGAATTTTGAAAGTATTTGGAAAACGTACAATATTTTTTTTGTTTTAAAAATTCTTAACTCTTTTGGTCGGGCAAAATTTGTAATTAAAGTCCTAGAAAAGTTTTTTATAGGGCAGGAAGGTATGAAAAACTTATAGCCAAGTCTAAAGGAGTCATGGTCAAAGGAACACCACGCGTTGGGCGAATTTGAAGATTTCATGAAAACTTCATCGAAATCTGTCCAGCCCTTTTGGTGTAAATCCGAGTTAAAGTTTTTCATAGGGTAGGGAAGGATGAAAATCTTTCAGCCGAGCTAAAGGAGTCATGGGTAAAAGGTCATGCTTTGGCGTCCAATGGAGGACACACCGATTTTTTTGTATACATAGATTTATATACTTATATAACCAGTATGGAATGATACAAACGGGACACGTAATATCCAAGTGTTTGGATAGTTCGCGACCGCCGCATCGCCGAGGTCTAACAAAGCACATCCTTTCTGTGACAATCAGAACAAATCCAGTATAATGTATCACCGGCATAATCTTGTTTCTATACATGCCCCGACCCAGTGTATCATTCAGTATCCCTGTGGGATGCTGTACGCGTCGCTTGATTTACCACTCAATACATCATGAGGTCTCTGTTCCCCGCATTGGTACTCTTATGTGGATTTATTAGATATGGTAAGTAATTATTTTTAAAATAATTATACTTATTTAATCTTCATTGTACACCATTATAGATAATACTGGCTTTCACCTGCGGCTTTGCTCATGTTAATATTGAATTTGTCAAATAATTCTGATTCTGGTACACGATATTTTTAAATAATTTATATCACATAGGATTGGTATATTTGTGCTTGCAGTCATTTATACGCGGGCCGCTCACTATTTTGGTGATAATGGCTGATACATGAATGATAGATATATGCTGTAGCGAGCTTTTCTGTAGGTCTATTTAAGATAAACATTTCCATTATACATTATATACGTGTACGGTTTTTGCAGTGCACGTCGGATTAGCTCGCAGATGGCAGATTTCTTTCCTACTTATGAGACACTTATCGTTATATTTCGGACAATTCACATGATATCTTTATAAATTATAGCCTATGTGTTATTCTGATACATAAGCTATATTATTTGTAAAGTTTCATTAAAATCCATTCGGTAGTTTTCGCGTAATTTGCGTATATTAGTAAGTCTCTTCCAGGTAACCTTTGGATTGGATTGGCTATGTTCCATGGATAACAACCAGCGCTGTTTTGGGTGTATAAATAAATCTAAACTAATAAATACGACGTAGATAAACAGAACATACATATGAAATATACTATTAAATATATAACTGATAAAATATATAATAATAATACATGAATATGAATCAAAATTGAGTATATCAATAGAATTTATCACATAAAGTTATGTGAAAGACTACATATAGGATAGATTTTGACATAATTTTTAAAATGCCCATCGTTTGATATGCCCTTAATTGATATTAAATAATTGTCCTTTACTTTTTTTAATACTGTCATCGAATATTATGTGATGAGGAAGCCAAAACCTAGCGGAGGGATTTCCTCTGAAATGCGGTTGTCGGAAGAACCCATATATGTATTTGGCGGTAGATTTTTAAATTGAGGATGGCGTTTGCTAAACGGAAATTAGAATTTATTATTTTTGATTATTTCTAACAGACGCTATAATTATATAAGGTTTTTCTTTTCTTAATTTGGAAGCTAATTCTCGTTGTTATAAGTTACTGTCGCCATTATCGTACGGTTGTTACCTTGTTGGATTTTCCGGGAGTTTTCGTAACATTTCCATTCACATCACTTAAAATTACAATACAATATTATCTATATTAAACAAAAAAAACCTAAAGATATTTATGAAAAAAAAAAAGAAAATGACAGATAAAGATCCCGCTGAAAATTTATAACGAGGTATTGTTTCATGCGAATGGCGGACGATTTAAACAAATGAAATGAATGTTTTAAATCAGATTCAGATATATATTTTTTAATTTAGTATTATTTGTTTTTTGATAGTTAAGGTTTAGCGTTATGGGCATAATCTCACTTGATCTTAAGTGAAGATACAGCCCAAGCTGGTAGACACGCTAAACCTGTGAAGGAGCCATCTCAAGTGCAACTGCCGGAACACACCTATTGGTATTTGGCGGCGGATTTTCAACTTGAGGGTGGTAACTAGCCAGGTGGGCATTAGAGAAAGCCGTATCACCGTGCTATAGTTTCCTCACGATGTTTTCATTCACCGAAAGCTCGAGGTCATCGTAGGTGGATTCGAATTCACCTCCCTTGACGCGAAGTCGTACACACTACCACATGGCCATCATCGCTTCATAATTGTAATATAGAAATATTAATATGAGTACACAAAAATTAATTCTATAATATATACATAAATGAAGAGCCAAATGGGTGCACTATATTATTGTTTGAAAAATGAAAAAAATATTGTATCCAGATGTACACAGTTGAACGCATTTACACTGAAACCACTGTAAACAATGTGAAGACAAGTGACACGCCGATGATTAATACTAAATAAAACTGTATAGAAAATCTTTTCATTCCATGTAAGAATATAGTCCTTCCGTGATAAGGGATGAATGTTAACATTCTGTTGTAAATCTAAACGGATTTCGGTTCAATTTTCTACAGTGTGGTTAAAAATTTCAATAGAAAGTTAAGGTTTGAATGAATTTCTCCCATCGGAGACTGGAAGATTTCAAGATATCCATGGTCTGTGGTAGCATGGGTGAGTTAGGGTTGTCGTTGTTTCTTATTCGTGGATATTTAAAACAAAAAACATTTATTTGTGATTAGCGACATGTGAAGAAATTATCAATAAAAAAAAAATTCGGACATAAATAATAACAGTACATGTGATCGTAACTGCATGTTATTTGACGGTAGAGTGAGCCCTAAGATGCCCAGGCGCCCCTCGCGACACCTATCTGGCGCATTAACATGAAGGAATACGTCAATAAAGCAATCAAAGCCAAGCTACGTCATTTTTATAAGATTTTATTGGTGGAATTAGTTTATTAAACTCTTTCATTATGTTTCACGATATATATTTATTTGTAATTATTATATTGTAACAGTATAATATTTATTGTTTCCTTATCCATCCATCCATTCAACCGAAAGACGTCCACTGCTGGACATAGGTTTCCCCCAAAGATCTCCACGATGACTGGTCTTGCGCCATCTGCATCCAGCAGATTCCGGCGACCTTCACCAGGTCTTCGGTCCACCTTGTGGGGGCCTACACACGCTACGTCTTGGGTAGCAGTGGACAGGGCTATGCTTGGAGTTTTACTACGTGATCGAATCAGGAATGAGGAGTTCCGCAGATCCAAAGTAACCGATATTACCCGAAGAATAGCTAAACTTAAGTGGCAGTGAGCTAGGCACATTGCTCGTAGAACCGATGCCCGATGGGGCTAACGGGTTCTCGAATGGCTACCACGTTTCCTTATATATATACATATATAGTATATACGTACATTTATTTATCATAGTTAGTCTATGTATTCTAGTAGATAGTTTTGATTTTCATTTGTCGTTTGCTTTACACCTACCGCCTTTTATCTCTGCACCACCTTAAGGTTGACTGTTAGAGAATGCCTGTGGCATTAAGTTCGCCATTGTAAGCGATGATAGCTCAGTTGGTAGTGTATACGGACGCTGCGTCAAGGACGTGTGTTCGAATCCACTTCACCTACAATGAGCTTGAGCTATCGGTGAAGGTAAACATCGTGAGAAACCATAACATTGTGGTAGGGCACTTTCCAATGCCCGCATGTCTAGCTACCATCCTCAAGTTGAAAATCTGTCGCCAAATCCGTATAGGTGTGTTCCGGCAGTTGCACTTGGCAGCCAGATCTTCTACAGGTTTATCGTGTTCACCAGCTTGGGCCACATCGTCACTTAATATCAGGTGAGATTGTGGCCATAACGCTAAACTCTTAACCATAAAGAACATAAAGTGTAAAATAAATATATAAATAAATTAATTCCCCATTAAATTAAAAAGGAAAATATTTATTGTCTTCATAGTATTGTGGCGTTGCAAAAAAAAGTGTTGATGGCAAAATCTTTATTCAGTGTCTGGAATTTTATATATATTTTGTATATTTATAAGTTGATTGTGTTGAGGCCACAATCACAAAAAAAAAACTTAATGTTAAGTCACGACGTGGTTCAAAATGGCTGACACGCTAAACCTAGTGGACGGACTGGTACTCAAGTGCAACTGCCGGAGCGCACCTATTGGTATTTGGTGGTAGATTTTCAACTTGAGGCTGGTGACATTGAAGCGATGATAGCTCAGTGGTAGTCTGTAAGAACACCGCGACAAAGGTCGTGAGCTCAAATCGAACCGCCTACATAGAGCTTGAGCTTTCGGTGAAGGAAAACATCGTGAGGAAACCATAGCATGGTGGTAGGTATTTTTCTGATTCCCGCCTGGCTAGCTACCACCATTAAGTTGAAAATCTACCGCCAAATACCAATAGGTGTGTTCCGGCAGTTGAGAGACTGTCTACTGTTATGAAACACATGAAATTTCTTGTCATAAAGAATGCTTGCTATGAATGAGAAAATTTAATGGGAATCCATCCCGGAACTGGGTTACGTATATTTATTCATGGGTTATTTTTAATAACGAATGGAAGGTCGAGACGAGACGCGCTCGTAAAACATCAATCCGAATGAGTAATGCAGAGAAACGCTTGCATATTTCACACGCCTATTAATATATTGCTTATAAATCGATATATATATATACGTAATATGTGTTAATATGTATGTTGGATGATATGGGAGCAAATAACGCACAATTTGATTTATCTAAAAATATAAATATTTAATGTTATTATTAAATAACAATACTCAAACTAATTGAGATGAAATGGTTACACACACAATATACTGACCTAAAAATAGAAAAATCGACAATTAAAGGTTTTTACTTCCAATATTTTAGTAGATCAACACTATTACTAAACTTAACGAATTTATGAATTTTGCTTCTAATCAAATAAATAATAAATCAAATAAATCACTTCACGAGCAGGCTTATATTCTACTACGTCTCATAGCCACTCTTTAATCTGTCGTCCATATTGTAACGTCATACTTTAAGGCGGTGTTCACATAGTATCAATATTAAGCTGCGTACCCAAGATACAGTATACGAAGCTTACATATATATGTATATGTGTGAGGTTCAGTCGTGTATTACGTCCAGTAACTGTTAAAAGAGATGTATATTATTATACCCGCGACTTCTTTCGTGTGTACTGGAATTATTTGTCTATAGAAATATTATGCAGCGGAAAAAATTATTTGTTCCACCTCACTAATTTTCGATACTGCCAGTTGGATATAAAAAAAATATATTTTGTATTTGATAGAGTAATAATTGAGAAAGGCTTTAGGCTGTTTGATATTACTCTACCGTAAATAAAAGCGAAACTGTGTTGAAAAAAAGTTTGGAAAATCCAAAAGGGTACGCCTCATAATCTCTTTTTTTGTTTAATAACAATTAAACCACATCGAATCAGACCGTGAAAATTAATAGGGTTCTGTCCTTTATTTTACTAAAGCGTAAGAAAAAAAAGAACTCGATTAATAACGTATTTTGGTCGTTATCGTGATAACAAACACATTTTGAAGCTACCACCCTCAAGTTGTGAACCTGCCGCCAAATACCAATAGGTGTGTTCCGGAAGCTGCACTTGAGATCCAGTTCTTCCATAGGTTAACGTGTCTACCAACTTGGGCCATATCGTCACTTAAATTTGCATTTCACAAGTGCAATCTATGATAAATAAAGACATTTTAAGTTTGAAACATCAGTTGTTTTGTATGATGTGATAGTAGTACCCAACTCAACGCTTCGCTTACTACTGATAATTGAAGTCTCGAAAATTACTCGACTTTGGAATGTTGAAAGTAATAATTATAAATAAGAACTTTAATTCTATAACAACACTATAAGCTAAAAACATAGAAGTATAAAAACATAACCACGTAGTAATCATATATACCTACATATATCATGTCTTACATATGTTTTATATCGATAACACAGTATACTTTAATTAACATGCAAAAAACTTATTCAATGTACATAGGGCCCGTCCATAGAATACGTTCGCGCTTATAGGAGGGAGAGTGTGTCACTCAGTGTGACACAATGCGTCACGGCGGGCCGGGGGTTCGAGAAAACGTCACATACGCAGCTCGTAAAATTATTTTGTAAATTTTACACGTTACTACAGATCTTTTTTTAACTTTTATTATTGCGAGGAATAAATATTGATACTCGTGTATTGCTATTAATGGCCTGGAATCCTGAAAGGTCCCCCTATCAATGATTCCAGACAATTAACTATATATAAGGGTGTCTATGACCTGTGATGTAATATTGATAGAGGTTTCGCAGTAAATTGTGACATTGCGTTACGAAGGGCCGCCTAAAAAGGTATAATTTAGCGTGGCGTCTTATATGGACGGCCCCGTACATAATTAGCTACAGTTATATTATATGACCACTTAAAATACACCGTAATACCTATGTACTCCCTTCAGGTTCCACGATCATGTGCTATGAATGCAACAGCGCTATCAACAGCTTCTGCTCGGACGCCATCCCGCCAGAGAGTTTGAAGCGGAACTGCTCGGAGCACGACCGCGGCGTCTCCCACAAAATATGCCGGAAGATCATCCAGCACGTGGATCATTCCATCAACGGGAAGTACCCAGAGAGCAGGGTCATCAGGAGCTGCGGTTGGGACGATACCAAGTTTCAGGTAGCTAACGAACTTGCTGTGTCCGCGGCTCTGTTCACGCGGGTTATATCCCTTTGCTTAGCTTTGCTCCTAATTGGAGGTAGCATAATGTTAAATGACCTAGAGCCTCCTTCAGTTATTGCTCTATTGAATACAATAATATTTTATTCAAATCCGACAGGTACTTTCTTAGATTAGCGTTAAAATAAGAATGGTCACATTTCTTTAGGCTTTTTTTTTCTTAAGGTTTAGCGTTATGGCCATAATCTCACCTGGTCTTAAGTGACGATATGGCCCAAGTTGGTAGACACGCTAAACCTGTGGAGGAACTGGCTCTCAAGTGCAGCTGCCGGAACACACCTATTGGTATTTGGCAGCAGGTTTACAATAAAATACATAAAAGGCTAAATACATAAAAGTGAAGCTTAAAGTAATAAAACTTAAAGTAAGTTGTATAAATTGAAAGAGCAAATACGCTACTGCGGTACTGACTCTCAAGTACAAGTGTCGGTACACACCACATCTAGATATTGGATATAGATTATCAATGCGAGGATGGTTTTGTCAGGCGGGCATCAGAAAATATCTATAAACACTATGGCTTTATCCCGATTTTTCCTTTTTGAATATCTCAGGCTCCTTGGAGCGATTCAAACTCATTTCCAACGATGCCTTGAACCGCTTCCCTCTTTGAACGCCACAATCGCTTATAAATGATGATGACTCAATTGGTAGTGTAAGGACGTTGCGTCAATGGACGTGTGTTCGAATCCCTGTGATGAGTATGAGCTTTCGGTGAAGGACAAACTTGGCATGGTGGTGGGACTTTTTCTAATGCCCGCCTAGCTAGCTACCACCCTCAAATTGATATTCTGCCGCTAAATACCTGTAGGTGTGTTCCGGCAGTTCCACTTAAGAGCCAATTCCTTCATTAGACTCAGCGTATCCACCATCTATCATCATCAAGCGATTATAACTCAGTGGTAGTGTGTAGGAACGCCGCGTCATGGGACGTAAGTTCGAATCCAACCACCTACAATGAGCTTGAGCTTTCGGTAAAGGAAACATCATGAGGAAACCATAGCGGTGTGGTAAGATAATTTCTAATCTCCGCCTGGATAGCTACCACCCTCAAGTTGAGAATCTGTCGCCAAATACCTATAGGTGTGCTCCGGCAGTTGCACTTGAGAGTCAGTCCTTCCACGGGCTTAAAGTATTCACCAGCTTGGGTCACTTAACATCAGTTGAGGTTATTGCCATAACAGTAAACCTATAAAGTGTTCAAAAAAATAGCTAAGTGATTAATGAATGCCCCCTTATATCATCCATTACACCATCGAGTTGCTAAATGAGGATTGATTTAATTAACAATTTCAGGGCATATGTTATTACCGCGCCGGTTATGGGGGTAGGCAGGAGGTATGCTCCTGCTACACTGATTATTGCAATGGAAGCAGCAAAGCTACATCAACGTTAACCATTCTAGTCACCACCATCGTCTTCGCGGCCGGGATGAAGATAAGATACGGTTGAATCGTTTGAAAGAAACCACTAATTAATTTTCGTTCGCTGCTTCTAAATAAATAAAAAAACAACTATGAAGTATGTTGTAAATTGAATAAAATTAAATGAAGATTCGTTTCATTTTTAACTAGCTTTTACCTGCGGCTTCGTTCGTGTTAATATTGATTTGGTCAAACAAATCGCAGTAAATAAAAACGCAGTAAATAGTATATCGCGAGAAAAAGTAATATATAACCGTCTTCAGTTTCCCATCTATCTCTATACCAAAATTTATCATAATTGATTCAACGGTGTAGATGTGAAAGCGTAACAAACAAACATTCGTATTAGCATTAGTAAAGATTTGACGCAATGATAGCTCAGTGGTAGAGTGTAAAGGCATCGCTTCGACGACCGTGAGTTCGAATTTCTGCAATGAATCTGAGTGTACGGTGGAGGAAACCATCATGATGACACCATGGTTGGGTATTTTTGAATGTCCACTTAACTAGCTACCACTCTCAAGGTTAAAGTCTGTGGTCAAAGGGGTTAAAGGTTAAAAATGACCTAACTAAAAAAAAATATGACTGCGTTTGAAGGAATTACGAGTACAGTAGTAGACAGTTTAGATATCACGTCATCTGGTGTAGGTTCGAACTTTTAAATAAACCTTGATTTTCGGTAACAAAAAGTATATGGATCGGCAAGCGTATACCAAGTTACTGAGAGGTTTACAAGCTACTAGGACAATAGCGACCATCGAGGAATTGGATCTCTCGACGGTGACCGTCATTTTTCATTGTACCGTGCGGTAAGCACTTTCCTTTGCGAATAAAAATATAAATTATATAACATTACCACAGTCGTGTCTCTCTATCATATTAATAACACGTAAAGGAAAGTTATTTCAATCATTGCACATACACTATCGATTTAGAATTAATATACGCTTCGCTGTTAGTATTAATTGCATAGGAACTGATAATGAGTTCGATTATGAAGCGAATGGCCGAATTGAACGTCGAAAAGCAAAACCGGGAAACGTCACAAAACAAATGAACGAAATCATATGGTATACATTTCAATTATTTGGCAAGTCGTACAATATTCGTCGGACATCTCGGAATCAAGATATGGTGATTGGAAAAGCTTCAAAAAGCAAGAAGTAACAGGATAACACTCTGGACCGTGTTAATTCCCCGAGAAACAAATTAAACTAAGGATAAACTTGGAACTGAAGACAAAAAGAATTAATTCGTGACAAGCAACGATTACTTCACTTCAATTTTTTTTTCGAAAATGCATTGAGTTTTATAAAGTTTACTGGCGAAGGAAACCGGTGTAAGTCTCTCGGTGAGTAAAGAATAAACAATATTTTTAGTAGATTTGAAATCAACAGTTGTGAATAATGAATATAATCGGATTGATTCGGAAAATTCGATTTAAAGAAAACTGCGGTCGCCAACTAGATTTAATTTTCTTCGATTTGTCATTACATGCTTCAAACCAGCATATGGCTATCCTCGATTTAAGACAGTGTATTCGAATATGGTAATTAATATTAGACTGTATTTTAATATAAATTTCTTTTTGCAGCAACTCTTGCATTAACTGCTTTAGTAAAATTGCCTGACTTTAGTTATAAGAATATTAATGATTTTTATGAGTAGTTTTAACTCGATATAATATAGTAAGATTAAGTTACTTACTGAAGCTGAAACAGTTTTGTAATTCTTATTTATTGAACTAACTATTGTATTGCATCTATAAAATCAAGTTTTTTGTCTTTGGTCATAATTAAATAATTTTGAAAGTAGTTTCAACTCGAAAGTAATCAAGTAGAATTAAGTAACTTGAAGCTACAACAAAATGGCAACTTCTTCCATAAAATGTCCTGTATTTGGTTATTAGCATATTAATAATTTTGATAAGCGATTTCAACTCAAAACTAGCGCACCATCTGACTAAATTATGTAACTTGGTGAAAATTAAATACATTTTCATTATTGTAGTAACTATTGTGTCAACTGATTTTGTGCTAATTTAATTCTCTGACTAGTACCCATTTTTTTTGTTGACTTAAATTACTTTATTTTTAACAATAATTATTCTGGTCGTTTTGTTTGATTACTCTATATCCCTTCAATGAGCTTGAGCTTTCGGTGAAGGAAAACAACGTGGTGAACCATAGCATGATGGTAAGGCTTTTTCTAATACCCGCCTGGCTAGATACCATCCTTAAGTGGAAAATCTGCCGCCAAATATCTATTGGTGAGTTCCGGCAGTTGCACTCGATAGCCAGTCGCTCCACAGGTTTAGCAAGGTGAGATTGTAGCCATAACGTATGAACTAAAAAAAAATATTACCACTAATGGGTTTGCTTATAATAATAGTTTTGGAATTAATCCTTTTAGAAGCTGACTCGATAATAAAGTTTAGGTATATGTAAGCATCTATTGGTTAGTTATACTAGCGAATCTTTGTTCGTTTATCGCCAGCAGTCCAAGCACAGGTTTGGCCATACTGGCAACTTTGCGCCCACTGCCTCGGGGCTGAGTGCCCTCAGCACTTGCCCCTAAATTTGGTGAAGCTCTCAAAGGCTAATAGCGCATGTCAGGTCGAAAAGAAAAATATATTTTAGATTATCTGCCTCTCTCTTCTACATGGTCCTTTATACGTGTACAGCGATGAACGTAAATTAATTTATATTTAAAAATATATTCATCGTATACATGTTTAGATTTTCACAAGCCCAATGCAAGAATATGGTGGCGGAGTTTCATCTAAGCTGGGGGAGTATCGTGAAGGTGTTGATGGAGGAAGGGAACGAAGCATACCTCACCAGGGTGAGGGCTACCAATCCTCGCAGTACACCGTGATACAACAAAAAAAATATGGTAGTATAATAAACTATTCGTACTTCCTTACTAATATTATAAATGCGAAGGTGAATATGTTTGTTTGATACGCTTTCACGCCTAAACCACAGAATCGATTATGATGAATTTTGGTATAGAGATAGATGAGAACCTAAAGACGGTGATAGTCTACTTTTTCTGGTAATAACTTATTGAAAGTGGGACAAAAAGAGTGATAAACTTTGTATAAGACTTTTTATTGCGTCGTTCGATGTGTTAAGTAAAATCTTTATTAACGAGAGCGAAGTCGCAGGTAAAAGCTAGTGGTTTATAAACTTCATAAAATTTAATACTATATTCATTATGACACTTCTTTTCTGTGGCCATTATTTCCATATAAAATGTTGTAGGAATTTATTATATTTATTCTAGTGTGCAGGTTTATTTTTTGATGGGATCTCGGCGAAGTGACGTCACTGTACCTGATGTTAAAAATAGTATAATCCAACATCAGTTGTGACAATCGATGGGAAGACAATCGATTGCCAATCGCCACTGTCATTGTTCGGATTGAATACCCCCATAGTATAGGAGGAAGGAAATACACACAGCTTCACGGTACAGCAAGTGTTTCTAAAAACTGTGTTTCAGGATGTACTAACCAAGATTTCAAAGAACCGAATATTCCAACCCATTGTCGTGTGAACACTGGGTTTTATGAAGCTACTTCATCCAGCCAGCAATACCAAAATTCAAGGTATATTTAAATTCGATTATTTTGTGTTTAACCATTTTTAACACAAGATTCATATTTTGATGTACTTTTCAGATATAACAATCCTGTAACCCCCACATTTAGTTCTCCTCCTCATTCTCCATTAATTGGGCTCGTCTTCGATCCATCTTCAATAAGCTATAGTGGATCTGGAATGACGGGCGATAGAGGTATTAATTCTGATAGACGCTCTCAAAGTTCTTGGTCTATAACTAATCAGGAGCCAATAGGAACGGGGGCTAAGAAGAAGATAGTGAAAAGCCAAGAAAGGCGTAACGCGTATAGTGCGGATCCTCGCTATCACGACCGATGTAAGGATGATGAGACCGAGCGTCAAAGAAAGGATAGAAACTTAAATTCCGAGTCAACATCGAGTCTCGATTTTTACGTCGAAGGGGAAAAAATGGTTTCTGAACTGTGTAACATAACTGATTCTAGAAATGATGGAAATTCTCAAAAAGCTAATATGTCTACCAATATCGATGCAGATAAAAGTAAATCTACAACGTCATCCGATGCACTACTTACCGCATTAGATAAAATAATTATACATGATCAAATACCAAATCAGATCGTTCAACTAGCAATTGAAGCGTGCACTGATGCTGAAAATATCGCTATAGCTCATCACAACAGACCATGTTTTAAAAACATACACTCTATTTGTGCTAAAACACGATCCAACGTTCAGAAACCGGATAGTGCCGTAGCTAATTTGCACTCACAAGGTATACCGTGGGTCATTAAAAACTTTATTTTTTCTTTTGTAAGAATTTTAGATGGATGGAAAGGCGTCAAAGAGTTGCTCAGTGAGAAACACGACACTTTTTCAAGAATTGAAAATAAATATTACAGTCAGAATATAAGAGAGTGCTTTGTACAGTGGCAAGCTGTTACTAAAGAGATGTTGACACATATATATAAAACGTTTAAACGTCTAGATCAAGGCTTCACAATGGAACAGAAAAGTTTTACTCACAATTATTATGCAACTAACTCGGCGGCACCTCGTCATCAAAATCAGAATAAATTTCAACCAGCTAAACCACAGATAAGCACTCCTAGACATGTGAATATTTCTCCACAGCCATATAATGCTATTCAACCACCATGGGTTCAAAATCAATCGCAAGTAGCCTCACAAAGTTTCAATGAGGTTCCATGGCCGAACAGATCAACGGTAGTTTATAAAAAAATCCCATTAGCATCACCGTCTAGCAGTATGTATCATTTAAATGATCCGAGTGAAGTTGATGTGTATCATAAAACACAGTACAACAATGATGTTTGCAGCGTGCGGGAATCCAAACCTCGTCAGTCCTGGACAATAACTAATGCAGCAGATTTTCGTGCTATAGAAGGTACATGCCATGACCAGAGAGAAATGTATCCCCAACTAAAGCATAAAATAGATGCCGAGCTTGGAAAAAGTCCTGGTCATCCACTTTTAGGTAATGTGCACACCGATTTTTTGCAGCGGAGAGATATGGAGCTAAAAGCCAAAATGATCCCATTGAGCCACGTGGAAAAGAGTTTGATACCAAGTATGGCTGCTGCGACTGATATAAGAGGATGTTATATACAAAAAAATAATAGCTGCGGTGATACGAAAGAAGAGACTGATTTTTTTGCGGCGTGGGGTCAGATGATGCAAAAAGAACCTAGCGATTTATTAACTCATCATAGTCACAATGTTCAAATACCAACAATCGTGACTATTCCAGGTAACATCTCTGGCCCCGTACAACTTATTGATACCGATAACGATGAGTATCATGAAATGTCTAAAGTTTATATGAAACCTGGAAGTTACAAGGTGCCCATTAAACCAACGGACTCAGTAGCTCCGTTTTTACAAAATAATTCACAAGATGTAGCCAATGAGAATTCAACGGTGGACGATACTGTAACCTCCAAAATGCAAATTCCATTTTCATCTATCACTTTAGCTCCGCAACCTAAATATAACGTTGAGTCATGGCCTTGCTTGTTATCTAGGCGTGCAGAGGAAGTTTTTTCTGAAGATCATAAATTATTTCGAAACCAAGGATTGTCATATTTAGACTTAACAACTGGCGAAGCTATCGATTTACTCAGCTCTATGACATCAGACAGAGCATGGGAAGCTGCAAAGCAGTCAGCTCCTAAACTAATGGATTTTATCCACGAAGGGTCTAAGTCCAATACTGCTCGACTATATGATGCCCTTGGTTTAAGTGCGAATGATGATTATTCTGATAAAATAAAACAATCGAAGCTTGAAGTTCATAATAATGATAGATGGTCTAATTGTTTATCGTCTGATATTTTTAATTCTAATGATATAAATAATTTATGGAATCAAAACAATCCCAAAAAAGTTGATTGTTCGATTGTTAAAAGTAAAGAACAGCCTTCAATAAGTTACGAAATAGCCAAAAATCTAGATGAAAGTAGTAAAGCGGAGGACATTGAAGCTCCTGTTGATTTAAAAAAAGAGGATGTAAAGGGAAACCCACGTTGTTCAACCTTTGATCAAAGCGGTAACTATGTAAGAGATGCTAACCAAAAGAAGTCGAGTGGTAAATCTAAAGTAGCAGTGTCAGGAACGTGGTATCATCCGAAAAAAAAGAAACCTTTACCAGCTAACACTGTTAAGAAATTCGACAACATAATATCAAAACTATCGGAACTAGGTGAAGCAGCTTTCATTCAGCACGATATGGACATAAAAATGGTAAACAGTTTTATACGTATGTATAGGGATGTAGTTATAGAAGGGTAGTTTATAAGACCAATTAGTAGAAAGCGCGATGCAAACGCGGCTTTGGGTTCAGTCAAAGCGAAGTACTCGAAGCCAGCTATCGTACATAGCTAGAACGTTACGCAACGGACTTAAGATTTATATATTCTATTATTATCTTAGACTGGTTTAGTATTTATGCTGTAAATAATTATTGGAAAGGATTTATACTGGGCGGAGAGAGTAATGGGGGTGGGGGTGAGTGTTGACAGTTATCGAAGGGAGGTCTCCTTAAACGTACATCTGAGTCCTAACTCTCGGACACTCGTGTAATCCTCACACTGCCACAACGATTGGTTTTACGATGTACCCAGCATGCGCGCGATGAATACGTGGTTTGCTAAGAAGTTCTTATCTTATTATGACATTTTATTGAACCGATGATTATCTGTTAAACAACTACTTAGGTCATCTAGCCTTCATTTTCTTTTATACAATTTTTAGTATTAATGATATTTGATCTAATGTCTGTACATAGTTTATTTTTTTAAGGCGCCCAGATTTTATGAAGTTGTAAAGTATCCGATGTGTCTTCAAGATATATCAACCAAACTGAAAAACTCATCTTACACCGATTACGAACAAGTCGTACAAGATTTTAAACGTATTTTTAACAACGTTAAACTTTATCTCAAGGTATTTGGCTTGTTAACTTTTATTTGTAAAAATAATTTTATATAAATTTGAAAGCCATTTCCATCACAATACATTTTCAGAGCTACCCAGATCCAGTTATGAAGAAAAACATTAACAAAATCTCCGCAGATTTTGACAAAATGTTAAACGAAGAATTTCAAAACAAGTGTGATTCTAAAGCAAAATCTCAAAGTACCACGGATCCTCAAGATAATTCTAAGAAGAAAGATGATAAAGAAACTGAGGGCAAAAAAATCGAATTAAATCCTACTGATTCCAGCAAAAAGACGGATTCTAAAAACTCCGGAGATGATAAAAAATGAAACCAGATGACAATCCGTTCTTAGGAAGTAACTGTAAATCGTTTGAGACGTGGACTTGTTTTGCAATTTAAATCATTAGAGTAATAATTTTATTTATGTTTTTATAATTTTTATTTCAACCGTAAATTAACGTTTAAAGTATTTGATACAAAAACTAATTGCATTTAGAAACGGGCGACTAATCAGAAAGTGTAATTAAAAAACTAAGAAATATCTAGTCATACAGAAATTTATCTATTTTTTTGTTGTTAAATAAATGTCAGTGGAGATATCAGAACTTATAATGCATAAGATATATTAATTTAATATGTAAGCGCTTGCCAATATTTTTAGAATTGACTTTATTAGCCACCATAAATTGGGGCGATGCTGGAATTTATTTTATGTATTATGTCTTACTCTCTTTCCCAGTTTAGTTTGTAGATTAATTGCGTACTTTTGCATATTGTTTACGTTTTGTTCCATTATCGTCTGATCTCAAGGTCTATCTCAAGGTTGTCTATCAAGGTCTTTCTTGTAAAACGTTTTAATATCAAAGAGGTATTGGGAGGCATTAACGACTCCTTTCTTTGTTATCTGCCATTGTCTATTCGCACCATTATTAACCTAGTCTTTATTATTACTGTAAGACCTCTGTTATAGAGCCTCATTAAGTATCATCATATATATAATCTGATGTGTCCCTTATTAAATATTTTTTGTTCTATATTGTGTACCTCTGACTGTGATGTATGTTTAGGTAAAAGATGATTATTTGAATCATATTTTTTTCAAACTCGCAACAGACGATGCGAATTTTTTGGCAATAATTGTAAATATAAAGGAATTAGAAAATAGGCGGACATGTCACAATATATTTCGTGAAAACATTTAAATGCAGGAACTCTGTCGTATTTATCAGCAATTAATAATATAACACTACTGTCCATATAAGAATTCAAATTTCACGAAATATATCAATTTTTCGATTCATTGCTAACAAAATCTGCTCTTATGTTTTTTGATCTCAAATAGGGCCTCTGTTCTACGAAAACATGTATTCTTTAATTACCTTAATTTGATGTTCCAGGATAAATATTTCAATATTTGATAGCCATAATTTTTTGATTCCATTTTTCAACCTGCCATAGTTATGTAAGGGTTCGTTTACTCCGGTACGTCTGGCTTGTTATTTGGCGCTTCCTTGAGGGCAGTATGTTCAAATTCAAAAACCTTTTACCCATGCGTTCAGGTTAATTTTAAGTATTCGTTAAGTTGTGAGATTTATTATTTAACTTATTTACCACTTAAATTATGGCAAGGAAACCCTATGATAATAAACGGTTTGTTTTTATTAAATCTCGTTTTTTTTTAAGTACATTTATTTCCTATTAAAACTTAAATTTTAAATTCGCACTAATTTTGGAGCCATGATGGCTCAGTGGTAGCTTGTATGGACGCCACGTAAGGAACGTGCGATCGAATCCACCTACAATGAACTTGACCTTTCGGTGAAGGAAAACATCGTGATGAAACCATAGTATGGTGGTAGGGCATTTTTTATTGTCCGTCTGGTTAGTTGCCCACACTCAAGGTAAAAATCTGCCGCACTCTTATAGGTGTGTGACAGCATCTCCACAGGCTTAGGGTGCCGACCATCTTGGGCCTCGTCGTTACTTTTTTTTTTATACTTAAGGTTTAGCGTGATGGCCATAATCTCACCTGATTTTAAGTGACGATACGGCCCAAGTTGGTAGTCACGCTAAGCCTGTGAAGGAACTGGCTCTCAAGTGCAGCTGCCGGAACACACCTATTTTATTTATTAGGTATTTGGCCGCAGGTTTACAACTTGAGGATGGTAGCTAGTCAGGCGCGCATTAGAAAAAGCCCTACCACCATGCCATGGTTTCCTCACGATGTTTTCCTTCACCGGAGGCTCAAGCTCATTGTAGGTGCTTAGAATTGAACTCACGTCCCTTGACGCGAAGTCGTACACACTACCACAGAGCTATCATCGCGTCAGACTTAAGATCAACTATAAAAAAAAATCAAACAGATCACATGTTTTTATTCCACAGTATATAGTATAGTTGTCATGTTTTTAACATGTTCTGATCACAATATTTAATGATGATGCGCTATGCCTGCGACTTTGTTCGCATAAAACTGAAAATTATTTAACTAATTTATAACCTATGTTACTCTCAGATAATATAGCGTTCCATTGGTGAAAGAATTTTTAAAATCGGTCCAGTACTTTTTAAGTTTATTTGTTACAAACAAAAATACAATTCTTTCCTCTTTATAATATTAGTATAGATATAGATGTACGTCCTCGGTTTTGTGTTTAGACTATCATTTCATTTTTTTTTTTTTATTTATCTTTGCGCTAACGATTGTTGAAAATGGTGATTTGGCTGGGACGGATGCGAATGCACCAACCCTAATAATACGTATTTAAAAAGCACTGTAGTTTTAATAGTTTATAGCGGCTTAGCGTAGTGGCCACAATCTCACCTGATGTTAAATGACGACGTGGCTGATGAACGCGTTAAACCTGTGGAGGGACTGGCTGTCAAGTGAAACTGCTGGAACGCACCTATAGGTATTTGGGGGCAGATTTTCAATGCGACGGTGGTAATTAGCTAAGCGGGCATTAGAATAAGCTCTGCCACCATGCTTTGGTTTCAACACGATGTCTTACTTTACCGAAAGCTCAAGCTCATTATAGGCAGATTCGAACTCACGTCCCTTGACGCGACGTCCGTACACGCTACCACTGAGCTATCATCGCTTCAAAATCGACGACTTCTGTCAATGACGGGCATTTTTATTTTTTTATCCTAGCTCGGCAAAGTGAGTGTACTTCACCTGATGGTAAGTTTCAGTACAGTCCAGTAACAGTAGTGACTGTCGCAACTGTCTTGCCGGCCCACTAAATGTTTCTTCACGCCTCGTTTAAAAGACCCCATATTATAAGAAGGAAGGAACACCCAGACCAGAAGACGGTTCCAGAGCTCCACTGTGCGACAAAGAAACGACTTTTCGAACTTTTTGGTTCGCGTCGGGATGGAGGTTATGGTAAAGCTGTGGCTCCGTAGTCCAGCGTGGGTGGATCTCTTGTGGAAAGGAGAGGAGGGGATTAGGTGAAATAACTCTTCAGAGCATTTACGGGGATATTTACGGATCGTTTTTTTTTTCTTTTTTTAATGAAATGAATTGTTTTGATTTTTGAAATAAAAAGACTCGAAGAGACAGTACTAGAAAGGGCATAACTTTCGCTCTCGGCCTACAATATTAAATCTGTAATTAAGAACGATTAATCTCGATTTCATGGTTAGTTGATCTTAACGCTCTCTCAATTATATATTAAATAACGGGTGATATAGTAGTATATGAGGTTGGTTTTATAACATACTAGCTGACCAAGCGGAGATTATTCGGCCCTTCCCAAAGTAAATAATTGGACAAAAACGCAGTATGCACTTTTTTTTTTTATTATCCCCAATGGTTTTGGCAGCTTCACCGGACTTTACAGTCTGCGACGTTTAAGCCGATACCGTACACTGTACAGTTAAATCGAACGCTCCTAGGGTCACCACACACCACTGATATTGGTGTCGATCGTCAGTTCTCTGCGGAATCCCGTGCAAAAAACACATAATCCTAGGTAGAAGATGATGACGCTCCTGCCTTATTGAGTCTTTTTTATTAGGTGGGGAAATGTATTTATGCATCCCCTCCCAGCCCGGGGGGACTGAGACGGGACGCCCCGGGAATACCCACTAAAACCCCACGGCCGTCTGTCGCATTCCTGGGGCGACGCGGGTCCGTGCATGCAATCACCGCGTCACCCCAGCGACCGACCCGGCCTGGTGGTTGGCCGGGCCCCATCCAGGCAGCCTGGCAACCTTCCCTCGCAGACAGATTATGTGTTTAAAGAAAAAAAATGTTTACTTTATTAAGCTCTTTTTTATAAACAGTTCTAAGATGATTTATCTTCCTAACCTGTTGGAATTTGGATCAATTATTTTTGAAGCCATGATAGTTCAGTGGTAGTGTGTATCACTTTGCATCAAAGGACGTGAGTTCTCCATAGGTTTAGCGTGACTACCAACTTGGGTCGTATGGTCATAAACTATAAAAAAAAGTATTATTAGTCAAATACATTTTTTTTTTATAATAGATATTGTTTCACTCGAGTCCGTTTCTATGAAAGATTAGACGAATCATTATATCGAATACGGTTTGGACATCAGATATTATGAGTTATAAATAAGTACTTCTACAATTTCAATAAATAAAACAACTACAAAATATAGTACAATATATAAATACAAGCGTACCCGTGCGAATATTTCTAATCTAACACCAAATTGTACCTGTTTGATTAATTACCGAAAGAGATTTCATTTGCAAATTAAATGTAAATAATCTAAAATATGTCAGGTTAGTTTAACATCTTGTTAGTAGATCGCGTCTCCCACAAGAGGCCTATTCAAAGTATGATTTTTATATATAAAAAAAAAACATTCATTTTGAACTATTTGCCTTGTCTGTCAATAACTGAATACATAAGGTTTAAAATAGAGGTTAAAACGTTAACTTTAAAGTAGAGTGGTATATAGTATATGGTAAAGCATGGTATGGCGTTTCTACTAACACCTTTGATTATATCTATGGTATTTTCGAGGAAATCGTCATACAAACCTTGTTTATGGTAATATCACTTATGCGAAATGGATTGAGGTAGGAAAATTAAAAATTTATGATATGATAATTCCACTTTCTTTTGCTTATGTAAATCATTTTGAATCACGAACTTTGAGTCATTGTTAGCAAGCCAAAAGGCATGTAGTTTTCTAAGTACTGTCCTCTGCAGAATACTAATCACACCAACACAATATTTCATGTATTTTTACTCATGCTTCGGTGTTGCCGCATGCCTAGGCATTCCGTGGATATTGTAATAAATAAATAATATTTATTAATTATTATAACAAGAGGATTGAAAACACATATCTTTTTATATTTTTAATGTAACGACATCAGAAACTAATGGTTAGAGAAATTAACCTGTCATCAAGAATAGGCTCCGTTATGGTTAATGCGATGACAGCTCAGTCGGTAGTGTAATATGACAACTAATGTTGCCGAAACCGCATTTTGTTTACTTTTTAATTATTTTTTTAATTGCGGCATCTGCGTTTGTTAAACATTTATCAATGTCAGACGAGAAGGACATTATAAAAAATTACGAGCCAGAATCAGAAGAATTATTTATAGATTACACAGCGGGACTCGAACTCACGGCACTTTGGCATGACGGTTACTGAAAGGCAACTACTCTAACCATTAAGCTAACCGTGCAGCTAAGAATTGCAGAGAGGTATCTTAATTAACATGACATGATATTAGAGTTCGACGACTTCAAAGAGTTCTTCCATTTAAAAGACACTGCCTTCTATCTTTACTCTGTAAGTATAATGTAAGAAGTGAGCAGTAAAACTGAAACTGTGAGATCATTTCTTGCTCCGCTGAGTTTATATAAGTAAGTAATAAGTTCTCAAGTCCCCATATAAAGATTCATCTTATTTTTTTTTCTTGTCGTTATAGCGACATGTGCGAAGTGCCCCATTCTGCCAGTGTCATGTGGGTAGAAAATAAAACGAAGGAGCTTGGCTGGTAGGATACTTTAGTATTACTATAGGTTATATTTAACATCAGGTGAGATTGTGGCCATAAAGCTTAACCTGCAAAGTATTTAAAAAATATAACAAAAACTTTAAGCGTCTTTGTATAATTTGTTTATGATTAAAAAATATATAATACCTGTTTTTAGTTTATAAATATAAAAATATTATGTCAGTGAAAACAGCAAAATATTATTTTATTATGAATTTAAATATTAAATACAACGCAAAATAAATGCCATCTAAAAATATACGAATTTTATAACACTGAAGCTGGCAACACAGCTATGTTATTATTCGCATATACTTATGGTGAACAAAAGACTTCACATTCGTGTCAAACCGCAGATATTACTTCAAATATATTTTTTATTATATACCAAGATGGTAGGCAGAATTAACAATGTATTTTGAACAGATCAAGCCGTGAGTAAATATTAACCTATAGGCCTCCAATCTTTATATATTTTCACTAGATTTAGCCCGCAGCGTTGTTCGCGAGCTCTGTTGGTAGTGTTAACGGGCGTCGGCCGCACAAATGGACGCGCGTTCGAATCCACCAGCGACGATTGATACAAGTTAAAAAATCTGCCGCCAAATATCTATAGGTGTGTTCCGGCAGTTGCACTCGAGAGCCAGTTCCTCCACAGGTTTAGCGTGTCTACCAACTTGGGCCGTATCTTCACTTAAGATAAGGTGATACTATGGCCATAATGCTAGCCCTTAAGTATAAAAAAAAGTTGCACTTAATAGCCAGTCCCTTCACTAGACTTAGCGTCTCCACCATTTTCGACCGCATCGTCACTTAACACCAGGTGAAATTGTGGCTATAATACTAAACAAATAAAAAATAGTCAAACAAAGTACGATCGCTTAAGTTTAGAAAGCGATCACTTCAGGAAATTTATAACTGTCGCATTTTGACCAAACGGGCGACACAAACGGGCAGACATTTCTTCTCACTCATAGACCACAACGGTTTCTTATTAGAGTAGGGCCTCTCCTAGGTCGTTTGTCTCGGAGTCCTTCGTTCTTGAGATCCGACCACTCACAAACAGACGTACCAGTGTTAGTCAGACCTTCGCCTAAACATGAAACTAACAATTCTATCTGCGTGTCCTCAGATTTTATACAAAACCAAACGGGCCAGTTACAAACTAACTTAACATTATGAGGGAG
Source organism: Actias luna (assembly GCA_039707435.1). Taxonomy (NCBI): domain Eukaryota; kingdom Metazoa; phylum Arthropoda; class Insecta; order Lepidoptera; family Saturniidae; genus Actias; species Actias luna. The sequence continues at coordinate 13,972,719 of JAZHAC010000030.1, forward strand.
GAAGCCGCACCGGATTCATTCTCACTAACGTAGACCTCTTCTCAACATGACATTCAGACATTTCAATAGGTACTAATAATAAGTATTGAGAGAAGCATCACAAAGAATTTGGACCTCTCTACATGAAAAAAATCTCGATCGTACGTTTCCGTGAGAAGCGAATTACCTTCAGAAATACGCCATTTACAGGCTTCTATGAGGTATTCTCGTATAATCCGATAGGATATTGAGTCTGGATGTGAGTGCACCATCATTCATCACAATAATCACAACACAGTTACCATATAAAAAAACAATATGAGAGCGTCACGTTCTACTGAACTGACTTTTTACAGCAATTAATCAAAGCAATTTTCTTACGTGCGGTCGAACGGTAATAGAGTTGGGGTGTTCAATAGTGTTCAATATCGATAATACGACTGTTATGATGTAATGTAAAGAGCAATGTAAATAAGTAAGTGAATATTAACTGGAATTATACATCTGAACCGATGATAGCTCAGTGGTAGTGTGTACGACTTTGCGGTAAGGGACGTGATTTCGAATCCAACCACCTACAATGAGCTTTCGGTGAAGGAAAATATCGTGAGGAAACCATAGTATGGTGGTAAGGCTTCTTCTGATGCCCGCATGGCTAGCTACCACCCTCAAGTTGAAAATCTGCCGCCAAATTCTAATAGGTGTGTTCCGGCAGTTGCACTTGAGAGCCAGTTCCTCTATGAGTTTAGCGTGTCTACCAACTTGGTCCGTATCGTCACTTAAGATCAAGTAAGATTATGGCCATTACGCTAAACCTTAACTATATACAAAATTACAATTTAAGTTGCAACAGAATGTGGTCACTGAAAATAAAGCTGCTATCTAGTTTGAAATTTTGCAAGATTAGTAGCATATGAAGCAAAGATAGCTCAGATGGTAGTGTGTACGGCAACAATGGACATGAGTTCGAATCCGTGTAATAATCTGGTGCTTTCAGTGAAGGAAAACATCGTGGTAAAACTAATGCATAGTGGTAAGACTTTTTCGAAACCGCTCTTGGCTAGCTATTAACCTCAAGTTGAGAATCTACCGCCAAATCTTTATAGGTGAGTTCCGGCAGTTGAACTTGAGAGCCAGTCCTTCCACTCGGCTTAGCGTGCCCACCACCTTGAGCCAACGCTAAATCTATAAACTATAAAAAAATATTTACAAGACATGACAATATTTCGCTGGGCTGACGCGATGATTGCATGCACGGACCCGCGTCGCCCCAGGAAGACGACAGACGGCCATGGGGTTTCAGTGGGTTAGCGACGTGTGTATCCAACATACTTCTCTCAGTCCCCCCATAAAAACATTTCCCAGCGTGAAAAAGAAAGTAGTAGTAGTATGTGGACGTTCCTGTTAAATTATCGATAGTCTATCCGTTAGTCTACATCCCTAGTATCGATCGAAGCGGTTTTAGGAGAAAGTAAAAGCAAATCAAACCATTAGTTCGGAAGAGCGTTAAAAATGCGTTTATGGATCCAGTGTAGCGCGGCCCGCGCGCCGATGTTGCCGGTTACTTACGCGGTAATGCGAAACGTTATTTAACGGGTTTCTCTGCAAAGTATCGGTTTTCGTCATTGTAATCATAATAATATTCTAGTCTTTCTTATACTGTGCGATGGTTAATAATAAATTCATTTTTAATAGCAACTAAAAAATACTCTTGTTATGAAATTTCGTAAATAATTGTGATTAAATACTTATATTGTTTATAGAGTAAGTATTTTTTGTTTTATTTCAAATTGACGGGTTTCATGTGTATTATATTAATTTATTGATTTTTTTTTATGTGTATAGAATATATTATTTGATTACCCAGGCCTGCTCAGGCTTTCTACGGGTAGCGTAGCATTTTTTTTTAATAATTCAGTTTACAGAAATCCTTTCCCTAAAATCACCTGATATAAAGATGATGCATGGTGGTAGAGCTTTTTCTAATGCCCGTCCGGCTAGCAACCACCCTCAAGTTGAAAATCTGCTACCAAATACCAATAGGAGTGTTCCGGCAGCTGCACTTGAGAGCCAATCCCTCCACAGTAGCGTGTCCACCAACTCGGGCCGTATCGTCACTTAAGATCAAGTGAGATTATGACCATAATGCTAAAACCTTAACCATAAAAAAAAGGTATTTTTAATAACATTTTCTATGATTATTTGTGTATATTATAGAAGGTAGGCATACAACGTTGCTATAGTTAAATAGTTTTTTTTTTATGGAATTGAGGGCAAACGGGCAGGAGGCTCACCCGATGGTAAGTGATCACCGCCGCCCATGAACACCTGCAACACCGGAGGGCTCGCAAGTGCGTCGCCGGCCTTTAAGGAAGGAATACGCTCTCTTCTCGAAGGTTCCCAAGTCGTAACGGTTCGGAAAGACCGCCGGCGACAGCTGGTTCCACAGAGTGGCTGTGCGAGGTTGGAAGTGCCTTACAAATCGCGCTGCTGTGGAACGCTGGGCATCGAGTTGGTGTGGGTGAGATTTTTTGTTAAGATTTAAATCCCACCCTCACCATCACCGGTGGATCACCACCAATGAATGGTGATCCACGACGGTACGTTTCGTGTGGAATTTCTTTCCTCGCACGACTACCTTGTGGAACCAACTTCCGTCGGCAGTTTTTCTGACAGGTACGACTTTGGAACCTTGAAAAAGAGAGCTTACTCATTCTCTTTTTCTAATGTTGTTCGTATCCACAGGCTGCGGTGATCACTTAACATCAGGTGATCCGCTTGCTCGTTAGCCCCCTATACCATAAAAAAAAGAAACAATGTACAACAGTTTAGCTCCCACTCTGCACGATTGTTTCGACATCTATATTCATTGTCATATCTCTGTCAGTATATTGAACTGTTAAAAAAAAGTTAGGCTTACTTGATGGATTATTTCGTATATTGGTACAAACTATATGAAAATCTGTTAGTCTTTGAGTTTATCGCGATTAGACAGACAAACAGACGGACATACATGGCGGAGGAATTTTGTTTTATTGTATGTGTACAGACTGGCTGTGCCCGCGAACTCGCTTGCGTGGAGCTAAAAATTATTTAGGTATTTTTTCCCGGATTTTGTTACTTATTTCAAAATAGATTTGTTTCTATTGCTGGCAGCGTGATATTAAATTGCACAACGTCTTCCTTAACGTTTACTCTATCAAATACAATATGTTTAGTTACAATAAGTAGTTACTAAGATTAACGTGTTCGGACAAACAAACAAACAAACATTTTCGCTTAATAATATTAATATACATTTCTGACATAAAATGTTAATAAGTTATAGCGTTAAATTTTTCCTAAACGAAAGTCCATTCGGTTGTTGTGAGTATCAAACAAACAGACAGACAAATGTAACAGGCACTTTGTTTTAATACACACATATGTAGTGATATGAAATTATCATATATGTGTTGGCAAAGTTACTATACTATGTAAGTTGAAGTCAAATATAATACAATTAGTCATTTATGTTGAACTTTTATCGGTTTTATAGAAATGTGTGGTTGTTGGATTTCATTGTGTACGATGATGTGTCACACTCCTGTTATTTATAACTTTATAAAGAAAAATAATTAATTTACTGTACATTTTCGTTTTATATTATGTGGTTAAGGTAAAACATAAATACATTATTCATTGTTGCCTCTGACAAACCATTAACTAGGATTAGTATGGTCAGAACTGGCACCGTATGGGAAAACATTGCTGACGTTGAGAAAAATCGAAAATAAACTCGTTTGTGTATCGTTTGAAGCGATGATAGCTTAGTGGTAGTGTGTACGGACGCCGCGTTAAAGGACATGAGTTCGAATCTACCTACAATCATCAAGAAGTATATAATCGTGAAGAAACCACAGCATGATCGTATGGCTATATGTAAGACCCGCCTGGCTAGACACCACCCTCAAGTTGAAAATCTGCCGCCAAATACCAATAGGTGTGTTCCGACAGTTGCACTAGAGAGCGAGTCCCTCCATATGTTTAGCGTGGCTACCAAATTGGACTGTATTGATTGATTATTATAGCCATAACGCTAAAACCTATACATTAGTAACAAATATAATTATCACGTGGTAAATTTCATATTTCATCGTTGATAGTATGGGGACATCCATTAATTACGGCAATAATATATAATTTTAAAGATTTTCGGACCCTCGTTCACCCCTCGGTAAGATGTGAGAATTTGGTCGACGCCTCTACCCCCCTCCCCCTCCCAATCAGAAATGACATTGTTAAAAGTGCATATTTTTTAAATTAATAAGTTAGTCTGTGCTTGATTAAATTAAAAATATATAGATTATATATATCTTTTAATCTAAGACTAGTATTTGTTACTTAATTTTAACGAATTTTCTCGTAATTTTACATTGTTTATTGCGGGAAAAACGTGTGCTATTTGCTGAGTACACTCGGTTCCCTCGTGACGTTAGGTGAGTTTGGACTTCTCCCTCCCCCTTCGCTCCTAAACGCCTCACGAAATTAATGGATACCCCCTATGCACTAACTGTGACCGCGACTTCGTTCGTGTGATGCTGAAATTAAATCTCTTTCCCTCAGAGAATCTTCTATAGAGATATTGTTTTGCTGTTAAATTAATCGAATGCACTATAAAAATAATGATTTCCGGTATAAATACGCTTAGGTTTAAAATGAACTCTTAGGCGGAGCGAGGTATGAGAGCCAGTTACCAGAGAGCCAGAATTAATTGGCCGGCGACGCACCTGCGATTCCACTGGTGTTGTGGGTGTCCATGGGCGGCAGTGATCACTTACCTTCAGGTGACACGCTAGCACGATTGCCCCCTACTCCATAAAAAAAGAGAAGCATCTCAGAAGAGTAGGAAACGTCGTGATGTGGTCACAGGTAGCGAGGTGCTGGGTTAGGTTACGTTGGACTTGTGACAACAAATCGCACGAGACAGCCGCTCCCGCCCCTGGATGAGTATATTGATATCGTAAATTTGGTTCATATTTAATAAATTGATAGTATTAAATTACAAATATACTAGGTTTTACCTGCGGCTTCGCTCACGTTAATATTGATTTTGTCAAATCGGATGACGTAATAAAAAGTTTTAACAAATTATTATCCCTGTCCTCAGCCCACTTCTAATAAGTTTTTCGCAAGAAAAAGTGGCCTATCACCGTCTCCAAGGTACCATCTATTTTTGTATTAAAATTTATCACAATCGATTCAGCAGCTTAGGCGTGACAGCATAATAAACAAACTCACTTTGTAATTTTCATTAAATCGAGAGTGCTATTAAATACATCATTGCACACAGTGCATTTGAAGCGATGATAGGTCTATGGTAGTGTGTACGACTTTGCGTCAAGGGACGTGAGCTCGAATCCAACCACCTACAATGAGCTTGAGCTTTCCGTGAAGGAAAACATCGTGAGGAAGCCATAGCATGGTGGTAGGGCTTTTTCTGATGTCCGACTGGGTAACTACCACCCTCAAATTGAAAATCTGCTGCCAAATACCAATAGGTGTGTTCCGGCAGATGCACTTGAGAGCCAATTCCTACACAGGTTTAGCGTGTCTACCATATTCGGCCTTATCGTCACATAAGATCAGGTGAGATTATGGCCATAACGCTAAACGTTACCTATAAAAAGAACGCACTACCCGGGATCAGGCCATGTGGCGACTCATAGGGGGCAAACACCGTCAAAGTAACCATTAAAACGTACCACGGCGATATTTCAATGTTTCATGTTGCTAGATACCAGGAACGGCACTCACCTTCTTAAATACTATTCTGAGAAAAGCTCTATTCGTTATAAATTTAAGTTCATCTTTTGATCTGCCACCATCAAGTTGAAGATCTGTCGCCAAATTTCTGTATAAGGTGTGTTCCGCCAGTTGCCGTCAATCCAGTCCCTCCACTAGGCTTAGCGTGTTCACCGTTTTGGGGCACGTCAGCACTTAACATCAGGTGAGAATATGGCCATGACACTAAACCATAACTATAAAAAAGTTAAACATGTTTTTATTATAGAAAACATTGGAAATAAAAGCTATATAACTTCACAAACGTGCACAAAGTGTATCCAGAATCAGAGCAGTCGTTCGCGGGTGACACAGATTCGAACCCACAACACTAAATATGCACAGTGGTAGGGCAATTTCTTAAACCAGAAGGACTACAGTGTATAAGAGTTTTTTTTTTTTATTCAGACTGAATTTCACCCATTTGATATTGGTGAAACTGTCCAAAAAGGCAGATGCTGTAAAAAAATCTTTAAAAAAAAGAACTATTTATCACAATCCTTGCTAACATTAAAAGGCGAAAATGAGTTTGTTTCTTTGTTACCCATTCACACCGAAACCGCTGAGCAGATTATATTAAATTTTGGTATAGAGATAGATGAGAAGCTGGAGACGGTGATAAGCTAATTTTCTTCTCGAAAACCTTCTAGGTGGTGGGGTAGGTTTTGTCCGGGTGTGCCGATCCCCAACCCGATTAGAGGGAGCCCTTTATTAGGTTTGGACCTTACCGGGATTAAATGGTAAAAGCGCTCCATCAATCTTGGTGGTAGGTACAGAGACCGTAGGTTTTTAGTCAGTAAGAATCTGACATAACCCATACTTTTGCCGCCCGGCGGAAGGTAGGAATTTTAAAAACTTAAAAAAAAAAAGGTTCGGGTAAAGAAAAGCTTAAATTTCGTATGAAACTTTTTACTGCGTCACCCGATTTGTTTGACAAAATGAATTAAAAATATTCGAGCGAAGCATCGCACAGAATTTGGTACTGTAATAATTATTATACCCTTCGCGAATGCGGATAAACGCGTTCGTAAAAGATAATCAAGAATCATAAATAAATATTATTTATTAGATAATGCTAATTGATTTTAATGGGTTTTCGTAATAGATCGATCAAATCAGTCGCTACCGATAAGTGAGCAGTGAGTTGACAAAGCGCGACGAGTTTATGAAGGCATAGTTTTAACGTTTCAGATAATCGTAATCAGGGAAAATTTAAGTACAACAGTAGGTTCGAATTGGGTAGCCTCTAGAGACATCTTAGTGAAAGACACTTTTTTTATACAGTTAAAGGTTTTAGCGTTCTGGCCATAATCTCACTTGATCTTAAGTGGGGATACGGCCCAAGTTGGCAGACACGTTAAACCTGCGGAGGCACTCCCCACGGTGACACTGCAAACTCACATGTTGCCAGAGGCTAGGGAAACCGCCCGCCCTTCATCTAGTTAAAGTTTTGAAGCGATGATAGCTCAGTGGTAGTGTGTACGACTTGGCGTTAAGGGACGTGAGTTCGAATCCAAGCACCTACAATGAGCTTGAACTTTCGGAGAAGGAAAACATCGTGAGGAAACCATAGCATGGTGGTAGGGCTTTTTCTAATGCCCGCCTGTGTAGCTACCACCCTCATGTTGTAAACATGCCGCCAAATACCAATAGGTGTGTTCCGGCAGCTGCACTTGAGAGCCGGTTCTTGCACAGGTTTAGCGTGTCTACCAACTTGGGTCGTATCGTCACTTAAGATCAGGTGAGATTATGGTCATAACGCTAAACATTAAGCATAAAAAAACACCTATCACTCCACTGATACCTAAATGTGTATTGTGTGCATACTAACTTGTTTATATTCAAACCGGCCATAAAGTTTGGCACAATCTATACATTTATGTGACTTTATCTCAGAAAGTCAAACGAAGTCGGGGACATTAACATGTATTATACATATGTAAGTATATATAGGTCTACCTAAGAACCCAATTTTTAGTAAATAAATATTAATTAGTGCCTTAATAATATGCATTTTAATTTCTTTGATTTTAAAGTTGATGTTGTTCGAAGTCCATATCGATGTTTATATCTCATCTATTGGATTGATCGTTTAGATTTTGATGAGATATACTTATATTTGCATATAAAACGCTTTACAAACTAACAACTGATAACTGTTAAGGAAGGAATCAATCTGTAAATTAAGGTACAAAGTTTAATTGTCTTTTTTTTGGTATTATGTTTTGTTTTTATAGTTAATTGTGGCCATAATCTCACCTGATCCTAAGTGACGATACGGCCCAAGTTGGCAGACACGCTAAACCTGTGGAGGAACTGGCTCTCAAGTGCACCTGCCGGTGCATACCTATTAGTATTTGGCGGCAGGTTTACAACTTGAGGGGGGTAGCTACCCAGGCGGGCATTAGTAAAAGCCCTGCCACCATGCTATGGTTTCGTCACGATGTTTTCCTTCACCGCAAGCTCATTGAAGGTGCTTGGATTCAAACTCACGTCCCTTGACGCGAAGTCGTACACACTACCACTGAGCTATCATCGATTCAAAATGTGTTTAGCATTGTGGCCACAATCTCAGCCGGCGTTGAGTAACAATATGGCTAAATAAACAACACATTACAACAACATTTTCGAAGCGATGATAGCTTCGTTAGTAGTGTGTACGTCCCTTATCGATTCCCAAAAGTCGGAAGTTCGAATCCAACTACAATGAGCTTCAGCTTTAAGGAAACAGCAATGAATTCATAAAATGGTGGTAATGTTTTTCTGATGCCCAGTTGAAAATGTGCTGCCACTAGGTGGTACTTGCGAGCCAGTCCCTTCACTAGGCTTAACGTGTCCGTCATCTTGGGCCACGTGGTCACTTAACATCAGGTGAGATTGTGGCCATAACCTTAAGCTTTAACTATATAAAAAAAGGAATAGAATCACGTGCACTAGATTTCTTAGTTACCGGGTTTACCGTGTACTCGTGGAACAGTCTAGCAGTTCGTGTATTCAATCCTTGTATAACATCGGGCCATTCAAGAGAAGTGTTAAGAAGAATTTACGGACGTCAACGTGACAGTCGTAGTTCTCTCGATGGTTGCCACTTCTGTTCTGTGCTCTGCTCAACGTCAGGCGCAGTGACGTCACTTTGCCAGGGTACCATAATATAAAATGTTATAATGTCATGAGTCAGCGAATGGTATATATCTACATTCATACTAGCTAACCAGGCCGAACTTGTTCTGCCGTTTCGTGTGGTCATTCACATCGACCACAGCGACATCTATCACGTTACGATCACTTATCGAGATAAAAAATGTCCCATCTCTCAAGTTGGATCAAACTGCACGCGATGTGCAAAATTAAGGTCGGTTTACTTCAGTCTAGGAGTTCATCGTAGACGAACAACGTGACACGAAAATTATATATATATATAAAGCGGAAATGTTTCTTTGTCTGTTTGGACGCACTAATCTTAGGAACTACCGGCCGGATTTCGAAAAAAATATTTCGAGGAAGATTTAAGGCTATTTAACGTCACGCTACCACGAGCAAAGCTGTATTGAATAGAGTTACAAAAAACAGGCAAATAATATTGAATGATTTTTTTTTAAGTTTCACGCAAACGAAGTCGCGGGTGTTGCTACAGTGTATAAAGAAAAATAAAAACATGTTATTCGTAGATGTTGTGGACGATGGTGGTATGCGTGTTGGGCGCCGTGGTGACCGTCAGCGGGCATGGTAGAGTGACCCAGCCCCCGTCCCGTGCGTCAGCCTGGCGAGTCGGGTTCCCTACAAGACCGGATTACGACGATGATGGGGTCAACTGCGGCGGCATGTGGCACCAATGGGGCGTCAATCGAGGAAGGTCGTTCTTTTCACTACATCTTTCTAGAAATTTCGAAACGATGACAGCTCAGTTGGCACCAAAAAATTGCTTGCGGTAAAGGAAAACGTGGGGAAACTATAGCATGGTGGTAGGGCTTTTTTAATGCCAGCCTGGCTAGCTACCAGCCTCAAGTTAAAAACTCTGTCGCCAATACTTATAGGTGCGTTCAGGCAGTTACACTTGAGAGCCAGTCCCTCCACTATCTTGCCCACATCGTCACCTAACGTGAGGCGAGATTGTGGTCATAACACTGTTACGCGGCAGATCTTGAACCTGAGGGCAGTCGTTAGCTAGGCGCTTATAAGAGACCTGTTTCCCATCACAACGTTTCCCCTTGTGGAAAGCTCAAAATCTACGTCCTCTGAGCGACCAATGTTTATATCTACACATTTCTACATAGTGTATTCATTAATCAAAATACAGGATAGGCTGCCCAAGTGTGAAATAGTAGCCTGTAAAGTGTGAATAAAAATTAATATATACTATATATATTTTTAAGCGATGTTAACTCAGTGGTAATGTGTACTACTTCATGTCAAGGCACGTGAGTTCGAACCCAACCACCTACAATGAGCTTGAGCTTTCGGCAACGGAAAACATCGTGAGGAAATCATTGTATGGTGGTAGTGCTTTTTCTAATTTCCTCCTGGCTAGCTACCGCCCTCAAATTGAAACCTGCCAATAAGTGTGTTTCTGCAGTTGCACTTGTGAGCCAGTCCCTTCAACGGTTTATAGTATCTACCAACTTGGGGCGTATCGTGACTTAAGATCAGATGAGGTTATGGCCATAACGCTTAACTTTAAATATAAAAATAAAATCAATGAACATATAAGTTTTTAATCGTATGATACTCGTCCAACGTACCTAAACAAGTTTTCACTTCATTTCATTCATTCAATCATTCAAAATTCAAACTTCAAAATAAAAAATTCAAAATTCAAAATACAAAATTCAAAATTCAAAATTCAAAATTCAAAATTAAAAATTAAAAATTCAAAATTCAAAATTCAAAATTCAAAATTCAAAATTCAAAATTCAAAATTCAAAATTCAAAATTCAAAATTCAAAATTCAAAATTCAAAATTCAAAATTCAAAATTCAAAATTCAAAATTCAAAATTCAAAATTCAAAATTCAAAATTCAAAATTCAAAATTCAAAATTCAAAATTCAAAATTCAAAATTCAAAATTCAAAATTCAAAATTCAAAATTCAAAATTCAAAATTTAAATTCAGAATTCAAAATTAATTCATTCATTCATTCAATGATTTCACAGATGCGGAATTTGCGGGGACAGATATGACGCCCAACCTCCGAGACCCCACGAACTCGGCGGCCTATATGGAGAGGGGGTCATAGTCGCCCACTACCACCCCGGCTCTGTATTCACTGCGACAGTACAATTGACCACTTCCCACCTCGGCTACTGGGAGTTCAATCTCTGCCCGTACCCGGAAACCAACAATCAAGACTGCTTCGACCGCTACCCTTTGCAATTGGAAGAGGGTGGGACGAGATATTACCCCCAAAGGGGTAGTGTTATGTACGACGTTAATTACCGCCTCCCAGCTGGGTTGGTCTGCGAGCATTGCGTACTACAGTGGAAGTACACGGCTGGGAACAACTGGGGCGTCTGCAGCAACGGCACCCAGGGGCTGGGTTGCGGCAACCAGGAACAGTTCGGCGCGTGTTCGGATATATCTATTGGCGTATCGAAATTTAGCGGTGTCAAGGCGAACGGGTATGGAGATTCACCGATACTTTACCTCCTGAACCACGGACACTATGATAATGGAAAAGGTAAGGACCAGAGCGTACGTACGGTTGTTGAAGACTAATTGCCACATCTAGTTTTGTTTTATTCTTGAGAATGTTGATATTCAAAATAATCCTTATTCATACTAATATTATAAATGCGAATGTGAGTTTGTTTGTTGTCAGCTAAGGGAAATAAAATGCATAGCCTTACAAATTATTCTTATGTATTAGTTGTGCCTGCGACTCTCTTCGCGTGGAACTAAAAAAACCCTTACTAATATTATAAATGCGAAAGTGAGTTTGTTTGTTTGTTACGCTTTCATGCCTAAACCGCCGAATCGTTTGTGATGAATTTTACTATGGGGATAGATGAAACCTTGGAGATAAAAATAGGCAACTTTTTCTCGCGAAAAACTTATAGGAAGTGGGGAAAAGAGAGAGACAATCTTTGTATGAAACTTTTTATTTCGTCATCCGGTTTGTTTGAGAAAATCAATATTAATGCAAGCGAAGCCGCAGGTGAAATCTAGTACTTACTAACATTATAAATTCGAAAGTGAGTGAGTTTGTTTGTTACGCTTTCACGCCTAAACCGCTGAAACGATTATGATAAATTTTGGTACAGAGATAGATGGGAACCTGGAGACAGTGATAGGCTATTTTTTCTTGAGAATAACTAATTGGAAGTTGGGTAAAGAGAGGGACAAACTTTCTGTGACACTTTTATTGCGTCATCTGATTTGTTTGAAAAAATCAATATTAACGCGAGCGCAGCCGCAGGTAAAAGCTAGTAAGTAGTTATAAATGATAAAAGTTATTCCTTATATTTTCATTTTTATCTGCTTTGTAATGATAAATAAATAAATTAGTTATTCATGTTTCTCGTTAACTTTTATGATGTGAACACATTATGTGGATGATAATGAAGTCTGTTAAAATGACTGTATTTTTGTATATTAAAAAGATATTTAATAACTATAAACATATGGCTATACTTTACAATACAAAAGCGAATTGCCGGTTCTTTTGTATGTCCCATTTTGACGTCCATAAGTTCCTTGTAAATGAAGTATTATCGATTTTATCTATCTAGAAGACGTTAGAACAAGATTTTATCTAAAACTCATATATGGCATAAAAAACCCGATATACAAGTCGCAGATTTAATCATAAATAAAAAATTCCACAACAACGTCATCTGCTGGACTCAACAATTGTTAATAGCTAGTCAGGTAACCATACAAGTGAACAAAACTTTCTTTTTTATTGTTAAGGCCTAGCGTAATGGCCATAATCTCACCTGATCTTAATTGACGATACGGCCCAAGTCGGTAGACACGCTAAACCTGTCGAGGGACTGGCTCCCAAGTGCAAAGCACTTCACTCAATGTAAAAGGTTGGATTCGAATTCACGTCCCTTGACGCGAAGTCGTCCACACCACCACTGAGCTATCATCGCTTTAAATTGCTCGCGCTTGCTGAAAATATATAGAACAATTAATAAAAGAATTACTAAAATAATAAATAATTAATAAAATAAGTACGGATATATATTTTTTTTTTAGACTCTTGGTTTTTCTGAACTTTTTTCTCTATTATACCTAGTTTGCTTCAACCCTGCACCACCCCAAGGTTGACTGGTAGAGATTCCCACAGGCATTAAGCCCGCCTTGTATACATATTGTATATGAAAGTGTATTAAATAAATATCTATCAGGAAAATAGTAATATGCCTTGTAGGTAGTTTATTCATAAAAATAATGCGTCATTTTCTAACCAAACAAATTCAGGAGGAAGGTCCGTCAGATAATTGATTTTTTAAGAAGTTCTTTACTACAAAAATGTCCCTTGTGAAACTGTTTTTGGTTTTTTTGCAATCATTACCGCAAATAAAAATGGGATGATATTCTAAAACACTAAATCGACGGCATATCTCAACGCTGAACACACTAATACAATACTGTGAGGTGAAATTGATGCCACTAACTAAAAAAGAAAAACTTCAAAAAGAAAGTCTACATTTGAAGATTCTCAAGTTACCTAAATTTTAAACAAACTATTGAAACAGTGTCTATATAGAAAGTGTTTTCAATGAGCGATAGATGTGTTTTTTTTTTTTTTTGTTCCATTCAAGCACTGACCTAAAAGAAACTGTACGGTACCAGCTTACCTCTGACATGTTTTGCTAGCGCCGTGGAAATAATGAATGGGAATTATTACACTGTTAAAATAACATTAACGGTGAATTATTGTTCAGTTTATACTAGCTATATCCCGCGTGCACGTTCTTATTTTCCAGATATTGTGACAGAAATAATAATAATAATGAAAAAAAAACACAAATTTCTCTCACCAACACTCACTTGGTAATGTGTAAATATCGTGATCAAACCATAGCATGAGGGCTTTTTCTAATGCCCGCCTGGATAGCTACCACTTTCATGTTGGAAATCTGCCAACAAATATCTATAGGGGTGTGTTACGAGGGTTGCACTTGAGAGCCAGTTTTTCCACAAGGCTTAGACTGTCCACCACCTTGGGTTAAACCTCCACATCAGATAGTATAGCGGCCAGAATGCTAAACCCATTCGTTTATGGGATTAAAAGTGTCCATATATAAATATCATTAATATACATTTCAGCAAAATCCGTATTTTTCAGAATGATACTCTTACAAGGCACAGGCAAGACAGTCAGAGAAAAATGACAGATAAAATACTCTAGACCTCAATATAAAGAATAAAGTAAAAAAAGTTATAATTAGATTAAAATATATTGAAGTTTTATCATACGTTACCTTCCTCGGTTTTCCTCTTCTCCTATATCCATCTACCTTCATAATTAACATTCTTCCAGTTATATGTAATAGCGGTGGTAAACATTTGCCGCCCGAAGGCTATTCAAATTTTACCGTCTCTATCTACCTTTACAACTAAATTCCACTACGTAAATTGTAGAAATAAAATTGGTACAGGACTTAGATTATATATTATCTACCAATCTTTAGGTATACGTAAAGGTATGAATAATTCCACTTTCTAAAAAACAAAACACAAATACCTTAAATTCGACGGCTCCTAAAATCTACCGTCCTAGACTTCAACCTACTGGCAAATCCAACACTGGTCGATCGATACAGAAATCATTTTTGCATAAAATTTATTTATTTGAGAACGTTAGTAAATTCAGGTTGATATGAATTTTCAAAAACCACTTTCTAGCAAATGATTACGATTTTTCTGTATTACCATTAAACTCTATTCCACCCTCTTTTTAAGGGATTTTTGATAAACAAATATGCGTACTTTTATTAATAATTATAAACAACTAGCTGATCCGGTGAACTTCATTTCACCTATAATCGATTTTCTTTATTCTCGCTAATACTCAAAAACGGTACGACCCATTTTTGTATTGTTATTTACATTTCGATTAGAAAGAAGAAAGAAAGAAAGTTTTATTCATGCAACACACAGCAAATGATAATTAAAATAAATAAAAGAAAATAAAATAAAAAATACTACACAAAAAAAAACAACAGAACATAACAGCAAGATCACAAGAAAATAAATAAAAAACCTAATGTGTGGATAAATTGGGATCAGTTTCAGCATAGCAGCTTCACTGATACATTGCAGCGCTGATATTCTGACTGATAGCTGTTATCAATCTTCCAACATCAATTCGTTAAGATTAATAGAACTGTCTCTATCTAATTATGGTTTTCGTTATTCATTTAATTTGGTTATTGAATGAAAGTTGTTTATAACTCTCATTAAGTGTCTTTCAGTCATTCGAAATTTAAATATAGGCGGATTTGAACCCACGTCTATAGACACTACAAACTGAGCTGTCATTACTTCAAATTAAGCTGTTATCACTTCATTATATTTCATATTATGAGACTTAAAAAGAAATCTGTTCGTTTTGTTCATACAAACCTTGTCCTGACAATAACGAACGCAATAAAAAGAGAATTATCCGATTTGGTGCAGCCGTTCGGAAGTTATGCGCGTACATAAAACTCGGCGATTCATTTTTTTATATATATATACAGATTTTTTAATGTTCCGCTCAACTTCCTTAATTTTTCCTCTCATAAGAACCTTCTCCTGACAATAATTAACACAACAAAAACAGAATTAGCGAAGTTGTTCCATCCGTTCACGCGTGATGCGATGACCATGGAAAATTGAGATTCATTTATATATATATATATATATATATATATATATATATATAAGATTATTCTCTAACGTTTGAAGCAAATCAGATGACGCAATAAAAAGTTGCATACAAAGTTTATCCCTGTTTTACCCTACTTCCAATTAGTTTTTCGCGAGAAAATGTATGCTATCACCGTCTCCAACGCAACACCTATGTCTGTACCAAAATTTATCAGAATCGATACAGCGGTTTAGGCTTGTTTATATACAAACAAAATCAATTTCCCATTTATAATATTAGTAGCGACTGTAACTGACTCGAACGAAGTCGCGTGCGGCCACTAGTGTAGTTTCAATAAAGAATTCGGTCGTAAATTCACCACAAATGTCGCCGGTGAATGACATGAAAGATTGAAACGAAGTGCATTATCTGATAAGAATGTATGAGTAAACGGAAACGAAATATAGTAAATATCGTTGTGGAAAACATAAAGTGACAAACACTATTCGCTATCTATTATACATATAGAGTTATCCTGAATTTGCTTCAAAGATAAACCTTGATATTGGAAAGGGGCAATGCCTTGCCTCGTTTAGGTTATATATAATCAATAACAACTGGTCAGGCTGGGGGGGGTTATTCTGACCATTTCAGTAGCAAATAAGTCGACTACAGTGCATACTATTGAATTTAAATCAAGTCAAATGTAATATCTTTATTCAACGAAATGAGACTAATTTAAACGGATTTTATCGCGGTTATTTATTAATTTTGATCCCGACGTTAAATTAGTTTCATTTCGATATTTATTCGATGTATGTCCTGAGAAGGTCCTATGAGCGTCAAAACTACCTCCGGTTCGCATAATAACTCAGTCATCGAGAACAACCGGCACGAAACTCGATCTATTTATTATCGATTTGAAGCGATGATAGTTTAGTTGATAGTGTGTACGGATGCCGCGTTAAGGAACGTGAGTTCGAATCCGCCTGCAATGAGCTTGAGCTTTCACTGAAGGAAACACTGCAGCGGAAACATAGCATGGGGGTGGGGCTTTTTAAATGCCTGCATAACTAACTACCACTCTCAAGTTGAAAATCTACCACCAAACACCTGTAGGTGTGTTCCGGCAGTTGCATTAGAAAGCCAGTTACTCCAATAGGCTTAGTGCGTTCACCATCTTGGGTCACATATTCACTTAACATCAGGTGAGATTGTGGCCAGAGCGGTGAACCTATGACGCTGTGTTGAAAATGGTTCTAAAATCTGGCAAAAGTGATTAGATAGAATTTATTAGGAACGAAGTCGCGGGCACAGCCTAGTGCTTAATAAAATAAACACTAATTATAATTTAACAAAATACATCTTCTACATATATGACTCTTATGCAGTTTTATGTTATAAACGACATTTGCAACTAATATTAATATCTGGGTAAGAAAATACGTATATTTTCTAATTGGTTTCAAAACACCGTATTAGAAGGAAATATGATAAACATATTGTAATTTTTCTTGGTAAATTACAACAGCCGATCGTTAGAGAATTTCATATTAAACAATAAAGATAAATTTTTACTGTTGATTATTCGATGATATTAAATTTGTTTGGCATGGTAAATACATTTGCGTTTTTGTCACGGTGACGCAAACTTTACAATCGAAGGTATATTTATCACAAAGAACAAAAATATTCTGTTGCCATGTAAACCCTTCACGTTAATTAGGTACAATATATATTCATAAAAATGAATGTCTGTACATTCGTCCTTGTTTCTTCCTACATTCGTACATTCGTCATTCATATACTTGGGACTAAGTGGCCCAAAGATAGGACGCAAGGTATATCCCAGTGCCCGACTGATTAGATACCATCCTCAATTTGCCATTCTATTACTAAGAACCGTTAGGTATGTTACAATACACGCATTTGAAACCAAGTCCTCCACTAGGTTAGTGTAACACTAACTTTCATCGTCACATAACATCAGATGATATTATTATTTATAAATGAACTTATCTTAACTAATACGTATGAGAGTTCGTTTGTCAGTTTGTCCCACTTTCACGCTTTAAATACTTAACCGTTTATCATGAAATTTTGCATACACGTTGCTCGGCATACAGAAAAGGACATAGGGCACTTTTGATACCAAAAAAGTGCCACTCTAGGACAATTAATATTTATTTCTTTCACGCCATAACTACACAATCGGTTATCATGCAATAGTGCATATACTTTGCTAGGCATACAGAAAAGGATATAGGCTACTTTCATCCCAAAAAAAGTAACAAGGGTAGATAATTAGTATTAAGGTTTATGAGAAAGGAGTTTACCGACATATCAAGTTAAGCATATAAATTGCAGTTCATTTTCTTTTGTTCAGAAGTGGGACATCTTTTTTTATATCACACAGAAAAGTGTCTGCACTACAACTGAGGTTAAGTATAGTCTAATTCAAATCAGCCACGACCAACAATGAACCGAAATTCACTGTCAGTCACCGCTGTCATGCTGACCTGCTTATAATCGTCTTCATGCCACTTCAGATATTATTATTATTGTCTCGTTTAATTTTTATCTCTTCCAGGTGTGATCTTACACGGAAAAGACAATAATGGATGGCAAAAACACAACTCAAAATCTTCGGGTTCACGCAAAAAGAACAAAGTGAAACAGAAGAAACTAAGAAGGAACAAGAATAAGACGAAGCCATATAAAGAAAAGAAGGTGAGAGTATGAATAAGATATACTAAGTGATTTTTTTAAGGAATATGGGGCAAATGAGCAACCTTGTCACCTGATGATAAGTGATCACCACCGCCCATGGACACCCGCAACACCAGGGGAATCGCAGATGGATTGCCGGCCTTTAGAGGAGGGACTGGCTCTCAAGTGCAACTGCCGGAACATACCTATTGGTATTTGGCAGCAGATTTTCAACTTGAGGGTGGTAGCTAGCCAGGCGAGCATTAGAAAAAGCCTTACCACCATGCTATGGTTTCCTCACGATGTGTACGGTCACCGAAAGCTAAAGCTCATTGTAGGTGGTTCGATTCGAACTCACGTCACATGACGCGACGTTCCTACAACACTACCACTGAGTTATCATCTCTTCAACCTCTCTCTCCTCTCGCCTAACCTCAGACTGATTTTTCTTCCTTGAAACTTCTTTAATATAACTAGAAAGCCTGTTTATATCATTGTAGCAAATAGAAATAGACACTAGTCGTAACTTTTTCATACAACTATAAAAGACAATCTTGACTTAAGATCAGCTAAGGTTACTTCTTACATGAAAATGTAACAAGAATGCATGTTTATATAAATACTGGCTGTGCCCGCGACTTTGTTTGCGTTGAGTTAAAAATTATTTAACCAGTTTTGCCCGTTTTTGTACCCTTCTTCAATAAACAAACAACTTTTTTATCTTTCGTATTTTTTTTTTCAATAAAAAGTATTTATATATATTTCAATCCTATGTTACATCTAATACGTCCAAGAATATGTGTACAAAGTTTCATGATGATCAGTTAAGTGGGTTTCGCGTGAAAGCGTAACAAACAAACTTACATTCACATTTATAATATTAGTAGAGATAGTACAACCTCTATAAGACCTCGACCTCTATATTCTTAATAATAACCCATCAATACAGGGCTCAAATAAAGGTACCATCAAAACCTCACGAATTCTCATCAGTTCGTATATAATTTTAAGTTAAACGGGTGAAATAATTGAAATAAATATTTTCTATTTTTCAGATTATGTCACATAGATGACATTCTCACCTTCGAGGAGATAAGAAAATCATAAATATTATATGTAATTATAAATTTCAGAGTTAAGTCTAGTTTTACTATGTTTATAATTAGCCATATAATACATATCATCATCATCATCATCACCAGTATCATCACCATCGCGTCATACATTAAAAGTAAGATCAACATTATATTTTATGGTAATAAATCTATATTTAAAAGTACAAACGGTTTGTGGCGTTATTTATTTCTAAATAACCATTACCCGCAACTTCCCTCGCTTTGATTGATTTTCCAATTCTGGTTGTCGATCGGTTCGGAAACAAATTTTCTACCAAATTTCTGTTAAATATTTATTTCAGGGTGTTAAGGTAGATATAAACTTAACTGAAGTTCGAAATTATGAGCAATGATTCTCTACAGTTTGAAGGAAACCGAAAGACGTTGAAAACGTTTCATGAAAGGTTTTATCCCTCACTTCCTGTAAGTTTTTCGGGAGAAAACGTAGCCTCAGCCAAGAGTCTCATCTATCTTAGTACCGATTCATTCAGTTAATCGACTCATCGCTTCAATCGTGAAAATGTTACAAACAAACAAACTCACTTGCGCATTAAAAATACTGAATAAGTAAGGGCAGTAATCTAATTGTGTTAAACTTTTGTCCCGGAAAAAATTAGGATAAGTTTATTTTTATACTTTGTATGTTTAGCGTTGTGGCACCAATCTCACCTGATGTTAAGTGACGATGTGGATCAATACGGTGGACACGCTAAGCCGAGACTGGCTCTCAAGTGCAGTCGCCGGAACACATCTATGGGTATTTGACGGCAGATTTTAATCTTAAAAGTTGTAGCTAACCAGGCGGGCATCGAAAACGGCCCTACCAGCATGCTATAGTTTCATCACGAAGTTTTTCTTCACCGGAAGCTCAAACTCATTACAAATGGTTTCGAACTCACGTCCCTTGACGTGGAGTCCGTACACACTACCAACTGTACTATCAGCGCTTTTGTTATACTTGATAAGTTTACTTTGTGATGATGTGGCCCAGGATGGTGGATACGCTATGCCTGATGGAGTGGATGGACTCAAGTGCAACCACCAAATCGCACTCAACCAGGTATTTCGACACAGACTTTCTTCTTCATTATGGTAGCTAGTAAAGCTATAAAATATCTTATCACCATGCTATGGTCTCATCACGACGTTTCCTTCACCGAAAGCTCAGGCTCACTACGGGGATTCGAACTCACGTCCATTAACACGGTGTCTTTTTTTGTCAACTTGACATACGCTATTAGTCGTAAGGGCTTTGACAGCTTCACCGAAGTTTTTGGGGCGAACGCTGAAGGCACTCAGCCCCGAGGCAGCGGGCGCAAGGGTGCCAGGACGGCCGAACCTCGGCTTGGGCTGCTGCCGGAAAACGGGCAAAGATTCACGATCCTAACTAACCAACAGGTCCTGACTTACTACGTTTAGTGGTCCTAACAATGACATCGGGTTAGCCACGCAAGGCTTCCGTACAAGCCACAAACAGAGACATTATCACATCATGAAGCGATGATAGCTCAGTGGTAGTGTGCACGACTTCGCGTCAAGGGACGTGGGTTCGAACCCAAGCACCTACAATGAGCTTGAGCTTTCGGTGAAGGAAAACACCGTGAGGAAACCATAGCATGGTGGTAGGGCTTTTTCTAATGCCCGCCTGGCTAGCTACCACCCTCTAGTTGTGAACCTGCCGCCAAATACTAATAGGTGTGTTCCGGCAGCAGCACTTGAGAGCCAGTTCCTCCACAGGTTTAGCGTGTCTACCAACTTGGGCCGTATCGTCACTTAAGATCAGGTGAGATTATGGCCATAACGCTAAACCTCAAGAATAAAAAAAAAAAACAAAAATTATTCGTATAGAATGCACAAAATCATTTGAGTGCAGGAAACACTGGAATAAAGACAAAAATAAAAATTCGCAAAAATATTCATGACCGTTATCAAACAGGGGATGTAATAAAAACGAAAAAATAAACATTTACGATTTGAATAACATACGTTATTTATAATTATAATATTTATGATAAAAGTCAATCAAATTATTGGTATAATATTATTTTATAATACCGTGAGATTATCGTCAGATTAAATACTTCAAACGAAGCGATGTTATATTGCCTATATTCCCGACGTTTCGTTATTCATATCTTAGGAAAAAAAAAGGCATGATAACTCTGTGACTAAGTTTTCGCGTATATAATAGAGCACGGCTGATATTATTCTGCAGTGGATCGCAAAGTGTTGGAAAATTCTCGAGTGTTAGTATATACAAATCATTCAAAGGTATGTTTTATTTTTTTTATAATTAATGTTTAGCGTTATGGCCACAATCTCACCTGGTCTTAAGTGATGATACGGCGCAAGTTGGTAGACACGCTAAACCTGTGAAGGAACTGGCTCTCAAGTGCAGCTGCCGGAACACACTTATTGATATTTGGCGGCAAGTGCCCAACTTAAGGGTGGTAGCTAGCCAGGCGAGCATTTGAAAAAGCCCTACCATAATGCCATGGTTTCCTCACAATGTTTTCCTTCACCGAAAGCTCAAGCTCATTGTGGGTGCTTGGATTCGAACTCACGCTTGACGCGAAGTCGTACACGCTACCACTGAGCTATCATCGCTTCAAAATGAAGCTATTTCGCTTTTATGAAGTACTCCATTCGCTTTACCGGGATACTTTATATAAGTTTAACTTTAAAATCATAACCAAAGTGTACTCACTTAACGATGTAGAGGTCTAAAGTATGTGATTCGATTTGTTTATTTACATCTCAGGCGTATAACAAACAAGCGAAAAATAATTATTATTATGGCAAGACCATACCAGATAATGATTTTTTACGGCTTATAAGCATTTTTAAATACTCCTTCATCCTTTATTTTTTTATAGATATTCATCGTTTGAATCGCGAGTTATATATACTCTTGAATTCGTGTATAAATCGATGTAATTAATACATGGATAGGTTTTCGAGTTGTAGGCACCTTAAAGACGTCACCTATTATAATGTGCTAAGAATAAAAATATTATCCAGTCGAATACATTTGCATGATGGTTTGAACATTGAAAAACCAAATGAACAGAATAAGGACGAAATCTGTTTTAAGTTAAATCATACTTTAACAAAATCTGCCGCCGACCAAACAAATAAAATATATTAAAAAAAAACTCGGATCCTAATGCGTTTAAAACACTTATTCTGTCTCGTGTTCAGTTTTTAAATACTATTTTTTTTTATATTATACATTTTAGCACATTTTTATTGGAATAAAACCGTACTCTTAAATTTTTATAATCGATTATGAATAAAAAATATTTTGAGTAAAATATGAACTCTTTTGCATCACACTCGTGACGTTACTTTCTTAAAATAAAATTACATTAGTACAGATTTATTAATATACTAGTTGTGCCCGCGACTTCGTTAGCGTGAAACTTAAAATCATTAAGTACTTATTTTCTTAATAAAGTGTCCAGTGTCCTTATCTGTATCACTGGAATATATATGCAATATTTCAGTGTGATCAGCTCAACTGAGCATTTTACAAATACACTATCTGGTGCCTACGACTCCAACTATGTAAAATTACTACTTTAACTAGCCCACTGCCTCAATCTTAAATCAACATCACTATTAGATATTACATTATTAATTTACTTGACAACCTACCCTAGAAGATAATCCGAGTTTTTTGACATTATTTCCGAAGCAAACGTTCATATAACATGCTATTAGAGGGGAGATTTATCTTCGTAAAGTTATCCACTGTTGTAACATTCATTCGTAAGATATGAAACAGTGATCGGAGTGTAGTTTTTATCTAATAATTAGTATAAATGAATGTTGGCAGATGATGTGGTCAATGTTGCTGCTATTGGCGGCCGTGGTAGCCAACGTGGCCGGGCACGGTCGAGTGGTGCAGCCCGTATCCAGGGCGTCAGCCTGGCGTCTCGGTTACAACACCGTCGCGAACTATGATGACGACGGCTGCAACTGTGGCGGCTTCTACCATCAGTGGGAAGTCAACGGTGGCAAGTGAGTCTCTCGTACCATCACCACCCACAAATTTGATTACAACCCATTGAACCGATGATAGCTGTCGGTAATTCGCTCGGATCCCACGTCAAAGGACGTGCTTTAAGTAAGGGAAAATGTCGTGGCAAGCCATGGCTTGGTGGATGGGCTTTTTGTAATGCCCGCATGGCTAGCTACCACCCTCAGGTTGAAAATCTGCCGGGCAATACTCATAAGTATGTTCCGGCAAATGCGTTTGAAAGCCAGTTAACATCAAGTGACATTGTGGTAATAACGATAACCGAATAACGTATTAAAAATTCAAATCCGCTCATTACCAGAGATCAGAGATTATTTTCCGATTACTTCTAGAGTTTTTTTTTAATAATTTGTAGGCTTAGCGTTTTATGTCTATAATTTTTCACGTTAAGTCTAGTGGTTTGAAGCGATGATAGATAGATAGCTCAGTGGTAGTGTGTACGACTTCGTGTCAAGGGACGTGAATTCGAATCCAAGCACCTACAATGAGCTTGAGCTTTCGGTGAAGGAAAACATCTTGAGGAAACCATAGCATGGTGGCAGTGCTTTTTCTAATGCCCGCGTGGCTAGCAACCACCCTCAAGTTGTAAACCTGCCGCCAAATACCAATAGGTGTGTTCCGGCAGCTGCACTTGAGAGCCAGTTCCTCCACAGGTTTAGAGTATTTACCAACTTGGGACGTATCGTCACTTAAGTACAGGTGAGATTATCGCCGTAACGCTAAACCTAAAGTAGAAAAAAGAAGTGGAGGGACTGGCTATCAAGTGCAACTACCGGAACACACTTATAGGTATTTGGCGGCCAGAGACTAGAAGTGTGGGCACTGTTTCTGGTCGCTGGCAAAGCGGGAGTTTGAAGTGTCACACTGGGTAGTGTTGGGTGATTAACACCTGATGATTCACTATATTCCTCTCTTACAATCTCTCAAAGTCAACAATAATGTCTCAGTCTGCAATCATGCAATGTACGCATGCATCTCAAACCTTAACTTCTAGACAAGTTTAATTATTATTATATAAATAATATCACCATTCAGATGCGGTATCTGCGGGGACCCCTACGACTCGGGCACCCCAAGAGCCCACGAACTCGGAGGCACTTACGGTAAAGGCATCATCACCGGTGAATACTCATCAGGCGAAGTTATCGACGTGACAGTCATTATAACCGCCTATCACCTCGGCTTCTGGGAGTTCAAGATCTGCTCTGACCCAACCAATAACAACCAGGAGTGTTTCGAGCAATATCTACTGGAACTCGAAGAGGGCGGCACGCAGTACTATCCTAAGGGAAGCGGGCAGTATGAAGTGAGGTATCGACTGCCTGAAGGTTTGGTTTGCGACCACTGCGTTCTTCAATGGAGGTACACAACTGGCAACAACTGGGGCGACTGTAAGAATGGCACTCAGGGTTTGGGCTGCGGTAACCAGGAGAACTTTGGAGCCTGTTCGGATATCACCATCACTGGTTCAACCGCTGGCGTATCAAATACCGTACCCTTGGATAACTCTCCATTAATATTAAGTCATTTATTAAACGACAGAGATGACTAAACCTTCGACCTAGTTAACTGAACGAGCTAACGCAACCCTGATGATTTTAATCGACTTTTTACTACGTATTAAATTTTAGTTCATCGACTCAATCAACAGCCAAAGATGACAGTATTTTCTAGAAGTACCGATACCGTAAAATTGAATTTAGTGGTTTGTAACAAACGACTATTATTGTACCTAAGTAAGAAGTAAACAGAATACAATTAGATGACGTTACTGTAGTAAAAGTTCTCTATTCCAAAGAAAACGCCAAAAATATAAGTTTCATTTATGTGATACCTACGATTGTTAATTTAAATGTCAAGTTAAATGAACTATTCAATATAACTACTTAAATTCATATTCTACTAATTTTTATAAGCATATTTACTTCATCTATATACTATAGTTAATTTTAAGGTTGGATTCCTTGTATTGAACCATTATTTTATACAATTCAGTGAAAACCTATCTCAGTTAAAACACACAAGACACTTCTGTCACGCTTCGATAAAAACAAAATGGCGTCACATAATTTTACTTTTATTTATTAAAAACCGTATTGTTATCACCGTCATGAACAGTGAATTGTTTTTAATATGATTAAATTAACGTTTTATTGCGACATAAATATATTGAATGATTTACGAAAGTGAAATCTTTTATTGCATTTATTTCCTGGTGACAGATAGTGTAGTTACCCTTTGAGGAGTTTATTGCACCTGCGAAATTTTTATAACGTTAAGTGATTGTAAATTATATTTGTAACGATATCTGTAAATTGATAAGATAACATGTTAATAATAACTTGTGTACTTAAAATTACAAAGAGTATTAAAGTTCGCAAAACTGCTCGGGGGTTTATACGGAATGTCGAATACAATTTGATAACATTTGAAATCTAAAACGCCTGGCTTTTTCATTAAAAAAAGGAATTGAATAGGCAAAAGATTTTGAAACAATGACAGCTTAGTGGTAGTGTGGGGAAAAGTCGCGACATAGGAAGTGAGTTCTAATCCAACTACTTACAATGAGCTAGAGCTTTCGGTGAAGGAAACAATAGCATTGAGGTAGTGCTTTTTCTAATGCTCGCCTGGCTAGCAACCACCTTCAAGTAGAAAATCTGCCGCCAAATACCAATAGCTGTGTTCCGGCAGTTGTACTTGAGAGCCAGTCCCTCTAAAAAAGGCCAGTAACGCAATTCCTGTAGATCTGTGGGTGTCCATGGATGGCGGTGATCATTTACCATCAGGTGACACGCTTGCTCGTTTGCCCGCTATTACATAAATAAGATAAAAATAAGAGCATGCAAATACAAAAAATTGGCATGTTAAAAATTCTGTTCAAACTCAACAATAACCTATCGAAAACTTCAATGAATAATGATCATCCCTATTCTGGGTGAGTTATATTATTAGATACATCGATGTCAATATCAGTAGACAAATATCTATGTTTGTTAAGTATTCAAATTAAAACGTCGATGTGGGAATACGTCGACGTGTTATTAACCAAATGAGAGACAGCTTTCATTAAGCCACCTGACTTTTATTTGAAAATTTGACATATCCAAACCTATATATTACAAAAATACCGATGTTCAATTTTTGTATTTACTCTAACATGGAGTATTTAAACTTACCATTGTGCTTATAACATTCATGTTTTAAAAACACTCATTTTCGTTTTAAGGTAGAGTAAATTGATTTAAGAATTCTAATCTTATATACTCTCCTTACTTGCCACGAGTACGGAAAATGTTATCCCATCACTACCAAAGTGGATATAAATCATGCCTAACTTCTGGGGTCCATATTTAACGTTAAGGTTGGGATATCATAAGAAATTAAACAATCAATCACATTTATACACTTTATTATTTCCTTTTCATACCTAATTATATATTTTACAAGTTTTCAGAACGGATCGCATCGTCACATCGCATCCAAAACGCTGTAAGATATATTTTTATAACAATAAATAACTAACAACTGTATTAAATTTAATGAAAATCGACAATATCGTGTTTTTAAAACATTTCTCGACTAAAATCATGCGATCACAATAATTCACACTTGCACAATGAGATAGAGAATAGTCACGAACGCTAGATATATTTATCATTATATAATATTTAATCGATAAATGGTACACATACGAAATAAAATAATGTCACATCACTATAGATAATTGGGACTTTATGACATCATACATCGACATATTTTTTTATCGAGTAAAAGGCGCTTTTATCTCGGAAAATAAAACGATAAATTCCAAAGGTAAGAATTTTCATATTATTCATAACTATTTACTGCCTTTAAATACTATTATTCCTAAGAAATAAGACATTTCTTTCTCGATAATGTTTATAGAATATACAGAAGCATCTTCAAGTTTGAGTCCGTTTTATCTCGTAAAAAATTCTGGAAGTTTCTACTTTTTCGTTATTTTATAAGAAGTTTTGTGTCAAATGTTAATTATATCAAGAAATGAAATGTCTATTTCTCGAAGTTTTCAATTCTATAGGACAAGTTATATTTTGAGAGTTTTTGTATATATCGATATATCAGTATTACAGACATAACGACAGTTAAATAAAGCAATATATACACCACACAACTGACTATCAGATATAGTTTGAAAAATCCAAAAGTGCACGCCTCATAACGTAATTACAATTGAATGACATAGATTTAAGCATTTATATTAACTATGAAAAAAGATTGAACTATATATATATACAAGAACGACTAATCACTGTTAATAATTTTTTAAATAAAATTACATTGAATTAGATGGCAATTTTCAATAGGCTATTACACAGAATGATACTCAAGAAAAATGAAAAAAAAATGGACTCGAGAAGTGAAGTTTTTTGGACGTTATCACGTGACCACATACATTATCCGCACATACAGACAACCAGACGTCCACCTAAATATTTTTTCAAAACGGTTTTTTTTATGATATCTAGAAATAATAGAGTTTTTCTAAGTTTCTACTGTCATAAAAACAGTGTTCTTGGTAATATTTGTCAGCTCATTTAATACTCAAAGTGCAAAAAAAAATCGGATAAAACCAATTCAAGCCGAGATAATTGTTTGAACCTGAAAGAGTGAGAGTAAAGCACTACTCA
Source organism: Actias luna (assembly GCA_039707435.1). NCBI lineage: Eukaryota > Metazoa > Arthropoda > Insecta > Lepidoptera > Saturniidae > Actias > Actias luna. The sequence goes on from JAZHAC010000030.1 coordinate 14,000,856, forward strand.
AACGCTTCGCGTTCTGATACGTGCAATGACACAGTTCAGTGTATTTATATGAATATACTATAATTATGAATGATGAAATATTCCGATATATATATTTAATTGTTAGTAAATTGATTTGTATATGCTTTGTCGATACTTTATATTACTTATAAATAACTAGCACAGGCCGCGACTTCGCGTGGTACTAAAATTCATTTTTGAACACCTTTTGTTTATAGTTTATGAGGATAATCTCACCTGATCTTAAGTGACTATACGGCCCAAGTTTGTGGGGGGGGGGCTGACTCTCAAGTGCATCTGCCGGAGCACACCTATTGGTATTTGGCGGCAGATTTTCAACTTGAGGGTGGTTGTTAGTCAAGTAGGCATTAGAAAAAGCCCTACACCACCATGTTATGGTTTCCTCACGATGTCTTAATGTGGAATGTCAAGCTCATTGTAGGTTGATTCACCCTACTCGTTGACTTTATTATATTAATAGTATAGGATTGTTTCACTTCACCCCCCATTTAAGTATAAAAGCCAGAATTTAAACATAAATACATTTTTGTGCAAAGATTATTCTATAAGTCACCGATGCAAACGTCCGATAACTACGAAATTACCAAATAAGTTCACCATTAATACACAGTACAACCTCTATAAGTCGAACATCAAGAGAGACGCCAAAAAATTCGAATTAGAATTTTCGTTTTATAGAGATTGAAGGTTATTGTGTTTAGAGCGAAAGGAACGATACATTTAGAGGTTTCAACTTAACGAGGTACGACATAACGAGTTTCGACTTAACGATGTTCGACTTAACGAGGTTCTACTGTATAGATTTTTTTTTTTAGTGTTGGTTATTATATACTAATAAACTCATAAGAAAAGTAACCTTTATTCATACATTACATACAGACACTACGATTTTATTTATCTTTATATATAGATAAAAGAATTCACACAGCCTAAATTTGAATAACACTACACTAGACTCTACCGAATATACAAACATAAAAATAAATCACGCTCCAACGTATCGTTGGACTTCAAGCAGAAATAAAAAAATATATATAGAGAAATTCCATTTATTTGTGCTACCCTCTAACCCTATAATTGTCTGAAAACAACTAGTTTTTCTCTATAATGATTCTAGAGATTTCTAGAAAGTTCTAAGAAAGATTTCCTAAGCTCATTTCAATAGCGTAAGACCTAAAATATGTTAGAGTAGAAGTTAACAAATAGGTAATAATTACTATAATAAAAAAAAAAAACTATGGAAAATCCAAAAGTGCACGCCTCATAATCTTTTTTTTTTTATTTTAATACCAATTAAGCCACATCGGATCAAACCATGAAAACTAATAAGGTTCTATTCTTGATTTTACTAAAGCGTAAATAGAAAAAAAGACTCGATTTGTAAACAGTTTTTTAACTAGTTTAAATAATAAAAATGACATCAAAAATATCATGAGTGTTAAAAACAGTGTTTTTTTCGTGATATGTGTTTGTATTTATTATTTTTCAAGTGCAATATATGATGAATGGAGACATTTTAAGTTTGAAAAATCAGTTGTTTCGCGTGAAGTGACAGTAGTACCCACCTCAACGCTTCGCTTATGAGACGTGCAATAGAAGTGTTGACAATAAAAAAAAAGGAAACAAAATGTCAACTTTGTACATATTTGTTGTTAAAAGTATACTACGTTTACTATAAAATAGTAGAGAATACTTTTGAATGAGCCGGGATTTTGAAGTGAAAACTTCTTTAGCATCGTTATGATTTGAAACTCGATGAAACGACAGTAAAAAGAGACAGCCACATACATGTATAGGATATAACGTGCGAGAGAATGAGATAGAAGCCATAATGCAGTTTTGCTTACAGGGTCTGAGCGTTGTACGTGTTAATATGTGCGTGTGCTTCTATCTACTATCGCGTGTGAACTGCACACATTTTTTTTATTATCACACAAAACGCATTAAGAGCTTTAAAATTGAAATCGAAATAGTTGACCTTCGTAATAATTGTCGTACATCTGAACTAAGAATTGTTTGGCCTCAAAAAGGTGGTCGCCAGTGAGACCGAAGCCCAATGTTAGATCGATGATCTAGTGTATTAAGGTCAAATCGTACGATTTTATGGTGGTTTTAAGCCCACCCTTCCATTCCTATTTGTCAAAATGTTGTAAAAAAATATGGTGGACTGATAATCATCGCGCTTACTCGATTAAAATCGTTTACAGTTGCAGAGAATCTATTAATAAAATCGATACTGTATTGAATACACAAGAAATCGATTTATAAATCATATAAACATCGAACTCAAAGAGTACTGTTGCAACAAATGTTTGGTCGCGATAAAGATATAACTGAACCGTTATATTCAGCGCAACGTTTCTTACGCGGAAAATGCTGAAAATTTGAGGTAATGAATCTTCCCACACCTTTGCTTAACTGTGTAAATCAATTAACAAAATCGATACCGTATCGACTCTATGTATACGCCGTATATCGATTTGTAATTCATATAAAAATCGACATTAACTAGTAGTGTTGTAACACATTATTGATATAAGACATGTTTAGTCGACGTGAGAATACAAATTCAAAGTGTAATTTGACTGCGACGTTATAAAGAACGAAACGTTTCCGATGCGTGAAAAAGGAGATAGATGTTTTAAGGGAAGAAGGGAAAAGTATGGTTTTAGAAAGGGAATTACGTAAGAAATTAGTCTGAGTGAATGAAGATCATGTTCGAATTGCAATAAGTGTCGACGTTGACGCAATTTATTTTGGGCAATATTTATATTTAATCGACATCGACAACACAACCGTTAGACGAACTCAGAGCCCTAGTCCAAAAATATTGTTTTAATTTTTTTTTTAATTTAAAATAAATAAATAAACGATGCGATGAAAATCGATTCTATAACCATAGTCATTCTAATTAAATGGAAATTAATTATAAATCAATTTTAAACTTTTCGTATACATAATAAACCCCTAGCGGGTTAATATTCTATATTACGATGCAATTTGTCACCTTGAAATACCCATTACTATTGACTCGAGTGTTATATCGATATATCGATACATGAAGAATCTATTGTGATTGTAATATCGATAAAGTCTCGGCAAATGTTAAACTATTTATAAAGTCATCTTGGAGAAACTTTTCTTTAAATATCTATATAAGAGTAACATAATAATTATATAAATTACAGTAACTTATTTAGATCGATTACAATTGACGTGAAAAATTTCTAAATTTTGTATGGTATATAATGCTCGACTACTCAGCGATATATATTTATATATTTAATATTTTTTATTCGGTACAGATATAGATTAACTGAACGCATTTACTTGGTAACATCTTACAGAACACTTTAACCTGTTAGGGGCCATTCATTAAATACGTAAGGATAATTTTGGTCACTTTTGACCCCCCACACCCCCCATGTAAGTTTACGTAAGACTTCGTGAAACCCCTCCCCTTTCTTACGTAAGATTCTGTATTGCGCTTCTAATTAATAAACTATGGTAGGAAATGAAATGTTTATTTTTTTTTTTAATAATAAAAATACGATAATACACAGAAAAGTGTACTATAATTTTTTTTGTCATCAAAAAAACATATGAAATTTTAATAAGTTATACTTTTTTCAATAAACAATAACAATTATTAAATTCAATAAGATTCAATAAACGTAATGACATGTAGAGATTTTCGGAACCCTCCCCCCCCCTCAATACCCTTACGTAATTAATGAATGGCCCCATATAATTGTATGAATTTAATTTGCCTTTAAATAGTATATATTTTTTTTTTCATCGGTTTTATTTATTTATTCAATATTCCAGCCTCTATTTCTTTTTTTTATAGTAAAGCTTTAACGTAATGGCCATAATCTCACGTGATCCTAAGTGACTATACAGCCCAAGGTGATGGATACGCTAAAACTGTGGAGGAACTGGCTCTCAAGTGCAGCTGCCGGAACACACCTATTGGTATTTGGCGGCAGATTTTCACCTTGAGGGTGGTAGCTTAGATAGTAGTAGGTGGGCATTAGAAAAAGCCCTACCACCATACCACGGTTCTCTCACGATGTTTCCTTCACCGAAATCTCAAACTCATTGTAGGCGCATTCGAACTCACGTCCCTTGACGCGAAGTCCGTACACGCTACCACCGAGCTATCATCGCTTGAAACAAATTAGTTATCCTTCTTTTAGATTACTTTTAAAACATCAAGCCTCCTATATATTTCGTTTCATAGACAAATATATCAGAATTTTACAACAAGATAGAGTAAGTCGTTTATTTTATGTGATAAGGATGACTTAAACAGTGTATATAATAGAGACATATTTCTACAGTCATTTCAAAATAAAAATCTACCATAAATTTCCATCTTAGAGGAACGAGCATTATTAAATATTTCACTTCATACGAAGAAATATTTTCAAAATTTGCATTATATGCATCTAATTTCCTATTATGCTATATGTGACCATTCCCAATGTTATAATTTCTCAATGACCCATATCTGACCAATATTGGCTATAAATCTCAACCATTAAACCATCCACATATAAGATACGAATAAAAACGAAAAAAAAAAAATACGAAGGTCTTGACAGTAAGAGCGCAAAGTGACGGTAGATGACGGTAGACACAATGCAATCCTAGAACGACGGTCACCATCGAGAGATCGGAAAGACGTCACGACATATCGTTATAAAAATCAATAATAGACGATAAAACTCAGATATTTTACGTTAATAAAATAACGAAGTATCGACCAGAATGTTTTAATTAGAAAGCCTTGACAATTTCCTTGAATATAGTTAGTTATCCAATCTGTAGTATTGTTCAATTAATAAAAAAATAATGATTACAAATCAAATATTCTTGAAAACGCACGCATTGATGACGTAAGAAAAATTATGATTACCAGAAAATCTGTTAAAAAAAAATTAACTATATCATGTTGGCACTAAACAAGATAGTCAAGTATTCCTATAAAATTATATAGGTATCAATTTTTTAATTATTTTATTATTAGAATATTAATTTTCATATCAAATATATTCCGACACGCACGCACTTGCGTACGCATTTGCGTGCTCAAAATGGCGTCGAATGAAAAGTAATTGTGAACGTATTTAAGCGATTTATATACACTCTGTTGGTACTAAATTAAACAAATAAATAAAATAATAGAGATTTTATACAATTATTAACTTTCATATTTTTGCATTACTAAAAAAAATAATTTTCAAATTAAATACACTTGGACACGTGCGTGCATTTGCGTACGCAAAATGGCGTCGTAAAAAAAACCCGCCAGAATCTAAACAATTTTAATAATATTTCGTTGATAGTTTTCCAATATAAAAATATAAATTTGTCCAAATCACAGTTTTTTCCATTGTCAAAATAAATGAAGTCGTTTGAAAGCTGTACATTAGAGTTAGAGATGTGAAAATTTCGAAAAATATATATACTTAAATGTGTACGCATTTGCGTACGCAAAATGGCGCCGTTAGAAAAAGCATTACAAAGAAATTTGAACGATTTAAACTATATTTTGGTAGCGGTTTTCTAGTGTAGAAAATATAAATTTATCGATGTCCATATGTTTGTAATTGTCAAGATAAATTAAGTAGTTGTTGTATAGAAGTTGTTCACTTTACTTAGATAAGTGACCGCTTAGTGATACCATTTTAGAATTAATTAATTTATAGCTATTAAATTTATTTCTGTTTTGATGATCTCTATATTTATTATCATCTATATGTGATTTTTGGGTATTTAAACTGTACTACATTTCCTTGTATATATTTAATTATTATGTTATCAATTAATTTTTTAATTTACTATTTTATTATTCATTCTACATTACAGAGAATGTTGTGGGGGCTTTTAAAGGCCAATATCCCTACAGTTTGTTTACATAGTACTAGCTGACCGGTACAACTTTATATCACATTACATATATTTGAATCCTTCGGCTTTTCTTTATTATAAAATGTATGTATTATTCATATAAACCTTCCTCATGATCGCTCAGTCTATTGCTAAAAACTGCATTAAAATCTGTTGAATAGTTTAAAAGATCTAAGTGACTTCATTTTTTACTATGTAAAGATTAATTTGTGTTTGCATGATGGTCACTGGGTGCCCGAGGTAAAAAAAAATACATAACAGTTGAGTGGAAATTCTAGAAGGTTCTACGGCAAGACTGTTTAAATAGTGTTAGTTCATGTTGGGTCTACTGGCCAACTGGCTTGCCCGAAGTAAAAAAAAATACATAATAGTTGAGTGAAAATTCTAGAAGGTTCTACGGCAAAACTGTTTAAATAGTGTTAATTCATGTTAGGCCTACTGGCCAACTGGCTTGCCCGAAGTAAAAAAAAATACATAACAGTTGAGTGGAAATTCTAGAAGGTTCTACGGTAAGACTGTTTAAATAGTGTTAATTCATGTTAGGTCTACTGGCCAACTGGCTGTCCGAAGTAAAAAAAAATACATAACAGTTGAGTGGAAATTCTAGAAGGTTCTACGGCAAGACTGTTTAAATAGTGTTAATTCATGTTAGGTCTACTGGTCAACTGGCTTGCCCGAAGTAAAAAAAAATACATAACAGTTGAGTGGAAATTCTAGAAGGTTCTACGGCAAGCCTGTTTAAATAGTGTTAGTTTATGTTGGGTCTACTGGCCACTAGTTGTCCAAAAACCCTTTAAAATACACAAGAGTCGAATGGAAATTCTAGAAGGTTCTACGGCAACATCAAGATATATTGAAGCATATGATACCAGAGTGTCCCGGTGGACTAATCCAGCTCTATCCGCATGGAGGGGGCCAGGGTGCCGCACTGCAGCTTAGACTCCTTCAGCTTGCCGAGGGAGAGGACCAGGTCCTCCATCGTGATGGGTCTCACCGCATCCACGTACTCATCATCAGACTCACCGTTGTGTGATGAATTGTTCTGTAGGTGGAAATTTACAAATTTATCATCTACCCGCATACGTATTATATAATTTTTTGTATCTTTTATTCCCGGGGGCTTCGTTACCGTTAAAATTGATTTTGTCAAACGAATCAAAGAACGCAATAAAAAGTTTTTTTTTTTTTAATTTATAGTTAAGGTTTAGCGTTATGGCCGTAATCTCACCTGATCTTAAGTGACGATACGGCCCAAGTTGGTACACGCGCTAAACCTGTGGAGGAACTGGCTCTCAAGTGCAGCTGCCGAAAGACACCTATTGGTATTTGGCAAAGCAATATTTAGAAAAAGCCCTACCACCATGCAAAAGTTTCATACTTTTCATTTTAAAGCGTTTAAAAAAGCTACTTTATTTAACGGAAACTGTTATATATTGCGTTTAAATGAACACACAGACAAACAACATTATATATAGTTACTGCATTATGTGTAAAAATGTAGGTAGTAGTGTAATTTTATATAAACAAGTATTTACGTTTACCCACATTGATTATAGTCAGTTGCTGTTTGGAAATAAACAGATGACTCCGTGAGTGATAGTTTCGTTAAATATAAACCAGAAATAAAATGATATTTAATTAAGGAGAGTGGGTCGTTATTTAACTGCAGCATGAATTGAAGCGATGATAGCTCAGTGGTAGTGTGCACGACTTCGCGTCAAGGGACGTGGGTTCGAACCCAATCACCCACAATGAGCTTGAGCTTTCGGTGAAGGAAAACATCGTGAGGTAACCATAGCATGGTGGGCATCTAATGCCCGCCTGGCTAGCTACCACCCTCAAATTGATCTGCCGCCAAACACCGATAGGTGTGTTCCGGCAGCAGCACTCGAGAGCCGGTTCCTCCACAGGTTCAGCGTGTCTACCAACTTGGGCCGTATCGTCACTTAAGATCAGGTGAGATTACGGCCATGACGGTAAACCTTAAGTAAAAAAAAAAAAAAAAAAAAAAAAAAAAAAAAAAAAAAAAAAAAAAAAAAAAAAAAAGCAGTTCACCTGGTTCATCTCCCTGGCGATCTCGTTCCTGGCGAGGTCCCTGACGCGGTACACGGCGGCCTGGCGGCACAGCTCGTGCAGGTCAGACCCTGAGAACCCTTCCGTCGAACTTGCCAACTGATTGTAATCGATCTGTATACAAAAGGTTTAGCGTTACGACTATAATCTCACCTGATCGTAAGTGACGATACGGCCCAAGTTGGTAGACACGCTAAACCTGTGGAGGGGCTGGCTCTCGAGTGCTGCTGCCGGAACACACCTATTGGTGTTTGGCGGCAGATCAATTTGAGGGTGGTAGCTACCCAGGCGGGCATTAGAAAAAGCCCTACCACCATGCTATGGTTTCCTCACGATGTTTTCCTTCACCGAAAGCTCAAGCTCATTGTAGGTGCTTGGATTCGAACCCACGTCCCTTGACGCGAAGTCGCGCACACTACCACTGAGCTATCATCGCTTCGAAATTTTTTTTCAAATTTCATTTTGATTTCCTATGTTTACGCGAATATTACTCATTGAAATGAAACTAATTTAAACGGATCTTTAATCGCGGTTATTTATTGATTTTGATAAATGATCAAATGATCAAGATTAATAAATAGCCGCGATTAGAAATCCGTTTAAATTAGTTTTATTTCGATCCGTACATTTTTATACTTAAATACCGCCTGTACATATTTAAAAGAACTTTAAACTTTAAAACTGAATCATAAATCTACACATTTTAGAAAAATTAATATCGGAATCTAGTCTGATATCGACATAGAGACAAAAAAAATATATTATTAGCAATTTTCGTCATTCGGTTTGTCTGCTTGTTTGTCAGAGGGATTGTAGTAAATTTCCAGACACTGGGTGTTTAAACTTACTTAATTGGCTTACTAATTATAATCAGTAACTGTATTCACACGGACTCGAATAATATTTCACCTTGTACGTGAACGTGACTATTTCGTACACACATTGTAATTAATTTGAACACACATTTTGCCTGATTTTCACTTTATTTAGCAATGGTTTTGTGCACAATTTGCCATTGATTTTGTGACAACATTTGTACAGACGCTAGTTTTGATTTTGTGCACAAAATTATACCTTTTGAGTATGTATTGCCATTAATTTTGTGCACACGTTTCTATTGATATTGTGCACATTTTACTATTGGTTTTGTGCACACTTTACTGTTGATCATCTGCATACGTAATCATTTATTTTGTGCAAACAATTTACCATGAATTTTGTGCATACATTGCCTTTGTTTTATGCACACTTTACTAATGATTTTGTGCACACTTTACTAATGATTTTGTGCACATGCTCTCACCAAATAATGAATAGAGTTAGAATGTAGTGCTGTGAACAGTGTGTGTGTGTGTGTACTGACGTCAGTGGCGGTGGGCTCGTTGCGCAGGATGAGCCGCAGGATGCGGTCGCGCTGCGAGCGGTTGGGGAGCGGCACGTGGAAGGCGGCGGGCATGCGACGCTGGATCGCCTTGTCCAGGTCCTGGGGTCGATTGGTCGCACCTGCGAGTGTATTATATACACTATTAGTGAAACAATATCACTACCAATATAAGAACATGATATCCTAGCTCCATTATTATTATGCACCATATATATAGCACATTCAGCATAGTAGTGGATCGAGGTGTATCGCGTTTTAGGATCATACAATGTATATATACAAGATTTTTTTTTTTTTTTTTTTTTTTATACTTAGGGTTTACCGTTATGGCCGTAATCTCACCTGATCTTAAGTGACGATACGGCCCAAGTTGGTAGACACGCTAAACCTGTGGAGGAACTGGCTCTCAAGTGCAGCTGCCGGAACACACCAATTGGTATTTGGCGGCAGGTTCACAACTAGAGGGTGGTAGCTACCCAGGCGGGCATTAGAAAAAGCCCTACCACCATGCTATGGTTTCCTCACGATGTTTTCCTTCACCGAAAGCTCAAGCTCATTGTAGGTGCTTGGGTTCGAACCCACGTCCCTTGACGCGAAGTCGTGCACACTACCACTGAGCTATCATCGCTTCCAATGTGCAAGGTGTCCCCTAGTCTATCACAGCAAAGGGAATAGGCCTTCGTGATGACTTTAAATGGTAGCTGATAGTACTTATCACCTAACAAGTAATACATTAAATTCACAAAGAACCCTGTAAGCAACTGGGACCTCACCACACACATGGTGATAAAAGTGACCAAAGTGACTCTCTTTTTTCCTTGTCACATTTTAAGTCCACATATGTATATACAGCAAAGTGTCTACACTATACCTGATGTTGAGTATTATATAATCCAAATCTGATTGAATGAACGGAATTCATTACCTGTGTTCCCTATCACGCTGGCCAGAAGGCCATGATTGCAGCCATAGGCATTAAAGCGATGATAGCTCAGTGGTAGTGTGTACGAGTTCGCGTCAAGGGACGTGAGTTCGAATCCCAAGCACCTACAATGAACTTGAGCTTTCGGTGAAGGAAAACATCGTGAGGAAACCATATAGCATGGTGGTAGGGCTTTTTCAAATGCCCATCTGGCTAGCTACCACCCTCAAATTGATCTGCCGCCAAACACCAATAGGTGTGTTCTGGCAGCAGCACTTGAGAGCCAGTCCCTCCACAGGCGTGTCTACCAACTTGGGCCGTATCGTCACTTAAGATCAGGTGAGATTATATGGCTAACATTTTCATTAAAAAATATATATTTATATATATCGATAAAATGGTATCATTCATATCACTATTACAAATTCACTATTAAGTCAAAATGTGTATATGTGTTTATATAATTGTGGTTAAAAGTGTCGAGGATGTTTTTATTTTATGATAGAAAAAAAAAACCTACTTTTGGTGCTTTCATAATTCGATACTTTATATTGTGTTATTTAAACATTTTTATGAGATGATATGGCCATAACGCTAAACCTTTAAGTGTAAAAAAGGCAATACTATCAGATACAATGTCGATACACAGGAAACTTAATCACTTAATTACCCATAATGATGACGGTGCAGCTGGGGTCTGTGATGAGCCCGTCCCACAACGACATGAACTGGGTCTTCATCATGGCGGTCGCCTCGTGGTCGTGCTGCGTGCGCGTGCGCAGGAACGACTCGATCTCATCTGTACAACGGACATAAAAATAACTTTAAACGGGTTTTCATATCAAAAGACTATTATATCTGGAATATAGATGTCTGGTATTGACACCCCTCGCTGTACATCTACAATTAACTAATTTAAAACATTAAACTATTATATATAAAAAGGATAGGAATAAGATCTCAAAAAAAGATGCAGATTGAGTTTCTTGCCAGTTCTTCTCGATGACTGAGTTATTTTCCAAACTGGTAGTCATTCTGACGTTCAAAGGAACTTTTTAGGGCCGAAGTTGAATAAAGATTTTTGATTTGATTCAACTCGCTATAGTACAGTGACACTGGTCTTATTTTCCCAACTGGTAGTAATTCTGACCGTTCAAAGGAACTTTTTAGAACCGAAGTTGAATAAAGATTTTTGATTTGATTCAACTCGTTATAGTACAGTGACACTGGTCTTATTTTCCCAACTGGTAGTAATTCTGACGTTTAAAAGCACTTTTTAGAACCGAAGTTGAATAAAGATTTTTGATTTGATTCAACTCGTTATAGTACAGTGACACTGGTCTTATTTTCCCAACTGGTAGTAATTCTGAAGTTCAAAAGCACTTTTTAGAACCGAAGTTGAATAAAGATTTTTGATTTGATTCAACTCGTTATAGTACAGTGACACTGGTCTTATTTTCCCAACTGGTAGTAATTCTGACGTTCAAAAGCACTTTTTAGAACCGAAGTTGAATAAAGATTTTTGATTTGATTCAACTCGTTATAGTACAGTGACACTGGTCTTATTTTCCCAACTGGTAGTAATTCTGACGTTCAAAGGAACTTTTTAGGGCCGAAGTTGAATAAAAATTTTTGATTTGATTCAACTCGCTATAGTACAGTGACACTGGTCTTATTTTCCCAACTGGTAGTAATTCTAACGTTCAATGGAACTTTTTAGGGCCGAAATTGAATAAAGATTTTTGTATTGATTCAACTCGCTATAGTACAGTGACACTGGTCTTATTTTCCCAACTGGTAGTAATTCTGACGTTCAAAAGCACTTTTTAGGGCCGAAGTTGAATAAAGATTTTTGATTTGATTCAACTCGCTATAGTACAGTGACATTGGTCCATTTTGATGTCCAAAGGCTATAATGAATCAATATGTGAACCATGGTAATGCCTAGAATTAACACCCCTCACTGTGCATGCTCTAATAAAAATTGTAAGTGACGTTTAAAAAACATAATTTAAAACAAAAATGTACCTAAAAGGAATATATAAACATATTCAGTTTCTTACCGATTCTTCTAGATGACTGAGTTATTTTCCGAACCGGTAGTAGTTTTGACTTACATAAGCGCCTTCTTAGGGCCAAAATTGAATAAAGTTCTGATACCGGGTAAGGAATTGAAAAAATATTTTCTTCATGAAAATGTATGGAGAAGGAGAGGAGAAAATGTATGGAAAATGGATGGATAATTAATCTTTTATTTTTGCAATTTATGACCTTAGAAATGAAAATCTCACATTATATCAGTACGATTGGGTGAAATTTGATGAATTTAGAAAGATGTGATTGTGTGTGTGTGTGTGTGTTTGCATGTCAAATGTCTGTTTGTAGTTTAGAGGCCGTTTAGTAAATAATAGGGCTGACTCACCGATGAACACAATGCAGGGTTGCAACTTGACAGCGAGACTGAAGACCGCAGAGGCCAGTTTCTGCGTTTCCCCGTACCATTTATCAGTGAGCAGAGACACGTCCAAATTGATGAAGCTCATATTAGCCTCTTTTGCTGTGGCCTTCGCTATAAGGGTCTTGCCACAACCTGAGACCGTGGACCAGATAACACATTATTTAATAAGTAATAATTTAGTACTAGTTTTAGTAACGATGGAAGAAATTGGAGGAGGCCTTTACCCAATAAGGGGTCCATGTCCATCAACATTACATTACTAACATTACTAACACCTAACATATAAGAAAAATAAAAATCCCAAAAAAAAAAAAAAAAAAAATTAAAAACTAACAATAAAAACTAATAACTTCATGTATGTAAAAAAAAAAAAGGATATGGAAATAAAAAGGCTTATTATTATTATTATTATTATTATTATTAATTTAGTACTTCATGCAAAATAATTCAAAGTAATGAAAGCATCGTGATAAAGCCACAGCATGGTGGTAGGGCTTTTTCTAATGCCCATCTGGATAGCTACCACCCTCAAATTAAAATACCTGTTGTAAGCGTGTCCAGGCAGTTGCACTAGAGAGCCAGTCTCGCCACAGGTTTAGCGTGTTCACCAGCCTGGACCACATCGTCACTCAACATCATGTGAGATTGTAGACATAATGCTAAGCCTATAAACTATAAAAAACAAAGCTTGGAGTTTTTGACAGGCTTTTAGTCTTTATATGCAATAATTATTTTTATTTTCTAATCATAGCAGATTAACATGTCAATTTTCTAGAACACGATAGATCTTTTTAAGAGGAATAATTTCGTAATGCATTGTGTTCATATAACTCTATTATTTTTTATTTAAAAATACAAAACCTTTGCTTTCAGATCTTTGAATCATAATTTTATTCACGCATTTTACAAAAAACAAAAAACAGGAATTTTACGATTTTATTAGTTCCCTCCATTTTCTCGACGAATATACATTCGGATAAAATTGAGCCGACACGGGACGCCGGGTAGATGTGAAACATTTAACTCATTATTAAACTTATAATTAATAAAATTAATAAAGAAAATATTAAGCAAAATAATGATATGCACCTAACACACTTCGGACACACATAAGGGAGCCTCAAGAGCGGTGGCATGGAGGAGGAATTACTGTATAAAAGAGGGTCAGTCCGTTTGCCGTGACGGCATAGAGCTCAATTTTACTAGGCAAAAAACAACAATAGATATTTCAGATTAGAAAAAATCATAAAGGGGTACCTTAGTAGGCCAGCATGATAGCGATGACTTTCGTTCAATCTTAGTCACCACTGATTTTTTCTTTTATTTTTTTATATTTAAGGTTTAGCGTTATAGCCATACTCTCACCTGATCTTAAGTGACGATACGGCCCAAGTTGGTAGACACGCTAAACCTGTGGAGGGACTGGCTCTCAAGTGCCACTGCCGGAACACACCTATTGGTATTTGGCGGCAGGTTTACAACTTGAGGGTGGTAGCTAGGCAGACGGGCATTAGAAGAAGCCCTAACACCATGCTGTAGATTCCTCACGATGTTTTCCTTCACCGAAAGCTCAAGCTCATTGTAGGTGCTTGGATTCAAACTCACGTCCCTTGACGCGAAGTCGTACACACTACCACTGAGCTATCACCGCTTCCGATTTGGATTTGTTCAGCAGCAACATAAATTATTTCAAAGCAGTCATGGGAACTACCAACAGAGGTGAAAACTTAAAACTATAAACAGCTGTTAATTTTAAATCTCCACAATTGTTTGACCATAAAACTAAAACTTGTAAATGGAATCTGCTTTAAGCACAATAAGTTATACTAATAGGAACAGATATAGTGTTATCCCTGACACGTCATATGACCATGTTGATGACGTCTTACATGAATTTACTCTCAAAACCTTCCCTATTGACGTTTTTATTAAAAAAAAAAAAAAAAAACAACAATTTTCCATTACCCGGTGGTCCATGCAAGAGGACACCCTTCGGCGGCTGCGTCAGCCGGCTATCGGCGAAGAGATCTCGCTTCTGGATAGGCAGGATAACTGTCTCCCGTAACTCCTGTATCAAGTGGTCGAGACCAGCAATGTCCTTCCAGTTCACCTGAGCACCAATTTTAACTTTTACGAACCTAACGATTACTGAACGTGAAGCGAATTGAAGCGAATTGAAGCGACGACAGCCGAGTTTGAAGCGTACCGCAATGAGCTTTAGCTATCGGTGAAGGAGGAATCTACAGCATGGTGTTATAGGGCTTTTTCTAATACCCGTCTGTGTAGCTACCACCCTCAACATGAAAGATCTGTCCCCGAATACTTATAGGAGTGATCTGGTGTTGCGCTTGAGAGCCAGTCACTCCACTAGGCGTGTCCAACATCTTGAGCCGCAGCGTCACTCAAAATCAAGTGAGATAGCTGCCATAACGCTTAACCTTAACTATAAAAAATTTAAAAAAAAAATGTTGGGTCTTCCGTGATACAGAATTAATTTTATAGTGTGTGGCCAACTAGAAATTAATTGAATCTGTTCGCGTATAATTTTTAATATTTTAATTAAAATTTAGTTTTCTTGTATATTATATTATTTAAATTTCCTTCATACGTTCGCAATGATTGTTCAGATGTATGGAACGTCATTCATTGCAAGGTCGCGTGAATTAACTATTCAAGGCCATAAACATTTCCTAATTAGTTTACTCGAACCATATTCAGTCGTAAAAAGTAATTTCGAGTTCTAAATTAATATCGGCCTTCACTTCGTTCTGTGACGTTAAACACGACAATAAATTTCGAATAATTATTATAATACTCTCGACAGGTGCCACATAGAAATAACCAGCTTTTACACGCGGCTCCGCTTGCGTTAATATTGATTTTAATAAAAAGTTTCATACAAAGTTTATATCATTCTTTACCCTACTTTCTATAAGTATTTCAATAGAAACTATCTTATCACTGACTCCAGGTTCCCATCTATCTCTATATCAAAATTCCTCATAATTTATTCAGTGGTTTAAGCGTTGAAAGCGTATTAAGCAAACAAACGCACTTTCGCATTTATAATATTAGTAAAGGTTGACATATTTTACTGAATCCGGTTAAAAATGTTAGGTTACTCCTAAGCTCGCAGCCTCAAGGCGGCCCGTGGCATCTTGCCAGTTCTGCCACTCTATAGTTACGCGACTAAACCGCGAAACGAAACTCTACGAAAACTGAAATTCCCACCTGGTATTCGAAACGATAACCGCTTATAAACGCCTAGAATATCCAAATACGAAACATTACGTCCGTAACATCTCTAATCAGCAGGGGCACTATGAAAACAACAAAACATTTGGCAATTATCCCGTTAAAACTGCGTGCAGTTTCGAGGTATGCAACATCGTATCGCGTCGACACGTGTACTTTGTTATTGCATTTAGAATATACAAATAAGCTGTGGATTCGACTTCCCACACGTGGAACTAAAAAAACATTTAATACGTTTTACCCGTTTTTATAACTTTCATCGATACAGCTTAGCTCCTATGAGTGGTAGCGTGATGTTAATTAGCCACAAGCCTTTTTGAATAATTGCTGTATCAAACACAAAAAAAAAATTGCTCCAGGATCATTTTGTCTCTATGATTTTTTACCTCCCTCTATTCTCCGTCCTATTAACAGTATGTGCTTCCTAACTCTTGTTACGGATAATCGCTTAGTTTAGAACGCTTGTCAACTTTTATAAGTACTAATAAAGTTAAACTAAGATTTTAGTGTCACCTGTGGTGTGTATGTGGAATATAAAAATATATTTTATATGTAGTTTGCATCTATTGTTTGCGTCATCTATTTGTTATTGGATTTTTTTTTATATACTAAAGTTTAGCGTGATGACTATAATCTCACCTGATCTTAAGTGACGATACGGCCCAAGTTGGTAGACACGCTAAACCTGTGGAGGAACTGGCTCTCAAGTGCAGCTGCCGGAACACATCTATTGGTATTTGGCGGCAGGTTCTACAACTTGAGGGTGGTAGCTAGCCAGGCGGGCATTTGAAAAAGCCCTACCACCATGCTATGGTTTCCTCGCGATGTTTTCCTTCACCGAAAGCTCAAGCTCTATGTAGGTGCTTGGATTCGAACTCACGTCCCTTGACGCGAAGTCGTACACACTACGACTGAGCTATCATCACATCATTTAAAGAGAAAACAAAATTTGTTTAATACAATCTCCATTGTTTATGGTTCAACCTGTTATGGCACACATGTGACCAATAAATAAAAAAGAAAAAGAAGAAACCTTTTGAAATCCTGTTTTTTTAGCTCCAAGCGAATGAAGTCACCGGCACTGCTACATAATATCATTTGTTTGAATGAGCTAATCTGAGAAATAACCAATCGGATTTCGAAAATTCTTTATGGGTTTGATAGAGCAATAATACAGGAAGGCTCTGTCTATTTAACATTACGCTACCACCAATATTAGCAAAGCCGTATTGAAAAAAGTAAAAACAAGCGACAGAAATAATTATATATTTCGTAGCTTTACATGAATAAGTTCAATCCCTTGCTATGGTTTATATAAGGGTGGATGTAATGCATCCTAACATGCTGGTAGGGCTTTTTTTAATACCCACCTATTACCCCCATGTTGAAATTATGTTGTCAAATACCTATATGTGTGTCCCGGCAGTTACACTTGAGAGCAGTCCCTCCACAAGGCTTAACATATCAGCCAGCTTGAGCTACATTGTCATATCAAATCAGGTGAGATTGTGACCACAACACTAAATCTATAAACTGTTTAAAAAAACTCACATTTATCTCATCAGGTACCACAAGCTGTGATGCAATGATCATCTCATGGTCTGTCAGCTTGTCCAGTGCCAACGAATGCTTCCCACCGAGACCGGCTCTGCAAGATATCCTTAACACATGCACATAACTGTATAGTGTCTGTATTATTGAAATCTTAACTCTAATATGAATAAGACAGACACAAATGGATCAATGTCATAGATGAAGAACGAACATATTACAGATGAATGAGCTGGTTGAGCTCACTGTACAATGGAAACAAATATACTTTAGGACGACACAATAAAAATAAAGAAGTACTGAGAGCAAATGTATTGGTTGAGCTCTCAGTAACATGGGAAACAAATATACCTAAGGGTCATATAATATAAGTAAATGAATACTGAGAGCTAATAAAGAATTTAAATGGAAGAACTACATGGTTATTTTGTACACAGTCAAATTGGGAGTGACAGGTATACCAGAGATATTTCTCCACAATCTTTGAAAAGAACTTGGTCAGTCTTGAACTCTAAACAGTTTAGAAATATTTTTAAATCTGCATTATAACAGATATAATTATGTTTTTAGTTTACAGTAGTTAAAATGGGTGCAAAAAGTACCGGCAAAACCTCTATACAATCTTTTAAAAGAACTTGGTCAGCCTAGAACTGCAATAAGTTCTACACTAGAGAGTGCTTCACTAGGAGGCATCTACCAAGTTTGTCTGGGTAGAGAAAGAAACACGAACAGTGAAGATGGACTCATCAGAAAGAGACTCCTTAAACCTACACCTGTGTCACAACAGACCCTCATGGTAAATATAAAAGTGAAAGAAAATAATATTGACTTTAATATTTGAAGTTACAATATCTTTATTTATTGTAATAATAATATTTTGATTTACTAAAACTATTAGAAAAATTTATCATCAACAATTATTAAGGACACAATTTATATATATAAAAAGCAATTTTAGCTAAGTATCACTTAGCATTCACAAATGCTCAAAACATACCTTCAGATTAAAATTGTCTGTTGAAACTTATATCAACTAAAGTTTAAGAATGTTTGTGCAATTGAATTAAAATGTTATAACTAACAAGAGGCTGCAAATTTGTGATTACTTAAAACACCAGAAAAGTATCATTAATATGCTACAAAAAAAAACATTTGGTTAATTTCTTCACATGCTTCATTTCTTCATCAGCTTCACCAACATGTTTAAACTACAAATGGGATATTCGAGGAACATGTCTGGCTAAGCAATAGCTCTAGAAATTGCTTTTATTCAAAAATGATAGATTGTTTAATATAATTTATAATTAAAAAGTCCAAATTTTAACAATACATGGTACATACAAATAATAACCTAAATTTATTGAGCCATTTTTACATGTTACTAACGACTGGTACTTGGTCTAGACTTTGAATAGATTAATAAAAAAATATTTTCAACTTAGCGAATGACGTGCCTATTATCCACGATCGATACTCACTTGCGTAACTGATCCCGGGCTCTTTCCTCGGCTTTCTTCCGACTCTTCGATGTCGGATCTATTTGGTTCACAAGCCATTTTATTGAGAAATACGTGACCGCTGATACAAATGCAACTCGTAATGCCATTTGGAATACATCGTTCCTCGTAAATGCTGAACCTTCCACCATCATGCCTATTAACGAACAGAGGTTTCACCCAAAATTATAATCGTACCAAGCAGTTCAACGAGTGTGCTGTGCTCCTCGATTTGATTCAGGTTTATACAAATATTTTCAAAAAGTGACCAGCTTCGAACACGCTTATGTGAATTTTGAATAATAAGCAATATAGACTTTTGTCATATAACATTTTTGCTTTAAAAAGAAATGTTGCCACTTCATTATCTAAGAAAATAGCAAAGTCACATTCAAAGGCTATAATTATGTGGTCAAATTATCTAGTTAAGTTAATTTCTATTTATAAATAATAAATAAATATATTCCTTTAATGTTTTAATCTATGTAAGTTGTCAAAATTGTATTAAATTAAATGATAATATTCACAAAGAAATTATTATTAAGTATTTTTTATTAAAGTGTTTAACGAATATAAAAAATATTAAAATATTGACAGAATGATCAACTGCAGTTCTATAGCCCTAACGCCAAAATATAATAAAGTGTATCAATTAATAAAATAGAGCACTGTGCAAATCAATTAAATATTTATATACCTAATAAAAAAAAACTAAAAGCTTCTTTTGGTGGCGTTAACCTTACATAAAATTACGAAAAATTAATTAAATTCTCCTTCGTCTGCCACCGTATGATTGCTTGTGCACGAAGTGGGGTGACACATAATTTACTAAATGGCTCGCCTTTACCACTATCCATTAGTTTAACACACGCTTGATTAATCCAATCTGTAATAGAAATTGACCTTAATAAGTGTGCTCAGCGGCATAATATATATCGCGTATACAGTTTCTCTCGCATCGTACCCACCAGACCCGAATGAAAAGTAGGCTACGTCTACCAATCATTCCAATAAAATTCTTTTAGCCTTTTATAAGTAATGTAAAAATCAAAGTTATATAATGATTTGTTTATGTTTACACGAATATTATTCATCGAAATAAAACTAATTTAAACGGATTTTATCGCGGTTATTTATTAATTTCGATCCCGACGTTTCGAAAGCTTGTCAGCCTGATTCAGAACAGGGCGTATAGATAATCGAATGTGACTGTGGCCTCACCTATATCGACCAAACTAAAAGAAATATAGGGACCCGCGTAAAAGAACATATAACTGATGTGAAACATCGACGCTCGACGAAGTCTACAGTGACTGAACATTGAAAAGAAGGCTCCAAACATTATCTTAGATTCGACAAACCACAAATCCTTGCCAAAGAATACCGATTCCTACCTATAATGACCCTACCTTTCTGCGTAGATCGGACCACTATCAATATTAAAAAATAAATTGAAGGTACACACAGTAACATGAACTTTTCTGGACAACCTACACCTCAGTCCGCCCCGTGACCACGAAGGCTGAAAAGCTTTCGAAACGTTGGGATCAAAATTAATAAATAACCGCGATAAACCTTAACAGGGTGCGAAGGTTTTTCACGCCTGGTCAGCTGTACCTTCTTTATAAGGCACAAGAACGACCATGCATGAAATACTGTTCGCATCTTTGGGACGGATCTGCAAAATATCTCCTTGGTACCCTGGATATGTTACAGAGACGAGCTGTCCGCATGATACAAGATGTAAACGTTACCAAGCACATCGAGCCGCTTCCATTGCGTAGAGACATTGCTTCTCTGGCCCTATTCTATCGCATGTATCACGGTGAGTGCTCTGAAGAGCTATTCAATCTTATCCCGTCCTCTCCTTTCCA
The DNA here is from genome assembly GCA_039707435.1 of Actias luna. Lineage (NCBI taxonomy): Eukaryota > Metazoa > Arthropoda > Insecta > Lepidoptera > Saturniidae > Actias > Actias luna. Next base: position 14,021,806 of record JAZHAC010000030.1, read on the forward strand.
CAATAGAACTACACGCGCTGGACTTTGGAGTCACAGCTTCACGGTAACCTCCATTACGGCACGTACCAAAAATTTCGATATGTCATACTTTTGCCGTGCCGTGAAGTTGTAGAACAGTCTTCCGGCCCATGTATTCCCTTCCTCATACAACATCGGGTCATTCAAGAGAAACATAAAAAAGCATTTATGCAGGCCCGCATGACAGTAGCGATTAGCGATGGATTGTCGTTCACTCGATGGTCGCTGCTGTTTTTGGACTGTGCTGTACTTAACATCAGGTACAGTTCAGTCACTTTGCCAAGCTACCATAAAAAAAAATCCAATTCAATTAGTTTTATTTCGCTGAGTTAAAGTTACTTTCGAATTTATAATTTTAGGATGAATCTAAAAACGGGTTATCCCATGTGGGACTCGAACCACGAATTATTAATTCCTATACCACAGCAGTCATCCAGCCTACCTAGGTAACATAAATGAATTTATTTGTTAGTAATGTTGTTCTCTTCCTAAATGTGCTGCTTGCCTAAAAGAAAATCGCCATTTTAACAGTAAAACATGTGTTTTGCTTATTTTTAAATGCTGGTATTTATCTCAATGGTTCCGATCATGCTTCACATATTTTCCCTTGTTCCATTACATGAAAAAATATGCTATTGAAGTGACTAATTATTTGCTATAAACAACTTATCCCTGAGTCCATAAATACACACTTTTTAAATGTTCCTGGTAATGGAGTAGTGAGTGCTAGCGATGTGTCGTACTTCGAACACAACAGATTTAGTACTGGATGTTTCAGTCTCAGAACAGTGAACTCTGAGATGGTTATGAAGGTCATACAAGGCATGAAATCGAACGCTCGGGGGTCTGACGGCATCTCACTAGATATGTTACTGATGACTTTACCTTGGTCTCTAGAGGCTATAACCTCTATCATCAACAGGTCTATTACTTCCTCAACTTTTCCCAATGCATGGAAAATAGCCATAGTGTCACCAATCCCTAAAACTACCCACCCTGCCAGTGCCAAAGATCTAAGGCCAATAAGTTTACTGCCATGTATATCCAAAATTCTGGAGAAGTTGGTGTCCAATCAACTCAGGCAGTACTTGGAAGGGTCAGGTATACTCCCAGTAGCTCAATCTGGATTTCGCACAGGATATAGCACATCCACTGCCCTCCTTGACGTAGTGGATAACATCTTGGTAGCTAGGGATCAAGGTATGGGATCGATGCTCGTTCTGCTGGATTTCTCTCGCGCATTTGATTCCATAAATACCTCTCTTCTTCTTTCTAAACTTTCTTACTATGGATGTGACTCACCAACTGTGAAGTGGTTTCGCAGCTATCTTAGTGACAGGTCACAATATGTTCAGATGACTAGTCATAAGAATGGGCACATTGCAACTTCTGCTCTCTCCCCAGTTGCCAGAGGCGTTCCCCAAGGGTCCATTCTTGGACCACTTCTCTTTATCCTATTCAGTTCTGATATATGCAATAATATTACTAACTGCAAATACCATCTCTATGCTGATGACCTTCAGATATACACTTCTTTCCATCCCCGGAATTGTGGCGATGCGGTACTAAAGCTTAACTCAGATTTAAACAGAGTAGCTGACTGGGCTGGTCGAAATTCCTTATTGTTAAATCCTGCGAAATTCAAATATATGATTTTAGGCTCAAAAAAAATTATTGCTGATGTTCAAAACTCTAAGCCAGACATAAAAATCGAGGGCTGTCCGATAGAATATGTTCAAGAGGCTCGTAATCTGGGTGTTGTGTTTGATGGTGAATTACATTTCGAATCCCACATTCTTGAAGCGGTCCGTAGCTGTTTCTATAGACTGAAGCTTCTTTATCGGGTTCGCCCTTATCTAAGCGTGGACATGCGAGTGACCCTATGTGAATCACTTGTCCTATCTAAGCTCAACTATGCAGACACTGTGTATGGTTCATGTTTGCTCAAGAGAACTGAGAGGCTCATACAAAGAGTTCAAAATGCTTGTGCTCGGTTCTGCTTTGATGTTCCACCCCGTACTCACATTACCCCATACTTGAACAGGGGAAATCTAATGAAAATGGTGGCACGTAGAAAGCTACATTTTGCAACACTACTATTCGGTGTAGTACTTAATAAATCCCCGGTATACCTCTATAATAAGCTAACATGGTCGGGTTCTCACAATAAACATAATACCAGAGCTTCAAGATATCTCATGGTAATGTCAAGACATAAGACTGCGGCATTTCGAGGTAGCTTTAAATTCGCTGCAACCCGATGTTGGAACGACCTCCCACCACCGTTTCGTGATCTGAAAACAGTGCGCTCATTTTACAAAAAATTTAAACATCATTTACTCACCTTGCAAAATTCTGTTACATAACAAACCTGTGGTTGCGCACGCTGCATTCCGGTCCGCGGTAGATGTGGGCTTGGGATCGTGTTAGTCCATTCTATACTGATTGACTATGGCTTCTCCGATTTTTCTAGTTCCGCCAATGTTAAGGATAATTTAGCTATATTAATAACGCAATTTACGTATTTATTTATTTATTTAATTATTTATTTATTTATTTATTCATTTTATGTCATTCTTTGTTTTCTTTTTTCTTATTATATTAAACAGTAGTGCTGACCGTGACATCACGATGGGCCATCGGAAAACCAGCGCTGCAACGCATCATACGTTGTAGCATTCTTGCTGAGATGGGTCCATTTACGGCCTCACACAACTGTTTAGTGGGCACGCTTTGCCTTATATTTATTAGGTTATTGTTTTGTTTTTCGCCCTAATTTTAATTATTATCTATGTTAATCATTTAGTCAGTGTGAGTTTCGTAATAAATGTATTTTCTTTCTTTCTTTCTTTCTTTCTAAGTGTAAAAATATAACGGGAATTTTCTCGAACTATTTAGTCAGTATAATAAAGAAAATTGCGGTAATTATTAACAGCAAAATGAATACATATAACTTCATTGCATCGTAAACTTTATACAAAATAGCTAAGAAAAACTACGGGTATTTCCCGATACTAACCAACAATACACCTATAGGATTCTGAACATTATTCAAAAATTTATGTTCATTTGTGAATTGGCAAATTTAAATAGCTTGCTTCCTAAGTATCTTAATAGGTGTATAGTTGCCTTTTAGATTTTTTCATCGCCGATTCTCGTTCTGAGTAGCGTAACTGGTGATAAATAGCGTACGTCGACAATACCGATCAACAGCAGTCATCAGTTCTTTAGTGTATTATTTTTGTTTATGGTCAAATGTGACATTAATAGGTAGTTTATTATATGAAACGATTATTAAATCGTTCATTGTTTTTATAAATATATAATACCTATCTCACTGGAATTACTACTTGCTACTATGTTAATTACACGACACTGGCTAAAGTAGGGTCAGATACCCCAGGACCCTTAAAAATGAAATTTAGCCAAAATTTTTGCGCTAACATAATCACTAAGGCGCAGTTCACTATACTGATTACTTTGTTAATTGAAATTTGCACGTCTAGCTTATAAAATAGTGTGTTCGAATGCATTACACAGTGGGCGTTACTCATAGCGTTCGTCTTTGCTTTTTAATATAAGCACACTGTAATAAACACAAAGGCTGTGTTCCGTTATACACTGCGACCACTGTAAAATGTCAGCTCTATTAGTATACTGTGAAGCCGTTCCTTTATATTTAGTTATACTGATTACTATTTAAAACGGAACGCTGTCTAGTATAGTGTTATATCTGTTTATTTATTATTTATCTAATATTTTTATAGCTTGTGGAATACCCTTAGTTCTTCAGTTACTTTCATTTTATACAAAGTATTGGTTTCAATCTGCGAGAACGATAATATTTTGAAATTTTCCATATTCATTTTATTGACTGGTATTTTTGAATAACAATATTAAAATAGTTAATGGTAGCAATTGTCAAATTTCTGGTTCGCTGTTGATCACGTGATTAAAACATGGAGAGTACCTTACCTCAGAAGCACCAGTACTCACAGTACGAAAACTTATTTCGTCATATATTTTCGTAGGATCTGCGTCATTATACTGTCTGCCATACTGGAACGAATTTCTTCTCAGTAAGAGCACTGAACAGTTCTCGCAGTGTGTATCGGAACACACCCAATGTCACACAAATCTGACAAGAACGTTCGGTGAAGCTGTCAAGGCCCTTGGGGCTAACAGCGTATGTAAGTTTGAAAAAAAAAACAAATCTGACAAATATCATTGGCATTGACACAGGTATCATAACATAACCTAAAATTCTATTATACGTACCAATGTGTTTTACTTTAATTAAATTTTACTAAATTTATTTTGGTTAAATGTGATTTATATTCATTAAAATGAAAAAATCTAAATCGACACCGAGACCCAAATTTGAGAATACACGAAAGGCGCAACGGAAACAAAAACGACAACAGAAGAAGTTACATCGTCAAGAACATTATTTAAAGAAGAAAATTGTCCAGCCCCAGCCTGATTATGTTCCAGGGAAGTATGTAAAACGACCGGCTGATCCTGTAGTAGAGGATACAGTAGCTAAGGTTTGTAAAATATTTATTATCCTAAACGTAAATGAAGAAAGAAAGAACATTTATTTCGATGTTGATGAATACAATGTTTAGCATTAGCTATTTATGTTATACAAGTGCAGTCTCACGTTATAATCTCACATACAACATCTGAAAATAAACTAAACTTTGTATATGCTATGATAACCTGTTATCTGTCCGTCTCTGAATAAACTTGATAGATTTTCATGGAATTTGATAGGCTGATAACCAATATTATGGATCAAATTGTGAGAACTTTCCATCCCGTACATGGAAATGGTTCCTTTGGGATACTGTTAAAAGTTAAAATTATAAAGATTATAAACTTTATAATGGATTTTCATGCAATTTTTTTTGTTTGACAGTTGACAATATAACAAATAATTTAATCTGTGGTGTCATTTAAATCTGAATTTGTAAGCTGGATGTTAGAATATATGAAATAATTAAACTTTAGTACTTTTTGATTCAATCAGCATATAAATTATTGAAATTATTACCCTATTCTTGAACAAAATAGATAGGTGATTCGGTTATAAAGTACTAGAAATGTTACTTACAATTAAAAAAAAATATATATATATTTTTCATTGGCTTACATTGCATAAATCTCTGAAACAGTTAATCTAGCCTTAATATGAATGCAAATTCAATCATTCATCGTATAAACATTTTATTTACATTAGTCAATGTCAAAGTTATATCTCTTAAAAAAAATTTTTTGTTACTGCAAACAAGTAATTTATATGTAAAAGAGAATTTACATTTCAGAAACGAAAAATTAAAATTCAACCTTCAGCACAAGACATCCTTAACAGGGAAAGAGAAAAGGAAATAAACGCTGCAGGGAAACTTAAACTCCAAATGGAAACCCAGAGGAAGAAGATGCTATTACAAGCAAACGAAGAAGAAGAAAAAATGATAAAAAAACTGGAGAAGCAACTTGGTTTGAAGAAGTCAAAAAATAAGAACAACTTCTTTGCCGATGATGGTCTGGACTGTATCCTTTTCATCTATCTGGGTTTTTGCCAGACTATCTTTGTCTTTGAAAGGGAGAGTTCATTGATTAATGCCTAGAGTAAGTGCTAACATTACTATTATTAGACTTACATCTTTTATAGATAGTTCGCTTGTGATAATCTATTAAGTAAATCCATTATAGCTGGCTGGAAAGAACATGGCCTTGCCCTGTCTGTGCTTAAGCGTTGTTCAGTAGTATTACTACTAGTAGTAGTAGTAGTAGTAGTAGTAGTAGTAGACTAACGGGACTTTGATTATGTTGCAAAAAATGGGTAAAAAAGAAATTAATATTTTATGATCACTGTAGGGGGCTCATTCCTCTACACAATTTTTTAAATTTAATGCTGTCATATAGAGTCATAAGGACTATGGAACTTTACTTTTAGATACCTGTAATAAAGCAGCATTGGATAAAGTTTGTAACATCATACTGGGTGCAATTAAATCTACTCTGATTGACTCTATGCAGGTAGAGTGCGTAGACCCCACTCTTGTCTTGAGAAGGCAGTTCCTGTCTGATAGATTTCTGTTTTGACTGTTTCTAAATTCATCTCATCCTCTGAATATTTGCTATGACATGACATGTACATTTTAAGTCCTTTTCATTTGTATTCGGTTTTAATTGTATATTGCATACCTTAATCCTTAACTAGAGACAATAGATCTCTTAGAGATATGTGATAGATCAACCACAGAACAGATTGTAGCAGCTGAGAAACATTTAGCTGAAGTAGACGGTGAATCAGACTTTGATGAAGATCTAGCAACTGTTACGGGCAAAGAAATTAATAAAAAGAAAGACAAGGGTAGTAAAGAGACGGAGAATGATGATATTCTCAGTGAACAGAATGAATCAGAAGTGATGAGTGATGATGTAAGTAATGAAGATAGTGAAATGGGTGATGACGTTGAAACTGAAGGTGAATTTGATTCAGAAGGTTCTGCAGAAGATAGCGATACATCAGAAAAGCCGCAAGGTACTGATTATTTCTTCCATTTTTAGAAAGATTTTCTGCTTGTCATAGCATTTGTAGTTGTTTACACAAAACGAAGCTAAATAAATGAAAATGCAAAAACCTGTTAAATTTATTAAAACTATATAAGAAGGTGATGATGGCTCAGTTGGTAGAGTGTACGGATGTCCCGTTGGGCTGTGAGTTCGAATTCATCTGCATTGATCCTGTACTTGCGGTGAAACCACATTGTCGCTAAACATCGGTTGAGATTGTGGCCATAATGCTTAACCCGTAGGCTGTAATTCATATCAATTGCTAGACTGATCACTGTTAAAATTGGAACCTATATATGTATGTAGTTTTCAATTAAAATGGTTTTTAGACTACCATTGAATATAATACAATAAGATAAGCGTTGAGTTATTGGCTACTCAATAGGACAACGTTTACTAACACAACTAACTTTTGAAGCGATGATAGCTCAGTGGTAGAGTGTAGGAACGCCGAGTCATGGAATGTGAGTTCGAATCCAACCACCTACAATGAGCTTGAACGTATGGTGAAGGAAAACATTGTGAGGAAACCACAGCATGGTGGTAGAGCTTTTTCTAATGCCCGTCTGGCTAGCTACCACCCTCAAGCTGAAAAATCTACCGCCAAATTCCATTACGTGTGTTCCGGCAGTTGCACTTGAGAGCCAGTTCCTCCTATAAAGGCTGGTGGTTGTGGGTGTCCATGAGTGGCGGAAATCACTTACCATCAGGTGACACGCATGCTTGTTTGCGCCCTAATCCATAAAAATAAAATAAAATTATATTAATTACTTCTTTTTACATTGTATACAATTGCTTTTAATACTAACAGAGACGTTGACTAAATTTGACAAGAGTAAAGAAAATAATTCTGCAAAGACACATAAAAAGGATGAAGTTAAAATTAAAGACAATAAAACTGGTCAGCCGAGAGTCGTTTCTGAAGAGGACTTGAGTAAAGTGTTCAGTGATGATGAAATATCAGATGTATCTGATGATGATATTATCGAAGACCACTCGGATAGTGAAGGTGGAAATAATGATAAAGCGGCTGAAAAGCCTGACGTATGGGAAGATATTTATGGAAGGACGAGGGATAAAGAAGGAAATATTATTAAGGTGAGTTGTAAGAAATGATAATTGAACGTTAATAATTGAAGATAACTTACAACGGATCTCTAAAGATACTTATAAATGTAAGGATACAATTACATATTATTATAATTCAAACTATACATACCTGTTTTTTAAGGGAAAGTAGTGGTTACCCTCCCATTATGTAGAATATACAACATTAAATAAAAAAAAAATCCAAAGGGACAATGGACTCCAGAAAGTGGCTTTGAACAATCTGTGAATGTATCCACTTAAAGTGGTTGTATGTCCATCCCGATAATTTCAGTAGTTTTGACATCAAAGCATAACACTTAAAGCGATGATAGCTCAGTGGTAGTGTGTACGATTTCATGTCAAGGGATGTGAGTTCATATCCACTACACCTACAATGAGCTTGAGATTTCGGTGAAGGAAAACATCGTGAGGAAACCATAGCATGGTGGTAGGGCTTTTTCTAATGCCCGCCTGGCTAGCTACCACCCTCTAGTTGTAAACCTGCCGCCAAATACCAATAGGTGTGTTCCGGCAGCTGCACTTGAGAGCCAGTTCCTCCACAGGTTTAGCGTGTCTACCAACTTGGGCCGTATCGTCACTTAAAATCAGGTGAGATGATGGCCATAACGCTAAATTTCAACTATAAAAAAAAACATGATTAAGCTTGGTTCGTTTTTTTTTTTTTTCAAATTGTATATTTATCCAAAAATATATACTAGAATTAAAACTGAAATCGCAAAAATGAATTTATTTATTGTTTTTTAGACAAAAAAATAAATAAAAAATAACCATAAATATTTAAATTTGACATAAAATTAAACCACATAAATAATTTTTGAGAAATAATACTGATATATATGATGTTATATTTTCAATGCTTTTCTTCCGGAAAATTCTTATAACGTCTCTCTTCTTGAAACTATTCAAGTATTTACGTAACGCAATTGTTTTTTCTTGTAAAACGTTACGATGCGTTACGAGGACGGGAGGGTGGTTCATACAATGCATTACGTAGCATTGTCTTTTTTTATTTAGGCTTGGTTAGGGGCCATTCATTAATTACGTAAGGATAATTTTGGCCACTTTTAACTACCCCCACCCCATACATAAGAATTCTTGAACCTCCCTTCCTATTTCTTACGTAAGATTTTATCTTGTATTACTAAATAATAAACTATTATGATAGGAAAGAAAATGTTTTTATTTTTAATTTTTTATATAATGAAAATACGTTAATACACGGAAAAATGTACTATAATACATAAAACGTATGAAATTTAAATAAGTTTTTTTTCTTCAATAAGCAATAAAAATTAAAATTCGACTGTACACTTTAAAATTAAGAAAACTATTTGGAATCCAAAATAGCATTAGATTTTTAATATTGAATTTTGATTCACCTAATATTTTACTTCAAAATGAGTTTCACCCCCATCCCCCCACATAAAGACATTTACAGATTTTATCTAACCCACCCCTCAATATCCTTACGTAATTAATGAATCTCCCCTTAAGATCAATAAGTTATTTACTTTAAGAGTTTATTAGTAAAAAAAGGTAATACATAATTATGACTTTTATGTAAAAATGCTCATTTGAGTGTTGCGTAACGTTTGACTAGGGGGGGGGGGGGGGGTACAGAAAAATGTTACGGCGCGTTGGATCAGGGGAAGGGAGGGTTAAAAATCTTCAATGATTGTGTTAGGTAATACTTGAATTTATCATTACATGATGTTAGTAAATACCACAGTAGACAATAATAATACTTCTTTAATATTGCCCGCCTCATAAGCGAAGCGTTGAGGTGGGTACTACTGTCACTTCACGCAAAACAACTGATTTTTCAAACTTAAAATATCTCTATTTATCATATACTGCACTTGTAAAATAATATATACACACATATATCAAGACAAAACACTATTTTTAACACTCATGATATTTTTGATGCCATTTTTGTTATTTAAACTAATTAGAAAACTGTTTAAAAAAGTTCTGTTTTGTACGTCCGTGTGTCTGCATATGCGGATCCTGTATGTTATCACGATAACGACCGAAATACTTTACTAATCGAGTCTTTTCGTTCTAACGCTTCAGCATAATTAGGAATAGAACCCTATTACTTATCACGGTCTGATTCGATGTGGTTTAATTGTTGTTAAATAAACACAAAACAAAAAAAGAGATTATGAGGCGTGCACTTTTGGATTTTCCAAACATTTTTAATCTACAGGAGGAGAAAGGGACGTACATACCACCGCATTTGAGAGACAAAGATTCCAGTTCTGATAAGGATTTAGTGCAGTTGAAAAGGCAGGTCAAAAGTGAGTTTAAATGTTTATGAACACAACCCACTTATTCCACTCATAGTAGATAAAAAATATAAGAGGATATAACAGGAGTTTTGATTAATATTTGAAGCATCACGTCTGAGGTTACGGCCACAATCTCACCTGATGTTAAGTGACGATATGGCCCAAGATTGTAGACAACTAAACCTAAGGGGCTGGCTCTCAAGTGAAACTACCGGAACACACCTAATTAGGGTGGCGCAAAAAAACCGACTATTTTTTTTTTCAGTCTCGAGTGAAAAAATGTTAGTTTTTGATGTTTTAAGAGCCCTCTCCAAAGAACAACCAAAAAAAAATTTAAGAGGTCGCTCCAAATTTTTTAAATTTCAAAAATCGTCAAAAATCGATTTTTTTTATTTTTTTTATTTTTATCTATTATTGTAATAAATAAAAGAAAAAAAAATGTATGTAATTTAAATTTAAATATTAAAAGGTCGCTCGAAAAAATCTAAAGTAATGAAATAATAATTTAAAAAAAAAGTTGAGCGACCTTTCAAAACTTAAATTTTGAACTGAAACTTTCAGAAACATATTGTTTTTTGGTCTATAAAATTTTACCGTAACGAGAAAAAAAAAAAACGATTTTTGAAATTAAAAAAATTTGGAGCGACCTCTTAAAATTTTTTTTTAGTTGTTCTTTGGAGAGGGCTCTTAAAACATCAAAAACTAACATTTTTTCACTCGAGACTGAAAAAAAAAAATAGTCGGTTTTTTTACGCCACCCTAACACCTATAGGTATGAGTCGGGAGATTTTCGACTTGAGGGTGGTAGCTAGCTAGTTGGGCATAAGAAAGTAATCTACCACCATGCCATGGTTTTATTATGATGTTTTCCTTCATCGAAAGCTCCAAGCTCATTGTAGGTGGATTCGAACACACGTTCTTTGACGCTAAAACTGCTAAATACGATAGCTACTTTCATATCACGACTGTATTTCTTTTGGATGCACAACGAAGAGTGACCGATATTGACAGGGACCTCTCTCTTATATAAATGGCCTATTATAATAATTATTATTTCGTTTCTCATTCATATGTATTATTACGCACAACATACTTCATAAAGACCGAAACAAATACGGTTTTTGTAAATGTAATTTTAAATATTTTTTACCTACTTTTAAATGTATATATGGACCGTTTATTTTGAAAGTGGTGTAAGTCCATTTTCTTTTGTTTCGAGAAAATTAAAGATTACTATATTTGTTGATAATGCAATTTCATTTACCGACCGATTTTAAGTTGTACAAAACATGGGATTTTTTTGAGAAATTAACCACGGACTAGTTATATATAAAAAAATTACATTAAATTCAGAATGAATTACGTGATAGCTCATTTTTCTCAAAAATGGACTTACACCATTTTAAAACAAAACGGTCCATATGTACTTTGTGTGATGCGTAAAAATCCGTATATATATATGATCAGACTATCAGTATCAGACTTCGTGACATCAATTATAAGTCCCGAGTGAAAACCAGCGATTTTGCATTTTTTGTTACGGAAGCATTTATCTGAGTCTGGGGTCTTTCTTTCTGGCGTAGCACAGCGCATGTGGTTGGGAAAAATTGTGGTTGAAATGTATATATTTATGCTAATATAATATGTGATGTGGGTATGGTGGAAATAAACAATTTCTTGCCTAATTCCCAATCTTATCCATGCCAATTACTCCATACATTCATCGTAACATTCGCAGCTCTGCTATGTGTAATTTTAACTTTAAATACATTTGTGTATCACAAGTGAACAGCTTCTCTTAAATACACTAGCTGTGGCCCCGACTTCGCGTGGAACTAGAGATTATTTATAACTAGCTCGAGTTAATATTGATTCTGTCAGACAAATCGAATGGCGCAATAAAAAGTTTCAAACAAAGCTTGTACCGATCTTTACCCGAGTTCCAATACATTTTTCGTGAGATTAAATAGTCTATCACTGTCTCCAGGTTCCCATTTATCTTTATACTAAAATTCAACATAATCGATTCAGATGAAAATGTAATAAACAAACAAACAAACTCACTTTCGGGGGTTTTTTTTGCGTTTTTAATGTTTTATTCAATACCGCTTTGCTCCTTATGGGTGGTGACATGATGTTAAATAGCCCAAAACTTTCCTAAACAGTTGCCCTAACGAATACAATCACAAATTTTTGAAATCCGTCTGATATATCCTGAGATCATTGCAGCGATGATAGCTCAGTGGTAGCGTGTACGACTTCACGTCAAGGGACGTGAGTTCGAATCCAAGCACCTACAAGAGTTTGAGCTGAACTGCAGCTGCTGAAGCTGAAGTGAAGGAAAACATCGTGAGGAAACCATAGCACGGTGGTAGGGCTTTTTCCAATGCCCGCCTGGGTAGCTACCACCCTCAAGTTAAAAACCTGCCGCCAAACACCAATTGGTGTGTTCCGGCAGCTGCACTTGAGAGCCAGTTCCTCCACGGGTTTAGCGTGTCCACCAACTTGAACCGTATAGTCACTTAAGATCAGGCGAGATTATCGCCGTAACGCTAAACCTGTCAACAAAAGGTGTACAAAAAATATTTTTAGTACCACGCGAAGTCGCGGCCTGTGCTAGTTATTTATAAGTAATATAAAGTATCGACAATGCATATAAAAATCAATTTACTAACAATTAAATATATATATCGGAATATTTCATCATTCATAATTATAGTATATTCATATAAATACACTGAACTGTGTTATTGCACGTATCAGAACGTGAAGCGTTTGAGTAGTGCTTTACTCTCACTCTTTCAGGTTCAAGCAATTATCTCCGCTTAAATTGCTTGGTTTTCGCACTTTGAGTATTTGAACGCGGGTGTTCAAAGTTTACTACCTTGGTTTTTGCACTTTGAGTATTTGAACGCGGGTGTTCAAAGTTTTCTACCTTGGTTTTTGCACTTTGAGTATTTGAACGCGGGTGTTCAAAGTTTTCTACCTTGCATTTTGCACTTTGAGTATTTAAACGCGGGTGTTCAAAGTTTTCTACCTTGGTTTTTGCACTTTGAGTATTTGAACGCTTGTGTTCAAAGTTTTCTACCTTGGTTTTTGCACTTTGAGTATTTGAACGCTTGTGTTCAAAGTTTTGCTACCTTGGTTTTTGCACTTTGAGTATTCGAACGCGGGTGTTCAAAGTTTTCTACCTTGGTTTTTGCACTTTGAGTATTTGAACGCGGGTGTTCAAAGTTTTCTACCTTGGTTTTTGCACTTTGATTATTTGAACGCGAGTGTTCAAATTTTCTACCTTGGTTTTTGCACTTTGAGTATTTGAACGCTTGTGTTCAAAGTTTTCTACCTTGGTTTTTGCACTTTGAGTATTTGAACGCGGATGTTCAAAGTTTTCTACCTTGGTTTTTGCATTTTGCGTATTTGAACGCGGGTGTTCAAAGTTTTGCTACCTTGGTTTTTGCACTTTGAGTATTTGAACGCGGGTGTTCAAAGTTTTCTACCTCAGTGCGGATAGATGGTTACTTCGGCAGGCGTGCTGAATAAGTTGACGGGTACCAACCTGCACTGGGCGTGCACGGCGATAGAGAAGCTGTACGCCAACAACAGCCGCAACTCGGTGAACAGCGCGCTGATGCAGGTCTGGACCGAGGGTACAGTGTCCGGGTCCGCGACACCAGATCGCATGGTCGGGGAGCACGCCGCCCTACTGGCGGTCACACACGCGAACGTCGGACCCGAAATCGGTAAGCAATTATTCGGTGTGCCTATTGGGGATGAGGGAGGAGGGGGGGTTTGGGTTTATTGGACCTCATAACCGTAGCCACGTCGTCAGTAAACACCAGAGATAAGGTAGTGGCCGGTTACTAAATTCTATGAAAATGATAGTGGGTAGTTTAATTTTCTTTCTACCTTGTAGACTTTAGTATTGCTATGACCATTGTGATTTTAATAAAAATATGAAACTTAATCGTTTTTTTTTAATAGTTAAGGTTTAGCGTTATGGTCATAATTTCACCTGAACTTAAGTGAAGATACGGCCCAAGCTGGTGGACAAGCTAAATCTGTGAAGGGTCTGGCTTTCAAGTGTAGCTCCCGGAACACACCTATTGGTATTTGACGGTAGATTTTTAACTTGAGGGTAGTTGCTAGCCAGGCAGGCTTAGAAAGTGCCCTACCACCATGCTATGGTTTCCACGAACATGTTCCATGGAGAATATGGAGACTGTGCATAAATGTATAAAGTTTAGAGTAGAACGTCTTTGCCCTTGAAAATTGGTTCACTTGAACCTTAAATTGTTTATCCATCCTCAGGTGCGCATTTCCTACAAGAGCTGGCGAAACGTTTCGACGTGATGATGCAGAGCCCTCAGCCCGTCGAGGACAAGAGGCTGGACAATGTGGTGTCCTGTTTGGCACATCTTTACAGTTTTAAGGCAAGTTTCCTTCAGTGGGGAAGGGTGGAATCTGAAAAGGGAAGGTGAAGGAAAAAAAAAAGTTCTTACCTAACAGAATATTCGCTCTTCACCCCAGGCCTAGATGTTTCTATGGCGATTAAAGACCCATAAACAAAAAAAAATTGAATACACGTTAACCTCGTTAAGTCGAACCTCGATAAGTTGAAATCCACCATTCTCTATAAATCGAAAACTCTGTAATTCGAATTTTTTGGCATCTCCCATGATGTTCGACTTATAGAGGTTCTATTGTATTTTATTTAATCGGATTACATGATTCTTATTTTCAAAGCTCAGTTAAAAAGAAATACCATCGTTATGTAATAAGTAATCTTTTAAACAACAATCTATGTGAATTAATGCCATTTCTTATGTTCGCTTACGAAACTTAATATTTATTAATCTTTCACCCCTATTTATTATACTACACAAACGAAACAACATAAAACGTACGCTTCATGTAAACAAATGAAGCGATAATAGCTCAGTGGTAATGTGTACGGACCCTGCGTCAAGGGACGTGAGTTCGAATCCATCCACAATGAGTTTCAGCTTTCGATGAAGGAAAACATCGTGAGGAAACCATAGCATGGTGGTAGGGCTTTTCCTGATGTCCGCCTGGGTAGCTACCACCCTCGAGTTAAAAATCTGCCGCCAAATACCAATAGGTGTGTTCCGGCAGTTGCACTTGAGAACCAGCTCCTCCAATAAAGGTTGGCAACGCACTTAAGATTCCCCCGGTGTTGTGGGTGTCCGTGGGCTGCGGTGATCACTTACCATCAGATGACATGTTTGCTAGTTTGCCCGCTAGTGCACAAAAAAAGATTAACTCGAAAATTACTGGACCGATTTCAAAAACTATTTCACCGTTACAATACTAAAGTAGCCCTGAGTAACATAGGCTATAATAACATTTCTTTTTTAATGAAAATGATTAAATTAACGTTTCATGCGAACGGAGTCACGGACGCAGCTAGTAAAAAAAAATATGAGGAGAATTCAAAAGTGCACGTATATTAATCATTTTTTTTATTTATTTATTTAATAACAATTAAACCACATCGAACCAGACCGTAAAAAGTAAATAGCGTTGGAACGAAAAGACTAGATTAGTAAAGTATTTCGGTCGTTATCGTGATAACATACAGGATCCGCACATGCAGACACGCGGACGTACAAGACTGAGCTTTTTTATATAGTTTTTTAATTCGTTTAAATAACAAAAACATCACAAGTGTTAAAAATAGTGTTTTTTTTTTATTATATATGTGTGTGTATGTATATATTATTTTACAAGTGCAATATATGGACCGTTTATCTTGAAAGTGGTGTAAGTCCATTTTTGAGAAAAATGAGCTATGACGTAAATCATTCTTAATTTAATGTTAATGTTTTATATATAACTAGTCCGTGTCTAATTTCTCAAAAAAAAAAAAAAAAACCATGTTTTGTACAACTTAAAATCGGTCGGTAAATGAAATTGCATTATCAACAAATATAGTAACCTTTATTTTCTCGAAACAAAAGAAAATGGACTTACACCACTTTCAAAATAAACGGTCCATATGATGTATAGAGACATTTTAAGTTTGCGAAATCAGTTGTATCGCGTGAAGTGACAGTAGTACCCACCTCATTCACTTATTAGGCATTAGAGGGATGTTGGGTATCTGATCTCTGTCCCTGGTTCTCTCATCATCAGATATACCAGGCGACGCTCCTGTACGATGTCCTGGGGCGTGAGGCATTACAGAGTCCTTGGTATTTGATCTGTCCCTGGTTCTGTCATCATCAGATATACCAGGCGACGCTCCTGTACGATGTCCTGGGGCGTGAGGCATTACAGAGTCCTTGGGATCTGATCTGTCCCTGGTTCTGTCATCATCAGATATACCAGGCGACGCTCCTGTACGATGTCCTGGGGCGTGAGGCATTACAGAGTCCTTGGTATCTGATCTGTCCCTGGTTCTCTCATCATCAGATATACCAGGCGACGCTCCTGTACGATGTCCTGGGGCGTGAGGCATTACAGAGTCCTTGGTATTTGATCTGTCCCTGGTTCTGTCATCATCAGATATACCAGGCGACGCTCCTGTACGATGTCCTGGGGCGTGAGGCATTACAGAGTCCTTGGGATCTGATCTGTCCCTGGTTCTGTCATCATCAGATATACCAGGCGACGCTCCTGTACGATGTCCTGGGGCGTGAGGCATTACAGAGTCCTTGGTATCTGATCTGTCCCTGGTTCTCTCATCATCAGATATACCAGGCGACGCTCCTGTACGATGTCCTGGGGCGTGAGGCATTACAGAGTCCTTGGTATCTGATCTCTGTCCCTGGTCCTCTCATCATCAGATATACCAGGCGACGCTCCTGTACGATGTCCTGGGGCGTGAGGCATTACAGAGTCCTTGGTATCTGATCTCTGTCCCTGGTCCTCTCATCATCAGATATACCAGGCGACGCTCCTGTACGATGTCCTGGGGCGTGAGGCATTACAGAGTCCTTGGTATCTGATCTGTCCCTGGTTCTCTCATCATCAGATATACCAGGCGACGCTCCTGTACGATGTCCTGGGGCGTGAGGCATTACAGAGTCCTTGGTATCTGATCTGTCCCTGGTTCTCTCATCATCAGATATACCAGGCGACGCTCCTGTACGATGTCCTGGGGCGTGAGGCATTACAGAGTCCTTGGTATCTGATCTGTCCCTGGTTCTCTCATCATCAGATATACCAGGCGACACTCCTGTACGATGTCCTGGGGCGTGAGGCATTACAGAGTCCTTGGTATCTGATCTGTCCCTGGTTCTCTCATCATCAGATATACCAGGCGACGCTCCTGTACGATGTCCTGGGGCGTGAGGCATTACAGAGTCCTTGGTATCTGATCTGTCCCTGGTTCTCTCATCATCAGATATACCAGGCGACGCTCATGTACGATGTCCTGGGGCGTGAGGCATTACAGAGTCCTTGGTATCTGATCTGTCCCTGGTTCTGTCACCATCAGATATACCAGGCGACGCTCCTGTACGATGTCCTGGGGCGTGAGGCATTACAGAGTCCTTGGTATCTGATCTGTCCCTGGTTCTGTCATCATCAGATATACCAGGCGACGCTCCTGTACGATGTCCTGGGGCGTGAGGCATTACAGAGTCCTTGGTATCTGATCTGTCCCTGGTTCTGTCATCATCAGATATACCAGGCGACGCTCCTGTACGATGTCCTGGGGCGTGAGGCATTACAGAGTCCTTGGTATCTGATCTGTCCCTGGTTCTCTCATCATCAGATATACCAGGCGACGCTCATGTACGATGTCCTGGGGCGTGAGGCATTACAGAGTCCTTGGTATCTGATCTGTCCCTGGTTCTCTCATCATCAGATATACCAGGCGACGCTCCTGTACGATGTCCTGGGGCGTCTCCTGGAGGAGGTGACGGAGCAGGGGGTGGGCAGCGCGGTGGTGGCGCTGCGCGTGGCGGGGCCGGTGCTGAGGAAGGAGGAGCCGCTGGCGCTGAAGGTGTTCGTGCAGCAGGTCCAGGCGAGGGTCGCGGACCTGACGGAGAAGGCGGCTGCTGGGTAAGAGGCCGTTTGAGTCTGTATCACGTGATAAAAGATTTTTAGGTATAAAGTTTAGCGTTATGGCCATAATCTCACCTGGTCTTAAGTGACGATACGGCCCGAGTTGGTAGACACACTACATC
Organism: Actias luna; assembly: GCA_039707435.1. NCBI lineage: Eukaryota > Metazoa > Arthropoda > Insecta > Lepidoptera > Saturniidae > Actias > Actias luna. The sequence goes on from JAZHAC010000030.1 coordinate 14,039,966, forward strand.
TGAGGAGGAACCGGCTCTCAAGTGCAGCTGCCGAAACACACCTATTGGTATTTGGCAGCAGGTTTATTACTTGAGGGTGGTAGCTAACCAGGCGGCGGGCATTAAAACAAGCCCTACCACCATGCTATGGTTTCCTCACGATGTTTTCCTTCACCGAAAGCTCAGGCTCATTGTAGGTGCTTGGATTCGAACTCACGTCCCTTGACAGCGAAATCATACACACTACCACTGAGCTATAATCGCTTCAAAATATCAGTCAGGGTAACGAAACCCTGAGAAGTTCAAATATTTTGAAGTGAAAACTCTTTTAGCATAGTTGTGATTTGAAGCTCGATGAAACGACAGTAAAAAGAGAGACACACATACATGTATAGGATTTAACGTGCGAGAGAATGAGATAGAAGGTATTATGTACTGTCTCTTCCGGTCTCCGAGCGATGTACGTGTGTTAGTATGTGTGTGTGTGTGTGTACGCGATTGCGTATTGCGAAGCGAATGTTTTAATGTTTCACTTCTAACGCGTGTGAACTACACACACATTTTTTTTTCTTAATGATTCTACTCTTGAAACGTTGTATTTTCGTTTAAATCCTCATAAAGGGGAGTTGAAATTTTTATTCAAATCAGAATAAAGAGTTTACCAATAATCCGCATATCTCTGATCAAACAGTTTCATTTTTTTTTTGTTTTTTCAAATATAATACCATTTTTAACTGCGACACAGTTAGATTACTAACTACTGCAGTTAGCAACATACAGTTGTACTATATGTTGTATTGTATTTTTTTTGTACCAAAAATTTTTTTTTTTTTTAATATATAAATCATCAGGACCCGTGTCAAGTTCCTGTTGGAAGTGCTGATGGCGGTGAAAAACAATAACTTGACGAAGATACCGAATTACGATCCCACCTATACCGAGCACCTGAAGAAAACTATAAGAAGCATCATCAGGAAGGGGAATTATATCACCGCGTTGAACATCCGCTTGGAGGACCTTCTGAAAGGTGATGTATTGATGAAGATGATAGTGAACATTTTTATACAACCAACTGACCCGACAAACGTTGTTCTGTAACTGTAATACAAACTGAAAGGACGAGGGTAGGAAGATAAAAATTTTGGGTTTTTTTTAAATGCCACAACATAAAAATAAAAATATATATAATTAAAAAAAAAAAAAAAAAAAATTTTGTAAACTACCCTTATCACTTTGGGGTATTAAAAATAGATTATGACCGATTTTCAGACCTACCAAATATACATATTGAATATATAAGATTTGTATAAAAGGCGAACTTAATGCCTGTGGCATTCTCTACCAGTCAACATTGTAAATTATATTACCTATTGAATAGTACAGTTTAGGTTAAAACATAAAATATATTCACAACAGAAGAATAATACAATATACACGTAATAATCATTACAATCCCTACTAATATTATAAATGTGAATGTAAGTTTGTTTGTTACGCTTTCACGCGAAAACTACTTAACCGATCATCGTGAAACTTTGTACATATATTCTTGGAGGTATTAAAATTAAAATAGGATACTTTTTATTTATATATATATATATATATATATACATATATAATTATTTAATGGCTTCAATGCGAGCGAAGCCGCGGGTAAAAGCTAGTAATCTATATATGCATACACATATTATAAATACATTCATACATATAACACTAAAACTAACTATGATACGTTTTAGTGTTAATAAAAAAAATGAATTAATGTAACTTATTTTTGAAGCTCCTATTGCGCGGTGTTCGATACGGAGTAAATCCGGTTTAGTCGTCATCGACATGGTCACGTGACGCGTTAACATACACACTATATCTGTTCCTATTAGTACAACTTATTGCGATGTAAACAGTTTCGATTTACAAGTTTTAGTTTGAAAGATTAAACAATTCATTTGGATATCCCTAAAATTACTGTTCGTTTATAGTTTCCAGTTTTCTCTTCTGGCGACAGTCCTTATTGGTGCTTTCTTTGTTTACTAGCTACTTATATTCCCATAAGTATAGGAATATAATATATATATATTCCCATAAGTATAGGAATATAATATATATATTATATTCCTATACTTATGGGAATATATATATATATATATATATATATATTATATTCCTACACTTATGGGAATATATATATATATATATATATATTATATTCCTATACTTATGGGAATATAAGTAGCTAATAAACAAAGAAAGCACCAATGAGGACTGTCGACAGAAGAGAAAACTTGCAATATACTGATAAAATCTTATTAAGAACATTTATTCGTGTATGTCTGTGTGTATGGATGTGTAACGGTTACGTCCAAAATACTTAACGTATTGGGACCATTTCTATTTTAATATCTCTAGAATGACATCGGATTACTTCCTGTTTAATATGAATACTTAAATCTATATAATTCAATTATATAAAGCGATGATAGCTTAGTTGGCAGTGTGTACGGATTCCGCGTCAAGGGGCGTGTGTTCGAATTCAGCTATGATGAGCTTGAGCTTTCTGTGAAGGGAAACGTCGTGAGGAAACCATAGCATGGTGGTAGGGCTTTTTTTAATCCCCGCCTGGCTAGCTACCACCCTCAAGTTGTAAACCTGCCGCCAAATACCAATAGGTGTGTTCCGGCAGTTACAGTTGAAAGCTTTCCCTCCAGAGGTTTAACGTGTCGTCACTTAAGATCAGCGGTGATTATAGCCATAACACTAAACTTTAACTATAAAAAAAGTAAATGATCTATTACCAATGAGTTATCTGGTGAAATATATAGTTTGAACGACTGTTGGGGGATGACGGGGTCAATTCCTTTATATAGCTGACGAGAGAGGTAAGTGGTGGGTGGTCGGCTCGGCCTGGGAGGGGGGGAGCCACACGAGGCCGGAGGAGAAGCCGGCTGCCAAGCTCGAGGTGTCGACGGATCAGAAGCTTCTAGAACTTGCCAGGAGGCAGAGGATGAACACCGACGTCAGGCGCAGCATATTCTGTATCATCATGTCGGCTGAGGTGAGACGACTTGGTTTGTTCTTTCATTCCTCTTGGCTTCGTCACTTGCGTCCAGCCAAGTTCTTATGATCCATTAAATGAAGTCGTAAATATTCTATGATGTCCGTTGAGTTTACTTCCATTGACATTCCCTCAGCAAGTGTTTTTTTTTTTTTTTTTATATACTTAAAGTTTAGCGTTATGGTCATAATCTCACCTGATCTTAAGTGACGATACGGCCCAAGTTGGTAGACACGCTAAACCTGTGGAGGAACTGGCTCTCAAGTGCTGCTGCCGGAACACACCTATTGGTATTTGGCGGCAGGTTTACAACTTGAGGGTGGTAGCTAGCCAGGCGGGCATTAGAAAAAGCCCTACCACCATGCTATGGTTTCCTCACGATGTTTTCCTTCACCGGAAGCTCAAGCTCATTGTAGGTGCTTGGGTTCGAACCCACGTCCCTTGACGCGAAGTCGTGCACACTACCACTGAGCTATCATCGCTTCGTTGTTCGTTCGCAGTGTTGCAAGCCTTCTATAGATCCACACTTTCAGTTTTTTTAAGTGACTCTTTAAGTGACTCTTACATTGATTCGACGAGTGTTTGTTTTTATAATACACTTAAAATTCACATTCAGTAAATTGAGTACCTGTATTATGTCTGTTTTATTTTTATAGTTACATTTTACCTGATCTATTTCCTCTTAATAGTTTTTACGTATGTTTATTTATTTGTTGTTGATATTTCGCACGTGTAAAAACTAAATCCGATTTATTTTCATCTTGCTTGTTTTCTTTCTTACTTTCCTTTTTTTTCATTCTTCTTTTCTTTCTTTATATCTTGCTTGCTTTCTTTCTTACTTTTTTTTAATTCTTCTTTTCTTTCTTTATATCTTGCTTGCTTTCTTTCTTTGTTTCTTCCTTCCTTCCTTCCATATGTCCCTCTTTCCTTTCTGGCTCTCGTGTCTATTTTTCTCTGCTTTTCTGTTGTATTACTATGAACTGTATTACTATCAAAGCTGGAAACCATTTTAAAAGTGCTAATAATGTTTCAAGGATTATATGGACGCGTTCGAGAAGCTCCAACACCTCGGACTAAGGGGCCAGCAGGAGAGGGAGATAGTCCACGTGATTCTCGCGTGCTGCCTCCGGGAACGAACCTACAACCCTTACTACGCGGTCCTCGCGCAGAAACTCTGCGACTTCGATAGAAAGTACCAAGTGAGTCCCGCTTCTGAACTCCTATGTGATCACTAATTAACATGTAAATTGTTTTCCCATAACTGCACTGTTAAAAATTTTTGTAATATTACAATCTCTTTACAAATTGAAGATTAAGTAAAATTGCAACTTTGTCCAAACTAAAATACGATTACCATACAATTAAAGTCATTTTCTAAGACATATCAGAAAAACACTATTAAAAGTTTGAGTTTTACAGCTATATTGCATAAACTCTATATGTGTTGTAAATTGTGTGTAAATATAATGTGTATTGTGTGTAAAAAAAAAATGTGTGTAAATATAATGTATATTGTAATTCTACAAGACATATTGCTTTTGATAAGTTTTGTATTTTACAAATTAAATATTTTAATTTTACAAACTATTTTTAATTTAGCTTATTTGTAAAATTACAATGTTCGTCATTGACATTAATTAGTACTTACGTTTTTGAATTTTCTAAAACAGAAACAATGAAAAATGTTTTGCAAAATTACAATGTTTGTTACTGAAATTAGTATTTACGTTTTTGAATTTTCCAAAACAGAAACAATAAAAAAAGATTTGTAAAATTACAAAGCTTGATTACTTAAATTACAAAACTGCTTTGAGCATATACTTCCAACACATTTCTTGTAAAATTACCAAAGAAATTTTTAACAGTGTGGGGAATAATATTTTATCCGAATTTACAGACGTTTTTTGTATTCCTGACAAAGTGTATGAAAAATTCATGGTAATCGGTTTGTGCACTTAAGAATGGTTAACGTAAGAGGCCATAAAAGTACTATCTAAGCAGAACTTTAGCCATTTCTGATCATCTCCGCTCCCTTATCAGCAAAAGTTATCATTCCTCTTACTCCCCCTCCCCTCGCCAATTTAATTTTTCCCCCATTTGATTTAGTATAGTAGAATAGTTTTCGAGATATTAAAAAAAAAGTTTGGAAAATCCAATAGTACACGCCTCATAATTTTTTTTTTATTGTTTATTTAATAACAATTAAACCACATCGAATCAGACCGTGAAAAGTAATAGGGTTCTATTCCTAATTATACTGAAGCGTTAGAAGATAAAAGACTCGATTAGTAAAGTATTTCGGTCGTTATCGTGATAACATACAGGATCCGCACGTACAGACACACGGACGTACAAGACTGAGCTTTTTAATGCAGTGTTTTAACTAGTTTAAATAACAAAATTAAATTCAAAAATATCATGAGTGTTAAAAATTGTATTTTTTCTCGATATGTGTGTGTATATATTATTTTACAAGTGCAATATGTGATAAATAGAGACATTTTAAGTTGGAAAAATCAGTTGTTTCGCGTGAAGTGACAGTAGTACCTAACTCATAAGTATTAAAAGTGCAATATGTGATAAATAGAGACATTTTAAGTTGGAAAAATCAGTTGTTTCGCGTGAAGTGACAGTAGTACCTAACTCATAAGTATTAAAAGTGCAATATGTGATAAATAGAGACATTTTAAGTTGGAAAAATCAGTTGTTTCGCGTGAAGTGACAGTAGTACCTAACTCATAAGTATTAAAAGTGCAATATGTGATAAATAGAGACATTTTAAGTTGGAAAAATCAGTTGTTTCGCGTGAAGTGACAGTAGTACCTAACTCATAAGTATTAAAAGTGCAATATGTGATAAATAGAGACATTTTAAGTTGGAAAAATCAGTTGTTTCGCGTGAAGTGACAGTAGTACCTAACTCATAAGTATTAAAAGTGCAATATGTGATAAATAGAGACATTTTAAGTTGGAAAAATCAGTTGTTTCGCGTGAAGTGACAGTAGTACCTAACTCATAAGTATTAAAAGTGCAATATGTGATAAATAGAGACATTTTAAGTTGGAAAAATCAGTTGTTTCGCGTGAAGTGACAGTAGTACCTAACTCATAAGTATTAAAAGTGCAATATGTGATAAATAGAGACATTTTAAGTTGGAAAAATCAGTTGTTTCGCGTGAAGTGACAGTAGTACCTAACTCATAAGTATTAAAAGTGCAATATGTGATAAATAGAGACATTTTAAGTTGGAAAAATCAGTTGTTTCGCGTGAAGTGACAGTAGTACCTAACTCATAAGTATTAAAAGTGCAATATGTGATAAATAGAGACATTTTAAGTTGGAAAAATCAGTTGTTTCGCGTGAAGTGACAGTAGTACCTAACTCATAAGTATTAAAAGTGCAATATGTGATAAATAGAGACATTTTAAGTTGGAAAAATCAGTTGTTTCGCGTGAAGTGACAGTAGTACCTAACTCATAAGTATTAAAAGTGCAATATGTGATAAATAGAGACATTTTAAGTTGGAAAAATCAGTTGTTTCGCGTGAAGTGACAGTAGTACCTAACTCATAAGTATTAAAAGTGCAATATGTGATAAATAGAGACATTTTAAGTTGGAAAAATCAGTTGTTTCGCGTGAAGTGACAGTAGTACCTAACTCATAAGTATTAAAAGTGCAATATGTGATAAATAGAGACATTTTAAGTTGGAAAAATCAGTTGTTTTGCGTGAAGTGACAGTAGTACCTAACTCATAAGTATTAAAAGTGCAATATGTGATAAATAGAGACATTTTAAGTTGGAAAAATCAGTTGTTTTGCGTGAAGTGACAGTAGTACCTAACTCATAAGTATTAAAAGCTTGAAAATTTTTGAAATTTTGAATTTTACATGACTATTGAAAAAAAAAAAACTTTTTTTTGGCATTACTTTGTTATATGATGAAAGGAAACATCTGCCCTAAATTTGTTCAAATCGGAAGGGATCGATTCTAATTATTAGTCGATTTAACCACCCTCAAGTTGAGAATCGTCACTTAACTTCAACTGAGATCGTAGCCATAGAGTTATCTTCCTTTATTTATACCCCTTTTCGTCTCGTTTAGTAGCCACGATAGCTCAGTGGTAGTGTCTACGGACGCCGCGTCAGGGGACGTGAGTTCGAATCCGCCTACACTGAGTTTGAGCTTTCGGTGAAGGAAAACATCGTGAGGAAACCGTAGAAACTTGGTTAGCAACCAACCTCAAGTTGAAAATCTACCGCCAGATACCAATAGGTGTGTTCCGGCAGTGGCACTTGAGAGCCAGTTCCTCCACAGGTTTAGCGTGTCTACCAACTTGGGCCGTATCGTCACTTAAGATTTTTAAAGACTTAAGACTTTTGAAGCGATGATAGCTCAGTGGTAGTGTGCACGACTTCGCGTCAAGGGACGTGGGTTCGAACCCAAGCACCTACAATGAGCTTGAGCTTTCGGTGAAGGAAAACATCGTGAGGAAACCCTAGCATGGTGGTAGGGCTTTTTCTAATGCCCGCCTGGGTAGCTACCACCCTCAAGTTGTGAACCTGCCGCCAAACACCAATAGGTGTGTTCCGGCAGCAGCACTCGAGAGCCAGTTCCTCCACAGGTTTAGCGTGTCCATCAACTTGGGCCGTATCGTCACTTAAGATCAGGTGAGATGACAGATCAGTTTTAGGCTGATCTTTTTTTTTTTTTACCTACGATTTCAGCTCTCAATACAGTTCGCTGTGTGGGACAAAATCAAAGACATCGAGGACCTCCCGAAGCAGTGCGTCACCAACTTGGCCCAGTTCCTCGTCCACCTCATCATGGAGAAGGGTCTTGCACTGTCCGTTCTGAAGGTAGTATATTATTTCTCCCACCCTACTACTTTGCCCTCACATTTACCGAGAGTACATGTCATTTAGCGTGTTGGCCATAATCTCACCTGATCTTAAGTGACGATACGGCCCGAGTTGGTAGACACGCTAAACCTGTCGAGAAACTATTGGTATTTGGCAGCAGGATTATTACTTGAGGGTGGTAGCTACCCAGGCGGGCATTAGAAAAAGCCCTACCACCATGCTATGGTTTCCTCACGATTTCCCTTCACCGGAAGCTCAAGCTCATTGTAGGTGGATTCGAACTTGCGTCCCTTGACGTGAAGTCGTGCACACTACCACTGAGCTATCATCGCTTCAAACTCTCCCTCCCTAAATTCCTAAATTCAAAAATCTTCAATTCTGCGTTACGTGATACTCGATGAGACACTTAGGTGTGATAATGTAACAAAACAAACAAACAAACTGACATTCGAATTTATAATATTAATTAGTATAGATTCACTGTCATGACATAGGACGTTAAATTTTCCCAGGTCATCCAATTTTCTGACCTGAATAAACGCACGGTGAGGTTCATGAGGCAGGTACTGCTTGCCATCATCATGAACCAGGACCTCCAGGGCTCCCTGGAGGTGTTCCAGAGGATCTCGAAGCCGCCGAAGCTGCACATGTTCAGGGAGAGCCTCCGGCTGTTCGTCCGGCACTTCCTCATCAAGAACACGGGGAAGAATACGAAAGTGCTCAGCGAGGAAGAAATCTCCACTCTGAAACAGCGCTCTACGGAAGTCGATAAGATATTGACGATGCATGAATCTAAGTTAAAATTGTGAATAATATATTATTATTATTTGTATAAAGTGTTTTTTTTCTGTCAACTATTACCATAAATCTCCTCATTTAAATTAAATTGAAGAAAAAAAAAACCGGTGTGTGCTAAGACCATACGATGGAAGTGAAAAATTCATGAAAGCGAGAAAATACAACTATAACGTATGAAATAAATAGCACTGGCACGGCACATACCGTGCTTATGTCAATAGTGAATGTGACCGATGCGTCACGCTTTCTCGTGTAACGCTCGCCGGGTGCGTATAGCAGTGACGCGTTGGCTATATCTATCTATCTCTATCTCTCTCTCTCTAAGTCAACTCGAACCGATTTAACCCGAACGAGTGTCACGCAATTAAGTATGACGGGTCAATCTCATTCGACACCCAAAAAACAAATAGCTCTGCGACTGAAAAGCTTTTAACTTGAAAATGAAATCACCGTTTTGAATACAATTTTCAAGATTGTTTTCGCTATTAACAGTATATAGGCAAATACTTAAATCATGTTTTTTTAATATATATACACGTAGTTATTTGGTGGCCCCCTCAAGACGTGCAGGAGGCGCCATCTGTTAAAAATACTAAATTAATTAAAACGACAGGAAAAAAATTTATCGTTGGACTATAAAATCAAAAACAGTTTGGAAAATCCAATAGTGCACGCGTCATAATCTCTGATTTTTTGTTTATTTAATAACAATTAAACCACATCGAATCAGACCGTAAAAAGTAATAGTATACTTAATTCCTAATTATATTAAAGCGTAAGAAAAAGAAAGACTCGATTAGTAAAGTATTTCGGTCGTTATCGTGATAACATACAGGATCTCAACTAGTAGAAACGTCAAAAATAGCATCGAAAATATCATGAGTGTTAAAAATAGTGTTTTTTCTTGGCATGTGTGTGTATATATATTATTTTAAAATATATGATAAATAGAGACATTTAAGTTTGAAAAATCAGTTGTTTCGCGTGAACGTCAACACTACACTTATGAGGCGTGCAACACACATTAAATTCTATTATTAAATTGTCTAACAAAAACCCATACTCAGCTACTTATTGTAACTTACGGTATAAACATACCGTAGCACTAGTTTTCAGTATGATGCTTAAACGCACACTGGTATGACAGTTGCAAATGTAATCTATAACGAAATTCATTTCAATTCGTGTAACGTTTGATTACAATTACGTACGGCATGTATTTCGCATAATCTGCCTCTCGCGTTGTGGACGGTTTAATAAGCGATGGTAGCTCAGTGGTAGTGGGTACGACTTCGCGTCAAGGGACGCGTGTTTGAATCTACCTACAATGAGCTTGAGCTTTCTGTGAAGGAAAACAACGTGAGGCAACCATAGCATAGTGGTAGGGCTTTTTCTAATGCCCGCCTGGCTAGCTACCACCCTCAAGTTGAAATTCTGCCGCCAAATACCAATACTTCCTCTACAGGTTTAGAGTGTACACCAAATTAGGCAGTATCGTCACTTAAGATCAGGTCACGTATGGCCATAACACTAAACTTTAACTTTAGAAAAAAGTATAAATAAGTCCTTAAAATCCCGAAAGTGAAAAACAACAAATACACGCATATCTGTATTATATAAACATGGGACTGTTCGTAAACAATAATTTTCTTACAAGACCCTCTTAAAAGCTTCCTTTTGATGCGGAAATATTAGGATTTTTTTAATCAAAATAACTTTTGCCTCAAAAACGAACAGAAAAGTTAAAAAACATGAGAGTAATTAACACAGTTCCATTAAGGTTGCTATTAAAAAGCCATTAGTTAAAATTTATCAACGATATTAATGGTAGTAATATCATTGTCGTTTACTTAATTAAATATCTGTTCGTATATTTCTAAATAAAACATGATTTTATCAAAACAAAAACACTTAAACCGTCATGTATAGTTTTAGAATATTAGTGTTCTCTTATCAAAGCAAGGTTTTTAGAGGGCGTCGTAAGAAATTTATTTTTAATGATTAATCTGATAAAATACTCCTGCATCTTCATTTCCCGTGTACTAAAGGTTCGTGGCCCGAACTTCGTTCAAATATTTTGCATTACACGAACGTGATCGTAAAATTCTTTCTTCTTAATGATATTAGTCATTGTTGTGAAATGAATAATTATGGATAACAAATCTCAAGGCCAGATTTTTTTTCGCGACCTGACAATGTTCTAATGGAAAATTCCTGTATATGCATAGATCTACGTGACGTAATAAGATTATATTATCTATGGGGCGACGACCTATAATCATTGTAGGAAATGTATCATGCCGCTAGTTTCGAGAATGACTTGATTTTTTTAGCAAATTACTATTTCGATGCTAAAACACTGTCACGTGTGTTTTAAGATGATTTTTCCTTGATTTTCTCTGTAGTTAATAATTCAACAACAGCCTCATCAGCATTAAGTGATAATAATAAAATCTTAATGAGAATATACACATGTGTGTTGCAATATTTATGAGATTTGGTTATTACCTATCCCGTAGGATTTTTTTCGTTTTATGAGCGAAAAGATATTCCATATTTGAAATAATAGGGTCTGCTCAGTTAGCAGAAGTCAGCAATATTTATTTATTTACTTTTACTGAGATTCTGTAAAATTTGGCTGACAAAAATATGGCAACATTACTATTTCTTTTATCGCGGCGATATTCATTTACGTTTCTCCTTCCTGATGTGCTGATATGTGAAGCTTACCCTGTGAGAAACGCCAGGAATAGCCTTTAGAATCTCGCATTTCTTCTATCCCCTATGCCTATTGCATTTGCTTCCCAAAAAGCGTAAGCGCCTCGAAAGGGGTGACTCCTGGGTAATTTCTAGGTTTTCTTCCTCGTGGGCCGGCGGTGGTGCGCGGTTAAGCCAAGCCCCTCGTTTCCATCGTACTCAGCAGCGCTTCCACGGGATTACGAAACCAGCGGTGGGGGCAAGACAATATTCCTCGCCCGCTTACCCGACGGTAGTGTAAGTACATAGTACGCCCGCCAGTGTGCGCCCGTGGTTACCTCTGTGAAGAGGAATCTGCATGGATATCACTAGGGTATCAGCTGCTGGCCAGCTTGGCCGGAACCTGCCTGAGGTGCACTTGCGATATACTTGACTACGCATTCTTTCTTACTTTATTATGCTCAACAACGAAAAGATTGTTGTGGAAGTCCATAAAATATTTGTTCTAGTGTTTAATCGGTGTTTTATGGTAAATACTCACGTAATCATAGGTGGGGGAGGAGGTTTTTTGTATAGTTAAGGTTTGGCATTATGACCACAATCATATCTGATGTTGAGTGACGATGTGGCCCAAGATGGTGACACGCTAAATCTAGTGCAGGAAATGGATCTCAAGTGCATCTGCCGGGACACATCTACAGATACTTAGTGGCAGATTTTTCAACTTATGGGTGGTAGCTGGCAAGGCGGAAATTAGAAATAGCCCGACCACCATGCAAAAGGTGCATTGCTTACCTAATTTGCTGACAAGGGACAAAAAGAATTTGAAAATTATTAAACTTCTTGCCTTGATTAACCCATAACGGAGTCACCGAGGTAAGTTTATCTCTTGCGGGAATAACTATGCCATTTGATTTTCTAAAGAAGAAACCATTAAAAAAAAATCGTAACTACTAACACTACTACTGCTACTGCTACTACTGCTACTGCTACTACTGCTACTGCTACTACTGCTGCTACTACACTACTAACAAAAAAATATTTTATACTCATACTGTGTAAATAAAATTCTATATAAGCGATATCTTCATGTAACATATTATCACCGTCAGATCGTGTACGATTGTATAAAAGGTCATTGCCCTCGATCGTACGAGGCGACGCTCGCGACTTTATCTACGCTTCTGAATTTATTCTGATCGGCTTTCAAATATGTTTGAACAAAAATTCGGCAGCGTCTGCATTACAATACACGTATTTTAATATATTCCCGACTTTTACTAACCACTTGTTTCCTTTATGTATTATATAATATGAATGTATATGAGATATTCGTAAATTTTGTTATACCATTTATCAATCAATTTAATAATACAAAATGTTTTTTTTTTTTGTTTGTCTGCCAGTTTTTTTATTATTACTGAAAAGATGCTCGTAGAAGGGCGCGGTCAAGTAAAAATGTAAAAAAATGTTTCTGTTCTCTTATCGAACAAAGTACACCTGGAAAATAATATTCAAAATTCATATACACATTAGGCTCAGTTACAGTTTTATATACATAGAGCAGTCATTAGGTTTTGTAGGTTGAGTAAGTAGTAAATAGCTTTTGGGAAAGAAAATAATTAAAAAATTACACGGAGCCTTGGTATTTATTTTTATTAAGAATTTTCTAAATCTAGGAAATCCTATATTTTTTGTTTACGATAATAAAGAAAACGTAGTAAGCCTAGAGAAAAATCAAGTTCCCCTTATGGAGGCTTTCATATATTAATTCTCTTCGGCCGAGGATTAACTTGTTTTTGAAGCTCATCAAAATGATTAATAGCGAGTATATTCCCTTATATCCTAAATAATATTATAAATGCGAAAGTGAGTTTGTTTGTTTGTTTGTTACGATTTCACGCTTAAACCGCTGAATCGATTGTGGTGATTTATGGTATAGAGATTTATGGGAACTTGGAGACGGTGATAGGTCGCTTTTTCTCGCGTAAATCTTTCTGGAAGTGGGGTAAAGATAGGGGTAAACATTGTATGAAACTTTTGATTGCATCATCCGATTTGTTTCACAAAATCAATATTAACGCGAGTGAAGTCGTAGGTACAAGCTAGTATAATGTAATTGAATGACCACCGATTATTACAAGAAGGCTACTGATTAATCTATAATCGATACAACAAAGGGATTTAAGCCCTTCAAAAGCTGGATATATGTCGGCTGAACAAAATTATATCATCATATTCATTAATATTCAGATGCCTATTATTCATCATTTTATTCTGCATCTGCCCCTGAATTTAGTGGAATTCTTATATACAGTAGAACCTCTATAAGTCGAACATTAAGGGGGACGCCAAAAAATTCGAGTTATAGAGTTTTCGATTTATAGAGAATAGAGGTTTTGGTGTTTAAAGGGAAGGGATAAAACATTTTTTCAACTTATCGAGGTGTAACTTACCGATGTTCTACTGTATTTTCTATTACATTATAACTATTTCATCACATTACGTTCTAAGATCATAACTTACTTTAACCTAATTTCGCATGGTGGTAGCGCCTTTTCTAATGCCCACCACAATAACTCCAACTCTTTAGAACCTCCCTCATTGCAACGCATAAACACTAACATAGTTCCGGGCTTAGGCCAAGGTGGAGGACCATGCGGCAAGACTTATCGGGTGATAAGAACACGACATCACCCTGTAAAACGCACCACGGCGAGACTTCAAACTTCAAACTTATTCTAAAACTAGCTACCACACCACTCAAGTTGATTATTTGACGTCAAATACCTCTAGGTTTATTCCGGCTGGTGCAATTGAAGACTAGTCTCCCGAGTAGGCTTCATGTGTCCCACATCTTGAGTCACTAAACATCAGGTGAGATAGAACGCTGACCTTATTAAGTATTAAAAAACGAAATTAAATTATTTTCTTAAAATATATAAAAATTATTTAATAATAATTTAATAAAAATATAAAAATTGCATAATAAAACCACATTATTAATGTATCATTTAAATATTCATAAGGTCGCATACATCAATTCTATTGCAAATAACAGTTGGCCTTTAAATTATAAACGTCAAGCGTTTTCAACGGAGATATCTCGTGGAAATTAATTACTTGTTGATCTGTCAAATGAACATATGCAAATCAGTATTTTTTCTTAGGTGTTTAATATAATGATAGATTTATGTATAAACCGCGAGAATTAACATATACGCAGTGTGGAGGCAAGGCGGCATTCTGCCAATCATGATTTATGCCGTGGTATCACTTAATTACTATTAAATGTAATGTTATTAATTAGACAAATTAATGTAATGATTTTACATTGAATAAAACTGTTATTAATACCGAACTGTACATTTGAAACACATGATTCAACTTTGTTATCAATATAGAAGTCGAATTTGCCTTTGTCTGTCTGTAGCCTTATCCGCGAATCGCTGTGAAACAACTTGATGGTTTTTGTTGAAATTTAAACCAGTAAATCCATCAGTCTTAGACTCAGAGTCTCCGAGATGTCACGGAAATGATATGTTCGATGTAATCTCGCGACTTAAGTTTGCTGTAAATATCCGTCTCTAAGATTACAAGATTGTCGTATATTAGAAAAAAATGTACATGTTAACACACAGAACTTAGTTCTTTTGTGTTTGAACCCAATCAAGTTTCTCGCTCTACGTGTAGTTCGGCAACAAGTTCTCCCTCTCTATTTTTCTTTTGTCCTTGAACGGAAGCTGGTTTGCAGTAACACTGCCCCTGAATAGTGCTACTAACTGTCCACCGTTCAATGAACGATGCACCCCACTTACCACTACTTCAGTATTGCAGCAATACGAAGCGCTACACCGGTAGAGTTAATTCATTTTTGCAGCTTTCCATTTCTTTCGCGGAGAAGAAAACACATAAATTAGAAAGATGAAGAAGAAAACAGATAAATTACGAACATAGGTCTATCAAAACATAGATGCCTTGCTATAAGGTGGACTGATGATCTCTTGAATAGATTGCTACAAATCGTTGGTACCAAAAAGAATTTTAGGACATCCAAAAGTGCACGTCTGATAACGCACATTTATTACCAAAAAAAAAAAATAGTATATTTTTTAAGTCCCTGCGTGTAAACAATGTGACCACATACATTATCCGCACATATAGACAACGCGACGTCCACCGAACAATTTTTCAAAGCGATTTTTATGCTATCTAGAAAAAATAGTGTTTTTCAAAGGATCTCTTGTCGTTAAAAGTGTTCTTGTTGATATTTGTCAACTCACTTAATACTCAAAGTGCAAAAAAGATCGGTTAAAAGCAATTTAAGCCGAGATAATTGCTTGACCTTGAGAGAGTGAGAGTGAGAGAGAGAGAGAGAGAACGTTTCGCGTTATGAGACGTGCAAAAAGAATATGGATAGCACTCTGTCATATATTGTACGTTGTTTTGTTACATATAAACAATAACTTCTAAGGTAAAAATATTGTAATATGTACTATGCGGGTAGAATGAAATAAAGTCAGTTGTTATCTGAACGGCGTCTTATTGACATCACATCAATTAATAATTTATCATTATAGCGACAATCTCATCTGGTGTAAGTGACTTTGGAGCCTAAAATGGTGAACATTAGAAACCTAATGGAGGGACTGACTTTCAAGTGTGTTTGCTTGCGCAACTATTGGTATTTTGCGGCAGATTTATGAGGATTCTTATAAAGATGAGACATTTTCCCAATATGAAACGATGATAGCTCAATGGTAGCATGTATGAACGCCGTGTCAAGGAACGTAAGTCCGAATCCAACCAACCACCTACAGTGAGCTTAAGCTTTCTATGAAGGAAGCATCGTGAAATTATAGCATAGTGGTAGAGCGTTTTATAATGCTCGACTGGCTAACAACCACCCTCAAGTTGAAAATCTGCCGCCAAATATCAATAGGTGTGTTCCGGCTGTGGCACTCAAGAGACAGTCCCTCCTATAAAGGCCGGCAATGCACCTGCGGTTTCTCTGGTGTGTGTGTGTCCATAGGCGGCGGTGATCACATACCATCAGGAGACAGGTTTGCTCGTTTGCACCCTGTTCCATAAAAATAAATAATAATATTGACAGCATTAAATCTATGTCGTCCACCCTGCGAACAGAAGTTCTAGAAATTCGTAGAATAAGGCGGGCGGATAATGGGTGCGTCAGATCCAACAGCATCTATGGTATATTTCTTCAAATAAGCAAAGTTTCGGTATTTCGAATATTTACTTCATTTCCGTTAAAACATATTTATATCTTATCAGTCATCCGTCTGCTTGTGATTCGCTTATCAGTGCTGTAATATTGTCTGCACCTTTACATAATGTGACATGTAGCCACTCAGTAAACTGCTCTAACATTCAGCACCTTCACTACAAGCTTTGCGATCCTACAAATCTATATATATATATATATATACAGTAGCTGCGCCCACGACTTCGTTCACGTGGACCTAAAATATTAATTAATAAAACTTTAACCCTTTTTTGTAACTTTTTTCAATACAGCTTTTTTTTCTTTTTTAAAACTTAGCGTTGTGTCCATAATCTCACCTGATCTTAAGTGACGATACGGCCCAAGTTGGTAGACACGCTGAACCTGTGGAGGGACTGGTTGTCAAGTGCAGCTGCCGGAACACACCTATTGGTATTTGCCGGCAGATTTTCAACTTGACGGTGGTAGCTAGCAATGCGGGCGTGAGAAAAAGCCCTACCACCACGCATAGCTCTTATTGTCGGTAGTGTGATGTTAAATAGCTTAAAGCCTTCCACAATGGATTGCTCTATCGAAAATGAAAAGAATTTTTGAAATACGACTGATAGTTAGTGAGTTTAAAGAAACAAACTATTCCACTTATGCTGGTACCAGCTATTACCGCGACTTTGTTCGTGTGATTTTTTTTTTTTTTTTTAAGTTTTGCTTCTATTCGTTGTGGCGTGATGTTAATAGCCTAAAAAACCTTATTAAAGCCTTCTTTACGATTGCTTTATTAAATACAAATGTTTGTTTTTAAATACGTTTGTTAGTATCTAAGATAATCGCGATTAAACAAACAAACAAACCTTTCCGTTTTATTATATAATTAATATATAACAGATATATGTATTAATAATAAATTGTAATATAGATAAATACGTTTTATATTTTACGTAAACGTATCCGCTGGCAGCGCGTGTAATCTTACAGATCGGTGGAACAGCATATAGCGCCTTGTTGTCTCCTACGACCGATAGCAACTGTCTATTTTAACTTATGTAAACACAGCCTGTTTACAGTCGTACGTTATCTTGAAGTATATTCCAACGTAAACATGGGCAGAACGTTATTTCAGTTTTTTATACCGTCACATAGATGTATGAATGTCTCTATATAGGGTGTGGAAGAGCATATTTAACGTTTCATTTTTTTTTACATTATGGAGTGTCGTTCAGTTCCGTGGTCATCTGGAGGATAAGGCCAAATTGGCTCCAAAAAGCTAGGTGTGCTCAGTAGAGCGACACAGTATGTCACGTCGAAGCAATGTTTTAAACCCTACAAAACTCAGGTCCGGCCTCATATGCAATACTGTTCTCCTCTGTGGGCAGGGGCACCGCAGTAGCAGCTTCTTCCATTCGACCATAACCGACACAGAGCGACTCGAATTGTCAATAAATAAGTTCTTTCTGATCGACTTGATACGCGGGTATCATGTAGAGATGTGGTATCTCTTTGCATTTTCTACCGAATTTACCATGAGGAGTGTTCCGAAGAATTGCGCTCATTAGTACCGGCTGCTGAATTCCACCACCATACAACGTGTCATAGACTTAAATCCATCCTCACCATCTGAATTCATGGCGGTCCACGACTTAGCATTTCGTGCGAAATTTCCTTCTGCGCACGAGTACCTTGTGGAACCAATTTGCGTGGTCGGTGTTTCCGGACGGATATGTCTTAGGAAAAGCTTACTCTTACCTTAAAGGCCGGCAACGCACTTGCGATTCCTCTAGTGTTGTGGGTGAACATGGACGGCGCTGATCACTTACCATCAGGTGATAACCACCATAAAAAAAATTGTTAACGAGAATTAACCCTTTCCGTCATGGTCAGCAACATGGCAGTAATACCTCTGGAGTGTGGTGTTGCGGCTGTCTATAGACGAAGGTCTATATAAATATACCGGAAGACATAGCGTGGGTGGACCCCTCACAAGGTGGACCGAAGACCTGATGAAGGTCGCGGGAATCCGTTGGATGGGGGTGACCCAAGACCGGTCGTCGTGGAGAGAGAGATCCATGGGGGAGACCTATGTCCAGCAGTGAACAGACCACAACGTACTGAACAGCTCCACCAATCGCGTTCAATGATAGGGTCTCTTATTGAGATGAAAACTAACCTATCTTTCAATTTGAAACAAGCAAATTTCTCTCAGTTTTCGTTTTTTAACTACTCTTAGCTTTTAGCTACGTAGTTTAGAAACCACATCACAATAAACAATGATTTCTGATTATTTTAAAGCCACTAAAGACGTACCAATCGATACCGCGGCAACCGGTCGATGGCTCGATAAGCACGCTTCCGTGTTAAAAACTTAAAGACCTTGTATTTATTTATAACTTGAACAGCATACGATAGTATACGTATCTAAATATACAACCAAGTTAAAACGGATTTTACGAACAGACTGGGTTGATAAGAAAAGCGGGAACAAAATTACAGACACTAAGGCTTTTATGGAGAATCACGTGACATATTTAGTTCGGAAATTTGTGTTCATGTGTTACAAAATAATAAATACAATCCGGAATCCGGAAATGACGAAGTTATGTAGAAACATACATACAGCCGAACATAGTATCTCCTCCTTTTTGAAGTCGGTCAGAAAGAGCGACTGTTGGAAAGTTTCTTACGCCATTTTTTCTTTTCCAAAAAACCATTTTGTTTTCAAAACGGTATAACTTAAAAAAAATTATATTATTTCAAAGAAATTATTATATGGTTTGATTTTTTAATAACGTGATGCTAAAAATCTGCTTAAGTACTTTCTCTTCTCGATACCCGAGCTCAGACTAAGACGAGAGAGGCATATAGCGGCTCATCGGGTGACAAACACTGACAAACTACCCACTAAAAAGCACCACGGTGTCACTTCAATCTCCCGTCATGCTAGGGGCACCTTCCACACTCCATTTAGATACGTTATGTGCTCTAAATAACACGAACCACAAGCTAAAGCTCTGACAGGACGGGCTCGGCATGCATTCACACTCTCGTTGGTCTGGTGGTAAGAGATTTGTCTCTTACTGTCTTCGCCTCTAAACTTCTAACCTCGGTATCGTGTTCGCACGCTCAGGAACTGCAGCCGAAAATCTTACCTGAACAGATTGGGCCGCGAGGGATCAGACCTCTCATAAAAACTACTCATAGGATCCTTAGAGAGCTGTATGAAAAATAAAAATTATAAAACTGTGTATAAAATTATACCCGACTTTCAGGTACAGAGTAGGTAAGCTCCTTGCGTTGGCGGTTTTGTGGTGAAGATCGTGGTGGCCAGACTTGGATAATAACAATCTTATGACAAAATTATTGAGAATGAAAAACTTAAAAAAAATTGAGTGACAGCGATTCTTGTACCACCTTTAAATGCTGAGAAGTTTGTTGGGGTTCAAGTTATATTCAGTTTGTTAAATACACGCTACTGATCGAAAATATTTTGTAGAAGAAATGTATGAGTATTATTACCATATATGGTAACATACGGTATATTGGTAATTTTTTGAACATATTTACATATATGAACTTTCCCCAGATATAAGAAGAACATTTCCAAGCGTTCAAGTTTTCTAGGGTTGCTTTTTTGCTTGTAGTTTTTCGTTTCTAAAAAAAAAGGCAAAGGTACAAAAAATTTAATCCCCACCACCTCGATGTCCAGCGTTCCACAACAGTGCGATTTGTAAGGCATTTCCTACCTCGCACAGCCACTCTGTGGAACCAGCTGTCGCCGGCGGTCTTTCCGAACCGTTACGACTTGGGAGCCTTCAAGAAGGGATCATATTCCTTCCTTAAAGGCCGGCAATGCACTTGCGAGCCCTCCGGTGTTGCAGATGTTCATGGGCGGCGGTGATCACTTTCCATCAGGTGAGCCTCCTGCCCGTTTGCCCCCTATTCCATAAAAAAAGGTACCTAAACCCCGCAGCCAAGTCATATTCTCCACGCCGTTTTCCTTCGCCGTCAGTCAATAACCAATTTAAATAAGTACTATTGTATTATTAGTATTAATGATAATATATGTGTATTTTATTTTACATGATTTTAAATCGTATCAATACGTTATCGAAAGCGGCAAAAACAGTGTTCGCTTAATCGGGTCAAATGTTTTGATATGACCGTGTAACATATGATTTAATAATACAGGCCTGTGAACATATAATTACTGAGCAAAGGCCTCATCGATATATATAATAAAACTGTACTTCAACCGATTCAATACCTTTAAATATTATTAGAAAATTATAATTATTAGGACATTAGTTTTGGCGAAAAATATATAATTTGAATTTTTTATTGTTTGTTAATTTGTACACGCATCATTTTGAAACTAATTTAGATATGTTACAGAAGTGTGATAGGATGATAACTCATTGTATGGATATATATATATATATATATATATATATACACATATAGTACTACTATTTATCTCATAAAACAAAAAATATCCTCCGTGAGAGGATATAAAAGTTAAAATATTGTAACAAATGTCTTGATGATTTTTGTTCGATCTATATATATATATATATAGAAAAATGGATATTTGCGTATAAATTGTACTAGCTGTGCCTGCGACTTCGTTCACGAGGAACTAAAAATTGATTAATAATTAATTATTAAAATATTGCATGGTGGTAGGGCTTTTTCGCATGGTGGTAGGGCTTTTACTTGCATGGTGGTAGGGCTTTTTCAAATGCCCGCCTGGCTAGCTACCACCCTCAAGTTGTAAAACGTGCCGCCAAATACCAATAGGTGTGTTCCGGCAGCTGCACTTGAGAGCCAGTTCCTCCACAGGTTTAGCGTGTCTACCAAATTGGGCCGTATCGTCACTTAAGATAAGGTGAGATTATGGCCATAACGCTTAACCCTAAGTATATTTAAAAAAAAAAAAAAATTTCAATACAGTTTTACTTCTATTGGTAGTAGTGTGATGTTAAATAGCCTAAAGTATTCCTAATGATTGCTTTGTGAAATACAAAAATATTATTTGGGATCAGACTGCTAGTTCCGGAGATAGTGCGTTCGAATAAAGAAACTTTCCTCCTTTATAATACAATAGTAGCTACACTGAGACGAACTTCTTAGCAAACCTTGGATTAACCGTGCGGGTGCTGGGTCCATCGGGTGGTAAGGAGGAAACTCAGATACATGTCCGAGACTTGTCACTCGTATGTAGGTTTAAGAGGCCTCTTGGGGGCACTTATAGTGCACCAACACTCACCTTCACCGCTCGGGTTTCTCTCCCTGCCCAGCCAAATTTGGTAGGAGCCTGCTAGCGCAGTTTTAGAAGCACGTTCTAAAACTTACTGCAGTCCTAGATCTTTAAGAAGGTTATAGAGAAATTTAGCTAGTAAATAACTACTTCGAACGCGTATAAATTGACCACTTAGCCATTCCTATTCAGGTCATGTAGTTGCTCGTAGTACTTATTTGTTTTTATAGCGTAAGCTCAACTAGTACTATGTGTTTATTTGTTCTAGAATAAATAAATATATCCGGTCTGGAAGTCGAAGCCCTAATATTCTATGGGATTTTGTAATGCTTTTCATACGTTTCCATCAGTATAATCGAGTCAGGTGGAGCACCAAGTATTGAGAATGGCTTATTTTTCGGTCTTACAATTGATTCTTCATTTAGAAAGTTGATTTGTCTTTTGTTACTAGTAAATCCTTTTAGAGCTCTAGCTAAAAAATATAAAATATATGATAAAGAGGAAATATTTGTATTTTTGTTTGTAACGAATAAGCTCAAGTACTGCTTGAGTGATTGCAAAAATGATTTCATCATTAGAATGCTACATTAGTCCTGAGTAACATAGGCTATATAACAAATTTTGTTCATGAAAGTTATTAAATAAAATTATATTTCCACGTGAACGGAGTCGCGGACACGGCTGGTAGGTAATATAGTGTATAAAAAAATGACGTCATCATCTATCGAAGCGGGTATCAGCGTACGAATATATTCGCAGGACCTATCTGACCCCGTTGGACCAACTTATTCACCATTACTCATAATCGAGTGTAGTGTGACAGCGACAAATTATTCCAAGTTGCTACCCACGAAGGTCAATGTTAATTGCCCATGAATCATCTGTCACCCATACATGGCTAGGTGTGACCTTCACGTTAGGGTTGACATAAGTGAAACAATTGTTATAACCCTTTTTTTACCATCTGTTTATTGACTGGCCTTCTTGTTAGTCTGTCCGGGTCGAATCTTAAAATTGATTTTAAACTAACTTCTCGGTGACCGATTGATATTGGGACCTTAGCTTAGAAGCTATAAATTAAAAAATGTTTTAGAAAAAGATTTAGTGATTTAAAAGAGTGATTTATATGATTCAAATCAGAAGATATAGTTTCCGGCAAATGATTTACTTTGAGCATGTCTAGACGGTATTAGTATTTTATTCACCGCGCACACAAAATGTACACCCTGTTGTTTTTTAAATATCTAAGATAAAAATAAAAATCTAAGAAAATTCATTAGTTTGTTTTTTCGATAGAAAAATTATAATTTCTTGATCAGAAACACTTAACTCACACTCACTTAAATGTAACTGACAGTTGCGCAGAATATATCAAAATTTCATTCATATAATCCTAAAAAGCAGAAATTAAAGAAAAACATTGTACTGTACCATGTTTTATAACGGACTACAAAGTAGAAAAAAGTTAGAAAAATTCAAAAGTGCACGCCTCATAATCTCTTTTTTTTTGTTTATTTAATAACAATTAATCCACATCGAATCAGATCGTGAAAAGTAATAGGGTTCTATTAGTAATTATACCGAAACGTAAGAAAAGAAAATGAACTCGATTAGTAAAGTATTTCGGTCGTTATCGTGATAACATACAGGATCCGCACATACAGACACATGGACGTCCAAGATAGAACGTTTTTAAACAGTTTTTTAACTAGTCTAAATATCAAAAATGTCATCAAAAATATCATGAGTGTTAAAAATTGTGCTTTTTTCTTGATATGTGTGTGTATATATTATTTTACAAGTGCAACATATGATAAATAGAGACATTTTAAGTTTGAAAAATCAGCTGTTTTGCGTGAAGTGACAGTAGTACCCACCTCAACGCTTCACTTATGAGGCGTGCAATAAAAGATTAGAAACGAAAAAAAATGGGGCATATGCAATACATATTCCCTACTTTCTGTTATAAAATCTGTTATAAAAACATGGTATACTAAAATGTTTTTAATTTACTACTAGCGTTTACCTGCAGCTTCGCTTGCGTCTATATTAATTTTGTTAAACAAATCTGATGACGCTATTAAAGTTTCATACAAAGTTTATCCCTCTCGTTACCCAACTTCCAATAAGTTATTCGCGAGAAAAAGTAACCTATCACCGTCTCCAGGTTCACATCTATCTCTATACCAAAATTAAGCACAATCGATTCAGCGGTTTAGGTGTGAAACCGTAACAAACAAACTCACATTCGCATTTATAATATTAGTAAGAATAGGATAACCATAGGCCAGCATGACAGCGGTGACTGGCAGTGAATTATTTTCGACGTCAGTCGCCGCTGATTTGCATTGTACTGTATTTACCATCAGGTCCAGTAAAGACACTTTTCTGCGCAACACAAAAAAAGGAATAAAGATGTTTGCCCGTTCCTGTAGCTCTTTCATTACAGCTTTGCTTCATTTAATGGTAATATAATGTTAAAGAGGCTTTCCTCAATTATTGCTCCTATAAATATAAAAAGGCTTTGAGATTAGTGCCTTCAAAGAGACTTTTCCGCTTTACTTACGCTGCAATAGTTTTTACCCCATCCCTCTAGAGACTTGGAACTTGTGGAGATTTTAAGACCCTCCTCTGCCTCGAGACCACAACATAATTAATAAATATCTAACATTGTTCAACTATTTTAAAATGTTGTATAACGTGTTTATATCGTTTCCATATAATTTCTAGGTATAACGTAATGGTCGCAATCTTACCTGAAATTAAGTGAAGATGCGGCTCAAGACAGTGGACATATTAAGCTTAGTGAAGAGTCTAGTTCTCAAGTGCAACTCCTAGAACACACCTATAGGTTTTATGGGGCAGATTTTCAACTTGAAGGTAGCCTTCCCGCCTGGCACAAGTCGAAGTGTGGGCGCTATCCTTGGTCTCTGGGAACACGGAAGTATGCGGTGTCGTCGTGGTGCGTTTTGGGTGGTGGGTGTTGGGTGATTAGAACCTGAGGACCCACCATATGCCTCTCTCGCGTTGCCCTGAGCCCGGGTAATGCGCTAGCGCGTTACGATAACGAAGTCCGTAATGAATAGGATTTGGAAATAGGAAAATGTCCTACCACCATACTACTGTTTCATCGCAGTGTTTTCCTTCATTGAAAACTCAGGCTATATGGAAATCATAATTTCCGTGTCACGATTCTCCGTTTGGCAAAGTGTCATGCGTCATCTAATGTCTGAAATAGCTATTCAAGTGGCAGTGTTACAATATATTTCATTGTATTGTTAACCCTAGCGCGTGTCGTATAGTTTGTACCTAAATGTCAGGCGATGCGCAGATGCGTTGCCGGGTGGCAACTGTCCGTCTACCCGGCACGGTCGCTTCCAATTATCTACATCACAATAATAGCTACGGCAAATCTATGGTCTATATAGACGTTAGTGTGGGTGTGATAATATAACTATCAATATTTACATAATGCAATGCGTCATTGCTTTTAGAATTCTAGTGCAAACAGAAATTGTTTTACCGCGTTACATGTCCGAAAGTACCTATCCTGGTGTTGTGACAATATACTCGTATAGATGGTCGCATTTATTACAAGCGATGATGGATGCGTGTTGCCCTTTTTAAAATGGATACATCCTTTTACGGAAGTTATTTTTGTATAGTTAAGGGTTAGCGTTATGGTTACAATGTCACCTGATGTTCAGGTACTGGCTCTTAAGTAAACTGCCGGAACAGATCTACATGGATTAGAAAAAGCCCTACCACCATACTACTATGTATTAGATAACTATAACTCTTTATTTGCGAAAGTAGAGATTTTTTAATATACACGATCAAATTATTTTTATATTCAGTTATTTTCTATCTATATCTAATAGATTATCTGAAAGCACTTACAATTTATAACTTTAAATAAAAAATCCCGAGTGACGATGTTCTTACACATTAATCTCGGAAACAGCTGCACCGATTTTAATGAAATTGTGGAAATGCGTATTGTTGGTGTCAACTTGAAAAATAATTTTCATTCCGATAAGTGATCCTTTCCTTGAACGTGATAAGTGGCGCTAGAGCTCAGTTAGTGCCAACTGGAAAAGGCAGCACACACAAAGAAAGAAAAAAAATTAAATCTAGTAAAAGACATGCAAGTAACAAAGAAAACTATCAATAAAAACATAAAAAAAGGAAAATACAAACATAAATAATAATAGCACATGTCCCATTACTAGGATAAGGCGTCCAGCTCAGTGACTATATTACTTTTTAAGATTTGGTTACATTTTACCCCAGTCTATTTATTTATACCCCTGCACACAATAATTAATTGTTTATCGTATATATGTTAGAAATACCTAATTTATATTATATATTTGTATTTGTTGTTATTCTGAATGTTTTTACGGATAATGTAACAAGTTTTTACATGGTCTGCCAGGCGTGATAGTTTTCTATATATAAGGTTCACAGAGTTCCTCTGGCGGACAATCACGTAAAAACTACTGAACTTTTCAAGATGTGACTATGACCATTCGATGCGAGAACGTTCTCAGATGGTTCTAGGCTACTAAATTTTTGTATGTCATGTTCCCTTTGGAACTTTCTTTTACATTTTGCTTTTGTATGCCCAAAGTAGTGGGCTGGCGATAGCTTTCATATCTATACTAATATTATAAAGTGGAAAGATTTGTATTTGTGTTCGTAACGAATAAACTCGATAATTACTGGACCGATTTTAATTAGAATTCTACATTAGCCCTGAGTAACATAGGCTATAGAACATTTTTTCGTATGAAAACGATTAAATAATATTACACACAGCTAGTATCATATAAAAGTGTTGTGGATATTATAAAAGAGTAGAAAATTGTTTCGGCGTATGCTGAAGCGAGTGACTCATTTCAACCTATCATAATTATTTGCATGTGGTAGATAAATAGGTGCCTACTTTATTTTATTTACATAAGTGCGCAATGAATAATTATTATGTAAATATACTGGAGTTGGCATGTTCATTCCTCGTGCATATATTGTATCGTTCTTGGAAATTATTATATTTTTCTTAGAACTTGATAAATTGATCGAAAGCAATGTTAGCTCAATTGGTAGTGTGTACCACCTATATATAATGAGCTTGAGCTTTCGTTGAAGAAAAACATCGTGATGAAACCCTATGGTGGTAGTGCTTTCTCTAATGCCCATCTGGCTAGCTACCGCTCTCAGATTGAAAATCCGCCGTCAAATACCTATAGGTGTATTATATTAATTACATTTAATTAAGGTTACATTTGGATTAGATTCACCAACATAAGTGATATATACATTCATTGTGAAATACCAAAAGCACTTTGAAGTTGTTAATATCGTTTAAATAACAAAGAAAAGTAATAAAAGGAGGGGTAAATTTTGAATTGTGAAAATTATGAAAGATGGTGCTAAGTGCATATAGGCACGATTCGTCTTCAACCAGTAGAGGCACGTTTATGTGTTGTATTTTTTACAACTTTTTTGGCCCACGCTACTTGCACGTCCTTCCTATATGCTGTGACAATCACTCTATAGGCTAGGGCACTACAGATAATAAAGCAATTTGTCTCAAATATGTTTAAAACACTTGTATCCAGTAGTCATAATAAATTAAAATCTAAGTAATTTGTCAAAACTCTCATTCTTTGGGGTAACGAATTATATAGAAAAATAAATATACCTGATATCTCACTGCACCCCTGCACTGCATATGTAACCTTGTGAAATTTGGTGAAATTTCTGATCATTTCTTTCAAGTCTGACGTGATTAATGGACGTACCCTAACACGGTGATTTGTTATTATCATCAGTGTTAACGCACGGTAACGAAGTCGTGGATTTCAGGTAATTAATAATACAAGTACTTATGAAGTTACTATGGAAACCTCTCGAGTTTGTCTATTTCACTTACTCTTTCTAAGAAAACATGTTAACATGAGTAGCGTCATCGATAATTTTAAAATGTGATCGAACTAAATATTTTACAGTATTTAATAGGGAACAAATTGTAGGACTGGCCAGAAATAAAATTAATTATTCATCAGTTATTTCGTGTTATGAATTTGATCCATTTTAATGTTATGATTATTATAGCTAATTAAAATTGCCGTGATATATATTTTAAATTTCGCCAAATGGTATAATAACTGTTATTATAGATGAATGCTGAACATACACTACAGTCGAATAGAGGAGTCAAAATGAGTAGTGAGTAGAATTAGTAACAAGAATTGCTATAAAAGAAGTACTAATTTTTCCAAAGTAGAAACACTGGAATTATCAAATGGTATTTTAAATTTTACCGCTCAAGCAATAATCTCGGAATTAAATTGAATTTAACGCCATCTGTGAAACATTCGCAGTCCTATTTTCCATACATTTAATTCTTTGCTTAATTTTCTTTATTTTTTTAAATATTTTTAAATGATTTGTATATAATAAGAAAAAAACTTCTAAATGGTTTTTTTAACATGTATAATATTTATTTTAACAATTATTTAGTTTTCATTTGAAAACGGGCGGCAACCCTGGAAGCATTCAATGCCACCTAGCGGCAAAAAAACTAACCAATATGAACAAAGAGCTAACTAGCGAGCTACCTAGCTACCATCAGTAAAATAAGGTTGAACAGTATGTAGCGTCTCTCTCGCACTCGAATGAAGAACGACTGTGAAAGTAGGACGCACTATAGACATCAGCCGTCAGTCAGTAGAACCATCTTTATTCTTGTGCAACTGTTTCTCCTCGACTCGCGAGTCGCGACTGTGTCGAGTGCTCTACCAGTGCAGTGCAAACGGAGGATGGACGCCATTCGCGCGAGATAATTTTTTTGTTCGGTCGTGAAACGTGAACCGCTAGTGGCTGACATTCGCGAGCGGGTGTGATGCTATGCTGATATAGTGTTTGTGGTGCTCGGTGGTGGTGTTGGTTCGGACGAGACGGCGTGGAGGCGGCGGAGGTCGCAGCGGGTCCGGCGGTGGTGGATGGCGAGCGCGAGCTGAGCGGCCGGAGGCACCGCTCGCGCTCCGCCGCCGGCCCGATGAGCGGGGCACGTTCCGTGCGGCGGAGGTTATTTTATGGGTGTTTGCGTGAGCTGCCGGCGGCGCGAGCGGAAGGCCCCCGAGAAGCGGTCGGTGGCCGGGCCGGGCGGGCTCGCTAAGGGCGCGGCAGCCGAGCTGCTGCCTCGGCGTGTCGGTCAACTCACAGCCATGGCCAACTCCATGTCTAACATAAAGATGACGAACCCGCTCAAGGGCATAGTCAGCAAGCGCCGGATACGCTACACCAAGCACGGATTCAACCTGGACTTAGCATGTATCCTTTTGTGTTGTATGTGAGTGATGTTATACGCTGGAGTCGCGCGGGAGATTGATCTCGGGGTATGTATTCTATTACTCAGCTGAGCTCCTGTTCTTGGGGCACGGAAGTCTAGGAAACAGTTACCATGATCCCCATTCTTGACACCATCATAAAATACTCATAGAAAGTTATACCAAACCGTCATTTTTGTTCAACAACCAACGATCAGTTCATAACCTATAAATTTTCTACGCCTTTGAAACTACGTTGAAATATCTACGTTTCTCGTATCATAGGCGAGGTAGGCATATAAAATGTTCATTTACATTCAAATTTATCGTAGTGTGTGTTTAAAAAAGTCATCCGACGAGTCTCGGTAGGGCCACAAGGTCTCCAACGCGAAATAATACAAAAGCGCTGAATTGAGGCCGAATCGAGTCATAAAATCTTATAAAAACTACATAAAATTAATATAAATATTCACATAAATTGTATTTAGTACAATCGACGGACGATATCTAAGTTTCTATGTGGTTATGTAGTGTTAAATCCTTGCATGGCAACAAGCATCATAACCTATAAGTATTATGTATACATGGGCTTACATGTTATAAAGCATACATGTTTCATTGTGGGCACATAGTAACTGCCTGATAGTGTTGTGGTGGATGTTTCTATGGTATATATTTAGTGTGTATTCAGTTTAAAGATTATTTTTATCAATGTATATATATATTATCTGACTTATCAGTTTTACTTTCACATAAGAAAATATTAGTTTTTATGAATCTTACAATAGATGTTACTAATTTTTTAATCATTTTTTTTATATATATTATTAATTATTTTACTATAATGGTTTGCATTTAGATAAAATAATGGGTTATTTAATATGGGGAGTGTCATTTATTCCTTATAACTGTATAATTTTTTCAATGACATCTTTCTCCTTTATATTAATAAATATTATATTCTGATATTGGTATTATTAATTGAATATTTTTTAAATAAAACTAATTTAAATGGATTTTATTGCAGTTATGTATTGATTTTTGATAATTTTTGAATATTTTTGATAATTTATGCCTTATGAGTCATTATTTACACAAATTAATTTTAGATAGTTTTTACTGGTTAAATTCTATAATTTATAGCTGAAAACTCATAAATTATATTTATTGCATATAATAAAATATTGTAAAGATTTTTCTTTATTATATTTGCATTACTATTGAATTTTTATATGCGGTTATGTCCTATGGATTGGAAAAATAATGTAAATTCTAAGTGCCTTCTGGTAATTATAATAACTACTTATTTACCTTATGTTAATAGATTTTGAAAGAAAAACTGAAAAAAAATATCTTACTTAAAGCTTAATGTAAGTTTTTTTTCCATTTTAAGGATTTTATTTTATTACAAATTAGTTTATCAAATCCAAAATACATAAACTTTTGATTAATAAAATTTGTTTATGCTATCAATTTATTAAAATACATAGTAATATAAAAATGAATTAAGTAAAAATATGTCAGATTTAACCACATTATGTTTAATATCATTTTAATTTCTACTAAATGGCTTGCATTCTTTTTCTGTATTTATATTATAAAACAGAAAAGTCTGTTTGAATGTCCTAAGCTTAGAAACACTCAGATTTAAAAAAAGGATTATATACCACAATAATTGCAGAAGGCTTTAAGCTATTTAACATTATATCATCAGTAGGAGGAAAGCTGTATTGAAATAAGTTAGAAAAACAGGCAGAAATTATTCAATAAAGTTTTAATTCTCAGTGAAAGAAGTTGCATGTGAAGCTAGATATAAAGTTATTGTAATATATGAATGAATAGTAAAAATATTTTTACTGAATTTTCCACTTCAATTTTCTCTATCCATGTAAAATCACATCCAGCTTATATATACACAAGAATTGTTATAATATAGGAAGGAATTTTTAATTAAAAAAAATCACTGTGTTTTTGTTATAAATTTTATGTCTGTAAATTGTTATTAGTATTGTAAATTTTTTAAATTAAATTCATAGGTTTAGATTTATGACCACAATCACACCTGATGTTAAGAATGATGTTGCTCAAGATGGTGTGAATTCTAAGCCTAGTGAACAGATCACACCTATAGGTATTTAGCAACAGATTTTAAACTTGCTAGCTAGCCAGATGGGCATTGGAAAAAGCCCCTAGGGTATTATCAAAATGTTCTCTGTCACCAAATACTTAGGCTCATTGGACAGAACAACTCATGGCCATTGCGGCAGGTTCCTTAAACACTACCAACTGAGCTATCATCAATACTTAATATTTAACTAACCAAAATATAAGGATAAATGAATTTAGAAGTATATACTATATATGGTCAAGTATTCTTCCTGTTTATTTCCATATTGGTTTTAAATGAAATTGTATTATTTTTCTTGGAAGTAATTTAATGTCATTGTTAATATCTTGAATTTTCAATGTTCATTATAGCAGTTTTATTATAAGTGTCCATAGGGAAGTGTAGAGGGTAAAAAACAAGGATTAGCATTTCCATTTGAAGTTAAAACCTGGATTCGTCTAACAGAATACATTTAAATGAACCTTATTTTAGTTTTCACTTTTGTTTATAAGAAAGCATAATATTAATTAATGAAAATTACCTATGAGTTTGCTTCTGTTAATGTTGATTTTATTTATTTAAAAGTAATTATTCTATTCATCAGGGAAAGTACTGTTTTTTAATAAAATGTAGTATCATTTCCTGTACCTCTGATTACATGTATACATTTAGAATATTAGTTAGTATTCATTGCATAGTTGTTTTCTCTTTTAAACTGTTTAAACATGGTATGAGGGATGTTTTTAATCACTATATACAACTTATAAACCCATAGTGATAATTATTGGTATCTAACATTTTGGAACCTGTTAGTGTACATCAAATTGTTTAGATGCTGGTAGATGAGCACAACATTGATACTGTTGATAAACTTGTATTGTATCAGTGGCCACCATCACTCTTTGGCTTGTAGTACTTACCATCAACAACAATACAGTTTGTTATACTTTATAATAAAAAAACCAAATTGTTGTTTGTATTTTGTATATTGGGTGTATAAAAATACTAGTTTACAAGCATATTTGAACTGGTAAAGAAACTTTTTTTTTTAGCTTTAGCATTTAGACCTCTATCTCACCTGATGTTAATCTCCTATGAGGCTCAAGTGCAAGTGCCGGTACACACCTATATGTACACCATCATGTATAATATCCTTTTTCATACATAAAGAATAATCCATGGCGAATATGTATGAAAAAGAATATACTTTGCGATCTATACCTAAATTTTATAGTTTTGTTTGATCATTTTATTAGAATGTTCATTGTGTGGTGTTAGAATTTTCACAAGGATTGTGTAAAAACAAAATAATATTTGCCTAGTAACAAAAAGTCATGATTTAACGATACTCATGTTTTGAGTTGTTTGCAGAACTCACATCTGTCAGCGACTTCGAAAATAGACTTGCTGTCGGGTTCTTCTTACATTACAGAATTGCTAGGATTATACTTATTAATTTATAATTATACGAGATAAAATTCTTATCAACATATTCAGAACACTTATTAGACAACAGAACACAACATATCAGAACATTATTCTGTGTATACATGATATTGCAATATTTTTTTTTACAATTGAAGAGATCATGGCTCTGTTACCAACAGTTACAACCAGTGTGTACGGACCCTGCGTCAATAGACGTGAGTTCGAATCCATGCGATGAGCCTGAGGTTCCAGTGAAGTAAATGTAACCATAGCATAGTAGTACGGCTCTTTGTAATACCTTTCTGGCTAGCTACCACACTCGAGTTGAAATTCTGGCGACAGATACCTATAGGTGTGTTCCGGTAGTTGCAGTTCAAAATCATTGCCTCCAGTTGGCTTAGGTAATGCTTAATCCCATAAAGTATAAAAAAGAAAAAAGAGTTATAAAATATCTGGAGTATTATGTTAGCAAATTAATGCCTTTTTTAATATCAAAAAAGACTTCAGCTCAGGTGGCAATGGTTTTATCCAAACCCTCACATACATGCTAATAAAAACTATTAAAATAAATTAAGAAACCTATATTTTATTAGTATAATAAATGTTAAAGTAACTCTGTCAGTTTGTATTCATTCTTAAGCCACTGAATTAATTTTAATGAATTTAGGTATAGCAATAGATGTGACGTTGGAGAAAATCATATAGACAATTTTTTTTTTTTTTCGAAAATAGAATTCGTGATGAAGCGAAATAAGGGATGCAATTTTGTATTGAAGATAAATCTTTTGTTCAGACATTAAATTTCAAAATTTGTAAAGTGAGACCAATTCTTTCCTCAAATTAAGAGATCAAAATTCATCAAGGTGTTTTTGTATGTTAATAAAATATAAGTTTTTGAAATTTTGACCAATCAAGTAAAATAGGTGTGATTCAGTTAAAAAAAAATATATATCGCACTCGAAGTACTAACGTAATTGCGGGCATCAGTTAATAGTCATTATAACTCCTTGGACCAATTATGGCTAGGTCATAACTGACATACTTGTCATACTCCACCTTTGAACAGACCTTGTTTTACCCTTTCCACTAATGAATATCTCGACCGTAGAGTCGCCTATTTATGGTCACTCATCGAGACAAAAACGAACCTATCTTCTAAGTTGGACGAAATTACAGTGTGCCATTTTATTATGATCGGTACAGTAATTTCGGAGTTTATCGCCTACAAGGAACATGACATGGTATCTACATTAATATTATAAGTCGGTAAAGTTTGTTTGTTTAAACGCGCTAAAAGTATTTGTGTATATTCAGTTAAAAAAAAAAAAATTTTTTATTCTTCATCGCTTCAATCGGTACAAGTTGTATTGAATAAATATATTTGTGCCGTGGCAAGACGTCTGGTTGTCAGTGAAGTAGGAATCGGGGCTGGCTGCCCGTGGTGCGCGGGACGTACTCTGATACCTTCACTCGTGGAGGCTCATTACATGCACAATTTTTTTGTATTTGATAGCACAATAATTGAGGAAGGCTTTTGACTGCCTAACATCACGCTACCACATATAGTAGCTAAGCTGTATTCAAAAAGTTATAGAAACGGGCTTAAAAAAATGGTAAATATTTTTTTGTTTCACGCAAACCAAGTCGCATCTATAGCATGTACAGTGAGTACAAATGAAAAATAAAAATAAGGGAGTAAACAGAGAGACTGGCTTAAGTTTGATACAATTTTTTTTTTTTATCACAAAATCGATAACAAATATATTAGAATGTGAAATTTATAAATAAATCTACACATTTGGTGATGATGATTTGTTACAGTTTTATTATATGTATAGACGAGCTGAGTCCAGGACTACGTTCGTTTGGATCTTGAACGTATTTAATTATATTTACCCTTTTTTATAACTTTTTTTAGACAGCATTGCTTCTATTGGTGGTAGCGTAATATTAAATAATAGCCTAAAGAAGATTCCTCTATAATTTCTA
This sequence comes from Actias luna, assembly GCA_039707435.1. Taxonomy (NCBI): domain Eukaryota; kingdom Metazoa; phylum Arthropoda; class Insecta; order Lepidoptera; family Saturniidae; genus Actias; species Actias luna. The sequence goes on from JAZHAC010000030.1 coordinate 14,074,701, forward strand.
TCAAATTCAAAAATATTTTTTTATATCCGACTGGTAGTTCTTACGATTAGCGCATTCAAACATACCGCTTTATAATATTAATATAGATACGTATATATATAGTATGGCTGAAAAGATTACATCCATGCGCATGTTATGTATTGTCTATCAATAAAAAAATAATTTTCACTCGTATTGCTGTAGCTACGACCGGTTGTTGACCCGGTAACATAGCTAAAATAGGTTTTATATCAAATGAACTATCAGATACGATTGCGTTATGACTGTAGAGTTTGTTTTTTTTATAATATCTATGACACATATCGCGTGCTTCTGTTCGAAAGCAACGACAATAAGTTATAAGTTTCACGTTGACATTGTCACCGGTGCTTGGGGCGCGTTTTTTTTAAGTATATAAAAAAAAAATGATGGTATTATGATGCGGACGTGAAGCGATAGATGGCTCTGGTAGGCGCACGGCAGCAATAGGTGCGGCCAGTTCGATACGATGAAATCCAGTTCTGTAGGAAGTAGGCAGCGAGAGATTTGTATACAATATAATAATAATGATAATTCTCGATGTGCGTTTAATCAGATACGGTGTATCTAATGTGCGTGGTAACAGTTTGCCGGTATTATTTTTTATTTCGTTCGAATTTTGACATTAATCGAGATGAAAATTTTATTGGATGTACGTATTACTGTTATAGAGCGTTTAGGGAATATTCGTAATGCTGACAAATGTGTTTACTTTTTTTTTTTTAATTAATACCATCGAAAGTAAATATAAAAGATCCTCAATAGTTGCTAAAATGATAAATTTTACCGGCTCTTACTTGTGTAGTACCGTGAAGATGCGGAACCGTCTTCCTGTCAGCGTGTTACCTCCTTCCTATAGCATACTAACAGACGGCCCATCTGATCGTAAACGGTTACCGTGGAGTAACAACCGCTACACCAGAGGTGTTACAGCCATGTTGCTGATCTTGGCGGAAATGGCTGATTCTCGTTGACTATGAACACATCGGCTCATTGAACCTTTATTTTGCGGGTTTACCACTAGTGGTTGCTAACCATCCGGGCAATACCCCTACCACCAAGCGGTGACGGATCAAAGATTACATGGTTAACGGTCATAACCAAAAGCAAAGGTGGGAGAATCAATCGCCAGAATCACGTCGGTTACTCGGCAGGCAGCACCGCTTGCAGACGAGGTTGGCTTCGGTAACTCAGATGGTATTCGATACGAATAGAGTTTTTTTTAATCGAACTTATGTGTCTCTACTAAGTAGGTACGATGGTAAAATCGTTTAGTATATTCCGTTCAAGAAAACCATGTTGTTCCTCGCACAACCTGTTCCTCGTCGTCGAGCTTTTTGTCCTACAATAAACTGTCAACAAGCGGTCGACTGGATTCATTCCGGGGTCGGATCACCATATCTAGCCTAGTCTGTCCATGAATATTGATAATCTCGGAACGTTGTTACGGAAATTGGATTCTATACCCGCGGCTCTATAGTAGGGACGGCGTCAGTTTTTGGAGAAAATCGATTAGTGGATCGAGTCGAAACGAAATCAAACGAATCGATTCACAAAATATTTAAATTCGAAAGACGGATTTTTTTTTTAATCTTTTTATTTCTACTAATTTTTCGTGATTATTTTTACAATGTAATGCCAACCATCGAAAACATAACGAGGACCGTAATCATCGATATTTTATCAATCATATATTAATTAATGTGTTGTTTACAAGTACAACAAAGTATCAAGGATTAAAGAAGCAACATTTATCTCACTAATATATTGATTACATAAATCTGTAATCGATTTACAAAATCGATTAATCGTTGTCAGACCTCTATCCCTAATACTAAGCGCTAGTACAATCGATCTTTTACATTTCGCATTATTTTTTAATAGGAAAATATACAGTTAATGTATAATGTCATATATTCAAAATCCTTACTGAATATTATAAATGCGAAAGTAATTTTGTTTGTTACGCTTACACAGCTAAACCGCTGAATCGATTATGATAATTTTTTGTATAGAGATCTACCAGAACCTGGAGACGGTGATACGAAACTTTTTCTCGCGAAAAGCTTATTGGAAGCGGGTAAAGAAACGGATATACTTTGTATGAAAAGTTTTATTAAGTCTTCCTATTTGTTTGATAACATAATTAATTGATGCGAGCGTAACTGCAGGTAAAAGTTAGTATATTACAAAGTAAGCTTCATGTCTCGTCTGTCTGTTCGCGAGAAAGCCAAAAATCACTGAACGGATTTTCATGAGGTCATGCGGTTACATTTTTTTTTTTTAAGTTTGACATTGACATATTGCTTCGGTTAGTAAGGGCGTGGACATAGATAGGGTTTGTATAAATGATATTTTTTGTTTCCATGGATAAATCTATTGATTGAAAACATGTTTAAAGTTATGTTTTAGGTGGCTGATTTATTCTAACTTATAATTTATCGTAGATTTTCTGATATTTGGACGTCACTTTAATATGTTTTACAACCATAAAACAATATGTGGGAGTATAAAATATTTATTTGTATGTTTGATACTTATCGTTCAGCGTGTCTCCAAAGACGTATGCCATTATCTATATTAATATTGTAAATAGGAAAGATTTGTATTTTTGTAACGAATAAACTCAAGAACTACTGAACCTGTTTCAAAAAATATTTCAACATTACAATGCTACATTAGCCCTGAGTAACGTAGGCTATATAACTTTTTTTTTATGAAAATGATAAAATAAATGTTTGTTCCATGAGAATGCAGTCGCGGACATAACTAGTAGTTTTATAAAAAAAAAAAAATAGAATGCCTTTTTTTATAAATAAATTTTATTAAGACTGAAGACATCTGCTAATTCTTACAACACGAAATAAAGAGTATATTAACCATACTCCGTTGCATTATCACTTATCTTACGGATATGTACAGAACGACGCTTCGACTATAGTTACCTATATTAAATTATCGTCGTATCTAGAAAAAAGTCCGTTTGGAAATTTTCATAAAAAAACCATTTATTATTCACTTTTGAATGTATTTATTTCTCATAAATATATATTAGCAAATTGGTCGCTGATATAAGTTAAATTTTTGTGAAAACAAAACCTGCATTCTTTATCGGTAGTGTCATAAATCAAATAATCGCGATATATCAAGTCGCAGCGAGGATATTTAAAGCCGTTGCTCGATCGAATTGATCCGAGTTTTTTTGTTGTAGGTAATAGGGGCGCTATTATCACTTGTATGAAGTTGACTATCTGTAGATAGCTTTCTTGTGGTCCAATCCAACAATGTATTGTGTGACATTTGTTTCATATATCATAAATAAATATTATAAGTTGAAGGATTTCTAAGTGCGAACGCACTGATATAATCATCAAGATTAATAAACAACATACTTTAATACTTTTTTGAGTTGTATCGAGTGGTATGGGTTTTATTTTGCCAGAAATGCGAGTTCAATGTTCAATTCATTTGTTTGTAAATATAGCGATGTTAACATATTGTCGCAGAGTTTATCTTTGATGTATTTTTTGTAGTTTATTGGTATAGCGTTATGGCCATAATCTTGCCTGATATTGAGTGACGATGTGGCTTAAGTTGATGGACTCGCTAAGCCTAGTGGATGGACTGGCTCTCGAGTGCAACAGCCAGAATACGCCCATAAGTATTTGGCGGCGGATTACGAGCTTGAGTGTGCTATGGTTTCATCACGATGTTTTCCTTCACCGAAAACTGAAGCTCATTGCAGTTGGATGTGAACTCGAGTCTCTTGACGCGGCGTCCGTACACACTACCAATTGAGCTATCATCGTTTCAAAAAAGTTTAAGGAGTAAATCTTCGAAAAAGGTAATCTAATATTAGGTTCGGTTTCGTTAAAACATATCGAGTAGATTAGGGATGAAATGAATGCGAAAGGAACGACATAAAAAAAAACCTTTTGGCTACTGTATTGATGATGAATTGCAGTCCAACTTTATACAATTTATTTTAATGTACTGCTTTGGGTCATTTAATTACATGTAGAGAACAGTTGTGCCCGCGATTTCGTTCGCTTGAAACTCAAAATTATTTAATAATTTTTCCCTGTTTTTGTAATTATATTCAATACAGCTTGCCTTGCTCAATAGTAGCTCTATCAAATACAAAAATTAATTACTAATATTAGCGCGTTCAAACAAACAAACTTTTCCGCTTTCTAATATTAGTATAGATACTGCAGTAAAATTAACAGAACAGTCTATTAACAAGTCCTTTGAACCTGTCATTCTAGTATAAACGTATTATTTAGCTTGATTATTTCTTTATTGTGACTTTACAAGTTGTGACCTTGGCACGTTTGTCTGATCAAATTACAACAGAATAAACGGGCAAAGAAACCTCTGAAATGATCTCATTGTACGAATGGACTTGTGGTAACAATTATTGTGTTGGAACATTAAGTATATGAATATATATAGGCAAAAACAAATGAGTTTAGAACTTTTTTTGGCAAGCGATATTCCCGAGTTAATTATATCTGTAATAAATTGAAAACTGTTTTTTTTTATGCATAGTGTAAATTCCATTAATTATAAACTCCCCAAAAGATTGACATTACTTGGTCGACACATACCCTGTTTATTTCGATACTGAATGCGAGTGATGCGTCACGCTCTCTCACGTAACGCTCGCCGAGCGTGTATAGCAGTGACGCGTTGACTATATCCGTCTCGCTCCCACACTTGACTCGAGCCGACTTTACCCGAACGAGTGTTATTAAATCTTTTTTTATAGTTACGATTAAGCGTTGTGGCTCAATCTCACCTGATCGTAAGTGACGAAACACGCTAAACCTATGGAGGAACTAGCTCTCAAGTGCAGGTGCTGGAACACACCTATCGGTATTTGGCGGCAGATTTTCAACTTGAGGATGGTTGCTAGCTAGACGGGCATTAGAAAAAGCCCTACCACCATCCTATGGTTTCTTCACGATGTTTTCTTTCAACAAAAGCTCAAGCTCATTGTAGGTTGATTCGAACTCCCGTCCCTTGACGCGAAGTCGTACACACTACCATTGAGTTTTCGAACTCACGTCCCTTGACGCGAAGTCAGACACACTACCACTGAGCTATCATAGCTTCAAAATCTCGATCTCATTCATATACACGGCTAAAGAATTCTTTACTTTTTTTTTTGCACAATATAGTGACTGCACTGCATCTAAAACGTTCAGAAACCTACAAATTAAAATCGTTTGTTTCTCAAAAATATTCTAGTAATAACACTTTTTTGAATTCAAAAATCTACTACCGTTTCGGAAACAAAATGGCGTTCTGGAAGAGACGAAACGACGAAAGAAACCCTCCAGCAATCACTCTTGTTCTCATGTATCACATAATAATATCCGAACCTATAAATATTAACAATATTTGAATAAATCACTAATAAAATACCTGCGTGATCGGGCTTAGCTCGAGTTTTTTAAATTGTGTTTATTTATAAAAAATTGTTTCAATGCGCATCGTATATTGACTATACATCCATAATTTATGATGCTGCATACGTACAAACTGATTATTTTAATTTAAAAAACACAAATGCCATTAATATTTATGTCATATTTTTTTAAGAAAAAAAACCGCTCTTTTATGAACAACAACTGCTAGGTGAATTTGTAAAGCAAAAATATTTTAAAATACAAAATATTATCAAAATCTTTATATATATACTTAATAGTATTAGATTAGATATATAGATAGATATAAAAGATAAGAATCTGGTGGTGGTAAAATCGTATGGTGGTAGGGCTTTTTCTAATGCCCGCCTGGCTAGCTATATAAGTGTTTTTATACAATATAAAAATAGATGAAAAGTTAAATATGTAAAAAATAGGTGAGGTATTTCGTTCGTTTCTCATATAGCAAGGCGACCGTATTAAATGAAGCAGCGTGGACAGTGGATTTCATTAATAAGTACGCGGTATGACCTTGATCTAACACTGCGGTTGGCAACAGCGTCACTCCCGTTTACTTCCAAAGGGTATTATTAAACCGATACCAGAATAGACATAAATTCGCTGCGGCCAACTTTAAGCGATTTTCACGAGATGCGCATGAAAGTATTGAATGTTCGCTGAAGATTATTTTTTTATTTATAATTTTTTACCATGTTATTAACTGGCTTTCTTGTTTGTCTGTCCGGGTGGAATTTTGTATTCGATTTTCGACTAACTTACCGATGAGCTAGATACTTGAAACTTGGATCAGAGGTGGATGACAGTGCATGAATTGTGTGAATAAATCGATTTGTTTGTTTTATCGATCGAAATGTAATAATCGATTTAGAACTTCTCGATCAGCTATCAAGTTACTTGAATATAGCTAAAATCTAACTGGCAGATGAACAGAGTATATCAACATTTCATTCATATCAAAAAGCATAAAATATAAGAGCCAGCCTCTCCACTAGGCTTAGCGTGTCCACCATCTCGGGACACATCGTCACCTTAACATCAGGTGAGATTGTGGCCACAACACAAAATCTTAACTAGAAAAAAAATATATCTCTACCTCCCTGACTTTACTCTACCGAACGTAACTGTAAAAGGTTGCGAAATAGAATTTCATAACCCTCCCACAAAAACTCTCATTTGAAAAATGTATGGGATGGTCCTGACATTATATTAGAATGTCATTCTATAACCGTTGAACGACAAGTTAGTTCGGGACAAAGCAATGCATCGTTGCAATAATAACATTTTTAATAATACGTATTATATTATTGAAATATTATTAAAGTTTTTACTTGTATCTTGTGGTCATAAGCACCACGCGCACCCAACTTTTTTGTGCTGTGAACAACTAAACACGAGTCTGTAAGCGCGGCCGGCCTTGAAGCGCCACCGCGCTTGGTAACATCGCAACTCTCAATTGAATCCAAAAGGTATCATTAAACCGATCTCAATTTAGAGGTTGCCTTGTGTGCCGAGCTTCATGATAAAAAATGCGCTAAGCGCAAATCAATTTTAACTCGGGTTCCGTATATTAAAAATTATTTCAGATCTTTCTCGTTTGTGCCCATTCGAGAATAATTTATCGATCCAATAAAATGTGTTCTATATCCGAGTTGAGTATTTTAAATCGGTTAGTCTGTTTTTTTCTTTCAATATTCTTTTACTGAAATCTTGGTCACTGTATATATAAACATCCCGTGTCACGTTGTTTGTCCATGCTAATCTCGGAAACCGCTCAAGCGATTTTAATGAAACTTCGTTTAGTATGTGTATTGCTTAATCCAACTTGAGAGATAGAATGGTTACCTTGGTTGGTTACCTTATCTCTCGCGATAGGTGACGCTGTTGTCGACTTATTGAGTACTGGTAAGAAAAGAACAAGATGTGGCAATATAGTTAGCGTTAGGACCACTAAATTTAGCAAGCTAGGATCTGTTAGTTAGGCTCGCGAATGTTTGTTTTTTTTTTTCGGCAGCAGCCCAAGCCGAGGTACGGCCACTCTGGCGCCCTTACGTCCGTAGCCTCGGGACTGGGGGCCTTCAGCACTCGCCCCAAAACGTTCGGTGAAACTGTCAAAGCGTTTATGGTTAACGGCGTTTGGCAGGTCGAAAAAAAAGCCTTTTCAGGAAAAACATTGTAAACGATAATTGCACTTTTCACAGGAGAGAGTTTTTCATTCCTAATTAAAAAATATTTATGATATTTTCATAAAATTGCTTGTTATTCATATTTAACCACAGATCTATTAAAATAGAGGCATTAACATACTGTTTCTAATTTACAATGATAATTTTTACGAGGTTGCGATAAAAAAACATTTTTAAGATGTTTGGCGTTTACGACTTCTTTCCTGAAAAAGGTAAAATGTATATACTTATATATACTGGTACTGGCGACTTCGTTCGTGTTTTTCTGTTTAACAATCGTAAAATTTGTATCTAGTGAATTTCACATCAAGCTCACATTATAAATCTGGTATAGTGAATGCTTTTTGGTGTATGCACGATGTATGGCTGGATAAGCAGCTAAGAACATGGACGGATTGTACTCTGCTTGTCATTATACACAGTGCAGTCAGCTTGCTGTGTTTCTATAAGAGTAAGGCTTTTATGGCATCCCCAATGTAGGAAATTTAACCAATTTAGATTAACGGAGATAAAGTCACGCCCAAATTCAGGACGATTATTTGTGGACCACGAAGAGAATTATATTATGTTTTGGATACGAACTCACAGCCTTTTGACCCGGCGGTATTCGCTTCTCTCTTTTTTATGACGTCATTATATATGCCACCAGCTGCGACATAAAATGTATTCGATTTTATATTCCGACCCCAAAGCACAAGGCGCGTTGTGTAAATATTATGAAACCCCTTGATAATTTAACTTTTATTCAAATTAATAATTTATTAAAGTTCCAAAAGCAATTAAGGTGGTTTTAATAGTGTTTAATGGCCTACATTATATACGTAATTTATTTTATATTTAGTTTTTATATACATCTAGCGTTTCGTCGCGGCTTCACTCGTGTTGATGTATAATTTCAAAGTTATTAAAAAATAACTCTCTGAGGGGTGTTGATGAAATTTCGAGCACATATGTATAACGCAGGTATCAATATATGAGTCAAATTTGACATGTTTATGGTAAACAGTTTTCGAGTTATGAGGGTGTCAAAAGTGGCTCCGAATGGTTCGTGTAATATTACATATGGCGCTGCTCTCCAGTTCTGTTAATTTGAACTTGGCTTGACACGCTACTGCGTTACCAGATATCGGGTAATATGTCTTATTTCTGATTGCAAGGTATCCTACGTTCTTTCCTGTACCCGTTTTAGATATTCGTTTTACAATGGCTTTATGCTGTATATAAAACTAAACGGTCGGTTTCCACAGAAGGGTGAACTTTATGACGACAAGGTTACCGGTTGATGCGCGTGTGAAATATTTTTACTCCCAGGGCATAGCAACAGTGGCTATAAATATATTACAGTAGCTGTGCTCGCGACTCCGTTCATGTGGAACTAAAATTTTATTTAATCATTATATAATTATTATACAAGCCTATGCGCTACTGGGCTAATACATTTTAATGGTGAAATTGTTCCAGTAGCTCTTGAGTTTATTAGTTACCAACAAAGGTACAAATCATTTCTCTTTATAATGTCAGTATAGATATAGATATATACTAGCCGTACTTGCGTCTTCGTTCGGGTATGAGTAAATAATTATTTAGTAATTTCTCCCCGTTTTTGTAACTTTAATGGAACTTAATCCTATTGGTGGTAGCGTGATGTTAAATTAATAAACAATAAAAAGCAATAATATTTTTTGAAATCCGACTTTTTGTTTCTAAGATTAGCGAGTGCAATCAAACAAACTTTTCTAACTTTATAATATTAATATAGATAAAACACGTGTGGTATAAATGAAAGGGACGGACTTCTTAGTAAACCATGGGGTCACTGTGCTGCTGAGATCCATCGCGTGGCAGAGAAGGAAACTGAGCAGTTTCCGAGGCTTGAGAGTATGTTTTACTGAAGTGATTTTACCGTAGTTACTAATACAATTAATAATCTAAGGTTTCCCAACGACGGACTCCTAAATGATGTTAGTGAAACCGAGGTTGAGCACATAATTATGCGCAATTAAAAACTAATTACATCAAATAGGTTAGTAACTGATTCGTTGGTTGTTCACTAGTTGATTTGTAATAATAACTGTTTTCTATATAGACGGGTGCGGGGTGCGTCTTCAACCGTTTGCAACGAATCCGGTTTGCATATAAATAAGTGATAAATAATTAACTTTAAAAGACTGCTATTGTCACATAACGTAATAAGTAAATTTCGTGGATTTTCAACGGGTTTAATAATTGTATGAACGAATTTCAGTTTTTTTCGTGAACTTAATTTGCACGGGTATTTGAATTCGTATTTTAGAATGACAAAGTACTAATAATAATAATAATAAACATAGACAAAGTCAGCGTTCAAACAGATACGCGGGTTTCTTGTATATTTTGTTAGAAAGCTTATTTAACATCCCTTGGGAAACGCCCTTACGAACGTTGCTTTATTGTTCGGATATTCCAGTTTATCCTGTATAGCCTTACCATGCCTACGATGTTTGTTACATAAGTATATACGACTAGCTTTTACCTGCGTCTTCGCTCGTGTTAATATTGATTTTGTCAAACAAATCCGATGACGCCATAAAAAGTTTCATACAAAGTTTATACCTCTCTTTATCCCACTTCGAATAAGTTTTTCTATACCAAATTTCATCAAAACCAATTTAATTTAGACGTCAAATTGTAATGGACAAAGAAAGTCTATATAATTATAGGTAAATTAGTATAGTCTGTGTTCCACTTATAGTTCACAGTGCTCATACAGTGCCTTCAGTCGTTTCTCGTGAAGACCGCGATCTTTGTGATCGTAGAGAAAGTGTCATTATTTAAACTTATGCTTAGTTCACGATGACCCATAGATATAAGTGGATCCATCTGCGTTTGATTGCGTTGAGGTTATTAAAATAACCAATATGCCTCTTTTCTTGCTCGTTATGTTTATTGGAGAAACATTTCCTATTTAATTTAATAAAATTGTGGTAGGTTTCACTTAATTAAATTCCCGTCACAACAATGCCCATTTTTATCCAAATATTTTTTTTCTCAGAGGAACTCAGTTTTCTCGCAATTTTACACTGTTTCTTGCGGGAGAATAAACACGTGATATCTGCTGAGGTCCCCCTATCTTCCACGTGAGATCGGGTGAGATTCGGCTCAAACCCTTCCCCCTTTAAACGCCCCGCGTATTAATGAACTCCCCCTTATTGGTCACAATGATTAAAAATCAAACCTACTGTCTTGGTATTATGTCTTGCATATTTCTAACACCAGGTAGACACTAATTGAAGGTGTAAAATCAAATCCCCTTCAGTGAAAAATTGTTACTTTTTTAATTAGTATACTAAATTGTTTGGTTGACTGTTTTTATAATCGTCCAACAATTTGGTGTACTTGCTTGAAAAGTAACGACTTTGATTTTCAGCCAACAATATAGTTACACCAATCAAGCAATATGGTGTACTAAAAAAATTACAATTTCGGACTGAAGGGGATTTACTTTTACACCCCTAAATTAAGAGCGAATTTTACTATAACACGGGTTGGATGGAAAACGTAAACATTGTCAAAACCACTAGCAATATTAATATATTTAAAGATTCTTGGTAAAGCATATCTTATCTTTTTTATTTCTTGTAACGTTCTATCGGCCGATTGAAATGGCAAATAGAATCAAAACCAAAGAATTAATCCCCGAGTCGTGACACGTCGGCCGTGGCAAAGGCACTACCAATGTTTGACATTCCGTTTAATGAATCATTTGATTCAGTGCTTGAGATCGCACAATGAAACATAATATCACTGAAGACCAGTCGGGTCACCCGGAGGCATTAACATAAACATCGAAATAGACATTTTATATCAAACGTCCGCACCACATGTATGGCCGGAGGTCGATGACACAGCATCATATGTATGCATGCAGTTGTGAAAAAAAAAAAAATTCGCTACTCAAACCGACATGACATACCTTTCGAATGTTAACAATAAAAGGTCTTTAACGATTCGATTGTTCTCGATCTATTCGCATTTGTATCACGTACGGTAACAAGTTGGCTAGCGATATGATGCACAGAAATTGGGCACAAGCGATGCGTTTGATGCATAATACATTGTAATCGGTTCTTTAACTCGGCCGAGACATAATAGGAACACAATGGGGGATAATCACTGGCGGCCGTGCAAATGTAGGGTTTGACATTAATAAAATTATGCGTACGTTTCGATGCGCCTATGATACCAGGTCTACGTGACGGTTTGTTGGTACTCCCTTTTGAAACATCAGTCTGATGATCGTTACTCAGTCGGGTACAGATCCCCGCCATCTCGGGATGTCCTTACTCATATTGTAAAGGTTAGAATGTAAGTTTGTTTGTTACGCTGCTACGCGAAAACTACTTAACCGATCATCATGAAACTATGTACACATATTATTGGAGGTATTAGAAGTAACATAGGATACATTGAAAAACAAAAATTAGGGAAGATCATAAAATTGTTTGTCAAAAAATCTCAAAATCTAGCTACTTTAACGCCATCTAACATTCCGGAGTATAGGTGATACGAAGTTCATCGTGTCAGCTAGTACATATATATATACTTACTGATCCTGAAACGCGGCACAACTAAGTCTGGTACTGTGGCGAATATTATACCTGAGCCCGTAGCCTAAATTAAAAAAAAAACAATGCCACGGTATGACGTTCCATATAGAATATGTCAAAGTCTCTTTGACATGTGTCATTCCATACATTTTCTGTTTTTGCGTTTTAGATGAAAAATTTCGGTGAAGCTGTCAAAGCCTCTGGGGCTAACAGCGTATGTCAGTAAAAAAAAAAAACGTTTTAGATGAGAGTTTATTGGTAGGTACCTAATGTAAACTCTCATTAATTTTTAGATTAACATTGCGCTGCTATACATTAGCTTAGCTCCAAAATAGGTCACTGACCTTTATAATTCTTCGCTTTCTCGAACCATCTCATACACAGAGGGATTTCCATGAATTTGTCATTGTTGTCCGCACAATACAAATTCCAAGGGCGAAAGCCATAAAGGGTGCTATAACCGTGCCCTACAATTGACACCGGTTCTTTTCAAGTAGAAATTCTTTGGTTACAATAATGGATATTTGCATGTAACGAGTGACGTCACAAATCACCTCTATACGTACCCTTGTAAAGAGTGACTATATGTGCAGCTAGCTACCCCAATGAACGGTAACATTGTACCATTGACCCTCGATTAATTCACCCCGTTTATAAAACTAAACGGCCGGTTTTCACAGAAGGGGTGAAGTTTATGACGTCAAGGTTACACGTTGATGGGCATGTGAAATGTTTTTACTACCGCGGCATAGCAACAGTGACTACAACTATCACTAAAACTGTTCCTGCGTCTTGGTTCGCTTGGGACTAAAAGTTATTTGATAATTTTGGTCCGTTTTTGTAACTTTTTTTCAATACAGCTTCCTATAGGTGGTAGCCTGACGTAAAACAGTCTAAAATCTTCTTTATTGTTTTAACAACCGTATATATGGATTCACTCAATTATAATTTAATTATATGTATATTAGATTCGAGGCACAAAAACTAATACCGACTCTTTGTCTTGCTTTTAATACAATAAAAAAATTAGTTTTATAAACTAAGGCAAGTTTTGCTTATCCGTACATATTCGGTGTTTAGAATTTGAATGGAAAATTCTAGATTCATACTACATGACTGTATTGTTTTCTATAGAAAATACTCTTATCAGCTTGAAGGTACTGTTTTATTTAAATACATAATTATGCATTTTCTCATAAAATATCTTTCGTGAATTGTACATTTTTATATGGTTTAATAAAGATAGTCTTGAATCTTTTTTGTATAGAAGTTCTCTGATCGATTTTGTTAACTAAATTGTAATGATTTATTTAGGTATTGCATTTCGTTAGTCTAACCTTGTCGTGAGTTACGTATAGAGTATGGGTTTCAATTTTATCTTTTTTCCTTTCAAAATTACAGGATGCAAGCAGAAATCTAACACGAATAATTGCTAAGTTAATCAAAAGTGTATAAGGGACCTTGATTCAAATGCGAGTCAATGAACCTTAATTATGATTGGATAATAATTATAATGTTGGCGGTTGTTGAATAAGCACTTATAATGGTGTCAACTTTGATGGCCGACGGTACAGTTTCCTGTGATTGATTGCGGGGCCGATTGCATTCGGGGCTTGTACTAGACCGAGTTATTGATGTAATTAAACCCTTAATGTGAGGCCGAACGTGTTCGAATCGGTAAAATTGTCTGACTAATATGATAAATGTGAATGTTTGTTTGTTACACTCTTCAGCTACTCAGTCGATTCATATGAAATTATGCATGCACGTTGTCAGAGGTATAGATAAGGGGATATAGGGTATATAGGTTATTTAGCGTTATGTTTACAGTCTCACCTATCGCATTTCTTCTTGTTTGTATTTTACGGAGTATTCCTCGACTATTTGTTGTCGCATTGCTGACGGTTAATATTAATAAATTATTTTATTTAATAAGTTTATTAGTAATATAGTATTTCAATGAATACGAATTTTAGGTAATAATGCTCACTGCGGCGTTACTTAACGTTTGATGCGGGGGGAGGGGGGAAGGTCTACAGAAAGATGTTACGTCGCGTTACCTAATTTTCAGGAAAAACATCGTAAGCGACAATTTGCACTTTTTACGAGTATTTTATTTTTAATTAAAATGTGTCTATGATATCTTTATAGAAGATATATGACTTGTTGTCTATAATTAATCACTGATTTATTTTAATAGTCGATATTAACATACTGCTTCTAATTTACAAAGATAATTTCTAGGAGGTTACAATAAAAACTCATATTAAATCATTTATTTAATTTATTATATATATTTTAAAATAAAATATATTAACATCTCAATAATTTGTGCCAGCGAATCGATAATTTTCAGTTACTCGTTGATAATTTTTGGCAAATAGAAAAAAAAATTGAATGTTATATGTTATTTTATCCATTTTATTTAACGGAGCACGTTCAATGAACACGAAATTATCACCTCGTCTTAATTTTCGTAGATCATAAATAATGTGTGATACATATCTTCGCATGACGAATAAATTCGTCGAATGGTTGATTTTTAGGTCGCGAATTATTTTAGCGAGATATTTTAAAGAGCGCTAAAACCTGTCTTCGTTTTTTTATTTACTTGGTGATAATCGAAATATGTTTTATAAAGTTTTAGCCAACTATTATTATCATACATTTATAATGGACGACATGTTTATGTCTCTACAATAGTAATACACTTTAAATCGGTGTTTTAATTCTATCGCTTATTGAATTTACTTAATTTTCGTGTTGTCAATCTTAGAAAGCGTCGTTATATCAAAAAAAAAATATAATTAGCGTTGACAGACTAATATCATCTATGTACAGTGTTTAGAGATTTCAACATTTTTTGTAAGATATTGGTCACCTTTAAGTGACGATTTGGGCAAAGACGGTGGACACACTAAGCCTAAGGGACAGACTCTCTAGTGCCACCGCCAGCTACACACCTATAGGTATTTGGCGGCAGATTTACAACTCGTGGGCGGTAGATAGCCAGGCGGAACTTGGAACAAGCCATACCTATATATTTTGAAGCGATGATAGCTCAGTGGTAGTGTGTACGACTTCACGTCAAGGGACGTGAGTTCGAATCCAAGCACCTACAATGAGCTTGAGCTTTCGGTGGAGGAAAACATCGTGAGGAAACCATAGCATGGTGGTAGGGCTTTTTCTAAGGCCCGTCTGGCTAGCTACCACCCTCAAGTTGTAAATCTGCTGTCAAATACCAAATAAGTGTGTTCAGGCAGCTGCACTTGAGAGTCAGTTCCTCCACAGGCTTAGCGTGTCTACCAAATTTTGCCGTATCGTCACTTAAGATACTTTAATTAATGCACAATTAATTAAAGAATTAACACCTTTTTTTGTTAACGTGATGGGCAAATACTTTTAAATACGTTTATGCCGGGCTCACCAGATTCATCAGGCGAGTGACCAGGGCAACCTGCATTCTTCCTTATTTTCAGAGACTAAGGGCTGTTTTCGCGATTCTTTGAACGTGCATATTTATTAGCAGGATAAAAGAGATTAAATAACCAACTCAAACGACGCATGTGTCGGTTCTCGGCGAGCTTCGTTCGCGGTTACATAAAAACTTGCTGGGGAAAAAAAGGAAATTAACTTGCGATGTGCGGGCGTTGTGTATTGGGCGCTTAATCCAGTTTGATCGGATAAAAAACCCTCCCCGCTAGGGTCGGGTTCCCTGCGTGTTCAAATTTCGGTTAATACGCTTCGACGTTTTCTCAATGCTTCAGAGTTGTGGGTTAGGTTTCTTTGATCTGTTCGTCGTATGTGATTAGTAACTTTCTCGTTATAATACCTGGGAAAATTTATTAATTTCCTTTTTTTATTAATTATATTTATAACTGACCCTTTGTTTTATGAATTCTAATACTATAGATGCGAATTTGAGTTTGTTCACGCTGTAACTAATCAACATATCATCTGGAAATTTCGCAATAGCGTTGTCAAGGGTGCAAAAAAAGGCATAGAAGAAGTAAATAAGTTTTCGTTCTAAGCGGACAAAGTTCTTATCTATATAAGGAACTTCAATTCATCTGTAAAATTATAGGTACCATTGACCATGTAGACACTTTTTGCTTACGGATTTTACATTAAGGGCCCAGTTGAAGGGAGAAATGTGCATCAGTTAGTATTGTTTTTAAAAATAAGCCTCCATTTAAGAATATTGATGTTTGTTTACTATTCTCTTATGTCGTGTCTTTTTATTAACTGGCAAACTATTTTCAATAAATCGAGACCATTTGAGATGCCATATAAATGTAACAATTTATGCCATGATGGCTCGGTTGGTAGTGTAAATATAATGAGGCAAATTTGGTAACCAAGATCGAAGAAATTCTGCTGGATTTATCTGCCGATGGGATGCTACAATTGGAATTTAGGGCTATCAATTCGCATACCTTTTGGTTAAAAAGGGAAACAGAATACCCAGGATTAACAATAGAGGCTTTAAAGTGTTTGATTCCATTTGCCAACACGTACCTGTTAACTCTTTTTTTAATCTGTAAATAGGAGAATACGATAGGGATTTGTGTGACTGGACTGGTGCGAACGATGAAATTCCCAAGGTGGCCCACCATTCCCCCCTTTACACATATATGTACTAGACGTGTCTGTAACTTCGTCCATGGGGCTCTAAAATTTATTTAGTAATATTTGGTAAATTTGTACTTTTTTTCAATACTGCTTCGTTCTAATCGGTGCTAGCGTGATGTTAAATAGTCTAAAATCTTCGTCAATTACTGCTCTATCAAACATGAAAAGATTTTTTTTAATCCGACTGGCGGTTCCTAAGTTTAGCGCGTTTAAACAAACGCTTCCGGTTTATAATATTAACTAAATGCGCTCGCAATTTCCTTTGCGTGGAAGTAAAAAATATTTAATGCCTTTTTACCAGTTTTCGTAACATTTTTCAATACAGCTTTGCTACTATTGTTGGTAGCGTAATGATAAATTGCCTATGCCTTTCGTAATGGTGGCTCTATCAAAGATAAAAATGTTTTTTTTTTACATTCGACTAACAGTTCCTAAGATTAGTGCGTACAAACGAACAAACAAACTTTTCAGCTTTGTAGTGTAAATTAATATAGATTAGCTAGCTGTGCCAGTGAGCTTGAGTGGAAATGTAATTTATTTAGGATTTCTGAATGAAAAATACATAACATATGTCCTTTTCTGTACTCCTGAGAACGTGTATGTAAAATTTTAAGATCATCAGTTGAATAGTTAACGTGTGATATGGTAACAGACAAACTTAAGCGTTAAAGTTTAGCGTTATGTTCACAATCTCACCTGATCTTAAGTGACTATGTGGCTGAACACGGTGAATACGCTAAACCTAGTAGAGGGACTGTCTCTCAAGTGCAACTGCCGGAGCACACCTATAGGTATTTGGCGGCAGATTTTCAGCTTGAGATTGGTGGCTAGCCACGATGGCATCAGGAAAAGTCCTACCACCAAGCTATGGTTCATCACGATGGTTTCCTTCACCGAAAGCTTAAGCTCATTGTAGGTGGATTTGAACCCACGTCCCTTGACGCGGCGTCCATACAACTACCAACTGAGCTATCATCGCTTCAAATCTGTAATATTAGTTGGGTTTATAATTAAGAATGGTTTACCTGCAATGCAAATAGCGTGCCAAATGAGTCGGCGGATGATCCCTTTTGTTTTACTGACCTTAATGAAAGTCGTAAATGTAAATTTATACCTACGTATAATAAGACTGTACTTGAGCTGAATCTGTAATTTGTAATATTTAAAAAAAAATATAATCACAATGAGCTTTTCTGTCGATATAAATGCCAAAAAAAAATATTGCACTTTTTTTAGACCGGTACGTCCATACACACATTCCTCTAAAACTAGGTTTTTTTGTATAGTTAATGTTTAGCATTATGCCTACAATCTCACCTGATATTGGGTGACGATGTGGCCCAAGATGGTGGACTGCTAAGCCTAATGGAAGGATCGGCTGTCAAGGTCAAATACCGGAACACACCTATAGGTATTTAACGGTCGATTTTTCAAAATGACGCTATTAACTGGCCAGAAGGGGATTAGAGAAAGCCCTATCACCATGCTATGGTTTCATCATGATGTTTTCTTCACCGAAAGCTCAAACTCATTGACGGATTCTAACTCACGTCCCTTGACGCGGCGTCCGTGCACACTACCAACTAAGCTGTCATCGCCTGAATCGTTTTACTTAAAACAACAGGGTTTCGACGTTGTAGGTAACATTAAATACAAAATTCTAATGAACTCTCTGACAGATATCGATGCGATTTTCTCCGTCCTATAGCTGACAACATGATCTATATTATTAATATTATAAAGCAGAAAATTTGTTTGTTTGAACGCGGTAATCATAGAAACTGCCAGTCGAATTTCAAACATTCTCTTTTGGTTCGATCGAGCTATCATTCGGGAAGGCTTTAGGGTATGTAACATCACGCTATCACCAATAGGAGCAAAGCCGTATTGAAAGAGGTTGCAAAAACGAGAATGAAGTCGCGGGTACGGCAGGTCAGAAATATAAGCAGTCATTGAAAATTTGAATTTTCATCTTCAAATTTTATCTGAGTACCAACATCGTTTAGCGGATCACCATAGAAATTGTTACGTGTATGTGTGTGTTTTTTTTTTCATGGAGGTTTTTATGATAACCATAAACACGAGAGAGTGGTCGTATTACATCGAGGCGGGACAACGTCTGCCAGGGCGTGTAGTAAATTATATTAACAGAACTGCACCGCAACCCGAAATACTGTCGCATCTCGCGGCGTTTGGTGCATTGTTTTCCAAAAATACACTGTGCGCAAGCACTGAACTTATCAAAATCTGATTGCATACGAGTCATAACTCATTGGGTTTCTGGACATCAGCCAGATGGAGCGCACTTGCCTAAGGACTTATGTACGTGAGCAGGGAACTGTCCAGATGTGTCTGTGTGTTTGTGTGTGTGTTTAAAGTTATTGCGAATTATGGGTAAACTAACTTTTACCTGCGGCTTCGCTCGCGTTTATATTGGTTTTGTCAAATAAATCGGATAACGCAATCTAAGTTTCTTACAAAGTTTATCCCTCAATTTCCCCCATTTCCAAAAAAATTGTCTCGAGAAGAAATAACCTATCACGGTCTTCAGGTTCCCATCTATCTCTAAAACACAAAATTTGTCATAATTCAGCGGTTTAGGCGTGAAAGGGTAACAAACAAACAAACTCACTTTCGCATTTTTACAACATTAGTATGATTATTTCATTGCCTCTGCTCGGCGAATGCCGGCCCGGGTATGATGTTAAAGTGCGGTTGACTTATTTCATGTGATATCGAAACTGCAACTGGCGTAAGCAGAGTTGGCAGCTTTCGGATAATTTCATTTGCGTTCAAGCAATGTATTTAATGAATTATACAGGAACACGATTATGACCTGTTTCTGTGTCAATGTTACAATGTTCCAAAAAACAATTATTTTTGGATTGCATATCAATCAATGTGTTAATTGTTATTATGTTAATATAGTAAAAAAATTAGTAGACACATCTTATACAAATAATGGTTACGGTTCTTAGTGATCTATATTATTGATATTGTAACACGGAACAGTTTCTTGAACGCGCCAATATTCGGAACTAACAGTAAGGTTTCCAAAATTATTTTTTATTTGATAGAATAACCATTGAAGAAGGCTTTATGCTGTTTAACAACACACTACGACCAATAGAAGCAAAGATGTATTGAAAAAAGTTACAAAAACGGCCAAACATTGTTAAATAATATTTCGTTTCGTGCAAATTAAATCCGAAGCACAGTTAGTAATATATATATTGTAACAAAACAGCTCGGTGTGACACGTGTAATGCTTATTTTGCATTTCCTTTGACTCGGTGACCTATTCAAACCGCAATGAAAACCTACTGAACATTGAATTTAAATTAGTTATATATAAATAGGTTAATATAAAATAGTTTAGCACCACCTATTTCTGCTCTCTGTCGACTGATGTTTTTTCAGTGGTTATCGACTGGTTGAGTGTTACTGACAACAAATATATGGAAGTTGTTTAGGAGGCGTGTAGAGGTATCTTAGAGGTATATAAGCAGGAGAGAGGTGGCAGGCAGTGTGAATATCGGTCCATTGTCATTCAGCGCTGATTTTCATTGTACTGAACTTGATAACAGGTTCAGTGCAGTCAATTTATTGTGCGACATATTTTTTTGTTTTTTACCTGAAGTAGGTACAAATTTCCGCAAAGTTTTGATTACGCACGAATTTCGGTCACTAACCGGACACTAGACACAGTCAAATCTTAGTCAAGTCCTTGCCAAAGAACACCGATTCCTACCTAGGATGATTCGTTAGGCTATTCAAATTAAAAAACATCCAAATTTTAATAGAGAAGATGGTTCGAAGCTAGCACAAGCCTGGGATCCGATTATACGTTTAATTAAATCGGAACCCAAAAGACCAATTGCCAGCCCTCAAGACACTGTGAACTCTTTCTGCGTAGATCGGAAAACTATAAATAACAAAAATTAAATTGAAGGTAGACGCAGTAACATGAACTTTTCTGGACAACCTACACCTCAGTCCGCCCCGTGACCTCGAAGGCTGAAAAGCTTTCGAAACGTCGGGATCAAAAATATTAAATAACCGCGATAAAATCCGTTTAAATTAGTTTTATTTCGATGAATAATATTCGTGTAAACATAAGAAATCATTATACCTACATAAGTGGGTTAAATTATTGTATTGTTAATCGATAGGTACGTTTCCGTGTTCGTGGACGAGCTACATGCCATTAGTTATTGTATTATTCGCTAGTATTTAAACTGTAATTATGTAGGTCGGTTTGGTGATTCACTTGTGGTGCGGGCTGCATGTATTATTCAAATAAGCACTGCTTGGTAATCCTCGTCACATGTGCTGTCTCAGCGCTTGAACGTTCTCCTGTGCGTTTTCACATCGATCGGCGCTTGCGAATTTATACACGCCGTGTATTTGGTATATCGAAAAACTCTCTAAGGCGATTTTGAAGTGTGTACGGATACAACGACAAGTTGAAATCTCCCTGCAGTGATCTTGAGCTTTCGGTGAAGGAAAACATCGTGACGGAACCATAGCATAGTAGTAGGCCTTTTTCTAATGCCCGCCTGGCTAGCTACTAACCTCATGTTATAAACTGCAGCCAAATACCTATATACAGTGTACTTGAGAGCCAGTCCTTCCACCAGGCTTAGCGTGCTCACGTCATGTGTGATTGTAACCATAATCTATAAAGTATATATATAAGCTATCACCGCGACTTTGTTCATGTAGAATTAGGCATCATTTTTTATCCCTCGGGAGGAGTACTTTTACTGAATAAAGAATACACTATGTCATTTTCTGTACCTCTGACAACGTGTACGTAAAATTTTGTGATTATCGGTTTAGTACTTTAGGCGTGAAAGCATAACAAATCAATTTACGTTCGCATTTATTATAATAAAATTATACAGAACCGCCACTTTAGGATACCTTGATAAACTTTAACTATGCCGAAACTCTGACTCTCTCGAGCGAATTACATACATGCACAAAACGGAGTACAAAGTTTTCTATTTTTTATATTAATACTTATTTTCTATCGATATAGATGAGCTACTTCTCTTGTTCTAATATATAGTTGAAAATCTCCTGCCAAATACCTATAGGCGTGTTCTAAGAGTGATACTTGAGAGCCAGTCTCTCCACTAGAATTAGCGTGTTCACCATCTTGTTCTTAACACCACCACATCGTAACTTAACACCAGGTGAGGCTGTAGCCATAACGCGAAGCCTTAAAAAAAAAACCACTCCATTTCCTTTTTAGTATCCTTGACAACGTGTTTATCATGATAATCGTTCGAGTAGTTTCACCGTGAAACGGTGAAAGACGTACGAATTAGCATTTATAATATCAGACAGGATGAGATGCGACGTAGCGATGGAAAGCGTGTCTACTACAGCAATGATATCTGTCGTTGAGCTCGAGTGATAAATTAGCGCCGAGAGCAAACTTGGGAGACGCGCGTGCCGTCGCGACGCGTTCTCGCTGTTGACATGAACCAATACGAATTCATCGGGTTAACGCTCCCCGTGGCTCTTACGCGTAGTACTTTAGTTTTTCTAGGCCGTCGTCTGCGTTGGGGACGTGTGAGAAAATCGTTTAACACTTTTTTTTGCCCGCCCGGCATATATATCTATCCTTACTGATATTATCGATGCGAAAGTTAGTCGGTTTGTTTGTTACGCTCTCTCTCACGCGTAAACCGCTGCGTCGATTGTGATGAATTTCTCACTCGGATAGGTTACAGATGGACTTTGTGTGAGATTTGTCAGACAAAATTAATGTCAACTGCGGCAGGTAAAACCTAGTACTATAATATACGAAAGAGAAAATATTTGTATGTCTGTAATGAATAAACTCAAAGATTACTAGATCGATTTGATGTATTCTTGCACCATTAGAATGCTACATTGTCCGTGTAACATAGGCTAAATTTGTTACTAGAAAAAAATTCGAGATTCCTATTCGGAAAAGTTTGTTTGTTTGAACACGCTAATCTTAGGAACTGCCTGTCGAATTTCAAAGATATTTTTTTTGTATTTTTTTACGCTGTTAACATCACGCTAGCACCAATAGGAGCAAAACTGTGTTGAAAAAAGTTACGAAAACGGTCAAATAGCGTCAAATAGTTATTAGTTCAGTGCGAATGAAGTCGGAGACACAGCTCATTAGTTATATATATTAACCGGATCAGTGGGACGTTGCGTTTCGAGACTCGGTTTAGAGACCGTTTTGTTTCTTTAACTAATGTAGGGGCAGTCGTATTGTGATAACTTGCGTTTGGTGCGGTCAGATTTGTTTTGTTTCGCTTGAATACATCACGCGTACGGGTGCAACGTGGAAGCTACAATACAGGAAGCGTTTTTGTATACTTTGGCAATCTATAATAATAGTAGTTTTTACCTGCGGCTTCGCTCGTGTTAGTACTGATTGTGTCAAACAAATTGGATAACGCGATAGTTTTATACAAAGTTTATCCTACTCGTTACCGCACTTCCGATATAGTTTTCGCGAGAAAAAGTAGCCAATCACCGTTTACAGGTTCCTATCTATCTATCATTTAGAATGGTCGATATTCTTGCCTTTAAATGTCCATTCGTTAATTTATATATATTTTTTCTCGTAGATAACTTGTAAAACGCGAACAACGTCGCAGGCACGGGCTAGTACTAACTAAATTAGACTTTCACAGCTTAACCACTCAATTGATCGTAATAAAAAATTCCTACACATTGTCAAGGTCACACGGTAAAGGACATAAGTTGTATTTAGTCCGGAGAAAATAATTGTTCTCTACGGATATAGAAGATTTTAGATTCGGAATATACATTAACGCGTTGCAGTGACGATAGCTCAGTTGGACGTGAGTTCGAACCCATCTACAATCAACCATACCATCTACAATGAGCATTCGTGATGAAACCATAGCATGGTGGTAGGGCTTTTCCTAATACCCGCCTGGTTAGCTACCACCACAAAGTTGGAAATTTCCTGAAAATACCTATACGTGTGTCCCGGCTGTAACACTTGAGAGCGAGATCCTCCTATGGTCTTACCGCGTCCACGATCTCACGTCACATCATCCATCCAACCATCAGTTGACATTATGACCATAACGCTAAACCTTGCCTATATAAGAAAAACCAGCAAAAATGTAACGTTGAATGAAATTAACTAAAACGTCTTCGTATTTTTAGCGTATATACTTTTTTCAAACAAAGTAAACATGCCTTAAGCAGATTTCGTGTTTGCCAATTTGTTACTGTTTGATCATTTCTCTGCGTCGTGATAACGGTACGTTAGATGGAGTGGCCGGGTAGCGATCGCGCCCATTCGCCATGGCAACGGGGAATTACGTAACGAATCCGTTTCTTCTATCTGTTGTAGATCGTTAGATAGAGGAGAAATACTCGGAAATGTAGTAGACTAGCGTTTACGTGCGGCTTCGCTCTCGTTAATATTAATTTTGTTAAGCAAATCGGATGACGCAATATAAAGTTTTATACAAAGTTTATTTATACCTCTCTTTATTCCAATTCGAATAAGGTTTTCGCGAGGAAAAGTAGCTTATCACAGTCTCCAGGTTTCCATCTTTCTCCATACTAAAAATTTATAATAATCGATTCAGCGGTTTAGGCGTGAAAGCGTAACAAACAAACAGACTCACTTTTGCATTTATAATATTAGCATGGATGTCTTACTTGGGGATTACATTACGTGTTCTTCTCAGTAATGTGATATGGGATTCTCTCATGATAAAACCACTTTTTTTATAGACACACGTGTGAGTGATGTCATTGTTATGTTTTTTTCTTCATTCGTCTTTTGCAAATGTAGGCTTTTTTTATATTACGCAGCAAAGTGACTGCACTGGATCTGTTCGTTAAGTACAGCACTGTGACCGTAAATACAATCACCGCTGTCATGCTCGTTTGCTTACGTACCTCCTCACGACTCTTTTGAAGGACCCAATATCATAGGAAACAGTCAACACGTTGACAGGAAGGTGGTTCTACAACCTTACGGTGCTACAAAAGTAAACGTCGGCAAACTTTTTGGTTCTTGATGTTACACAAATGTCACCGTGACACTGTGACAGTGAAGTTCCGCCCGCGTGGTTCGGTTTCGGAATGGAGGGGAGGGGATCAGTTCAACGAGCTCTTCAGAACACTCGCCAATGTCAAGTGTTAAGGTCTTTATACCCACAATTAACAGACAGAGTCACAACCAAACTCGGAACACTTGTTTCCGGATCACATAAATAGTTACTCTGTAATCGAATCGAATTCACAGTTGTTGACGGGAAAAACGCGAACAAAGTCGGGGGCATTAGCTAGTCTTTAGTGTGAACATTCTTATTGGCGATGTTCCGCAATTGGTAGTGCGTTTGTGATCGCCGGACGACGGTCGTGAAAAATTGCAAGGTAATTTAATATTTCTGCCACGTACACAACGTACCCGGCGTCGAGATCTTGCAACACGCCGTATAAATTGGTATCTTTGCTTCTACAATTTTGTCCCTATGTTGTAATAACAGCATCTTTGAGTCAATGGACGAGAGATAAAACCCCTGCAATGAGTTTAAGTTCTCAGGGAAGGTAAACATTAATTGTATTTTTCTTTATATTTACATAATATATACGTTTATATATCTATCATAGTTAGTTTTAGTATTCTAGTAGATTGTCTTTCATTTGTTGTTAGCCTTACACCTATACCATTTTTTATCTCTGCACCACCTTTGGTTGACTGACAGAGAATGCCTATCGCATTAAGTCCGCTATCGCACTATGCTTAAAGTGTAAAATAGATAAATAAACTTAGTGATAGAACCATACCATGGTGGTAGGATTTATTCTAATGCCCACCTGGCTAGCTACCACCCTCAAGTTGAACATCTGCATTTGAATACTTACAGGTGTATTCCGGCAGTTACACGGTGACATTGAAGTTATGTTACTGAACGTACGAAGTATTTAAAAAAAACACGACAATAATATATATATAAAAAAAAATGTTTTTTTGCAAACAATTTTTGCGAACGCCATACTTTCCTTGATTCAATTTTCTTAACTATAGTATTCGAAATCGACTGTCACATAAACAAAAAAAAACTATATTGTTTGACGATAACAGCGTCAATCGTGGAAAGACAAAAACCATTCGAGTGTGTTTCCCTTTCCTAGAACGTGTCCAGTAAGTCGTCGATGTTAGCTGTTCATTGTATTTATTACCAGGAACGATACGAGACTATACAGGCTGTTGACGTTTTTATAGAAACTAATTTTCGGCCAGTGGTCGAAGTTCTACCATAATCATTATTGGAAGACCTGTTTTCTATTATTTTTTTATTGTTGACACTTATAAGGTGGCGTTCATAGCTCGAAAAATAATTTTCATTATTATTCATGATATTACAGATATTTATTAAAGTTTTATTATAGCAATCAATAAATATTTAAAAATTATGTAATTTATGTATTACTATTAATTCCTATATATAATGTAAGGAGGTGTTTAATCATCTGTAACGTAACATTGATAGGTGATTAATAGGTTTGACGTTATGAACACAATCTCACCTGATGTTAAATGATGATGTGGCCTAAGATAATGGACACGCTAAACCTAATGAGGGACTGGTTCTCAAGTGCAACTGCCAGAACGCACCTATAGGTATTTGGCGGCAGATTTCCATATCGAGAGTGGTAAATAACAGTAGAGGAACACCGTAGAGTTTTAGTTGGTAGTAGTCCAGTATAATCTACCCTTCGTCACCCGGCGATTGTTGATTAACTAAAAGATTTCTAACAAAAAAAGGTAGGCAATTGTCGCGTATAGTTTTGAATTTGATCTATATAAGCGAGTAGTTATATTAATATTGTTTCCTTTAGTTAACGATGTTCGTTCCGTCTAAAAGGGTTTTATAATTATAATTAACGAAGCAGACGTATCAATCCTTGAAGTGATAATTTGTATTGCTCGTTGATTATGCTTTATAGTAACTTCGAGGTTTTCCTACATATCTGGGGCACGCTTGTCAACATCTATGAAAGTCCTCGGTCATCGCTCCGTCAAGGCTTTATATGTCTTAGAACGTCTATTTATTTAGGTATTGGATTATAGCACTCCACTTCTTTTTGTTATTCAATGAAACTTGTTTATAACTCTAATGAATTAAATGTCTTTTAATTATATGTAATGTAAATATAAGGTGCTTTCGAGCCCACGTCCCTTGACGCGGCGACTGCATACACTGCTAACTGAGCTATCATCGCTTCTATACCTTTCCTATTATGAGATTTAAAAAAAATCTTGTACATGCCTTGTTCGGACAATAACGAACACGATAAAAAAAGAATTATGCAATTTGGTAAAGTCGTTCGGCAGTTATGCGCGTATTTACATTGCGGCGATACATCTATATTATTAATATTGAAAAGAGGAAAGATTTGTATTTTCGTTTGTAACGAATAATCTCATGAATTACTGGACCGATTTCTTATTTTCACACTTTCAGGCTGGAGCTGAGTCCGCAAATTTATCGTTAGGTTAGCCATAGGCTATTATTACAAGTGGTTCATTATGTGATTTATGGTGGCGTATGAAATTGACACCCCACTCTGCACATCCGCTAAAGCCTATCGTGAATGTATTTAAATAATTACCTTTTTTAATTATTACATAACTAAAAAAATACAGCCAGATTGAGTTTCTTGCCGGTTCTTCTCGATGACTGGGTTATTTATCCTAGCCGGTGGCAGTTTCGATGTTCATAAGCGCTTTCCCAGGGCCTAAATTGAATGAAATTTTTTGAGTTGATTTGATCTATGGCGCTTCGATTGCCACTTTTTATGATCAATACGAAAAATTATTTACCAAATTCAGTGAAAAGGAAGTTTAGACACGGGTAATCGAATAAGAAAACACTGTTATCGGAGTTGCTATCTGCGATTCATATATGCTTTATCTTAGTAAGTTCCTTAAGTACTATTCAAATAGTAATAAAAAAAATCCATTTTATTTCAAGGTTACCTTATGTATACACCACTCGGATACACTCGGCCAACGATCCCTAAATTATATAAAAACATTGATTATCTATTTGTTATATTGACAATTTTTACCTAATTATTTTATATAAATAACTTCGTTACTAGTGTCATCAGATTCGAAGTATTGAAAATGAAAACTTCAAGAAAGTAAAGCCCTTTGTCATGTCGACGATAATAGCTAATAATACAGCCCCGGAAAATAACATATGTATGTTTAAAATATTTATGTATATATTTAATGACTGGTTATAAATATTTCTGCCGTAAATAAAATCGGTTCCGTTGGGTCATCGTGTCGGTCGAGCTAAATCGTGTTTTAATGTTTGCTGTACAAGGTTGAAAATCGCAAGTCCGATGTAGTATTCGTTTGTAGCTAAATTTGAATAATATTCAAGAAAGTTAATATACATTATACGTAGTTTGGATTTCGTATTTTTAAATATATATATTTAATTAAGCGCATCTGGAAGTTTACGAAATGAGGTGTCTTTTATGATAACGGTTGACGACGCGACGCGACGTCTTGACTACGGTTTACTCATACGACATTTTAACTGTCGGGTATTAAGTAATTTTATAACCGTTTTTTTATGTGTAATGTATTTTCCTTATGTCGTGTCGTTATATACTTTTTTGTGTGCATATCGGACATTGTGTATCGGGGTCGGGTGTAATTCTTGCCTTCCTTTCCTTTTTTTATATTACTATTCCTACCTACGACATTCGGTCCCTCAAAAGACACGTGAAAAGGTACCTAAGCAGGCCAGCATGACAACGGTGCGACGTCTTGACTACGGTTTACTCATACGACATTTTAACTGTCGGGTATTAAGTAATTTTATAACCGTTTTTTTATGTGTAATGTATTTTCCTTATGTCGTGTCGTTATATACTTTTTCGTGTGCATATCGGACATTGTGTATCGGGCTCGGGTGTAATTCTTGCCTTCCTTTCCTTTTTTTATATTACTATTCCTACCTACGACATTCGGTCCTTCAAAAGACACGTGAATAGGTACCTAAGCAGGCCGGCATGACAACGGTGACTGTCAGAGAATTTGGGTTCATTACCAGTCACCGCTTAACATCCGGTGCAGTGCAGTCACTATGTTGCCCAAAAAAAAAAAAAAAAACTCAGTCGTGCTCTATATATAAATATCTCTCGACAGAAACGGGTTTTTTTAATTACTATTTCTTTAGGAGTATGTTATTAATAAAATGTAAAGTAAAATGTCATATTTAGCTGCTGGACTTGGCCGTCACGTCTGTGAATTTTCGTTACGTATTTATCTATCTATATATTATAAAGCGGAAAAGATTCTTTGTTATTTCGAACTACCAGTCGGCGTTTAACAATTTTTTTTTTGTTTGATAGGTAAATGGGCTATTTAATATCACGTTGCCATCAATAGGAGCGAAACGTTATTGAAAAAAGGAACGAAAACGGTAAAAATGATTAAATCATTTATAGTTTCATGTGTAAATTCGTTTTATCTTATCCGTCTTGATTAATAGTCTGCACGTACTATATGGTTCTTCAGATCATTAATACTAGAGTACACCAATTCGTTCCGAAGATCCACTATCACTGCCTCAGTACTGCAAAATACTCGTTTTTATATTACCACAACCGGAAGGAAACAGCGAGTTGCTTGAAAAAAAAAATTAAAACAATTTTTATAAAATCTCGTTATTACATTTTGAGTTTATAGAGTTATGTGTAAACAAACGTGGAAAAATCAATTTTAATTAATTAAATTATTTTTATCAAACATGTAAATATTTAAACCCTTGTAATATTACATTAAATATAAAAAGACGATCAACGACCAAGCTCACACACGCGAACAATTCGCGGGCACAGCTGATGTATACATATATAAAAGGAAAATACAATTCCTTTGACAGTCAATCACATCGATACTACCATATTTATTAGGATGGGACTATCACCATTCGTTGCGGAGTTTTTCGTAGATGGTTCTATGTTACTTAGTGTTTGTATTTCATTATCTTTTTATTTTTTTATTTACTTTTGTATGTCCCGAGTAGCGGACGGCTGAGGGTTAGTATCATTATGAATTTAAACTGAATAATAATTACTTACCAATAGCATAGTTTTTAATTTAAAGGTAATACATGTTTCACTTAATTTCATCGTTACTGATTATTTTAATAATGTAACAAATATTACGTGTAAAAATCTGCGAGGTAATTGCTCCCCTGAGCAGAACAACTGGCCAAAGTTTCATCACAGTCGCAAGCGGTTTAGAAACACTTAGCGAACTAACATTCAACGTAACATTAATTTTTATTTATGTAGACATTTATAACTTAAAGAGGTTTTCACTTCTTACACATGTATACTAAATATATGCAAACTTTTTTTATTTATTAATAAACTCTAAAATAAAATTCTATTCTGTGATCTTGTTTTTATTTTTTATGTGTTCGGTTTTACATATGCCCATTTATTTAACAATGCGTCAAATCTGTTTGGGAAGATCGTAAATAGCCAGCTATTTAGTAATAAAATAACTTTCGTCCGAACAGGTTGTCACTATGAGTATATATAATTTATTTTTATGATTACCTCGAAATCTAAACTGTAATTCAGTTTTAATACAGCTATAACCATTATGTGAATTGACATTCTTTAATAATATTATAAGTCGGAAAAGTCTGTTTGTTTGAACGCGGTAATCTACGGAAATACAGCCAGTTGGTTTTCAAAAATATTATTTTGCATTTAATTGAGCGACAATTGGGGAAGGTTTGAGGCTATATAACATCACGCTACCACCAGTAGGAGCAAAACTATATTAAGTTGCAAAGAGGGGCAAAAATTATTAAATACATTTTTAATTCTACGCGAACGAAGTCACTGGCACAAAAGTCGTTGAGTAGTTTTAGATGTACTCATGTAATTAAAAGTTAACTAGTCTGTTGATGCGATTTTTAGTAGGTAATACCGAGTTGATAATATAACTAATCGCGTTCAGTATTTAAACTTATGCCATGAAATCATCAAATACCTATAGGTGTGTTTCGGCAGTTGCTCTCGAGAGCCAGTCCGTCCACTAAGCATGGCGTGTCCACTATCTTGGACCACATCATCACTTAACATCAGGTGAAATTTTGGCCATAACGATAAAACTAAAAAGTATTTAAAAAAATGCACGTACTATGCGTACACTGTGAGGAAGTATTTATACGGATTTTTACACCATTATTATTAAAAAAACAGGATGGTACATCATAGTCAATGATCTCAGGCCTCCCTTTGACGCGGTTATTGCATGCACGAACCCGGGAAGGCGACAGACGGCCGTGCGGTTTTAGTGGGTATTCTCGGCGGTACGCGCCGGATGAGTCCCACGTACCCCTCAGTCGCCTCGGGTTGGGAGGGGATGCATGAATGCATTTCCCTACGTTAAAAAAGGTGTCCTCCTTAGACTCATCGCGATGTTTTGAACTCATTGCACTTACTCATCATTGAATTCCCCTTTGATTGTAAGTCAAACGCGGTGTAAAACGCGACACTATGTCGGGTGTAAATCTGACGCAATTCACTTGGAAGCAAGGTTCTCTCATTCTACCACTCATTGCAAAGTATGTAAATCAGACAGCGATTGCATAAATATTTTAAAATGTTATTTTTAAGTGACTTACCATTCCGTTTTGATATCATACTTAGGTAATTCATTTTCTCGTTTTACCTAAAGCAATGACAATTTAAAATCTCGTTTATTGTAAACTTGCCGTGCTCCCGGCTTCGTTCGATTTTATTTAATAATTATTGCCCGGTTTTGTGATGTTAAATGGGCAAAAGTCTTTCTCAATGACTACTTAATCAAATACAGACTTCGAAAATCAACTGGTAGTTCTTAAGATTAGCGCGTTAAAACAAACAAATTTTCCTTATTGTATTATTAATCTATTGTAATATTATATATACGAAATTCAGTTTGTTTGTTTGTTACGCTTTTACGTCTAAACAGCTGAATCGATTGTAATAAATTTTGGTATAGAGACAGATGGGAACCTAGAGTCGGTGATAGGTTACTTTTTCGCTCGAAAACCTTATTGGAAGTAGGGTGAAAGGAGGGATAAAGTTTGAATGAAATTTTGATTGCGTCATCCGATTTTAACGCGAACGAAGCCGCACGTAATAACTAGTATGGATATAGATGTAACACTTTTGTATATGAATTGATTAGTTTATCAATACACACGTCCAGCAAATTGTAAACGGAATGGTATATACGTAGTATGTTCGTTTTTCCCCTGACGTAAGCTTGTTAACGAGCGTGGGTAATATTTGTACTTACATTGTTCAGTAAGTATAATATGCATACGCATGTATGTACTTCGATATGTCACGTTTTATGATCGAATCCAGGGTGGGACCGTAGAGTGGCGGGGCCCATGACCGTTGATGTAAAAGTTGTTGTAAATGTTGGTAACCTATATTAACATTATAAAACGAAAGTTTGTTTGTTTGTACGCGCTAATCTTAGGATCTTCCGGTCCGTTTAAAAAAAATCGTATGTAATATAATGCAATAATAAAAATAATATTGATTTTGTCAAACAAATAGGGTGACACAATAAAAACCCAGTTCCTAGAATTTTTTCGAGAAAAAACATAACCTTCTCTAGGTTCCCATCTACCTCTATATGAAAATTCATCATAATCGACTCAGTGGTTTAGGCGTGAAAGCGTAACAAACAAATAAACTCACTTTCGCTTTTATAATATTAGTAAGATTAAATGTATCTTAATTACAGACTTCCATTTTAGAACAGGTCAGAGTAATTAAATAAGATTGTAACTTGTGTTTTATATCTTTATTATAATTTACGGGTTCAATGTTATATCCACAATTTCATTTGATGTTAAGTGACGATGTGGCACAAGAGACTTGCTGAACTTGGTGGACAGTGGCTCTTCAAGTGCAACCTATACATATTTAACGGTAGGTTTTCAACTTGAGGGTAATAGCTAGCCAGACGGGAATTAGAAAAGCCGTAACACTATGCCACGGTTTTGTCACGACGTTTATCCTTCGTCGAATGTTTAAGCTCATTGCAGGGATTCGAACTCACGTTCATTGACACGGCTTCCGTACACACTACCTTTAAAATTTATATGTTAATAATATTTTGCCGTGTTTTTTAATTTTTTCAATACAGCTTTACTTCTGTTGGTGGTAGCGAGATGTTGAAT
The DNA here is from genome assembly GCA_039707435.1 of Actias luna. NCBI lineage: Eukaryota > Metazoa > Arthropoda > Insecta > Lepidoptera > Saturniidae > Actias > Actias luna. The sequence continues at coordinate 14,107,853 of JAZHAC010000030.1, forward strand.
ATCTAAAACCTTTCCTGAATAAATGCTCTATCAAATGCAGTAAATATTTTTGAATTAGGACTGGTAGTTCCTGAGGTTATCGCGTTAAGGCGAATAAAGAATTGTTTTCGCTATATAATTTTAATATACATGATGTTTTAAGAAGTTACTCTAAGTTTAGTGAAGATACTGTGTCTGTAAAGCGGTAGTGTGTACGACTTCGCGTCAAGGGACGTGTGTTAGAACCCAACCACCTACAATGAGCTTGAGCTTTCGGTGAAGGAAATATTGTGAGGAAATCATAGCATGGTGGTATGCTTTTTCTGATGCCCGCCTGGCTAGCTACCACCCTCAAGTGAAATCTGCCGTTAAATACCAATAGGTGTGTTCCGGCTGCTGCACTTGAGAGCCAGTTCCTCCGCAGGTTTAGCGTGTCTTCCAACTTGGGCCGTATCGTTACTTAAGATCAGGTGAGATTATTGCCATAACGCTAAACCTTAACTATATATAAAGATCGCTAGCTAGGCAGAACGATGTTTGAAAAAGTTTAAACCTTCAACCAAAAGTTTGACTATTGTTTTAAGTGCCACTTATTTCTATACACTCCAACATGATTAAAAGGGTCCTAGATATGTTCCTGAATCTGTCCACGTTTAGTTTGGTCCTATGTTTTTTCTAATACGCATTACGCTGTATGTTACAACTATTCATGGCGAATTCCGGTGTTGATTTCTAATGCAGACCACCATGCCAATTAGGGTTACCACTATCTATATGTGAACATGTTTAAGAAAAGAGTCCTAACTAATGTTATAAATTCGAATGTGTGTTTGTTTTTTAAGCTTTAACATTTTTACTACTCAATGAATCTTTGTGATATTTTGTATATACCTATAACCTATATTTTGTATATATATATATATATTGTCAGAGGTACAGAAAAGTACTTATGGTACTTTTATCTAAAAACAGTTCTTTTTATATACGTTTAGCGTTATGGCCACAATCCCATCTAATGTTTAATGACGATGTGTTCCAAAATGGTGGTTTTTTTTTTCGATCTGACATACAGTGTTAGCTGTAATGGTTTTGACAGCTTCACCGAACTTTTTGGGGCGAATGCTGAGGGCATTCAATCACGAGGCAGCGGGCGCAAAGGTGCCAGAATGGTCGAGCCTCGGCTTGCGTTACTGCCGGAAAACGAGCAAAGATTCGCGATCCTAACTAACCAACAGGTTCTAACTTACTAAGTTCAGTGGTCCTAAGTTAGCGGAGTTAGTCCCTTAATCCCCTACAGATCTAAAAATGGTGGATACGCTATGTCTAGTGGTGGGACTGGCTCTCAAGTACAAATGAGGGATCACACTCTTTTATGCAATAGGAGCAAACGAGCATGCGTGTCACCTGATAGTAAGTGATCACCGCCGCCCATGGACGCCCTCATCACTGGAGGAATCGCAGGTGCATTGCCGGCTTTTATTGGAGGTATTTCGTAACACCTATTGGTATCTGGCGGTAGATTTTCAACTAGAGGATGGTCATTTTCAACTTGAGGCTAGCCAGGTGGGCATTCGAAAAAGCCCTTCCACCATGGAAATTAACCGCAGTTTTTCCACGCAAATGAAATAAAGGTTCGGATATTTTGACTCGTGTCAATTTTCTATTTAAAGATGTTAGTGTGATCGCGATTGTCCGTCACTCGTCGTGTTCGTGACGCAAGAACCGGTTCGTTATGGCTCGGAGCGTCATATGACTGGAAACATAGTAGTGCTCTATAGGACGTAACGAGTCTGCAGTTTGGCACATTTTTACTTGTATACAATTTAAGGTGACATTTGAACATAATAGAATTGCGCTACTATAATGTTGCTGGCGTAACAATGATTGATATTTCGCTATATAGCAATTTGGGAATAATCAGATAATAAGGTCGCGGTTTCGTTCGCGTGTAACTAAACATGATTTGATAAGTTTGCTGCTTTTTATTGCTCTATCAGGAATAAAAAAAGATTTTTGAGATCCGAATTGTAGTTCCTAAGATTAGTTTGTGCGTTCAAACAAACAAACATAATTTTCGGCTTTGTAATCTTAATAATATAGATGTACGTTGCAATACAACGAGTATATTAAGCATTAATTTAAAATATTAACAAACTCTTAAACACGCTTTTATTAACTCCACTACGATCTAACTCTATAACGGAATCTTTAAAAACATCGGTTTAACTTGAAACTTGGCATACTTATCAAGGACCGCTGACAATACAATAATTTCATAATTTTTTCTATTATCCTGGTCAAGACTGAAAAACAATTTTGAAGCGATGAAAGCTCAGTGGCAGTATGTAGAAACGCCGCGTCATGGGACGTGCTTTCGGATCTAACCACCTACAATTGGCTTGTGCTTTCGGTGAAGGAAAAGATCGTGATTAAACCATAGTAGGGTGGCAAGACTTTTTCTAATGCCCGCCTGGCTCGCTACCACACTTATGTTGAAGATCTGACACCAAATACCTATAGGGCGTGATCCGGCAATTACATTTGACGACCAATCCCTTCATTAGAATTAACGTGTCTACCATCTTGAGCCAGATCGTCTCTTGACATCGGGTGACTTTGTAGCCATAAAAAGCTAAACCTATAAAGTATAATAAAAATCAAAGCAGTCATTAGGCCTGCCGACGGAAGCAAAAAAAATAAAATTATATACTAACCGTTGTTATTTTTCGATATAAAAATTTATTGTTTGATCTTAAATTAAAACTTATGAATCAAAACTATTTATTGCGCAATAAGTTGTACTAACTGGAACAGATATAGCGTGTAGGTTAACACGTCACGTGACCATGTCGATGACGACTTACATGAATTTACTCCGTCACCAAACCGCGCTATAGAAGTATTCACTTAAAAAAAATATATTAAAACTTATTTATAAACTATTATTTATTTATTCTAACTTGGTTTCGTGAATGCGGTTCAAAGTTAACTGGGATCACGTGATAGGCCGTCAATGATACCTCCGACGGTGGTATGAGATTCGGTGCGGGGGCGTAAAGGTCAGTAAAACAGTTTGACCTTTATACGGGCTTACAATATTCTCGCTCGATGTTAATATATACACAAGTTTGTGTGAAGACGCAGCCCATGTACCTTGTCTATGGATTTTCGAATTTAAAGAAGTTAACATTGTTAACTGTTGCGCCCTTACTAATATTATAAATGCGATAGTGAGTCTGTTTGTTACGCTTTCACGGCTAAACCACTGAATCGATTATGATGAATTTTCGTATAGCGATTTATGGGACTTTGGAGATGGAGATAGGCTACTTTTTGTTTGTCGCAAAAGCATATTGGGAGTAAGGTAAAAAGAGGGATAAACATTGTAAGAAAAAAAGTACCGTTTTCGAGGGTAAAAACAAATTTGCTTATACGTGAAGGAAATATCTACCTATAATTGCTTTAAAAATATGTATAAGGTAAAACAGGTTCAAAGGGCTTTCCTTGAGCTAAGAATTTTATTTTGTTTTTTCTAATCTTCGCCTAAGTCATTGTTATTTCATTGTAGGTTTTTTGCGCCTTTTTGAATAACGAAAATATATTTTTAAATATATGTTATTTATGATGTGGCAATTTATTTTTTATGGGTTTAGCGGTGAGATTTTTTTTCCATAACTTACCTAATTTTAGTTGACGATGTGTAGGTCCTAGTGGGGGGGCTATCACTCCCGTAGATATTTGACAACACATTTTGTACTTGAGTTTGGCTTTGAAAACCTCTCTGTAGGGATTCGAACACACGTAAATCGCCTTTATATAAGGCGACATTTTTTTACAATTAAATTTCTTTGAATATATGTGTAATTTAGCTTCATGTAGAGACTTTATAGAAGAAAAAAAAATGTTTGCAAGTATATTTACTTATGAAAAAGAAGGTTTCCAGTCGTATTCAAGAAATTAAAAATTGAGGCGAATGGATTCATTGTTAAAAAAGAAATCAAAACTTAATCCTAAGACATCTTATAGGCGTTTTACTAAATGTCACACTTTGTTGTTACTTTTGCAAATAAATCTTGAATCTCGTACATGCGTTGCGTAATTTTACGTACTATTGAGTATATATCGACTTTTAATAATTGATATTACACAGATATATATATATATATATATATATAAATATATTAGTAACTGTGCCCGCGAATAAAAAGTTCAGTGAAGCTGTCAAAGCCCTTAAGGCTAACAGCGTACGTTAGTTAAAAAAAACTTACCCGCGACTACATTCGTGTAGAACGAAAAATGATTTCCAAATTTTAACCGCTTTTATGGCTCCTAAAGGTAGTAGGAGGGTCATTTTAAATTAAAGCCTAAAGCGTTCTTCCATAACTGCGATGTAAAAATTTTTTTTTGAAACCATACCGGTAGTCCCTAAGTTTAGTGCGTTCAAACAAACTTTTATGTATAATGTATATGCAACTTGAATTTACGCTGTGTCTAGTTTTAGATGTCGCAAAATTGAAATTATAAAATGCACGTATGTTATCTTTTCAAGTATGTAACATGTAATGTGACATTTAAAAAAACATATCAAGAACCCACACGCATACAAACGCAACATACAAATTGGCGCCTAATGTAATCAATATTCTACTCATAAGCCGATATGTACAAATAAAGAATAGTCATACAGTACCTTTGTGAACGTCGAGTTCTTTGGACCCCCGTCACATTGTTCATAACATTGTACGCCGGTTGATATTATTAGCATAAGTGTAATCATGTACACAATTGCACATTATAACCTTGTTCTGTCGTCGTAAAATAGTTGCGCGTACCACAAACCTGCATAGTGTATCGACACTTGCATCGATATATCGATAATATATCATATCGATTATTTCATATATCCGTAACAAACCGTACGAATGTATCTCGTTACACGCATTTTTTTTGTATTTTCGTATTCAACGTACAAAGTGCGAAGGATGCGACGTTAACGTCATACCGTATGAAAAACTAGGGATTTTACGAAGCTTCGACTCCGACTTCGGCTTCGGTTTTTTTTTTTAAATCAGATGGTATATCGGAGATCGTAACACAACAAGTAACTATGGCTAGAATAGTTACGTACGAAATGTTTGATTATTCAAAGGATTCCTCTAAAGGGGTTTTTCTTAAGTTTTATTAAAGCTACCATATTTCGTCGCTTGTTGCAACGTCTAATATCGATTAATGTTATTCTGTAATATATAACTTATTTATTTAACACATCAGTCTAATTCTTTACCTCCATTTCGCATCAAACTCCTACTTCGACACCGATAAAGCAGATATAAACCTCCGGCTCCGACTCCGATTTACCGACTTCTGTAACATCCCTACGAAAAACGACTTGATGCCATAGTATTTCGACTATCGATTCTAAATAGTAGCATTGTCAGAAATTATAATAGAGATCTATATCGACATGATAACGCTGGATCTGATAGTATCGGATAAGAAAGTATAACGTTACCTCATTTCATACAAAATAGATTGAAAATCTCCTTTGAAAGGTACAAAAAACTGTCACGCAATAATGCAATGGATTTCATTGATAAAGATTATCTAAATAATTATTTTTCGGTACTATAAACAATACAATAGAAACGAATATCTATTCGTTTTTTTTTTTTTATATGATTTCATTATAATTCGCCTTTATCTTACTAACTTTCCTACCTTACTTTAAAAAATGGCGTTAAGACGGCCTTGATGCGATGATAGCTCAGTGGCATTGTGTATGAACGCCGCGTCAGTGAACGCGAGTTCGAATTCATGCGATGAGTCTTAGGTCGTGAAATCGCCGCAAAACATCGTGGTGAAATCATAGCGTGGTGGTAGGGCTTTTTCTAATGCCCGCCTGGTTAAAAACCAACCTCGAGCTGAAATTTTGCCATCAAATGTCTATAGGTGTGTTTCGTTAGTTGCACTAGATGGCCAATCCTTCCACTAGGCTTAGCGTTACCATAATCTTGCGCCACATCGTCACTTAACATCAGGTAACATTGTGGCCATAACGCTAAAACAAAACTGCTAAAAAAAGGCTATATCTCATATCGACATTTACATAACTTATTGATGTACGTATCGATGTTATGGATAACTTGCATCCCTAATTTCATTGTGTCCCATCGACCTTATGATCAAAGTTGCTCGTCGTTAGTGTATTACTTGATTTATGCATGTTAATCTTTTTTACAGTAGTGTAACTCAGCAATTATGTACGGTGATACGTAATATATCGTTTGATACCTGTCTTTATATTAAAACTAAAAAAAATGACAGTCGAAACACTACAATCGGACAATCAAGGCACCCGTTGAGCAATCGGCAATCTATCAGCGTTCATCGCTACTAACTAACCTGAGTTTGCATAGTCGTACGGCTTTTTCTAATCCCCGCCTAGCTAGCTACCACCCTCAAGTTGAAAATCGGCCCCCAAATACCGATAGGTACATTCCGGTAGTTGCACTTGAGAGCCAGTTCCTCCAAAGCCTTAGCGTGTCTACCAACTAGGGCAGTATCATCACGTCAGATCAGGTCAGAATATGGCCATAACGTTAAGCCTTAACTATAAAAAAAGTCTTTTGGGAAGTTGTATTTTGTTAGCCGTAAGAGAAAACAAATTATAGTATAGTTATCCCTTGCCCTTGCGCTGCTTGCCGGATGTCATGTTTAGGATCACAAAACTTAGTAAGTTAGGACCTGTTGGTTAGTTAGGATCGTAAATCTTTGCTCGTTTTCCGGCAGTAGCCTAAGCCGAGGTTCGACCATTTTGCCACCCTTGCGCCCGCTGCCCCGGGGCTGAGTGCCGTCAGCACTCGCCCCAAAAAGTTCGGTGAAGCTGTCAAAGCCCTTACGAGTAACAGCGTATTTCATGTCGAAAATAAAAAGCCTGCATACAAATGTAACTACCAGAAATATACCAGCGCAGTGTTTGTGTACCCGCAAGTTCACATAAAAGTACCCTAAGCCGCACTTCATAACAATATCTGTGTGTCACTTAAAGTCCTGTGAAAATTTTTAGAGTTTATTCGGTAAATACAGACAGAGACAAAAAAAGCTAAAATGTTTTTCTTTTTCATAATTACGGTGTATACATACTTTCTAAAGAAGCTCTTATCTCTATATTACATTCAAACTTTTCAATTTTATTTATCTGTATCGAAAAATGTTACTTAATATCGTTAACGTTGTAATTAATAATAAAAATAAACGGAAAAATATGTAACGGCTATAAAGAATCACTGGGGTGGAGTTGGAACCATCCGTGTTTCCATCTCTCATACCATCTTTCAGAGCGTTGCGACTACAATAGGAAAGATTTTTTGAGCGTCCTTTCCTACACTAGGCTTAGCGTTTCCACCATCTTTGCCACATCGCCACTTATTTATTTATTTTTTATTTTTTTATACTTAAGGTTTAGCGTTATGGTCATAATCTCACCTGATCTTAAGTGACGATACGGCCCAAGTTGGTAGACACGCTAAACCTGTGGAGGAACTGGCTCACAAGTGCTGCTGCCGGAACACACCTATTGGTATTTGGCGGTAGGTTTACAACTTGAGGGTGGTAGCTACCCAGGCGGGCATTAGAAAAAGCCCTACCACCATGCTATGGTTTCCTCACGATGTTTTCCTTCACCGAAAGCTCAAGCTCATTGTAGGTGCTTGGGTTCGAACCCACGTCCCTTGACGCGAAGTCGTGCACACTACCACTGAGCTATCATCGCGTATAGGTGATGTTGTAGACATAATCCTGACACTAATAAATTTAAAAACATGTCTAAAAGCGTAAATCCCGATTATAATTGCCAAGAAATATTTGATGTACAGATATCGCTCTATTACAGTTTTACTATACGTGTAGATTCTAACATGTAATTATTTCATTAGTTAATAATTTCAAATGTCCGTCTGGGTTTCGATCTCAGGGTTATTAGGTCATATGAAGAAATATTCCATTATCGATTGCAACGTTTTAGCTTTACATAATATTGTTTTGAGAATTCTTTAAGATTTTAATATATAAAACACCGGCATCCGAGATTTTGTCGCTTCTTTCTTTAACTTCGCCTAAACGAAAAATCGTTCTTGAATAGAGAAGAATTAGGAATCAAATCAATTATGAATTATGAAGCGATGATAGCTCAGTGGTAGTGTGCACGATTTCGCGTCAAAGGACGTGGGTTCAAATCCAAGCACCTACAATGAGCTTGAGCTTTCGGTGAAGGAAAACATCGTGAGGAAACCATAGCATGGTGGTAGGGCTTTTTCTAATGCCCGCCTGGGTCACTACCACCCTCAAGTTGTAAACCTGCCGCCAAATACCAATAGGTGTGTTCCGGCAGCAGCACTTGAGAGCCAGTTCCTCCACAGGTTTAGTGTGTCTACCAACTTGGGCCGTATCGTCACTTAAAATCTGGTGAGATTATGGCCATAACGCTAAACCTTAAGTATATTAAAAAAAAAACAAAAATCGGTTCGGAAAGTAACGCAGTCATCGAGAAGAACGGATACGAAAATCGATTTGCATTATTTTTTAGGTCTTATTCTTAACTTTTTTATATAATACATTAATGTTTACAGTAGTTATTATCGGATGTACAGAGAGGGGTGTCAATTCCAAACATCACGATCGCTCACGTATTGATCCACCCTATAATAGCCTTTTGACATCAAAACCCGTTTGACATGGTTCTTGAACCTACTGTTTGGTTAAAGATACCGAGCTATCGTCCAAAGGAGCTTAGTTAACAGGTTTTATAAGAAAATACAATTTTAGGAAGTTGCAGTTTCAATGTTCGTAGAAATCAATATAAAAAGCAGTCATCGGACAAAAACATAAAACGAAATTGCTGTGATAGTAATGGTAGTAAAAAATATAAAAGATATGATTTACCGCGAGATTTGAAAGAGCTTCTAAAAAAGTATAAATTATATTATCATATCTGAGATCAAATTTATTTTTACTCGGAAATCGGTTTTCCCGCAAGTGTTATATATATAAATGTATTCATATACATTTCAAAGTTTGATAGGTCAGTTGGTAGTGTGCATTGACGCCCTGTCAAAGGGTGCGAGTTTAAATCCATGCAAAGAGTATGAGCTTTTGGTCAAGGGAAACATCGTTATGAAATCTAATGCCAACCTGGTCACCTACCGCTTTCAAGTTGAAAATCCTGCGATCAAAAAATAGGTATGTTCCAGTAGTTGTATTTGACAGCTAATCCTTCCATCTTGAGCCACATCGTCGCTTAACATCAAGTGAGGTTGTAGCCATAATGCGAAACTTATTAACAATATAAAAACTCATCTTACTTGCGTGTATAAAAGGTATTGAATAAAAATCAACAAGAACGTTCGAAAACTCAATTTCACATTCAACTTCGATCATTAAGGGCTCGTAAAAGTACGATTTCACGTTCGAGCGAATTTCGTTTTAGCAAAAAGTATATTATTATATTAATTAAATGGAAGTGAACTCGGAATTAAATTATAAGGCGCTGAGATTAAATAATTAAGTTTTATATTTCTCGTTTATAAGGTAAATTTGTTTCGGTTCCATTGAAGGACTACCCCTTTTCGTGTTTTAAACACAATAAACCCCATTTATAACTGTAACTTATTATTCATAACTGTTATTGAGTAAAATTCATTTTTTTAATTAGTCGTGGAAGTATTATTTGCTATAGAAAGTTAACAAAAGTACCGCACGGTGGGCATATTGGTTAAAACAGTTGCCTCAATGCAACCGCCGCACGGTGGTCGTCTATATAGAAGAGGTTGGACATAGGACACTAAAAATATTAATCGTAATTTTACAAAACCATAAATTATTCGATTATTCGATTTCTATAATAAAAAGCAATAGAAATGAGTGGACCTATACTGCAACAGTAAATTGAATAAAAGTGTTCTTAATATATGGGAAGCAAATTAAAATGAGGAATATATATCTCGTGGTTTTCGTTCGTTAACCTTCTGACAATTGCACACTAGTATCTTGTCATAATATGAGACAATTTAAACGTAAAAATAAAGACAAAGTAACATGGTGTGCGTTTTTAGCACTTTGTGAGCTATCGCACATATTAGATTTTTTTTTGTAGCTAATTTAAATTCGTACGATTGTAAATTATAGGTTTCAACGCTAATCTATTTTTCTATTAGAAAGCAACAAAAAATGCTCTAGATTCGAGTCCCGGACAGGACGATTATTCATGTTATCCACAAATAGGGGAAAGCACCCATACTACGTGACCTATTTTTGAATATTTTTCTGCCCGACCCTCCCCTCGCCGACTACTCGTACAATATGCCAAAGACCTTTTTCCTCTTAAAGTTTTTACGTAGTATTGACAAGAATAATTGTTAATAATTTCGCAGGCAGAAACTGAAACAATTATTTGACTCATATTCGTCTTTATTAATACGGCGTTACTGACCGCTTTTTCTAAATTAATGTTACATGTCAATAAGGTCCATAATGGAATGTCAATTTTGGCGCTTACGCCCTTTTGTAATTGGCTTTGTTTGTTTTCATTATTCGAGTGCTAAAAAGCGCATAATCTATCTCGGCGAAATCGAAAACGTATTAATTAATCTGAGCCACTCGACCCCCGCTCCTGTGACTGAGCGTAGTATTTTGAAGACCCCCTTAAACGGGTCACATAGTGTGGATACGTTCTCTAATTGTTCCGAGTTCGGTTTTTATTTTGTGTGTGTTGTATTCTTCTCTGTCCTTCTCGAAACATTGTTGCCATTGCCTACAAAAGCAGATGCAAAATGAAAAATGTTTATTTGAAGTCCTTTGTTTGTCTGTTCCTTGTACGCGTATCAAATTTGAAACGGCGGTAAAATGAATTTAATGAAAGTAAATTGTGAAATTTACTTCGTCGCGCTAACTCCAACTTAACGGACAGTCTAAGGTTATATTTTGCCCCCGTACTGTATTGTAATGCTAAAAATAGCGCTTCGTGAACAAGGTTCTTTGAGCAGTACGAAATTGCCTTTTGAGTGGGAAATATTACAATATTAAATAAATTTCAACTAGCTAACTTCACAGACCTTGTTCTGCCTTTTCGAGTAGTTAATCACAAAGACTACAGCGACGTCTATCGCGTTATGATCACTTATTACTGACTTATGACTGGCTCTCAAGTGCAACTGCCGGAACACACCTAAAGGTATTTGGCGGCAGAATTTCAACTTGAGGGTTGTAGCTAGCCAGGCGGATATTAGAAAAGCCCTACCACCATGCTATACATGCTATGCTTCACTGAAAGCTCAAGAAGACGCGTTGTAGCTGGATTCGAACTCACGACTCTTGACGCGGCGTCCGCGCACACTACTAACAGAGCTATTATCGCTTCGAAATCGCATCGCATCATTTTGGCGTCCATAGGTAATATACATTACCCACATCGATTTTAATACAATAATATTTTTTTATAAAAAATACTTTTAATTAAAATTGTAATGGATTCCAGTCGAGTTTCGACCACTGGGCGGACATTAGTTTTATTTATATTACATGTCTAAACAGGCAATATTCCGTATTTAGTATGGTGTAGCGGTACTGAATGTCTCCTTGAAGTTTCCTCATGTTTCCGGTGAACTCGGTTCAACTTACCTTCGTTTTCCTACTGTTGTACGTACTCGTAGGTCGGAGCTGAACGTGCCCGGTGCGAGGTCATATCGTGAATTAGTTGAGCCCGTGGCGCCGTCCGCGACTAAACACAAAAAAAATGTTTTTCGTGGGAAAAAATTATTTAATATATATATATATATACACGAATAGGAGCAAAGAGGTATTAAAAAAAAGAAAAAAAAACGATTTTTCCCTCGGATCCAGTATTTTATTCTGGATGGAAAGAACCCCATATCTTTTTCGTGTGGTAATTGGAATTTAACAATATACATATTGAACATACAAATTCACTATCGCATTTATAATATTATTTAAGATTACGTGATAGGTAAAAAGTAGGATTAATGCGATGATAGCTCAGTGGTAGTGTGTACGAATCCACCTACAATGAGCTTGAGTTTTCGGTGAAGGTAAACATCGTGAGGAATCCACAGCATGGTAGTAAGGCTTTTTCTAATGCCCGCCTGGCTAGCAACCACCGTCAAGTTGAAAATATGCCGCCAAATACCAATAGGTATGTTTCGGCAGTTGCACTTGAGAGCCACTTTATGACCATAATCTCACTAACATGCCCATGTAGGTAGACATGCTAAACCTTTGGAGGAACTGGCTCTCGAGTGCACGTGCAAGTTACCAGATGCTTTCACAATTCTACTCCCTGACGGGGGCATAAGAGTTTCCCCGCACTGAGCCGTTCAGTGTTTGCATCCTCCAAATGATATCTGTTACTCTTAAAGTTGCTACTTAATAAATACGTGCGGAGGGAGCCATAGCCGCAGCTAGCTTACTAATAAAGCTATGATAAACTGTGTGACATACTCATTTAGCTACCAATTATGGCCGTCACGTCGCCGTGGTACGATTCCGTTCTCGGTTCATTATCGCAGAGCCCGTACAAATGCACGAATTAATCGTTTCTATGTTATTTTCCTACTGTACACGATATGGATGCACTTATCGTGCAGCTTGTGTCGCGTAATAGAGTAAAAATTTATTAGTATCGCATATGCAGACTGGTCATTCGATTGATCCTATTGAAAATTATTTTTAAATTGCTATTGTGTGGGAATATTTATTAAATTTACATTAACTGTTGATGACTCGCGGCTTCGTGCGCGTTTTAGACGCAGTAGTTATTCCTTCTCTCTCTCGTAACTTTATTTCTATACGTATTCTATTATATTTAAAATTGCTTTTTCTAGTTATTTGTAAGATCCACTATGTATTCTAAAATAAAATACTATTGAAATAAGTTCAGTTAGCGGAACAAAAATGACGTGGGTGTAATTTATTTCTTAATAAAACCTGATCACAAGTCTTTAGGACAAATGTCATTTCCTTAACTCCTTCCTAGTACATACACTCATTGATTCTTGTAACCCATTTTCCGAGTAAGTCCGCAATAATTTCCTTGACTAGTCAACGTTCAGATATAACAGACAGGTTGATAGCGATGGGTTTTCCCGCCGAGAAGCTGGAGGGTGTCTACAGGAACCACATCGACGAGGTCTACAGGTTCCTCGAGAAGATGCACAAGGAGCATTACAAGATATACAATTTATGTTCGGAGCGATCATATGATAAAAGTAAATTCCACGAGCGGGTGAGTTAATATTATTATTATTATTATTTTATTTCAGATGTCAAGGATCCATATGTAATTATAGCTCGGTGGTAGTGTGTACGACTTCGCGTCAAGGGACGTGAGTTTGAATCCAAGCACCTTCAATGAGCTTGAGCTTTCGGTGAAGGAAAACATCGTGAGGAAACCATAGCATGGTGGTAGGGCTATTTCTAATGTCCGCCTGGCTAGCTACCACCCTCAAGTTGTAAACCTGCCGCCAAATACCAAATAGGTGTGTTTCGGCAGCTGCACTCGAGAGCCAATTCCTCCACAGGTTTAGCGTATCTACCAACTTTGGCCGTATTGTCACTTACGATCAGGTGAGATTATGGCCATAACGTTAAAACCTTATGTATATAAAAAAACTAGACAATAGACCAATGAAGTGACGAGTTAAATTTATAAATATACTAATTGGTGCTACTACAAGTAACAGTCTTCTTCTTTTAACAATCCCAAAAACGTTGAATAAAATTTTTAACATTAAATATACAACAGTAAATAGAGACGAAAATGATATACATGCAATGACGTCGACGATACCAGCTAGTGTATTAATGTAATTTATATTAACAATAAGGGAAACCAGTACAATAAAAAAACAACCTCACATTATCATATAACGACAGATAGCCAATGTTTCGTACGTTCGTAAGTATCAATGACCGGTACAAGTTTTATAATTGCATTGGGGCTATCGCGTATTCTAAATGTATTTTATTTCCTCACGCATATACAGCATAAATATCATCGGCAATAGTAAACGCGAGCCCCGTAGAATCCAGTGACTAGATAGATGTAGGTACTAACAAAAACGTGTAAGTATATTTTTCTATTCTTTGTTCTTACATAAGTATATCAAACGCTGTTACGTTTATCATTTGTGTAGGTATGTTGTATGTATTTCTATATATTATTAGCGGATCTGTTAGGCAGACGTTCTGGCGTTAATAGGTCGTGTATTGAGTAGAAAAATACGAGCTATACCCGCGTCTTCGTTCGTGTAGAGTTACTTAACATAAACTAGATAGAAAAAAATAGAACTTAACATAAAAAGAACCATACGTCCTTTTCTGTACCCATGGTAATGTATATATAAAATTTCGTGATTGGTTTAGCGGTGATGCATTGACCTTTCTTTCTTGCGTACTTTTTTTTGTGTTTACTGGACTCCTAAGGGTTGTATTGTGATGGTAATCATCCTATAACATTCCTCTCTATAGGGCAGTCAAAGCTAAAAAGAAAATTCAAATGTTACTGGTAGTTTCTGACATTATTAATATGTTCGAACATAATCTTCGACTTTATTATAGTAGTAAAAAAAATTAAACATTCCGGAACAGCCCTGGGAATATCAAGGATTATATTTTTTATCTCGAAAACCGTAAAAATATATACTCCGCCTACTGCTATACTATACTATAGCTAAAAATCATCTAGTTAACCGTATAATCGATAGTATATAACGACAAATCCTAAGAAATTAGTTGGGCTCAATGTTTTTTTTCTCATAGTGATACTGCAAATTAAGGACACTTTTATTAAACAATACGCTCCAGAAACAACGGAGATCAAACTTTCTGCCAGTCTATATAGTACTACCGACTTTTATTGCGATGCCAGCTCAGTGGCAGTGTGTACGGACTGCACGTCGAGGGACGTGAGTTCGAATCTACCTACAATGAGCTTGAGCTTTCGCTCAAGGAAAATATTGTTATGAAACCATAGTATGGTGGTAGGTTTTTTCTAATGCCCGCCTGGCTAGTTACCATACACACGATGAAAATCTGCCACCAAATACCAATAGGTACGTTCCGGCAGTTGCATTTGAGAGCCAATCCCTGTCCAGGTTTAGCGTGTCTACCAATTTGGGTCGTATCATCACTTAAGATCAGGTGAGATTACGGCCATGACGCTAAACCTTAACATTATTTGGTCCTTCGAGCGTAATTTAGAAAGATATTTACGTAGGCTAGAATGACAGCGGCGATTAAATATCGGATCTTTTGGTGGTTTCACCGTTGATTTTGAGTTATTCTGTGCTTTTCAACAGGCAGAGTGCCATAATTTTGTCATTACGGTAGATATGAAGTTCCTTACGATATTTGGTCCTTCGAGCCTAACTTAAAGGAGATTTTGTCACGTTACTATTGAATAAAATACAACTTAGGTTCTTGTGTGATCTAGTCATGACGATATCGGTGCACGTGTCGGAAATTATCGTCACTTTATAACGAGTATTCAAGTGTAATATCGCGGCCGTGGTTTTTAGCGTCACACGGCGGTGCCAATGTGTCATTCACGACCGGCGTGTTGTCATCGCTCGGGTGACTGTGACCGTCGTCGGCCGGGTCAAACGGAAATGTTCTCGAGGTTTATTTTATATAACGTGTTGTGTTTTGTCTGTCACCGTTTGATCCGCCTTTTTATGACGTATTTCGCAAAAGCGAAGCGATAACAAGTATCGCTGAGTGTTCGCTTCGTAATGGCGAATTCGCAACGTGTATCGGTTTTAGTTTACTGTATACTGTTAACTAGATACGCCCGCAACTTCATTCGCGTGGTAGTAGAAAATTATTTAACACAGCCGTGCTCCTATTGGTAGTACCGTGATGTTAAATATCCTCAAGCCTACGTCAATGGTTGGTCTATCAAATACAATATATTTTTTTTAATGCGACTGCTGTTTCTAAGTTCAGCGTGTTCAAATAAACACACTCTTGCGATTTATAATTTTAATATAAATAAATAAATAAAATTAAATATATATAATTTGCAGGGTTTTGTTTTATACTTAATGTTTAGCGTTATGGCCATAATCTCACCTGATCTTAAGTGACGATACGCCCCAAGTTGGTAGACACGCTAAACCTGTGGAAGTACTGGCTCTCAAGTGCAGCAACTTGAGGGTGGTAGCTAGCCAGGCGGGCATTAGAAAAAGTCCTACCACCGTGCTATGGTTTCCTCACGATGTTTTTCTTCACCGAAAGCTCAAGCTCATTGTAGGTGCTTGGATTCGAACTCACGTCCCTTGACACTACCACTGAGCTATCATCGCTTGGGAATATTTGAATAATACCTCAATACTCATAAATACATATATATGTTCAATGTCAAAATTATGCCATGATACATTTTAACCTCTAAAATAAGTCGTTTATAATTGGACAAAATTTGAGAAATTAAATCAAACTGAACAATTTATTGTAATAATTACCACTGTTATTTTATTCAATGAAATAAATAACATATAATAAAACATTTTTTATCTTTAATTAAGAAGGAATTAGATGTTAAAGTTTTTTCTTTGCATAATTTTATAAATAAAATAACTAAAATATATATAATATAATAACCAATAAAAGTATAAATTTGATTTTTTCTCTTAGATTTATTCGTTTAGCAAATCAATATATTTTGTTTATTTTTTTAAACACATGCATATTGGCAACATACAAAAATGCACATGACACTAAATATAAAAACTGTTACATGTACACTATTGTAATTAGAATTTTGTTTCTAAGACAACATTTTAATACTAAACTTTGGTAATAAAATATACGGAACGTAGAAAAAAATATATATCATCGCATTACTAAGTTTATATGTAGTTCAATATTCATTCAGTAACCACAAAAAGAATGATGACTATATATATGTAGGAGACGCCCAAGCATAGGCCCGATTGCTTTGATATTTGACATTCTTTCACAACGTGTCTACGTTCCATTCAAACATCCACTCAAACAGATTTTATGACCCCGAGCGCTTTAAGAGAGAAACGGGAACGAACTCCCGGCCACCGTATATTATTGTATGTAAATCTATACAACTTAACACGCAGCCTCGTGCCCGTTCCAAATACGACGACGGTTTCTACATAAATAAATAATATTACATAAAAAAAAAACAATTCATCTCGAGAACCGGACGCGCTTGACACGATTCCTCTAAAAACCGGGTTCAGTTTCTGGAGGGCGGATCAGTTTTAATGAGGTGCTAAATTAATAATTTGTCAGAGGACATCGGCGCGACTCAGTTCGAGTCAATTACGGAGGCGCTCGCCTCTCAAAATATTAAACCTGCTATTGTAAGAACACGGCTAAGAACGCGATCGCCGTGCCATAGATGAACATTAACTCAGCTCGTTCACTTTACCGGATAATGGAAATGAAATAACCCTGTAGATTGCTTCCTGGTATACGTTTTTATTAAGGTGCATTTTGCATGGTGGTAGGGCTTGTTCTAATGCTCGCCTGGGTAGCTACCACGCTCGAGTTGTAATCCTGCCGCCAAATACCAATAGGTGTGTTCCGGCAGCTGCACTTGAGAGCCAGTTCCTCCACAGGTTTAGCGTGTCTACCAACTTGGGCCGTATCGTCAGTTAAGATTAGATGAGATGATTATGGCCATAACGCTAAACCTTAAGTATAAAAAGGTGATATTCAAAAACCTATTTTTTATATTACCTATTGGCTCATGCCAAGGCGAGAGGGGCATGCGGCAAGAATCATCAGGTTATAACCACTAAAGGCACCACGACGATGCCTCGATATCCCGTGTTGCCAGAGACAAGGGCTGCTCCTGTTCACACTTCTTCTAATCTTTAACGGGAAATCCCCTTGTGCACTCTACTATAATACCTTCACAACATTCAAGATTGCAACTAAATAAGTTTATGTGTTATTGTTGTAATGAATAGGGTTTCAAGCACTAGAGGTTCTTGATTAAGGACGATTCAGGATAGGCAATGCACTAAGAATACTTCTGGTATTACAAGAGTCAATAGACTGTGGTCACCGCTTGTTTGCTATCATAGTGGTAGAATAATTAGATTAGAGAATTAGATGCCTATAGCCTAAACTGCGCATTAGGTATATAATGTATAGAGCTCTCTCTTTTGTTCACTTTGCGTTACATATTTTAACTCTTTCATGTAACAAAATGTGTCTAAACCGTGACGTTGCTTTAAAATTTGATTATTAAATCTGATCGAATTGTTATGACTTCGGGACGTAAACTTCCTTCCAATCCCCGGTGCTTATGCATTGAGAGATATATTCGTAAATTGATTTTACTAATTCACCCACGTAAAAGGACGGGTAGTTGGTTAGTAGATTCGAAACAATTAAAATAATAAATAGTAGGTCATGGTCGTGGTATTTTTGTAAGCTTCAGCTTCAGTTTATTTGACTGGGTTATTTGTTCCAAGTGCTCCTCCATCGCGTAATATAGGTCAATCGATACCTATATATTTACAAATCTTTGCAAGCACTGCAGTTACTAAAATGAGCGAACGTTGTGATATTGGAAGCCTTTGACGATGATTTAGCTGTTTTCTATTTATTTAATTTTTTCAAATTATATATTATTAAAATTATGATAATTTATATTTATTGATAAGATTAATGTTTATGATTCTCGTATATCTTTTTGATGATAAAGTTCTGGGTGGTTCATTATTGTTTTAAATTGTCTCTATTTAAGTGATTTCTTTAAAACAAAAAGTCTGTAAAGCGATGGCGCTGCACCTGATGATAAGTGCAGTATATTTATAATAATGGAAATCACGGATAGATTATAATTGCATCGGAGGACACCGCTGGTGGCACCCAAAACGTGACAAACGAATAGATAGCCTTGCAATCTAGCGAACCTCAAAATACTTCAATATACATTGACTGGGCCCCAGACGCGTCAGCTTAGATAAATATGATTGGTGGGTTTATTTTTTGTTGCAAATTGAGTTTTAAATCAGATTCAATGTTAATCGGTTCATGTATTTTTTACCTTTACCAGGTGTAGGAATCCAACTGGAAGCGATGCGTAAGCAAGTAAGAGGGGTATAGGGTCGTCATAGGGATTTTGGTAGATATTTCTGGTAATTCGCACCGGATGAGTTCTGTCGTAGCCTGCTCAGGCAAACTTCGAAGAGAGATCTTTAAATAGTTGGGTATACGCTGTTAGCTTGGGCTGTCAAAGCTTCACCGAGCTTTGGAGGCGAGTATTAAGGCACTCAGCCCGAGACAAGGAGCACAAGGGAGTCGTGAAGTGGCCGATCTCCGGCTTGCGCTGTTGCCGAGACTTACAAGTGCCTTTGTCGGAACACTTTAATATGAGCCTAACTACAGATTTTTAACGAAGAGATCATCAGAAAATGCCTTATTCCCATATTATTGATTGATTGATCATCAATTGATGCGTTGTTCAAACACTCTACCATTGGTCTATCGTTGCCATTGGATTAATTATAACTCGATAGTCTTTATACAAAGTAGCGATGCCCGCGATTTCGTTCTCGTTGAGTTGAAGTAATATTAACCTAAGTTACTAAGTCCTAAATTATGCCAGTGAAAGTCCCGTCAAAATCAGTTCAACTATTTCAAAGGTTAGCCGTAACAAACAGTCATAATTTTATAAAAAAAATTCTGTTATTCGTAAAGGTGTTGTTTTGACATTACATTTTATTTTCTTCTATATATTATTATATATAATTAAAAGTATACATTTTGCAGCGGTGATAGCTCAGTAATGTGTACGGACTCCGCGTCAAGGGTGTTCGAATCCACCTACAATGAGTTTGAGCTTGGAAAACATCGCAAGGACACCATAGCACGGTGGTAGGGCTATTTCTAATGTATGCCTGGCTAAATACTACCCTCAAGCTTAAAATCTGCCGCCAAATACCAACAGTTGTGTTCCGGCAGTGGCACTTGAGAGCCAGTCTCCCACAGGTTCAGCGTACCTTAACTATATAAAAAAAAATTGTGTAAATTATCCGGTTTTATTTTTGTGACATAATGAATTATTTGAACATGTGTCATACACCTTTTCGACGATCCACACAAGTCATCTTGAACTGTGTGTAATTATACGAGGAAAAGTTTTTTGTTTCAACATGTTTCAAACTATTGTCACCGAGCGGAATTCGGTTTCAGTGCTCGTGCGATTTGCGTCAAGTTTACGCAAGGACCTCGGTCGCGGAACGTGACAATCGTGTTCTGTCAGCGAGAAGGTTTAGGACGGCCAATGTCATTGTTAATGGGGGGGTTCGGGTTACGTAAGTTGTACTTACAGCACGCCAGCTGAGCTGCCGACGGGCTGCCTTATCTGTATGAAATTATATGTACTATACAGAGAGACCAAAGTGGCAACGTGACGTGAGTCATGTTAAGTCCTCCTTACAACGGAGTACGTGTGTCATATCGCGTGCATGTCGGACGATAGAATTTTTTACTATCCGATTATTAGGTACGGTAGTGAAAAAATTCCGTGCAATTATTTCACGTACGTGTATTGTCAGGTTTTTTGAAATGAAAGCTTCTATAGGAAGGTTTGGATAGGTAGTGAATTCGTGTAAGTCGTCGTCCACATGGTCACGTGTCATGTTGACTATAAATAATACTTATTATTATAACTTATTCCGCTGTGAACAGTTTCGATTTACAAGTTTTAATTTTACGATCAATCAATTAATTTTGATAACCAATAATAACAACTGTTTGTTTATTTGTTTTAAGTTTTCACTTCTGTTGGCAGTTCATTTGACTGCTTTGAATTTTTTTTTTAATTCTTTGTGGCAGTGGTCCGCAAACGCGGCTTGCGAGCCGCATGCGGGCTTTTGACTACTCGACGCCGGTTATTCCACGGAATGTTTAGTGGAGGCACGGAATAGTGCTTGTTTTCTTACCTTGTAAAGACACGAGTAAAATTTTTACAATAGTTACTTTCCAAGGAAATGCATGGCCAATGTTCACCTTAGTGCAGTATTTTTAGTTACTTTTAATAATACACTTTATATTATTTAACTAGTTATATTTTAAACATTTTTTATATGTATGTTATCAAATTTAATTTAATTTACTGTTACCTAAATATATACTTAGTTAACAAAGGCAATCTCGAATGTACTTTTAACCCAAGTTATTTCCGTAATATTGTCTCCTATTAAAGTATAGCTGAAGTTAAAGAAAATTGATCTTTGAATCAATTTCCATTGTGAATTGTCTATATTTGGCTTTTTGGCAATGACAAGGTTGCCGACCACTGCTTTATAGGATTAACCTTTGGGGCTATAATTTCACTTGATGTTAAGCTACAATGTGGTCGAATGAAAAGACTGATTCTCAAATGCTACTGCCGGAATACACCAATAGGTAAACCTTTATAAACATAACGGTTTATTACATAATTTATAAACATAGCGAGCCATGTAGACACCAGAAAATGTGGACATTACATATGTTAACTTATCGTAAAGAACTTATATATATATATATATATGTTTCGGTGCTACATTTGAGAACTCCAACCCCTATTCAAAGTTTTATGTATTACCATTTAAGGCCGAACTGATTAACTTGTACAGAGTAGAAAACTGCCACAAGCCTGGCAACATTTATTTAAGTTAACAGTGATTGTTTGATTAAAAGCAAAATAAAATAATCAGTCCCCAAAATTATGTTATTTTCACTATATATATATATATGTCAATTTTCCGAAAATTTTGTATTTTCAATATAACACGGGAATTACTCAAGACCGGATTTATCTATAGGCTAACTAGGCTGCAGTCAGCGGCTCAAGTTCAAAAAGGCCTACATGCAAGTTGTTAGTAAATATAAAATAATACACACTGAACGCGACAATTGAAAGGGCCCGATAAGTGGAACAGCTTAGGGCCTCTTTTCATCTAAATCGGGCCCTGGAAATACTTAATTAATAAGTACCTGCTTGGTTGACAGGTATACTTTCCTTTACCTATGTTTTATTTTTATATTATCTATAATAGTGGAAGTATATATTAATAACTTACTGGCAATACCATTGACAGGTGGTGACTCTTCGATAACGTCGTGTACGCGTTAACAATTCCCCCGTCTATTTGATCTAAGAGCATATGTTTTGCTACAACAATGTGTGCCAACAATAAAAACAGTTGTTAAAACCCAGGTGCGACTGTAAATGACTTGACCAAAAAAAAATAATATATATATATATAAATAATTTAAACATTAGCCGTTTGTATAAACACGAGTTTCGTTAAATACCTAATGGTTGTGTGATAAGGAACGAAAGAGAAGGTTGAAAGAACATGATTACATATGATAATGTTAAGATTGATGTGTGGTGTAACTAGAATGCATGGAGTTTTCGCCGGAATATTGGAGTTGTTATTTTTTTTAAAATAATTTATAGATATAGTGTTAAGGCCACAATCTCACCTGACGTAAAGTGACGATGTGGTCAAAGATGGTGGACATGATAAGCTTAGTGGAGGGACTGGCTCTCAAATGCACCTTCCGGAACACATCAATGGTTATTTGGCGTCAGATTTTCTATTTGAGAGTGCTAGCTAGCCAGGCAGGCATTAGACCGTGCAATGTTGATGCCTCAATTAACTTATCTTTATTTATTGTTGGCTGACCCAGTGAACTATGTATCACCTACAACGTTTTTCAGTATTAGTAAATTGAACGAACGGCGTCCCGTTCACTGACTCATTGTCCATATTATGCGATTAAAAAAAAGTTCTGTTCGTTTTTTTTTTATTTCATACAAACCTTGTCCTGAGAATGACGAACACAATAAAAAAATAATTATCCAAATTGATGCGGTCGTTCGGAAGTTATGCGCGTACATACATTAATATACATAGATTCATATAACATGTCACGTGGATAATTAATTTAATTTAGATAAAAGGTATTACTCGAAGGTTTTTCTTTACAATAATGAATATAAGAACTATAACGAATATAAACCTGCTATTTTAATCCATGTAACGTAGGTATACAGTATCCTCTCTGGCAAGGATGTCGGCCGAGATCGAGTACTGTCCAAAGGAGCTTTCGTGTATCGGGTACAATTAGAGGGGCCTTGGTGTAGTTACCACGTTTAAGATATCATATACAATAATAACTTACGTATACTTACGTTTTCTTCTTCACGTCCGATGTCTTCGGACCCTACCTTTTGCTTCACCAAGGCCAATTGTTATGCCAGTTTTTATTTACCTCGATACTAGAGTTTTTCCGCACGACCGTACATCTCGGACTGCTCATTTTAATTGACGGCCAAATTCTTTTGTCTATTTGATTCGGTGTCTTCTTCCTTCGAAATATTACATTTAAACGTTCTATATGCAAATATTTTTTAAAATGCTATGATACTTGATATGAAAATAGTAGTATACTATTGGAAAACCTTCGGGTTCTCCTTTCGAAATAATATAATAATGAAACAATAATATATATAATAATAATAATATAGATAACAGACTGTTAGGGATAGAACTAATTAAAGCCAATCATTATTAACAGTTAGGTTCTGTAGAAGGTTCTAGTCGCGCATATTAGATTAATTTTACGCGCCCCTGGCACGGTTTTTCCTCAAGGCTATGAGGATACGAAGCTCTTCAAAAAGGGATTGAAATAGGGTCTTGAAGTTCGGCAACATGGTTGTGATACCTGTGGTGTTACAGCTGCTCATAGGCAATGGTAACTATTTACCAGATGGGATGTCTGGTTTGCTGCACAATAGTATTAAATATATTTGTGTGTTTGCTACATATACTTTAGAATTTGGAAGTTAAATTGTAGGAATGAATGATAGCTCGGTGGTAGAATCTACGGACCAACGCCGCGTCAAGGTATTTAAATCCCTATTAAGAACTTGAGTTTTCGGCTTAGAAGCAATATTGTGATGAAAACATGTTGGTTGGGGGTTTTCTAATGCCTGCCTGGCTATAGATATCAACCTCAAGTAGGAAATCTGTCTTCAAATACCTATGTATTTAAGAACAGACCTCAATCTCTTCATTAGGCTTAAGGTGTCTATCATCTTGGGCCGCATCGTAATCATGTGAGATTGTGGCCATAACTATACAAACTTATAAACCATATAAATATATATAATGGCATGGAGTATGAATCCTGACATTTCGCAAAAATTGCTAAAAGAGTTTTGACTAGGAATCAATATTCACATTTATAATATTATACTTTGTATGATAATTATTACTAAATGTGTAACTCGATATTAAAAATGTGTTTTTTCGATGAATACAGTAATTTGAACATTGCGTAATTCTTTCGTAAGGCAAGTGTCAGCTGGACGGACGTATTTCGAGACAATAAAATAGTTAACACTGTTTACTGAATTCAAATAATGTATGGATGATTAATATCGAATTGGGACCCGTGTAAAATTACAATGGGTTCAATTACAACTACAAAGTGCAAATAAATCATTATCCGAATAATGTCTCGTACGAAAGACCTTGGTGCCAAGCTGTCTAGATATGGAAGTTGTTCGTCCTTCCTCCATATTACAATGTTGCAGTTTAACATTGAGCAATATGTATCATAATATTGTATTATTTGAATTTCACAGCAGTGTTTTTTTTTTTTTTGTAGTAACGCAATGAATTTATTATATACATGCATTTTTTTTATAAATAATTGGTTAAGCGGTAGTACCACAACCTTACTTCCAAGTTCTTACCGTTAAGCCAAGTGGTAGGACTGGCTCTCAAGTGTAGCTGCCGGAACACGACGTTGGTATTTGGGAACATGACGTTGGGTGGTACTTGGTTATGGTTTCGTCATGATGTTTCCCTTCACCGAAAGCTGAGGATCATTGCAAGGCTTCGAACTCACGCCCATTGAAGCGGCGTCTGTACTCACTACCAATTGAGCCATCATCGCTTCTAAACTGGTACACGGGAGAGTAACACTCTTGCTTCCTGACAAATAAACAAGTAGTGATGTTTTCCTTCCCCGATAGCTCAAGCTTATTGTAGGTGTATTTGAACTCACGTACATTCACACGGTGTCCGTAGATACTACAGATCCTGAAACATGTTGTCTACTTAGGTGCGTTTGCACACTTATTGTATGCTTGGATGCTGGGTGTAGTGAGAGACAGCGCTTTAGTAGTTCCATTTAACTGCGCAAAGCAGTGTTATTGTTTCCAATGGTTCCGACCTTCTCTGAAGTTGGCAGACTTTCTAACGATGAAATATTGATCCTGGCTTCTGTTCATCTCATCGCCAGCAGGATCTCGAGTAGGATGTCACTTGTGACGCCCAAGTCCTCTTGATTCGGCGGCAATGGGGCTTGTACTATCGGATCAAACGTTTGCATGGTGGTAGGACTTTTTCTAATGCCCGCCTCGCCAGCTACCACCTTTTATTTGTTAATATGGTGTTAAAAACCCAAGTTTTTACGGATCCTCAACGCAACGCGAAAACGCATTACCCGGGCTCAAGTCAGTAGCGTGAGGGGCATTTAGCGACCCATTGGGTGCTAATCACCCAACACTACCCACTAAAACGTACCACGGCGACGTTTCAAACTCCCGTGTTGCCGGGAATCAGGGACAGCTTTCACAATACTTCTATTCTGGCCAGCTACCACCTCAAGTTGGAAATCTGCGGCAAATATCTATGAGTATGTTCCAACTATTGCACTTGACAGCCAGTCCCTCTTAAGGTTTAACGTGTCTACAATGATGAGATAATTGTGGGTACAATACTTACCCTTAACTAAAAAAAATAGTTTTTCACATATTAATTTTTTTTACGTGATAAGTGACGTTTTTTTTTTAGTAACTATCTGCCGGACTGCATAATAATATACGTGTACTAATATTAATAAAAATATATAATATTTAATAGTGAATAAGGTCAAGTTTTGAATATATGATAATGAATATAAAGATTAATATTGATGTCGCATTTGTCATTTCATACGAACGTTATAAAAAAATTTACGTTTGTGAACATACAATGTAAACTCTATTTAAGTCCATCGGTTCATCTCTTTTTTTTTTTTTTCATTTACTGTATAACGTTTGGCCTCAGTCCCACTTGGTGGAAAGTGGAGGCGAGTTTGAAGGTGTAGCGCCTCCGTGCAGTAAGAGCTGTTCCATTCTTCGTTTGCAGAACCTGATTTTATAGGAATACGGAAAATCATATGCCGGTAGTAAGTTCCACCCCTTGGCGGTTTGCAAAAGAAAGAATCTTGGTGTATATCAATAGTTTATTAATATAATCTAATAATATATAGAATATTATAGAAGGTCTGTATATTATCCAGAAAAGATAACTGTTCGAAACTTAAAGTAAAACAAAGTCGGTGTAGCTAATGTTTTCTACTTTAATATTATAAAGCGGTAACCTTTGTTCATTTTAACGCGATAATCTTAATAACTATAAGACGCATTTCAAAATCTCGTTTTGTATTTGATAGCGCAATCATTGACGAAGGTTTATAATGTTTTACATCTCGCTATCACCAATAGGAACAAAGCTGTATCGAGAAAAATTATATAAACGGGCATAAATTGTTAAATAAACATTTAATTCCAAGTGTTGCCCAAACGCAAGCGCAAGACATGAATTAAGCCAGCCTTGGTATTGTGCTCTCAGTCTTGGTCTTGATATATTATGTACCAAATAGGTATTATTAGATTAATGCGGTCGGTATTACTATTTAGTATCCTTTGTTGTGCAGAAATATCCTAACTACACCACGTTTAAGGTAAAAAGTATTTTTCAATAATAAAAGCGGATAAATTGCAAAATATGAACGAAATCCGAAAAATCTACTAAATGAAGGACTTTTGACGTATTCTTCGATGCTGACTGTATAGAATGTGTTTTGCTATTTATCTTAAGATCCATCTGATTCATTAGGAAATGACTTAAACGTGCCTTTAGGAAAGTCGACATTTCATTCAATAATACTATCACTCCAGTGCCTACAAGGTATGAACAGTGAGGACGATTGTTTTTGAATTGACTGCGACACCGCAAGAGTCTCACAGGTTCAGTCTTGTCTCAGTAGTCTTGCTGAATCCAGACTTAGACTTGGTCTTGCAGAAATGCAAAAACAAGACTACGACTGATTTTGGACAACACTAGTTCCATGCGAATGAAGTCGCCAGTACAGGTAAAGTTAATTATATATATATATATATATATATATGAAGCTATAAGCGGTGAGATTAATCTTGGTTACGTTGGTTCACGTGTTGGTCATAAGGAAACAAGTTTATCATATTAACAGCAATGTAGGTTAACATTATTGATTAAAATAATAATACGTTCGAACGTATGTGCACGAAGCTACATACCTACCGATCTATTTATATTATTTCCGTATAATATTTTATATTCACTGTTCTTCTTGGATTGATAACGTGATTTTATATAAAAACTTTAGATGCTATAAGCGCTTTAGTTTGTGGGTATTGAATGAGACTGAACTAAATCGCTAAATTTTGTAAAGCTCTTTTGGGTAAAGTGCTAAGAAAGCGGCAGAAATAAAGCGATGGAAGATTTCACCTCGGTCTTAAACCCGCACTACTGTTTTAAGTCTTCTAAGTAAGTTCAGTTATGTATGTGATAACGGCTTAGCTTAGCTAGAAATACAAGCATTATTGAAAATTTGAGGCAATGGTTTTCAAGTTGGGAGAGTGAACTGTTTCCAAAATATCGTTTATTTATTTGTTACTTAACTAAAAAATATGTTTGCCTAACAGATAAGAATAATGTACTGAACTGGTTTGTTTTTGATTATTTACATACCAGTTACGAGTATAAACGAACATTAAATGTATTATTTAAAAGGTAAAATTTTAACCTCAAGTGGTGCAGATACGGTCACTATATCTTATCAAATGTCACAAAAGTATACAAATGAAGTAGAAATTGTTAAACTATTTCTTGAATGTTCCCTTATTACAGAATTCTATATGCTATTTACAAGTATTGTATTTTAATTAACGTTGGGTACGCTTATTAATTTGAAATAACTTTGCCTGAGCACTTTACTCTTTTAATCCAACAATGGTTTATGTTAGAAGGTTTTTGCTTAATATTGAAAAGAAAGTTGTGACGGCATGTTCCTTGAAATTTCACTTTTAACTGTTATCCAGTTATCAAATCGCAGTCTACGAAGTTTTATTTCATAACAAAAGAATATATGAACTGTTTGTGCAATGGATGACTGCGGAAGGTGTTAAAGGTATCCAATAAATTATACAATTTAGGGCCGAATAAACCAAGTTGATGGATCAGTGAAAGAATTGCCGAAAACCGAAAAAGTGACAATACACCGCATCGAGGAAGGTAAGCGAGTAACCGGCAGGGCCGTACCGCAGACATTTATTTACACGTTGGACTCTGATAAATAACGATTACATGGTTCTATATTTGGACGATGGGCATTATCGGCTTTTACCGATTGTGTCAATCATTGTCGCGATAACCGTCAGCGGTCGTCGGGTGTAACGAAGCCGGAGGTCCATTGTTCGAAGGCGGTGCGGTACGGTGCGGTGCGGTGCGGTGCGGTCGCCGTGCCAGACTAGATGTCACCTCGTTCAACGATAACACTTATCGTGCGGCCCCGATCGAACGTTTTCCGCTGAAAACCGTTCGCGTTTCTCGGAATATTACCGTGCGCTCTTTTGTCCGTCGGGCTTCGTTTTTTTTATATATATATATATTATATTATATAGTACTGGCTGTGTCCGCGGCTCAGTTCGCGTGGGACTAAAAAAATATTTGATCATTTTCATTAAAAATAATGTTATTATAGCCCGTTACTCAGGGGTTGTGTAGCATTTTAATGGTGAAAGAATTTTTGAAATCGGTCCAGTAGTTCTTGAGATTATTTGTTACAAACAAAAATACAAATCTTTCCTTTTTATATTATTAGTATAGATAATGGTTGTATGTACGGACGTGATGAAACAATAGCATTTTTCTAATACCTACCTGGCTAGCTATCACCTTTATTAACTTGGTGTTTAAAGTCCTATTCTTATACTTTTTTTTTAATACTTAAGGTTTAGCGTTATGGCCATAATCTCACCTGATCTTAAGTGACGATACGGCCCAAGTTGGTAGACACGCTAAACCTGTGGAGAAACTGGCTCTCAAGTGCTGCTGCCGGAACACACCTATTGGTATTTGGCGGCAGGTTTACAACTTGAGGGTGGTGGCTACCCAGGCGGGCATTAGAAAAAGCCCTACCACCATGAAAAATTCTTTGCGGACTTGCTGATCGCAATGCATAAACACGTTACCCGGCTCAGGTCAAGGCAAGAGGGACATATGACAAAACGCGTCAGTTTATGAGCATCAGAACTGGTTTCGCATTTCTTCTAGACAGGCTAACTACCACCTTCAAGTTGAAAATCTGCCGTCAAATACCTGTAGGTGTGTTCTGGCAGTTGCACTTGAGAGCCAGTCCCTCCGCTAGGTTTAGCGTATCCACCGTCCTCGATCACGTCATCACTTTTAACATCAGATAATATTGTGGCCATGACGCTAAACCTAAAGAAAAAGCAAAGAATTATAGAGAAGTCGCTGAAAAGCGTCTCCTTGAAAGCGTCTAAAATGAAAGTCACTGAGACAGGTTTACCACCACGTGTGTGGTAGTTGTGATCCAGTTTGATTCATCACCACCTGAATTCTATGTTGTCAGATGCCCTTATTTATGAATCGGAGTTCACTCATCAAGAATAGATATTCCATATAAGGCTACCGTTATCCACCAAAGATTAAAGAAGTATGAGAGCTGATCCCGGTATCTGGCAACACGGGAATTTGAAGTGTCGCCGTGGTGGATTTTAGTGGGTAGTGTCGGCTGCTTATCCGCACACCCCTCTCGCTTTACCTTAAGCCCGGGTAATGCGTTGACGCGTTGCGATGAGGAAGTCCCTGAACGGATTTAGAAGACCACGTTTAATTAAAAGTTCCCGATATGGAAATTTTATAACTGGGGTTACTAGCCTAAAGGTGCTGGTATATTCTGGTCGCGATCCAGCAATAATGGACCATGCATAAATTACGTCGCTTTAAGTTTTGTGGTGGGATTTTACGATTTGTGACAAGGGGGGGAGGTTCCGAACTTTTGTGACGTCACATTCAAATAATACCTAAATGACGAAATCAGGACTATCAATTTGTTCTTTCAGTCTAATAAAAAAATTGCAAGAAATCGGGGGGTTTAGTAAAAAAGTCGTGAAATTCGTGTGGCTTCATTTGTGTATGGCCCTTAACTATCGTATCGTCCCAGCACGCCAATGCTGCTCTGTTGAAGTATAAGAAAAAACGGTGTGTGTTTAAGATCACACGACAGAAATGGAACATCACTATATCCCGCTCGCTCCCTTAGTCGCCTCGATCCGACTTTATCCGAACGAGCGTCTAACGAAAAGGTTGCGGATTCGAATTTCGAAGTCCTCCCATAGGAATACTCACATCAAAAGAGAAATATTATTAAAAAATGTATCCAGTCTCATCGCAAAGAGTTTGCATGTACCTTTCAGTTTAGGCAGATAAGCGACACGAGTGGTTCTCATATGTTCTCCTTATCAGCGCCGAAATTACTGTTATCAGTGAAATTGGCAGCTTACGTAACACGTCACAGAGTTATTATATTTTTAATTATGTAATGTTAAGATACCGAGAATAGATGATACTTGTTATATACGTATATATTACTAATTCTAATTTGTATTTGCATTAATGGATTAGTCCGGTAATTAGAAATTTACATGTTTTCTATACGCATTTCTTATCATAGATGTGAAAGTATAACAAATCTTATATGCTTAATGCTGCAGTGCTGATAACACCCTAATATTGAATCTAATTGTTACTGGAGCTGACTCTAGTCTCTGATAGTAAGGGAGTTTGAGAGTCACCGTGGTCTCTTTTAGTGGGTAAGAAGATGTCAAATATATGTGTATGTTTAACACATGAGTTGTTTAATTACTGTGGTACAAAATCGTTCTTTTGGAATGAATTGGCAGTGTTGAAAGTGTAGCTCCCATCTATACTAATATTATTATAAAGAGGAAAAATTTGTATTTTGGTTTGTAACGAGTAAACTCTAGAACTACTGGACCGATTTCAAAAATTCTTTCGCCATTAGAATGCTGTATTATCCCTGAGTAATATATTATAGTATATAATATACTAGCTGTGTCCGCGACTTAGTTCGCGTGGAACTAAAATTTTATAATTTTCATAAAAATATGTTACATAGTTACTTAGGACTTATGTAGTATTCGAATGGTGAAATAATTTTTGAAATCGGTCCAGTACTTCTGGAGTTTATTCATTACAAACAAATGTTGTTTGAAGTGATGATAGTTCAGTGGTAGTGTGTACGACTTCGCGTCACGGGATCTGAGTTCGAATCGAACCATCTACAAATATCTTGAGCTTTCGGCACAAGAAAACATCGTTAGGAAACCTTTTCTAATGCCCTCCTGGCTAGCAACCACCCTCAAGTTGAAAATCTGCCGTCAAATACCAATAGGTGTGTTCCGGCAGCTGCACTTGAGAGCCAGTTCCTCCACACACACAGGTATCCTCACTTAAGATCAGATGCGATTATTGCCATAACGCTAAACATTAAGTATAAAAAAAACAGAGATAATTGATTTTGGTTGAGTAGAAGCAGTGTCAAGAGTCGCGGAATTGAACATAACAGTCGAGCTGTGTGAATGGAAATATATTATGCGCCATGCCGGCGCCATTATCAATTTTATCATCAAGGAAATTTCCTCTGACATATATAGATATACTAGCCTTGTCCGCGACTTTGTTTGTGTGGTATTAGAAATTAAATTATGATTTTTTTTGCTCGTTTTTGTAACATCCTTCAATACAGCTTTGTTCCTATTGTTGGTAGCGTGATGTTAAATAGCATAAATCCTTTTTTAATGACTAGTCTATGAAAAACGTCAATATTTTTTTTATATGCGACTTGTAGTGGCAAATATTAGCACGTTCAAACAAACATTCCGCTTTATAGTGTTATTGTTGATGTATGTGTGTATATATATATATATATATATATATATATATATGTGGATCGGGACGTGTATATTTAATAATAGAACCGACTTCTCCAAATCACAATGATCTCGATCAGCGTATAATTTGTATACTTTATACATATTTGTTAGTTTATTATGTTAATTTAGTGTGCCAATGTATGACAATAAACGTCTAGACAGAAGATGTTTAAGTGGACCATTATAAAATGTATTTTAAAAAAAGATCGTTTTATATATTACTAGCTTTTCCCTGCGTCTTCGCTCGCGTTAATATTGATTTTTTCAAAGAAATCGGATGACGCAATTAACAGTTTCCTACAAAGTTCACCCTTCACTTTAGCCCACTTCCAATAAGTTCTTCGCGAGAGAATGTAGCCTAATACCGTCTCCTGGTTCTCATCTCTCTCCATACCAAAATTTATCATAATCAATTCAGCGTTTAAGGCGTGAAAGCGTATCTAACAAACAAACTCAATTTCGCATTAAAGTAATACTAGCCTTTACTTGCGGCTTTGCTCGCTCTAATATTGATTTTGGCAAGCAAATCAGACAACTTAATAAATGTTTCATACAAAGTGTTTTCCATTCTTTACCCCACCTCCAATAAGTTTTTCACAAGCAAAAGTAGCTTAAGACAGTCTAGGTTCCCATACGTTTCTATATCAAAATTCATAATCGATGCAGCGGTTTAGCCATGAAAGATTAACAAACAAACACACATAACTCACACACTCACATAATCACACAACTCACATAATATTAGTAAGGCACGTTGGTAGTAAAAAGTTATATGAAACGATTGCACGATGATTCAATGAACGAAGATGTACGAAAGAATTTGGTTTTAGTATGAGGGACCTGATATAACTATTGTTGAAAGTCCCTTAACAGAACAAATAGAAAAGAAAATGATAAACGTATGATACTATTAATTAACAAATAAAAATAAATGAATTACTAGAGTCTGAGACCAATTAAACGCAAGAAGAAATTTTGAAATCTAACCGGTAATTCCTAGGATTCGTGTGTTCGAACAAGCAAACAAACTGTTCCGGTTATCGTATTAATATAGATTTAGTATCAAATAGAAATTTAAAATATAATCGAAAAACAAACACCGTCATGTAAAGCGTGTTTAATAAAAAAATCGTACCGTCTGATCAATTAATATATATATATATGGAAAAAACAACGGGCACAGATCTAAAAGAGATTAGCGTAAATGACTTTGAATGGTATGATATTATTATGTCGTTAGGTATATGGTGTAGCAATGACCTAAGTCTGGGCCACAGTTAAATCGATGCAGATGGTCCACTATGAAATCATGTAGGTCGTTGATACACGCACGTATAGTATGGGAGGATTGCCCTTACAGGATGATACTTTAGTTTAGAGGGAATTATTAACATGTATAGTACAAGTGTTTCTTTTATTCGTTGTTAGGTCCACTAAATTTAGTGACTTAGGACCTGTTAGATAGGGTCGCAAATCCTTGTTCGTTTCTCGGCAGTAGCCCAAGCCGAGGTTCGGCAGCTCTGGCACCCTTACGGCCGCTGCCTCTGGGCTGAGGGCCCTCAGCAATCGCCCCAAAAAGTTCGGTGAAAGCGCTAATTACCCCATCGTCGCTGACGCTGTTTTATGTCATCATTTATAAACTTATATCTGTGAAATAATGTAATTGGCCTTATATTATTGTTGTTTTCTTATACTTTTCTGCTACCTGTATGTTTTTCTATCAGTGTAAAATAAAATTAATAATTCTAGTTAATTAATAAAGATAATGCATTACATCAGTGTGCATAGTGAATCTCCTCTAATTCATATAACATTCATAAGTTTGAAAAAAAAAATGTTCTAGATTAATAATAGTAAATTATACACTATAATTACTATTATAGGATAGACATTGTATGCAGCTCACACAGCCAAGCAACGAAGTGTTAGTATTCGCGCACATTCATACAAGGAAATAGAGAGCGCAGACGCAAGCGTAGAGAGGACATGACGGCATAAGTGGGCGTCATACCGTTTACTCTGACGTCATACGTGTCAATATTACTGTAATGGCGGGTTAATATATGTTTCACTATATATTCATTACACTCACCTGTATATATATTCTACATTATAATGATATTATAAACCAGAAATTTTTTTGAACTATCGATCAAATTAAAAAAAATATATTTTTGTATTTGACGGAACAAATATTGTGGAAATTGAGCAAACTTAGACTAATTAACATGACACTAACACCAATAGGAACAAAGCTGTATTGAAAAAAGTTATAGAAACGGGCAGGAAAATATTATATAATTTTCAGTTTCACGCAGACTAAGTCGCGGGCACGGGTAGTATATAGATATATATATAAACACTTGAGTGTATTCATATATAAGATACACACTCATACATACGCATGCAATGAAACGCGTCAATCGATGGATTATGGATAATTTTACCGCTCTTGTCCTTGAGGAGCGTTCGCGTTTCACTGAGTGCACTCTCTGTTATTATCGTTCTTGTGGGCACGGGCACGAACCGAGTCACTTCTGGGGTCACAGACGGGACATAGCCGAGGTCTTTAGATAAGATAAAATGGTTAGAGATATGGAATAATTACATTTAAACGATTTTACGTGAATAAATTATATAAACCGTCCGCGTACGCCCTCGCCTTTTGCTATGATACGTTCTCTGCCTGTTTTATATATAACTAGCTGCGCCCGCGACTTCGTTTGTGCGGTACCAAAAGTAACTATGTTTTTTCTGGATAACAGTAACGGATTTACACCTTTACATCTACTTACCTTTACAATTAGATTGCACATAGAACTTCGTAAATTGTAGAAACAGAATCGATATTAGACTTAGATTCTAAGTGAGAATACATTAGGTATATCTGTAAGTATGAATTACCTAATTCAGTTTCTAAAAAAGAAAATAAAAATTCCTCAAATCTGGCGCCTTCAAAATCTGCCACCATAGGCTACAGCCTACTGGTAAATGCAACACTTGTTAACCTACGTCCTATACTGTATCATCATATCATGATAATCGGTTGGGTTAATAAGGCGTGAAAGCGTAACAGACTAACAAACAAACACGGTTTCCTATTTATGATCGAGTTATAATTTTATTATATTATTTTTGATACTTGATATGTGTGTTACAGAAGCGATGGTAGTTCAGTTGGCAGTGTGTACAGACGCTGCGTGTATGTTAGTTCGAATCCACCTGCAATGAGCTTGGGCTTTCGGTAAAAGAAAACATCGTGATTAAACCGAAGCATGATGGTAGTGCTTTTTTTAATGCTCATCAAACTAGCTATCACTCCCTGGTTGAAAATCTGCCGTTAAATACATTAGATGTGTTTCAGCAGTTGCATTTGAGAGCCAGTCCCTACACTCAAGGCTTAGTTTGTCCATCATCTTGAGCCACATTGTCACTTAACATTAGTTGAGATTTTAGCCACATCCCTAAGTGTAAAACAATTCCCTGTATTTAGTGATGGTTACCACAGTAGAATCCAGAAACACTCATGTCTACCGAGAGATAAACTATCCATCAGAGGTCGTCTCTGTACTAGAAATGGTCTGGGCGCTGTCTCTGGCATACGAGAGTTTAAAGTGTCGACGTGGCGCTCATTTTACTAGGTATTTGAGGGTGCATGTCCCCCGATGACTCTCTACAGGCCCCTCGTGCCTTTGCTTAAGCCTCCGGGTACATTGCAATTACGCATTACGAAATTAAGTTTATGAATGGATTTTGCTAAACATCAAAACAAACAAAAGGTGATCGCCCGTCTTTAAAAAAACCCAGTTATATGAAACTGGAATAGTTTATCAAATGTTATAATGAATGCTTAATCATTACTGACAAATTGTGCAAACGCTACTTGGGTCACGTTCTAGGCCAGTTTGGTACATAATAAAGCTGTATTTGGAACTGTACATGAATGAAACGAAAAACTTCCGGAATTTTCTTTTCTAATACTTTCAGTCGTCTGTCAAGAGTAGTCCCTCCAGTATTGTGTCGGTAGTCTCCTGCTTAAGCCACATGCGCGTCAAGTTTTATAAAAACTGCTATATTGAAGTTATAGGGTGCTATGATATATTATGAACCTATATTTTATGGACGTGACACCCAACGGGAAAATATGTTTTGTAATATCGGTTCTATTGAGTCACCTTCAACGTCGTGTGTCACTCCGGAAGAGCCGCTGACATGCCACAGCAAGTGCGAAAGAACCAACAATTAGTTGCATCGAGTCAATAAATATTAACTTATACTAAATTGCAGTGATGAGAGGAAAATTAAAATTTGAATAACGTTTTGCGGTTTCCGTCAATTCCTTTCGGTGTTTTCCTTTCAACCGCTCGTGATTTTGAAATCCGTTCTTATTAGGTGTGTCTATTTTGCGACAGAATACTCATACCAGATATCAAGTCAATAGGGTTTAGTTTGGAAATCTGATGATGAATGTGTGAAATCTAAAAAAAAATTTATACATTTGTGGAGTACCTATAATGAAAGCTCCATTTCCAAGTATAAGAATATATAGTATAGATTATAATTTTATGCAGTATTAAAATGTAATTATGCATTTTAAAATTCAAGTTTAAGTCTACTTCTGTAATATTGGTTCCTCTAACCATCATCAATTGTCCTACATTGCGTCCTCATCTGTAATTCGAATTTAGATATTTATCTTAGTTTTTCATTGTATTTCCTTATTCCGGAGCGATATCCGTAGAAAATCTCCATTGATCTTTGAGTGGTCTTAGGATTTTTTCTAAGGTCCTTGTTAGCGAATAATGGGCAAAGTAATTTATAAGGAATTCACGCTTGGCTCGATTCAAACGCGTCTCAACGGCTTATTACGATTTCATTTACAGGTCGGAGTGTACGCGTTCGACGACCACGCTCCGCCGAACATGAAGCTGATCCAGCCGTTCTGCGAGGACGTTCACGAATGGCTGAACAGGGACCCGAGGAACGTCGCAGCCGTGCACTGTAAGGCCGGCAAGGGGAGAACTGGTTAATATGTTTCTATATTTTTATAGTCTTAATAGATAAGAGTTTACTGAAAGTGCGGTGGTAGACCATTCGTGAGGTGGTCACTTTAATATCCTCTATATATTACCGACATCGAGCGTTGTGATCAGTGAATGCTGTTTTGATGCTCTGGTGTCGTTTCTGTCTTGCTGAAAAACTGAAGTATTTGTAGTGAAAATAAAAAGTGATAGCAGTCCCGCGTCTCTGGCAGTACGGGGTTTTAATGTTATAGTATATTTATGGTGAGTTTTCGATGGTGAAGGAAGATCCCTAAATGGAATTTTGCCACGTTGAATATAAATCCGCGTGGGCTGCGTATGGTTTTTCATTGACTATGAGTACCATTAGGTTCTTTGCCATAATTTTGCTTCAACAAAGAAGTATATACACAATATGCGTGTATTATACCATGACTGTTTGAATACTACGTATCTATATCCCATGAGATATATATCGAAAAGAATAATTATTGTATATACATGTAGATTCCCATTGAAATGGAACGTCCAATTTTTGCGTGTACCGCAGTAATAAGGACCCCGAAAAGGTTGACGTACAAAGGTTGCCAAAGAATTACAACCCCGCTGCATTATATAGAACACGGTCGGCTTTGTGTTACGTACGGAGGGAAGGGCTCAAAATTCGAACGGTTGTGTAATTGCTATAATTCCATACAGGCCGGGTAATTGGGCAACGGTTCGCTCGGTGGAAGTAATAAATTAAAAAAAAAAAAAGGTCCCTTTGAAATATGCAGTCCCGGGGCCGTTTTCTTTGTGGTCAGCCATGTATGTGGGCGCGTGAGGGAAAGATACCGCTTCGCTTCGATCGGCTATTGTGTTTTTTTTTTTTTTTTAATTCGTATGCTTTAGTTAGACAGACGGCTTTTGAGAAATGAGGATGCGACCGCGGTGTAACGTAAAGTAAAATTGAGGTTTTAAATACAGCGTATATTCCTGTACAGCTGGCTCGTGAATACGTACATATGTTGGTTCTGTTAGAAGATTTTTTAATAGTCTTACTATTTACATTAATAGATCACTAATAGGTAAATAACAGCCTTAGCCCAGGTTTGGTCAAGTTAGCATCCTCGCTTTTTTTTTCACAATATCGGCCGAATGCCGTCCGTGCTCGTCGCAAACCTTGGACAAGCTGTAAGGTCACGTTAGGCTAATATAGTGTTACTCAGATCGAACAAAAAACCTACAGATGTCGTTCTGCTATTAACAGCAGTCAGTAACTCAACCACAGTGCCATCTTATTCAGTGATAGCATTAAAAGCCTGCCCGTTTAACGATACCTCCACGCACGAATCAATCTTTGTGTTAATCCATGAAACAATGTTGTAGTTTCGTCATTTTATATATGTAAACACAATTTTAAGGTACAGGCTAACATTCAATCGCAACTTAACTTTTTTGTTATGTGGTCAGTTATCGAACTAAGAAAATTACATCAAAATTTCTCTATGCCTCTCTATGACTGGAATGAAGCAATAAACTCTAGCTACTGCTTTTGTAATGCTTCCAGTCGCCTGTCAAGAGCAGTTCTTCTAGAATTCTGTCGGCAGTCTCCATCTTAAGCTACATGCGCGGCGCAAGGCCATGTGAATTACTGTTCTGTGGAAGGGCGTGTTAAAGCGGCTCACTGCAAATACTGTTTCTTGGAGCCTGAAATCGACGCCAGCTCGTCCACTGCGATACCTGTAGGCCCTTTCTCTCCCCGCCAGATACTAGAAACATAGCGAAAGCAGTCTTTGTTCGTTGTGTCCATATTAACGTCACGCGCTTTTCCCTTAGCCTACCCTCATTATTCTGAGAGGGAGTACGTACATATATTTTTCCCGCGCGTAGAGCAGAGAAGGCCCTTCCTTTCTTCGATTTAGTACTAATAAAATATATTTTCTGTATTTTGCAGGTACAATGGTCTGTTGTTACCTATTATACAGCGGTCAGAAGTCGACCGCAGACGAGGCGCTTAAGTTCTATGGAACGAAAAGAACTCTCGACGAAAAGGGTAAGTTATTATAAGTGCTTATAAGCCGATGATTAGGTAACTGAGAACTAGGAGTAATATTTCAATGGCGTATCGCATTTTGTCAAGTCTGAAAGAAGAATTGTGATTGTTTTTATGTACTGAGTTGCTCTCTTCCTCCCACACTAAACCACACTCAATCCTTATTAGATTCGCTCACGTATTTATTTTTTTGTGTTAATAGTACCTTATTTCCTTTTTTGTGTCTGACGTTTATACAAAATTTTATGATGATCTGTTCGTCTAATAATGCGTGAAAGTGTAACAAATGAGCAAACTTCCATACTTAAAGATTTTCTGTGTCTCCTAATCTCACACTAAAAATCTTTGTTTTGTTCATTTTTTAAAGTTTCATTTCTTTCTGTTTTGTTATTTCTCATATATACCATACATTGCCCTGTTATTCTGCGGCGTTCAGCCTAATATAATCTATGACTGCATCGCCGCTTAACATTATGTTAGAAGGTTCTCAAACGTTAATCTATAGGAAGACACAAATAAGATGTCTCCTAGAAAAAAACGACCGTGTTAACCAAAGCTGTGGCAGTTAAATAAGAATCTCCAAGTAGGTCTTGGCGACGTCATCTAACGAGTTGTTAATCGAACTGATAAGAATTATAACGCACTGTTTCACTAGACTGAAGATTTGTTTTACTTTATCCTAAAGAATTACTAGGTTTGGTCTACTGAACCACCGTTTCTTTGTGGCGCCTATCACTAACAAACAAGTTTGCTATCTCTTATGTTTGCTATGTTGTGCCCATGTGAAAAGGTCTCCCAATAAAAGTGCTCCTTTTTTCCACATTGGGTCCTTCGAAAGATGCGTGTACACGGACATATTGGAGTAATTACATGGATTGGTCTACTGAACTACCGCTTCTTTGTGGTATCTATCAAGAACAAACAAGTTTGCTAGCCCTTATCTTTGCTGTACAGTGAGGATGTGGAAAGGTCTCCCAATAAAAGTGTTACTTATTTCCACATTCGGTTCTTAAAAAGGGTGTGAACAAGTACCTATTTTAGAAAGCTGATATTGACAGTGACGATATGCGATGGATTGTTAATCTCGCTGTGGTTATAGTTTTTGGTGTGGTTTATACTGTGGTCACCATAAGTACGGTCTAGTTAGTCAGTATGTCCTGTTACGTTTGCTGTGGTTGAATTTTGTCTAATCAATGTTGAAAATGTGTGGGGCTTACAATTTTCTTTTTATTGATAAACACATAAGGTTTGTTCCATAAGTATTAAAACAAATAAAAAGTTGACAAGTTAAGCAGAAATAGGTGCTGGTGTGATGTACTTATTTACCTATCTAAATTATATATATAGGATCAAAGTTTGAAGAGCTTTTGCTCGGTTTCCAGGCGTGACGATACCCTCGCAGCGGCGGTACGTGGAGTATTACGCGGCGCTGTTGCACTCGGGCCTCAGCTACTGTGCGACCAAGGTTCACATCCGGGAATTGGTCATGTCGCCGGTGCCGACGCTCAACGGCGGCCACTGTTCCCCGGAGCTGTGCATCACGCAAGCCGAGCCCCCTAACAAGGTACACAAACACTTTTCAGAACACAGCTAAGACGCTATTATCTAGTCCTCGGTTCTCTATCGTGATACACGATGATGCATTCACGGCAAAAAAAATTAACTTACTGTTAGAGATATTGAATAAAACAGCAGTTTTAAATAGCAACGTGAAGGGTATATAAACATATTTATTTCAGTCCAAATTTGGTATTTTGTTAATTAGGTAGACTAAATTGTTTCTGCTTTCGAACACTACGATTTGGGTTGCCTACTTGAAAATTCAAATTTTGGACTGATTAGCTAATAAATCTCTCATGTTTTGTTTGATGCAAATAGTATATTAGTGATCATAGTTCACCGCGTAATACTTAGAGTCATACAGCTATTCATACGAAAGTTTGGTTAGTAAATTATTCGGTAACAAAACCACGAAATCTCCCAATATGTGCACGTGGATATTGGTCTGTCAGTGGCGCTATGAACTTTCATGCTTTACAGATGGGGTTAGACCACAGTCTCATCTGTTGTTTCGTAACTGTGTGGCCCAAAATAAGTGGCTAAGTCTCATACAGGCTGTCAAGTGTAATGTGACAGATTTTGAGACGATGGAGTCAGTCAAGCGGGCAGCAAGCATGCTATGACCTCAAATCCTCAGTACTTTTTACAAGGATTGTAATCCATGTCTTCAACGAGGTATCCGCACCTACATTGTATACTTCAAACTTATATATCCAATGCGGTTGTATAATGTTGTAATTGATTAGTACATTCTTTGTACTATCACCTGAGACACAGGATCACCTGGTTTAGGTTGCAGCGTTCATTATCTGTAAATCGACAATGAAAATAACCTAGGTGTAATTATTTCCTAAATTATTCGTTTGAACTGTGTGATTTTGTTACGGTTGGTGGGTAAATATTATTTGTTTTACCCACGTCTTCGCTCACGTTAAAATTCATTTTGTCAAACAATTCTAATTGCGGTACTCGATATGCTTTTGCGGGCTTTGCGTAGGACTATTTCAGAGAAACATTTCCATTATACATTATATACGTAACGCTAACAGTTTTTGCAGTGCACGACAGAATAGCTCCCAGATGCCAGAATTTTGTCCTACTTACTTGACACTTATCGTTATATTTTAGACGCTATTCACACAACATCTTTACAAATTGGTAGCCTATGTGTTATTGCGATGCATAAGCTATATTATTAAAAAAATTCATTAAAATCCATTCAGTAGTTTCCGTGTGAAGGGGTAACAAACATGCACACATCCTTTTTTTTATACTTAAGGTTTAGCGTAATGGCCATAATCTCACCTGATCTTAAGTGACGATACGGCCCAAGTTGGTAGACACGCTAAACCCGTGGAAGAACTGGCTCTCAAGTGCCGCTGCCGGAACACACCTATTGGTATTTGGCGGCAGGATCACAACTAGAGGGTGGTAGCTACCCAGCCGGGCATTAGAAAAAGCCCTACCACCATGCTATGGTTTCCTCACGATGTTTTCCTTCACCGAAAGCTCAAGCTCATTGTAGGTGCTTGGGTTCGAGCCCACGTCCCTTGACGCGAAGTCGTGCACAGTACCACTGAGCTATCATCGCTTCAAAACATATAGGTATGGCTTGTTCCAAGTTCCGCCTGGCTATCTACCGCCTACAAGTTGTAAATCTGCCGCCAAATACCTATAGGTGTGTTGCCAGCGGTTGCACTTGAGAGTCTGTCCCTTAGGCTTAGTGTGTCCACTGTCTTGGGCCAAATCGTCACTTAAAGGTGACCAATAACTTAGTACCACTTACTGTGGTAATGGTGATTGTGAAAGTGAAAGTGTGAAAGTGGTGATTAGCTGTACCACTTACAAGAGATGAGCTATCATCGCTTCAACAGACTTTTGAGTTCGTAATTATTAGTAAGGACGTGAGGATAACGATTGGTTGTGTATCGTTGCACGGTGCAGTGCCCCAGCGAAGGGCAGGAGGTAACGCGGTGCTCACGCAGCGTCCGCGTGAGCCTGACGCAGTGCACGCCGCTGGTCGGGGACGTGCGCGTTGACGTCTTCAACAAGAACAAGATAAAGAAGCGCGAGAAGTTGTTCCACTTCTGGTTCAACACGTTCTTCGTTGCGGCGGAGCTCGCTGCCGGAGCACACCGTCTACCCCCGATGCCTGACAGTAAGCAACACTTAGCATACACACAATCCTTCTATTTTTCCCCTAACTAACTCATTACCATTATGATTTCTTAGGTTTACGCGAATATTATTCATTGAAATAAAACTAATTTAAACGGATTTTATCGCGGTTATTTATTAAATTTTGATCCCGACGTTTCGAAAGCTTTTCAGCCTTCGTGGTCACGGGGCGGACTGAGGTGTAGGTTGTCCAGAAAAGTTTATGTTACTGTGTCTACCTAAATAACCTAAATAATAATAATAAAAATTAAATTGAAGGTAGACACAGTAACATAAACTTTTCTGGACAACCTACACCTCAGTCCGCCCCGTGACCGCGAAGGCTGAAAAGCTTTCGAAACGTCCGGATCAAAATTTAATAAATAACCGCGATAAAATCCGTTTAAATTAGTTTTATTTCAACTCATTACCATTGTCAAATGTTTTCAGTATCCTGCCAATAAACCGTTGGCCTCCTTGTTAGAATTTTCCACGGAATTTTTGTCATAATTCACACATATAGTTTAATTAGCACAGTTTTCACCGCATAGCAGATTAAAATCCTATCAATAATATACATCTACATCTCGGTAAAAGCTCAAATAATCCAACAGGATGCAGGTTCTCTTGTTAGAATTGTCCATTGAGTTTATATGGCAAAACCCAGCTATCGCCATGTCAAAAGAACATTTTGTTTATTCGGTAAGACTTCATAACAGTTTTCAACGATTCTTCCTTGTTAGAACTATCTACGGATCTCTTGTGACAATTCTAAATGCGTATTCTCAGCTTCTATTCAATCCACATCACTTGACGTAATGTCTTGAATTGAATCAAATATTCTTTTACTTCTTCTTGTCCTGTCCCCAAGTTATATGGAGTCTGCTCAATACGCTTTCTTCTTTCATTAATGTCTGTTAGCCGCCATCTCTTTATTGACTCCCTTTTCTTTTATCGCATTCCTCATACACTGTATCTATCTTCTCCTTGGCCTGCCTGTTCCTTTCAATCCTTTAACATTCATAATCAATACTTTTCTTAACACATCGTTCCTCTCTTCTCATGACATGCCCAAATCAAGACAAACTATTGCCTTTCAACTGCTCTACCAGTGGTGCCAATTTTAAACTCTCTAACATCCTCATTCCTGACCTTGTCCATTCTGTTGCATGCACTACATGGCACTTGCATGGCACTCATCAGTTTTCTTACTGGCACTGCACTCCTATCCATACCTTTTGAGAGGTCTTATAATGGACTCATAATAGACTCTGCCCTTCACTCTAAGGGGTATTTTGGGGTCGCAAATCGTACCCGTGCCACATTAAAGATTATTAGTATTATAAAATTATAAAACGATATTTTAAAAACCTGGATGGTATTATTACGTGATTTCAGGCCCCAATCTGGAGACGTTCAAGCTAACGTTAAACAAATGGCAGTTGGACGCTGCGCACAAGGATAAACAACACAAACACTACAGTTCTGATTTCAAGGTATTTATTGCTTTTTATATCTAATAGGCTTTATGAGGTTCAGTCCAGTATCGGCAGCACGAAAAAAACAGAAGTAGAATATATTGATTTTTTTTTCTAAATTGTTAAATATTTTCAGATATATTACTTAATGCCAGTCTAGAATAAGTTAAATGGAACTAACTGTAAATGCTGAATAGTGGATGGTAGTCACTGATATAGATGAAAATTATTATATTCAAATATTTGTGGTAACTTTTTTGTTTGAGTTTATGGCAGTAAAGTAGAAACCGGGAGTATTTGTTTTCCGTTGCATTACCAAATTTGGTTTGTAAAATCTACTACTGCAATGCTATTTAATAGCGGATTCAAATGTATAAAAAAATTCAATTGGTTCTCTGTCTCAGTTCTATTAATATGTGTAGTGGATCCTGTCTGGTAGGGACTACTTTAACCTCGCCTAGGTTATTGGATATGCATCGTTTGGTCCTTAATTGCGTTACACGTAATGTTACTATGGCTAGTTCAGTATATAATTACGTTCTACTCCATGTATAGAAATATA
Organism: Actias luna; assembly: GCA_039707435.1. Taxonomy (NCBI): domain Eukaryota; kingdom Metazoa; phylum Arthropoda; class Insecta; order Lepidoptera; family Saturniidae; genus Actias; species Actias luna. Next base: position 14,152,845 of record JAZHAC010000030.1, read on the forward strand.
ATAAAGTGACGAGTTTTTGAAGTTTATATTTCTTTAGCATTAATGTGATTTCAAAGTCGATGAAACGACAGTTAAAAGAGACAGCCACATGGATATAACGTGCGAGAGAATGAGATAGAAGGCATTATGCAGTGTTTCTTCCAGGGTACGTGCGTTGTACGTGTATTAGTATGTGTCTGTGTGTGTGTGTGTGTGTGTGTGCGCGACTGCGTATTACGAGGCGAATCTTTAAGGTTCCACTTCTATCGTATGTGAACTGCACACACAATTTTTTTGTCGGACTGAGATTATTTTTTCGTATTTAGCAGCCTAATTGTTGTGGATGGCTGTTTATCATTACGCTACAACCATTCGGAGTTGATTAAAAAAGGTAAACGCGAAGGATGAATTAGCGCGGGCGTGTAACGTGATGAGTTAGTAGGGTACAGAAAACGATATTAAATTTGTTTCATCTATAAAAAGGACTTATTTTGGTAATCGGAACATAGTTTTTAGTACTATCGAAATTGCAGACACAGCTGGATTTGTCTTAAATTCCGGTAGATCCTTGGAAACATTTCAACAAGGGGACCTGTTTTTTTTTTTAGTATAGTTAAGATTTAGCGTTATAGCCACAATCTTGCCTGTTGTTAAGTGACGATGTGGACCAAGATGCTATATACGCTAAATCTAAGGGACTACTGGACCACTTACTTGGCAGTACATTTTCAACTTGACAGTGGTAGCCAGCCAGGTGGGCATTAGAAAAAGCCTTACCACCTTGCTATGGTTTCATCGCGATGTTTCCCTCCACCGAAAGCTGAAGCCCATTGCAGGTGGATTCGAACCCAATATCAATTGAGCTATCATCGCTCCGAAACGCATCTTTGAAGCGATGATAGCTCAGTGGTAGTGTGCACGACTTCGCGTCAAGGGACGTGGGTTCGAACCCAAGCACCTACAATGAGCTTGAGCTTTCGGTGAAGGAAAACATCGTGAGGAAACCATAGCATGGTGGTAGGGCTTTTTCTAATGCCCGCCTGGCTAGCTACCACCCTCCAGTTGTGAACCTGCCGCCAAATACCAATTGGTGTGTTCCGGCAGCAGCACTTGAGAGCCAGTTCCTCCTCAGGTTTAGCGTGTCTACCAACTTGGGCCGTATTGTCACTTAAGATCAGGTGAGATTACGGCCATAACGGTAAACTTTAAGTATAAAAAAAAACTTCCAGGTGGAGCTAATAATCCAGAAGGTGCCGGAGTCGTCCACGTTCAGCGCGCACGGCGTCTGCTCGCGGAGCCTCGGCTCCTCCTCCGCGTCCTCCTGCTCCGAGCCGGACACCGAGCCCGACGCGCACTGGGACTCGGGTGAGCTCTCCGTCCCCTACACCCGCCTGCCCGACGACCCCCGGCCCGACCCCCGGCCCGACCCCCGGCCCGACCCCCGCGACCCCCGCGACCCCTGCTGCCGCTGCGACACCTACCACCACCACCACCACCACCACCACCACCACCACCACACGGCCGACACCAGCGACGACGTCTCCTAGTCGACCCCCCGGGGACCCCCACGTCTTGGTACCCAGAGGGTCCGAGTAGAATGGACTTGATACGAAACTGTGTGTCCCATGTTCTCTGGGGTCTATATAGTGATGATACAGACGACCCCCACACCGGAGACCACCCTAATTTCGTTATAACTTGGTACCGAGAAGGTCCAAGGAGAATGGATTTGATACGAACCCGTGTGTCGCATATTTTTTGGGGTCTGTATAGTGGTGATACGGACGACCCCCAACCGGGGTCCACCATAATCTCGCTATTGTCATCTCGGCACCGAGAAAGTCCAAGCGGAATAGACTTGATACGAAATTATGCATCTTATATTTTCTGGGGTCTGTATAAGTGGTGATACGGACGACCCCAACATCGGGGACTACTCTAATACGTCAATTTGGTACCGGGAAGGTTCTAGAAGAATGGACTTGATACGAAACTGTGTGTCTCATATTCTAGGGGGTCTAGTGATACGCTAGGAAGACCCCACTATGTCGTTTTTAATACGATACGGACTAAATGGCGGAGTCGTTTTCTATTGCAACGTCTTTTGCGACGTTTCTGACGCAAGGAGAATAGAATATTACGTGGTACTTGGGTAAAGAGAGAAATGGCTAGGCTATAAATTATTATATATGTATTCATAAAACGTTTATGACGTGGAACTTCTTTGGATGTGCGATCGATCAACTTTTAATGCAACGTTGTTTTCTGACGCAAGAAAGAAACGAGAATAGAAATACTTTATCGAGAGAGAGAGAGAGAGAGAGATAGAAAAAGACAAATATACGATACGCGACGCGAAATTATATATTGGTAATAAATTGTGTTATTGGTTAAAAAAAAAATTAATGTATCGCCAAAGGAGTTTTACTTTAGTGACGTAAATAATAAGTCGCAATCGGTCTTTTTGTATTTTCCATTTACGGCCAAGTTAATATATATGAAGATAGGTATTTATGTATGTAAAGTTAGATTCGTTTGAACAGCGTCAGTTAATTTCACAGTTATAAAGATATCAGAGAATTAAAAAAAAAAATGATAAGAATGTTAACGCGCGTGTTAATATTCTACCGACTTATGAAGTCTCGGATACCGAATACTATTACTAATTGCGTGATATCAATTTGCGTTGGGATTGCGTGATTTTATATCGATTATCGTTTGAGGGGAATTTGAATCGATAATCGTAAAGGTTAGGGTGAAGTATGAAATCGTAATTCTGTGTTGAATGTTTATCGATAATAATTTTTAATGAATACAATCACGATTTTATGTGTGGAGAGGTCATACATCTAATGCCTGCCTGCCTTACCTAGTGATCTTTCAAAACAAACGCTCTTAGTAATATCACATTATAAATTTACCTACATTTTTAGGGTATAAATAATGTAGACTGTCACTCCCTCATTTTAAAATCTACGCATAATAATATATAATTTAGTATTACACCCTGAGTTTTTATTCTTGTTTAACTACTACTAAGTGTCTCAGGCTGATGTAAAATATCCCATAACCTTCCATATTAATAGGGCAATTGCAAAAAAAAATAATTAAACACGATAGGTAGTTTCTGAGATCAGCGTATTCAAACGGTCAAACTTTTCAGCTATATTATACTAATAAAGATTTATCGATATGCAATAAATAATACGGGCATTATAACTAGGCGATTATTTTAGTTAAATAATATCGATGAAACGGCATTTGTATTCGAATTCATGTGCTCAAAAGATTAAAAAAAATTAAAGTCGGGACAGTTTTAATTCGTTTGGAGTTATATGTAAAATTCGACGTTTATCATATTCAACATTTTAAGTTGGCACTTATTTTATGCGGTCATTTATTACGGTCACATGGTCATGGGTTCTTTATTAGTTTATATGAGAAATTGTTTCGAGTGAAGTTGTGGCTTGTTTCGGAAGTTACGTTAGCCGATGTTTCACACCGCGAAGTTAGTTGCAAGTTATATTTCTTTGGCACGTTTTCCGATATTCGATTATATTAATAGCATAAACGTTATAGATTTACTGTTTTATATGTTTATAATAATTTTATTATTCAAATTATCATTAATTTCAATTTAGTATTCTTAATTTTGACACGTTTCGAAACGATCGTGTTGTAAAAAGTTTTCAAGTGAAACTTCCTGCGGGTGGACTTTGAATTTCTGACCCGCAACCATTTTGTGTGACGCTCGAGGGACTAAGGGACTCAGGGACTAAGGGAGCAAGAGAGGTACAGCGATGTTTCACTTCTGCCCTGTGGTTAAGCACACACCGGTTTTTTTTTATATTCGTGCCAAAAATGTATAACATACATACATACAGCGTACATAATGATAACACAGTCTTTTATTAACACTGTTCGGCTTTGTAATATATAAAATTGCTTCACATTATCACCCGGCATTGTATCCCATACATTGTTCACTCACGCATCGTCTTTTAACTTTTCTGAAACCCATTTTTATTACTTTGAACATGCTTTTTTATAATAACATTCTTAATAATTAACGTGTTATAATTTTTCCCTTTCAGTATCGTCAGTTTTTATTTTTGAAGTGAAACTTGTTAAATGTCGTTTAGATAATACGATGAGTATTTATTGTTGAAATTACTGACCATATTTCGTTACATGCCAGAGATGAAAGTTGTGACGTCATCTTTTCAGATGTTTTTTTTTATTTCTTGAATCAAATCTTTGTTATTCTTTATTTCTTTTAAGAAGTTTCACTTCTAATACGTATATAAAATGTGAGCCTATTTTTGATTAATTGTGAAGCTTCTAATACATGCTCGATAGCGGTCGTACAGTTATTTGTGAAAGCAGTTTTTTGGAATTTTCTAGAGACGGGGCTTGTATACAAGAATGCTTATTTACACATAATTATAAATGTACAGTTTAAAATCGTACATAATGACTATAGAGTCATATGTTTATCGAAATATCTTTCACTCTATTCGTCGGAAATTACAAAGAAATGAATTTACAATGCACACAGTGTAAATTAATATATGTATAGAATTAGTACTTACAATATATATTGTACAAATACAGTCTTACAAACTAAAACTTTATAAAACATTGAAAAAGATACCCAAGCTCAGTATATGCTATGGCAAACTGCTATAGTGTTGGTTTTAAGCTAGACCTAAATTTGTTTAACACTCTTGGCCTTGGAACAAAAGGAGTGGATAAACTATGCTTTATATTATTATTTACACGTCCGTATACACCACCCACTGAGCTATCATCACTTTATTGACACGGCGTCCGTACACACTACCAACTGAGCTATCATCACTTCTTTGAGACGGCGTCCGTACATATTCCCAACTGAGCTATCATTACGTCATTGGAACAGCGTCCGTACACATTACCAACTGAGCTATCATCACTTCATTGTGACGGCGTCCGTACACACTACCAACTGAGCTATCATCACTTCATTGAGACGGCGTCCGTACACACTACCAACTGAGCTATCATCACTTTATTGACACGTCGTACGTACACATTACCAACTGAGCTATCATCACTTCATTGAGACGGCGTCCGTACACACTACTAACTGAGTTATCATCACTTCATTGAGACGGCGTCCGTACACACTACCAACTGAGCTATCATCACTTTATTGACACGTCGTACGTACACATTACCAACTGAGCTATCATCACTTCATTGAGACGGCGTCCGTACACACTACTAACTGAGTTATCATCACTTCATTGAGACGGCGTCCGTACACATTACCAACTGAGCTATCATCACTTCATTGGAACGGCGTCCGTACACACTACCAACTGAGCTATCATCACTTTATTGACACGTCATACGTACACACTACCAACTGAGCTATCATCACTTCATTGAGACGGCGTCCGTACACATTACCAACTGAGCTATCATCACTTCATTGTGACGGCGTCCGTACACACTACCAACTGAGCTATCATCACTTCATTGAGACGGCGTCCGTACACACTACCAACTGAGCTATCATCACTTTATTGACACGTCGTACGTACACATTACCAACTGAGCTATCATCACTTCATTGAGACGGCGTCCGTACACACTACTAACTGAGTTATCATCACTTCATTGAGACGGCGTCCGTACACATTACCAACTGAGCTATCATCACTTCATTGGAACGGCGTCCGTACACACTACCAACTGAGCTATCATCACTTTATTGACACGTCATACGTACACACTACCAACTGAGCTATCATCACTTCATTGAGACGGCGTCCGTACACACTACCAACTGAGCTATCATCACGTCATTGGAACGGCGTCCGTACACACTACCAACTGAGCTATCATCACTTTATTGACACGTCGTACGTACACACTACCAACTGAGCTATTATCACTTTATTGACACGGCGTCTGTACGCATTACCAACTGAGCTATCATCACTTCATTGAGACGGCGTCCGTACACACTACCAACTGAGCTATCATCACTTTATTGACACGTCATACGTACACACTACCAACTGAGCTATCATCACTTCATTGAGACGGCGTCCGTACACACTACCAACTGAGCTATCATCACTTTATTGACACGTCGTACGTACACACTACCAACTGAGCTATTATCACTTTATTGACACGGCGTCTGTACGCATTACCAACTGAGCTATCATCACTTCATTGAGACGGCGTCCGTACACACTACCAACTGAGCTATCATCACTTTATTGACACGTCATACGTACACACTACCAACTGAGCTATCATCACTTCATTGAGACGGCGTCCGTACACACTACCAACTGAGCTATCATCACTTTATTGACACGTCATACGTACACACTACCAACTGAGCTATCATCACTTCATTAACACGTCGTACGTACACACTACCAACTGAGTTATCATCACTTCATTGAGACGGCGTCCGTACACATTACCAACTGAGCTATCATCACTTCATTGAGACGGCGTCCGTACACATTACCAACTGAGCTATCATCACTTCATTGTGACGGCGTCCATAAACACTACCAACTGAGAATTAACACTAATCGATCCCGGCATGTGATAAACCTAAATATAAGTGATCACTATAACGGGTGGGTCACTTTGTCGGCTACAGTCCAATAAACACCGGCTGTGGTATGCAATCGGATACAATCGTATGTCTTACCATGCCTTTTCATGGTTTCCCTTAGAACCCGCGATTGATAAAACTATATTGTATGATATTTGCAGTTAAATTTCGAGTGTACTGGAAGCTTTATTAATTACTTGCTTTAATACATACCGCATGCCGAACTGTACAAAAAAAAATCTGTTTTATCCCTAGCGATAAAACGATCACTCCGTTTACATGAATTCGTTTTTTATTTCTCGTTATTGAAGTGAAACGTCTTAAGTATCAGTCAGTGATTACCAAAAATCGAAAGCGAATGTTGAAATAACTTTAATTCTAAATGCATGATTTAGAGAAAGAAAGAGAGCCATATAGCTAGCTATATTTTAGATTTTTCACTTCAATTAAACAATTAATTTTTATATACGGTACGTGTATGTGGATTGTGTTATGTGTATAAATTGTAATCATCGTAATCGATTCATTTACATTAGCAAAATGTGTTTAACATCTATCATATTCACATCGCATAATATCGCTTTGCCATTCCATTGAAACGCATCACGCACGCCACAAATCAGATTGCGTCAAACACCATCGACTCTATGACAGGGATGACGATTTGGGATCGATTATACGAGAATCGGTATTTTAAATCGATTGGCTGCTCTTAATCGACCAGTGAATCGATATTTCACCATAAAAATTGAGGTTCGGTCCTTATCTGTATATCTTATCTAATCTGATCTAATCGAATCTGATGATCTTATGTAATGCCATAAAAAATAATTTTCAATTACTGGAACATGTTTTACCCAAACGTAATAATGAAATAATAATTTTTCACATTTATAGAATGATGAAATCGATTATGCCGGTGTTATTTTTTTTCTATGATTGATCTTATATTGAAAATATAAGGACGAAAAGCGAATCGGAAAGAAATCTATTTTTGTTTAATCGATCTTTAGGATCTAGTTTTTTTGTGAATCGATTCAGTTAATTTCAACTCAAAGTGGTCCAATAATCCTTTTTTTTTTACAAAGAATCGTCATCCCTACTTTATTACATTTTGTCTTTGCATGTTGTGTGTGTGTGTTTTTTTTTCAATTAAAAATTAAGCTTTGAGGTGTTTGATGCAATTTTTTTTAATTTATATTGAATTATTGGGCTTCCATCAACAGTTTTCATATCACAATGCATGCCTAAAGAATTTCCCACCACTAGTGATGCACTTGCTCGAGTATTTTTTATCGTTATTGTTTATCGATTACTCGCGAAACTATATAGGTGAGCCTAAAAATTCAATAAGATCTCTCGAGGGTCCGGCAGTGGCGTCTGTTGTCCGTTCTCGTGGTTTACATGGGTTTCTTCCATTTTCAGGTGAATCCACGTACTTGTGAGGGTGGCACGTTGGCCCGGTGACCTCTCCACACTTCTATACATAAACAAACCCGCCTGCCCCCCCCCCCCCCCATCCGCTTTTACACTACTCACCTCCCCCCACAGAAAGAATTGTGTAACAAGGTGCAAGAAACTAAGCGTAGAAGCTATGACCCTAGTGAACTTATCGAACTTAGTGCTCCAACGTGTTTCGTAAATGTTTGTGTAGAATTTATTTATCGATAACCGGGTTGTGCCATTGCCGCGTTACGGTACCAATTTAGGACTTGTGATATAATAATGAGTGCTGAATGAATTATAGAGATGAGGTAATGTTAATACTAAGTACGATATATATGTGTCGATATACCACGATGTTGTATTTTTTTTTTTTCGTTTTTTTTTTTGTTGTTATTCCTTTCACCGCGTCGACTTTGAAAATGGATGAAGGTATGTTATGTTTGTTTCTCTATCTCTCTCTCTCTCTCTCTCTCTGTGGTCAGAGAAATGCTATCTTATGACCGATATATGCATTGTTATTTTTGCTAACTGTATGACACTGTTTTTTGTTTTTTTTTTTTTTTTTTTTTTTTGTCATTCAGCAAAGATACTGCGTATCGATGTTTGTCTACTGTAGTTTTTTTTTAATATGTGATTGATAAAGAAATTTGCCGTGATTCCTTGGAGTAGTATATGTTTTTTTAGTCAATGCGAGTGTTTTCGGATTTCGCACCGTGAAAGAAATATTTTGAAAAGTTTTCGATAAATAATAGTTAGTCGTTAGTTATATATCGGCCAGTGTCCAAATACCGATACAATCGTATTAAAGACGGGATTTATTACGTGAATTGTAATTTTATGAATTTAAAGGGGTAGGAGTTTTTCTGTTTTTGAGACACGGTGTAAATTCGATTGTAGTATTTTTTAAGTATGTCTATTTCGAGGTCACGATATAGTGACGGTTTTTGTATCGATAAAGCAAAATCTCTCGGGTGCAAAACGTTTTTTCAGATCATAGATTTTTTACATATATATAACAATTTTACACGATCATCCGATGTTAAGTGTCCTCACCTATTTGTAATAATAATTGATTTAAAAAAATCGATATTCAATCGTCGGTGTTTCTGGTTAATTACTATAAATATGAGACAATTAAAAAGTAAGGAACCAATATGAAGGTGGTGCTCTTTCATTATTTTTTTTTCTACTAATCTACATCGAGATGTTATAGAAATTACCTCCCATAGTCGTCGAATCGGTAAAATCTCGTTTCACTTATCGATAAAAAAAAAAAAACATTTTTGGATATATCGTTGTGTTGATATGAATAAAAAAGTTTGCATGTTTTTCTGTATAAATGAGATATCGGTATAGGTATGTAAGTTTTTTGTTTTATTTGAAATATTTTATCGATAAGTCGTTTCGAAGTTTGAAAGGCTTAATTTGTATCGTTGACTGCACCATACAAACAATGATTTCTGTTTGTTTATTGCGACTATATATGTGTTTTATATATCTATATATATCTATATGTATAATTGTTAAAGAATTACAATGCCGTAAGCGCGAGGCAGATTTTTCCCACCAGCTTATTTGACTATAGTCCCCGGATAGGGGATAATGTTTTTTTTTTTAATTATTATTTTGTATAATATTATCAAAAGATCTCAGTGACTGCGGATCGGAGCGGTTACATTTCGTTTGGTATTTTCTACATGTTTATAATATTTCAAAACCAGACGACAAACTAAAAAAAAAAAATTGAAATAAATTCATCTGTTTACGAAAAAAAAAAAAATTTTTTTTTTTTTTTTTAATAATACCATAGTTATGCAACAATTAATTCCGAATCATAACAAGGAACATGTAGTGTATAACAAAGTAAAAATGCTCTATAATCTGTAAGGAAAGTTTCAAAACAAAATGAAGTAACACAAACCTGTTGTAGGCAACTTGTTGGTTTTGTTAACGATTTTCGAATATTACAAGGAAGGACTCGAACTGGATGTTGCAAAAACTGATGCAGTAATAGTTTCTTAAGTACAGTTTTATTAAGTTGTCCCAATATTTGGGTGAAACTGCTCAAAAAATAGAAACCTTGAGTTTGTCCATATGACACAAGAATATATTTATCTCATTTTTCCCGGTACACATATATATCTACATAACTCTGTCCGTATGTTTCGTTTTCACGATTAAAACTTTGTATAGATTTCAATGTATTTCGGTATAGAGACATATTGTATCTTGGGGAACCTTGGCTAGTTATTATCGTGAAAATTACACTTGTGAGGGTGTAATAAGGGTTGAATATTTTTTCGCAGAAGCCATCGATTCCCAAATATGGTTTACCAAAATTAATGTCTATTAAAACAAAAAATAATTCCTGAATTACTTATACACTCGAACGTAGTAGCGGGTAGAGCTAGTATTAAAAATATCTACGAATAAATCCTCAAGTATCTTCTAACTATGCTATGATTAGCTTATACCCGCGGATTCGGTCGCGTTAATATTGATTTTGTCAAAGATGAAACTTTCATTCAAAGTTTGTCCCGCACTTTACTTTTCTTCTAATAAGTTTTTCCCAAGAAAAAGTAGCCTACCACCGTCTCTAGGTTCCCATCTATCTCTATACCGAAATTCATCGTAATAGATTCCTCGGTTTAAGCGTGAAAACGTAGCAAACAAACAAACTCACCTTCACATTTATAAGTAAGGATTGGTATGACAAAATTCCGAATAAATAATTAAGAATCTGGTTCATACAAATGCATAAGAGCTTTTTTAATACATACTTTTCAAATACAAGTTTATGATATTAACAAGATGAATTTCAAAATGGTCAAAATAAATAAACTGGTAGATCTATTTACGTATATTCCATTTTATTAAGCAGAAAAAAATATATATAAAAAAAACTGCATTGGAGTTTGGACAACTCTAAAAAATGTTGAACATGGTTTCGTTTCTAAGGTTCAAGATATGCGTTGTTTCATTGATTGTTTGTGTATTTGGAAATCGTTACAAAATCCTCTAAGAAATAATAAAAACCGATCGACAAAAAAAAAAAAAACATTTTGAAAATGATTTATTGTAAATATTATGATAATAATATACAGTTACGATATGTTAGTGGTTAATTGAGATCTGTTTCTTTTCCCGTAATAGTTTTTAGTTGGTCGTTTTAAAAAACCCCTTCTGCTACACTTGCGTACGCGATTTTCGAGTGTCTCTAATGGACTAATCAGTTTCTCGGTGCGCGGAATTAACGCGGAGAATCCCGAGCTCAGCGGGTAAATTAACGCGGAACTTGTATAAAATATACTTTTATATACTTTACCAGATTTGATGTGCGGATTTTGTCAGTAAATATTTCTTTTTACCCCACTTTCTATAAGTATTTCGAGAGAAAAAGTAGCCTATCTCCGTCTCCAGGATCTCGTCTATCTCTGTGCCAAAATTCACCACAATCGGATCAGCGGTTTAGGCGTGAAAGCGTAACAAACAAACCAACAAACAAACCAACAAACAAACTCTTTCGCAGTTATAATATTAGGTATGATGATGATATGTTTGCGGGAACACGAAACAGTAATGCACGCACTTTTTGTAAGCTATAAGTTGTACGAAAGAAACAGTTGGCATTGGATTCTCTCGGGGGTTCATTTCTCGTCCTAGTAGGGAACCCCTACATTGGTAACCCCGAACTGTTTTGAACACGCAACCTTCTGATCTGGGGTCATGTCGGGGTCACCAATATAGGGGTTCCCTACTAGAACGAGAAATTATACCCACGAGAGTCCAATGCCAACTGTATATTTATAACATAGTTTTATAAGTTAACAACTTACATATGTGAGTGTGCGTGTTCCCACAGGTTTAACGTTATGGCCACAACGTCACCTGATGTTAAATATTAATGTGGTTCAAAATGGTGGACACGTTAAGGTTAGTGAAGGGACTGGCTCTCAAGTACAACTACCGGAACACACCTATAGGTATTTGGAGGCAAATTTACAACTTGATGGTAGCTAGGTGGGTGGACATTATAAAAAGCCCTCTATCACCATGCTATGGTTTCGATGCGGGGATTATAACTTCCGCTTTCAGGACGGGTGGTGTCTGTTTTTCAAATACATTTTCTGGTTACTATTTTCTTAACTTGAAGCTAAATTTACCACTTTTGTCACATTAGTCTTTGGCAATAATCCCAATGCGTTCAAAGATGCGTTTTCCAAAAACAGTGTCGTTAAGGAAAGCCTCGGTTTTTACGACTACACCGTCACTTAGGTAATGATTAGTTCCGTTTGTTGACACTTAAAGAAATATTTTATAGGTTAACAATGTCGGAAACTCGCTCTTTAGTCTTTGTTGCACAATACACCCTCAATACACTATGCAAACTAATATTAATCCATTATCGACACTCAAGATCGTGAAGTGTACAGTTGTAAAGGTGTTCTATAATTTTTGACAGTAGTTATTGATTATGCGAATGGCTGGCCCATATGCAGGATTTCAAATATATAAGGAATAAAACTGTAATTTGGTATGTCTCAAAAATGATAAGCGCTTTCGTTTTTATCAGTAAAATTGTAGCGAAACGAACTGTTTTTCCGAAGATCCGAAATTAAATCCATTTGCACTATTTGTGTAGATAGCTGAGCACCCTAGACTTTTTCTTTTCTGCTAGCTTCCGCTTCCTAGAATATGTTTTCACTAACAATTCGACGGGCTACTCTTTTGAACTATATAAAAAAACACTCAAAAACACAATTCCACACTTTTTTCTCATTCAGTTCATGAGCAATGACTCTCCGACTCTTCTGTTCTTCTGCTATCTCTTATTAAACATATTTCATACAACTATGTTAATGTCACGTCGAGTAGACTGTGTCAAATCTTCAGTTTTCGTGCAACTCTTTAACTGTTTCAGTAATTTTTGTCGCAACAAGCAAACTATCATGAAATTTTCTACATAACTTGATGATAAATACATACATTTCGCTAAAAACTCGTTTTTGTATCCATTCAGATACTTGTTCGAAGTAAAGCGAAGCTATTCCCTTAAATTCTTACTGGAAGTTACTTTTGCCTTTACTAAACGTTGAAGTATATATTACTTTGCACTTCCGCTTAGGATTCTTTGGCCGCTAACGGTTGATCCGACGTTGGTGGATGGTTGGATCAAACGTGTATCGCCACATGTCCATATTTGATCCAACCATCCACCAACGTCGGGCCCACCGTCAGCGGCCAATCAATTGGAAGTACAAAGTAATATACACTTCAATGTTTAATGATGGGTTTCCACAACGTAACGGCTTCATCAATCAAATATGTTACCTTCACTGTATAAGATGTGTCTTAGATAACTTATGGCATTTCTTTTTTAAATTTAGGTTCGTTGATATTCACTCGTACTTCAGTTTTACTGATAAAACTTTCCTTTGTAAGGGATAAACTAAAAGAGATGTTAAAAACTCAGATACATGCAAATACGCTTGAGATATCGTGTTTGCGAACGTGAAGTTAGCGTCAAAAAGAGATTATTTCACAAATAATATATTATTAATCTCGTTTAAAATATCATTTTTCAGTATATATATAAATAATAAATAGAAGTTCTGCGTTTTATTGGTTTTGAATAAAATCCGTACGTATACATACTAGGGATGGCGATCTGGGATCGATTAATCAAACAATCGATTTTTTAATCGATTCACAGTTCTGAATCGTTTCAGGGATTCGATATTACACCCTTAAAAATCGAGGTTCCACTCTTGTCTATTTTCATACAACATTATTTATAAGTATATGAATGTTTTATTGAAACATATAGCAATGATAGTATTTCACATATATAGAATGATAAAATAGATTATTGTGGTGACCTTTGATCTCTATGACTCGTTTTATGTTGAAAATATAAGCACGAAGAGTGAATCGAAAAGAAAACAACGGTTTTTAATTAATCGATCTTTTCAAATCGATTTCATCGTGTAGCGATTCTAATGATTTCGATTCGAATCGATCTTAACGGGAAGAATCGACATCCCTAATACATACATTTCAGGCCGTTTCTCGCGGCTAACTTCACAGTGGCAAACGTGAATGAGGGTAACGCTATCGTTGGTTTCTATGGCGTTTTAAATGTGTCCCACGGATGTGATATGTCGGCTTCGTCATGTTAGATGTGTGACGGCTCAAATCTGCTTACATAAGGCCTAATTGTTCGTCAAAATTTGGCCATCGGTAAAGCTTTTTATGATATATTTGTATACATCGGCGCGTACCTAGGGGATTTACCAGGAGGGGAAATAACCTACGATATTACGAAACACTACAAAGAGTTTGATTATAGTAATCCTGACCGGGTTAACTAAATTTTTATCAATTGACAATCTTTTTAACGGGGGTAGCACCCCCCGTATCTCTCCTAGATACGCCCCTGTTTTTACTATTCGTATACTGCATACTTTTGCCGTCCTGTCGGTTCTTGCCGATGCTATTGGACAGTAGTTGTTTTGTCAGTGTTAAATACTGAAGCGGTATCGTTGCCGAGCCAGATTTATCTAAAAATTTTATATATGTATGTTGGGGATCGTTGTCAATTAAACACACCATACACATGGGAGATTTGGGCCGTGAAATGTGATGGTAGAGTTTGTCAAAGGTACTACAGATTCGTGTAGGAGGTTTCTAAGTAGATATTATTAACTAAATAGAATTTAATAAGTATATCGCGAAGGAATTATGGGTGTTCGGGGGGTTTTGACTCGATATATCTGTAGCAATTATAGCAATTATTATTTCTTAAACATGGTCCAAAATCTATCTAGCGACACTTAAAAGACGGGGTATTTTATCGCGATATTGAGAGCTGTCGTTAAAATGGAATAAGATCTTATTTAGAAATGTATAGATAATAAGGTGAACCAACCAAAGTCAAGTAATTTCGACGTTATCGAGACGGTTCGTTAAATAGAGGGTCGTTAAATGGAGTATACACTGTATTTTTTTTTTTGTTGCTCATATCAATCTAGTTACGTATTTTAAGACTTTAAGTTAATCGGTAACTTGATGAATTTTGTTTCCGCATAAGTTACACTTGTGGAAAACACAAAAATAAAATTTATTCTGTAAAATTCAATAACTGATACAATATTTTACTATTTTCCATACTTTTTTGTAGTATTTTAGACAAACCTACCAGCGTTAGTTAGTATTTTAAAGGTTAAGGAACGATTATTGTTAGTTATTTTAAGTCATGCTAGATAGGTTATCAACGTCATAGAAACGGAGAGCTGAGGGAAAGAATTACAAAAAAAAAAAAAACTAATTTCATTTTTTTTAGACTATATATATATATGTAAAATAAATAAAACAAACGATGTTTTGGCCTCGGCTAAACACGCGTGTATGCTTCCAGTTTTTTTTTTCTGAGTAAAATATTAATAATAATAATAATAATTATTATTATAAATTGAAAAAAAAATGTTTTCTTTATTTCGTATATTATTTATAAGTGTCATGAATTGTTTCTAGTTGATAATAATTCTTAATTGTATAGCTTCAATTTGTTTGGTTTACCTTAAGTGTTCATTTTAGGATTCTGAGTTCTGTGCGTCAGTTTGAAAACTCCATACACGCAAAAATAAAATTTATAATTGTATAATGTCATAAGACATTGCGAAATTCTAAATTACATAATACAGTAGAACCTTGTTAAGTCGAACCTCGATGAGTTGAAAACCTCCAAATCTCGAAAAAATGTTTTGTTCCCTTCGCTTCAAACACCAAAACCTCCTCCGTTCTCTATAAGTCGAAGGCTGTATAACTCGAATTGTTTTGGCGCCTCCCTTGATGTTCGACTTATAGGGGTTCTACTGTATTTTTTTTTTTTTTTGTCGTGTATAGAAATACATATAAATATTTTTTGTAATAATACGATACAGTGTTTAGTTTTTAAGGAGCGAATTACATATTTCGTCGTCCGGAGTTTTTCAACATGCGCGTTAGATTTCATACAAGTACAAATTTAGGACTTATTTAGTTCGGGCCGCCCGAGTTAGAGCGGGCTAAGTCATTATTAACTTATTCTCTCAATTTAAAGAAAAAAAAAATGATAATGATAATGATAAAAAAATAAATAATTATCAATATTTTTTTAATATAACCACCTTTATTAGTCTTAAAAAAAAAATAACCCCATTCCAAGAAGACGAACGTTTCGTTTCGCTCTGAGAAGATTCGTTTTCGGTTCTCAGGGACTCCCCCCTACCTGTCCCCCCCCCCCCCCCCCCCCCGTGCCCCCTACAATGTTATCTTCGAAGGTTTAGCTTTAATCATTGTTGTTTGCCTTATATAAAAATGTGATCTTATTACGAGTTTACTGAAAGGGTGCCGCTGTACGTTGCACTCGGAGGTGTGGATTGCAAAGTATGTCACTTCGAATCGACCCCCATCGCTCTTAGCCAAATTGTCTTACAATCGCTAACCTAAAGAAATTAACTTTTTATTGTAATCGTGATGTGCGCGTTGTGCCCGATTCCGCCAGTGACATCGCAACAGAAGAACCTATAAAACTTACGCGATGACACATGTCAAAATTGTCAAAGTGACTTTGACAGATGTCATCCGGTAGGTTTTTGTTTTCTGTTTTTAAGTCAGCGATAGTCGACAGACAGTTTGGCTGGTGGGCACGTTTTGCAATACTTTCAGAACATCTCACCCATACAACGCATCGATATAATGTTTTTATAAGTTTATTGTAAACATACCTTACGCCACGTCCCTTACGAGTGTAAAAGTTTAATCTGAGATTTATTTTTACCGGTATGAAGAATGTATTTTCGCGAATTCGATAAGAAATTTCTGTAAGAGTTCATTTAAAAGACATTTGTTTTATCGATTTCACAAAATCTATGACCGAGTGGTAGGTTTATTAGAAAAAAAAATAAACTTATTTTTTATATATTGCCTCTATCTGAAGCGATGATAGATCAGTGGTAGTGTGCGCGACTTCGCGTCAAGGGACGTGAGTTGGAATCCAACCACCTACAATGAGATTAAGCTTTCGGTGAAGGAAAACATTGTGAGGAAACTATATCATGGTGGTAGGGCTTTTTCTAACGCCCGCCTGGCTAGCAACCAACCTCAAGTTGAAAATCTGCCGGCAAATACCAATAGGTGTGTTCCGGCAGCAGCACTTGAGAGCCAGTTCCTCAACAGGTTTAGCGTGTCTACCAACTTGGGCCGTATCGCCATTTAAGATCAGGTGAGATTATGGCTAAAACGCTAAACCTTAAGTATTAAAAAAAAACAAGTAATTTTATTTACATTCAATATCGCCAGCCCTGGTCTTCAAGTTTATTATGATTTGATTGATGATAATTGATTTCGACAGACAAGTGCTTTAATTAATCGATTCTCGAATCGTTAATATTTTTAAATCGATTATCTTTTATTTTAAATCAATGCTACGACCTATAATCGATTGTTAAGCGTATCAATAACTAATAACTATGTGATGTGATTATTTTAAAAACTAGCTTGATATTCGATCATTTTTGAAAATATAAGGAAATTTCTGTAATGGTGGGAGAAACTGCTTTCAATTATTTTCTTTTTGATAATATCAAAGGTCAGCCATGATTATTAAACGGAAACGAGAAAATCGACCGACAGGTACAGAAAAGTTTTACCGAACTCTTTGGCCAATTTTATTTATTTTTAGCGTTCGTTCTTCGTTTGCGTGAAATTAAAATTTTATTTTTAATAATTTTAACCCATCTTAGTAACTTTTTTTCAATACAGCGTTACTCCGGCTGGTGGTAGCGTGATCTTAAATAGCCTAAAGACTTAATTAATTATTAGTATATCAAAGACAATAGGATTTTTTTGAAATCAGTCTGGTGAGCGCGTTGACACACACACACACACGACTTTTTTCGCTTCACAATATTAATACAAATAACTTCGTAAGGGATGTAGTTTGTCGAGGTTTTTTTTCCTGCATATTATTACAACACAACAAACGAGACACACATACGTACTGAAAGTGAATTTTCGATCATAGTAATGGATTTTTAATAAGATTTATTATTAACTTGCCCGTTAATAGTGATGACAGACAAACCTCCGATTTCAATGTATATAAGAAGAATTGCCTTTATATAATGATAACAAAATGAATTGTGTAATATATATATTATATATATTAAGATTTGACAATATGCAGTCTTTTAGACACTGTTTCCGGTCAATTGGGCGCGGAGAGCTTTATTTGTTCACGTTTCGAATAATTATTTTTTTTATTTTTTCGACTACGATTTACGTTATGGAAATGTTTTGTTTAAATTTTGTAGAGTTTTGGTGAATAACTTCAACTAGTATTGTCAGATCCTTGCTAAGGACAGGTATATACTTACCAAGTGTAGAAATACGCATATCTAATGTAATTATATATGAGGAAAATTATATAGAGCCTCTTCAGGAACGTAAGCTACAATTGCACTTTTTACAGGAAATATTTTTTTTCATAAACTAATTAATAAAGTATTTATGATGTCTTTATGAAAATAAATGACATGTTGTTCATAATTAACTACACACCGATTAAAATATTAGCTATTAACATACTGTTTTATTTGCAAAGATATATTTTAGGAGGTTATAATAAAAAAAAAAAATTGTTAAAATTTTTGGCGCTTACGATGTTTCTCCTGTAGAGTCTCGATTATTATTTACTTGTCCTTAGAACGGAGCTTTCTCAACAGATGCTGTCGTTGAAACAAATGAGAATGAAATCACGAATTCTAATGTATTTGTTTCGGGTGTGCGAATTTCTCATCGCCAAATGTATGATATATTCGATTCCGTATATTCAAATAACATTTTTCAAATATATACAAGTTAAAAGAATGTTTTTCTGTACTTTTTGGTCCCATTCGTAAACCAATGTATACGGTTGTGATGTTTGTAACATTAATGATTTGTTTTGCAAACGCTCGCGCAAGTTTTCACTAAACAAAATACGTTTTTTTTTTGTATTACAACCCTATTTATAGATACTGATGATAATTTGTATCGATTAATGTTTAGTGAAATTATTCGAGTGTATCGAAGTAATCGATTATCATTATTCGTATCGATCGTATGAGTTTTCACACACCACTAGTACTTATGAAGTTATCGTTTATGTGACAAATGTAAAACGATTTTTTTAAGGTTATTGACTCGTATATTGATTAATTAAAGAAAGGGATTTACATTAAAAAAAATATTTTACCATGTTTTTATAATCTGTTTTCACATGTTCATGCATTGTCATTCACTTGTGAGATATGGTCTAAATTTCAAGTATCTAACTCATCGGAAAGTTAGTTTATAATCAATTAGAAAATTCCACTCGGACATAGTTACAAGAAAGCGTGTTAATAAAAACATGGTAATGTAATTGTATTTTAACATATATATGAAATGTATTCACTTGTATTTGTCTACAATTAAAATAGTGTTATTAGATACAGTCGGTTTATGGTTTTCTAAAACGGTAAACAAATAAAGCTTTCCACGCGACTGAATACGTTTTTTTTTTTTTTCTAATAAATCGCATATAAATTCTTAGTTCCACAATGATAAATAAATAAAAAAGCAAATGAAAGTTAAATAATAATAATAATAATATGTAAATTTTTATCATAGGAAGTAAAAGATCTCAATACATCTTATTTTTTTTTTGTTTTGTCTTTTTTATATTTTGAGGAGCTTCGGTGTAGTCGAGTTGATTTAAAGACAACCAATTGTAAAATATATTGATGTATATAATTTGTTCGTAGTTTTATTTCATACTACCTGACCCGGCAAACCTGATTTCGTCTTACAGTCACCGAATATCAGTGAATTTTATTGTATTTAAGGTTCCCTATTTTGGCGATAATGACACACATAAGTATTTTTCCATATTATATGTATATCTGACGGTTTTTGCAGCGCACGCCATAATAGCTCGCAGATGGCAGAATTTTTTCCTACTTTCTTGTCACTTCGTTATATTTGGGACAATACACACAATACCTTTATAAATTGTAGCCTATGTGTTATTCTGATGTACGAGCTATATCATAGTTAAGTTTCATTAAAATCCATACAGTAGTTTTTGCGTGGAAGAGTAACAAACATCCATACATACAAAAATTTCACGTTTATAATATTAGTAAGGAATCCCGTTGCAGGTGTATATAATACTTTAATTATAAATAGTCTACTAAATTCGATCACAATCAAGAAAAAAAAATTTGAGAAATTTCTTATAAAGGCGAGACGAAAATCTGTTTCCAGTTTTTTTGAAATTAAAAAATCGGTTGAATAACAACGGCGAATAGTTTTCTGTTAGGCTTTTTATATATATTATATTTATAAATAGAAGATTTCCGCAGACTGCAACTTACAGTATTGCCGCATGCAGCAATGTCGTGTAGTGTTCGGTGAAGAAAAACGTCGTGATGAAACTTAACAGGGTATAGTGGTAAGTGTGTTCCAGTAACTGCACTTGAGAGCCAGTCTCTTCACTAGCTTAGCGTGTCCACCATGATGGGTCACATCGTCACTTAAGATCAGACGAGGTTGTGGCCATATCGCTATAGCCTAAAAAGTATAAAAAAATAAGTGTTCGTTGAAGGAAAACATCGTGATGAGGTCATAGCATGGTGGTAGGGCTTATTTGTAGCCCACCTGGCTAGCTACCACCCTCAAGTTGTAAATCGACTGCCAAGTACCTATAGGTCAAGAGCCAGTCCCTCCACTAGGTTTAGCTTTTCCGCCAATTTGGGCCGTTTAATGCTACACCCATAAAGTATTGAATAAAAAATAATATACTTTAGATTACACGATTAAAGTATAATTATCTAGCTATGAGAGAATGAAAATGTGTGCTCGTACCTCTCTCTCTTGCCCCTACCACAGTAATATACGAAACGTAACTCTCTCTCTTTCTATCTTCACTAACTTATATATCCGTTTAAACTTACGCTCTCGTTACGACGCATTCACCAGCTTACTGCCCAAATCGAGCGTGCGTAAGAATTTTTGAAGTGATACTTCTTAAGAATCGTTGTGATTTCAAACTCGATGAAACGAAACAGCGAGTCCATAGAGACACAAACACGTAAATGTATAGGATTCAGCCGGCGAGAGAATGAGACAGAACACATTACACGTTTTCGGTCTCCTCTTTGTGTGATATTTCTTAGCGTCCCCACTATCGACTACTAATTCAATACTTTTCAATAAGTATTTTTAATCAGGGACTTTTCAGAAGTTTGACATCTACCGTTTTTTTTTCATTCAAAAAAGGCTCAACGCCCCCAAACACGTTTTCACTTCAAAAAAATGCATACAGTCGTGCAATAAAACACTGAATTAGATTAAAAATCCTTTATTTTCCATGAAATAGTAGGTGTAAAAATACAATGTCATACATCTTATAATCTAACAATTTGCCACAGATTTAACATTCTGGCAGAATAATTATTAAACTTATAAATAAACGATATACTTGAAAATAGCATTCAGTCGTAAGAATAAGAGGGGCGACGACACAAATTCATTTGTTAATTAAAAGATATGAAGTTAATTGATCTTGGAATCTCACGAGTTGCATCGAAGCTATAGATTATCGACAATAATCAATTGCATGTTATGAATTACCTTCAAGGTCGGTTTTTCCCATAGGCAACCTAGGTTTTAGCCTAGGGCTTCGACATCAAGAGGGGCTTACAGTCAAGTTGTTTGCAAAATTAACACAGTAAAAAACAGTGAACACAAATCAATGACCTAAAAATAAGGAGAAAATCTTCGCATATGACTAGAGATGCGACTCGGGTAGGATTTCGAGTAATTTAATACGTCACTCGAGTTGTACTCGGGTAAACTACTAACACATCTTACCTTTAGAGTAAGCATTTTGAAATACCTTTATTGAATTAGTAATATAAAATAAAATACATAATATTATTAGCCTTATTTATGTCATGAATCAACAAAGAAAATAAAGTTTACTCGAGTCAAATTTACTTCCACTCGAATACGAGTTCGGCAAATTCACTCGATAAAAAAAATGGCTCGAGTCGCATCACTACATATGACTAAATACACATACATAAAAATGTATCGGTTAAGATCAACGCGAGAGGTTTAAGGGCCTTATAATTAGAATAGCCTATGGCCTCTTTTTACCTAAATCTGGCCCTGATTACAGTCACAAAGGTTTTGTGCCAGACCAATTCCGATAATGTTCACATATTAATTGAGTTATCGAATCTTCTAATACGGATTCTCATAAAGATTCTCGTCAAACGTTTTCAAAGTAAAAGTATAGACAAATACATTAGTATAAATTCAAGGAATCATAGAGTCACATTAGTAATTAATTACAAATAATGTCAAATATTAAAATCGATGAAATGTATAAGACTTTTTTATTTGTAATGTCGCCGTGTAGGCGTTTTTGCCAATGTCAAATTGGTTCACTTTATTTTATTAAAGATAAGAATTATTATTAATACCATAAAATTTTATATCGGTTTAATGCATTAAATACTACCGACATTTTTTTTGTTTACCCTCACACCCCCTATATATGAGAGATGCGATTATGACCATGGATGTCATTTCTTATAAATATAATAACCAATTTATGAGACGCAAAATGTCATCAAAATAGTACACGGTCAAGGAAAGGAAACGTATATAATTTAAAAAAAAACACTGTAGAACAGAGCTATATCATTCAAAAGTTCATACTAAGGTCTGATAAAAGAAATTACATCGGATTTAATTGGAAGCGATGATAGCTCAGTGGTAGTGTGTACGACTTCGCATCAAGGGATGTCAGTTCGAATCGAACCACCTACAATGAGCTTGAGCTGAAGGAAAACATCGTGAGGAAGCCATAGCATGGGGGCAGGGCTTTACTAATGCGTTACGATGCGTTACGATGGCGAGAGGGGGGGTGCGAACAACGCGTTACGTAACATGTGTTTTTGTAATTTAAATAAAAATACTAGACTAATAAAGTTTCTCGAATTCACAACTCTTTTCGCATATATTTCACGTAGAATTCAAGGACTATTTCTAATCGCAGTGCTGAAGGTTGACATCAATGATATATGTTGTTTTTAAGAGTGTATTAGTAAAAACACGGTAAAACATAATTATGACTTTTAGGTAAAAATGCTCACTTACGTGTTACGTAACGTTTGAGGTGGGGTACATGGGGGGGGGGGACCGCAAAATGTTACGGCGCGTTACGTGGGTGGGAGGGACGTTCAAAGATCTACAAAAATTGCGCTACTTACTACTTGAACGGCTCCTTATTATAAAACCGTGAAAACTATTGGAGAGCTTTATTTGAAAATAAAATTTAATCACCCCCCCCCCCCCTCCCTCGAGTTATATAACATATTATACCTCCCTATAACAGGTGTCGAGTTTATAAGATAGTCATATCGACGACAGAACCACTCGGAGGGGTTATATTTCGGGATCAGATCGCCCCCCTCCCGCGGCCCCGGCCCCTGAACCCCCCCCGGCCGCGGGGCCGCGCCCCCTTGCTGGTGTTGGGGGGGCTCTTGGGGCGGAGCGCCTCTATGCGGTCGGTGCAGCCCGTGCTGTCCCGGCCCTCGGCGAACTGGGAGGCGTAGTGCTCCGCGCTGAAGTTCGAGTTGGTGAGCTCGTGCCCGATGGTCACCCACCCGGGACGTATGGTCGAGTCACGACCGAACACGTGTATCCTGGGTAACGCCGATACACGGTTACAGCGATATGGCCCATAATCTCACCTGATCTTAGGTGACGATACGGCCCAAGTCGGTGGACACGCTGAACCGGGAAAACCTACTCTCGAGTGCAACTGCCGGAACACACCTTTTTTTTTTTTTTTTTTTTTTTTTTTTAATACTTAAGGTTTAGCGTTATGGCCATAATCTCACCTGATCTTAAGTGACGATACGGCCCAAGTTGGTAGACACGCTAAACCTGTGGAGGAACTGGCTCTCAAGTGCTGCTGCCGGAACACACCTATTGGTATTTGGCGGCAGGTTCACAACTAGAGGGTGGTAGCTACCCAGGCGGGCACTAGAAAAAGCCCTACCACCATGCTATGGTTTCCTCACTATGTTTTCCTTCACCGGAGGCTTAAGCTCATTGTAGGTGCTTGGGTTCGAACCCACGTCCCTTGACGCGAAGTCGTGCACATTACCACTGAGCTATCATCGCTTCAACCTCGCACAACCTCAATCGCACCTTTTTTTTTTTTTTTTTTTTTTATAGTTAAGGTTTAGCGTTATGGCCATAATCTCACCTGATCTTAAGTGACGATACGGCCCAAGTTGGTAGACACGCTAAACCTATGGAGGAACTGGCTCTCAAGTGCTGCTGCCGGAACACACCTATTGGTATTTGGCGGCAGGTTTACAACTTGAGGGTGGTAGCTAGCCAGGCGGGCATTAGAAAATGCCCTACCACCACCTCACGATGTTTCCCTTCACCGAAAGCTCAAGCTCGTTGTAGGTGGGTTCGAACTCGAGTCCCTTGGCGCTGGGTCCGTACACACTACCACTGAGCTATCGTGCTCCACGAGACCTTGATCTGGCACTATCTATTTTTATCCGCAATATCCGGCTACGGATTAGGCGAATATGCCTTATCAGCTAAAAGGCACTGTCAAATCATAATGACTCAGATGGTAGAGTGCACGGACTTCGCGTCAAGGGACGTGAGTTCGAATCCACCTACAACGAGCTTGAGCTTCGGGTGAAGGGAAACATCGTGTGGGAACCACAGCATGGTGGTAGGGCTTCTTCTGATGCCCGCCTGACTAGCTACCACCCTCAAGTTGAATGCCGTCAAATACCAATAGGCGTGTTCCGGCAGCAGCACTTGAGAGCCAGTTCCTCCACAGGTTTAGCGTGTCTACCAACTTGGGCCGTATCGTCACTTAAGATCAGGTGAGATTATGGTCATAACGCTAAACGTATGATGATAACCTGGAAACTACATAAGCTTTGACACTTGGTACATCAGGAGGGTGACAGCTAGTAATGAAAAAAGTAATATCTAAAAAAATTATGTCCACAAACTATAACAGCCGTGATAGCTCAGTGGTAGTGTGTAGGAACGCCGCGTCACGGGACGTGAGTTCAAATCCAACCACCTACAATTAGCTCGAGCTTTCGGTGAAGGAAAAATGGTAAGGCTTTTTAGCAGCCTGGCTAGCTACCACCCTCAAGTTGAATACAATATATATGCAATATAATGCAATTCCACTGGAGTTACGGGTGTCCACGGGCGGCGGGGATCACTTACCATCAGGTGACACGCATGCATGTTTACCACATATTCCAATCCAAAAAAAAAAAAAAAAAAAAAAAAAAAAAAAAAAAAAAAAAAAAAAAAAAAAAAAAAAAATTAGGATTAATGTCCTTTAAAGAGAATAAATAAATAAAAAGACCTAATTAAGCAAGTATTAAACTTACCTCCTCCGACCCAAACAGAAGTGCTCCATGATATGGAATATCTCGATCGGTTTCTCGCTACTTCCGAACTCGGGATCCTCGGAGATTATCAGGTCTATGTCGACGTTCGCGTGGATGAAATCCCCGTCCACGGATCTCCTCACCGTCCCCTTGATCCCCATCAGACAGTGCTCCTTGGTCCGTTGGAAGACCGCGTTGTGTTCCAAGTTCTTCGAGTGTCCGGGATTCTTAATGTTCGTCTTTATCCAACAGATGTCCTCGCAGCGTCGGAACCCCCATTTCTTGAGGCACTCCCTGCCCATATCTAGACCTGGGGTGGGTGAAAACGAAGTGAGCTCCCAGGATTCTGGTGCTGGCTTACTGGTCTTTGGTTGGACATATGGTGGTAACGGCTTTTACAGCCTCACCGAGCTGTGAGACAGAGTATTAAGACAAGGGAACAATGAAGTGACCGATACTCAGCTTGGTCTGTTGCCAGGGATGTGTGAAAAGATACTGCCAAGATCTTACCCAGCAGAGACACTTTCGTTTTATACCCGTTTCGAAAAGACTTTCAGGTCTGTTTATGGGTGCATGAAAATAGCACCAACAATAGCTTGGTATAGCTATATGTTATGAGAGCAGTCGAAGTGAATATAACTAGATGAACGTTGTGCATGGAGATAAATGAATGTATGAGTTGATAAATACCAAAGAAGATGTCCGTGGACTATATGAGGACTGATATGTGTATAAAAGGTGTGAATACTGTGTGTGATATTGACGGCTACAGTGAAAGAAGGAAACCTACCATACTTTTTCTTTACCACTTTGTAAGACCAAACTTATATAGTTCACCTTTTTTTTTTATACTTAAGGTTTAGCGTTATGGCCATAATCATCACCTGATCTTAAGTGACGATACAGCCCAAGTTGGTAGACACGCTAAACCTGTCGAGGAACTGGCTCTCAAGTTCTGCTGACGGAACACACCTATTGTATTTGGCGGCTGATTTTCAACTTGAGGGTGGTAGCCAACCAGGCGGGCATTAGAAAAAGCCCTACCACCATGCTATGGTTTCCTCACTATGTTTTCCTTCACCGGAGGCTTAAGCTCATTGTAGGTGCTTGGGTTCGAACCCACGTCCCTTGACGCGAAGTCGTGCCCACTACCACTGAGCTATCATCGCTTCAAACCTGTTATTATTACGTCCAATTTATACAATGAAATTAATATTATAGTAGAAGATTTTGATATATTTGCATTATACTCTATTATTTTTATTAACAAAATTAAAAACTACTTTTCTTATGGAATAGGTGTCAAACGGGCAAGTGTGTCACCTGGTGGTAAGTGATCACCACCGCCAATGGGGACCCACAGCACCAGCAGTATCACAGGTGCATTGCCAACCTTTATAGAAGGGACTGGCCTCTCAAGTGCAGCTGCCGGAACACACCTATATGTATTTGACGGCATATTTTTAACTTGATGGTGGTAGCTAACCAGGTGGACATTAGAAGAATCCCTACCAGCATGTTATGGTTTTCTCACAATGTGTTCCTTCACCAAAAGCTCAAACTCATTGTAGATGGAACTCACATTCAATGAGTGTCCGTAAACACTACCAACTGAGCCATCATGACTTCAGATATTGTAATTAATATTAGATTAATTGTGTATAAATAGACATCTAATAAATAAGAACACATAATGTTATAAACATTTCTAGTTATAAGTAAACATACCTTCAGAACTACCGCACCAGAGGAAGATGAAAGATCTAGCTTGAGCAAGTTGTTGTAGGTCTAACGCGAGAACATCTTGCCATCTCCAACCAGAGCCCAGGGGTGGTTCCACTAATATAACATCAAACTTATTACCCATTTGTTTCAAATCAAAAGTCTGGAAACAAATACATGAATTGTTTAATAAATTAATTAATAACACACAATCGGATCTTTCCTTTGCAAATGCATATTCTTCTTTTATTTAACAGTTATATATTAAATTAGAGATATCGATTTTGATTCACTTTGCTTTGCCTTAACTTTTATTCACACAAAACAGAATAGTTTGGATAATCTAAAAGTGCATGCCCCATAACGTAATTATAATTTAATGACATCGATTTAAGCATTTATATTAAATAGAAAGTATTCCGATGTCATTCTAGAGCTATTAAAAAATAAATGCTACCAACGCATTAAGTTTTTTGGATGTAATCCAAAGCCACAGAAATCTAGACATCCTCGAAAGAAAATTGAATAATGTTTCTCTGGATAATAAAACTTTGCATTGCCGTAAAAACACAAAAGGTTTAAAATAATGACCATTGAAGTTTCGAATATTTGCACAACTTAGAAATGTTGAGAGTAATGCACAAGCTGAAACGCTCCACTTTATGAGGCGTGCAATAAGAAGGTGATTGAAAAATGGTCTGATTAATATATAGGATATACAATTAATCACATACAAGGAGACAGTACCTTTGGGATGTGGTATAAAAATTAAACTGTACTTAATAAATGATCAAATCTTTAAAAATACTTGCTTTTAAATCACATTTCAAATACATAGGCGGTGTTGCTGTCTCAGCGATGAGGTCATCCTTCAATTTGATGAGCTCCCTCAGTTTAGGGTACTCCTCGAACCGGTCAGCAAGGCCCACATCCCGAATGAAGTTCTGTGGCCTCTGACCAGTGTCTACAAAGTGTTGGCAGTAGTCATTGTGTGGATTGGATGATTGGGTTCCCTGTAATTTGTAATTAAGATATGAGAAGCTGATACAAATGAAAATAATAGTAGTAATTTTTTTTACTACAACACTTTGATTAGCTGAAAGTCGTATTATGACATTACACTCGCTCAAACAATTTTAAAGTGCAATAAAGAATTCTTTTATTCACTAAGTTAAGTTATTTATTATTAATTTCTATATTAATAATTATTAAGATCCCATTAGAGCAAACAAGAGTTTCTAACAGTAGTAATATTTACAGTATGTTTGTTTACAGTAACAAGGTAAAGTGAATGTACTGTAATTGATGGTGACCACAGTACATCACAAAAACAATGATTACCACCAGAAGATACGCAACACCATCAGACATTGTACAATGTCATAGCTGCTTGAAAGTCAGCAACTGAATACACGCTCAATTCAATACAACACAAACTATAACAAAGTTACTTACGACTTATAGTTTGATTACACTATGGTTTAAATTTAGAATAATTTGGCATTTGGAGAAACAGAATAGTGAATGGAATAGTTCCAATCCTCTCGCACTACTCTCATTACATTCCTTACCTAACCAGAGTTATTAGTTATCAAGTTGTTTCAATATCACATTAGAAATTTCTACATTCATGCAATTTTACTATTTTGAGTGGCAGGAACAGGGTAGGCAGAGTAGGCACTCGCCTGTTAGGTATAGGAGTCATAAAATTTAAAGACAAACTTTGAATTACAAGGACATTGAACTTAAAATGATTACTGGTAAAATTTAGACATGGCAATCCTTGTCTGTGACTGTAGCATGCTCACTTCAACCATTCCTTATTATTTCAATGATTTAACTATATAGAAAGCTGTTATCTCTTTTATTTACATAAAAGAATTAATAATTTATGTCAATGTAATATTATATTTATTTTTGTTTATTAAAATTAGCATTCATTTATTCTCCAATGACAGTTTTTAATTGGGACCAGCAACATATTTACAGAAAGGGGATAATATTAAAAACACAAATATAAAAAAACCGGTAATTATATAAATGCAGTTTTATCGAATTGGATCTATGTAATAGAAAAGGTAATAGATTTTTTAATAATTTATTGTTTATGAATAACAGTTTAAAAAGACAAAATAAGACTTGAATTTAATTTCTAGCAAAATTTTTGACGTTCAGATTGATTAATTTAAATTTTTCGAAGAATATGATTGATCTTGTAGAGAAAGTGGTGGCATAACAACCAGGAAGATATTCTTAATCAAATTCAATTCCTTTCATTCCTCGACAAGTAAATTGGACTAGAATCGTATGATTTCATTGTCAATGTAAAGAAAAGTAAATATTTAACTAATAACACCTTCAAGAATGTTGATGAGTCGGTATACACCAAGCCATCCGGTTGGTCTTTTGCTGTAGGCTTGTCTCCGTCATTTCCATGGCCAGATGTTGCTTGTTTCTTTGCTGGCACGTCCAATGTAGATCCTAAGGCATGTCTCAGGTCACTTACACTCGATACGCCTAACTAAATACAGATATAAAACATAAAATCTCCAAATGTAAGGTTATGTACGATATATTAGATAAATCTTATTGTACCGTTTGTGCTAATAATTTTTTTCGTTTTTGAGATCTTTCACGTAATTCTTTTAATTTCTCACTCATTGTTCTTAATTTTATGGTTATTTTACAATATTTTTATTGGTAGTATACATACGTAAACATTGTAAACAAATTGCATTACGTTTCGTTCAAAAATACGTTAAGCGTATCAATATTAAAAGCTGGTTCAACTATTTTAAATCTTAAAGTTACTCACAATTTTAAATCTAACAAACACTTCAACAACTAGCAGGTTTGATGAGTTCAATTTTGTAAGTTAAGTGAAAATAGAAAACACCAGCACTATACCAATCATGTTTTGATATTATTAAGATATAAGTTTGTAAATTTATTATATTTAGAATTTCAGAACGAAATATATGATTAATGTATTTGTACAATTAATTCGCTCTAATGTACACAATCCTCGGTAGTATAGTGGTAAGTATCCCCGCCTGTCACGCGGGAGACCGGGGTTCGATTCCCCGCCGGGGAGAAATTTTTGTTAATGAAAATATTTTCTAACTACTAAGAAAGTGCAATTATTTTGCACTAGATTTTACGTGCGGCTTCGCACGCGTTTATACCGATTTTGTCAAACAAATTGGATGACACAATGAAATGTTTCATATACAGTTTACTCCTCTATTTACCCCACTTTCAATATAGATTTCGCGAGAACAAAGTAGCCTATCTCCGTCTCCAGGGCCTAACCTCTCTCTGTACCAAAATTCATCACAATCGATTCAGCGGTTCAGGCGTGAAAGCGTATAAAGCAAACAAACAAACTCACTTTTTCATTTATAATGCTAGTATAAAGTATGATGATGTACTGTAATAATTTTTATTCGTTGACTGTTAATTTCTGTATCTATAAATATTGATATATTAAATATTTTGGGTTTGTATAGATGTACAAAAGGAAATGTTAACATTCGGTTCGAAGGCTTAATAGACTCTTAAAATGTATGGTCAACATTTAATCGTAAACATGTTTAAGAAAAAAAATTTGCTAAATTCAGCTCTTAATGTATTGAAAACTGATTATGATTAGGTAATGTATTTTTTTCATTGTAAACATTGCCACATTAGAAAAATGGTTTCTTAGTGGCTCTTTACGTTACAAAAGGGACCACATTCCAAATTTCATATTTCTAGCTTCAGTATTTTGTGCGTTAATTAGTTAGTCAACCATCTTTATTACTTTTTATATGTTTTGTAGGATTAGCGTTACGACTACAATCTTACCTGATATTAAGTGACGATGAACTCAAGATGCTGGACACGCTAATCGTAATGAAGGGTTTGGTTCTCAAGTGCATCTGCCGGAACACATCCAGAAGTATTTGGTGGCAAATTTTCAACTTCAACGTGGTAGCTAGCCAGGCGGTCATTCCACAAAGCCCTACCGTTATACTATGGTTTCCTCACGACCATTTCCTTCACCAAAAGCTCAGGCTATTAGCAGGTGGATTTGAACTCACATCAATTGACGCGGCGTCCGTAGACACCACTAACTGAGCCATCATTGTTCAAATTATTTTATTCAATTATTTTATTGATTCAAAAATTTATACATAAACATTATATGTAGATATGAAGGTCTTTGTAATACATAAACATTTGTCAATGAGTAATGCTTACAAAATTACATGACAACTTTAATATATGTATCATTGTTATTAATTATGCATCAGTTTATTCTTAGATATCTAAAACTGCGCCATGACCAGTGTTGCCAATTTAGAAAAAATATTTGTTACAAACCATCAATTTAAAATTCCAATTAGCGTTGTACGACGATCACGGAATTGTATTTAGTTCTTAAAAAAACATAAGCTATATAAATTGTATGGCACGTAGTAGTTTACAATCCGTACAAACTGCTGAATCAATTGTATTGAATTTCGGTATATATATAGATGAAAACCTGCAGACGGTGATAGACTACTTTATCTTGCGAGAAACTTGTTAGAACACCGGTAAATAGAGGGAATAATTTTTTATGAAACATTTTATTGCGTTCTTAGATTTGTTTGACAAAATCAACAGCAACGCAAGCGTAGCCGCGGGTAAAGCTAGTAATATTATAAATTCCAAAGCAAGTTTGTTTGTTTGTTACGCTTTCACGACTAAACCGCTGAATCGATTATGATAAATTCTGATACAGAGATAGATGAGTACCTACGGCGCTAACTTTTTGGAAGTGGGGTAAACAGGGAGATCAACTTTGTATGAAACTTTTATCACCTCGTCTGATATTAACATGAGCGGATCAGTGGGTAAAAGTTAGTTATTTGATATTTTTTAACAAAAGTAAACATCTATTGTAAAACTTCTTTATAATAACGGTGCATTCATTGCTTTATTCGCTAGGTAGATGATAGGTTCGATCCTCCGGATAGGAGCCTTCGAGTAACTCTGCTCGCGCGATACAGTGACACTCTACATAACTGAAGTACATCATCACACCGCATACCATCCATGCACACCCACACTATCGATAAGGTCGTACTGGGATCATTAAATTAGTAAGTTAGGACCTGTTGGTCAGTTAGGATCGCGAATTCTTGTTCACTTTCCGGCAGCAGCCCAAGCCGAAGTTCGGCCATCCTGGCATCCTTGTGCTGCTGCCTCGGAGCTGAGTGCCCTCAGCACTCGCCCCAAAAATTTCGATGAAGCCTCTAAAGCTAACAGCGCACGCCAAGTCGAAAAAAAATTGCTTTATTATACATTTATATTACAATATTTAGACCTATGATACTTACTTTTTAATAGTTGAGCGAATAGCGTAAAACATTTAATGATTCGAAGCATTGCGTCAAAGTGCCACGGGAGTTCGAGTTTGTGTCTGATATAAATAATCGATTCAAATTTGTTTGTTGCTTTGTGTTAGTGAAATTTGGATACACATTCTTACTTGATATTTGTTAAATTGCCTACATAGCCAGAAACCATATTAAAAAAAAACTCCGGCACTCGTGAATGAATGGCAACCCTGATCATACACCAAAGCGGTCGTCCGATTTAACATTCATAACGTAACTGTTTTTTTTTTCGGTTACAATTTATTTTAAGTACTAATATTACGTCATAGCTTTGTATTTGGAGTTATTAATCTTTGACATTATGCGCAGTGGATTTACCGTGTTCACTTAATTTCAATGTATGCCGGAATCCGATTCTTTCATCAATTTTAATTCATGTATATGTTATTTGTTGAGCTTTGTATTATGTTAGCTGGTGCAATTGACTCGAATTTTCTATTTAATAGATCAATCATTGAGGAAGCTTTTTGACTATTTGACATCTCGTTGCCACCAATCAGAGCAAAGCCGTATAGAAAAAGGTTACAAAAATGGGCAAAAATGCTTTAATAATCGTTAATTAAATTGAAATAACCTAATATCTTTAACACCGTCGTAATAAGTGACTCCGGCAATGTTAATATATTATAGTTAGGGATACCAACTCTAAATAAAAAATGTAACTTATGGTAAATTTTATGATAGAACTAGATTTGATTTCGTATTAAAATTGGTCAAATTACTCAACACATTGTAATAATTACAGTATGTGATAAGGCGCCAAAGCATTTCACTCTAGATGTATTCACTTATAATAATAATCAGCATTTACTTATAGTTCTGTTAACATAAATACCATAATACATCATTATTTAAAACTATAATCGTGTTCTTAATATGTAGTCATAAAACTAGTGGGACGTGAGTTCGAATCCAACCACCTAGAATGAGCTTTAGCATTCGGTGAAGGAAAACATCGTGAGGAAGCCATAGCATGGTGGTAGGGGTTTTTCTAATTCTCCCCTGACTAGCTACCACCCTCTAGTTGAAAATCTGCCACCAAATACCAATAGCTGTGTTCCGGCAGTTGCACTTAAGAGTCAGTCCCTCCATAGGTTAAGTGTGTCTACCAACTTGAGCCGTATCGTCACTTAAAATTAGGTGAGATTATGGCCATAACGCTAAACAATAAGTATAAAAAAAGGTCTGGCAGAGAGGATAACACCGATCAGTGTCCGAGATTTGCGACCGTCCGATCACACTTTTCGTAACGTTCTTGTCACGCAATCAGCAGCTTACTCCGTAAGTCAAGCGTGCGTAAAGAATTATTACTTTAATAAGTTATACTAACAGGAACATGCGTTAATACGTCACGTGACCGTGTCGATGACGATGTACATGTATTTACTAACTATCTAAACCTATAAATGTTTTCACTTAAAAAAATGAAACAAATACATTTGATCAATTGGTTCATTTATTAAATATTAAGTGTACTATTACTGTAAGTGGTGCACTCGGCTGGTGTGATACACATCCCGGTGGTGACGTCACGCAACAGACCCAACTTGCAGTGACAGCCCAGCGTGCAGCGACGCGGCCGAACGCGACCAATGCAAATGGCCGCCGCACCGCATCTCGGCTCACATCCGTAGCGGCAGACGTATTCCTCCTTTGAATTCTTACATTTATCTGTAATTATATCATATTATAATATAATATAAAATGATGATTAGAGTATGCTAGGAATTAGATGAAATAAAAGGGAGTGAATGAAGAGACAACGGCTTATAAAGATTTATGGAAGAAGAAAGCGTATTGTGCCGACCCTAAATAATTTGGGAACAGGACAAGAAGATATAAGTATAAGGTTCTACACCCTTTTACCGATAACAATTATCAATCTTTATCTGTGACGGTTTTGGAGGAATATTTATATGTCATGTTGCGGTTTTTAAGTGGAATTTATTAAGGGAGGGCTTTGAAATACTGATCCGCAACATTTTGGTGTGATGCTCGTTCTGGTAAAGTCGGTCTCTTAGTTTAAATTACACACGATTTTTTTACATTTTTTTTATCTAAGCTTAGGTCGACAAAGGAGATTTCAGCCCTAGAGTAATCGTATGTTTATGTATTTACAAAAAATACTTAGAACCAATCACAAAATTCCATAGAATGTTGGTTTCTTCAATTGCTACTACAGCGAAGGTTCTATGAAAGATCCCCTTTTTATTAACTTGAAGTTTTGTTTACTCCTCATTCTTTATTCATTTCATTCATTCATTCATCCTCATTGCAAGGCGCAAACGCATTACTGTGTGTGGTGACTCATCGTGTGCTCGCCCGATACCATTTCCGTGTTGCCAGAGACAAGAGACATTATCACATTCTTTCTAGGCTCTGGTGGAAAATGAAAGGTGTCCCGATTATTATTTGTAAACTTTGATTGACCTTAAACAGTTCTCCGTTGAGATACATATATCTGTAATTACTAGACCGAGTTTGTGAATATTTATTGCGTTTCCAGCGTCTCTTAAGTTCAAGAGCGTCCATTGGTCTGTTATTATAAGGGCTTAATTAATCAATTGTTGGTTATGTGTAGGGCTGTCTAAAGCACATATTTCGAATCTAATACAATATTTTGTGGCCATATTGGGCATAAGCACTGTCCAGTACTTTTACTGGGGAGAAATTCGTTCTGATATGATTGCTTCTGTATTCTGCTGCCGTATCTAAGGGGAATTTATGACGTCATAAATCGTCGCATTTTGTACCGTGATCATTGACGTTTTCGAGGTACGGTGCTCTCAGTGCTTTGAAAATGTGATCAACAGCATCAAAAAATTTAACAGTTTGCACTATTACCAGTTTTTTTTATAGTTAACATTTAGCGTTATGGCCACATTGTCACCTGATGTTAAGTTCGATGTCGCCTAAGCTGGTAAACACACTAAACCAGTGGATGGACTGGCTCTCAAGTTTAATTGCCGGGACACATCTATAGGTATATTTTCAACTTGTGGGTGGTATATAGCCAGACGGGCATCAGAAAAGGCCTTCGAAGTTCCAACACGAAGTTTTCCTTCACCGAAAATTCAAGCTCATTGTAGACGGATTCGAACCCACGTTCCTTACGTCCGTGTACACAAAGAAACTAAGCCGTCATAACTTTTAAATCAATACGTAGAGATTTTTAACAAGGTAACATAAATGCCCACAGCCCTGTCTATGAGAAACTAAGTCAAGTCGGCTACAAATCATAGATAAGGGCAACACCCACATACTCTGTTAAACTGAATATTAATTACGATTATGATTTCTTCCTTAATGCTCGTAGTATATTCTCGTTCGATACCATTTTATATACCTAATCCCTACTAATATTATAAATGTGCATGTAAGGTTGTTTGTTACGCTTTCACACGAAAACTACAAAACTGATCGTCAAGAAACTTTGTACACATATTCTTGGACGTATTAGAAGTAACATAGGATACTTTTTATTGAAAAAGTAAATTAAGAAAGATAAAAAAATCTTTATCATAAAATCTCAAAATCTAGCTACTTTAACGCCATCTAACATTCCAGAGTATAATAAAACTGTAATAGAGCTTAAAGTAAATACTTTTTGAAGGTTATTTTAAGATTTTATTGTCCGCCTTTCTAAATATATAGTATAATTTCTAACCCATAAAAATAAACGTTCCTCTGGGATAGGGGATAAAAGTTAAAGTTCACAGTAAACTAATTGTTTCTGCGATTTCGTGTGCGTAGAATTAAATTTGTTGAATAATTTATGCCCTACTACCGCCACAGCTTTGCTTCTATTGGTGGTAGTGTGATATTAAATAGCCTAATGCAGTGTTTCTCAACGAGGTCGCGAAACCTCTTGAAGGGGGTCGCGAAGCTTCTATAGCGGAGGTGCAAAATGTTGCGTAAGCTACTGCAATCCAAAAAAAACAAAAAAATATTTAAAAAGCAAACTGTTAACTAAAGGACATAGTCATTTGTATCAAATAAAAAAAAATAACGAGATCTCATCCATCTTAAATATTTGTATCAAATTAACAAAAAATAATAAAAATAAAAACGGTCGCGTTTGGTTCGTGGATTCGTTTTTGCTTCATTAAGAATTATATGGTTTTCCAAATTGAAGTGATTCCTTTCATTACTTCTTATTTGGCCCATTGATGAAATTGTCAACTCGCACAAGTACGAGGTGGCAAATGGAATCAGACACTTCCAAGCCTCTATTGTTAATTCTGGGTATTCTGATTTCCTGTATCACCAAAGGGTATCCAAATCGAAAAATTTAAATTCCAATCGCAGCATCCCATCAGCAGATAAATCCAGCAGATTTTCTTTGAGCGTGGTTACCGAATTTGCCTCATTTATAGCTACATTTAAAAACGGATTTATGTTCCACCTTTGACCAGTATCCTTCGGTATCTCTTGCATTGAGAAGTAATGACACAATTCTTGTTTTAACTTTTCTAACACCATTTTCATTTCAGGTATAAATTCCTCGATGTTTGTCTCACATCCGACTTCTTCAATAAAATACTGTGACGAAGGAAATAAATTGAAATAGTTTTGATCTAGACACGATGACCACAAGTCAATTTTGTTTGTCAGTTGCGTTATCTATTGGCGACGCATTCGATGTTAGTAAAAACACGTGTTTTACGTACTCAATTTTGTATTTATCCGAACCCTAATTATGAATAATGTTGGATTGATTATTTGTCACGAAATAAAATACATGAAAAAAAGCAAGGGATAGAAGGGGTCGCGAAATATTTTTTCATACTAAAGGGGCCGAGTCACGAAAAAGGTAGAAAAAAAATGGCCTAAAGTCTTTCTGAATGATTGGTCTAACAAATACAAAAACAATATTTGCAATCTAACTAGCAGTTCCTCAGATTAGATTAGTACTTGTGTAGGTAACCAGGTGGGCATCTGACAATGCCTCACCAGCTTTGAAATGATATACGTCTACTCTTGTAACATTGGCACTAAAGTGCTAAAATGTATATTACTTCAGATATATGTATATTATTTTTCTTTAATTTGATAGGTTTGATTGTTTAGTAGATTGATTTGGTTTAATTGATTATATTGGTGGAATTAATTGTATTTGTTTAACTGATTTGATAGGATGGATTGATTTTATTGATAGTATTGGCTGAATTAACTAAAATGGTTGCAATAATTCTATCGATTTGACTAATTGTAAAGATTGCGTTGATTATATTTGGTATACTATTATATGATAAACTGGTATAAGTATACTATTCTAAGTAGTTAATAGTAAAGTATTTATGTTGAAACGGTAAAAATAACATACGCGTTGTGCAGTCCTTCTCCTGGATGCAGTGCCCACTACGATGTCTCAGTAATGGCGGGCGGCAAAGACATCCTCGAGTGCAAACACCAACTGGACATGACGGTGCTGGCTCGGAACAGCTCGGTTCACACCAGCCACAAGACAGGTACTCCTCGTCAGCAGAACAGTCTTCGATAGATGGGTCTTGAGCACCACCGAGAGTCACTTCGGCTATTCGAAATTGTATTAAGGGCAGTTTATCGTGAAAATCTATACATTTTTATAAATTCTTAGGTTTTACTTTATAAATAGCATATTTTCAAATATGTTCTCGAATAATCGTTAATATCAAATTAAAACAATCATTTTGTATTAATGTACTGTTGGACATGACAAATATTGTTTTTTTTTTTTTTGATAGGCTATGTGTTAACCGCTGTGCCATTCATCTTTTACTTTCAGGTGTAGTATCATATATCAGGATAAAAATATCATTATCTCTCGAATTGGACTAAGCAATATACATGTAATAAATTTCATGGA
The DNA here is from genome assembly GCA_039707435.1 of Actias luna. Lineage (NCBI taxonomy): Eukaryota > Metazoa > Arthropoda > Insecta > Lepidoptera > Saturniidae > Actias > Actias luna. The sequence continues at coordinate 14,191,419 of JAZHAC010000030.1, forward strand.
CGGTTTCCGAGATTAACGTGGACGAACATCATGACATGAAATTTTTATATATACAGATTATAAAATAACATTTTAAACGAGTTCTTCTCTTATTACTATTAGATTTTTCGTAATATGTCTTGATAGTCAAATTTCTTTTGTTATTCTTCGGAATGTAATACTTCTTTGCAAATATAGGAAATATTCGAAAAGGAAACCCAAAAGAAAAAGAAACAAACTACATTTTAAATTGTTATTCTACTTAACCAAAAGTAAAGTGTAGATAACATAACTACATTTACACATGCACGTAAAGATTTGTTTACACAAGACATTATATAAATAGGCCCAATTATAACATATTCGAAAAGAACTGGTCAGTTGAAATTATGTAACAGAAGCAGTTTTATAAAATGCGGAAAGAAGACACAAATGATGTTTCAATAAATTTATTATAACAATAGGTAACAATAAAATATCACACGTACAATTTAATTAAATATAAAATTACATACCAATTTTTCTTATAGAATTCAATAAGGCTGAATATGATTGTGACCTTTGCCTTAATAGGTTATTACGCTAATTTTTAATCAGTAATTTTATTTAATAACATCTACATCTATTATCAATTTACATTTTAAATACAGTGTGTCTTATAATAGGTGAAATTTTACAAACATTGATTTAGAACGTATTAATTAAGATAAATTATAAAATAAATTGACCTAAAATATAATCGATATGAATGTAGTAGGTAAATGAATTTTGAAATGAAATTGATTATAGACTCATTCAAATTCTTTATATTTAAATTATTGAAAGAAATTGATTGACTGAGTCACCATACATTATTGTAGTATATTATGTTTGAAATTAGACACGTTATTAAATAATACCAGATAATATTAACAATTCGTGATTTTACATTAATATCGTGCTTCAGTGAAAGAATTAATAATAACAGATAAAATATCATAAATATAAAAAAAGAACGAGATATTTTCTGTTACAAAGAATCGAAACCGCTTTATAGATTACACTATTTTGTGCTAGGAAAGAATAAAACCAAATTAATTTGTTCAATTGAAAAAATTAGTACCAACATTTATGGAAAAATAAAGCCTCTTATATCTTAAAATGTCAATAATTTACATGTTTATTAAACTAATTTTTGTATATTACATATATTATATAACAAGAAAATTTATCGAAAAAAATAACATCTCTAATTTTTTAACTTGTTTTTTCTTTGTATCACTTACAAGTACTAATAAATATAGATATCACACTGTGCAAGAGAAGTGTACCTTATGAATATAAATAATTATTATTATATCGATCACATAATAAATGTTTTTGAAGGAAGTATTCATTTAAAAACTTCAGGCAAGATGCTTCGATTACCTAATAATGGCAGTACAGTAACAACAATCGGAAAGAATGATGGGATAGGAATTGCGTTAGTCCAGGGGTTCCCAAAGTGTGCGTCGCGTTGATCTGGTGTGCCGTAGAAAGTGAAGAAGGGCGTTGTGAATCGATTGTCTTTACCAATCTCCGAAACCTCAACTTTAGTGTTCGAGGGTAGAAAATAAACAATTTAATTTACATACTTAACTACGTGCACGGAAAATGTTAAAATTTTATGTTAATATAAATAGTTTGGATTGAAATGTGAATATTTTAAATTGTGTGCCTATCTACAAAGCTAATATCATAGATATAGATAGATAGATAGGTATCTATTTCGACCAGCTAGATAAGTTAAGGCGCCACGACAAAATAGTTAACACGTATGTGCGCCGTGACCTGAAAAAGATTGGGAAACCCTGGGCTAGTTCATTTTTATCACTACTCGAGAGTATACAAACCTTTAGGACACTCGGCTAATTTCACGCATTCTCCAGTAGGCGCTTTTACATAACCATCGAGGCAAAAGCAGCCACTTTCGCAGGACGATCGACATGTCAAGGTAGGATTACTACAAGTCCTCTCACAAGCCTCGCACGGCTTGTAAACCTGATGTTTGCCGCACGTGAATGCGTAAGGGATCGGTTTAATGAGATTCACTGGAAACAAAATACAGATAATTGTTGTAATCATAGAAGCGATGATGGCATTTGGTAATTAGTGGAAGAGACGATGCCTCAGTTTCGGTGAAGGTAAACATCGTGATTAAACCATTTTTCTAAAATCCGCCTGGCTAGCTATTAATATCAAGTTAAAATCTGCAACCAAATAGCTGTAGGTTTGTACTGGCAGTTGTACTTGAGAGCCAGCCCATTCCTCTTGGACCACATCGTCACTTAACATCAGGTTAGATTGTAGCCATAATGCTGAATTTATAAAGTATAAAAAAGAAGAAAACTTATCGGAACCTAGAGTCTAGGATTGTCGTTGTCGAAGTTAATTCCAATTAGTAAAAGAGTTTGCCCGGAATGTCGAAAATTATCTAAGATATAGATTGAATCGAAAGTAAAACGGTGAACCTATACTAGTAATACTAATTACTAATTAACTAGTGCTTTTGTAATTGACAGAGTACTCATTGAGGAAAGCTTTATGATATTTATCATAGGATTTATGATTATTACCAATAGGAGTAAAGCTGTATTGAAAGAAGTAACAATGTCCGACAAAACGGGTTAAATAAAATTTACGTTGCACGCGAATAAAGTCGCAGGTAGAGCTAGTGAAAAAATAAACGTTGACTGTGTGTCCGATCTGTATAGATCTATATAGAGAAGTTAGTTATATACTAACTTCAAACAAAAAATCAAACAAACAAACAAAAAATCTTGTCGAGTTTATTATATTAACTATAGATACACAATATGAGGAAAATAAATACGATAATCCAATTCGCATCCGAATCATTAGACGAATCTTTAAAATCTAAAACAAGGTTTTTCCACAATGACGCACACATCCGTTTTATTTGGAGATAATTAATAGAATAAAAGATATATCCGTCCGGCCCAGTAATTACGCAAAACGATAACAAAAGTCAAAAATAATCGGCGGTAAATCGAGAAATTAGGTCGGTTCGTTTTAAACTAATTTTGTGTCGGCCATAGCGCTTTGATGTTTGCGTTAGAATTTTGAATTGTAGATGATATAATCGTGATATTACCGGCCCTGAATAACCGAAAAACCTCTGAAACTTGGGTTTTTAATTATTTAGCCAGACAAAGTTATAGCAGAATTAAAGAAATTTGACGGACATCTTTCAAATTGAATCACGGGTTAGGGAAATAAAGTGCTACATTGCATATCACTATACTTCTGATATCGATAGAATATTTATATCGATCATGCGCAATATTTTCTTCTCGTGTTACAAAATTAACATGGACCCCTAGTATTCAACCCGGAGACCCTTGGACAGTCCAAGAGCTTATGATTAAGAAATACTGCTCTAAAAAGTGACCATGCAAGTATTTTGGTGTCTGAATGACACCAAAACAATGTTCAAATCTCATTTCCAGTAAGATGGAAATATATATTCGCTGCAAAGTTAACAATAATTGTTGAAATGCTTTAGAATACTATGTTAAACAATCAATATGTTAATAATGGTAATATATTGGTTTGCATTTATAACAAAGATACAATTTGCTAAAAATAGGTTGATGTCAGCGTTATTAATAATTTAAAACCTTCAAGGTAACGGAAACTTACAGTTGTCATTTTGATATTTAACAGTATTCGAGCACTTGTCTAACGTGACACATCTTCCGTCTATGTCTCGAAGTAAATCGTCTTTGCAGAAGCAACCTCTCGCACACTGCGCTCGGCACATTGGATTCGGATTGGCGCATGTTTTGTTACAGGGTTCGCAAAATCTATATTCCTCATTATCAGGGCATATGCCGCCATTTTCCCTCGGCTCTGTCGTATCTAACTTGTAGGCAGCTGTTGAAATTAAAAGGAAAATTATCAGTTATTGAGATACCACATACAAGACTACATATTTCTTGTTTCAATCAAATCAAATAGCAAAACCTTATGCATTCAAGAATGATCTTTGCAACGTCAAAACTACTACCGGTTCGAAAAGTAACCCAATTATCGCGAAAAACTGGTAAGCAACTCGATCCGGTTTTTTTTTTAATAATTCATATACACGGGTCAGATTATGTAGAAAATATCGTGTTCCTTAAATGGACCTCTCGAGTAACCTTCCTATTAGCAATGGAGGTTTATTTAGAACAATAAAAACAGGGAATTTCTGGTAAATACAATTTACATAATTACTAGTTGACTTCGCAACACATTACAAATCTTTGAACTTTTCGGCTTCTCTGTACTAAAATATATAAACCTTTCTTATGATTATTTTATCGATTGCTGAAAACTGCATTAAAATCCGTTGAATAGTTTAAAAGATCCAAGCATACAGACAGCGGAAGCGACTTCATTTCATACTGTGTAATGATATCGCATAACTTTCTGTGAGATAGAACAATGACTGCAAAAATAATGCTTTTTGTATCGATCACAGTGGTGAAATAATAAATTTACGTACTTCTGCGAGAATCGTCCTGATTACCTCACAGTACTAAACGCCAGGATCTGGTTTAGCATGCTTCGTAATACAATGCTTATGTGTAATGATTTCTTATGTTTACACGTATATTATTTATTGAAATAAAGCTAATTTAAACGGATTTTATCGCGGTTATTTATTGGTTTTGATCCCGACGTTCCGAAAGCTTTTCAGCCTTCGTGGTCATGAATGCTTATATAGTTATGTTTCGTTTATCTTTTTTTATATTTAGACTTCACTGTTCTGGCCACAAATACCACGTGATGTTTAGTAACCACGTGGTCCACGATGGTATGCACGCCAAGCCTACTGGAGGGTCTGGCTCTCAGATGCAACTGCCGGAACACACCTATAAATAGTTGGCGGCAGATTTTCAATTTGAGAGTGGTCGTTTGCCAGATGGACATTAGATAAATGCCTATCATCATGCTATGTGATTTAATCTATATATGTACTTACCTATAGGTGGACAATTGGCAAGTTTAACGCAATGTCCCGTATCGTTTCTAACTTCGCCCTCTTCACAGAAGCAGCCCATCTTGCAGACTCCCTTGCAGTCTGGTACTGGGTCTCGACAAGTCTTCGGGCAGCCGCACGGCAGGAGCCTCTCGTTCGGTCTACATATAGAGGCCACTTGACCTGACAAGTAAGGTTACTGATAATTTTTTTAGGTCCCCAGCAAAGTACAGTTCAAACGAAATAATCAGCAGCGAATGTCAATGAATCAATATTCACCTTTTTGTAAGACAGTACCTGAAAAGCACTAGTAGCTTTTTGTGTACAATTTTTGGTGAAATTTGTGTAAATAATTTGTGCGAAATCGAAGTTTCTAATTATTTAGGCGAATTGTCAAATTGCAATGCAAATTATGGTGATTATTTAATGCATACGTACATAACATATGTATACATATATATACTTTTTTATAGTTGAGGTTTAGCGTTATGGCCATAATCTCACCTGATCTAAGTGACGGTACAGTCCAAGTTGGTAGAGACGCTAAACCTTTGAAGGGACTGGCTCTCAAGTGTAACTGCCGGAACACACCTATTGGTATTTGGCGTTAGATTTTCAACTTAAGGGTGGTTGCTAGCCAGGGTGGCATTAGAAAAAGCCCTCCCACCATGCTCACGTATCCTCACGAGGTTTTCCTTCTCCGAGAGCTCAAGCTCATTGTAGGTAGAGTGGATTCGAACTCACGTCCCTTGACGCGAAGTCGTGCACACTATCAATATACTATCATTGCTTTAAACTTAATCTTAGTATCGTAATAGTTTTAATGGGGTTCAAAATTTGATTACTTTACATCTACCATCTATTTATTTCTGAATCTGCATGACCTTAAACTTCACTGACAGAGAATTCCTACGCATTATGCGTAACGTGTAAATAAATAAATGATTAAAATTCAATTATTTAACTAATTACTACTCGATACATTACCCCATTAAATTACAGAATAATAAACGTGAAAATAAAACCCTTCCCGTGCGTCACAAAATTAAATATTAAACTTAAGGTTATGTATTCTTAACCTACTCATTCCAAATTCTACAGTTCTTAAGCATACACGAGTTTATATGTAACCCGATCTGTGAATGCACTCCGTAATCAAAGTAATCAAACAAACAAAAGATATCGACAATGTGTTTGATTGCGTTATGACTGCGAATGAAAAATGAACCCTACGGGAAAACGAAGCGACGACTTCGTTTTCTCGGAATGGAACGTTAAAGCGTGCAGGATGTATCGATTATAATTTTCTTGGTTTCATTTTTTAAATACCTTAAATTATTTTGAGATATTTATACAGCATTGAAGCGATGACAGCTCAGTGGTAGCGCTCAGGAACGCCGCGTTATGGAACGTGAGTTCTAACGCAACCACCTACAATGTGCTTGAGCTTTCGGTGAAGGAAAACTACGTGATTAAACCATAGTATGGTGGTAGGGCGTTTTGTAACGCCCGCCTGGTTAGCCACCACCCTCAAGTTGAAAGTCTACCGCCAAATACCATTAGGTGTGTTCTGGCAGTTGCACTTGAAAGCCAGTTTTTCCTATAAAGGCTGGCAACGCAGCTGTGATTCCTTTGGTGTTGTGGGTGTCCATTGGCGGCGGTGATCACTTACCATCAGGTGACAAGCTTGCTCATATGTCCGCTATTTCATAAAAAAATAATTAACTTTTCGGTTTTTGTAATCATTTTTTTTATATTAATTTTCTACGAGTGTGTTCAATATAACCAGATTTCCGAACTGTATTTCAGATTGACTTATCTATACTTATACTATAAAGCGTAAAAAGTTTGAACGTGCTTATCTTAGAAACTACCAATCGGCGTTCAATTATTATTTTATATTTGTCAGAGCCAATCATAGAGGAATCTTTACGTTGTTATCACAACCACATATAGGAACAAAGCTGTATTGAAAAAAAAAAAAACTACAAAGTTATTAGGAAATTTTTTAATTCCACGCGAACGAAGTCGCGGACGCAGCTAGTACGTGTGTAAACGTTAAAATGTTTACACGCCAATAAACCTAAATAATCTAAAAATGTAGGCTTCGAATGAAACTTGTATCGTTAAAACCACCTCTTTACGATATTGAGGCGCAAGTCGACTTTATTGATCGTAAATCTACATCCGCTTCTTTCGATCGATTGTTTCCTAATTTTATGTTCGCAATAACGTACCACTTCCGTTTGTTACGGTTTAATTATTAGATAATTGCTTTATTAAATTTTGTTTTTCAATTTCGCTAGTTTTATTGTGAAGTTAACTTTAACTTAGCTTCGTTGGCTTATGTTATGCACCCGCGACTACATTCACGTGGTCTTAAAAATTATTTCTCGAAATTTTGCCCGTTTTTGTAACTATTTTCAATACTGTTTCGCTCCTATTGGTGATAGCATGATGTTAAATAGCTTAAAGGCTTCCTCAATTATTGTTCTATCAAATACAAAAAGATTTTTTGAAATCCTACTGCTAATTCTTAAGGTTAGCGCGTTCAAAGGAACATACATTTCCGGTTTATGATATTAATTTAATATGAGTAGTTATATGTTATACTAGCTGTGCCCGCGACTTCGTTTACGTGAACGTAATAAATATTAATTGAATTCTTGCCCGTTTTTGTAACTATTTTCAATACAGTTTTGGTCCAATTGGTGGTAGCGTGATGTTAAATAGCTTAAAGTCTTTCTAAATGATTGCGCTATTAAATACGAAAACACACAAACTTATCCACTTAATAATCTTAATATAGATAGGATTTCGTAGCGTAATGCTCAAGATTTATGGAAGTTTTAATGCTTTTCGATTATTTTAGTGTATGTAATATTGATAGAGCTTTGAGTTCCCGAGTACCTTACGGAAAATATGTACGTGTCATTATAACTGGTTTAGGTGTATTCTGTACCCGGAAGAGGTGGTGTATATTAACTAACCAATCGGGATGATGAGGAAATACTTTCTCTTTCTTCCTGTTTTTTTACAAATTGGTACTAACCTGGGGTTCCTTTTCAATTTGAAAGTTTTCACTTATACTATATATTGAATTTACGTAATTACGTAAATTACAATCTTTTTATTAACTCGCTTCCTTGTAAATCTGTCCGGGTGGAATTTTGTAATTGATTTTACACTAACCTCCCGGTGAGTTAGATACTTGAGATTTGGACCACAGCTCAGGAGGGGATGACAATGCATTAAATTGTGAAAAAAAATTTTCTTTGGTTTTTAGATAAAAACATTAAAATCGATTTAAAAGCAACTTCTCGATCAACTGTATTCCTGAATATAACACATATCTACCGAACAGAATATATTAGAATTTCATTCATATTACCTTAAAAAGTAGAAAATACTAAGAAAAATAAAGAATATGAATGTATAATGCAATTTTATACTTTTTAGTCCGTTATAAAAACATTGTATATTAAATATAGTTTTATTTTAATTATTATTTTGAATTTCCTATAGCTTTGAGGCGTTTAATACTATTACTGTGATATACACAAAAAGTCAAGAAGAAAAAGTTAATTCGGTTGATTTAATTCGATATTCTTAATATAAATAAGAGTCACACTTAGCCGATTATGTTTTTCCTCGTTTTAATTCACATTATGTATAAAATTATATTCACACGCAGTTTTACGATTGTGTGAATTACCGGTTATATCGATATAGGAAAATTATGCAAAATTATTGTCTACTGTGGAGATCCCCAGTAAAAATTACCTTTTATATATTTTATTACTTTATTGTTTATCACATAAGGAACACATTCTGTGCTATTTTTTATAGAGTACTGGCTTTTACGTGCGTCTTCGCCCGCATTAAAATGGATTTTGTTAAACAAGTCGGATGTCGCAATAAAAAGTTTCATAAAAAACTTCATTCCTCTCTTTACTCCACTGCCCATAAGTTTTCTTTGAGAAAAAGTTGCGTATCACGGTCTCCAAGTTCCTATCTATCTCTATACCAAAATTCATCGTAATCGCTTCAGCGGTTTAGGCGTGACAAACAAACAAACTCACTTATGCATTTATAATATTAGTGAGGATAAGTTTAGTGTTATGACCACTATCTCAGTTCATGTTAAGAGAAGATGTCGCCAAAAATGGTGGATATGGTAACCCTAGTGGAGAGACTGACTCTCAAGTGCAACCGCCGGAAGACACCTATAGGTATTTGGAGACAGATTTCAACTTGATAGTGGTTGCCAGAGTGGTTCGCTTTAGATAAAGCCCTGCCAACCGTCCAGTCATTGTAATCAGTTGTGTTTCGGGATCCACTAGTGGCATATCCAGTATGTTAAAAGAAAAATAAACAACAAAAAATTTTTTACCTATAATACAATTATTATGAAGCTGTTTTACCGTAAAGCTAAAGAATATAAGATATAAAAAACATAAAAATGATTATCATTGCATCCCACTCCATATAGGAATAATATAATAACCACAGCTCACAGCCCTCGTCTCAAACAGTTCGGTGAAGCTGTCAAAACCCTTGAGGTTAACAACGTATGTCAGATATAAACAAAAAAAAAACACTTACCAACAACGCTGGAAGCGCACACGACCGCTACAAGACACAACAGTAAAGCCTTAGCCGCCATGTCAAGCAAGTATTGCATCCAAACTGGCTAGATATTAACTCATACCGACTTATATGTTTGCATCGCGTACATCAGCAACCTTGTGTATGTCGCAGTCACTATGCATTGGGCATTTCGCTGTTTGACGTACACCTTTCTTGTCTCATCGAATCATAGACTAAAAATATATAAAAAAATAGAAAATATTTACATATCGAGGGCTATTGATAGACGTGAAAGCTTGAAGCTGTGAAATAAAATTATTTGTCCGCACCAGAATGTCATGACGTGAACGCATCCGCGCAGTTGAGACAGTCTGTGGTTTTGTCTATGATCTTTCACCTATGGTAGAGTGACTGCACATTTAACGCTAACACGGACGTTGTGAAAATATAATATACAATAAATATAACAAAACCGGCGTCGGCTCAATGTTTTAGGGACAGTATACTGAAATGAAAATTATAGTGTATAAAGAAAAACAAATAATCCAGCTCGAAGATCAATAGACACTGCTTAACATCAATAAGCTATAAGTAAAATCCTGTTTCACTATCTTTATCACACTGTGAATACTTGGTGTATTATGCACCAGCTTTGTTTTTTTTTATTTAAAATATTTCTAGTAGTAAAATTTCGTTAGCAATAATTATAAACATTTTTATATGGCTTTGTTATGCATCGAAACGCCCGTTGGATTGCACATACCCGGTACTAAATATAAACAGAACTTAATTGACAAAACAATTAATATTCATTTATATTAATATTAATTACAAGAAACGTAGTGTCTGTATCATGTGACGCGAGTATATTAGTGACGTGACTTTGAAGTATTTACTCAATCGCTATATTCGCTTACAAAGTGCTTACTTTAAAGAATAACAATAACTATACAGCTATCATGTAAGGCAGTAAAATTTGCGAATTCAATTGAGTGTAGGAAATGATATTGAAGCGATGATAGCTCAGTGGTAGTGTCTACGACTTTGCGTCAAGGGACGTGAGTTCGAATCCAAGCACCTATAATGGGTTTGAGCTTTCGGTGAAGGAAAACACCGTGAGGAAACTATAGCATGGTGGTAAGGCTTTTTCATATACCCGCTTGGCTAGCTACCACCCTCAAGTTGTAAACGTTCCGCCCAAATACCCATAGGTGTGTTCCGGCGGCTGCACTTGAGAGCCAGTTCCTCCACAGGTTTAGCGCGTCTATCAACTAAGGCCGTATCGTCATTTAAGATCAGGTGAGATTATGGTCATAACGCTAAACCTTAAATATAAAAAAAAACAAACAACAAATAAAAGATCATGTGCGAAATATTATAATACACTAACAGAAAATAATCTTTGTATTGATAATACTGATTTTTCTAATATGTTACTAGTTTTTACTGCTATTTTTTATACAACTTGAGAAGCAAAAAACATATAGCTCGCTCGATCGTGTTGACTTGGTGGTGAATTGTCTCTTTATATTAAATATAATATTACTGGGGTTTAAATATTTACACGTCTGATTAAAAATAACTTTATAAATTCAAATTGTAATGACGAGATTTTATGAAAATTGTTTTAATAATTTATTTCAAATAGGTCACTTTTATTTCCGGGTGTGGTGATATAAATACGCATGTTTTCCAATATTCAGGCAGTGGTAGTGGAGCTCCGGAACGTTTCAGCGGTCTGAAGTATTAGTGACGTGAAGAAGCGTTCATAAAAAAAACGAGTTAGAATAACAGGACTTAGCACTATTAAACAAGACGAGTTAGATAAAAGGATTTAACAATTGTATGGGATCACTGTAACCCATGAACACTCGTATCACCAGAGATACCCATTACGCGTTGTTGACCTTTACCCTCTTTCCTTATGATATCCACAAGAACAGTACGACTGTACATGAGATATTCTGTTCCCCAAGTAGAAAAAAAATATCTGTACCAGACCACTCTTCTATTTTATAATATGTATTATTTGCATTCATATGTCTGTCTTTGTTTATCACATAGCTCTTTCCTTTTCTCTAAAATGCCTCTGCCCCCCTTTTTCCGCAAGATACTTTACAACTAAATATAGACCTTGGTATGTTACTTTCGTTGGCGCTTTAGAGAAAATTTATTCCACTATGCATATACATCACTATGTAAGGAGTTTGGAAAAGCTTAAAAAATGTTTTCACAGATATATTTACGTAAACTTCTTAATAATTGAATTTATCTTACCGGTTTTTTTGTGTATGCATATAGCATACGGTTTCTAAATATAAAAAAAAAACAATACGAAAAATTGCGTTCAATAATTATACACAATCTGTCTTTTGATAGACTTAATAAAATTGTCTACGGAATTTAGACTTTTTATGAAACCACTGATTACAAAGGCATACATGCGACATCAGTGTCGGGTTTTAGATAATGGATTAAATGTTTTACAAGTGAATGAACATCTACATAACAAAAAGTCTGTATTTTTTACGATGCAAATTTTTTTGAAAATATAAAGGAACCTCTTTGAGTAAGGACTAAAAATTTATGTGATTTTTTCTTAATATTGTCTCTTTACGTTGTAGGTGAATATCTATAATATAAAAATTGTCCAACAAACTCTATTAATGTACAATCGAAGCCGTGAAAGATCCATTTGTTGTATGTAATAAAAACAAGTATATATATTTTTTATTTATTTAAATGGCTATAAATATATATTTATTGCTATTTAATAAGTACTTATGAAACACAAATATTTTACCATTAAGATACTAAATTTTTATTTAATATTCGTGGAGAAAGTTTATATGCTATCCCTATTGTGTTTACTCGCCACTCTATGGCGCTGCAACATATTAACTTCTATAACCTTTTAACCAAGTACTTTTCATTTTTTAATTAAATTACATTGAATTAGACTTTGCATTTTTAATAGGTATAATGATATTGAAGCTATTTAAAAAAAGTGGGCTCAATAAGTGAAATGTTTTGGGCAATATCGTGACCACATATTTCATTCAGACAATCCAGATCATCATGCAGACAACCCAACATCCATCGAAATATTTTTTCAAAACTGTTTTTATACCATATAGAAAAAAAATGTTTTTTAAAGTATCTACTGTCATAAAAAAATGTTCTTATTGATATTTGTCAACTCATTTAATACTTAAAGTGCAAAAAATGTTGGATCAAAGCAATTTAAGCCGAGATAATTGCTTGACCTTGAGAGGGAGAGTAAAGTACTACTGAAACGCTTCGCGTTATGAGACGTGCAAAATATGTAAGTATATGATTTTAAATAGACATCAACTCATGAAAGTTTAAGATCCCGCCAAAGAAACTCAATATGTAACTTGTTCTTTTTTATATTTATTTATAGCATTTTTTATCTATAGTCCTATAGTGATATAGAACATACCACAGAAAGGTGCGTGACGTATAAATATTAAATTTTGTTTTGTCTAGCCCCTAACCGTAACGTGCGATAAGGAATTTCGTGCCAAATTGCATTATAAGTAGGTTTCCGTGGTGTCTATGAAAGGCCGCTTTTTATCAAACATTTAATCATCTAAGAAGTAATATTTAACACATCAATGACATCTTAATAAATGTACCACGGTTTCTAGTTCAGTTGTAGAATGTGAAAACGGATGATCTCTGCTTACCTATTTATAAATTATTGCGTAATCATACCGAGCACGTCACGGCTCGAAGGTGCCCGTACCTTGCGTTCACAGTTGGCGAGATGTTATTACGACATTTATAACAGCGATGAGAGATGCGGGAAGCCCGCAATGACGTCGGACCAGCATCGCCGAATAGCGGATTTCATTTGCGGCATATAATAACTACAACTTGGTCATATTTCAAGAAAATATAATAAAAATTCTAGGAAATAAGACAAAAGTTGATATTTTTTTACGTTTAACGAGAAGGGGGGAGATAATAAAGTGAATCACATGCACGAACGTTTATAAAACGAAGCGATGATAGCTCAGTTAGTAGTCTGTGATCCAGCTTTTTTTTATACTTAAGGTTTAGCATTGTGGCCGTAATCTCACCTGATCTTAAGTGACGATACGGCCCAAGTTGGTAGACACGCTAAACCTGTGGAGGAACTGGCTCTCGAGTGCAGCTGCCGGAACACACCTATTGGTATTTGGCGGCAGGTTTTTAACTTGAGGGTGGTTGCTAGCCAGGCGGGCATTGGAAAAAGTCCTACCACCATGCTATGGTTTCCTCACGATGTTTTCCTTCACCGAAAGCTCAAACTCATTGTAGGTGCTTGGATTCGAACTCACGTCCCTTGACGTGAAGTCGTACACACTACCACTGAGCTATATCTTAAAAGCCTATTGTTTATTGAAAAGCTAACCAATTATATTAGTTTGTCTAAGAATATAGTTGTTTATGGCTGATGCTAACCACAAAAAGACTGTATTTACACGCCTCTCTACCATAAGGGTAGGCAGAGACCACATCCTTCCACTTGCTACGATCCTGACATGCATCTTTCACTTCTTCTACTTTCATAAGCTCCTTCACTCATGATCTTATGTTATGATGGTACATGTAAAATAATTATTGGACGTCAGTGAACATTAATTGTGATAGTTATAATTGGATTGTGGTTAGGTTGGTAAAAAAAAACAGTTAAATTTGATAGGCGACGTTCAACTGAACGTGGACGCGGAGAAAGTGCCTTTATTAAATTGAATGAAAAAGGTCGTCACATTCGATTCCGAACCATCGGATCACTGTCAGATAAATTATGTAAATTCATTTTTAAAATGACTCGTCATACGCTATTACTTTTGCCGATTGAATACAGTTGAACTTGATTTCTTATCAATAATTTATTTTTATTCGTAATCTATATTTACTTTATATGCTACTAGATTTTGCATGCGGCTTCGCTCGCGTTAATACTGACATTGTCTAACGAATCGGGCGACGGAATGAAAAGTCACTTACAAAGTTTATTCCTCTCTTTGCCCCTGTTGCTGTAAGTTATTCGCGAGAAAAAGTAGCCTACCTCCGTCTGTAGGATCACATTTATCTCTGTACCAAAATTTATCACAATCGATTCAGCGGTTTTTTTTACACTTAAGGTTTAGCGGTATGGCCATTATCTCACTTGATCTCTTAAGTGACGATACGGCCCTAGTTGGTAGACACGCTAAACCTGTGGAGGGGCTGGATCTCAAGTGCAACCGCCGGAACACACCTATTGGTATTTGGCGGCAGATTTTCAACATGACGGTGGTTGCTAGTCAGGCGTGCATTAGAAAAAGCCCTACCACCGTGCTATGGTTTCCTCACGATGTTTTCCTTCCGAGCTCAAGCTCATTGTAGGTGGTTGGATTCGAACTCACGTCCCTTGACGCGAACTCGTACACACTACCACTGAGGTATCATCGCTTCACCGGTATAGGCGTGAAAGCGTAGCAAACAAACAAATTTACTTATTAATAAACATAGCATATTTAAAATAATAGCATGATTTGATATGATAGAATGATCAGTATGATGTTTCACTTTGATTAATGTCGTCTAGGATATGGCAAAAAAACCATTGCATGATGTATTTCCACCAGTCGCATGGCGCTATTGAAAGCTGTTGTTAAGTGGTAAGTCGATAGCCAGCCCCTCCAATAAAGGCCGGAAATGCAACTGCTATTTCCCTGGAGTAGTAGGTGTCCGTGGGCGGCAATGGTCACTTACTATCAGTTGACACGTTTGCTCGACTGCCGCCTACACCAT
Source organism: Actias luna (assembly GCA_039707435.1). Taxonomy (NCBI): domain Eukaryota; kingdom Metazoa; phylum Arthropoda; class Insecta; order Lepidoptera; family Saturniidae; genus Actias; species Actias luna. The sequence goes on from JAZHAC010000030.1 coordinate 14,206,801, forward strand.
AGTAAAAAAGTAGTAAAGTCAAGAATTGTTTGTACGTTTGTACGTTTAGCGTCGTGGCTGCAATCTCAAATGATGGATGGTGGACATGCCAAGCCCAGTAGAGGGACTGGATCAAAAATACGTATTTGCCGGCAGATTTTCAATTTAGATGTGGTATCTAACCGAGCGGACATTAGAAAATGCCCTACCGCCATGCTACGGTTTCATCAAGATGTTTTCCCTTTTAAGTCCTTTAGTGTTCCTCTATTGTTTGTAAGTGAAGTATAATCCTTCTCTTATCTTGAAGAGATTCATCTATACTAATATTATAAAGGGGAAATAATTGTATTTTTGTTTGTAACGAAGACTCAAGAACTACTGGACCGATTTTAAATATTTTTAATCATTACAATGATTCATTTGCACTGAGTAACATAAGTTATATAATTTTTTTTTTATGAGAATAATTGTAAATAAAGTTTTAGTTCCACGCGAACGTAGTCGCGGACGCAGCTAGTGTAGGACAAAATTATAAAAGTAAAAAGTACCGAGTTTTTGCACAAGTTATAATGTATATTTCAGTATATTTAGACACAGCATTTAGATACCAGGACTCTTATTATGAAATTATTATTTCAATGTAGAACGGGCATCAATCCCTAGGACATTCACTGGAAGGAATACAGGATCCCGTGTCGTTTCTTACGTATCCATTGGTACACACGCATCCAACGTAACATACTTGAGTGCAGGACTTCACTTGCTTGTCGCAGGTGAGCGGGCAAGGACTGCCGCATTGGGTGAACACCTAGTTTGGACCACATTCCTCCACTTGCCGACCTTAAATCGTCATAGTATATTTTAAAATTAAATTTCATTTTTTTTTATTTTTTTTTTTTTATATAGTTTATAGGTTTAGCCACAAAATCGCGTGATGCCACAAAAACTAGTGAACACGCTAAGCCTAGTAGAGGAACTGGCTGTAAAGTGAAACTGCCGGAACACATCTGTAAGTATTCGGCGGCCGATTTTCAACTTGCGGATGTAGAATAGGATATTAAACACTGTGTAAATAAAGAAAAGGGTGGTTGGTAGCTGCTCAAAGGGACTTTAAGAAAAAGCTTGCCACCATAAGGTTTTATCGCGATGTTTTCTTCCGTCGAACGCTTAAGGTCTTTGCAGGTGGATTGGCACTCATTTACATACATTTTCATTGATAATTAAAAAAAATCGTAATTTAATTATCTTCGACAGTTTCGCTGTGATTAATTACAGTTGGTGTAGTAGATAAAGAAATTTTTGAAAGAAGTGAGTTTGAATATATTAGTATGGCATGGGCACTTCTGTAGTGAGGCCAAACTCTACACTGATCTTTTTTTATATAATAGCCTCTGTCTATGTACTCAACTTCGCCAATTCAAGCGTGACAAATACGCGTCTTAAAAATATGAACGTACGATATTTTCCACACATTACGAATATGCTGGAAACTTGACTGTGATAATAAACTGACGCAAGTTTAAGTCCAACATCTTAATTATATAACGAGACTGTATAAATAAAACGATCTACAACTGAAATGTAAATTATCGAATCGAATACATATTAATTATGTAAACCGATTGAGGTATTACATTAAATATTATCGGGTAAAAATATGCTATACTAACAATACCGCCAGTACATGGCCCGCTTGTCCGAATTTCAAAAAAATCTGTTTACGGTCGTTTTACGAATTTTCGAAAAGTGTATTATTGAACTCTAGAAACAATTGAAAATGTGTACACAAAGTTAAAAACGAACAGAAAATAGAAAGTCGGCCGTCAAGGGACGCTCAACGGATGTGAAACAATACAGTAACAACAATTCTATAGGACTATAAAAAAATCAGCCTCCTCGAGCACCATGGTTTTGTGACTAATGTATTAAACCGATCGTATATAGTAGCTTTAATTAGATTACATTTTGGACACATTAATGATGTTCACTACAGTCTGATGGAATGTTTTAAGAATAGTACTATTAGGTTAAAATAATTAAGAAGTTATATAAATATATAGAAAAATTAATATATACCGAGTAGTTTTTAAGGTCATAATAATCGTATCGAAAAATTAGATAATGGTCAGGATAAGGTACTAACTAATAACTTCTTAGCAAACCACGGATTCAGCGTAAGGGTGCCGGGTACATCGTGAAACGTAATCGTTGTGGCAGATAGGAGATAACACGAGAGTGTTCGAGAATCCGACTCGCCTAATGGAGATACTGACTCACAAGTGCAGCTGCCGGAACACCCCTATTGGTATTTGGCGGCAGATTTTCAGCTTGAGGGTGTTAGCTAGCCAGGTGGGCATTAGAAAAATCCCTTACCACATTAACCCTTAACCTTACTACTCTCAAACTAAAAGTGGTCGTCAATTATCTTTAAGTGTGTTTTGGCAGTTGCACTCGCCAACTAGTGTCCCCGGCAGACTTAGGGTGTGCAATATCTTGGGCTACATCGTTACTTAACATAAGTAAGATTGTGTACATTAAGGGGCATAACGCTAAACCTTAACCATAACAAAACAGAACTACCTCCGATCAGCTTATCTCCACTCTCACTCTTCTACTTACGACGTGCGTGCGGGAAGTTTATATAAATTTTATGAAAAAAAAAAAAAAACATGGTTCGATAAAAACAACAAACGGCCAATGCAGCAAAACCAAAAATTAATAAACGGAATCCAGAAATTAAGTAATACTTAATATGAAATAAAATATAACTTTAAAAAGACTTACTTAACACCGAAGTCATTACGGAGACGAACAGGAAAAAAATAAATTTTGCAGACATTATCAGTTCTAAAGTGTTGTCTTGTTATAATATAAAAATTACAACTTTACCGCGCCTTTTATATTAAAACGGAATAAAAGAACTGTCTAATTTAAATAATTTATTGAGTTTTCGTTATTTGTACAGATGAAATAGTTCGCTGCTAAGATAATTTTAAATATGACAAATAAATGTAGGTGTCTGTATTACAATTTAATTCCTGTAGTGCTGTTTGGAACTGACCATATTTTGTTGATCATGAGGTTTAAATGTAGGCTAGACTATGGTTTAAAAGCGCTTTGTGCTAAAGACTTCACTACAGAAGTGAAAACTATATCTTGGTCCACTGGTATCCCTTGGTCCATTCAAGACGACTATACTTGAATGAGCATTTCACAGCCGAGCGTGACGACTCTGTCTCATTCAGTACTCACAGCAATAAGTACTCAGTGCACCTAAAAACGTTTTCACTTCAAAAACATATGAAAATGCGGACAATCGGTCGAAATTTCTAAGCATAATAAACGCGTGATAATTCAGATAAAATGAGAATCGTTTTTGTACAGGGGTAAAGTTTCAGTATAATTCTGAACATACCTTGACAGCCCAGAGGCCAGAACGTCTTCCACACTCCTCCCACAAATCTGGTGAAGTCAAAGCCTCTCAGCATAACAGATAGATAACCTTAATAATTCGATCATTAAGGGAGACGCTAAAAGTTCTCGACTTATAGAGAACGGAGGCCTTGGTGTTTGAAGGAAAGGGAACAACAAATTTTGTCGAGATTCGGTGGTTCTCCACTTACCGAGGTTCGACTTAACGAGGTTCTACTGTATATATTTACGAACCAATTTTGTTATTCTTTTTAAAATGTATTATTACTTTACTTAGTAGGTGCAGTATGTTGGATAATTTGACCAATTTTCAGAGAAAATCAAATCTCGTTCTACCATCAAATTTCTCAAAAGTTACATTTTGTTTTTCAGTTGGTAACCCTAACTGCTAATTACATATATAAGGCAAATATACTCCGACAAGGTTAATGCAAAATAATTTAGTCTGCTATATGCCTAATTTATACATTAACACAAGTGTATTAAAATGATTTCATTGCTTATTGTTGTCACTTATGATATATCTCTACTGCCTGAGTCAGTAATTATTCAAGTCAGTTTTAATGATATTAAGTTATTTCTACTTGCTTGCCACAAAATTTCATTCAAGGATTTTAGCCCATATTTGTCACTTTTTTATTACAGTTTCGCAACTATTGACGTTAGCCAGATGTTATACAGCCTAAATCCTTCCCAATGATTGCTCTATTAAATTAAATAAAACAGTACAGTTAGACTATTGAGTTACTACAACTAATAAGAGAGACGTTGGTATATAAAAAGAGTCACAAAAAGGTGCAAATATTATTAAATTAATTTCGACTTACATGAACAAAGTCGCAAGCATAGCTAGTTATTTAATATTTGAGAAGCATATTCCATTCACAAAGTAGATACCTACCAAGAATTAATTTTATTTCCACGTACAGTCGATGGGATAAACGCGAACGAAGTCGAAGGCTCCAGCCAGTACAGATATGTTTATTTAAAAATGGTAAACTTACGTCTCTTTTATATTGTAAGACGTATTTATATAATTCGCTCACAGATGCGTAATCCTCGGTAGTATAGTGGTAAGTATCCCCGCCTGTCACGCGGGAGACCGGGGTTCGATTCCCCGCCGGGGAGATTTTTTTTGCTATAATTAAGGTTTAGTATGGCCACAATCTTACATGATGTTAAGTGAGAGCGTGGCCTAAAATGGTTGTCACGTGAAGACACAAGTACAACTGCCGGAACACACCTATAGTGATTTGGTGTTAGATTTTCAACTCGAGGGCGGTAGCTAGACAAGCGCGTATTATAAAAAGTCATGCTATGGTTTCATTTAGATATTTGCCTTCACTGAAAGCTCAGGCTCGTTGTAGGTGGATTCGAACCCACGTCCCTTGACGAGGCATTCGAACACACTACCAACGAAGCTTTCATCGCTTCAATCGTATGGCATCGCTTTTTGTAAGTTTCATGCTAAATGGTTCTTGTAAAAAGGTGTCATATACGTCAATTCAAAAGGTCGTAAGCGCCAAAATTGACATTTCATTATAGACCTTATTAAAATGACGAGTCAAAACCGAAAAAGTAAATTTTACCACAGATTAAAAATATGACATTTTTAGGGTAATTTTCGAGACTAGTGATATTACACAGAAAATATATCGATAAAATTATCTTGGATATACTACTTTATTTTTTTATTTTATATTTTTCTGACATTGTTTAGATTAAGATTTAGTTTAGATATAAGTTATTATAATAAACTGTGTAAAAGAATATGGTAAGTCAAACTGAATCAAAGGCTATTATTATTACTATTTTATTTTGACTTTTATTCTTAGCGTAATATATTATATAGATATATAAATGAATCGCCGAAATGTGTGTACGCGTATATCTTACGAACGACTGTACCAAATTGAATAATTCAAGGTTTGTATAGAAAAAAACCGAACAGATATTTTTAAATCTTAAAATATAAAAAGTAATGAGGAAATAATAGCACAATTGATAGTGTGTACGGACGCTGCGTCAAGGGACGAGGTTAGAATCCACCTATATTTATATTTCATATAATTAAAAGACATTTTATTCATTTGAGTAATAAACAAGTTTCATTCAATAACTAAAAGAAAAGAAAACAAAATCGATTTTAGATATAACCAGTTCTATTGATCTTAACGAATTGAAGTTAGAGGGTTGATTAAAATTGATTTATTAATCAAAATGTACATAAAATACAAATCGGTCAAACCGTTTTTTAGTTTTAGCGAGAATAAAGAACATTGATTTTAGAGGATTCGAAGTTCACTGGGTCAGCTAGTATCGAATAAATTAGATATTGATATTAGAGAGTAAATGTGAATATTCTACAAAAGCTAACTATAACTACTATAACACTAAACGTTTTACAATAATTGTTATTTGACAAATACGTCAAAATATATTCAAAATTGAAACTTTTATTTCCAAGGAAGTTAAAATTTTAATAATCGTGAAATTTGAGAAAGATATTGTTTCTTGATAAGCTAAAGATAAGAATAAAATACAAATTTGTAGTCAAAAATTTATTATACAAAAATAACAAAATAATAAAATCTATCTACAGATTTAAAGTCACAGAAACCAAATTTAAATACAATATTATAAAACTTAAAAATAAATACACTAAAACTGTTAAGTACACTTATTTTTCTGTACAGATAGTACAAACTGATAAATATTATAGTAATGATTTCTTAGGTTTACGTGAATATTATTCATTGAAATAAAACTAATTTAAACGGATTTTATCGCGGTTATTTATTAAATTTTGATCCCGACGTTTCGAAAGCTTTTCAGCCTTCGAAGTCACGGGGCGGACTGAGGTGTAGGTTGTCCAGAAAAGTTCATGTTACTGTGTCTACCTTCAATTTAATTTTTATTATTTATAGTGTTCCGATCTACGCAGAAAGAGCTCACAGTGTCTTGAGGTCTGGCAATTGGTCTTTTGGGTTCCGATTTAATTAAATGTATAATTGGATCCTAGGCTTGTGCTAGCTTCCAACCATCTTCTCTATTGAAATTTGGATGTTTTTTAATTTCAATAGCCTCACGAATCATCCTAGGTAGAAATCGGTGTTCTTTTGCAAGGATTTGTGGCTTGTCGAATCGAAGATAATGTTTGGAGCCTTCTTCTGAATGTTCAGCAACTGCAGACTTCGTAGAGCGTCGGTGTTTAACATCAGCTATATGTTCTTTTACGCGGGTCCCCATATTTCTTTTAGTTTGTCCGATATAGGAGAGGCCACAGTCACATTCTATTTTGTATACGCCCTGTTCTTGTAGAGGTATATGACACTTAACAGGTGGTAAAAATTGACTAATCTTCTTGGGCGGCTTGAAGTAAGTTTTAATTGAAGCACGCTTCAGTACATAGCCAATCTTGTCTGTGACCCCTCTTACAAAAGGTAACACAACAGGTACACGTTCTACTGTGGCTGGTTTCACTCGGTTTCCGTGACGGCGGCGTGGAATTTGGAGCTTGTTATCTCGCAGTACTTGCTTGACATGTCGCAGCTCAGCAGCCAGATGTTCCTCGTCACAGATTCCTTGTGCTCTCTGAAACAAAGATTTACCCACGGTAGCTAACTGTTTCGGATGGTGGTGAGATTCACCATTCAGGTATTTATCTGTATGGGTCATTTTTCTGTACACAGTATGGCCTAAAGACTGATCAGGATTACGGATAACTAAAACATCTAAGAAAGGAAGAGATTTCTTTTGCTCTAACTCCACAGTGAATTGTATGTTATTGTTAATGGAGTTAAGATGATCTAAAAATGCAGCTACTTTGTCAGATGGTAAAATTGTGAAAGTATCATCTACGTACCGTTTGTAAAACCTGGGGGTGACGGGGGCAGTGCTTAGGGCTGTCTCCTCGAAGTCCTCCATGAAAATATCGGCGACTACTGGAGATACAGGTGAGCCCATAGCTACTCCATTCACTTGTACATAAAACTGATTCCTCCACAACATGTAGCCCGATGTGAGGCAATGTTTAAGTAAGCTGCATACTCTATGGGCATGTTATTATCTGCTAACCTCTTAGACACAATTTCAATGCAGTCTTGTACTGGTAAGCTTGTGAATAGAGACTGGACATCAAAACTAACCATGGTTTCATTGTCAGCTAATTGTAGGTGTTTAATATCACTGACAAACTGGTATGAATCCTTCACAGATGCTCTAGTGTTGCCTCTTAGTGGTGATAACACTTTTGCTACGTGCTGAGCCAATCTGTAGGTTGGTGTGTCGACCCGACTCACGATGGCTTGTGTATTTTCGGTAACCCATACAGTTTAGGAGGTTTGTACTCACTCATTAATTATAGCACAGTACTTTTTAGTACAGTATTTTTGTAGTACAGTTTACAAACTGGCGTTCTTTAGTAATACATACATATTACAAGATATACACAACTTAATATTTTTGGAATTCATACTACAGGATTGCCTGTTTTCATAAATCCCTTATAAAAAATGATTGTACAAAATGGAAAAAAAAAGATATAATTATTGTTAGTATGGTACCATCTACAAACAACGGTGAACGTTGGTCTCCATTGTAATCGGCAATTTTAATTATCACACATATATATACTGTTTTTCTGTGTTGCCTTCTCTGAACAAGCACCATTTTCATCGACGCCGGTCCGGTAAGCGAAGACTACCTTCCGCTGTATGTACTGTAGCAGAACGTATAATAAAATGCATTCTGATATCTCCCTAAAAAATAGTACAATTACACTCATACATTTCTTAACGTAATTAAATAAAAATTATAAACAGATATGAATTATATTGACCATATCCCCGTCGTCCAAAACAGATAAACCATCCTCGCTCCCAGGATCAAAACTGTTTTATGATTCCTATAAAAATAATATAGTAATAAGATTGTTTTATGCAACACAATAAAAATACCTATAAAAAGATATAGTAAATTCCATTCTTATAATATATCCAACTTTTCATACTACAATGAAAATCCTTTAAAAAAATCGATAACTTTATCGACAGCACCTCAACAAAAAATAAACTCGCGAGTCAAGTTACATGTAAACAAAATAGGTTATATGATTAGAGAAACAAATCTTTTGCTTTTATACAATTGTATTTATGTTTTAAATGACACTAGTAGATCATAGTATAAGGTTTATAACATTTTGAACACAAATATATAAAGCTATATTCAAATTTCTATTACGAAAACAGATTCAAAGTATTACAAGGAAATCAAAATTGCCAATTGAAAAATATGAATACGCATATGTTTTACACTGAGAAGTGTATAATTATGGTAGCAAATACACACCGTTTCTTTATATTTTATAAAACTCAACGGATATATTTGTCACAATAATATAATGATCACACAATAATTTTTGCCGCGTTTTAGACAATATAAACTTTTGTCAGTGTTGCCAATAATCTTTTCACGTGTCCACTAATCGGTAAAATATAAAACGAACTGTACATTGTTAGATTATAATGTGAATTATTATAATATTGCAATTTTATAGAAGTTCATAGTTAACTTATCTATAGCTACCGAAATGTAATGACTAATTTTATTAACAACTCTGTATGAGCTTCAGAATCTCCTAAAATTTTCATTAATTGGTAATATGGCGATAATATTTTTATTGTCTATATAGACGCCCCTTTTGTATAAAGTCTTGTGACGTCACGTATATAAACTCCGAGGCCGTTTTCGCCCTCGTTAATGCTTGCCGGTTAAGTATATTACTCTAATATTACAATTTCAATCCAATCCATTCTATTTCCAATAGTTTCATATTAAGGCGGAATTAGATACATACATTATAACAGATAATTTGTAACATGTTATACTAGCTGTGTTCGCGACTACGTTCGCGAGGAAATAAAAACTCTTTAATCATTTTGCCCGTTTTTGTAACTTTTCTCAATACAGCTTTGTTCCTATTGATGGTAGCGTGATGTTAAACAGCCTGAAGCCTTCCTGAAGGGACAGTCGCTTCACGTGGATGATAAAATTACTATATCTACTTTCCCGTACTGTTGACAACGTTTTTACAAATTTTCATAACGATCGGTTGAGCAGATAACCGGTACCAACTACAAGTGGTTTAGCCGTGAAAGCGTAACAAACAAACACACTCAATTTCGCATTTATAATATTAGTAAGGATAGCTGAGCTTGCGACATCATTCGTTTGATATTAAAAATATTTAATAATATTTGCTCGTTTTTGTAACTTTTTGTTTCAATACAGCTTTACTCCTATCGGTGGTAGCGTGATGTTACGTAACCTAAATCCATCCTCAATGATTGTTCTATGAAATACAAAAATAATTTTTGAAATTCGACTGGTAGTTTCAACAAACTTTTCCTCTTTATAACATTAAATTTATATATGTTTAGGTTCTGACGTCATTGGTTTCATAAAGTTTCTTGTAACTATAAAAATAGCAATTTCGTGTTCATTTTATTTGTAACGGTTTTACCGTTAAAATTAAAATTGTTGATTTGGTCTATTTGTCTTAGTTTGTTACTTTTTGGATAGGTATTTGTGAGAGTTCTCTTTGAAAAAATCACTTCTGGATATGGAAAAATAAAACACACCATATTTTCTTTCAAATGCACTATACTTACACTTTAACATACTTTGAAATGTTACAAAACTTTTTACTGTACATGTGACTATATAAAGATAAAATATCAAAATATAGATATATATGTATATTCTACATAAGTTATAAACATATATGTATGTGTGTGTCTATATCTTTATTAAGTTTGTTAACATATTACATTTATGCACAAAACTGTAGTGTTTCATTTATATAAAAAACGATTTTCATTTTTGGACTAAATGTACTTTATAAAACGCAATTGTTTATTATTTCAATAAAGCTATTTAACAACTCATAAATTCGTTTTAAGTGTCCTTTTTTATAAATATCAAAAATAAAACTGATATTAGCCATTATGTGTAAAATTTGTATAAAGAATCTTTGATGAAAAATCTGTAAGTAAATTTCTCAGTAAAATTATGAATGAATGAATGAAAGGGCAGCCATTGGACTCTCTACTCTACATTTCAAAATCGCTTCTTAATTCTTTTTCATGTATTAAAAACGTTTCAAACAAAACATTCGATCACTCATAAATCAATGACGCGGTAATGCACTAAACATTTATTTCGGAGAAGCTTACATTAACCGCAAATGAATGAACTTTGTCTTAAACTGTTATCATTATAAATCGTTAGGCTCGATTCTGGCTACTCTACACTTAGCGGTCACAACTATCGCGCTCACGACCGCGCTTTTCCCGTTCCACTTGCTTGCGAGTATTACAATCATTAACATAATGGGTTCATTCTTCCAGATGGTATTCACTGCGACCGCAACGACCGTGAGCGTCGTGTGAAATAGCTACAGCTATTTTGGAAAGTTGTGAATTTAGCGTTAAAGCCTAGCCCATATTGTATCTATTGACTAGACCAGTCGAATTATTATAAAATACACGGCATATCTTTTTAAAAGTACATATCTTCTTATCTAAGGAAATCGTGATGTAATTTGTGAAATTTTAATTTTACATGATTGATATCAAGTTTTTGTAATAATAAAATAATTATTATTTATTTTATTTTAAATAATGTTACCTTTCATTTAGTTTCTTTAATACATCTATAGGCGTTGTTCAAAATATTTAAAATCAATTATGTGTTTAATACCTTTGTTTGTTATTTACAAACGAATAAATGTTTTCAGTTCTCTATTGATATATCTATGTCATAATTCTAAGTTGATTATACGTTAGTCGACTATTGCTTATTTGTTTCAAAGGCAAAGATTTTATTTCTACACACTACATCTAATACAACATTATAGTAAGTTAGGAATACACATGAATGTAGTTTTAATAAAAAATAAATAAAATTCGTTTACATTCATTTATTCCATGCAAAATTGTTTCATTTACTTTATATTTAACAAAAGTAAATAAAACGCACAATTAAAGGCACAAATCATTTAAGTACCAATAAGTTTACCGAACTTGTATAAACATCTAAGTTAGCGTATAGTACACAGCATCTCATGTTACATTTAAATGAAAAACGTATGTCTTTGATAAATGAATATATGATGTCACAAATGAAACAGCTGCTCGTTACATTTATAGACGCGTACACTTACATTTATTTTACATATAAATATATATATATATATATATATATATATATATATATATATATAATCTACAAGGAAAACAACACATTTATTAAAATAAGTTTAACTATTTTATTTATCCCAAAACCATTTTAGCCAGCTATAATTTTTGGCACACTACTAGACGACTAAATTCGTGATCAATGTAAGATAATGATTAAACAAAAAACATTTTACTTATAATCTATGTACATAGGAACAACGCAAGAACTCTTATGTACTCACAGTATTTACATTTATTTACATAATGTCTTTGCTATATTTAATTGTGGCGTTTGAATGATTTTAAGAAATTTCATTTGCTCATATAAATAAAACATAATCCTTTTAAAACGACAAAAATAAAGTAAAAACAAATAAAAACAGAATTCGAAAATTCTATTTTAGACAGAATAAAAAGAAAAAGCTAATTTTCAAAAGTTTCATGTTTCCGTAGAATACAAATTAATGATACTATAATACGAAAAAATGTCTTTTAATGGAACTTTTTTTAAAACCTAAGAAAAGGGAACAAATCAAACACGATAAAATAGTGTAAAACATGATTTCGTATTAAGGTAATGTTATAATATTACATTATGTTTGGTCTATGCTCTCGCTAAAACCTGCAAAGCGAGAGTGTAGGTGCGCTTTATTTTTCACTTAATTAACATTCTTAAGCTCAGTCATCCATGTTTTATATTAAGTACGGCAAAGTGACTGCACTGTGGCTGGTGGTAAGTACATATACCGATGAATAAACAGCAGTATCTATCAAGAAATCGAGGATCTATACTAAATGATCCCGCAACTCGGCAAACCAAAATAGAACCATATTTAAAGGTATATAACCATGTGGCTGATGATCGCGATCCAGTCGGTTACAGATCATTCTGTGTCATATTATTATTTTATTATTTTAATTTGCGTTATATACTAGATATATGGTGGTCGCGGTCAAGTTGATTGTATATTATTATATCGTCGCTTAATTACTGGTTATAACACGAAACGGCTAAACATATACTGCACTTGGTGTGTGGTAGTTGCAATCCACTTGGGTGCAGTACCATATCATGGCTCTCAAAATTCCTAGATCATTACCGACTGGTCTCAGAAAACTCGATGTGTGAGCGTGCGTTACGCCTAGTATATGGTGGTCAAAATCAATTCGAGCGTTCACCTGTATTACCCGTCTAACTGATGTACAGTCAAGCTGATCTCATCATGCAATACGAGTAAAACGTATGTTGCACTTGATGTATAGTGATCACGATCCAGTCAAGTGTAGAGACCGGTATCGCAATTTCCAATTTCGAAAATATGCAAAGATTTCAAATTTCCAATTTCGAAGATTTCAAATTTCCAGTTTCGAAGATTTCAAATTTCCAATTTCAAAGATTTCAAATTTCCAATTCCGAAGATTTCAAATTTCCAATTTCGAAGATTTCAAATTTCCAACTTCGAAGATTTCAAATTTCCAATTTCGAAGATTTCAAATTTCCAATTTCGAAAATTTCAAATTTCCAATTACGAAGATTTCAAATTTCCAATTTCGAAGATTTCAAATTTCCAATTTCGAAGTTTTCAAATTTCCAATTTCGAAAATTTCAAATTTCCAATTTCGAAGATTTCAAATTTCCAATTTCGAAGATTTCAAATTTCCAATTCCAAATAATTAAAATTTCCAATTTCAAAACAAGTCTAATTAGACGTAATCCAAATTATCTATACCGGGTGATCTGCGACGCCTCTGACGCTGACCGTCTGCTGAGTCGGTGTCGTCGGCGGCTACACGTTGGCGGCGAGCGCGGCGCGGTCGATGCTGGCGTACTCGTTGCCGGAGCGCGGGCGGGCGGCGTGCCGGTCCGCGCCCGTCGCGTCGCCGGAGCTGAACGAGCTCACCGACAGCGACTCCATCCAGTCCGAGGTGTCGGAGGCGCCGCTCGACGTGCTCTTCGTCGTCAGCTGGCTGTGCCGAGCTGCAATGTCGCCAGGTTCCGCTGCGGATGACAATTTTCCAACGTCAGGGACGTTGAACGTTTGAAGCGATGATAGCTCAGTGGTAGTGTGCACGACTTTGCGTCAAGGGACGTGGGTTCGAACCCAAGCACCTACAATGAGCTTGAGCGCCCGGTGAAGGAAAACATCGTGAGGAAACCATAGCATGGTGGTAGGGCTTTTTCTGATGCCCGCCGCCATAGCTACCACCCTCTAGTTGTGAACCTGCCGCCAAATACCAATAGGTGTGTTCCGGCAGCAGCACTTGAGAGCCAGTTGCTCCACAGGTTTAGCGTGTCTACCAACTTGGGCCGTATCGTCACTTAAGATCAGGTGAGATTATGGCCATAACGCTAAACCTTAAATATAAAAAAAAAAAAAAAAAAACGAGAGAACCGAAAAACTAAAGTAAGACTTGTCTTCGAATATAGAAAAGATGAAATTGGGACAAAATTTTAGTGCAGTTCTAAGCTGATAAAGGATATATCGCGAAGAAACAATACTGATCAGTGTTACACCTTTAAGGTAGCAATCTATAACTCCAAAGGTCCACAAGGATCCTTACAGAACCATAATACTGCAAGGAACACCACTGTGAAATAGGTGCTACAAAAATCCTCATATGTAAAGGTGTACAAAAAATGGAACATTTTGATCATCCAAATAAAGCAAAATAATAAAACTATCCAACATAAATAAAGCAGAAACTTATTAGATTAATTCGCATTTTACTAAGGTCACAAAATGGGTCAATGTACAAACGTTTTTGTTAACTTCATAAAATTAATCATGCACTAATTCGGTGGCCAGATTTGAAATAGTTTTACTTACCGACTCTCTTTTTCCTCCTCGTAAGTGTGTCGACATCGCACGAGCTCGATTTAGTTATCGTGGCGACTTCTTCAAACTGAAACGTGAGGTTCTTCAAAGGGTCCGAAGAGGTGGACTTTACGAAGGCCATTTGCGCCGGTATCAGAGTCTTTCTCGTCTGTTTGTTGTTCTTTATGTGTCTCTTCACGGTTTTCGAACTCGTTACCGGTGTTTCGAAGTCGAAATCGGCCCTGTGGTGTTTCAACGAGCCCGTAGAGACCCCGGAATCGTTTGAACTCGACGAATCCCTGTTCTTGTCCGATTTACTCGGAACGCTCGACGATCTACGGATTTTCACTGCGTCTCTGAATCTCGTCACGAACAAACTCTCCGTCTTCGCTTCCGGCGCTTTGAACAGTTTGTCTTTGGATTCAATGATTTCCAGGGTTTTCAATGGCAGCCCCTCATTGATTCTATCGTGTTTATTCGCTTTCCTAAGGACGGTTGGCGTGAAACATATTAACCCGTAACCGTCATCATGCCTTTTAGTGAAATCAGCTGAACTCGAACGTCGCGTACTCATGGTGTAGTCGATATCTGAATGTGTTGGGTCCGAGATGTGGCTAATTCTGCTGACGTTGTCTGAATTATTTTTATTACTGTTACTGGAACTGCTTATTTCTAGACCGTCCATGTGCATGTAGTTGGCATGATTATTGCAACATTCCGTTTGGTGTACGGTGTTCGCTGTTGAAACGTCGCTTTCGAGTTCGGTTGTTTCTTCTAAGTCTTCGGGACTGAATCCGGCGCTTCGGAGTATTTGAAGGGAACTTTCGAATTTGTCCAGGGTGGTGAGGTCCATGTTAGCGTAGTTACCGAAATCAATGGGTTCTGCTGTTGGTTTCTTGGGTGCCGGAGAGACGTTGACGTAATTTGCTTGCGGTTCGGTTTCATCGTTGTTGTTGGAATTGAGGTTGCTATTGGTTGTTGCGGTTGCGGTATTGTTGTCGTTTTTGGTTTCGTTTACGCGACCGCAGCTGCATTGTTGGCCGCTGAGGAGACATTTCAGTTTCTTTGGTGTGTCGTATAGGTTTGATGTGTCCGAGTGACCGTCCGTTGGGTGCTCCTGGAAATAAATATTTATCTATTGTTAAGAAAATATTAATTGTTATATAATTTCTCGACGTACCTAATGAAATAAATGTGAGTGTAAGTAAACTACAAAACCAATCATTGTCAAACTTTGCATACATGTTATCAGGGGCACAGAAAAGAACAAAAGTTACTTTCTAAAAAGTACAGATAAATAACTGTAGAATTTAGACAAAACAATATATGTCATATAGAAATTAGAAATTATTGTTTATGATTTTTTTTATTATTATTCCTACAGGGTCAATTTTGTTTAAAATTAGTACCTGTATTAAAGGCATCGGTGTCTTCGGCACATCGTAATTTTCGTAAGGGCCGCTGAAGGACTTCTTCCTGCAGTTGCAAGGCTTCTGTTGCCAGCATTGGCAATTGATTCCAGTTTTCGCAGGAACGGTGGGTGTACAGCAGGCGACGGGGCTCGCTCGTTTCGAGTCGAAACTCTTATCCAGCATGCACACACTGCGCGGTACACTGTACTCAGAGGCGCTGCCGCTGGACCGCGAATAGATCGAGGCTCGATCTGAATCCGAACGCTTCTCCATAATGTTTTCCATAGTCCAAACTGGGGACATGACTGACCCTGGTGTACCCATGGTTGATGATCTGTGATAAGATTGAAGGTTGATTGAAGGTAGACACAGTAACATAAACTTTTCTGGACAACCTACACCTCAGTCCGCCCCGTGACCACGAAGGCTGAAAAGCTTTCGAAACGTCGGGATCAAAATTTAATAAATAACCGCGATAAAATCCGTTTAAATTAGTTTTATTTCAATGAATAATATTCGCGTAAACCTAAGAAATCATTAAGAATATATAATATTATACTCGCCAAGTTTAAAGATGGATAAGTTGACAATACCAGTGTCTTCTCTTATGTAATGGCAACTATAATAAAGGTTTTTTTTTATGTTGCGTACGATAGTGACCGCACTGCACCTGATGGTACGTACAGCGATATTCGAATCATAGGCGTCTGATAATGAATCAAAACTCACTGTCAGTCAACACTGTCATGCCTTCACGCCTCTTTTGGAGAACTCTATATGAAAGGAAGGAGGGAACACGCTGACAGGAAGGAATTAGGCTGATGTCAAGTAGAATAGAGCTTCTTTCAAATGTGCGGGTTTCATACAACGCTTTAGCAAGATAGTTACACTGTTGTTAATAAGTCACACTGTTCTCTAGAAAGAACTCGTCTTAAGCCGACCTACGTCTACACTTTTAAATCTCATGGACAGTTACGTTAAATCCCTTATAACCATACTTTAAAATCGAAATTTGGTTTAGCGGCCCACAATCGCTCTCATATCTGAAGATAAAAGTATTCGCTGTTAACGGATACGTCAAAGAGGACATTACCAACATCGTAATTAGTTTTTCTTATGCAAACTAACCAAAGTGTGTCACGCAAAATTACACGCAATACTGCAAAACATAGCCATGCCCTAACCAAATATGAAATCAAATAAGAATTACAAAATGGGGCAGAATAAAATCCCACCAAAGCATCTTCAGCATTGACGATGCGGACTAAGATAATCGGAAGCTAAACGTGGTCGGGCAAGAGACTTGTTAAGTGCAGTTGGGCGAGAAAATGATTTAGTGTTTAGAATCAAATTGCCTTGAGGGTGTTAATTAGTCAGACGGGTATAGGAAGACACCTGAGCATGGGTTCCGATTGCAAATTTTCCATTGTATAAACATACTTACATACATACATAGATACATAAATAATACATATATTAGTAATGCAGGTTATCCTTTATCACTTTTACTCATACATAATTCTATAAAAGAGTGAGCGAGAGGGATATATTTCTTTCGTTTATCAGCGAGCGTAAGTTGTTTATATGGAAATCATATTTTCTATTATAATTCAGATTAAACATAATGATACGCATTCTGTATTATGGCGTTATAAAATTGCTATAGATTTTGAAATTATATTTGCGTCAGAACGTTATGAGAATCAGTGTAAGTGAATTATATTAGTTCTAGACGGAGCCTGCGCGTGTTTAGTTGTCGGGAAGTTAGTTGGATGTAGGTACTACTTTGTTGGTGCGTTATTCAATCCATAATTTAAAACACAAACATTGTTAGATTCTGTTTTCAGAAGCTTTTCATGTTTTAATGTATTAAATTATAATTATTTTTTACAGATGTATTATTATTATAAATATTAGATATATCACACACATTTTTTGGGATTCCTTAGTTTTTAGCTATGATAACTCATTGGTAGTGTGTATGGACTCCGCGTCAAGGGACGTGAGTTCGAATCCACCTATAATGAGCTTGAGTTTACGTTAGAGGATAATATCGTGAGGAAACCATAGCATGGTGGTAAGGCTTTTTCTAATGCCCGCTTGGCTAGCTACCACTCTCAAGTTTAAAATCTGCCGCCAAATACAAATAAGTGTGTTCCGGAAGCTTCACTTGAGAGCCAGTTCCTTCACAGGTTTAGCGTGTCTACCAACTTGGGCGGTATCGTCACTTAAGATCAGGTGAGATTATGGCCATAACGCTAAACCTTAAGTATAAAAAATGACAAACAAAATAAAATGTACTTAGAAGTGATGATATATTACATCTAAAATTGGAATGTTACAAAACTTTACCTGGTCAAATGGCTGATCTTTCCGACGCAGCTGGAACACCTGGGCAAAGAGGTGGGCCTTCGGAACTTCTCCTCGCCAGTGCTGTCAACGCTGGAGTCCAGGTCTGAGAGGCAGTGCATAGTTTGGCTGGCGGGTCCCGCCCAGGATGGCGACACGGAGCGCATATGGAAGCACTCGTCCATACACGAACTGGTGTCGGAAAAACGCTTCTCTAGCACTGAAAATTACGGGCAGTTTCCTTTTTTAATACTGAATCAGCAAAATTCAACACTAATATAGTATAGAAATATACTTTTTCATCACTAACATTATACAGAGGAAATGTTTGTTTATTTAAACGCGCTAATAATCTTAGCGTCTACCAGTTGAATTTGAAATATTCATTTTGTATTTGATAGAGCACTCATCGAGCTAGGTTTAAGGTTATTTAACATCAAGCTAGTGTCAATAGGATCATTATTGTATTGTAAAAAGTTACAAGAACGGGTAAAAATGATTAAATAATATCTTAGTTACACGCGAAGTTGCGGACACCGCTATATTAATATACAAGATGTGTTATGCAAACGTTCCTGAAAATGAAGACAGATGATACCTTTGATGATGAAACTTGATTCTAATAATTTTTTTTTTTTTTGAAAACGTTATTTTATCATGACTCACACTTCCTAATCTCAGTACAGGTAAATGAAACGAAAGTTTCATGAAAAATACATCAATTTACTGATGAAAAATAACCAGCAATATAATGCAAACAACTAATGGAGGTGAATGTACGCGTTGTGATCACTCATTTTGGTCGTTCGGTGTAAGGATTTCGTAGTTTACCTGATCCGCTCCTAGAGGCCACGCTGAGTCTCGAATGTGCGTCCAGGCTGTACACGTTGAGGAGGTCGGTCAGCTCCCTGCTACCTTCGGCCATGAATACGAACAGACCTTCCCCCTTCCCGCACCGTGATCCACCTTCGACGCAGAACCGCTTGTCCACAACGCCGTATCGTCTGAAAATTAAGAATAAATGACATATTAAGATTTCTTTATTGTATAAAATTCGTCAAGGTTCCGGTCTTTTATTATAGTTTTATAGGTTTTAGCGTTATGGCTACAATTTCAACTTATGTTAAGTGACGATGTAGCGCAAAATGATCGGCACACTAAACTTGTGGAGGGGCTGGCTCTGAAGTGCAAATGCCGCAACACACCTATTGGTATTTGGTGCAGATTTTCAACCATGGTCTTTCTTTTCATAGCTTTTAATATCCCAATTAAAACTATAAATAAACTAGCTTTTGCCTGCGGCTTCGGTCACGTTAATATTGATTTTGTCAAACGAATCGAATGACGCAGTAAAAAGTTTCATACAAAGTTTATTCCTCTCTTTACCCCACTTCTAGTAAGTTTTTAGCAAGAAAAAGTAGACTGATCAACGTCTCCATGTTCCCGTCTATCTCTGTAGCAAAATTCATCAGAATCGATTCAGTGGTTTACACGTGAAATGGTAGTAAACAAACAAACGAACTCACTTTCGCATTTATAATATAGTAAGAATAAGAAAGTAAAGATGATCATGTTTTTTATGTTTTATAAAGTTTACCATTGCATCACAATTTTATGGGATATTTAGTGATAACGTGAGGTCACATGTACAGGTTTTGGTTATCAACGTCAACTGTCCGAATACACCTATAGGTATGTCACGTCAAACTTTTAACTCGAAGATGAAAACTGTACTATTTTCCTTCGCCGAAAGCTTACATACATATGTAAACGAATCCATCCATACACATATTATGATGTTCACAACTCATTAATAGTGTGCTGTGTTTTCTTTGTTTTTTTTTTTGTAATGTTTTCCACATTTATGACAAGTCTGAAACATCTGGTAACACCAGTAAGGCAAATTATACATGAAATATATAGTAAAATTCTTTCTAAACCTTGCATCATTTCCAACATTTATTTAAAGAAGAGACAAGAGTTACATAAAAAATGTAGAGAACTGCGCACGTATTTTCTCTTCCTTTTTATATAATGAAAAAATATTCGGCGCCGAATAAATTTCTTTACGAGTCTACTCCCGACAAATTGGGGTAAATTGTTCAGTTAAATTAACACTTAGCGAACAAGTTTATGTTTAGACAGACACGAGGTTTCTGACTAGGTTCGTTCATGAAAGAAACGCTTGTATCTTTTTAATTTTTAAAGCTATGATAGCTCAGTCGGTAGCGTGTATGGACGAGCGTAAAGAGATGTGAGCTCGAATCCACCTGTAATGAACTTGAGCTTTCGGTAAAGGAAAACATCTTGATGAAAGTAAAGCATGGTTTTTTTAAATACCGGCCTGGCTAGCTACCACCCTCAAGTTGAAAACTTCCCGCCAAACACCTATGTTCCGGCAATTGCACTTGAGACTTATGCTATCGTTTGCCGATATATTTCGTCACGATGTATTCTTTCAACGAAAGCTCTGCCTTATTGCAGGGATTCGAACCTAAATTCGTCAACAAGATTTCCGTACATTAATGGATACCATAAGCTTATTATAATGTCGACAGTTCATAACAGTGGGCCGTGAAAAATCAACAATAAGGGTTGTTTTAGTGTCACCCGCATGCCGTGAATTATTGTATGAAGTTTAATTACTTCCTATGGAGCGATATCTTGTTCCATGATTGATTCGTTTAGTTCACGGCAATTGTCGTACGTATGTTCATATATGTATATACGTTCATATTATAGCGATGCTTATGAAGAAAATATCAATTTTGTAGATATAGTGTCGGCGTTGAATTCTTTGAAAGGTTCCCTCTTGCAGTTGTATATTTTGTTTGTTTAATTTTATTTTTCAATCAAAGCAATAAATTTATATATGTCAGAATAGTCAGTAGAATACGACATTAAGCGCTAATTTGTATGAAATATTTGTAATCATTTTCTGAGAGAAATTAATATTTTGTTCCTTCGTTCAGTGTTGTAAATGTCACGGAATTTAACTGTCTCTAAATAAATTTTACAACTAAAATTCAATATTAAATTATTATTGCCAAAACCATTCAATGATCTTTTATGGTATCATTGAGGTCGCTTGAAAATACATAGCAGATAATTAGTATCGGATCGGTAGGTTGATTCGATTCCACCATTGCTCGCGTAAGTAAAAAAAAAATTGGACATATCTTGAAAAGTAAAGATTATTAATGTATATTTTTTTAACTAAGATAAATACGGAACATATCCCACCAAAACCACCTACTAAGTTGGTTTCCTCCGATGCTCACACTGGATTTAACCTGCTTCCGTATCGAGCCACATCGTCATATAACAGCTGCTGAGATTAAACCCAAGACGATAAACTACATAACGAAATATTCACCAACTCATTAAGTCCTTCGAGCCGGATACAAGTTTAATGATGATACAGCAAGATGTCGGTGAAGGCGAATCGCAAATTATATGCACAACAAAGGAATTAAATTAAACAGGCAGGCAACGGCCTCCTTAGATGCATCTCCTGTTGGATCGTTTCATGGATGCCTCAAACGCTTGGAACATCTAAAACGTCTTACAGACGTATTGAGTACAAATAAATTTTAACTAGATATGCCTTTAGAATTACGCTACCAAGGTACGTGAAAGTATAGGTAGTGTTATCACTGCATTAAAAAAACCATAGACACTAAAGAGGCGACAATTTGACCTTCTTAAAGACAAATTAATTGTATTAATTAAAATAAAAAGATAAAACATGAAATTTAGTAGTTTTGCGACCTTTAGTATACTTTGTGTACTCATATGTTATTTAGTTGGATATTACGTAATATTGAAGAGATTTTACGTGATGAAGTTTGACTAATGCGCATAAGTAAAGTGAACATGACATATTAGTTGATATAAAAACTCCCTGGACAGTTTTAACAAGACAGTCACTGCTCTATTAAAGCGTCAACATTTTGATTATGAAATTACGTGTAATACGGCTGTATGGTATCAATACCTTTACCTTTTATTAACAAAATAAATAATCAGAAACAAAACAAAATTGAGCCCTATATCTATATTAATATTATAAAGAGAAAAGAGGTAATTTTTATTTGTAACGAATAAACTTAAGAACTAATGGGCCGATATCAAAAATTCTTTCACCGTTACAATGCTACATTAGCTATGAGTAACATAGTCTAAATACCATTTTTCTATTAAAATGATTAAATACAATTTTAATTGCACGCTAACGGAGTCGCGGACACAGCAAGTTAATAAATAATAAAAGTACTCTCTGAAAATAATAATAAAAAAATAGATTTAATTTATAAATTAAGCTTTGATAAAATTTTATTATATATATAGATTTTATCATTGCGACTTTTATTATAAAATAGGCAACGAGAAAAAAGTTGTCACTTCCATTGTTGTTTATATCAAAGGTTCTGGAAACCTCAAACGACGTCCGCATGGAGGCTGCACCAGACAGATCCTTTGGCGTTATTTTGATTTACACTCAAAGGGATACTAAACTAACAGAATGTATTTATTTCGGGTAAATCGAAAATTTTAAGGCGATGTTTTTGTATAATTTAAAGTAGCTGACCCGGTGAACTTTGTAACACATTACAAATCTTAGAATTTTTCAGCTTTTCTGTACTATAATATGTATCTATACATATAAACCTTCCTGATAAATCACTCTATCTATTGCTGAAAACTGCATTAAAATTCGTGGAATACTTAATAGATCTAAACAAGAAGCGACTTCATTTTTTACTATGTAAACATATATATTTTGAACATGTATAAAAAATCAATTAAATTAAATATGAATCACATTAGAACCATAAGAGCGTAATTCGGAAGAAATTCAAGTAGTAAGATTTATATGACACACAAAAAACATACCCATATCATCCATATCTATATGGGAAATAATTACTAGCAATATAGTAAATACGTCCATTATGATAGGCAAGGGAATTAATTGCATACTGCCAATTCATAACTGTTCCAATTCTTTGTTCATTTTCCCTATCATGTTTAATTAATTTGTATAGGCACGAGTGCTAAATCTTGTATATTTGTTTTCGTATGTACTTTAAATTTTTTCTCTATAAAGTCACGAGAATTTCTGATAGTCTTGTCAATTATTGTTTATCTTTTCAGGAAATAGGTTCAAACAATGTAGGTTTATTAATTAAAATATATCAAATATTAAGATGCCGCCAAAAACTTCCATCTACAATTTATCATACTAAAAACAAACCGCTAAACAAAAAACCCATTTTATTCTATATCTTTATCTTTAACTATAAATTTCATTACGACGAGTTATGGCAACATAATTCATATTTTCATATCAAACAAAACGGTCACGTTAAAGACGAATGTAAATTTTATCTTAAACGCTGAATTAAATAGTTATACTTCAAACCCCATTTAAAAATACACTCGTATTATTGCATTTTTATTCATGCGTCGCGCCCCCAGTAACAGACCTACGTGACCTGCGTCGATAAAATTAACCGAACGAATTCGGAAACCAACCGATCCGTACCGAGATATCCGTGTTCGCTCGCACTATTGAATTTTGGACGTTTATATTTTTAAATTCGAAGCTTCTGGTATCCAATCTTCCCGCGCGCTCCGATTCTGACGGTTTTTTCTTTTCTTTTTTTTATTAATGAGATGACACGTGTCGTTTCTATTATGCCAGGATGTAGTATTTTATGCTGAAGTTTTTTTTTTCTATTAAAGTAAAAAGTTAATAATGTTAACGTTCAGAATGGTATTAAAAAATTTTATAACCTCTTTATATGAGGCAATAAAAACGTATTCGTGTAAAGATATCAACATGATACTACTGGGATATTAAAACATTCAACACAGCGACATCTACATATTTGTTTTAATTTTTTTTTCATTTCATGGCTGTGCTTATATAGGCAATATTGTGAAAGTCATATGTGAAATACACATTCAAAGAGTTTTATTTCCAAATGTTTAGTATACTGCAAAATAATTTAAGAACAAAAGCCTGGGAGGCACGACAATACAGTCGCTTTGTAAACAATACAATGTCATGGAAGTACATAGCAGATAATTACTGAATGAATATTTAGTTCTATAAAAAAGGTAGCGTTATAACAAGTGATTCGATAAGTATTAAAAGAATGGAAAGTATGAAAAAATAATAATAAGATTAACAATTAAAAATCAAACGACGTCGGGATCATTTATTTTTGATAGTCTGTGATATTTTAATTTTGCTAGAAACATATATATAGAAAACAGTATAGATCGTAATTTCGTAGTATTATGAAAACAATTTATTGGTATTAGTAGTTCCAAAAATATTACTGATAACGAGATATTTGGTACAGTTAAAAATATATGAATCACAGATCATTGACCATTTTTAATATGTACTGAATTTTCAGTTACCTAAAAACACCCACATCTGTTTAAACGACTTTTAGCCACCAATATGAACTTTTAATATTAGTTAAATGTTTTATTTTGGAACATTATTATACGTAGAATCGTGTATTGTCATATGTCGTTGTTAAATAATATCAGAATTTAGTTATTTCCTTAATACTCCTTACTAAAATTATAAATGCGTAAGTGAGTTTGTTTGTTATGCTTTCCCATGTAAACCACTGAATCGATTGTGATGAATTTCGGTACAAAGAAAGACAAGACCCTGAAGACGGCGATAGGCTACTTTCTTTCTCCGAGAAACTTATAGAAAGTGGGGTAAAGAGAGATAAAAGGGAGAGGTAAACACTTGTATGAAACTTTTATTTCATCATCGGTTTCACTTTAAACTTTAGAGTATAACTGATTATAATTTTGAATTTCGGGTAAGTTTTGACCAAAATCATGAAATAATTATTTCATGAAATAGTATTTATTAGACGAAAAAATACATCGATCAACAACTAGAGTCGGTTGACAATTTCGAGGTAGTGAAAGAATTAAATCTAACTACAAAAATTATCTTTTAGTCCTTAATGTATTAGAAAAATAGGGATGAAGATAGAGGAGATTATATCGCCCGTTCCTAATTCGATATAACGAGTGGGAAAACCGAATTAGATAATGTATGTGATCCCCCTTTGACATTAAAAGATAAGACTCTATCAAAGAACCGCCTCTGGCGAATCGATGGTTTATCTGAAAGGAACTAATTCTGCTTATGGATCACTAAGTTTTTCGCGCGACTTGGATTCTGTATATTATTATTTTGTATTTCAAAGAGCTGTTCGTATTTATATATACGAAATCTATACATATGTATATATAAACACTTTTTTATGACAATAGATACTTATTTTCTGAGTGCCTATATAGCCTATTGAAAATTACCGTCTAATGCATTGTAACTTAAAATTTATTAACAGTCAATAGTTTTTTTTTGGATATTTATATATAATTCAATCTTTTTTCATATTTCATATAAATGCTTAAATCTATGTCATTAAATTATAATTACGTTACGAGTCGTGCACTTTTAAATTTTCCAAACTATTTGAGTGTTAGCGAGGCTAAAGAGCTACGATTATGGGTGAGATACGAAGTTTACCGAGTCGGATAGGTATTTAAATAAGTTTTCCCCGTTTTGTGATATTTTTCAATACAGTTCCACTACTATAAGTGTTTTTTTTTTTATACGGAATAGGGGGCAGACGAGCTGGCGTGTCATCGGATGGTAAGTGATCACCACCGTCCACGGACACCCACAACGCAAGGGGAATTGACAAGTTTTTTTTTTTTCAACTGGTTATACGCTGTTAGCCGGAGGGGCTTTCACAGCTTGGTAGGTCTTTTGTGGGGCGAATGCTGAGGGCACTCAGCCCCGAGACACCGGGCGCAAGGGTGCCGTAGTGACTGGCCCTTGGCATGGTCTGCTGCCGGAAGAAGAAAAATTTACATATGGAATAGTAAGGACTGGCCTACTGGAGTAGGCCTTTTTTTTATATACTTAAGGTTTACCGTCATGGCCGTAATCTCACCTGATCTTAAGTGACGATACGGCCCAAGATGGTAGACACGCTAAACCTGTGGAGGAACTGGCTCTAAAGTGCTGCTGCCGGAACACAGCTATTGGTATTTGGCGGCAGGTTCACATCTAGAGGGTGGTAGCTAGCCAGGCGGGCGTTAGAAAAAGCCCTACCACCATGCTATGGTTTCCTCACGATGTTTTCCTTCACCGAAAGCTCAAGCTCATTGTAGGTGCTTGGGTTCGAACCCACGTCCCTTGACGCGAAGTCGTGCACACTACCACTGAGCTATCATCGCTTCAAAATAAATTTTTAGATAAAATACTGATTAATTTACGGAGGCAAGGATATCGGTGGAGTGGATTCTACTGTAAGAGAATCGCAAGTGCGTCACCGGCCTTTATATACGGGACTGGCTCTCAAGTGCAGTCATCAGATCACACCCTTTGGTATTTGGCGACAGATTTTCAGTATGAGAGCGGTAGCTAACCAGGCGGGCATTAGCCCTACCACCATGCAAACGGGTAGTGTGATATTCAAATATAGATTAATATTGAAAAGCGAAAAATATTACCTTGTTTACTCGCTTAAACTCGTTAAAGTAACGTACTATCAGTCTGATATCAATAAAATCTTTTTGTGTCTGATAGAGTGATAATTGAGGAAGGCTTTAGGTCATCTAACATCACGCTACCACCGATCGCTTTTAGTACCAAGAGACCGTAGCCGCAGACACAGATAGCATTATATAAAATAGAAGAACCGGAATGAACACTGTCTGACCCACATCGCCGATTATCTGTACCGCTTAGAGCTAAGTAAGTTAAGTAAGGTATTACCCGAACGAGCTGCTTCGAATAAATTAACTCGCTTAACATTACTCGCTAAGATTTTAACAGAACTCTGTTCGAGTTATTTCAAGATAAATTCGGAAGCATAATAATTACACAGGGACACGATTATTAAACTTTATTTAGGTTTTTAGGAAAACATTCGTAAGTATTTGTTTTTTCCTACTTTTATTATGTTTATTATTGTGGAATGGTCTTATGCAGGCGATTTCGTAAATTTCAGCTGAGAAGCACTTTATAAACAAGTGACGGACACAAAGTATGAACCAAACTTAGAATAATTATTTCTGGGTAACACACACACACGCACACATATATATATATATATATATATATATATATATATATATCTGCCTCTTCGAGTTTTCAATCACATCGATTACAAAGACTTCTATCAAATTATGATTATTTATTGAGATAAAAAGCATTCTATCTCTCAAGTTGTATCAAACTGCACAGAGTGTGCGTGCAAAATTTGATTAAAATCGGTTCAGTAGATTAGGAGTTCAACGTGGACAAACAACGTGACATGAAATTTTTATATATATAGACATATATTGTATAGTTAAGGTTTAGCGTTATTGCCATAATCCCACCTGATCTTAAGTGTCGATACGGCCCAAGTTGGTAAACCTGTGGAGGTACTGGCTTTCAAGTGCAACTGCTGGAACACATCTATTAGTATTTGGCGGCATATTTTAACATGAGGGTGGTAGCTAAGTAGGCGGGTAGTAGAAAAAGCCTTACCACCATGCTATGGTTTCTTCACAATGTTTTCCATCACCGAAAACTCAAGCTCTTCGTAGATGGACTCGAACTCACGTCCTTTAACGCTGTATCCGTAAAAACTATCAATGAGCTATCATCGCTTTTAAAATTGTCCTGGGCGGGATTCGAACGCACTCTACTAAATCCCGGCGATTGCCAGCGAGGCGAATGCTTTAACCACTAGATCGACAGTGAATTTCCTGCCTTGAAATATGTATGAGTTTGTTTTTCTATTTCGAACACTTATTTAGTGAAAAATAACAAAGCTTGTGTGAAACTAAAATTGACAATTAACTAACCACATAAGATAGAGTATTTTTAAATGGATGAGTTATGTTTGATCGACGTTGAACAGTAAGTGTATTGTACTCGGCCGGGGAGATCATTAGAGCAGTGTTTGTAGAGTTAAAATATATAGCTCCAGGTCACACAACGGCCGTGTGGTTCAATTTATAAACCTACAGCGTACAAACACAAATAGATTCTTCAAAATTAACTGGTTTAATTAATATTTATATTCGAGGTGCAGCGTTAGGGCATAATCTCACCTGATGTTAATTGGAGATGACATGATATGCCGTAAGAAGAGCGGAAACCTATGTGGTGAGTGTAAGGATAGAAAGGAAGACGTAGGCCGTAAAGTCAAACCAAATTAAAAATCTTTATTCAACTCAGGCTCTGAGAAGGCGGTTATGAATATCAAAGCTATCACCGGTTCGGAAAACACGCAGTCATCGAGAAGAACCTGACATTTGAAATATGAAGTATTTGATATGATATGAGAAGTTTCTTTTTTTTATACTTAAGGTTTAGCGTTATGGCCGTAATCTCAGCTGATCTTAAGTGACGATACGGCCCAAGTTGGTAGACACGATAAACCTGTGGAGGAACTGGCTCTCAAGTGCTGCTGCCGGAACACACCTATTGGTATTTGGCGGCAGGTTCACAACTTGAGGGTGGTAGCTAGCCAGGCGGGCATTAGAAAAAGCCCTACCACCATGCTATGGTTTCCTCAGGATGTTTTCCTTCACCGAAAGCTCAAGCTCATTGTAGGTGCTTGGGTTCGAGCCCACGTCCCTTGACGCGAAGTCGTACACACTACCACTGAGCTATCATCGCTTCAGAAGTTATTCGGGTGAAGTGGGCTCGAGGCTCTACTGATATTCTCGCTGAGGCGAACTTGATGGTTGAAATCAAGGAATCCTCTATATCGTATGACTTAGACTGACATCGGCTGACAATCGTTGAGGGTTCGTGTGTGTCTTACAAGCTTAATAATGAAATTTACCGCCGCGGCCTCCACCAGACCAGCCAGTATAACGAAAGCTTAATGTCCGCGATATCATCGTGAGCTTTTAATTCGCTGCTGGACGCGGCGGTGGGTCTAACTAATCGGTGACCCTAATCATTATGTCGGAAAAGATAATTACTAAAAGGAAAAGTTTGTTAATTTTTATAAATGAATAAAACTATTCACATGTGTTAATTTAATAGTCTATCTAATTGTATCAAACGGCGAATCTGTATATATATTACATGAGTAAGTTTTTCATTCCTAATTAAAAAATATGTATTACTAGCTTTTACCTGCGGCTTCGCTCGCGATAAAATTGATTCTGTCAAGCAAATCGGATTACGTAGTAAAAAGTCTCACACAAAGTTCATCCGTCCCTTTACCCCACTTCCAATAAGTTTTTCGCGAGCAAATCACCGTCTCCAGGTTCCAATCTATCTCTATACCAAAACTAACCATAATAGATTCAGTAGTTTTACGTTTGAAAGCGTAATAAACACACAAACTCACTTTGAGATTTATACTATTTTGTTTTATTGAAATCTCGTGAAACACCTCGTACATGATCCGAGACTTTTTATTTGTTAATAGTATTTGGTAATACAATATTGTTCTTAGTAATTAGTTGCTAAATTATACTTATTATTATTCAGTACCGTATCTCAGTGGATTGTTTATTTATTTATTTCGACAGATAAAAACAAAACAATAGTATACAATAAATACGTTTACAAATTTTAAATACTAGAATAATGTGTATATTGCAATGACATGTCCCACAGTTTAGCTTTAGTAAGTAAATCGTGTCAGAACACGCGAACTAGAAATATAAAAATAGTATTTATAATAATTAAATTAAAAACAACAAAAAAGGCAAAAAATATTATAGGCTAATTATAATTAAAACTTACATCTGTTAGTTCACTGTTTTCCGTAATTTTAATTATTTATGTTGACGGATTCAAATACTGTGTTAGAATCGTTAATACATTTATAATATTGGTAAGGAAATAAGTATTAGTAATTATATCATTAAAAAATTGCTATTAACATATGTACTGCTTACAATTTACAAAGACAATTTTTAGGCGGTTGCAATGAAAATACATTTTTAAAATCTTCGGCGTTTGCAATGGTTTCCCTGAAAAGTTTCCCGATTCCTAAGTGCAATAGAGAAAAAGTAAATATGATTTTCTAACATAACAGAAGAGGAGTTTGCCGCTGTTGATTCAGCGGATCAATAGCACTACAGACAATATATATAGATTTTCTGAGATTTTCAGAAAATTTCCCAACAAATCTCCTTGAGTTGGAATTTCGAGCTCCGCTTTTAAAAAGGAGATTTGTTGGGAAATTTTCTGAGATTTTCAGAAAATTTCCCAACAAATCTCCTTTTTAAAAGCGGAGCTCGAAATTCCAACTCTCAAAGGTTCATCATCGAATTTTAAATTTTCTCGTTTAAAAAACATGAAAAACATGATTTTTAATAATTCTGTGTCCTGAAAACTGTGAAAAGATTATTTTTCAAGAAAACGAATAAATAAACCTTTTTTAGTATTAAATTTAATACAAAAAGTCCTATTGAGTCGAATTTCCATTCCATCTTCGATATTGAGATATATTTTCTCTCATTACTCTTACAGTTTAACTAAGAAATGCAAATAACCGTAATTTTCAACTTCAAAATTGTACACAAATATGTAATTTATTTAATATGTGTACTATAAAAAGAACTAAATTAAAAAAAAAGTGCAATCAAGTATTAATTCAATAACACATATGAGCGGCCCACGCCCACCCGCTGGGCAATGAAACCGCCGATGTAATTTCATTAAGCCGATATACGCGCGATCGTTTACAATAAGTGCACTTTAGTTGTTAAGACACAAGAGAAAGCGATTCATGTCTTCTAAGAGGTATAAATCAGTCTACATTATAATACAAGCGTTTACCAGCGGCTTCGCTCGCGTTAATATTGATTTTATCGAACAAATCGGATGGCGTAAACAAAAGTTTCGTACAAAGTTTATGCCTCTCTTTACCCCACTTCCAATAGGTTTTTCGCGAGGGAAATTAGCCTATCACCGTCTTCAAGCCTCCATCTACCTGTGTCTCAAAATTCAACTCAATCGATTCGGCGGTTTAGGCGTGACAAACAAACAAACTCACTTATGAATTTATAATATTAGTACATTATAAATTACAGGAACGAGAGGTGTAAACTTTTTGTTAACTGATTTGTTTCAAACCTTAAAGAATGCGATCGGAACGAGGGGTAAAAGATAGCATTAAATAATTTTTAGTTCATCGCGAACGAAGTCGCGGGCACGACTAGTACATAGTATACAAAATTATGGAGAATTTATGGAAATCACTACATCGACCAACGTGAATTCTAATCCTTGCACGGGGCTTGAACTTCCGATGGAAAACATTACAATGTAACCTTAGAATTATTACACGGTATTTCCGAACATACATTTCACTGGCTACCGCTCTCAAGTTCGACATCCATTGTCAAATACCTATAGTTGCTCAGTTATATGCGTTAGAGGGGCAGGTTATAACTATGCTTAATATGTTACCTTCTGGCAGTGGTGGATTTACCCGTAGGTTGGAGCCTAGGGCGGCAAATTTGGGGTATATATTTGTTTTGATTTTCAGTAACTGAAATGGTACATACAACTGTCGAACATTGCTGCTTACACCAATACCTACGTGCATAGCGTGCTCTTGCATGATAATCAGTTTTTACTGTACGATTTAGTATAAAATCACGATGTAACAAAACTCACGACCGGTTGAAATATAGCAAATCATTACCTAACTAAGCACGTTAAGAACTTTAGTCTTTTTACTTACTACTGTATAACTCTTTTACGAAATATACCTTTTAACTTCATGACTACTTCTGTACTCTACTTCTTACAACTACAAATCATAGCGTGCGGATTTACTTACTACAAACCCGTACAACTGGGATGTTGCTAGATTGTAAGAGAATGTAAGATTTGCGTCCAATGTTTTTCTACAATTTACGTAGTCCTATGTGGAATCTAACTATAGAGTTAGGTAGGGACCGTAACATCAGAATAGCCTACGGGCTGTGATAGTGTAAATCCGCCAATGCTTCTTGGGTTACTTAACACCAGCTGAGATATATTTTTTTTGTAGTTAAGGGTTAGCGTTACGTCCATATTCTCACCTGATCTTAAGTGACGATGCAAGTAACTTGTGAAGGAACTGGCTCTCAAGTGTAACTGCCGGAACACACCTATTGGTATTTGGCGGCAGATTCTCAACTTGAGTGTGGTAGGTAGCCAGTCGGGCATCAGAAAAAGCCCTACCACCATGCTATGGTTTCCTCGCGATGTTTTCCTACACCGAAAGTTCAAGCTCATTGTAGGTGGTTGTATTCGAACTCACGTCCCTTGACGCGAAGTCGTAAACACTACCACTGAGCTATCATCGCTTCATCGTCGATTTTGGCGAAACGCTTAATTTATAATGAAAAAAAAAATGAGCCCTTTTTTAAACAAACTTACGAAACTGACGAAGTTCTACCCTAATCATCGTTAAGTTTACTACTTAAGTTTAATGGAAAAGGGCGAATCGTTAGCTTTCTCAGGTATGTTTTTTCTCCTCCAGCGAGATATTGAAGCGGAAAAAGTTTTTCTAAACGCTGTCTTCTACATTGAAGATCAAATTTTATATACTTACTTCACCCGCGGCTCAGATCCTCGTTAGTAGAAGAAAGAGGTCTTTAAAAAAATTGCGAGCACAGAACGCCCAGTAGATGTAAGGAAACATTTTAATATATGTTTAGCGGTATGACTACAATCTCACCTGATGTTGTGTGACGCTGTGACCCAAGATAGTAGACACGCTAAGATTAATGGAGTTAGAATGTAAATTTAACGTGCCAGTACTTTTAAGATTTGTGTAAAAAAACAATTATTGCATGTGACTAAGAATGAGTAATAAAATACATTTACATAATTTTTTGAAATGCCTGTCTGTGTGTTCGTGCACGCATCGCTACTAAAGTACAACGTTTATGAAAAAAGCGTCACCACGGAAATCATAAAACGTTTCCTCGAGTAACATTTAGTCTTTGTTTCATTAAAATTGGTTTACTTTATCAAAAGTTATTGTTAATTATATGACACTGAGAGATTAAATAAAGTTAGTGCCGCGCGAACAAAGTCACAGGCCCAGCTATAATTAATAAAAATCAATAAAAAGAATATATACTAAATAAAATAACGAAATTCACTCACTGAGACAAACTAATATTTACACGTGACACACATATAAGGCAGTCGAGAACGCTGGCGTAAAGGGGGCGTGACGCTATAAGAAAGCATCATGCCGTGTGCCGTCACGGCATCTAGGTAGATTTCAATGCCAAGGCGCACCAACGGACGTATGACATAGAGAGTATAAAAAAATACTATATGAAGGGAATTTCCATTGTCTGGTTAGCTCACGACCACTAGAAATAGTGAGTCTGTTATGGTATCTCACGTTTCATGATTAATGTATCCAGCCGTTAGTGTGGCATCGAAGATATCTGATGATTAATCCATTTACTGGGATCTGTCATTTGTATATTTTACTTTGGTCACCATCAAGTACTAAATAAAGCGTTTGACATGTCACTGTTGACAGGAGCGACCGAAGTGTGTACGGAGGCTACGTCAAAGGACGTGAGTTCGAATCCCTACAACGAGCTTGAGCTTTTGCTGAAGGGAACATCGTGATGAAACCATAGCACGGTGGTAGGGCTTTCTCTAATGTTAAATTGAAAATATGCCACCGAATATCTATAGGTGTGTTCCAGCAGTTGCATTTAAGAGCCAGTCCCTCCACTAGGTTTTCACCATTTAGGGCCACATCGTCATTTAACATCTGATGAGTTTGTGACCAAAACGCTAAACGTTAAGTATAAAAAAAAAAAAAAAAACCATCTGCCATCACATATTCCCCCCACTCTCATATAAAAAGATTATTAAGAAATAATAAACCTCGACGTAATGCAATATATCTTTGTATCAATTAAGAACCTGACACGAACAATGTAACGATGAGATTAATAACATACTAGCGTGTGCACGCGACGTCACTCGATATTTTATCGTTCCAGGGAGCGCCGGGAAATAAATTACCTTCTCTCTGTTATTAAATCTCGTACCCCGGGAATATAGGTGGTATAACGTTGTCTATTATAAATGACTAGCTTTTATCTGCGGCTTCGGTCGCGTTATTATTGATTTTGTGGAACAAATCAGATAACGCAATAAAAAGTTTCATACAAAGTTACTTCCTCTATTTACCCCACTTCCAATAACGACCGGCAACGCACCTGCGATTCCTCTCTTGTTGTAGTTGTCCAGAGGTGGCGGTGATCACTTACCATCAGGTGACCCGCTCGTTTATTTGCCCTTGATCCATAAAAAAAAGGTTTTCACAAGAAAAAGTAGCCTATCGCCGTACCCAAGTTCCCGACTACGTCTAATTCTATATTAGAATTCATCATAATCTATTCAGCGGTTTAGACGTGAAAGCGTTACATACAAACAAACGAGCAAACTCACTTTCGCATTTATAATATTAGTTTGATAAGTATAAGTAAAGCTCATTGGAATTCGTTGACATACGAGCACTGCATACAAATAATTTAAATGTATGATCATTATTTATTCAATTATAATTTATTTAATATTTGCCTGGCAACACACAGGCCGTCTAGTTGTTTTATTTTTATAAAATTTATATATCGGTTCGTTAGACTACCGAGAGATGTGTGACGAGACGAATTTTAATTATTTTAATTATCAAATTATACATTTATTTCCTTTTGAAACTCAATTAATTTAATGAAAATTCAGAAATATACGTTTTTACATACCGAGATATTTAACGTTTATATTTTGAAAGTAAAGTATACGACACCTTAAGACAATGAAGGTCTCATAGCTTAGTGGTATGTTCAAGTAAGAAATTCTATAACATACATATAATGTTCAGCTACCCCCCTCAAATTGAAAATCTGCCAACAAAATAGCTATAGGTGAATTCCGGCAATCGTACTTGAGAGCTAATCGTCAAACCACATCGTCACATAACATTACATGAGATTGTAGCCACACCGCTAAACCTATAAATCCTTACTAATAACATAAATGCGAAAGTGAGTTTGTTCGTTTGTCTGTTACGCTTTCACGCCTAAACCGCTGGATCGATTACGATGAATTTTAGTATAGAGATAGATGGAAACCTGGAAACTGTGATAGGTTACTTATTCTCTAGAAAAACGTATTTGAAGTGGAGTAAAGAGAGGGGTAAACTTGTATGAAAATGTTTATTACGTCATCCGATTTCTATGGCAAGATTAGTGTTAACGCGAGCGAAACCGCATGTAAACTCTAGTTATAAATATAACTTTGCCTACTTTACGGTTGTATCACATGTGTTGAATTCCGAACTCATCGCGGCGAAAGCAGACTGTAGTGTAACTCTTAGTAATTGATAGTGAAAAACATTTTAAACTCGGCTAGTACGAGACAGTTTATCGGTCTGTTTGTTTGTCTGCGTGTGCAGCTATAGTTTTATAGGGTCTCTATTAATTTTACGGCCTATTAACGACTCGAATGTCGACCGAATGCCACACGCGTCGAGCACTTTACAGTTTCATACGACTCCAACGATAGACGGGGAATTTTATTAGACACATATATTATCAGTGGATGATAGAGAGACAAACTTTAGTAAGGTAGTAATTCTTGACGTTCATAAGCGCCTTCTTAGGGCCTAAATTGAATAAAGATTTTTTGATTTGATTTGATTTGATTTAACTATTCATGTATACACCGTGCGGGTGCCAGGTGCATCGTGTGGCGGAAAAGGAAACTCCGAACAGTTCTCTAGACTTCTGACACGAATGTAGGTTTAAGAGACCCTTTTCGTGTCAACACTCATCTTTACTAGTCGTTTTGCTTTCTCTGCCCATACAGACATGGTAGGAACCTGTTAGCGCAGCTTTAGAGACACATTCTTATATAGAACTTACTTCAATCCTATACCTTTATATATCCATGCATGGTGGTAGGGCTTTTTCTAATGCCCGCCTGGCTAGCTACCACCCTTAAGTTGTATAACCTGCCGCCAAATACCAATAGGTGTGTTCCGGCAGCTGCACTTGTGAGCCAGTCCCTCCACAGGTTTAGCGTGTCTACCAACTTGGGCCGTATCGTGAGATCGAGATCATAGCCATAACGCTAAACATTAACTATAAAAAAAACCTGTACCATTTATATGCAAATATACGTATGTTAAAATACGAATTCTGCCCGCGACTTTCTTCGATATTTGTTAAATTTCAGGCTTTTTTTAGAGCCATTCCTTTCACTAGACGTATAAAAAACCTTTCCTTAAATTGTAATATATAACATTTGCTATCATAGACTTTTATATACATACTACGACTTTGAAGCGATGATAGCTCAGTGGTAGTGTGTACGACTTCGTTTCAAGGGTCGTGAGTTCGAGCCCAACCACCTACAATGAGCTTGAGCTTTCGGTGAAGGAAAACATCGTGAGGAAATCAATAGATCCAGCGGTTTAGTCGTGAAAGCGTAATTAACACACTTTCGCATTTATAATACTAGTATGATAACAAAAATGGTAAATAAAATCAATGGCAATAATGAACGTGGTAACAATCCGTTCGTTTGTAAGCCCGACGTCGTAAATTAAGACGAATTTCTTACAAAGACGAGAAAGAAAAGGCAGATAGCGCCATTCGATTTACATAAACGTCGGTTTGAGTTCGCGTCGCGACGAGACGCACCGTCGCAACTGGGTCAAACTTCGCGAAGATATCCGCACTTATCCGCCGGTCGGAGAACGTAAATGGGCCCATCCATAAATTAAATACAACTCTTCCTTGCTGATTTACTTTTTCTCTTTTTCCACTTTTTTTCCGTGTTAAATGCGACTTTGGAAGTTTTCAGTGTGGAATTGGATTACTTCTCTTTTTTTTTTCACACCGTTAATTTCATTGAGTAATATACTACAATAACTATTATTACTGACTTAAAATTTAACTATTTTACATAAATGAATCTACTGATGCGAAAAAGTCAGGATGCTTGCAGGAAAATAAAATATATATGTATATATTCTTACAGCTTGTAATTAATATATTTACTTATTAGGTACGCATTATTGACAATTGATCGTACATTTCTCCCAGCATTTCTTTTAGCTCTTCTTTATAACTATAGGAAATGTTGGTACACAGACAGTTAACTTTATTTAATCACTGTTTCATATGACATTGAATTTTTGTTTGGGGTTAAAATACCCGATGATTAACAATAATAATTTGTCACAGATACCACCTCTAGATATCGAATTTTTATGCTGTTTCTGAATGTTTTTTTTAATCGCTCATACTTATACACGATCTATACTAATTATATATAGCGGAAATGGTTCGTTTGAACGCGTTAATCTTAGAAACGACCAGTTTTATTTCATAATTTATTTTTGTATCTGACAGAGCAATAATCATTGCAGAAAGCTTTATGCTATTTGACATTACGTTATACGACATCGATGGGAAGAAAAGTGAATGATTTTTTTTTTCAAAAACGTTCAAAGATGCTTAGTAAAAGTTTCAGTTCCACGCGAACGCAGTCGCTGGCGCATCTAGTATTACACGAAGGTGTTATAGTTTGCTCGTAGTGGTTATTAGTATAGTGTTTAGAAAAGTTTATCACCAATTAGCTTGGATAAGAGTTCTAATTAGCTAGTCAGGATAACTTCTAGACTTCCTGAGTCGTCTAGTCGTCAGTCGTCTCTCGTGACCGCTTGTGTGAATTGACAGTTATGTTGTGTTTCGCTACACGCCACCAATGTAAAACATTCTCAAATAGTACATGACACACGTTCTTAATATTAGGTACTTTTATATTAAATTAGCGATTAATATAGAAAAAGTAAAAATAAAAAAAGTATTGCGAAATTATACCGATGATAGCTCAGTGGTAGTGTGCAGGAACGCCGCGTTATGGGATGTGAGTTCGAATACAGATAAATAACTAAACGGTGAATCTCACCACCAGTCAAAACAGTTAACTATCGTGGGTAAATCTTTGTTTCAGGGAACACAAGGAATCTGTGACGAGGAACATTTGGCTGCTGAGCTGTGACATGTCAAGCAAGTACTTCGACGTAAGCTCCAAATTCCACGCCGCCATCACGGAAACCGAATGATACCAGTTTTACGTCTTCCTGTTCTGTTACCTTTCGTTAGAGGAGTCACAGACAAGATTGGCTATGTACTGAAGCGTGCTTCAATTAAAACTTACTTGAAGCCGCCCAAGAAGATTGCTCAATCTTTACCACCTGTCAAGTTTCATATACCTCTACAAGAACAGGGCGTATACAAAATCGAATGTGACTGTGGCCTCTCCTCGGTTAAACCAAAAGAAACATAGGGACCCGCGTAAAAGAACATATAGCTGATGTTAAACACCGACGCTCTACGAAGTCTGCAGTTGCTGAACATTCAGAAGAAGGCTCCAAACATTATCTTAGTTTCGACAAATCACAAATCCTTGCCAAAGAACACCGATTACTACCTAGGATGATTCGAGAGGCTATTGAAATAATAAAAAAACATCCAAATTTCAATAGAGAAGTTGGTTGGAAGCTAGCACAAGCCTGGGGTCCGATTATACATTTAATTAAATCGGAACCCAAAAGAACAATTGCCAGACCTCAAGACACTGTGAGCTTTTTTGCGTAGACTGGAACACTAACAAAATTAAACTGAAGGTAGACACAGTAAGTATACTTTTCTGGACAACCTACACCTCAGTCCGCCCCGTGACCGCGAAGGCTGAAAAGCTTTCGAAACGTCTGGATCAAAATTAATAAATAACCGCGATGAAATCCGTTTAAGTTAGTTTTATTTCGATGAGTAATATTCGCGTAAACATAAGATATCGATTGTAATGAATTATGGTAGAGCGATAGACGGGACCTTCGAGACGGTGATAGGTCAGTTTTTCATGCTAAAAACTTATTGGAAGTGGAGAAAAGAGAGGAATTAAATTTGTATGAAACTATTAGGTCATCCGATTTGACAAAATTAACAGTAACGTGACCGAAGTCGCGGGTTAAAACTAGTTATATACACATTTTTTTTTTATACTTAAGGTTTAGCGTTATGGCCATAATCTCACCTGATCTTAAGTGACGATACGGCCCAAGTTGGTAGACACGCTAAACCTGTGGAGGAACTGGCTCTCAAGTGCTGCTGCCGGAACACACCTATTGGTATTTGCCGGCAGGTTTACAACTTGAGAGTGGTAGCTACTCATATACATACACACATAACCATACATACCTACCATACCATACATACATAAACGTAAGTTATAGATAATTCAGATTCTATGGTAGTTTAAGGTCAAGTAACTTACCTAAGTAGCTTGACGTCCCAGAGAGCCAGAACTTCGGGAGGCCGCGACGCGCACAGCGCTAGTCTCGGCCCGCAAACGTGTAACCGCACTGGACCCGAGCGGATATTCGCCGTCGATGGTGCGGATATTATGACCGCGGCGAATTCCTTACTGCTGCCGAGGTTGTGCTGAACCTGCGTGTATCATTCGATAATAATAATGAATAAACAGTAATAGGAAAAAAGTTTGAAATGTCCAAAATTGCACGCCTTATAATCTAATTTTTTTTTGTGTTTATTAATAATAATTGAACCACATCGAGTCAGACCGTGAAAAGTATTAGGGTTCTATTTCTAGTTATACTGAAGCGTAAGATCAAAAAAGACTCGATTAGTAAAGTATTTCGGTCGTTATCGTGATAATATACAGGATCCGCACATACAGACACGCGGACATCGAAGACAGAACTTTTTTAAACAGTTTTTTATCTAGTTTAAATAACAAAAATGGCATAAAAATATGTTGAGTGTTAAAAATAGTGTTTTTTCTTGATATGTGTGTGTATATATTATTTTACAAGTGCAAGAGTGTGTATATATTAAAACAAATAGAGACATTTTAAGTTTGAAAAACAGTTGTTTTGCGTGAAGTGACAGAGTGGTACCCACCTCAACGCTTCGCTTATGAGGTATGCAATTAATAACAGACAAGTACAGAGGGTAAATAAAATCATGGTCACTTTTTTTAGATAACAAATATCATAAAACTCATGAGTCTCACGAAGAAATAATTTCCTACGAATCGGGTTATAACAGTGTTTCTCAAACTTTTTGGTGTACCGCCCACTGTAGGGAAAATCGAATGCCCAACACCCCCCAGGAATACTTCATCTATTTTTTTACCGAAATTTATAGCCTTAATATAAATTCAGATACTATCACTTAAAGTTTCAGTAGCCCCCAGGACAGCCTCAGCGCACACTGGGAGGCGACACTTTGAGAACCTATGGGTTATAATATACATAAATAATTTTACCAATACTTCCGGTAGTTACAGAGATTATTGCGTTAGTATGGACAAACAATAAGTTATTGAGATATATTATGTAAGTACTAGATGTGCCCATGACTTCGTTTGCGTTAAACTAAATATTATTTAATAATTTTTGCCCGTGTTCGTTCAATACAGCTTTGCTCCTATTGGTTGTAGCGTGATGTTAAATAGCCTAAAACCTTACACAATGATTTTTTTGATGTGATTTATTTTTTTATTTTGGTATTGATTTATGCAATCCGACTGGTAGTGTTAAAGATTACATATAGAAAATACATAGTACGGGTGGCAACCCTATTCCAGAAGAAGACTTGAAAGAAAGTATAACTTCGAACATTCAAAAGATAAAATATAACTTAATAAGCATAAGGGTTGATATTAATTTACCTTAACCCTCCACTGTATCAAACCCTCTCTGGTGTCAAAGGCCAGTACTGGGACAACGTCCTCGCACAGTATCGCCAACGTGTTTGACTCCTTGTCGAGGGTGAACCCGGATTCGAACCCAAGGTACTGCTGGAGCGACAGAGACGCCTTAGTTTGGCCGTTCTTCTGTCTCTCCTTCAAATCTTTATAGAGCTGGATGTGTACGCAGTCTGGAATGAAAGGAAGAAATAGGTTAAAAACGTATAGGTATTTTGCTGATCATTAATGGTCAGACGTTAATTAAGAGTAATGTTATTAGGCTGACCCAAAAAAATATATTTTTTTTTTTCGATCCTTGTAACAAAATATCTAAGTTTACAATGATTTAAGAGTTCCCTCGAAACTGCATGTCATGTCTTTAATGGTCATTCCAAATTAACAAAATAATCTAAGATTGTTAAGAATCTATATTGTTTTTTTTTTATTGCTTTTCTCAGTATTTCATTTTTCTCTACAAGAAAAATGATAACGAACTTGAAAATCTTAGGTCAAAATTTT
Organism: Actias luna; assembly: GCA_039707435.1. Lineage (NCBI taxonomy): Eukaryota > Metazoa > Arthropoda > Insecta > Lepidoptera > Saturniidae > Actias > Actias luna. The sequence goes on from JAZHAC010000030.1 coordinate 14,248,391, forward strand.
AATATTTAACTGTCAAATATTTTATAATAATATTGAATTAATTTTACACTAATATTAAATTTCATATTATTATACAATTTAAATATTTAAAGTACTCTATATCTTTGCGAGTGAGTACTTGTCTTGGAAATATTGAAAAATTTGCAGTGACCCTTACAATTTTTTTTTTACTTGCCTTTGGAGTGGACCTTTAAAATATTGTAAACATAAATATATAAACGCTTACCTAAAAAAAGGTGTGGACCCAGAGTCCGCAGATTGTATATATAATAATAATAATAATAAGCATAATTTAAAACATTAACATATCGATACGACTCGAAAAAAAAAAAATTTTTTTTGGGCCACCTTAATATTTAAACATAGTTAGGCAACAGATTGCTGATGGTAGTTACATCACATCTAGATAAAAAGTATTTTATTATGAATAAATAAACAATTTTTTTTAAATGTATCATATTTTATATTGCAATATATATGCAACTATAAACATGCGCTCTATATTTTTCGTTTCTATTCTTTTATTTGATATTATTTATTTATTTATTTAAACTATAAAACCGTTATCAAAACAAGAATTTTTATTAATATTATTTTTTTATTTAATTAATATTATTTATAATATTAGGTCACAAAAAGTTACAGTTTTTATTATCTACTAGCTGACCCGACAGAAGTTATCCTGTCTTAACTATGCATGTAAATGCTATACTAACTATGTATTGCATTGGAATTGATATAATTAATTTAAAAAAATATTAGTCGAAAACATAGTATAATTACAACTGACAGTTATGTAAAATAATATAGGCGTTAAATTTTTATAAATTTTCTAATGTTCCATTCAATTTCCTTAATTTTTCTCTTTCATAAGAACCTTCTCCTGGCAATAATTAACACAACAAAAAAAGAATTAACGGAATTGTTCCGCCCATTCGCGCGTGAAGCGATGACCAAAGGAAATAGAGATCCATTTATATATATATATATATAGATATATTAGAAATAATATTTTTTTATATTCCATAGGTTTAGCGTTATGGCCACAACCACACCTGATGTTGTGTGTTGATGTCGCCCAAAGTGGTCTCACGTTAATCCGAGTGAAGCAACTGAATCTCAAATGCGATTGTCGGGACAGACCTATAGCTATTTGGCAGCAGATTTTCAACTTGAGGGTGGCCAGCTAGATGTACTACGAGAAGTGCAAGATTAGAAGGTAGAGCGAAAGCAGTCTCTAGTCTCTGGCAACACTGGACTTTGCGGTGTCGCCGTGGTACGCGTTAGTGGGTAGTGTTCGGTGCCTATCACCTGGCAAGTCTTACAGCCCTTCACGCCTTTGACCTGAGCCCGGGTACGTCCGTAAATATTGAATTTCAAACACCACGTTAATAACAAAAGGGTGGAACCTACGAAGGTAGGCATTACAAAAAGCCCTACCGTCACCCTGTAATTTCCATTTCAACTTTTATTAAATTTTAGTCATGATGGGAAGTGCGAGGAAGGTCGAAGAAAAATGGATAAGGAGTGTGAAGAATGAGATGCAACAAAAGGGACTTCATAATGAGATGACGGCTGATAGAGATTTACGGAAGAAGAAAACGTATTGCGCCGACTCCAAATGACTTGGGCACAGAGCAAGAGGGTGATGATTTTAATAAAAGTTAGCATTTGTTCGAGACTGCGTTCCCGACGAACTTAAATTAATTTATGTTCCCAACAGGAACAGTCTAAAGATTATTACCAGAATTATCGGTATCACAAGCTAGTCTAGTCTCAATATGACCTGAAAACGTCGTAAAATCCGTCCAGCTGTGTCAAAACTCATAGGAAACATGCATACATGCAAGGACTGTATGTAAAAGAGATTAGGAAATAAATCGCCAGAAGCGATGATAGCTCAGTGGTAGCGTGTACGAATGCCACGTCATGGGCCGTGAGTCCGAATCCAACCACCTCATATGGGCTTGAGTTTCGGTGAAGGACTACATCGTGAATAAACCATATCATGGTGGTAGGGCTTTTTCTAATGCCCGCCTGGCTAGCTACCATCCTCAAGTTGAAATTCTGCGGCCAAATACCATTAGGTGTGTTCCGATAGTTGCACTTAAGAGCCAGTCTCTCCTATAAAGGTCGGCAACGCATCTGTGATTCCGCTGGTGTTGTGGGTGTCCATAGGCGGCTGTGATCACTTACAATCATATGACAAGCTTGCTCATTTGCCCCCTATTCCATAAAAAAATGATTTAACCTCAGGCTGAGTGCCTTAGTACACGCCCCCAAAGCTCGGTGAAACTGTGAAAGCCATTAAGGCATTTATTTATGTCCAAACGAAAAAATATATATATATTTTACATTGAACGTCATTTCCATTTGAATGAAGATGTTGAGTAACTCTCACGGCTCACCTAAGGAAGTTTCGCTTCAAAAATCAGAGTAAGAACGTATTTAAAATTTATATACACATTCATATTTCTTTGTGACGTTCAAATATTACTTATTCACGTATATAACGATCCCAAAGGTAAATAGAATATGTTCCCCTTAGAAAAGCCTCTCTTATATCCGAGGTGAAAATATACTGTACGATTTTGCGAGATCCGACACTGCGTTTATTGCCTTTGCAGATTGAAAACTGCTTATTATTATTCGTAGGTAACTGTGCCAGCGACTTCCCATGAAACCTAAAATTATTTAATATTTTTTAGCAGTTTTTGGAAGTTTTTTCCAATACAGCCTTGCTTTTATTGGTGGTGGCATAATGTTAAATTAAATAGCTTAAAGTCTCTCTCAGTGATTGCTCTATGAAATAAAAAAAAAACATTTTTGAAATCCAACTCGCATCTAAATTACGTTAATTAATTAACTTTCTATAATTCGTCGTTCATTTACCGGTTTAATTTAAACGGTATTGTATTTCGTTAATTAAATTATTGCTGGTCACCGCACGATTAGTATTGCGGATTAAGCGGTCGCCTTGCTGACACCGCCACGCTGAGTGTTGTCGGTTCGAATCTTGCGCAGGACAATTACTCGAGTGTTGCAAAAATTATCGTTCTTATTCACCTGGGTGTCTTATGACCGTGAATTGGAATGTTTGTAAGGTCTTGAAGAGTCTAAAGGGTAATTTTGAAAACCGTCAACATAATTTACGTTATAAGGTGCCGTATGTTTCCGCGCCCTTACTCGTGTCACTGAAGGTGCAATGTCAGCTAGATTTGCGTGGATTGACACACACGATGGGAATTTTATTGTATTTTATGAAGAGACAGGATCTTTTACATTTAAGATTACAGAAATACATGCGTATTACATTATCTATATTGTTCTATGTTAAGTTATCGATATAAATATATCAATATAACTATAACAGATATATAGTTATTATCAAAATATGTATCTAGGGCATCTATCATATGTGATAAATAAAATGAAACTATGTAAAGCGATATGATTGGTAGTGTTTACGGCCACCGCTTCAAAGGTCGTGAGTTCGAACCTCTGAAATGAGCCTGAGCTATCGATGAAGAAAAATATCACGATGAAACCATAACATGGTGGTAGGGCTTTTTCTAATACCCACCCGACTAGCCACAACCACCGACTTGAAAATCTTCCGCCAAATACCTGTGAATGTGTTCCGGCAGTTGCACTTGAGAGCCAGTTCCTCGGCAGGTTTAGCGTGTCAACCATCTTGGGGCTTTTCGTCACTTAACATCTGGTTAGGTTATTTCTGAGCTCGCAAGTTCTTGCCAGCTCTACCTCGCTATAGTCAGGCCACTGTTGGCAAACATAGCCGCAATTTTTCGCTAGTGCAATTACGTAACTGATTGAGTTGACACTTACTTCGTAACAAATCCTGATTTACAAGTCACGATACACGATATATATCTATTTATTATGCATCTATTAACACCTTAGCGGTATTCGTGTAGATGTGAGGCAAGTCGTTAGTTTTATCATAGGATATAATCGACAATTTCTAAAAAACCACGTAGAAAAATTGTAATGTCGTAGTAGATCTTTTTAAATGAAACGTCTACGGAACGGCTTTGTAATTGTGATTGGCAACCTTTTTGTGTGACGCGCTTTTTAAAGAGTAATATTTGCGTATGTTAAATTACAATATTGTCCAGGGTTATACCTATAGGTATTTCGCAGCGGATTTTTAACACCAGGCTATTAGCTAAGCTTGTGGGTATTGGAAAAACCGTACCACCATGCTATGGTTTCGACAGAATGTTTTCCTTGACCGAAAGCTCAAGCTTATTGCGGGGTTCCGAACTCACGTCCATTGACATTATTTAATTTTTATTGCATGGTGGTAGGGCTTTTTCTAATGCCAGCCTGGCTAGCGGCCACCCTCAAGTTAAAAATCTGCCGCCAAATACCAATGGACGTGTTCCGACATTTGCAATTTAGAGCCAGCTCCTCTGCAGGTTTAGAGTGTCTATGAACATGAGCCGTATCGTCACTTACGATCAGGCGAGACTATGGCCATAACGCTAAACTACTACTATAAAAAAAATACTAGTTTTTTTTGTTTCTATCATGGGACGTGAGCGGTTATAAGACGCGAACTTGGGAGTTTTTACCCCTAAGAAAATCCCCCAATGCGCGTATAGAAGTTTTCATTAAAATATATATATATATATATATATATATATTAATAATACTTTAAATATCGAACATAATAGTCTACTAATCTACATAACCACTTCCAATTCCAAACCGCACAAAGCGGTAACAATCACGAACGTTCTAAACTCAAATCACTCGATTCAGAATTCAAACATACTGATTAAGCCCGAACAGCGCCGAACGGAGTCGAGTCACGTAGCGCCAATTAGAAAACGGGCCAGAATTAATTTGAAAATGGAACACTCGATTTTGATGTAGTGGAAACTGTCACGGCTTCATTTAATACGACTACCAATGTCATTTACAACTCTATTGTCACGCGACAAGGTTTAATATCGTATGCGTATCTCATAAGATATGGGACGCGATAGGTGACATACACAGCAAATAATTACACGGGCGAATTTGTGTTTACTCGCGTTGCAGTTAAGGTACAATTTACTCTCAATCACATCTAATACCAAGCACGTGATTCCAATTATGAATTTGTTTAATAGACAATTATAGAATGTCAAGGTACAGTTTTCATTAAAGGCTCACAATTAGAAGTGTTCTTTATGCACCAAACTTATGCCTCAATGATATTACAACATCGCAATCGTATTTATGAATTGGTTATTACGAACATGTATTGTTCGAATTAAAATGGCTGTACGAATGTGATATACGATGACTGAATTAATCGAGAGTTCTATATGTATGTGTGTAAGTTCTTGACAGTTTTGTTATAAAACTACGTAACCGCGACTATCGGATATTTGAAATGAAAATATCCGAAAACATGTTTAACATATGGGATACTTTTCAACCTACAAAAAGAAAATGTTTAACCGGGATAAGGGACTAAATAAAGGGACTGCGATAGTACTAGAATAGAATAGAAGAATAGAATAGAAGAATAGGTAGCAAAATAATACGAAAAATAATTCAAATCCAAGCGAATGATGTCGCGGGTGAAGTTAGTATTAACGAAGTCCCGAGTTGTAATCATAAATTTGCTGACTGAAGAAATAGTTTGAATATAGGGAAACGTATTATGAGGGTCAAAGCGTTTAGTGAAGGGAATGTACGACCGGAGGTCAATTAATAACGCATATTTAAGCAGTGGATTGACTGAAACGACCTTATTTTATATCATTATTCATATCTCGGGGTCGGATGATGAAATAGAGATTGCAAGGTTGACATCCTCACCTGCGTTTTCTACTAAGCACTCGGGGCCCTTGTCCAGGGCCCTGCAATCGATAGGAGCCACCCATTTCCCTCCAAATCACCAAACGATGATCGATATACAGAGAATTGAATTTACAATCGAAAGAAAGCGGCCAATGTTCATGCGAGAGTTAATATATTACATTCTTACATTTGTACTGCCCAGTTATAACCACTACTATAGTATCCATCGATCGATTGGCGAGTGCCCTGAGGAGTTATTTCCTAATCCCCTTCTCTCCTTTCCACAGCAAACCCACCCCTGCTGTACTATGGAGTCACAGCTTTATCATAACATCCATCCCGACACGAACTGAAAATTATGAAACCTCTTGTCTTTGTCGCACTGTGAAAAAGTGGAACTGTCTTCCGATTTGGATGTTCCCTCCTTCCTATAATATTGGGTCTTTTAAACGAGGCGTGAAGAGATAGTTAGCACCCGAAGGACATTTGCCCTTACGACAGTCACTACTGTTACTGGACCGTACTGAAAATTATTATCAGATGAGGTACAGACATTTTTCCGAGCTTGGATAGAAAAAAAAATCACATCTGTCTTCTTACTACCTCAGCATATCGATCCATACAATAAGACAGGTCTTATAGTGGGGTGGTACTTTACCCTTGAACCTGAGAAGCATTCTGCAATCGCAAATACTGCCTGAAACCATTAATGAATCTCTTCGGTTTTATTGCCAAGGTACATGCATGTTTTAAAAAGTTTTTTAACCAGAATCAGCTCTTTATGGGCATTGGCATAATTATTTATTTGTATCTATAATTTTGGTATTTACGTATTTAATAAAATAGTTTGTTATTTTATTTATTTATATATAACTAATAATTTAATGATAATCAACTTAAAACCGATATATCTTATTTTCAAGGTACGTCTTCTCTTTCCAATATCGTTTCCTCTGGCCCTGTCAAAACCGACTCTTCTATTTTTTTATTTTCTCCAACATTCTGGTCTTTTGGCCATCATCCCACATATATTTTCACTTATACATTATAGTTGCTGTTCGCTTTTACCATCTACCGTCATTTATTTTTGCGTCACCTGAAAGTCGACTGTCAGAGAATGTCTACGGTATTAAGTGAACCATTGTACTATGTACAATAAATACGCAGTTTATTTATTTTCGTTACAGATCACGCCAATCCAGTTAACATTTGACGAACAAACTTTCATCCGAACACAGGTTTACGCTGATAAGTGATCAAATTGATGAATACACAAGGGCAGCACTTTCTAATACGCAGTATAAACATCCGAGACAGGCGTTCGCTTTTCTTTCTATTGAACTTTGACTTAGATTTACTAATGGCCCATTCTAATACTCAATACGTAAAGAAAACCCTTTTTTTATTATTTGCTATCGTGTTTTTTTATAGTTAAAGTATAGCGTTATGGCCTCAATTCACTGGATGTCAGTGACGATATGGCCCAAGATGGTGGAAACGCTAAGCAACTGCCGGAACACACCTATAAGAGTAGATTTTACACTTGAGAGTGCTAGGCTAGCCAGGCGGGCATTAAAAAAAGGGGTAACTATGTCAGCTATAAGTAGTCTTATGTTCGAGGCATTGACTATTTGAAGAGACAATATAAGGTCTGTTAGGACAACGAAGGCGTTCGATCGGGTATGGCATAGAGCCCTTCTATCGAAGCTACCATCTTACGGAATCCCTGAGGAACTTTGCAAGTGGATCGCTAGTTACCTGGAGGGCCGGAGCATTAAAGTCGTCGTTGACGGCTGTAGCTGCGAGACTCTATTAGTCAATGCTGGCGTTCCACAGGGCTCGGTGTTGTCGCCGACACTCTTCATCTTGCATATCAATGACATGCTGTCTATTGACAGCATGCATTGCTATGCAGATGACAGCACGAGTGATGCGCGATACATCGGCCACCAGAATGTTCCTCGGTGCACCGTAGAGGAAAGACGGTCTCAACTTGTGTCTGAAATCGAGAGCTCTCTGGGGCGGGCCTCCAAATGGGGTGAAACGAACTTAGTTCAATTCAACCCCATGAAGACACAAGTTTGCGCGTTCACTGCGAAGAAGGACCCATTTGTCATAGCGCCTCAGTTCCAAGGAGTACCTCTTCAGGTTTCCGGGAGTATTGGGATTCTCGGCGTCGAAATCTCGAGCACAGTTCAGTTCAGGAGTCATTTGGAGGACAAAGCCAAATTGGCTAGTAAAAAGCTGGGTATCCTGAACAGAGCGGAGCGGTACTTCACGCCGGGCCAAAGATTGATGCTCTATAAAGCTCAAGTACGGCCCCACGTGGAGTACTGCTCCCACCTCTGGGCAGGAGCCCCAAAATACCTGCTTAACCCACTTGACTCCTTGCAAAGACGAGCTGTCCGAATCGTCGATGATCCTGATCTCACGGATAGCCTCGAACCGTTAGGACTGCGGAGAGACTTTGGTTCTCTCTGCGTGTTTTATCGGCTGTTCCATGGGGAGTGCTCTGAGGAACTGTTTAAGATGGTGCCAACGTCACCATTCTACCATCGCACCACCCGACACCGCAGTAGAGTTCATCCATACCACCTGGAAACAATACGGTCTAGTACCGTACGTTTCCAGCGTTCGTCTATTCCACGCACATGTAAGCTCTGGAATGAACTCCCTGCCTCGGTGTTTCCCGAGCGCTATGACATGTCCTTCTTCAAACGAGGCTTAAAAAGAGTATCCCTTCAGCGGTAGGCAGCGGCTTGGCTGTGCCCCTGGCATTGCGGAAGTCCATGAGCGGCGGTGACCGCTTACCATCAGGCGGGCCGCTTGCTCGTCTGCCTATCGAGGCAATAAAAAAAAAAAAAAAAAAAAAACTAGTTATATATAAATGAATAGTGAGATATATGTAAGGAATAGATAAACTCCAAAATCTGTAAGAGTATGACCGATAACTAAGTATGCAGATAGATTGTATTTTTGTTTGTCCGTGAGAGCGATAGATGGCGCTTTGTGACCAACAGAAAGGGAATGCGAAAGGTTTATTTGTTTATGTATCCACCTACAATGAGCTTGAGCTTTCAGTGAAAGAAAACGTCGCGATGGTAGCATAGCACGCTGGTAGGAATTTTTCTAATGCCCACCTATCTAGCTACCACCCTCAAGTTGAAAATCTGTTGCCAAATATCTGTATAGATGTGTTTCGGCAGTTGCACTTAAGAACCAGTCCCTCCCCTAAGCATAGCAAGTCCTTCATCTTGGGACACATCGCCACTTAACATCAAATGAAATTGTGGCCATAACGCTAAATCTTAACTATAAAAATAATACCAAAAAACACACCGCTTGCTTTTCGTTGCGCCGCGTTCGTACATATAAAAGTCGAGGGTTGTAGAGATCGTTTCACGATAAAAACATCCCCTTAACACCTTTATAATGAGCACATCACTATCTAACATCGAAGAAGCCGCGTCTCGTTAGAGTGACAAGGCACATCGATAAACATATCGATAAAATCGAGGACGATCTGTGTCGCGTGTCGACATACTGGCATATTACGTTGATTGATCGAGATAACCGGGGCCGATGTACTCCGGCGTTGTAATTTTTTAAATCGTAATTCGGCAAATGGCATTCACTTTACGTGATGGTCACCACTATACTAGTCAGAAACAGTGGCGAACGTCAATCGAACACAGGTTCAGGATCATTGACCATCCTCAAGTTCAAAATCTGCCACAAAATACCTATAGGTGTGTTCCGGCAGATGCATTTGCGAGCCAGTCCCTCCGCAAGGCTGAACGTGTCCACCATTGTATGTTAAATCGTCCTTCACATATGAGATTATGACCATAACATTTAACCTTCATAGTATTTATTAAAAACACTATATCAATATGTATTTAACAGAGATTGTAATTTATTATAACGATTTCTTAGGTTTACGCGAATATTATTAATTGAAATAAAACTAATTTAAACGGATTTTATCGCGGTTACTTATTAAATTTTGATACCGACGTTTCGAAAGCTTTTCAGCCTTCGTGGTCACTTTATGTTACTGTGTCTACCTTCAATTTAATTTTCATCAATTCATCAATAACATAAACTTTTCTGGACAATCCACACCTCAGTCCGCCCCGTGACCGCGAAGGCTGAAAAGCTTTCGAAACGTCGGGATCAAAATTTAATAAATAACCGCGATAAAATCCGTTTAAATTAGTTTTATTTCAATTATTACAAACGAATTATCGCCAGAGTCATGTACCCCCCCCCTTCAAACCGCTAATTCCGCGTCTGCAAAATCGAGAGTTCCGAAGATATCCAATTTAATACAAGTTTATTACGTGAAAATTCGAAATAAACAAAATAACCGGTGACCCGTAACTCGATAGAGTGTTTCGCACAAAGGGATTTCGAACTATACATTATATTGCCGGTCGTAAATTGGGTCGGAATGAGTATAACTTCGGTCTTGCGTTACGCCCCGGGGCCCTGCGTACGTCTTTCAGGATAAAAAAAGAAACTTACTTTCGTGACAAATTGAGCATAGAACTCTACCGGTCTCTCAGGAAGATATAAATTAGCATTAAATTTAAAGAAATACTTCTTGACTGTACGACTTTGGGCCCTTAGATTTGTTTTTTTTTTTCTAAATACTTGGTGGTAGAGCTTTCTCTAATTGCCGCCTGGTTACCTACAACCCTCAAGTTGGGAATCTGTCGCCAAATACCATTATGTGTGTTCCACATCCATCCATCCACACATGTTTATGTGTGTTCCAGCCCCTCCTATAAAGGCCGGCAACGCACCTGCGATTCCTCTGGTGTTGTGAGTGTCTATGGGCGGCGATGATCACTTACCATCAGGTGACACGATTCCTCTTTGGCCCTTACTCAATAAAAAAAAAAAAACTTTTTAGGTTATCCGTTATCGCTATAATTTCACCTGATGTTAAGTGACGGACGATGTGGTCTACTTTTTAAATGTATTAAACAATGTCATTTATATACTTAACTACGTGCTCGGAAACTGACAATATTATGTTCATATAAATAAACAGTTTGGACTCATAATGTGGATGTTTTAAATGTTGTGTCTACATAACTAGTACCATTGTACCTATATATTTCGACCAGATACATAGGTTAGGACGCCGCGACAAAATATCAAAAACGTGTGCGTGCGCCGCGAACTGAAAAAGATTGGGAACCCCTGTCCTACGAGAACGAAGTCGCGGATACAGCAAGTTTTTTTTTTATAAAGTTGCTCGTTATACTGAACTGTCTACCTCTAAAAGTTTAAAACAAATTTTAACCGAGAAAGATCGCATATTTTTCACCCACTAAACTTTACCGCTTGCAAAAGTGGTATTTATTTTATGAATTACCCTCATTATCGTCACGAGAGATGGTAACGCGACCTGATAAATAATTACATCAATTTTCTTTGGGAGAGCGAAAAAAAGAAAACAAAATACGGAGGGCCGAGTAATTATAAGTAGAAGGGAGGAAGGGAAAGGTTCAGGGAACGTTACAAGAAATCGCCTAATTAAATGTAAGCGAAGTTTTTCTCAGCGAATCTATTAACACGGGAACGTTCATTTAATTTGCTTTGATTATATAAAAACAGGTATTCTGTTTTCATTTAATAAAGCAATGTCTTTGTGCTTTCCCTTCTGCGGGTCTATGTACCTTATTTACCGACACGAAATACTCTAGATAATTAACAAACCAGTTATTAATATAATAAAATAGTAATTACTTAATAAATAATTAATTTAAATCTTCACAGGTTTAGCGTGTCTACCAAATTGGGTCGTATCGTCACCTAAGATTAAGTGAGATTATGGCCATAACGCTAAACCTTAACTATAAAAAAAAAACACTTTCTTTGACGAATGAACTTAGCTGTAGAACGGAAATCATTCTCGTTTTATTGTTTAAAAAATGAAACGTCACGCGCGCCATCTATTATATAATTGATGTATTAAGTTAGAAAACTTTGCAGACGCACGCAAAAATCACGAAATTAATATGTAATCAAATGATTAGTGAATTATCACAGAAGTGAGTAAACGACAAACAAAGACTCTGTTATTATAAACATATAAACATGCTCTGTGTGTGTGTTCGTAATTATTTTCCGCTTCTACGGGTTCACCGACTTATATATTAAAAAAAACATACTTATGAAATCAACTGCACGATACGTAGCTATAGATAGTACCCATAGGTGTCGACGTTAAAAGCTACCGAAGTAGCTGGTATAAGGTAAAAATCGATAATTTTATTTGTAGCAATATTTTCCTTTCTAAGGAAATGGCTCAGGTGCTTAAACCATTCAGCCACGTCAACCGCTATTTTATACTCTGTGCTCAATTTGAACCGTTAAAGCTATGGTTTCGTCATTCATAATTTTCTATATCTACAAGGTTTTGTTTTATTTACTAAGGAGTCTAGATAAACGTTCTAGAAGTATTTTAATAATCTTCGAACATGGCCTTAACAAGTACGCGGTTTTCTTGACAGGATGTATAATTTGAAAGTTAGTATCCCGTCACTAACGTATTAAATGTATCAATAATACAGCATATAATTACGGGCCTAAGCTTAATTATTAATCAGACTAAATCTTTTTTTTAATAATTTTTACCTTTTTATAATACAGTGTAAGGTGAATATATAGAATTTCATCACATTATTGCAACGAACAATGTAACTGTGAGAACAAGTGAAGTCGTTACAACCGACTTTAAATTGCCATTCATTTGATAGGCCTACCAACAATAATAAAGCGTGTCATGAACACGTTTTGTTTCACTACATGACACATTGTTACGCTTGTCACTCAGAGATTTGCACCTTTAGTCAAAGTTTTATTGGTTTTAAATAACCATCAATTAAAAAGACTTGATTCCAACAGGGTAGGGGTAGGGTAGGTTCGCGTTGACCTGCAATTTTTACGACACACATAGTTTATAGATGTCTAGAATCTAAGAAGAATTTAACCTGATCTGATGCTAAGCAAGTGAGTGGTCTAAGACTATGTAAAAGTCCCATAAGTATTTTCTGACCAATTTTAAATATGATTTCCGATTAGGACAGCATTAAAAACTTGTTTTGTTATCGAACTACCCAAATCTTAGATTCATTTTTGGTTTATAACTAAGTTTCTTCAAGATCGAATCTGACCATTGTATCGCTAACGCTATGTAAATAAACCTTATCCTAAGTAATATTATAAATGTGAAAGTGAGTCTGTAACGCTTTGACGCTTGAACTAATGAATTTTGGAATAGAGATAGATGAGAACCTGGAAAGACATATGTTACTTTTTTCGCTAAAAAATAATTGGACTCTGAGTACTTTTTTTTTTGGAGGGACTTACACTGTTAGCCTGAGGGGATTTTACACTTTCACCGGATTAGTAGGACAAAGAGTACAGAACGTACGTGAAGAGTAGTTTATCTATGAAACTTCATTGCGTCATGTAATTCGTTTGACACAACTAATGTTAACGTATACAAAGCCGCAGCTAAAATCTAGTCAAACATAAATGTTATATCAACTACTATCTATCGGTAACCGAATTAAAACGTCAAATTAAACGAGCGACATATCCGAGCGCCGTACACTTTGTTAAATTAAAAAGTGACAAGTCGAAGCGTGACCCAATATCGGCGCAAACGAGCCGTGATCCTGACAGTTTGAAGGGCCATTAGCGGCCGGGACACGGGGAAAGTTGGTCCCTTTAGATCGATGGCCGTCCGTAAAAACGTACAAGTTGGACGTGCCACAGTTATGGATTCATTGAATCACACTTCGGGACTATATTTATTGAGACGGTTATGGGCAAATAATGGCTTGTTTATTACATTTTTTTTTTTATATAATCGCTTCTATAGAGGGTTGGTGCGATGAGATAAGTGCATCCGACCGAGTACTGGACGTGAATAGAAGAAATGAGAAAGATGTCCGTGGTCTATGGTAGGGTAGGGGTTTGAGTATTCGCCATGGTGTTTTGTAGTGGATACCTCTCACTCTACGTCGATAACATAGTATACTCTGGTTATGATTTTCAAAAATACTTAATGTAAAAATTTAGCCTAGATACAGTTATAATAATAATACTAGCTATGACCCCGAACTCGTTCGTGTGAAACTAAAAATGATGTAATAATTTTTGCCCCTTTTTGTAACTTTTTCCGATACAGCTTTGGTCATATTGGTGGTAGCTTGATATTAAATAGCGTAAAGCCTTCCTCGATGATTGCTGTATGATATACAAAAGTATTTTTTTAAACCCGACTGGTTTTGTTTGGAAACAAACACTTCCGCTTTATAATATAAATACAGAATGTTAGTAAATGTATATCTAAAAAGAATTATTAAAATACCAAAGGTCACAAAGGGAACGGAACATTAGCATTTTAAAATAACTTTCGTGAATCAGCGTTTCGAAATATATCATAATAAAGACAATTTGCTTTGTTCCCGCCACTCGCAGGCAATAACGACGTTTAGGATTGCCGCCATTTGCATTTCGCCCGCCGTTCGTCGCGTACGGCCATTGATGTTTTTGCTTTGTTCTGTTTTTTTTTCGCATGCTTAGATCATTTACTTAATGATGCCAAAAACGGTTTTGTTTAACCGTTTTTTTTTATTCAACTTAACTTTGTATTTGATCGTAAACGCAAAATCTGATAAAAACTTCGATGCATACAAATTATTAATATCATAAGGCTTTCGTACCGCTTTTTTATACTCTATAGGTTTAGGGTTATGGCAAAAATCTCAACCAATGTTCAGTGATGACGGGGCTCTGGATGGTGGATACGGTAAGCGTAGTCGAGGAACGAGTTCTCAATTGCAGAACTATAGATAAAAATTTATATATATACTATAGTCCAGGTTTTAGCGTTATGGCCAGAATCTCACCTGATCTTAAGTGACGATACGGCCCAAGTTGATAGACACGCTAAACCTGTGGAGGAACTGGCACTCTGGTGTAACTGCCGGAACACACCTATTGGTATTTGGCGGCATATTTTCAACTTGAGGGTGGTTTCTAGCCAGGCGGGCATTAGAAAAGCCCTACCACCATTTTCAATTAGTCAAGTTCAAGCGAACGCAGTCGCGTTGACAGCCAGTCAAATATTAAACAACTTAATAGTGAATGCTGAGTTATTTCAAGTATCAAACTTCCCATACTAATGTGGCATGAGATTTAAACGACTATAAAAATAATCAGCTTAACCGTGGACAGTGTGCGGAGTAGAGTTTGACCACGATATATGTTACATCGATATATATTTTTTAAATAAAGCTATTTAAAAAAAAAGAACATTTATGGTATTACTTTAAATCCACGATCGCAAATTAGAATTTATCATCACGTTGTTCCGTTACGCCGACTGATGTGTATACACGAGTGCTTATTCAAAATAGGTATATAGTTAGTAACTGCTTTAAGAGAGTGTAATCTAATACATGTTTAGATATTGGGGTTAAATTTCTGGTCTTTGAAGCGATGATAGCTCAGTGGTAGTGTGCACGACTTCGCGTCAAGGGACGTGGGTTCGAACCCAAGCACCTACAATGAGCTTGAGCTTTCGGTGAAGGAAAATAACGTGAGGAAACCATAGCATGGTGGTAGAGCTTTTTCTAATGCCCGCCTGGGTAGCTAGCACCCTCTAGTTGTGAACCTGCCGCCAAATACCAATAGGTGTGTTCCGGCAGCAGCACTTGAGAGCCAGTCCCTCCACAGGTTTAGTGTGTCTACCAACTTGGGCCGTATAGTCACTTAAGATCAGGTGAGATTATGGCCATAACGCTAAACCTTAAGTGTTAAAAAAAAAAGAAAAAAAGTAAGCTCTATACTAGAACGTGCGTCTAAAGCTGCACTAGCAGGCTGCTACCAAATTTGACAGGACAGAAAGAGAAGCTCGAGCAGTGAAGGTGACTATTGACGGGAGTCGAAAGGTGGTCCCTTAAACCTACATCCGTGTTACAAGTCCCAAGATCTGCTCGGGATTCCCTCTCTGGCACATGATTTACCCGGGATCCGCATGGTGAAAACATAGATTGCAAAGAAGTTCGTTGCTTGAAGGTCACGTCACGTCATATTCAAAACAATTAAGTTATTTGAATTTAAAATATATTTTTTTTCACAGCGATGATAATGCTGGTGTTTACGGATGCCACGTCAAGCGACATGAGTTCGAATCTACCTACAATGAGCTTGAGCTTTCGGTGAAGGAAAACATCGTGCGGAAAATATAGTATGGCGGTAGGCCTTTTTTAATGCCCGCCTGGTTACTATCACTAAACTATCACCTTCTAATAAACTATCACCTTCAAGTTGAAAATCTGCCGCTAAATACCAATAGCCTGTCTTAGCAGTGGCACTTGAGAGTCAGTCCTTCCACAGGCTTAGCGTGGCCAGTAACTTGTGCGGTAACACTTAAGATCAGATGAGATTGTGGCGATAACGCAAAACTTTAACTTTTTTTAAATATGCATATTCATTCTTAAAAAGCAACGCACAAAACGAAGACACCGTAAGCCTAAATTGTGTACTAGATATTTATTATATTCCTGTCTTGCTCCTTTTCTCTGCGTTTTCTTTCTTCTCTCATGTAACAAAATACCTTTAAAAGCTCTTGAAATTTCACTGTCAATTCTCACTTCACTCACGAAATAAAACATAAGAAGTTTCCAGTGGAAAAATATATACCTTGTAACTTGTTTTCTTTGACGACCTCGAACGGAATTGAGCAGTCAGAATTGACACGTTAAGTGTGTACAACAGTTTAACTGTCAGTTGATAGTGATGTGAAGCTAATACGCTGTGAGAAACTTACATGTGTACATTCGGTTTTTTTTGTTCTTTACAAATTAAAATTGTCCGATAAACCGCTATCAGTCTTCTTTATTAATACATTGGAACCTCGTTAAGTCGAAACTCGGATAAGTCGAAAAATTCCAAATCTCGAAAAATTGTTTTGTTCCCTTTCCTTCAAACACCGAAACCTCCATTCTCTGTAAGTCGATAACTCTATAACTCGAATTTTTTGACGTCTCCCTTGATGTTCGACTTATACAGGTTCTACTGTGCTTTATAAATTTAGCGTTTTGGCGACTACCTCACATGATGTTAAATGACGATGTGGTTTAAGATACTGGAAACGCTAAGCCTAGTGGAAGGACTGGCTCTCGAGTGTGACTGCCGGAACTTACCTATAGACATTTAGCGGCAAATAATCTACTTCAGGCACGTAGTTAGCCATGTGAATCGTCACTTACCATCAGGTGAGATTGTGGCCATAACAGTAAGCTTATAAAGCATTAAAATATATTAAAGAGCAAAGAATTGTCATTTCTTTTTCATTCAACGTGTAATGAGTCGGCAGCATTGCGTCGAATCCCGACCTACGCGTTAACACCTATTGTATGTAAATGTGCCGAGCTTTGGGGGTCAAGGTCCTAATGGTATTAACCGTCAGCGTATGTATGTAGGTGCCACTGAACTTGATATTACGTGTGCAAGGGAAATGAGCTTTCTCGAAGTTTACCAACAACATTGTTGCAGTCAGTCCCTGATTGTCATGTGATCTTTAGAGGGTGCTTCGACAGATTACGAGAGGACATACGTACATGCACTAAAATATCATCTCACTTTGTGGTATGCCACACTAGCGCGTACAACTTCCGGTCTGAGCTAAAATATGTCACAATTATTACCCATAACGAGCTAAAAAAGTATTGCCATCAATAAAATTAATAAAAATTATCGTTCCCTCGATCAATTTTGAGTATTTATATTCTGAGAGATTCTCTATTTGTATCTATATTAATATTTTAACTGTGTCTGCACTTCTAAAAATTAACTTAATTAATAACTTTTTTTTAATATAGCCCTGTCCTTATTGGCGGTAGCGTGATGTTAAATAGCTTAAAGCCTTACTCAATACTTACTCGCTCAAATACAAGAAATAAAAAGGGCCAATCGTAGTGGTAGTTCCTAGGATTAGCGCGTTCAAACAAACACACAAACAGACCTTACCGTTTTATAATATTGTTAGCTGACCTGGAAGATCTTGTTCTGTCTTTTCGCGCAACCAATCACATCGACTACAGCGACATCTATCGCGTTATGACATAAAATATATCATAATAAAATATATAATAAATATAAAATATATGATTTGAAATACTGAACCGATTACGTTAAAATTGAAATTTAAATTAAATTAAAATTAAAGGAGTTCGTCACGGACAAACAACGTGACACGAATTTTTATATATATAAAGATAATTAATATTATTAAGCGAAACATCACTATATCCCTCTCGATCATGCAGTCGACTCGAGCGAACTTTATCCGAACGAGCGTCACAGAAAAGGTTGCGGGTAAAAATTTCAAAGCCCTTCCATAAGCAGTTTCACTTCAAAAATGCCCGCTCCATTTAGAACGCAATCGAAAATATACCTGGTGAAGGGGTGGCCGTACGATAAATTATGATCGTTTGTATTAAGGTTTCGTTCGTGTACGAGCTGCCACTCGAACCCCCAACATGTAATATTAAGGGATGACGAGGCCACGTTGCTTGTTACACAGCGATTTTCCAAATTATCCGATCACCGATGAAAGGTTCGTTCATATACTAAGTGACGATATTCTAGATATATAAGCATAGTGGTTGATCTTTTTCAATTTTTTTTTTATAAACGTGTTGTTAAAATCACAGTTTTTACGGACTTCCTCATCGCAATGTGTAAACGCATTTCCCGAGCTCAGGTCAAAGGCGTGACCGAAAGGTCACACAAGCTAGAATTGCCCAAACCCCAACCACAAGGTAATTGTAGAAATAAGTAAAATAAGTGTAATAGTTCCATAATTAAAATAAAAAAAAAACGTACTTTTTAATTTTTAGTGTAATGCATAGCTACTATTATCAATCAATTTTTTAACGCCAACCAAATCACCTACCACAAAAAAAGTGCGGATCCAGAGTCCGCTGATTGTGTATATTAAAAAAAAACGCACCTCGGCTACACTTCAAACCATGTTGCCAGAAACCAGGAACAGCTTCCACAATACTCTAGTCACTGGCGGGAGTGGCGGTTCAGACATACAGTCTTGCCGGCGTCTCCTAAAGGCGAGCTACCACACTCGAGTTGAAAATCTGCCGTCAAATACCTATAGGTGTGTTCCAGTAGTTGAGCTTGAGCGCCAGTCTCTCCTTATCTTTAACCTTGAGTGCCCACCATCTTGGGCCATTATCGTTACTTTATGTCTGGTAAGATTATGACCATAAAGCTAAACTTATGAGATATAAAAAATGCACGTCGGTAGGGCTTTTTCTAATGCTCTTGACTTGAAAATCTGCCGCCAAATACCTATAGTTGTATTCCGGCAGTTGCACTTGAGAGTCAGTCCCTCCTTATCCTCTATCCCATCCACAGCCTATCATCGTCGCCAAGGTCCCATCTATCTCTATATCAAATTTCATCATAATCGATACAGCCGTTTAGGCGTGACAGCGTAACAAACAAACAGGCAAACTCACTTTCGTATTTATAATATTAGTCAGGATAACGATCTGTATCTATGAAACTATGTAAATAAATGATATAAATAAAGGAATCTTTATTGCATGGAGTGTGAACGAACCTACCGTTCGATAGCGAAGCGCGATTTGCTAAATAACACGCGTGATGTGACAGCAATGAGACAGGTATTTGTGTCGAACTGTACCTTCATTTTCTTTCAATAATATTTTTCAATGATTTCTCTATTATTGATAGAATAAAACCTATTCGAACATGTTCGTAAAAAAAAATTCGAGTTTATGATATAACTATATTTTTCGTGCGGCTTCGCTAGAGTTAGTATTGATTTTATCAAGCAAATCGGATGACGCAATAATATATCAATTTTCATACAAAGTTTATCACTCCCTTTACCCCACTCCTAATGAGGTTTTTGCAGGAAATACTAGACTATCGCCGTGTCCAGGTTCCCATCTATCTCTATACCAAAATTCAGCATAATCGGTTCAGCGGTTTAGGCGTGAAAGCGTTACAAACCAACTCAGTTTCGCATTTATAATATTAGTAATGATAAATTTAGCGCTTGGTCACAATCACACTTGACGGTAAGCGACAATGTATATGTATATTCATACATTATTTCGTTATTAATCTTTAGGTCCGTTTGACTTTATTATTAATATTTTTTTAAATTTAGGGGCGCGGGTATTGAATTTTGATTGATAATATCGACGCTAGAAAGTATAAATGTCGTATCTGAAAAAACAAAACGCATCGAATGAATTTAATATCTATGTTCTGCGATGAAATAAAAATGTGTTTGATACAACATTAAAAAAAAAACTTTTTGTAATATTCATATTTATAATATGTATCTATATTACAAAAAGTTTCTTCTATTTCTTGTAATGTTCATTTATGCGAGACACGACAAATACGTTTTCCAGCGTCGATATTTACATTAAAAACGAAGCATGAGATAATAATTATTTAAAAATAAATTTCTTGATTTCGTACTGAATTTATTAAGGAGTCGACACATCTATATTAATATTATTAATCGGAAATGTTTATTTGTTTGTGCGCGCTAATCTGAATTACTACCAGACGGATTTCAAAACAATGTTCTTGTATTTGGTAGAGGAATTGAAGAAGGCTTTGGGCTATTTAACATCACGATATCACAAATAGGAACAAGACTGTATTGTTTTTTTTTTAGTTAAGTCTTAGCGCGTTAAGGTCATAATCTCACCTGATCTTAAGTGACGATACGGCCCAAGTACAGACAAATAGGAACAAGACTGTATTGTTTTTTTTTTAGTTAAGTCTTAGCGCGTTAAGGTCATAATCTCACCTGATCTTAAGTGACGATACGGCCCAAGTACAGGAACACACCTATTAGTTTTGGCGATAAATTTTCAACTTGAGGGTGGTAGCTAGCCAGACGGACATCAGTAAAGCCCTACCACGCTATGGTTTCTTCACGATGTGTTCCTTCACCGAAAACTCAAGGTCATTGTAGGTATTTGGATTCGAACTCATGTCCGATGACGCGGCATTCTACAGGCTACCACTGAGCTATTATAGCTTCAAAAGATTATAGGAGACAGCAGTCGCGACTCTGTCACAGCAGTATGGTAATCAGTTGGCCATACAAGTTCATTGACCCCTACATTCTTTAGGTAGGTGGGCTTGTTTACCTACCTTCTATATGACTCACGCGACTGTCTACATTATCCATATACTACCGTCATAAAAACCGTAAGTTTGTTATGATTTCAAATTGATATAAGACCCTCGTGCATCACTATTCAAGGGAGAGAAAGATCTCACTAATATTACAAATGCGAAAGTGAGTTTGTTTGTTTGTTACGCTTTCACACCTAAACCACTGAATCGATTGTGATGCATTTTGGTATAGAGATAGACGGGAACATGAAGACGGTGATAGGATACTCATTTTCGCGGCAAAGTTGTTGGAAGCGGGGTAAAGCGAGGCGTAAACTTCGCATGAAACTTTTTATTTCGTAATCAGATTAGTTTGACAAAATCGATATCAACGCGTGAGAGGTGAGGAGATTGTTAGTTGGATTCGAACTCACGTCCCTTGACTCGGCGTCCGTACACACTACCACTGAGCTATCAAAGTTTCAAGTCTCCTGTGTCTAAACAGTCTGAATCTAAATCAATTCTAAAGTATAGATCGTGTACCGTGGTCATGATTCTGTCGCGTCCTTCGATATATATTCTTCATATCAATCATAAGGACTCTAAAACGTTACAGTTAAAGTACACAATCGTCCATCAAGTTATATTCACACGAATTTTGAAATTTCATACACGGAACCGGATCGTTTGACATTCGCCACGGGCTCGTCCAGTCGTATGACAATGCGTTCAATCGGAACGAAATGATACGACCGAATTTATATTGAGTCTCGTTATTAGTAGTTTTAGTTACAAGAACAATACGTTGTTTATTAACGTTTATTTAGAGATTTTTGGTCTGTCATGTTATGAATATAGGTTTAGCTGTATATTGTGTAATGTGGGTCACAATTCACGTGACGTAATCCAGCTGAAGAGTATATGTGAAGTGAATTATGCATAATCATTCGGAACATGATATATTAGTTGCCATACAAACTCCCAAGAGGGCTTCAACAACAGAGTCACTATCTCGTTGACGATAGCTTCATCTGCCCAAAATGCCCAAATCGTATCACTTGGAAATGGCTGCAATAGTCTCTAAAAAGGACTGACTTGCTAGGAATGAAAAAGATGAAGGGCATGTATTAATTTGTCGACGTTAAATGTCAGAGTTTCTTAACTCTACTAATATTATAAATGTGAATGTATGTTTGTTTGTTACGCTTTCACGCGAAAACTACTTATCGGATCATCGTGAAACTCTGTACACATATTCTTGGCGGTATTAGAAGTGACATAGGATACTTATTATTAAAAAAAAACATATATATTGTTTACGAAACACAAAAAAATTGCTTGTCAAAAAATCTCAAAATCTAGCTACTTTAACGCCATCTAGCATTCCAGAGCATTGGTGATACGAAGTTCACCGCGTCAACTAGTACTTAATATTATAAATGCGAAAGTGAGTTTGTTTATTTGTTATGATTTCACGCGATAACCGCTGGATCGATTATGATGAATTTTGGTATAGAGATAAATGGGCCTTTAGAGATAGGCTACTTTTTCTCGCGAAAACTTCATTGGAAGTTTGGTGAGTGATAAATTTTGACTGAAACTTTTTATTACGTCATAAAATTAAAAATAGCGCGCGCGAAGCCGCACGTAATACCTAGTTTTCGGGACACGGTTTAAAGGTTAAACCTTTCGAGAAAATTCCCAGATACTGATATGACTTGTACATATTTAATAGAGATTGTATTTTGCTGACAACCCTACGTTCAAAAGGAAGCTGAGGCGAGGGTAAAGACCACCTGATTGCGCCTATCTGTTTACGGGATTAACTATTCTAATCCTTAAGATAAAGGTCATACGGGATACGGGTGATGCCGGATTATGGGCCCCATAGGTATAACATTACAGCTCGGTGGTCCCACTGCGCTGTGTGGTATATCAGTAACTTGTGGACGCATAGACCGACTATATCCAGACGGGAAGCTGACGTAATAAAAATCTTTACATATATATCTTTATATAAATATTGTAACGAGGAAATTTGTCTGTTTGAATGCGTTAAGTTTAAGAACTACTCAGTTGGATATCGAAAAATATATTTGTATTTCATAAAACAATCACGGAGGAAGGATTCAGGTTACTTAACATCACGCTACCACCGATAGGTGTAAAGCTGTATTGAAACAAAAAGTTGCAAAAACGAGCAAAAATTATTAAATATTTTTAATAACAAACGAATAATTTCGCAAGCACAGCCATCCTTACTAATATAAATACGAAAGTGAGTTTTTTTTTATGTTAATGTGCAGCAAACAGGCAGACTGCCCGTCTGATGTTAAATGATTACCGTCGCCTATGACCAACTGCAACACCAGGCATTACCAGCCGTGTTGCCAACCATGAAGACCCTATTTCAATCCCTTTTTGAAGAGCTCCATAACATAACTTTAGGGGAATACCGTACGTCTGTTCCAAAGAACGAATATACGCGGCAGGAATATTCTAGAGAACCTAACTGTTTTCACAACCCGGTTTTAAAGTATGCGAATGAGCAATTAGCCAACGGCGAGAGGTGCGGCCTTGAAACTGTGATGGGGGCACCAAATTAAATAGTTCCTTAGAGCACTCCCCGTTGTACATGCGGTAGAAAACACAGAGAGATCCTATGTTTGTTTGTTACGCTTTCACGCCTAAGCCACTTTTGGTTGGTACCGGTTATCTGCTTAACCGATCGTTATGAAAATTTGTAAAGGCGTTGTCAACAATACGGGAAAGTAGACAGAGTACTTTTTACATCCACGTAAGCCTACTGTTCCCAAAGTAATATAGAAATAACGTTAATCTCGACGCGAACTAAGTCGACGAAACAACCAGTAAGTTAAAAATAATTACTAACGTGAAAAATAATAAAATGTACAATTAAAAACTATAGCGAACAATGAAACATTAATCACAGGATCTGACTAATATCGTTATGACTAATTATCATATAATTATTATAGTCAAAGTTATATTAATAATTATATTCATAGCCCGCCCACAATATTAAAGATAATAACGCCATTTACAATTACTAATGTATATTTTAATTAGATTAATTACACTCAATTTTATTACTTGGTAGTATATTCTTTAAGATAGTATTGCGCGTCTAGTTCAAAATAGAAGCCATTCGGACATGATCAATTTGTCTGGATTAGAATAAAAAGTGTGGATAAACAAATGTCCATTTTTCGTTCTTCGATAATAGTAATTGTGTTTAAATGGATTTCTACCAACATATACTAGGATTAACAACTGATTTTTTTTATAGTTAAGGTTAAGCGTTATGGCCATAATCTTACCTGATCTACAGTGCCGATACGACCTGAGGATCTGGCTCTCAAGTGCAGCTGCCGGAAAACACCTATTGGTATTTGAGGGCAGATTTTTTACTTGAGGGTGGTAGCTAGCCAGGCGGACATCAGAAATATCCCTACCACCATACTATGGATATCACACGATATTTTCCATCACCGAAAGCTCGAGCTCATTGTAGGTAGAGTCGAACTCACGTCCCTTGACGCGAAGTCGTGCACACTACCACTGAGCTATCATCGAATTATATATTATACATAATTATACATTATAAGAAGTGTGACTTTGTGAAGTGTGACTTTGTGAAGTGTGACTTTGTGAAGTGTGACTTTAGTGTTGGGTGATTATCACCCGTTGAGTCTTGACACAAGCCATGGCTTGAGCCCGGGTAATGCATTTGCGCGTAGCAATGAGAAAGTCCGTAAAGAATATGTTTATTAACGTTACGTTATCAGCAGACGGGCTTAACACTTTGTATAGAGACGAGTTAGGACGAAAAAGGTTTGTAGATAATCCTTATAAAACTACGAATTTTATGAAGCGATGATAGCTCAGTGCTGGTTTGTACGGACCCCGCGTCAAGGAACGTGAGTTCGAATCGACTTACCCAAGAGTTTGAGCTTTCGGTGAAGGAAAACATCGTGTAGAAACCATAGCATAGTGGTGGGGCTTATTCTGATGTCCGCTTGGCTAGTAATCTCTCTTATTTAACATCTGCCGCCAAATACCAATTGGTGTGTCCTGGCAGTTGCATTTAAAAGCCAGTCCCTCTACAGGTTTAGCGTGTCTAACAACTTGGGTCTTATCGTCACTTAAGATAGGTGAGATTATGGCCATAACGCTAAACCTTAACTATAATAATGAAGCAATTTGCTTCGCTATATCGTCAATACACATTGTCATTATATTTTTTGCTTTGAACCAATTAATTGTTAGTTGTTTGCAGCACGCAATGAATAGTAAACACCTATAATTAAGATTACACTTGTATGAAATCGTCTCATCCCGATGTATGTAATGAAATTAATGTATGTACATACTGTAAATCTTGTCGTTATCTCAAATGGATAAATAAATGAACATAGTTCTACAAAATTATAAGAAATATAGAATAAAGTTGGTGTCTAAACATAGTATACACGGACATGATTTCACGGTTACAATTTTTTTTTTTTTTGCACGCAAACGAAGCTCGTAACCGTAACGAGCACGTCGGCACCTTTCAAATAATTTTGCGTCAGTAATAAAACACAAAACAAAAAAAAATCACATTCAAACACATTACAACAAGCGAGAGTTCGACGAACTCGTGTTTTCACGGATTTTGTTTATTGTTTTGCGCACTATTCACCTACCGTTTTAAGTATTTTCAACGTTATTATATATCTTATTCATAGTGTGATAATATTTCACGATTACACGAATTATTGGTGTTCAGAGTTGAAATGCTGTGAAACCTTCTTTATGTATATTATATCGAATGTCATATATGAAACCAATTGTTATTGGTATAAATATTTGATATTGACTTTAATACAATATGTCGTAATGCACGTATAATCTTTTCTTGATTATTCCGACATGCAAAAATGAAGCGATGATAGCTCAGCGCTAGTGTGTAGGAACGCCGCGTCATGGGACGTGAGTTCGAATCCAACCATTTGATGAGCTTTCGGTGAAGGGAAACGTCGTGAGGAAACCATAGCATGTACGTATGGCTTTTTTGATGCCCGCCTGCTTAGCTGCAACTGCTCAAGTTGAAAATCTGCCACCAAGATACCAATAGGTGTGTTCACGATTTCTCTGGTGTTGTGGGTGTCCACGGGCGGCGGTGATCACTTACCATCAGGTGACACGCTTGCTCGTCTGCCCGCTATCACATAAAAATGTTTCAAAGAAAGAAACGTGTGCAACTGAAGACACATACAATACAATATTTTCTTCCCGTTAGTGTGTTTCCTCATTCCTTTGCCGCTGAGTCCTTCAAAGAGGCGTGAAGATGTATCTCAGCATACCTCTAGAGATATGCTGAGATGAGAGAGAGAGAGAGAGAGACATATGAGAGATAGAGAGCATAACAGCAGTGACTTGCAGCGAATGTAGGTTCATTGTCAATCACCACTGATTAGGATTACATTGTAATTAACATCAGGTGTAGTGCAGTCATTATGCAACAAAAAAAAAAGAGTTAGAAATACACAATTCTCCCGGTGTTTGCAAGCATTGATACCCTGTGATCTGAAGTGGTGATAAATCGGCACCTTTCACGAGAATATTCTGTCCAGTTGCGGTGCGTCCACAGCCAGTTGTTACTTTAAATGGATTAGTATCGAAAAAACGACATTACGCGAATTGAAACGTGGAAAATGTACCGCACTCTATATTCAGCGGCGACAGTGTTTTTACGGCCGCTCCGCGACGGGCCGCCGGGTTGCCTTATCGATTTATTTTTATTACTCAATTCACTTTAAGAACTCGAGTGGATCCCATTGTATTGGTTAGTTAATTTTTTTAAGTACTATCGTAATGTATGTACAATGTATACTCTGTATAGCGAAGCGATGATGGCTTAGTCCGTAATAAGTACAGACGCCGCGTCAAATGACTTGAGTTACATTCCGATTTGACCACTGCAATGAACATGAGCTTACTGAAAACAGAAACATTGTGATATAACCGTAGCATGGTGCTATGGTGCTATTTTTTTAGGTATTTCACTTTTATTTAGTTTATATAATTAATTTGAATATGTCTGTAAGCTAGATAATGACTAGCTAGCTAGCATGTGACTGTAAGAACCGATCTTTAATGAGGACATTTTTGACAGAAGCATGCCTATGGAAGACTCTACTTTCAAAGATACTAGGTTTAACGTGTCCACAATCTTGGGCAACATCGTCACATAATATCAGTTAAGATTGTAGTCATAACACTAAAACTGAAAACTGTAAAAAAAGGAATTTCGATAAAATCACACGCTAAACTCCAATATTCTTCGATTGATTACAGTAAAATTGGACCATACTCGTATTCCTTCAGGAAGAGAGTTTTCTATTATCCCTAAAAGGTTATAACATTTTTATGGAGTAGGGGGCAAAGGATCATGCGTAACACCTGATGGTAAGTGATCACTGCTTATGGACACTCACAACGCCAGAGCAATCGCAGGTGCGTTTCCGGCTGTATAGGAGGGTGTAGCTCTCAAGTGCAACTACCGGAACACACCTATTGGTATTTGGCGGCAGATTTTCAACTTGACGGTGATAGTTAGCCATGTTTTCCTTCACCGAAATCTTAAGTTTGTAGGTGGTTATATTCGAACTGACGTCCCGTGACGCGGCGTTCCTACACGCTACCACTCAGCTATTGTAGCTTCATAACGAGTATGATAATGAATATCACATGAAGTTAGAAGAATAAATTATTATAAACGACAATATAACAATCAATAAAGGTAATTAAACACACGCGCGTTAATACGAGAACCCATTAACCTAATCTCGTTAATATAAACGATAAATAAAGTTAGACGATGCAATCATAAATAACTTAATTACATTAGTACGTCTAATCGAAAGGGCGATGCAGTAAGCATTATTAGAAGGCTGTTACTACTCGCACGATGGCCAGAGACCGTCTACCTACTCCCACGGGTCGACTTGTTTACTGACGTCAGCTTAAGTCTATACTGGACGGTGTTATGCATTCGACAGGATAATATAGACCGTTTATTTAGAAAGTGGTGTTAAAGAAAATTAAAGGTTACTTCCTATATTCGTTGATAATGCAATTTCATTTACCGACCGATTTTAAGTTGTACAAAACGTGGGATTTTTTATGAGAAATTAAACACGGATTAGTTATATATAAAAAATTACATTAAATCAAGCATGAATTACGTGATAGCTCATTTTTTTCAAAAAAGGAACTTACACCACTTTCAAAATAAACGGTCCATATACTAAGCATTTTTTTAATATATTTTTTTATTTGTCTTGCTATGTCTGCGAACTCGTTCGTCTGGAGCTACTATGAATCGGGTCCTTGAAAAGAGGTGTGAAGAGTTACTTAAGCAAGCCAGCATGACAGCTTTGACTGGCAGTGAATGTTGATTAAAGCCGGTCGCCGCTGATTTGTATTGTACTGTACTTAACATCAGGTGCAGTGCAGTCATTGTGCTGCGCAACAAAAAAAAATTAATAGGAACGGAGTTCCTTATTGCACTGTATCGTTCTGATTTGTTTGCGGGTAGGCTGAAAAAGTGTTACAATTCAAGACGAAAACGTTTTACAGTGAGTTTTCAAGCACTTCCTTATCACCTGGGAAAATATTTTTCAATCGATTCAGATGGTCGTCAATTTTAAGAATTTGCACAATTTTTTTTTAATGGTATAGGCAGCAAACGAGCAAGAGTGTCACCTGATGGTAAATGTTAACCGCCGCCCATTGACATCCACAACACCAGAGGAGTCGCAGATGCGTTGCCGGCCTTTAAGTACCATTTCTTATTAAATAAACGCACGCCCATAATACACTTCTTCTTTTTTCCCGTTGTTGAAAGTTTTTCAATACCGTTTTCCTCCTGTTGGTGGTACCGTGTTGTTAAATAACCTTTTGTTTTCCTCTATAACTGCTCTATGAAATACAAAAATTACTTTTGAATTCTGACCGCTAGTTCCTAAGATTAGCGCATAAAAACAACCAAATCAACTTTTCTATTTAATACAGCAATTATTGAGGAAAAAGTCAGGCTATTCCATATCACGCTAGTACCAATAGGAGTAAAGCTGCATTGAAAAACATCACAAGAACAAGCAAAAATTATAAAATGAGTTTCAGTTTCACGAGAAACAAGTCGCGGGCATAGCTTGTCATATATAAAATGTAGTAAACAAACACAACATAATAAAAATAAAATATATACGTATAATAAGAATCTAAATTTAAAGTGTTTGCCCTTTTTACATTATGTGAAAAAAAAACTTGCAGAAATAAATAATAAAATACATTTACATAATTTTTAGAAATGTCTGTCTGTTCGTTAGTGTCCGCATCACTGCTAAAGTACGACGTTTATGATAAAACATCACCGTGGAAATCATAAAACGTATCGACGAGTAACATTTAATATTTATTTCATCACAATCGGTGAACTCTACCAAAAGTTATTGTAATTTGAATGACTGACGGACGGCGAGACTAAATAATTTTAATTCCACGCGAACGAAGTCGCAGGCGCAACTAGTTAATTATATTATAGAGGAACTGCGTGCGTGACTCGATTAAAATGAATTAATATTGAAACAGCAATACATGTTTTACTGTACCTCATGTAAAGCACAGTACGATCTAAAATCAGTGGCGACAATCGATGGAATGACAGTTCCTCGCCAGTCATGACTGTCATGCCGGACTGTAAGGTTTATCTATTTTGGTTCCGTACGGCATAAAGCCGTTCCCTGAACGATAGACGAAGTTCAATTGACTTTAATGGAGACGCTTTCGTGCGCCGCAGGACTGTGTGCCCGTTGCTTAACTTTGCTCACGGGAATCTTCATGGATTATACAATTTCAGTAGCGCTAGAACATTACTTTACAGTGTAAACTCCACTAAACGTCATCTGATCTATCAACTAATTAGGTAATGCAGGAATAATAGAAATAGACGTGATTTCGAATTCGTAATGATACCATAGCATGGTGGTAAGGCTTTTTCTAATACCCGCCTGGTTAGCAACCGACCTCAAATTACAAGTATGCCGTCAAATACCTACAGGTGTTTCGGCAGTTGCACTTGAGAACCAGTGTCGTCTACACTAGTTTTAGGATGTCCACCAGCACAAAACTTTACAAACAAATGTCTCAAAACCACATGAGATAATTGAACATTACTATATCTGCCTCGCACCCTTAATCCCTTTACCAGAACGAGCGTCACGCAAAAAGGTTGCAGATACAGAATTTCAAAACTCTCCTATAGAAAGTTTCACTTAAAAAACTATTTGTAGTTGACTACGAGGCAGATAATTATTAAAAATAACCTCATACTTATATCTATATGCAGAGTAAACATTTTAAACACGTGCCATCGACTATTCTCACTAGGGATGGCAATCTGAGATCGATAAATCGAAGAATCGACTTTTAGGGTAACAAAAATCGATTCTTAAAACGATCACGACTCTGAATCGATCTAGTGAATCGATATATCACCCTGAAAAATCGAGGTTGGATTCCTATCTATTTTCATAAGACATTATTTATATGTATTTGTTTATTTTTTAAATAAAACTGTAGGTTGTTGTTTGTAAATGTTTTCTTGTATCCCTTATACTTTAATGTACTTTACTAAACTTTAATTAGTATAATAATGATAAAATGTGGTTTATTTAAGTATCGATAACGATTATTATGGTGTTCTTTATGATTTCTATGATTGGTTTCATATTAAAAATTATAACATGAGAAGCGAATCGATTAAAATCGATTATTGCATCATGGTAGGGCTTTTCCTAAAAGCCCGCCTGGCTAAAACCACCCTCAAGTTAATAATGCGCCGCCAAATACCAAAAGGTGTGTTCGCTAGTTGCACACGAGAGCCAGTTCCAAAACAGCTTAGCGTGTCCACCAACTTGGGCCGTATCGTCACTAAAGATAAAGTGAGATTATTGCCATAACGCTTAACCGTAACTATTAAAAAAAAGACATCTTTTGAATCTCGATATCATTTGATTCGATTTATTTTAATTCGTTTCGAATCGATACAAAAATCAATCTTTTTTAAAAATGATCGTCATCCCTAATTCTAACCCCTTATAATGATATGTTCATAATTATACGAGACGACAAATATGAATTGTACATCGATCATACCCGACAGAACACATGCGGCCGAGAGAAATGCACGCCTCTATATTTTGATTAATTAATGTATTATTTATTTATTTTATTTTTTATTCACGTCTCGGTGTGCGGTAATGTCGTAAATCTAAAAAGTTGATAGGAATGATAATTATTTTTCTGTTTATTTTGAGATCGCGTGCGTGTTTGTTGTACGTGGTTAAAATAACCTCCCTTAAATGTTGATTTTTTATTGCTACAGGTATTCGATGTATGATCTTGTTCAGTTATAAATATCTTCAATATAATGATTAAATTCCACGCCTCATAAGCCAAGCGTTGAGGCGGGTACTACTGTCACTTCACGCAAAACAACTGACTTTTCAAACTTACAATGTCTCTATTTGCACTTGTAAAATAATAAACACTATTTTTAACACTCATGATATTTTTGATGCCATTTTTGCTATTTAAACTAGTTAAAAAACTGTTTAAAACAGTATCAGTCTTCCGTCCGTGTGTCTGTATGTGCGGATCCTGTATGTTATCACGATACCGACCGAAATACTTTACTAATCGAGTCCTTTTTTTTACACTTCATTATAATTAGGAATAGCACTCTAATTGTTATTAAATAAACAAAAAAAATGAGATGAGGCGTGCACTTTTGGAGATTCCAATTTTTTTTTCTGTACACTTAAAATAACGATGAAGAGTTGTATGGTGTATAAAAACATCATGGCGACACCTAGGCCACCACTGTGAAGTTAAAAGTCTGTCACCAACTATTTATTCAAGGTGTGTTCCGGTAGCTGCTCTTGAGAGTCAGTCTCTCTGTTCGCATAGCATGTCCAACATCTTGGGGCTCATGGTCACTTATCATCAGATGACAACACAAACGCTAAACCTGTTTCAAATGAACTAAGGAGATATATACATATATTTAATTGAGGCTTAGCGTTACGGCCATAATTTCATCTGATCTTAAATGACGATACGGCCCAAGTTGGTAGACACGCTAAACCTGTAGAGGAACTGGCTCTCAAGTGCAACTGCCGGAACACACCTATTGGTATTTGGCGGCAAATTTTCAACTTGAGGGTGGTAGCTAGCTGGGTGGACATCAGAAAAAGTCCTACCACCATGATATGATTTCCTCACGATGTTCTCCTTTAGCGAAAGATCAAGCTCGTTGTAGGTGGTTGGTTTCGAACTCACGTGCCTTGACACAAATTCGTACACACTACCACTGAGCTATCATCGCTTCAAAATTTTGTACGTTTGTTTGAACGCACTAACCCTAAAAACTACCCGTCAGATTTCGAAAATTCTCTTTGCATTCTCTAGAGCAATCATCGAAGAAGACTTTAGGCTATACAACATTACGCTACCACTAATAGGAGAAAAGTTGAATTGAAAATAGTAACAGAAATGGACGATTTTTCAATATAAATTTCTAGTTCCACGCAAACGAAGACGCGGACACAACTAGTTTATATACTAAAATGAAATTTGAAAGTCGATTAAACATAATTCACGTGTATCACCTTAAAGTGGGATTACATTTTTTTTTTTCGACATGGTTCACATATGACGTATATCAATATTTTCAAATTACAAATTTACAAGTTACAAGTTACAATCACTCAGGTACGCCGCTACCGATGTATTGCACAGTTTAACCCCTACCGAAACTGGCAAACGATTAGAAGCGGATTGTTATCAATATAAAAGTAAGGTTAAGTTAATATACAACAAAAAAAAAACATATTAAGTTATGTTGTTAAAACGTTTTCATATCACCGGGGAGTTGTCGGGAGAGAACTTTTCATACAATTTTGACACACCATTGCGAAGTTCGGATAGCGGTTTTGTTTTATATACATGAGAAAATATTGAATCACCATGGGAATAGAAGAACGGAAAGAGAATCGACAAAAATGTATCTATCTTTATATATAAACTAGCCGTGTCCGCCGTCTTCGTTCGCGTTGAACTAAAAAAATCATGAAATATTTTCTGTCCGTTTTTATTACTTTTTATACGAACAAACTCATCCGCCTTAAAATATTAACAAAGATGTAGATTATATAGCTATAAAGAAAATGCGTGAGCGTCGTGGGACACTCAGTTGGAACGAATGTGTTTACGTAGGACATTATTATTTATAAACGTATTATATTATTGATTAACAAATAGATGAATAACTAGCATCTGAGGGCAATTGATTTTGTCGAACAAATCGGATGACGCAATAGACAGTTTCATTCAAAGTTTATTCCTCCCTTTACCCCACTTCCAATAAGGTTTTTGCGAGAAAAAGTAGTCTATATTTATCTCCAGGATCCCATCTATCTCTGTACCAAAATTCACCAGAATCGATTCAACGGTTCAATCGTGAAAGCGTAACAAACGAACAAACTCACTTTCGCATTTATAATATTAGTATGATTAATATAATTATTGTAGTTGTGAAAAGAGATATTTGATTGTGCATTATTCAATTTATTTAATATATTATAATACTTATAATACGTTATAAAACAACTGACACGTATGTCGTGTGCAAACGATATCTAGGCGATCATTGAGAACTTACTGGCTGCGTTGAACCAATCAGCGCGCACCTATGACTGGGCACAGCCAATAGCATACGCGATATGGATAACCGTACGCTATAGAAATATACTGCAATTTAGAACAGACTAATTAAAGGCTGTAACGTAAAAGCTCAGTACAATTACGGTCTCACGGTAAAATTTGCCATAATGCAATGTGTCTAGATGTGTATTTCTAATTTAATTGTGCTGCCCTGTTAGTGAAAAGTAAAATATTTGATTGGTACCTTAATTATAATCTATTTATTTATTTATACCCCTGCACACAATGTTTATTGTATATTTGTAAGAAATGCCAAAGGTATTGTATATGTTACTATGTTGTTATTCGGAATGTTACTTCGATTAATGTAACAAGTTTTGAACGCACCGCAACTGGACTTGGGTTTCAGCTGAAAATCAGCGCTGAATGTTTCGGACACCTCAGCATATGCTAAGCTGGACGCCCTATGCTAGTAATGAGATATGTACTATTATTATTTATGTGTGTATTTTCTTCCATTTTTTTTGTTTTTCTTTTAATGTATTTATGTATAGTTTCCTTTGTTGCTTGCATGTCTTTTATTAGCATTAAACGAATTCTTACTTTCTTTCATTTTAATTTGTCTAGCTTTTTTATCCGTAAAGTGCGTTGAGAAACTTCGTTCCAAAAAAAATATACACGATCTTTTTAGTTGAAACGTATCATGCGGCCGAAATTAAAACGAAATAAAAATACCTAATTAAGAACGCGTGTAGATCATGTCCTAAATAATTTAACTTTAACATCAGAGGGAGCCGATTAATTATGAAATTAATTTATCTAACGGTATGAACGTACGACACTACATTTGTATGTTCGTTGACGTTTTTTTTTTTGTAGTGACATATATAAGTGTGTTCTAATAAAGTCATACTGTATGGTTGACAAATGTTATCCACCGATCTCAAGGCTGAGAAATGAATAAGACTAATTAATTCACTAATTACAACCGAGTAGGTTATTTTAATTACAGTATTGCGATTGGGTAAGTGTTGTTTCGATACATAAGTCGCTTCGAGTGGCAATTTGATATTTGAGGGCAATTTTTATTATTCGTAGTTCTATAACTTATAATGCACTTGGAGTTACCAGATTCGGACATAAGATTTTCAGTACCTAGTTTTTTCAGTCCCTGTCTTAGCAATAAATTTCCTTACATTTCGGTAACGAAATTATCTTATTTTAAAAACTCGCAGGTAAGCTTTTTTTATATAGTTAAGGTTTTACCGGTATGGCCATAATCTCACCTGATCTAAGTAACGATACGGCACAAGTTGATAGACACGCTAAACCTGTGGAGGAACTGGCTCTCAAATGCAGCTGCAGGAACACACCTATTGGTATTTGGCGGCAGATTTTCAACTTGAGGGTGGTAGCTAGCTGGGCGGACATCAGAAAAAGTCCTACCAACATCCTATGATTTCCTCACGATGTTTTCCTTCATCGAAAGCTCAAACTCATTGTAGGTGCTTGGATCCGAACTCACGTCCCTTGACGTAAAGTCGGACACACTACCACTGAGCTATCATCGCTTCATCAATCTATCAACTATCAACTTGAATATGCGTATGTGATACGTGATACGAGGTTGAGATAAATAATGACGCCTGTTGACGCAAAATTTGGTTTTCTACAATCAAATTATGTATTTAAAAGAAATTTTCCTTAAACGAAAAACTCAAGATTCTAACGGTGCCGGGATTCGAACTCAAGTCCATCAATGCAAGTCGTTAAGACCCTAGTTGTATATAATACTTTATTCTATACATATACCAATCTTTACTATCGAGTGTCCAAAACTCTCACAAGTAGTGAACAGTGCGATCATTTAAATTGAATAGTATAAAATGAAATTCTAGATTAATGCTCAAGACGATTAAGATGTCGATAAAACACTTTTCCTAATAAAGTATTATTAATAAACAAGATGAAAATAGAATAATTGTGACGTAACATCAATCTAGAACCGATCTAGAATCTTGAGCATTAATCTAGAACGAGCCATGTCGTGTACTGAATATCAATGTGACTGCACCGTTGGTTGAGCGGCTTAAGCCTTTGACTTAAGCTTTAACTTGTTGACTCAGCGCCGCCAACGCCCAAGAATATGTTCCCCTTTATAATATTATATCTCTTGATAGATTCAAACTATTGCGATGAAACAAAAACTAAGTAATACTCCATGTCGCGTACAATTTTTACGTATAAAAGTTATCTACATTGGTTTTGTACTTTTTACGTGATGCGCGCAAAGACAAACAGACAGAAATTCCAAAAATGCTGAAAATGTGTTCTGTTTGTCATCTGTTAAAACCGTGACTATTTTTATTGTTTTTATTTATTTTATTTTAATGTTCGATGTACAACAACGATTTCTTTACAGATTTAATATGTTTATAACTCTTCTATATCTTCTATTCTTCTATATTTATATTATAGCTCTTCTATGCAATAGCTAATAGAGATGTAAATATCATAAAGCTATTGTTAAATAATCACTAAAAAATTAAAAATAAATAATAGTTTAAAAAAACAAAAAAAAAGGTTTTATAGAATATCCAACTAAAAAACTGGAAAATAAATTTGAATTAAAAATATCGTAATAAAAATGATTTATTTGTAAAAAAAGCGTGGGGTGCTTTTCAGGACATTATCAAAATAACCCTTCTACTCATATCTGTTCATAAAATATTTATAACTATTGAAACCATGCACCCCACGCATTTATTTAAATAAAATTATTTTTTGTTAGACTACTTTTAATTCTAATTTATTAAAATTGATTTTGTATTTTTTAGTTGGATATTCTATAAGAGCGTATTTTTAAACTATTATTTTTGTAAATAAGTAAAATAGATTTAGGCTTGGGGCCGTTTACAACAACGTATTTTTTCCGGGGTTCAGAAAAATAACTATGAGTAGAAATTACGGGTGCAGTTAGTTCAAGATAAAACTTAAATGACAAAATATATATATATAAAATCAAAGTTATGATATTTTCTCCTTTCGACGCACTAGAGCACATGCATCAGTCGTAAAATGGGCCAAGTAAATAAAATCACATTTAATTAGTTAGACGAGTCGAGACGTTTCCTCAAATGTCACCCACGCCACGTGACCGAATGGGTCATTGCATCGTTCAATATTGACATTGTATGGTTTGAATGTTTACACCCGTTCAACATATCTCGACATTGTGGGGGATTAAATTTGAATCCAAAATATTCTGAGAGCTATTACTAAACCTTGTAACACAAAGTATATCTAATTTACATTAATATTTGAAGCGGAAAATAACTGAATACTCATATCAGAATTCAAGTTAATAGACGAAAAATTATTAGAGATATATATGTATGATATATAGATAGAGATAATATGGGTTATATAATAACATAAAGAGTATTTTATTCTAAATTATTAAGTGTAAGGACACTACGAATCGCTTATTTTACACCCATTCACTATCAAACCGTCCCCCTAATTGCATACTTCGTGATAGCAAATCGCTAGCATAAATCGCTAAATATCGGCTCCGAACAAACGCAAGTTACGCTCAGCACATTATGTCCGATACGTAATATGTATTTGTAGTTTTGAAAGATACACTTAACAGTTTCTCCTATCGCATCGCGCTTGCGAAGTACGTGATTCCAATGCGGATTGTTGCCTCGACGGCACACGGTAAGATACGTTTGTGGAACTGTACACATCACTGTATACATTATATTTGTTTTCGAACCGGTTATTGTGTTGTGTAATATATAGTATCGAATCGGTAAAAACAATGTTTACAAGTTAGGAAATATTATTACGAAATCGTGATAAAAGGTTAATTTGTCAACGGCACGCGTGATAGACATAATCGTGAACATATTTTTTATGAGACCGTGTTATATATATATATATGTAATTATGATAAATGCGTTTTATCATAATTTGTCCACAAATGAAATGAATAATAACTGATAGTTTGTTTGTGATAGAATTTAAATTTGATTTCTTTATAGGGTTTTCAAGTGCAACTGCAGGAAGACGTCTATAGGCTATTCGGCTGCAGATTTTTAACTACCGGATGTAGTTAGCCAGGCGGGTATTAGAAAACGCCCACCATCAACATGTAAGACAATTTTCATATTAATACTTTTTTTTCCGTTCCTTACATCTATAAGTAAGTTGGGCAGGGCTTTGTAAGATTTATCATATTTTATAGGGTTTATTCAAGGGTTCTACAGAAGCACCACCTAGACCGAACCTACAACCTAGAGGTAGACATATTCAACAATCGAAAACATGAGTTACAATGCTCACCAATAAAATTATATACAGTCTCCAAAATATTCGAGTTGTCGGAATTGAAAGATGAATAGCGAAATATCAAATACAAAGTTACACCTCGAACACCCCAGACGCTGTGTAAGTGCTAAGTTTTCCCACTTCAAGCGGAAATGGCAGTTTCTCTTCCTTACACGTAAAGTTTTCCTCAGTACATATACACCGGTATATCATACAATAGAACTTCTCATTTTATATTGGTATAATTTGGAACTCATTTTTTTAAGGCACGACGGTCATGTAACAGCAGTGTAACTGATGGTGACCACAGTAAAATCCAGGAACAACGATAACTAATAGATAACAATGCATCCCGGTATTTCGTTTGCATATAACCTAAGCGGTTTCTTTGCTACACTCTATCATAATAAGAAAATACTTAATGAAATATGTACAAATTTGTCGCTAAACTAAATTATCATTGACTTCGAAAACATCGTATCAGAATAATTAGGTATATATAAAAAAAATAGTGTGTATGTGTGTGTGCCAGCTTAATATGTTTCAACAGATATGATTTTCATGGAACACACTTATAAATATCTGGCGGCAGATTTTCAACTTAATGACAATGGAAAAAGCCCTACCACCATGCTATACTTTCGTCACGACGTTTTCCCTCGCCGAAAGCTCAAGCTCATTACAGGTGGATTCGAACTCACGCACATTGACTCGCCGTTCGTACACACTACAACTAAGCCATCACCGGTTCTAAAGTTTTCAAGATTTCGTTCCATCGAAGATATATACATGAGGGGTTAAAAGAAACAAGTTAATGTATGTCCGGGTAACGAAATACATTTCTAAAACAATATGCGTTATGGATATTATCATATAGTATGTGTACTGGTGTGGGTTATGTTAACAATTTTTTTCCCAATACAAAGCCGATAGGGGGTTCAATACCCGTGCGATATGTAAATAAGGGGCCGGTAGGGCCTGTGTGTTTAGGAATAATATAACATACGGTGAATGACGCATTAGCTGCTAGTTCGAGGTCAATAATACATGTACATTGTGTTATGCGGAAGTCTGTGAATCCAGCTTAATGAGCTTACTTATTTAGCCCTGGATGGCTTTTTAAGTGAAAATCGGCGATAAAAGGCTTCCAATATTCAATTTCAATTTTACTGCTGAGAGGCTTGCGTTTCTAGCCAAATGTACCCGCTGATTGGGAGTCCATTTTTTTACTAACATCACAAATTAACATTCTGCTAATATTATTGATAACTCTTGTATACTTTTTTATTTATATTAATATCATAAAGCGGAAAGTTCGTTTGTTTGTTTGAACGCACTAATCTCAGAAACTATCAGTCGGCCCTCAAATTTTTTTTTGTTTCTTGAAAGAACAATCACTAAGACAGGCTTCAGGCTGTTAAATATCACGCTTTTTTTATACTTAAAGTTTAGCGTTATGACCATATCTCACCTGATCTTAAGTGACGATACGGCCCAAGTTGGTAGACACGCTAAACCTGTGGAGGGTCTGGCTCTCAAGTGCAGCTGCCAAAACACACCTATTGGTATTTGGTGACAGGTTTACAACTTGAGGGTGGTAGCTAGCCAGGCAGGCATTTGAAAAAGCCCTACCACCATGCTATGCATTCCTCACGATGTTTTCCTTCACCGAAAGCTCAAGTTCATTGTATGTACTTGGATTCGAACTCACGTCCCTTGACGCGAAGTCGTACACGCTACAATTGAGCTATCATCGCTTTATAGCATATACCACCAATAGGAGCAAAGCTGTATTGACAAAAATCACAACAACGGGTAAATATTATTAATTTAGTTCCACGCAAACAAAGTCGCGGACACAGCTAGTATATGATAAAACTAAAGATTAATCATACCTGTCTATGTTTTTACGTTTGTAGGTTTCGCATTATGTCACAATCTCGACTAATATTTAGTGATGATGTGGCCCAAAATGGTGGACAAGGTAAGTGTAGTGCAGAGACTGGCTTTCAAGTGTAACTGCCGGAACACTATAGGTATTTCGTTGCAGATTTCCTACACGAAGCTGGCAGGTAGAAAGGGTATTAGAAAAAGCCCTACCACCATGCTACTTGCTTACAAAGTCGAAACTCATTGCAGAGATTTGAACTCGCGTGTATATTGTGTTGTATTCAGTTAGTAGGTTCTACAGACGATGAGATATTTTCACGATTTTTCACGTCTTGTTTTCTACCTTTATAATTAAATTTAGTGATTAATAAGGTATTTATAAAGTTTCTTATTAACTAAAATGATATTCGAATGATTTAAACGGACTTCAGTGAACTTCCTGTTGTCACTTTTAGTATTTTTTAAATCTCTCAATTTATCTATCACCGGAAATGCATTGCCTTCCTTTTGAATATCTTCGACGATAGGTTAAGTTTTTGTTCAGCAATTGGAGAAACAGGTCTAACTTCGAAGTGTAAGAAGTTGATCAAAGGTGTTTAACAAGCGAGTGCTGAAGGTCAAAAGGTATATTTAGGCTTACCATACGTCCCGGTTTGACCGGGATAGTCCCGGTTTGAGATCCCTGTCCAAATTTTTTGTGTTGTTTGTATTAATTGTACTTTGTCTCTTTTTCTTTTTAATAAAAAATATATTCACTTTTATTAATATGTTTTCAGTTCATAATAATTTTGATTGCATTTCAAATATGAAAAACACAAATTAAGCGAAAAGCAAAATGAAAATGGGCCTCTTTCTCTTCTGCGTCCCGGTTTCGCTCTTCGTAATTATGGTAAGCCTAGGTATATTTATAATAAACTAAAGGTAAAGGGTTTTTTTTATAATAGAGTGGATTTCGTTCCATATTTATACGCCTACTAGCTGTGTCCGCGACTTCGTTTGCGTGGAGCTAAAAATTATTTAACCAGTTTTACCCGTTTTTGTAGCTTTCTTCAATGACCAAAAATCTTTTTTATCTTTCGTAATATATATATATATATTGTTTTCAATAAAAAGTATCCTATATTACTTCTAATACCTCCAAGAATATATGTACAAAGTTTCATGATGAAAGGTTAAGTAGTTTTCGTGTGAAAGCGTAACAAACAAACTTACTTTCACATTTATAATATTAGTAGGGTTATAATATACACTGCAATAATTCAAGTATTATAATAAAGTCCCAAAGCACACTACTGAATTGCCGGACATTAGGTTCAAGAACCATCTCAAACGGGTTTTGATGTCAAAAGGCTATTAGAGGGTGGATCAATATGTGAGCGATCGTGATGTCTGGAATTGACGGTAATAACTATTGTAACACATTAAATTATTGTATATAAGGATAAGAATATGACTTAAAAAAAAAAGATGCAGATCGAGTTTGTTGCCGGATTTTCTCGATGACTGCGTTACGTTCCGAACCGGTAGTAATTTTGACGTTCATAAGCGCCTTTTTAGGGCCTTAATTGATTTGCTTTGATTTGATTTCATTTGAATTAAACTGTCCGTATATATATCACATTCCACTTAGTCATTAATGAACATGCTTATACAAAAGTACGCATTTAGGTTGCAAATTAAGTTTATTAAATCGCACACCATAAGTAAGCGAAGTAAAAAAGAACAGATGACGCGGAAATATCGAATGATGTTATCAAACTGGGAAAACGATGTCGGGAAACAGGTGCGACCTGGGAAAATTCAAGTTTAATGCTCTGTGCATTTCATTTAGTGCTCGATATAACTTGTCGAGTGTCACAAGTGACGGGAGATTAGCGATATGTGCTTAGGCATTGCGTAATTTTTTTAAGACAATCTAAATTCATATAAAACTTACTTCCCTATACTATACTAACATAAATTATAGCAAGGTATATTAGGTATATTTTCTATAGTGATCGGCGAGTGACCACAGACGCAGTTTCAACGTTGTATTTTTATTACGTCACCAAAATATGTCGACACATATAGCACGATATATTTTCGTATAGTAAGATATATTAATATATTTTTTTATATATTTCAAGAAATTATTTTTGGTCTGTCTTTTATGTGTGCGGTGAATATAACTAGTTAGATATATTATACGATAATTGAAATTAGAAGCGCTTTCATTAAGAATATAGCACAAATACGTACTTGTCGAACGACGATCGCAGAGCTACTGAGTGTAAAAATATTTATCATAGCACAGCCACCGTCTGTGACAGTCTGCTACATCGTAATATATAGCTTACTATATTAATATATATCACCCTGTTGTGATTCCTTACACGATATAATTGACTACTTTAGTAGAAGTGTCTCTTCTCTCAGACACAGTATATGCAGATATGTTTTTATAATGTTATTCTCGTTCATTCCATCGTTGCTGACTCTCGTTTCGATGTCTACAAATCTACAATTATTAATTTATATTTATAAAACCATGTAACTGATCTTGTATCTTTAATGTATTTCCTATACTTTTCGGTAGGTCTAGAGTTGCGCGCGTTAATATTTATTTTCCAAACAAATCTGATGACGCAATAAAAAATTTCAAAGTTTACTCCACATGCAATAAGTTTTTCGCAATATAAAGTAGGCTATCACCGTCTCGAGGTTCCCATCTATATCTATATCAAAATTCACCATAATCGATGTAGCCGTTTAGGCGTTTAAGCGTAACAAACAAACTCACTTTCGCTTTTGTAATATTTAGTATGATGAAATAAAACTGTAGTTTCTACAAACATTTTGTCTTAACATTTGCCTCTGTACCACGTCTAAATATTCACTTCTCAAATGTACCAGGAATACAGAAAACGCACGGATGTTATGGATTACACCGTAAGCGAAACGTAGGGCGAGGGTGGAACCCTCAAAACGGCAGTAGGCCCTGCCGCGCCGGGTAACGGGCTTGTAACAATACACCTGTAACGAGTTACCCGTCGAAATGCCTCGTGAACGAACATGCACCGGAATATTCCCGCATTCCCGCTTTGATCCGGTTCTACAAACTAATTTGTTCCGATCAAGACGCGGTTGATATGCTCCTGTAATATTTGATAATTCTATTTACCACAATTTCCAAATTAGCTTCATCATCTCCACCATTTCTTCGGTTTAAGCGAAGGGAAGTGATGGTTTTATTAAATTTTGTTTCGAATTTATAGTATTTTGTATTTATTTTTTTAAGGACCGGATACAAAACTGTAGCTGGTTTACGGCAATCATGCTAATGTTACTGGTTGATAATATGTTCAATTTTTTTTTATTTCTATTAACCATTCTTCATATAACATGCTTGTCATATAAAATGGGCAAATATTATAATTAAATCATTTTCGTACAACGCGAACGAAGTCGTAGCCATATTTAGTATGCTTATAAAAGTATATTAAAGTTACAATCGGTTTTTGCGAACGCACACACAGAGAGAGTATTCTATGTCAGAGAGAGATAGCTCATTGGTAGTGTGTACGACTTCGCGTCGAGGGACGTGAGTTCGAATCCACCTACAAAGAGCTTAAGCTTTCGGTGATGGAAAACATCGTAAGGAAGCCATTTTTTTTTTTATACGTGGGGAAATGCATTTATGCATCCCCTCCCAGCTCGGGAGGACTGAAAGGGATATGTAGGGCTCACCCGACGTCAAACTCAACAATAAAAAAATTCTTATAATAAGCCCTTTGACAACAAAATCCGCTTAATATAAACCGACTGATCCCGGAACATTACGCGCCTAATTCATTATATCGCGCGTGGCACTTCCTGTATGCTGATCGGACACACAGACGTGTGCTATCAACCTTACTATGGGCAACAAATACACCGAAATACTACGCTAAAACCACAAATAATAAAAACGAATACAACGAGCTATTAAATGGCCTGAATGGGAATGGACCACGTAGTAATTCAATACGCGGTCAAAGTGGAAGCGAGAGGTATATATACCAGCAAAATCTTTCGATAATCTTCTAAGAGATCTTGGCCTGTCCAGGACTGCACAAAGTTCTATGGTGTATCTAAAGCTGCGCTGGCAGGCTCCTACCAAATTTGGCTAGGCGGGGAGAGAAACACGGGAACCTTAAAAGAGAAAAGTTAACTTTAAGTCACGAGAATTGCTCGGAATTTCCCTCCTTGCCACCCGCAAGGTGAATCCATTGATAGTTTAGAAGTTCGTCTGTTTCATTTTATTCTACAGTTGTGTTTGTATTGATTACATCAGCAAGTAACTTATTAGTACAACTGGGTCATACGAATATATTATACGTTTTAGCGTTATGGTTACAATCTCACCAGATGTTAAGTGGCGACGTGGTCTGAGAGCAATGTAAGCCTAGTGGTAGTACCGGTTCTCAAATGCAGCTGCCGGGACACATCTACAGGTATACTTGAGGGTGGT
This sequence comes from Actias luna, assembly GCA_039707435.1. Taxonomy (NCBI): domain Eukaryota; kingdom Metazoa; phylum Arthropoda; class Insecta; order Lepidoptera; family Saturniidae; genus Actias; species Actias luna. The sequence continues at coordinate 14,292,939 of JAZHAC010000030.1, forward strand.
AGCTAACCAGGTGGGCATAAGAAAATGCGCTTCGATCATACTATGGATTCGAACTCGCGACCTTAGACGCAGCCTCCGTACTTTTTTTTATACTTATGGTCTAGCATTATGACCATAATCTCATCTGATCTTAAGTGAGGATACGACCCAAGTTGGTAGACCTGTGGAGGAACTGGCTCTCAAGTGCAGCTGCCGGAACACATCTATTGGTATTTGGCGGCAGGTTTACAACTTGAGGGTGGTAGCTAGCCAGGCGGGCATTTGAAAAAGCCCTACCACCATGCTATGGTATCCTCACGAAAGCTCAAGCTCATTGTAGGTGCTTGGATTCGAACTCACGTCCCTTGACGCGAAGTCGTACACACTACCACTGAGCTATCACCGCTCCAATAACTCGGCTCATTAGGATGTAAATTATTGCTCCGCAGAGAAAAACCATTACCTTGATTGATGGTACCCATAAAGACAGATTATCGAAAGTTCTCGAAGATTTACGAAGGCCTCGAACGCTTGAAATATTCAATTAAATACATCATCAGGTTCCGTATAATCGCATTGGCGGCGCCCTCTGTTGCTGAGGGGGGGGGGGGAGAGGGGTGGTCCATAAATTAATAACTAATTTAGGGGAAGAACACCCCCCAATCTTGTACAGGTGGGGTAACGGCGATACTGTATCAAACTCGTTTTGTTTTAGATTGGAAATTAATTAAATATCTGTATTGCCAATTATTTTAGGAATCCATTTCCCTTGTTGGCCCGATTTCTGTACCGTGATTTTCCACGCAATATTTATTTTATTACTAGTATTTATATCGCGAGAATATTGATTGTGTCAAACAAAGCGGATGACGTAGTAAAAAGTTTTATACAGCATTTATCCCCCTCTTTACCCCACTACCAATAAGTTCTTCGCGAGAAGAAGTAACATACCGCCGTCTCCATGTTCACATACATTTCTATATCGAAATTCATCGTAATCGATTCAGTGGTCTCAGTGAAAGCTTAGCAAACAAACTCTCTTTCACATTTATAATATTAGTTGGGATATCTAGATATATATTTTTTAATTAACAAGCAGCGCACGCGACTTTCTTTGTGTGCTGCTGAAATGTTGAGTTAATTTACTATCGTTTTTTATTGATGAAAGGTACCCATGACGACACGTGGGCAAAATTTTCATGTTAGTTTATTGATTGAATACAGACGTGAAAGCCTTATATAAACTCACTTTGACGTTCATAATATTACTAAATGCTAGCTCAGTGGTAGCGTGTAGGAAAGCCGAGTAATGGGACGTGCAGAGTTCGAATACAAACACCTACAATGAGCTTTAGCTTTCGGTGAGGGAAAACATCGTGAGGAAACCATAGCATCGTGGTAGAGCTTTTTCTAATGCCCGCCTGGGTAGCTACCACCCTCAAATACAACTGGGTGTGTTCCGGTGAAAGCCAGTCCTTCCAATAAAGGCCGGCAACGCACCTGCGATTCCTCTAGTGTTGTGGGTGTCCACGGGTGGCGGTGATCACTTAGCATCAGGTGATACGCTTGCTTGATGACCACTATACCATAAAAAAAGACGCCGATGATTGTGAACTGAATCATATACTGGTAACCCCAACCAAGCAGTGTTTCCGGGATTGCAAAAGTCATTATGAATTTGTCACGGGTATGGCATATATATATATATTTCTTTTACTTTTATGAAGACAATGGTTGCAAGACAACTTGGTTAAGAGCACTGATGTAACGCCATCGACAGTGGCACGGTTAAGTGCTCTGGGATCAGTTGAGGTACATCCAAATTCAAGTGCAGTCCCAGAGGGCTACCTATATCCCACTGTGTCGCATCTACTATGTTTTTTTTTTAATTTACACAGTTTCAGCGTTACGACCTCAATTTCTCGATTTCAGTACGATGTTGCTCACGACGGTGGCCGCCCGAAGCCTTATGGACCACAACACCTACAGGTGTTTAGCGGAAAATTTTCTACGTGAGAGTTATAGTTTTCCAGCCGGGTATTAGAAGAAACCCTACCACCATGATAGGGTTTCATCAAGATGTTTACCTTCGCCGATAGCTCTAGGTCATTGTTGGTGGATTCGAACTTGGGTACTTGACGCAAAGTGTGTACACACCGCCAACTGAGCTATCATCGCTTCATGCCTTTACGATTCTGAGTAGTTATAACGCACACAAAGTCGAGGGCACCAGTTAGTAATGTGTACTTACCAATTATATTCTTGTGCAAGTATATCGTATGTAAGTCGTAAGTATATCGTATCGGTTTAGTAATCTTCTATATGCAGACTTACCTGAAATAAGCAGACAAAAATATTAATAATTTTAATTATAATTAATATCACCAACTATGTAAATAAAAGTCATTTTCAAATACATGTTAGAATATGATTAAAAATATTAAAAAAAAAATGGTATTATCATATACGTGTGGGGGTTAAAAATAATCATTTGTACCGTCTAAATGTTAATATCTATTGATGTAATTCTGCGTCATATGAAACAATATGTTAAAAAAAACATTATGAAGTGAAATTTCTTTAGAATCGTTGTGATTTCAAACTCGATGAAACGAAAAAGCGACTCCATAGAGACACAAACACGTAAATGTATAGGATTCAGCCGGCGAGAGAATGAGATAGAACACATTACACGTTGTCGGTCTCCTCTTAGTGCGATGTTTCGTAGCGTCCCCACTATCGTCTACTAGGCATTATCCGTATGTATTTTCAATATTTTTCAATAAGTATTTTTAATGAGGGAATTTTCAGAAGTTTCACACACACACACATTTTATTTACGACTTTGCAGCGCCACAAAGCTTCAAGAACTTTTTTTATGGTTAAGGTTTATCGTTATGCCCATAATCTCTCTCGATTTAAGCGATGATACGGCCCAAGTTGGCTGATATCCTAAACTTGTGGAAGAACTGGCTCTCAAGTGCAATTGCCAGAACACACCCATTGGTATTTGACGGCATATTTTCAACTTGAGGGTGGTTGCTAGCCAGATGGCATTAAAAAGCGATGGTCATGCTATGGTTTCCTCAATATGTTTTCCTCCACCGAAAGCTCAAAATCATTGTAGGTGGATTCGAACTCACCACGTCACTTGGCGCGAAGTCATCACATTACCACTGAGCTATCATCGCTACGAACGAATTTCAGCAAAACATACACCGTTATTATTATAACTATATAATTATTTAAGCATGTAAAAAAAAAAAACATTTTTCACAGTCGGCGGCGATTCCGCAAAACGTCAAAAGCAAACGAAACTCTCGCAAAGTTTGCTACGTAAGCGTCGGTCTGTCTCATGCTTGTTCTGTCAGAAGTTCCCTCGGCTGAATAAATCTCAAATGGCACAGCAAACACGAGAAAAATATTGCGAAAGGGATATAGGTGAGATATTATAATACTTCGAAATATTTTTTTCGATCCACGAGCGTGTTTGCTTTCGTTTGTTTGTCTTCATTTTCCCGTATATTTTCCAACCGAAATTTGTTTAACTTCTTTGGTATGGATTGATTTTTTTTTGTTGTAACTGATAATTAATTGTGTGTGATTTTATAATATGCAATTGTCTATATTAATATATATAAATGTATATAATATATACTTGCAATTCGTGTAGAAGCGATGATAGCTCAGTGGTAGTCTGTAGGACTTCGCGTCAAGGGATGTGTGTTCTAATCCACTCTACCTACAATGAGCTTGAGCTTTCCTTGAAGGTAAACATCGTGAGAAAACCATAGCATGGTGATAGGGCTTTATCTAATGCCCACCTGGCTAGCTATCACCAATAGGTGTGTTCCGGCAGCTGCGCTTGAGAGCTAGTTTCTCCACAGGTTTAGCGTGCCTAACAACTTGGGCCGTATTGTCACTTAACATCAGATGAGATTATGACCATAACGCTAAACCTTAACTATAAAAAAAAACACATACATAAAAATGAATGTTCATTTTTAGCGTCCCCTAAAGATTATTCGATACTTTAGTGAATTGTTTGACGTAAGATCCCAACCGGGAAACTCCACGCGCACCTTATTCCAAACTGCGTAAGATTGAAGGAAAATAAACAGACTGCCAAGTCCCGAATACATTACGCAACCTCGAATGTATTATCTGAAAATGACATGCAATTTTTCCAACACCGCGTCCCCCAAATGCGGTAGTATCGGAACCGGTCGGGAACGTCAATCAGCCCGCTGCGTAATTCCTCAATGACAGCCGTCGGAAGGAGGAAACTTTTAAAAAATATCGTGCAAATGTAAATCAGGGTGTGATCCTCGAGGATATCGAATCACTTTGGTCGCGCATTGTTTTCGTATTGACTTCGATAGGGGGTGCGTTATTCGTGCGTTATATTAATGCGTTTATTCATCTACAAGATGTGTTCGCGACTTTATTCGCATAATTTTTGTCTGTTTCTGTGACTGTTTTCAATACAGCTCTGATCCTATTGGTGGTAACGTGATGTTAAATACCTAAACGCTTCCTCAATTATTGCTCTTTCACATGAAAATAGAATTTTTCAATTCCGACTGGTAGTTCCTAAGAAAATCGTGTTTAAAAAACCAACAAACTTTTCTGTTTCATAATATTTACATATATATAGATTTATGCTGTAGGGAAAGTCTTGCATTAATAGGTTTTCCTTTAAAAACTGTGGTCTTTTTTTTTTCTTGATCTGAGGCCATAATATCATCTGATTTTGAGTGATAATACGGCCTAAGTCGGTAGACACGGTAAACCTGTGTAGGAACTGGCTCTCAAATGCAACTGCCGAAACACCTATAGGTATTTCGCGGCAGATTTCCAACTTGAGGGTGGTAACTAGCCAGGCGGGTATCAGAAAAAGCCCTACCACCATGCTATGGTTTCCTCACGATGTTTTCCTTCACCGAAAGCTCAAGCTCATTACAGCTGGTTGGATTCGAACTTACATCCCATCACGCAGCGTTCCTACACACTACCATTGATTGTCACTAATAGTGACGACCATTGGTAGTCACTAATATTGGCGCGTCTAAGATAAACAAATTTTTCCACTCTATAATATTAATATAGATGCTTAGGCAATTTTTTTCAAATCCCAAAGCGTATGTTTTGTTACAATAATATTTTTTCGAGGTAACTACGAACGAAATATTTCAACGGACATATTAAGAATAATCGTAGCGAATTTGATAAAATATTTAGTCACATCTTCAGTCCATTGACGTAACTTTACTAAATGAATTATTATATTGTTTTAACAATAAGTAAATGTGGTTTGTTAATCGAATTAATAATACGAATGGATTAAGTTATGAGTTTTGTAAAGTTTATAACTTGATAACGTTCCTCGAGGTGGTGGTAAATTCTAACCTTTTAGAAATCCTTTATTTATATATTTGACTTCAATTAAATTTAATTAATTAAATTATATTTGTGTCATAAAATATGAATATAGTAAAAAGAAGTTTGAAATTCATGGTTTTTGTTTTATTTAAAAATGATAATATTTTTATAGAAATTAAATTATACGTTTAAAGAAAAAAATATATAAAAATCCGATAAAATAATTTATCCTTAAATGCTTGATCTTTTAATGTTGAAATAAAGACATGTGTTTTAATAAGAATTTAGTCATACGTTACATAAAGAAAATATATTTAAAAATGTGTATTTTTTTAATAGTTAAGCTTTAGCGTTACCACAATCATGTCACCAGATCTAGAGTGACGATACGGCCCAAGTTGGTAGACACGCTAAACCTGTGGAGGAACTGGCTCTCAAGTGCAGCTGCCGGAACACACCTATTGGTATATCGCAGCAGATAATCAACTTGAGGTTGGTTGCTAGCCAGGCAGGCATTAGAAAGAGCCCTGCCACCATGCTAAGGTTTCCTCACGATATTTCCCTTCACCGAAAGCTCAAGCTCATTGTAGGCGGTTGGATTCGAACTCACGTCCCTAGTCGCGAAATCGTACACACTACCGCTAAGCGATCATAGCTTCAAAATAATAATAATGAGTATTTTATTCCAAATACTATTTGCTATCAGGTGGGAAAGCACCCTGAGCTTCTTCGAATATATTACGTTGTCTCTAAGGCGCTGTCTGGAGAAGCTGTTAATAATGGGTAAAATGACCGGTAGATGTTCTTATATAAGGACGCCTACACATCTATATATATATATATATATATATATATATATATATATATATATATATATATATATATATAAATGAATCTCTATTTACGTTAGTCATCGCATCACGCGTGATCGGATGGAACAATTTGGCTAATTCGTTTGTTGTTGTTTTAATTATTATCAGGAGAAGGTTCTTATGAAAGAAGAATCTAACGAAGTTGAGTGGAACATTATAAAAATAAAAAAATAAAATAAAAATAATAATTTTGCATAACTGTCAGTTGTCATAGAACTTTACAAAAATATGTTTTCGAATAATATTTTTTTATTAATTACAAGAATTCTAATTAAATATTTACAGTTAGGACAGGACAACGTCTGTCGGGTCCCTAGTAATATATAATTAAACATAAATAATTACCAGTATGTATAAATGTACTAAAAAAAAATGTCAACATTTCGAGATTTAAAAAGTTTCTATATATCAACGTCGATTGAAAAACAAAAACGATAAAAGTTTTAAAACGTAAAACGCATCGGAAACGGAAATACGATCGCTTGGAACTCGAATCGGACGCGGCCATTCGTCCGCGGCGAGATCAAACGCACCGAACGACCAATTACAGTACTGCGCAAGCGCAGCGAAACGCTCCAGTTTATATTACAAATGGGCTTAAGTTACTCTACGGTATAGGCGATGAGTTACTGCGATACAAATTAAGCCAAAAAACGCTATGGTGCATTTGTATTGACGTGGTAATAATACCTATATATAATATTCTCCGAAATAGTGTACGTATTTGGCAATGTTTCGTTATCTTCACTAATATTATAAACGCGAAAGTGAGTGCGTTTGTTTGTTACGCTTTCACGCTTACACCGCTGAATTGATTATGATGAATTTTGGCGTAGAGATAGATAGGGACCTGGAGACGTTGATAGGCTACTTTTAGAATATTGTGTGAAACTCTTCATTGCGTCATCCGATGTGTTTGACAAAATCAATAATGACGCGAGCAAAGCCGCAGGTAAAAGTTATCTTCAATACTGGCTGAATAAACTTGGCAGATTCTTTAGCCGGAGGACAAACAATCAGATTAAAAATATCTATATTAATGCGGCCTATAAATTAGCAATTAAAGAAAAAAAAACACCATAAAATGATAGTAATTTACTTGTGGTTATCAGAATTTCTCCGCACTCTATTATTGTGCGAACAGATCACAAACAGTTTGAACCTTGGACCACACGACTTACGCGGTTGGTTAGCATCGGTGTTGAAACACTCTTGCGTAATGGGAGCTTGAAATAATAAGGCCGGAGTGAAAACGGTCACTCGTCGCGACGGGCTTTGTTTCAATAAGTAACCTCACAAGTAATCTTACACGTGCAGGTAGGCGGGTAGGTATAAGAAATCATTTTCACGTATCACGTTTCTAGAAAAATATCGTTTTCTCTATGCTGATGGACAAGTCAGATCTTTTTTATTTTTCCACAAATAATTTTGTTTTTAGGGCCTCAGTAGGATAATTAACAATATCAACCCATTATTCTATTTTTTTTTAATATTATACTTAAAGTTTAGCGTTATGGCCATAATCTTACCTGATCTTAAGTGACGAGACGGCCCAAGATGGTAGACACGCTAAACCTGTGGAGGAACTGGCTCTCAAGTGCAACTACCGGAACACACCTATTGGTATTTGGCGGCAGGTTTACAATTTGAGGGTGGTAGCTAGCCAGGCAGGTATTAGAAAAAGCTCTACCACCATGCTATGGTTTCCTCACGATGTTGTCCTTCACCGAAATCTCAAGCGCATTGTAGGTGGATTCATCGCCTTATAATAATTGCACATTATAAAGTATATTATTACATTCGTCGTTATGAAAAATCAATGCAGGCACGACATTATTTTTGAAAGAACATTTTTATATAAGTCATCAATATAACTTTCAATTTTTTTTTTTATAGATTACTCATAAAATGGTAATATAATTTTCCAAAGTACAACAAAATGAGTACACATATAAAGTAAAATATTGCCAGTTTTACTGAAAGTTTATTAACATAATAACAATTGAATTAACCTAAGTGCTTTTTAAGGACGGACAGACTTCGTGCTTACAAGCGATATACTGTAAGAACCGTGTGTATGTGTGGGTGTTTTAGAAACCCATTTATTAGGTTTATTTATTTTTATATTAAGTAAGACTCGGTAACAATTACACTGATGGCAAAATTTATCAAGTTAAGTAATAATAAGTGCAGGAACTTGATCCAGTAAATACCTTTGTGTAAACTAAGTTATGCTCAATGGTACAATACTTCATCTATAAACCCTTCACAACCCCTGTGTTCCTTCCTTTCCTACTCCTCTCATCTGATCAAGGTTACAGGGGTGCCATTATCTTTTGCGCTTAGAAGAGTGGACCAAAAAAAATTTTTTTTTCGGATCGTACGAAAATAGTTTAGGTTATCATGTTTTAAGAGAACTGTACAAAACGAAACTAAAAATTTTTTTATGAGGTCGGTCAAAATTTTTTATGAGGTCGGTTATAATATCGAAAACCGTCGTAAATCGATTATCGTATTACATTTATTTTGCGTTATTTCGCTATTTTGTACTTTTACAATGATTAGGATCCTGAAATTTTCAAGACAACATTTTAATATTTAAATGACTCTCGAGGTTTTTTTAAGTTTCCAAGTAGAGTACTTTAGACCTTTTCGAGCGATTTCTGAACATGAATATTAACATATTTTTTTTAAGTTGACATTTATCAAAGTATAGATATAAAAATAAAAAGATGCCAATGAAAATTTGGAGATTTCCACTATCTAAATATAATTTACAATAAATAATTCATAAACCTATTCTCGATGATTTTGGACTTTTTTTTAATTCAACGAGCTATTAAATTATTATTTTTTCAGCTGCGCGTGGAATAGGGCTTTTAAAACATGATAAACTAACATATTTTCGTAAAAGACAGGTAAAAAAACGTTTTTTTGGGCCACTCTAATGCTTAGAACCTCCAATAGGTTACAGACAGCTTTGTCAGTACTTACTAACAGACACCAATACAGCTTTCACACTTATTGTAGATGCAGTCACTATCTATGTAGAAATTCTCAAGCTTTCAATCACACATTATAGACATAAATTATATAAAAAGAAAATATAAACCTGTTATGAAGTACCAGTTTGAAGCGATGATAGCTCAGTGGTCGTGTGTACGATTTCGCGTCAAGGGACGTGAGTTCGAATCCAACCACCTACAATGAGCTTGAGCTTTCGGTGAAGGAAAACATCGCGAGGAAACCATAGCAAGGTGGTAGGACTTTTTCTTATACCCGCCTGGGTAGCTACCACCCTCAAGTTGAAAACCTGCCGCTAAATACCAATAGGTGTGTTCCGGCAGCTGCACTTGAGAGCCCAAGAGAGATTTAGCGTGTCTTCCAACTTGAGCCATATCGTCACTTAAGATCAGGTGATATTATGGCCATAACGCTAAACCTTAACTATAAAAAAAAACCCTATAAAAACTATAAAAAAAACCCCCGCAGAATCTAAAGACAGTAGGCTATACTCTCATAGGATGGTATATTACATTGGTGGACATAGCAGTGTGTTGCAGCAACAAGCAAGTCGCCAAGGGATTCGACCTTAAAAAAAGGTAACCGTATGCAGTCTATTATTGATTCGAAGTAATGAGGGCCCTAGTTGTAGAGTGTAGGTACTGAACATCGACAGATGTGAATTTGAATCTCTAAAAATACTCTTTGCTTTTATTTAGGTAAATACATTTACGCACATCCGCGGGAAGACCGATAATGAAATGTGACTCTAGCTGATGGACACGCTAAGCCTAGTGGAGGGACTGGCTCCCAAGTGCAACTTCCGGAACACACCTTTAGGTATTTGGCGGCAGATTTTCAACTAAAAGGTGATAGCTAGCCAGGCGGGGATTAGAAAAAGCACTACCACTATGCTATGGTTTCATCATGATGATTTCCTTATCCAAAAGCTCGAGCTCATTGTAGATGGATTCGAACTCACGTCCCATGACGCGGCGTCCATACACATTACCAACTAAGCTAGCCTCGCTTCAGTGTTTGAAATTATCCTAAGAATTAATATATTCTTCGCTTCACATTAAAAAGTAGTATAACTAGAAATCTTTGTAAACATCAACTACTGTTTGTTTATCGACGAAAGATTTCCACTAACGGGATTCTAAAATAACATTGTTGTTTCCGAGTTGTACAATATTTCCATTATCTTCTAAATGGAACAAGATGTTTCGCTTTTGCAACACTGTTAAGTTGAACTATAACTTTCATCTTGCAACTAGTGTTGCCAGGTGAAGAAAATATAAACTATGTACATCGGGCTACTAAATATATAAAGCTTTTGTTCGAATCCAAAATCGAATCGAAAATATCATGAGGAAACCATAGCACACTGATAGAGCTTTATCTAACGCCCGCCTGGCTAGATACCACCCTCAAGTTGAAAATCTGCCGGAAAATACCAATAGATGTGTTCAGGCAGTTGCACTTGAGAGCCAGTTCCTTCAACAAAGGCCGGCAACGCACCTGCGACTCCCCTGTAGTTGTGGGAGTCCATGAGTGGCGGTGATCACGTATCATCAGGCGGAGCGCTTGCTCGTTAGCCCCCTATTAATTAAATATGATATAATAGAGGTAGATAGATTAGCAGACGGACACCACAATACAAAAAAGCTTTTTGTTATTTTAGTACCCCCTAGTTACCGTACTTTAGTGTCAGTATAACCACCAAACACAACAAAAACACGAGATACATAAAAATATCGGGTGATTATGGAAAGGCGACGCGATCATACTACCCTAGCAAGAGTCTAAACATACAAAGCGAACCACTGTTTTCTTATATATGGTGGTCGCGACATCCAAACCTCTACTATCGGGCTTAATCGCTAAACATCCGGTGACGTTTTTGCCAAATTTTTACCTGTTTGAAGCCCCGATAAACTCCCGAGATAATGAAGAAAATAACAGGTTTTATTTCTTAACGTTTACACAACGTTTACGTTTACACATTCCTAGAATAAATACCCTATAATAAATAATGAAAAAAGAAATTACTTATTCCGCCTATAAATCAAAACAAATCGTTTATTATTCAAAAATCAGATAATAAAACACTTGGTATAAGTCAATAATCTAATACCTTTACGGAAACAAGATGGCGTTCCGGAAGAAGTAACTTTCAAGCAAGCGTTTTTTAGTACTGAACTTAAAAATATTCAACAAGATTTGAATTCGATGCATTTTTATCCGCTAAGTAATCTTCAAATATACAAGTACGTTTTTGAACAAGTTCCTATATATAATTTTGTTAGTCTTGTGTATTCAAATAAAACTTCTAATTACGTACACTGTATTTATTCTGATAAAACTTATCTATCTTACTAAAATGAATGTAACTGATTACGAGAATGTCAGAAACAATCGTTTAAGATACGACCAATGAGATTTAGGAAAATCGAAAAATATCTGTGAATATAATACACCATGAGGCAACACCGCACAGCGTAAACACCGATCCGAGAAATCCTATAAAAAACCTAATACATCATAGCAAGCGTAGATCAGAGAGTGCAAGGCGGCGACTGCCCCTCGGGACTGCACATGTTGTAAAAATAACTTTTATCACACTACACTTAGTATATTTCAACTTGCGATGCTTCTAAAGTAGCGCCGCGTCGGGAGGGAACAAAGGACAATGTACCTATTATACAACTTCAAAGTTAGTATTAAATAACCGACTAAGTGTCAGCTTTTGGCGGGGTTTTTAATTCGTGATCTTCTACGTTTCAGTTTATTTCATGAACATTGATATTCTAAGTAATTGGTGTCGTGCTACGTGGTATTATTTAATTGTTTTGCAAATGAGAATTACAGTAAAAAAGAGGTGTCTGAATATAGAAATACAAAAAAAAACCCTGGAAAATTCTAGCAAATTAAGCGCCATTTTGTTCTTTTTTATAGTAGCACGGACACGTGACGGCATTTTTCTAGATGGTGACCACAATAAAATCCGATAGTAACGATTTTCACCGAGGTACCAACAATTCATCCTGGGTCATCAAAACGATTAGTCATATATATATATATATATATCTCAAAGACATTAAGATTACTTAGAGCAGAAATAAATTGAGGTGAAGGAAAACATCGTGAGGAAACTATAGCATGGTGGTAGGGTTTTCTCTAGTGCCACGCTAGTTACCACCCTAAAGTTGAAGATCTGCCACCAACTACCAATCGGTGTGTTCCGGCAGTTGTACTTGAGAGCCAGTTCCTCCAAAAGGCCGGCAATATTACCTTGGTGTCGTAGTGTCGTGGGTGTCCATGGGCGGCGGTGATCACTTACCATCACATGACACGCTTGCTCGTTTACCCTCTATTACATAAAAATTTCAATACGAAAAGATGTCTAGTAAAGTTTGAAACTTTCCCTTTAATTATCCTGCTATAAATAGACTTAATGCAGAAGGCTTGTTTCTCTTAGCGACAGTTTATACGGGCGGAAGTGTCGGGCTGCATCGAACTTTCTAGACTGATGACTAATTTACATTTGAATTTTTAAAGAGGTGCTTCATTCGTATACCGCAATTAGGTACCTTACTATGAAAAAAACTATAGGTGTCTGTATACATATTACAGTTATTCCTAAAAGGCATAAGTCCATATTAAAAAAAAATGTTAGTAACAGTGTAAAATTATTTTCTTCTTTCATATTCTCATCACATCAGTAATTAATAATTTAACTTTAAACTTATATAAGTTATTAAAAGTTCCTAAAATATCTCAGACATACATGGATACATCCTTCTAAACAAACCCAAAAGTAGTGACTTAAAGCTGGTGTCTGACCGTATCGCAGCTGCTACATTTATATCGAAACACCAGACATAGTGGCTCGCTTTGATGCGTCTTCTTTCTTCTTCCCTTTTATTCGTGGCCACACAATCCTCTTTAGATTCTATTACCGTATTAATATCTTCAAAATTCTCTCTTGTTAAAGTTCTCTTGGGAGTTTTTGTGGGAGCTATTATATCATGTCCCAAATAATTATTCATAATCCACTTCACGTATTCTCTCCAGCTACACTACATCACGTAAAATGTCGCCTAAATTACACAATACAGGGCTAAATAAGTAAGTATATGAATTAAAATAAAGATCACAACGTGACAGAGATCCCGCCAAAAAACCTCCCAATTTCAAATTGCGTGCAAGTTTAAGTCAACTTGATGTCAGGGCTGTAGAATAAGAAAGTCCGATAAGCATAAAATATGTTGTACGACTATTATTAATACATTGTATGTGGGCCAATACGATTTGACCTTCCATTGTAATGACCCCATATTTTAAGTTATAGATAACTTTCAATCTTTCCTTTATTTATTACAACATTCATAATTTTATCGTATTTCTTATACATACATAATTTAACGCACGTATCAAATATACAATACAATATATTATAGTTAATATTGTAGATAAGTCATAATTATACCATTTGATATGATGAAAATGTTCGTTTATCATATGTTTATTAGGTTTAGTACTATGGCCATAATCACAGTGGTTGATTATTTTTTTAACTTTTATCTTAACTCATTCTTAATGTTATCATAACTTTTATCAACACAGCCTTTCTCCTAATCGTGATAGCGTGATGTTAAATAACCTGAAGCCTTCTTCGATTTTTGTTCTATTATACAGAAAAATAATTGTTAGAATCCGACCAGTACTTCTTAAGGTTAGCAAGTTGAAGCCAGCAAGCGAGCTTTCCCGCTTTATAATATTAGGTAAAAAAAAAAACAGAAATAAAAGATTTGATTTGACAATAAAAAAATATAAGAAATATCACTTCAACAAACTGAAACACACGCGGAGTGACCGGGAATAGTTAATTATGGAGATAAATAAATATATATGCTATAGCTGAAAACGTCGTAAAGCATTCGTTCAGACGACCAACATACCGAATGAAATACATAACTCTAAATCCGGTCCGTTGTAATAATAAGGTTTGCGATAACACAAGCCCCGTCTGTGTGCAGTTCGGATGTGACTTGTGATTAGGGTTGCCAGCCTCTCTGAGTTTACGGGAACGTACGAATCGTTTGTAACATCATTGATGGAAGAATAATAGCAAATAATCTAACAAACCGGAAAAGTTTCTTTGAATGTCATAATCTTAGGAACTATCTGAGAGAGGCGCTTTAGGCTATTTAACATCACTCTACCATTAATAGGAGCGAAGATATATTGAAAAAGGTTACAAAAACAGACAACAAAATAATAACTTTAATTTCCATGCGAACGTAGTCGCTGACGCAGTAAGCTCGTAATAAATTGTCAAATAAAGTATTGCAAAGCTGTATCGTAATATGTATTTACCATTTCAAGTATTGCTTTTTTATAGTAATCGACAGCGAATAGATAGACGGCCTATCTGATGATAAATGGTTACAGTGGTCGCCGGTTACAGTGGTATTACAGCCATGTTTCTGATCGTGCTGGCAAGAGCTGGTTTTCGCTCATAATGCTGGAACACAAAGGTTCATGCTGAAGGTTTATTTTGCGGCAATCTAAACCCCAGGGTAGGTACCATACCTACTAAATGTGGGATCTACAATCGCCATCGAATCATGGGCTACTCGGTAAGATGCACCACGCACAGGTGAAATTGTCTGGGTAACTTAGATGGTATTCGATACAATACAAGATACATACAAATAACATAACCTCAAATATTAGAAGTAAAATGTTCCTCTCGGTTTGAGTGCAGGTCATATTTAAAGTGTCTATGTCCCGTGAATTTGATTTCCGATGCTGGTAACCCTGAGCCGTGCGGTTTCTGCATTTCCTTTGTCGACAAAAATAGACGTCACATCGTTCAGTTAAATCCATCGGTTGAACCGAACCAACGCTGAACATTTCTATGTCGCATTGTTATATTTGATATTCGCTTGTAACAACTTTATAAAATCATAAGTATTCTCTAATTTGTTTCTATTCTTTACTAGACTTAAGATAATTAAAAAAAATTAAAAATATATCAAAAATTTAGTAACTAATTGTAATCTATGATAAGATATATATACAGTTTTAAATTAGATTTAGAATAAATAGTGTATGTGAATCAATGTATTCGAGTTAGAAGTGTTTTTGTTTTTAATTACAAGTATCATCTTTAGTTAATTAACAAAAAAACAGTAACACAACTTTCTTATTTTCACTAATCAGACTTTTTTTAATTATCGTTGACTATAAAATCATCCGCTAATGTTTTTTTACAAAAATGAATAAATAAAAGACATTTTAAAAGTGTAGAAGGTATTTTGTAATATGCTGAAGCAATTCCAATATCGTTTTGTATTATAGGGAGTTAATTATTGTTATATGGAGTTTTGCAACAACGTACACTTAAATACCTAGTCACTGTACATTTAAACTTTCCGAGCACAATAATTTTAGCGGATTAATTGAAGCGATGATAGTTCTATAGTAGTGTGAACGATTTCGCGTCAAGGGACGTGACTTCGAACCCTCCTACAATGAGTTTGAATTTTCGGTAAAGGAAGACATAGTGAGAAAACATTCCTGGGTAGCGACTGCCCTCAAGTTGAAAATCTGCCGCCAAATACCAATAGGTGTGTTCCGTTAGTTGCACATAAGAGCCAGTTTCTCCACAGGTTTAGCGTGTCTACCAACTTGGGCCGTATCGTCGCTTAAGATCAGTGAGATTATAGCCATAACGCTAAACCTTAACTATAAAAAAGTCAGTGCTAAATGAGTTATTTTGCCATTTGTCAAATATATCGTAATATATTTTTTCATGAGTAAAAGACTCGAAGGAAATCTCCGTACACATATAAATCGGAAACGAAAATCTGTTTTCAAATCGTTTGTTCATATGACTTAATTATCTTCTGATATGCTTTTTACAGAAAAGAAATTTGGAAACGGCGTTTTTTTCACCTTTGCAACATTTTTATCAAAACTTCATTACAACCATTCGATTTTCAACCGCTAAGCGGACACTAAAACTGTTAATCAGACATATATAACAATATGTCATAGTTTTATCAAATGTCACATAAAATACTCGGCTTTTTTTCCCTTATTATTATTACAAATGCGAAAGTGAGTTTGTTTGTTACGCTTTTACGCCTGAACTACTGTATCGGGTACGGTGAATTTTAGTATAAAGATAGATGGGACCTTGGAGACGGTGATTGGCTGCTCTTTCTCGAGAAAAATCTTATTGGAAGTGAAGTAAAGAGGGGATAAACTTTGTATGAAACTTTTTACTGCGCCATCCGATTTGATTGACAAAATCAATATTCACGGGAACAAAGTCGCGGGTAAAAGCTAGTAGGTAATAATTTAGATTAATTTCCGACTATGAAAAACAAATGCAAATACATTAACCATATAAATAGAAACTTTGTTAAAAATCTTTCAACGGTTCATAATAAACAATATATTTTTAGATAACGCCACGTTTCATATAGGAAATGCGCGAAACATTTCGCAATCCCTACCACGGCCACAGCACAAAGAGAACAGCTGTTTCACTTTACTAAAACTAGTGTAAAGAACAAGAAGATAAACCGATAATTCTAGATATATAATTATTTATAATAATAGTTCATCTACTTACACTAATGATACAATTTATTCATACGGCTTATATCACACTCTACAATAAGTGCAGAAATTTAATTTAAGTTATTAAGATCGCATGCGTAAATATCGCACACTACCCACAGTATCTAATTTATCAAACAAACACCACACGTTACGAAATTTATAAAAAAGATAAACCTGTTAACAGTGGAATAAGAGAGTTTAGAAACTGTACGCATATATACGTATATCAAATGAATTTTACTTTTACACTTTAAATTCGGTATAGTGACACGATTAAGTGTATTTCGTTCCAGGATTATCTAGTATTGATCCAGCTACCGAAAAGCTCGAAAGACGTATAGGCGATTTCGCCAGTGTAGCAAGCCAAGCGTGCAGCTTACATCTTAACTTCAGAAATAATTATTTTTCCCACAAATATCGATACTTAAAAGACATACGACAATAGGTATATTTAAAAGCGATTGCTTTGCGTTAGCCTAATCCGATTGCGATATCTATGAGTATAACAGCACTTGAGACACTCTATTGAAGCGTGAGACGACGTTAACATCGTACAAATTGTAGAAGCTCCATTTTATTGGCTGTGTCACCGCGGTGCTAAAAAGAAATGAGGCGAACTAACCGCCAAACCCAGCATTCACTATAAACTATTTTCGATAGATTTGCCGGTGCAAAGGACGGTCGAATACGTAACACTGAGTAATTAGAAGGTCAGCCGGAGTTCGGAGCAAATGAAGCTCGGTTTTGATTTTCCGTAGGGTTTAATACATTCGAACCGAAAGGCTGTAAAGTCGTAACAAATGCCTGTAATTTACTCATAGAGATAAAGTGACTTGGATGTAAGTACAAGTTTTTACTTAATATACTATTAAATACTATTCGTATTTAAATATAAGGCTGTATCTTTATTTCTCTATCTTTATCAGCTAAATGTCTACATTAAAAATTTTTGGGTATAGGTTTATAGATGTCATATTTTTTGTCTGTCTGTCCCATTCAAGGAACACATCGCTTTAAAAACTACACGACCAACCCTTATGAAATTTGATAAAGTGAAAATATAGGATTTTTTTATGTTACGCAATAAAAATGTTCCTTTTGGTTAAGAGTATTTATTAAAAAAATGGGGTAAAGGAAATTCTTTCACGATTTCTATAACATTTTCTATTTTCTATAAATGTTTTATACTTTATTGGTTCGGGATTATGACTACAATCTTGCCTGATGTTAAGTGATGATAAGACCGAAGGTGGCGGATATGCCTAGTTGAGTGTACCACCTTCAAGTTGAAAATCTGCCGCCAAATACCGATAGGTGTGTTCCGTCAGTTGCAGTTGAGAGCCAGTTCCTTCACAGCTTTAGCGTGTCCACCAACTTGGGCCGTATCGTCACTTAACATCAGGTGAGATTATGGCCATAACGATAAAACACAAAAAAAACATAGTCCAGATGTTTTCAATTTCATCACAAGTCTAGTCTTCCTTACTATGAGATATATTTTAGTTTATTTCCATTTTAATGATAAATAATAACCTATAACACGCATACAAAATCGTGGTGACATTTTTGAATGAAGCAATGTAAACGCAATCGAAAAAAATTGAAAATAAAAAGAAAAATGAAAAGCATTCAGAACGTTCGTATTAAATCTGTTCTTCACGATAAATTAGACAGTACACAGTTATGCCTATAATGCGACCTTTTGTCTGCCCTGAAGGAATTTCCCGGACGTTTCCCGGGGCGCGGCGGCGAGTCGAAGCCTGGAACAAAGCGACCACAAGAACGCCCATAGAGGGTCATCGCTAAACGCGGTCGAAATCGATTTTTTCCCATGAATTCAATCCTTAATTACGTATCTGACAATTAACTTTTAAAGTATATTTTAATCGCTTCCATTCAGCTTTTTACTGGGACGTAATTACAATAATAGAGTCATACATAAATTGACAAAGGTATTATGAAGTTAGATGATTTTAATCTGTCAAGCGTTGGTTTCTATTTATTCTTATGTTATTTTTTTTCTTACGTAATGTAATTTCAAATTATTTTATTCTGATTTAAAGAAAAAAAAGAAGGTTTATTTGTTTATTTTTTTAATGATATTATATTTTTAACGCTATTACATTACCAACTACATTACATAAATTGCAATCAGTATTACATTATTTAGGATATAATGAAATTATGAATCTAAATAAAAAAGCAATACGTGACCGATTAAAATGCTAGAAATTACTCTCTGGGCATAATCTAACTTCATATCTTGGTCATTTTTTTTTTTAATGGTATATGTAATGGACACCCACAAAACCGGGGAAATCGCAGGTGCGTTGCAGTTTTATTGGAGGGACAGGTTCTCAAGTGCAACTGCCGGAACACACCGACCGATATTTGGCGGCAGGTTTTCAGCTTGAAAGTAGTAAATAGCCAGGCCGGTATTAGAAAATGTATTATCACGATCTATACATTTATCGAAAGCTCAGGGTTATTGTAGGGAACCGAAATAAATATATATCTATACTAAATCGTATGAAAGGGATAATAAGTAGAAACTAGCTCTCGCTTGACTTATTAGTAAATTAACGAACTCAATAATACACGTAAGTAGGTATAGAAAGAAAGAAAGAAATCGTTTAATACTAATAAAAGACATACAAGGATTAAAGGCAACTATACATAAAAACATTAAAAAATAATAATAAAGAAAAGACAATACACACATAAATAATAATAGTGTATACCTAATTATTAGCATAGAGCGTCCAACTACATGCTAAAGTGTCCGAAACACTCAGCGCTGATTTTCAGCTGGAACCCAAATCCAGTTGCGATGCGTTAAAAACTTGTTCCATAAATCGCAGTAAAAATTCTGAATAACGATACACATAACAAAGATTAATTATGATAAAATAAATTAGGCATTTCTATATATACAGGACAGTAGGATAACATATGTCATGGCAGAACCACTGCCATATGCTACAAAAAAAAAACCAACAACAAACTTTGTTCATTATGTGCTAATGGGGTCATGACATTCGCTCACGACAACACTTTAATCAAGTTTCAAATTGAAATATTTACTTAACAGTCTATATTTATATTAACGTCTCCCCTTATTTTAAACGTATTGAACTATTTTAATTCCTTAAGTTTATTCCCGTATAAATAAGAAAGACTATACACAAATACTAGGCTGTTACCGCGACTTTGTTCGCATGGCATTAAAATTTATATTTCTTGTAATGTCCTTATCTCTATACCGCTGACTACATGTATGTAAAATTTTATGACGATCAGTTGAATAGTTAAGTCTTGAATAACTAATAAACAAACAAACAGTTATACATAAAAAGAATGTAAATTTAATGTGTCTGTAATTTTTAGATTTATACGAAAAAAAAATATATTGCAATTGAATAAGGATAAGTAATAAAATTGATTTACATAATTTTTTGGATATCTACGTGTCTGTTTGTTTGTGCACGCATCACTGTCGAAGTCCAACGTTTATGGTAAAACGTCACTGAGGAGATCATAAAACGTATCCCCAAGTAACATTCAGTATTTGTTTCATTAAAATCACTCTGTCAAAAGTTGTTTTAATTTAAATGACGTTTTATAACTGACATAATTTAAATTATTTTAGTTCCATGATGAAGACGCAGGAACAGCTAGTTATAAAATAAATAGGAAAGTTTTGATATTTGTTACTCAATCACGCGGAAACGGTTCGATCGATTTGGAAGCCAATTGACACAGATATAGCCTCTTAGCTGGGTTTAGATAGAGTGGATTAGAACTCACATTCCAAGAGACGCGAAGTCGTACAGACTATCACTGAGCAATCATTGCTTCAAAAAATATTTACTTTGGACGAAGTCGCGGGTATTAGCTAGTACACAATATTTCCCTCAGCATCAGAAACGACGTTCAAAGCGAGTATTTATTAACAAAAATATTAAATTAAATTATGTCAAAGCCTTCAACAGAAAAACAAATCAATACAAAACTGGTGACTTTCGTGAATCAATTAAAATTAATCAAAACTCCCACCGGTGAATGGAAGTGATTGAAAGGAGTCGTAATGAGTAATTTGTTTTATTACTGTGTTCGCGACATAGTTCCTGTGGTTCTGAAAGTTAGTTTACATCCCTCGGAGAAAGTACCTTTTGCCGGATGTAATCTACCCAATATCCTTTATTGTGGCAAATGGTGTTTAAAATTTCGCGTGCAGCTTCGCTCGCGGTAATATCGTCAAACAAATCGTATGACGCAATAAAAAGTTTCAATCAAAGTTTATCCCCCTCTTTACCCCGCTTCCGATAAGTCCGTATTGATGCACACACAGCCAGAACTGTGGAACTTCTGAAGCTACGGAGGGGCATTGCCTTTTTTTTAAGCCTTAAGTGTTTTGACAGCTCTACCGAACTTTTTGGGGCGAGTGCTGAGGGCACTCAGCTCCGAGGCAGCGAGCGCAAGGGTGCCAGAATGGCCGAACCTCGGCTTGGGCTGCTGCCGGATAAATAAACAAGGACTCGCGGGTCTCACTAATCAACAGGTCCTAACTTACTAATTTAGTGGTGTTAACACGACCTTATCGGGCAAACCGCGTAAGGGCCGGGGGGGTAGTCCCTTACAGAACCGTGTACTTAACGTGTAGGTGTGCATGGATGGTATGCGGTGTGATGATGTACTTTCAGTGATGTAGAGTGTCACTGTATCGAGCGAGCAGAGTCACTCGAGAGCTCCTGTTCCGAGGATCGAACCTAGGCTCATGCGTCTGCGGAGGGAGGCGTCGGCGGGTGTGCGGGAGCAAAGTTAACTGCTCGGCCTCGGCGGCGAGGAAACGTTAAACGTGTTCTACCGTATGTACCACGGCGAGTTTTCTGAAGAGCTTTTCGATATAATCTCTTCTCCCTCGTTCCACTACTGAACCACGCGTACGCGTTGTAGCGATGATAGCGCAGTGGTAGTGTGTACGACTTCGCGTCAAGGGACGTGAGTTCGAATCCAACCACCTCCACAGGTTTAGCGTGTCTACCAACTTGGGCCGCATCGTCACTTAAGATCAGGTGAGATTATGGCCATTACACTAAGCCTAAACTATAAAAAAAGCTTCACGGTGACTGCTATTGAATCGCGAACTCAAAAGTTTGCTGACTCCGATTTATGTCACACCGTGGAGGTGTGGAACTGTTTCCGTCAGCGTGTTCCCTCCCTCCTATGACATGGAGTCCTTCATGGCATCCACGCAGGACAGCACGACAGCGGTGACTGATAGTGAATTTTGGAACAATATCAGTCACCGCTGATTTGGTTTGTACTGTACTTAACACCAGGTGCAGTGCAGTCACTATGATGCGCAACATTAAAAAAAAGGGTTTTTTCGCAAAAATTAGTACCCTATAACCGTCTCCAGGTTCCCTTTTGTCTCTATACCAAAATCCAGACGGAGAGACCGTCACCAGGCATAATGCGTACACCATTTTGGGCCACATCATCACTTAACATAACGTGAGATTATGGTGATGAATTGAAACCCCACGAAGCATGAAAAAAAGAGATGCAAGATTAAAATTTATATTCCACCGCTCAGCCGTTTGTTTGCACGCCACGACGTTATTTTACATTATTCAGTTCGCTACTTTCCACTTAACTTATGAGTTTCCTTAACCGCGATCCGATTTGCATGACATTCAGATAAAGAGCAAGCTATGTAAGACAATACACTGGCCTAGATCTCGCTCTGTAGGCATTAGCATATCAATGGATCATTCAGATGACCATATCCGTCTCGGTGTCTACTGGTTGCCTAGCGTTCGTCGTTTCGAACAACAATATGTATTACCATTTTCCCATAATTCTATTGAAGGATCAGCAGAACTATATCATTGCATCCTTAATTTATTGCCGCATCTTCGTATTATAACTTTTGTTTACCATATATTTTTTTTATAGTTAAGGTTTAGCGTAGTGGCCATAATCTCATGTGATCTTAAGTGACAATACGGCCTAAGTTGGTAGACACGCTACACCTGTGGAAGAACTGGCTCTCAAGTGCAACTGCCGGAACACACCTATTGGTATTTGACGGCAGATTTTCAATTTGAGGGCGGTTGCTAGCCAGGGGGGCATTAGAATAAACCCTACCACCATGCTATGGTTTCCTCACAATGTTTTCCTTCACTGAAAGCTCAAGCTCATTGTAGGTGGCTGGATTCGAACTCACGTCCCTTGACGCAAAGTCGTACATACTACCGCTGAAAAAAACCCATGAAAAATAATAAAAAAAAAGATTTTCATAAAATAAACCAATTGTAAAAATGTGGCATATCTCAACATTAAATCCCGAGATCAGGGCGCGTTGAAAACGTGGCGTTTTTACTAATCAGCTGTTTGATAAATATCAATGTTGTGTTTCAAATGTATGTGAGTTTGAAAGCTTTCAACACACCTCCATCATGGCATTATGTGGGCAACGAGATATGTTGTCAATTTAATACTTAGTATCATCTTATACATTTTTTTTATGTTGTGAAGCAAAGTGGCTATGCTGTACCTCGTGTTGAAAATAGAATCCAAATCAGCGAGGACTGACGATAATCTGAATTCACTGTCAGTCACTGCTGTGGCATGTTTAGATATTTCAAGCCTGTTTCCTAGGACCCTATATCGTAGGCCTAGGGGTTCTATTTTTACGCCAGCAGGGTGATTTTTCTAACAACATATCTTTAAAACGGTTGGCCTGTTGAATGAAGTGGTCCACACACGGGTAAATGTATAAAGCTCCATACTAGTTAGCATCCCCAATATTACAATGTCAAATTTTATTTAGGCGGCAATATATAACGTATAGCCCTTTTCTTTACAGTCAAACCTTTCTGTATATATATCATTCCTTTAGGTATAAAAGATTTTATAAAAAATAGTTTTTAAAGCGATGATAGCTCAGTGGTAGTGTGTACGACTTCGCGTCAAGGGAAGTGAGATCGAATCCAAGCACCTACAATGAGCTTGAGCTTTCGGTGAAGGAAGACATCGTGAGGAAACCATAGCATGGTGGTAGGGCTTTTTCTAATGCACGCCTGGGTAGCTACCACCCTCAAGTTGTAAGCCTGCCGCCAAATACCAAAAAGTGTGTTCCGGCAGCAGCACTTGAGAGCCAGTTCCTCCACAGGTTTAGCGTGTCTACCTACTTGGGCCGTATCGTCACTTAAGATCAGGTGAGATTATTTGTTTTTCAAACTGACATACGCTGTTAGCTTTGGAGGTTTTGACGGCTTCACTGAAATTTTTCGGGCGAGTGCTAAAGGCACATACCTCCGAGGCAGCGGGCGCAAGGGTGCCAGAATGGCCGAACCTCGACTTAGGATGCTGCCGAAAAATGAACAAAGATTCGGGATCCTAACTCACCAAAGGTCCTAACTTACTAATTTAGTGATCCTAAGAACGAAGTGATCCTAACAACGATACTGGATATGATTGAGTACATATGTAAAACAAATTTAATAAGCTTAGTGAAACTTCGCGTGGAACAAAATGATTTTTAGTAATTTTTACCTATTTTTGTATGTATTTTTCAATACAGCTTTGTTCCTATTGGCGGTAGTGTGTGTTTAAATAACCGAAAGCGTTTTTCAATAACTGATTTATCAACTACAAGTATATTTTTTCAAATACAACCAGTAATGGCTAAGATTGGCGCGTTCAAACAGAGAAACTTTTTCGCTTTTAACGGCGACATCGTTCACATATAGGATTACCAGATCCGAATATAAGTTTTCCTGAAAAAATCCCTGCCTTAACATTAAATTTCCTAACATTTCGTCACCAAAAGTATCTTATTTTAAACACTCGCGGGTAAGCTTGAATATGCCTGTGAGATGCGTGGTACGAGCTTCAGATCAATAGTTAGTAAGTAACCAATTAGTTGATTGCTAATTATTAGATTTTATTCGATAATAATATTTTTACTAGCTGACCCGACAGACGTCCTGTCTTAACTATGAATATTGAATTCGAATTCGTGTAATTAATTTATTAAAAATTGAAATATTCAAAATCATAGTGTTCATTATTGTAATGCTTTATGACAACTGACAGCTAGATATATAAAATTGTTATTGGCGTTAAGTTTTTAAAATTTTCTTAAATTTTCTAATATTCCAGTGAACTTCCTTATCTTTTTCTTTGATAAGAACCTTGTCCTGACGATAACTAACCCAACAAAAAAAGAATTAGCGAAATCGTTTCACCCGTTCATGCGTGATGCGATGACCAAGGGAAATAAAGATTCATTTTTATTTATCATTTATCATTTATATTATTATCATTTTTATACATAAATTTTTTGCCTTCTCGTTTTTTTTTAAATTCCCAACAATTTACAATGTTTCCTGTTTCCCTGATAGACCGTTAAAATTCCGAAGATGTCAAGAAAATTCCTGTCATCTGGTAACCCTTTGGACTAAAAATTATGTAATATTTTTGCCCAGTGTTTGTAATGCTTTTTTTAATACAACTTTGCTCCTATGGGTGAAAGCGTGAAGTTAATTACACTCTTCCATAGTGATGGCTCTATTAAATACAGAATAATTTTTGAAGTTCGTGTTCCTAAGATTTTAGGCCGTTCAAACAAGCATTTTCGCATTATATTATTAATATAGACATAAATTAGTATACACACGTTAGCGAACAACAAACTACATATCAATTAAACGCAAATCACAATTATACGCTCGCGTGTGTATAAACAGAATTACGCGTCGCAAAACATTAGAACCCACGAATCTGTGTGTATTCAGTTAACGGGAATCCACTTCCAGTGATTTGTCGCCGCCCTTTTGAATCTGCTTTGATATAGTATCTCCTATGCCGTCCATTAAGAGGGTGTGCCTAAACGTTAGTAGTTAAGAGATTTAGTTCCGACAAAGCGAGCGAGAAAATTGCGGTTCCGAGATTAAGGGCTTTACGTTTCGTTTTATATTCAGGTCTGCCGATGAACAGACTGAGTGTTTAAATTAATTATCTCATTGAGTGAATTTCGTTAGGATCGTTATTGAGTTGCCGTGAGTTGGAATATAAATTCGAAAAGTCTCATCTATGTCGCACTGTGGAGCTGTGGAACCGTTTTCCGATCTGGGTGTTTTAAGCGAAGCGTGATGTGGCATTTAGCAGGCCGGCATGACAGTTGTGACTGATGGAGGTCATTTGCCCTTACGGCGTTCATTACAGTTATTAGACTGTACTGAAACTTACCATCATGGAAGTACAGCCATAAGGCTGAGTTAGGATGAAAAAAGAAAATACCTACCTTAGATAAATAACTTATCGCACTTTAAGAAATTATTTTTGAGAACACAATGTCTTAAAAAAATCACATAATATTGTGTATGCGGAAACACATAAAGCGGCCGTTTGTTTATTTTATTGACAGTTGTAGTGAAATAGATAAAAGATTAATTATATTAGTGTGGACAAGGTAAATCAGCTAAAGACAAGATATTTTGACGTTTGAAGGAGTCTGTCGGTCAATCATTAGTGGATTAAATGGTGGATTATCTATATAAAGCTTTCAATCCTCATTTCATCCCTTTAAGTTTTATTTTTACGATAGTAAATAATAGCCCATGCCCTGATCCAAGATCCGTCCCTTATTAGTATTCTGACGAAGCAAAGCGATTGCAAAAATTGCTATATATTTGCTTCGAAAAAGAAAATCTTATTAGTTAGATAGGTTGCAGAGGCGGGTTGTCCGTATTGTAAATGATACCTACCTACAACAGAATAGAACCGCTTCAATCGCGCAGGGATATTACACCTGTAAGCGTGTTCTCTTACACTCTTGAACTGATTCTCTCTATTCCACAACAGAATGCATGCAGAGGCATGGTGGTAGGGGCTTTTTCTAATATCCGTCTGGGTAGCTACCACCCTCTAGTTGTAAACATGCCGTCAAATACCAATAGGTGTGCTCCGGCAGCTGCACTTGAGAGCCAGTTCCTCCACAGGTTTAGCGTGTCTACCAACTTGAGCCGTTTCGTCAATAAAGATCAGGTTAGATTATGGGCATAACGCTAAACCTTAAGTATAAAATAGATCCACGCAGGCGGGGCTTCGGTGTCACAGTTTTACGGTGACATCTATAACATCAAGAACCAAATAGTTTGGCTGACTCTTACTTTTGTCGCACCAAGTTCTGGAACCGTCTCCCTGTCGGCGTGTTCCTTCCTTACTATGATATTGGGTCCTTCGAAAAATGCGTGAAGATGTACTTAAGCAGGTAGTAGTTTTGACGTTCATAAGTGCCTTTTAGGGCCTAAATTGATTATAGATTTTTGATTGGATTTGATTTGAAACAGACCACTGAAACAGGCAGTTAATTTTATTGATTGGAAGTTGCGCTGATTTGGATTCTACTGTATTTAACTTTAGGTTCAGTGTAGTCACTTTACCGCGCAACGTAAAAAAAGTGTATTTTTTTTGTTATCGCATTCATATTTCATATTGGCGAAATTACCTACATAGACAGATGCTGTGAATAGAAAATACAGCCCGGATTAAATATTTCTAAGGTATGAATGATAGAATGAAATACAAACCGAACACTGTCGTAATATGTCGTAATCGCTGACTTTAAACAACAAATAACCGTGCTTGAATAGTGTGAAAAGGTGTATAAATGTTGGGAAACGAATATTCGAACCTTGAACCTTTAAACTATAAATAGTTTCTTATTGCACACTGTATCGCCTTGGGTACATTATGAAAACCACTGTATAACCTTTGTTGGAATTATGTTGAATTTGTTGATAGAATTAATGTTTTTACAATGGGTTTTTGGTTAATAAAAAATAAATAAAATGAGCACGTTCTATTCTAAACACAATGTATTATTCTTAAAAAAAAAAGTTTTTAAAGCGATGAGGGCTCAGTTGGTAGTGTGTATGGAGGTCGCGTTAAAACACGTGAGTTCAAATCGGAATCACGGAAGTTAGAAGAGGAATGAACGGTGAAGGACAACGTGAGGAAACCTTAGCATGGAGGTAGGGCTTTTTCTAAAGCTTCACAATCGGCTCGTGACCACGGCCTGTGTAACCAGGCCGAAACGTCGAACAATATATTATAAAGTAAGTCGCGTTTTAAGCCCGCATTTAATTTCTATACTATAATGTATACAATACGCGAAAGTTTAAAAAGAGTCACCGCCGTCAAGTTGAAAATCTACCGCCAAATATCTGCAGGTGTGTTCTAGCAGTTGCACCTACAATGAGCTTGAGCTTCCGGTGAAGGAAACATCGTGATGAAACCATAGCATGGTGGTAGGGCTTTTTCTAATGCCCGCCTGGGTAGCTACCACGCTCAAGTTGTAATCCTGCCGCCAAATACCAATAGGTGTGTTCCGGCAGCTGTACTTGAGAGCCAGTTTCTCCATTAGGCTTAGCGTGCCCACCAAATTAGACCGTATCGTCACTTAAGATCAGGCGAGGTTGTGGCCATAACGCTGAACCTATAAACTATAACAAAAGAGTACCAGCCTGAGAAAAACGTGCCCTACTTCGGGAACCGAAGTTGTCAAACCGTCCGATATGGTTAAGCAAAGAGTTCGTAACAAACATAACCGAGAACTGTGTCCGGTGAACTCTTAACGAGTACCAAAAATAGTTGATACTTAAAACTTAACGTAAACAAACGAGCGTAGACGCGTCAGTGTTGCCACGTGTGCGATAGGTAATATTTCTCGTTTTCAGATTAAAAAAAAACATATTAATAAATTACAAAGAATGCTTGTTAAGTTAACGATAACTTTGAACTAATGCTATACCAGAGGATAAACTATAGCACGTCTCATAACGCGAAGCGAGTAACACAATCCATTAAACCAATGAATAACCATTATAAGTTTATATTACTAAAAAGTAAAAGCTCTGTATATCGAGAAATATCGATCTTAGAGATTTAGCTTACAAGACTTTGTTATAGAAATATATTTTTTTTACAAATGTATCACTAACATTTTTCCTGTAGATTCAACCATTGATAAAATAAGAACAAAAAACAAGAAATTTCTAATAAAATTGACTTCGGTGACCTGTATTGTTGCTCTGGCATGTGTTCAAACGCAATAGATACTATTGTCAAGCGACCAATTGTGAGTAATTACTGAGTTCGAACAATATGATAATAAAGAGTGTAGCCGAGTTATAAAAGTGAAATAAAAGTGCACGTGTGTTTTAGATGGGAAACCTTCTCACACTTTGGGTACGTCCTCCTAATTAATATGAAGTGTTCAAATTTTAAGGCAATTTTTTTATATAGTACCAACAAATATTGAGTCGAGACCAACAAAAACTAGTCGTTTACATAATGATTTCTTATGTTTACGCGAATATTACTCATCGAAATAAAACTAATTTAAATGGATTCTATCGCGGTTATTTATTATTTTTGATCGAAACGTTTCGAAAGCTTTTCAGCCTTTTCAAATTTCGAAAGTAGACATTATCACATGAACTTTACTGGACAACCTACAGCTCAGTCCGTCCCGTAACTGGCTGATAAGCTTTCGAAGCGTCGGGGAAAAAATTTATAAATAACCGCGATAAAATCCGTTTAAATCAGTTTTATTTCGATGAATAGTCGTTTAAAAAAAGAACCCAAATATAGCATATTAATAAAACAACATAATCCACGATACTGAAAAATGACCGTACAACAAATTATCACGTTACAAAAATCGGGATATTTATCCGAAATAACGATTCTGGCAACACAGAGATCAGACATGTTTTCGTTTGATGAAGTGTTTGTTTAGGGATCAGATGAATTATGGGCGGTGTTAAAAATGTTGTCCGTTTGTTTGCGCGTCACGGGACCGCGCGGGTCGGAACGTAAACACGTCTACATGAGGTGCGATACGACTTGATAGGTAATTTGTTGTTTTAACACGTAAATATCGTGTACTTAAAAGTCAATCTGATTTTAGTGAAGTTAGAGATTTAACGGACGGATCAACCGGAAAGACTATAAGTATAGAGAAGTTACTTACAAACAATTCGGATATAGTCAGTTGAATGTAAGATCCAAATGAAGTAATTAATAATTGTGTCCGTAACTTCGTTTGCTTGGACTTAAGTTACGTTTAGTATAACATTCCAACTTAATTAATATGTTAAGTATAACTATTATTAACACAAACTTTTTATATACCCGATGACTCAAGGTCAATCATACTGTCATAATCTAAAGAGAAATTCAATTATACAAACTTTTAATTATTAGCTTCTATCCCGGAATTTAACTGAATAGAAATGTCATTGCACTAGAAGGGCTGTTCTGTTTAAGACTTTTCAACCACAGATGTTTTTTTTATAATTAGGTTCAGCTTTATGGCCATAATCTTACCTTGCCTTAAGTGACTATACGGCCCAAGTCGATAGACACGGTAAACCTGTGTAGGAACTAGCTCTTAAATGTAACTGCTGGAACACACTTTTTGGTATTTAGCGGCAGATTTTCAACTTTACCACCACCACGCGTATGACTTGCCCTTTGCTTTGCATAAACAGCCTAGCTGAGCTCGCGACTTCGTTCGCATGGACCTAAAAAACAATGAATAGATTTTTCCCCTGTTTTCGTGAACTTTTTTCAACACAGCTTTGCTCATATTGATGTTAAAAGCCTAAACCCTTTGTAAATGATTGCGCTACCAAATACATAAAGAATTTTCGAAACACGCAAGCACGTAGAAACAAACAAAAAAACTTTTCGGGTGCCTAATAATAATATAGATTAACTTAAACAACTTGATTTTTTATTATTATAGTTCATTTTTAGGTAGGTGAATTGTATTTTTATTTAATTTATTTATCTTATTCCTATCAAATACTCGTAGTAATAAAATGTATCCTTAGTGAGTGTAGTTTATACAAGGAATATGCTTGCTTAAAATCAAGTCAATCGGATTAACTTGATAAGTATCTGTGACAAAAATTAGTCGAGGATAAGTAGCCATATTCAATCCCGAACGACGCTGTATTTATGTATCAATCGATATATAGTGTGGTTCCAGTTTAAATTAATTCCAAAACTATTCTCGCTTAAATTACAGGAATATGATATCGAAACCGTAATTTGATATAAGTCTTTGTTATTTTATATGTTGTATAATAAAATTGATCTATTTCATTCATTCACGTTGCCTTGGGCCATAACCGTGAAGTTTCACTAAGTGAAAATTAAATATGTTCAAATGTTTCCTCATTGTATAATCTACTTCCTGAATATAAGCCCTTTGGACACACTGTATTGTGTTGTATTTTATAATTCACTTGCTAAACTACACCAAAATAAAGCGACGATAGCTCAGTGGTAGTGTGTACGACTTCGTGACAAGGGACGTGAGTTCGAATCCAACCACCTACAATGAGCTTGAGCTTTCGGTGAAGGAAAACATCGGGACGAAACCATACCATGATGGTAGGACTTTTTCTAATGCCTTCCTGGCTAGCAACCACTCTCAAGTTGAAAATCAGCCGCCAAATAATAATATGTGTGTTCCGGCAGCTGCACTTGAGAGCCAAGCCCTCCACAGGTTTAGCGTGTCTGTATCGTCACTTAAGATCAAGTGAGATAATGGCTATTACACTTAGCTCTTATTTAAAAAAAATGTATTCAATAATTTATGCCCATTTTCGAAACTCTTTTCAATACTGCTTTACTCCTATTAGCGGTAGCGTTATGTTATCTAACCTTAAACCTCTCTCAATACTTGGTCTATAAAATACAAAAATTATTTGTAAAATCTGACCGGTAGTCCCTACTTTCCGACGCCCATTAACACTCACCTTTACTAGTCATATTTCTCTCCCTGCCCAGATAAATTTGGTAGGAGTCTGGTAGTGCAGCTCTAGATATATGTTCCGGTACAGAACTTACCGCAGTCCTACAGTACAAGTTATGTTAGAAGGTTCGATAGCAGTGCTCTAAAGAGATCTGTAGTTGTAGAATAGAGTGAATAGAAGAAGCGAATAGAGTGCGGTCCGGACACGTGCCTCTCAACAGTTTTTCATTTCTTATGAGGAAAAGTGTCTCACCCAACTGCATAACGTGTGGATACAACACTTGAAATACTTGTTGAGGGAATGTGAACGGAAACGAGCTCAACGATCATTAATCATAAACCATAAACCAGAGCTGAATGTAATGGACCAGGGCATGTTCCATAAAATCTTGGTTGCGCCTGAAAGTGATGAAGCCAAGAGTCTACGGAGTTTTGTGATTAGTTCTAAGCAGTTTTTGGACATACTTGAATGTAATCACATTTTGTAAATAGTGTAAGGTCAGGGTACTAAGGGACTGACATGTCTTTTTTGGACCGAAGCCGCTAAAATAAATAACGAAATATAAAATATATAGCCATTCCAATTCAGGCATGTAGGAGCTCCTAGTATCTTTATTTTGTCGGATTTTTTTTTGGTTTTTCCAAGATAAAAGTAAATAAACGACTTTACATTTGAACTTGGTATTTCAGTTTAGTACCAATCGAGTTCCATTGGTCCCCCATAGACTGTTCAGACAAACCGGAAAGAGAGACGTTAAATGAATTTTAGGTATTTAAAAGGTAGTGCGTTTGATAAGTTTGACCTGTGTGGAAGGATGTCTACCAACTAGCTTCACTATTTTTAATGTTTATTTCTGCCTACTCTATAATCTGAAAGCGCGATGAAGGTATATATATTTTAATACTACTTATTATTTAACTGACATAACGTGTTAGATGTAACCTTGTTGCGTCGCGTTCGGTATGCTAACGAGGAATACAAGGTTGATACGCTGAGAAAGGCAATTATCTTTCTAACCGTATTACACCGCTTATGTATTATATTATAATTGATTACACCGAACTAGTTTAATAATATTGTTAACTACTATGCTAATATAATAAGTCAGGTGAATAAACATTTACTATTACAAAATAACCATGGTCATAACATGGATTATTGTACTGGAAAATTTTAGTTTGCATCCCGTATCTCTGCGAAACCCTTTCATTTTAAGGTATTATAACTACCTTATTTGTTAATCCAAGGTATTAGTTATCACTGTGTCTGGTTTTATTGTAATCTGCACATTAGTTTCACAGTTATACTTGTATAGGTGGACGGACAGACATTCAAAATTCATTAAAATATATATATATCTTCCTACGATTATAATTTCAAGAATCTATCTAATGTAACGATTAGATTCAGTTTTAGTTTTACTATATGTATAGATTAGAACCTACAACCAGCATATTATTACCAGAGATAAAGTACACCTAATCTCAGAACGTACATTTGTGGATCATAGAAAAAAATTCTTGTGTGAGATTTGAACCTATAATATTCAGCGCGGTGGTAGCGTCAAGGCAACCATGAAGCCATACCGTACATACAATCTAGTGATAATGATACTTTTTAAAAAAGATTGATCCTTGAATCAATTTGATCGAAATCAAATGAATCGAATCATAAAAAATCGAAATACGAAAGAACAATTAAACAAATATAGATTTTTATTCAGATTCTCTTTTTGTGCTTATATTTACAATATAAAAACAATAATAGAAAACATAAAGAACACCAGAATAATCGATTTTATATATGACAAAAGCTGTCATGTCTATACATATATGTTTGGGTAAGACATTAAAATCATTTAATTGTAAGTCATGATTTATCAACCCACATTTAACGATATAAAATCTATTTTAAGGGTGATATATCGATTCACCGAATCGATTTGAAAAATCAATTCTTTTACCAAGGAAAAAACCATTCTTCGTTTAATCGATCTCAAATAGTCATCCCTAATACAGTCATATATTTTGTAAAGCCCGAATCATTACATATTGCGAATCAGAAATTTCGGCAAAACGTAATCTCTCGGCATAAGGCTAGCGATATGATAAAAATATTAACATCAGCAGTGATATTACATCAGACGCGTCGGATAATAAAATTCAAGGTGTCGATAACAGAGACTAGGTGATGATTTCTTAGGTTTACGCGAATATTATTCATTGAAATAAAATTAATTTAAACGGATTTTATCGCGATTATTTATTAAATTTTGATCCCGACGTTTCGAAAGCTTTTCAGCCTTCGTGGTCACGGGGCGGACTGAGGTGTAGGTTGTCCAGAAAAGTTTATGTTACTGTGTCTACCTTCAATTTAATTTAAAAAAAAAAATTAAAATTAAAATTAAATTGAAGGTAGACGCAGTAACATAAACTTTTCTGGACAACCTACACCTCAGTCCGCCCCGTGACCACGAAGGCTGAAAAGCTTTCGAAACGTCGGGATCAAAATTTAATAAATAATCGCGATAAAATCCGTTTAAATTAGTTTTATTTCAGAGACTAGGTGTATAGTGAAAGCTGTCCATCGTTTCTGGCAACACGGGAGTTCGTAGTGTCGCCGTGGTGCGTCTTAGTTGGTAGTGTTGGGTGATTAGCATCCGATGAATCGACACATGCCACTCACGCGTTTGACCTGAGCCCGAGTAATGCGATTGCGCGCTGCGTTGAGGAAGTCCGTTAAAACTGGGATTTTACAGACCATGTTAACAAAAAAAAAAAAACAAAAATGTCCACAACAAAAACCTAAGAAAGTTATAAGAAGTGACATCGGTATTAATCATAGACTAACTGATCCGGTGAACTTTGTATTACCTACAATGGTTATTCCTTAGTTTTGTTGAAAATCCAAAACGGTTTGACCAACCTACATTTTTTTTTGTAACATTTTAATTAGCCACATCAATCGTATTCGGTTATTTTGCACGGTAGTAGGGCTTTTTCTAACGCCAGACTGGTTAGCTACCACCCTCAAGATGAAAATCTGCCGCCGAATACCTATAGGTTTGTGCCGGAAGTTGCACTTGAGAACCAACCTCTTCACTAGGTTTAGCGTATGCACTATCTTAGGCCGCATAAAAACAATAAAAAAACTGTACTAAAAAAATATATAAAACTAATTAATAAAATGAACACGTTTTCACCATATCTATTTATATATATAAATGAATCGCCGAAATGTATGTATGCACTCTACCAAATTGGATAATTCGTTTTTAGGTACTTTCGGTAAGATTGTGGCCAAAACACGAAATTTTTACCAAAAAAAAAAACCAACCATACAACTTAAATTCATTACGGTCCATAGAACTTACTATATTTTGCAATTTGCATGTATGATATGTATAAACCTTCCTCTTTAATAATTCTATCTATTACTGAAAACTGTATTAAAATCTGTTGAGTGATTAAAAAGATCTAAGCGTACAAATAGCGGGAGCGACTTTATTTTATACACAACTAGATGTGACCCGCGGCTTCGCCTGCTTTAATATAGCTTTTGTCAAACATTGCATGACGCAATAAAATGTTTCTTACAATGTTTATGTCTCTCCTTATCTCACTTCCAATAAGGTTATCTAAGGTAATCAAGATACAAGGTTTTATATAAAACAAATTAAAACATTAACTTCTTGTAAGGCTGTATTGTTGATTTATCTTCTTTTTTGCAGTTGGTTTTGCAGCATAATGTACTTACTACCAAGTGTAGTGGAGTTACTTTATAGTATTACTATAAAAAATCAGATGTCCCACAATATCTCCCTAACAAGTATCATACATTACCAGCTAGTATGTACAAAACCACAGGTGCAAAATCTACAAACCGAACGCATCAAACATCTGCGTTGTTTTTACCGTTCATTGTACCAATGATACATACTCTGGTAATGTACTTCGGACATACAATTTTGAACTTTAATATCAATGCTTTGAGGCAATACGAAACCTGTTATTGAACGAAGTAGGAGTGACAGATGCCACGATAAATGCAAATTGAGAATATCTCATAATGTTTCTCTATAAAAGGGTTAATTATGGTTAAAATTAATTAACAAATTTTTCTTGATTCCAGTAATTTGGACGTGAAATATTTGCTGACGGTCCTTGGCTATAATATCGACACGCTTTCCGTGATGGCTAAGGGCAAATCGCTCGTTTATAACGTCATGCCCTTCTAAGCCACTCTCCACTCCTTGCATATGTATGAAATATACTGAATAATATATTTCTCATGAATATACATATAATAAAGTCGACAGAGTGGCAACCCTAATTACACATTCAATTAAAAAGCGTTCTATGTACACTTCAAAAATCGTTTAGCGTTAATTATAAATGTATTAATTAGTAATTTTGTTTTCAAATTAATGGAATAAATTAATGTTTAAAATCGGTTCCACACAGGCTTGTAGTATCGCAGATTCGCAAGCACCGTCGCGCCTATAGAAGGTGTACGTCTGGAGGTACCATTACAAGAGATGGGAATCACACCGATATTTATATAAAACATTAACTTATCGATATTCTTAACACGATATATATATTCGATTTTACCAGTTATCTTAATCTATAATAATATTATAAAGAGCAAAGATTTGTAAGAGTGAAAAGTGAAGAGAGTGTAAAAGTGTAACAAACAAACTCACTTTCGCATTAATAATACTAGTAAGGATTCTATCGTATCCACAAAGAGCCAGCGGACGTCATGTCTATTCTCAATAATATACGACAATATATGAAGGTTACATACGTGTAGACATATTTTCTATGGCATGACATAACACTTTTC
Source organism: Actias luna (assembly GCA_039707435.1). Lineage (NCBI taxonomy): Eukaryota > Metazoa > Arthropoda > Insecta > Lepidoptera > Saturniidae > Actias > Actias luna. The sequence continues at coordinate 14,329,510 of JAZHAC010000030.1, forward strand.
GAATTATTTTGAAGTCTGATATATTTTTTTTTAATTACGGTCCCCCCTATTCGGAATTATCGAATCTTCGGTTTAATCATATCGATATAAATAGCGATAGTGTTCCGACGATGTTATTTATATGTTTTAAGTTGTAACTTTGTTAGCTTTCTCCGGACGCGAAGTTATCTGTTCTCATCACCTTCCCAGGACGCCACGGCGCGCCGTTGCTTCCTTATCCGCGATAGCACCGACCGTGGGAAAGCACCTTAATGTGTGAGTTGTTTTTATTAATTACAAAATCGTCGAATATTTATTTTTTCAAGTGAAACTTGCGATACAGACTAGAATTGAGAGTGAAACTTCAAGGACGCATCAAATTTAGGCGTTTATCATACTAATATTATCTATCTTTGTAATAAAAAATATATACCTTAGTTAATATAAAAGGAACAAAAAATAGGACTTGAAAATAATTAATTATTCACTCACCAATAATATACTCGTACTAATTATAATGATGTTAATAAAAAACGTAAACCAAATACCTGAAACAAAAACACAGTAAAGCTACATTTATGAAATATTAGAGAACAAATTAATATAAATCTATACTAATATTATAAAGAGGAAATACTTGTATTTTCGTTATAACGAATAAACTCAAAAACTACTGGTTTAAAGATTACTATTCACGTTTGACACAGGGAAAATGCAAACTAAACCAAATGCAATTATAAAAAAAAATACATAACAACCCTACACAAGTAGATATGCGTGTATTGAAACTCACAAGAAATTATGCCCTAATTAAAATCGACATAATCAGCTTTAGTCTAAGCTCAACAATTACTTTTTAACAATGTTCACGACAAAGAGCCCGGGGTGTCGGCAGAAGTTTGTGATTCTATTACGTTCCCCCTTAGATGCGCCGCATAGGTAAGTAAACAGTAGGGACCGTTTTTCTCAGTTTTATAAATTACAATCTGTGCTCGTGACTTCGTTCGCGTGGAACTATACATTATTTAATCATTTCTGCTCGTTTTTGTAACTTTTCGATACTGCTTTTCTTCTATTGGTGGTAGCGTGATGTTAAGGAACGGGAATGAGGGGATTTTTTTTAAAAACGTTACGATGTGTTACAAGGGCTGAAGCGGTCTTCGAACAACGCGTCACGTAACATTTGTTATTTTTATTTAAATAAAAAATTCGCAATTAAAAATTTCCAAGTTCGCAACTATTTTCGTTTATATTTAACGGAGAATTCCACGACAATTTGTAATCGCTTCGCATAAAGATAAACAAGTTATTTTATTTAAGAGCTTATTAATAAAAAAGGTTAATCATAATTATGGTAAAAATGTTTTTGGTAAAAATGTTTACATGGCTGTTACGTCATGTAAGAGGAAGGGGAGGGAAGGGGGTGTATATAAAATTTTACATCTCTGCTTCAAATGTCTTCAGATGTCTGCTCAGACAGATAAGATAAGATAGATAAGTTTTGTTCACGCTTCTGGGATGAGAGTTGTTGAAGCGATTATATTTAATTTCGGTGGCTTTATGTGAGATATTTTTTTGTAATTGCTGACAAATTGATTGAATTTATAAACGATAACTAAGAACATGTATTCTACGTCTATCTATCTACCACAAAAAACTCCCTAAAAAGTTATAACAAGAAAACCACGATTTTCTTAAAGCTGTTAAACTATATTTGAAGATCAGAACAACAGTAGGAATTTTTATTGACGTTAGGAATTGACACTGGCAAATGTGTTTGCCGTGTTAAAACAAAAAAGGGGAACGAACTTCTTTTAACACTAAACAGTTATGCTAGCAGTTGATTCTACGCCCATAAAGAAAACGATTTTGCGTGCAAATGACCAGCAAATTTAGCAGTCTTTGTACACAAAAATGGACAAGCACACGATACTAGTAGTGAAGCGATGATAGCTCAGTGGTAGTGTGTACTACTTCGCGTCAAGGAACGTTAGTTCGAATCCAATCCACATACAATGAGCTTGAGCTTTCGCTAAAAGAAAACATCATGACAAAACAACAGCATGGTGGTAGGGCTTTTTCTGACGCCTGCCTGGCTAGCTACCGTTCAAGTTGAAAATCTGCCGACAAATATCAATAGGTGTATTCCGGCAGTTGCACTTGAGAGCCAGTTCCTCCACAGGTTTATCGTTTCTACCAACTTGGACCGTATCGTTACTAAAGATCAGGTAAGATTATGGCCATAACGTTAAAAAGCTCAACTCTACAAAAAAAAAGAAGCAATCAGAATGTTTTTAAATACATAGTGCTCTATGACATAACGTTTGCGACAAAATTCATCGGTGACGAACAAAATACATAATTATAGCACGCGCTAAATTTATTTTTACCGAGTGACAGACTTAGGAATGTCATTCCCGCATTCCACGATCGCATAGTCTAAATAATGTCTCGTCTCAAAGTACATCGAGAAAAGTAATTGTAAACTCTCATTCTATTACTAATAATGTTTTTGAAGCAAGGGTAGTTCCGGGGTGGCATACGAATGCTATGGCAACTGCAAACATCGAGATGAAAGTTATGGCGCCTATTAAATGTATATTAATATTACAAAGCGGAATGTTTGTTTGATCGCGATAATGATAAGAACTAACAGTCGGATTTCAAACGTACATTTAGTACAGATAAATCAATGAGGATAGCTTTGGACTATGTATCATCACGCTATCACGAATAGGAGCAAAGCTGTATTGAAAAAGTTACACAAACTGGTAAAAAGGCTTAAATACAATTTTAGTTCTATACGAGCGAAATCGCAGGTACAGCTATCTATTTATTTATTTACAAAGGCAGAGCTAACAGTGCGTATATTATAAATTCACTAACATCCTTTCCACTGTCTAACTATGATATGCGAATCATTTATAGGCGCTTACTACATTAATAAAGTACAAACAATCACAATCAAGCATCATATGGGTAGCTAGTTGATAATGAGATGAATCATTAAAAAAATACTGTATATGATTAATGATGCTATTATTATCGGAATGTTATGTTATTTATGACAAATATCCTCTATCAGAAGTCCCTAATAATTCAATTATTAAATCGTTATGATTTGTCATTATGCATTAGACTGATCAACAATTGTGTAAATTATTGTATATATATATATATATATATATAGCTTTTGTATTTTTATACTTTATAGATTTAGCGTTACGGGACCAATATCAACTGATGTTAAGTGACAATGTGGCCTAAGTGATGGTCACGTTAAGTCTACCGGAAGGACTGATTCTCAAGTGCAACTGCCGAAACACACCTATAGGTAGTCGGCTGGAGATTTTCAACTTAAGGGAATCGGTTGCCAGGCGGGTATTAGAAAAAAGCCCTACCACCATGTTATGGTTACATATGTATCCTTCACCGTAAGCTCAAGCTCATTGTAGATGAATTCCAACCCATAACCGAAGCAAACAAACAAACTTTTCCGCTTTATATTATTAACTAGTTGTGTCAGCGACTTCGTTCGCGTCGAACTTGAAATTGTTTTATAATTTTTGCCCATTTTTATAACTTTTTTCAATACGGCTCTGCTCCTATTGGAGGTAGAGTAATGTTTAATCGCTTCAAGCCAACCTCAATGATTGTTCTTTCAAATACAAAAATCATTTTGAAATCCGACTAGTAGTTTCTAAGATTATCGCGTTCAAACAATCAAACAAACATTTCCAATATTAATATAGATAGCGCAAGAATATGAGTGAGAAAAGTTGAAGTTTTTTTCCGTACAAATACGATATAAAGGCACCTCAGTTCCGCTACAAAAATCTATGTTGCTATACTGCAAATATCTATACATCGGTATCCGGCAACTAGTAAACTTGTTACACAGTAAGTATCCAGACTGCAAGAGAATGGGAGCGGTCTGTTTAAACTCTGCGTCAAGTTAGCTGTCTGTCGAGTTCACTAAGTATCGAAACTTTTAATATAATGAGCAAACGAAATTACTTAAATATGTATTTGATAATTAATCCTTACTTATATTTTAAATGCGAAAGTGAGCATGTTTGTTTGTTGTTACGCTTTCACGCCTAAACCGCTGAATAGATTATGATGAATTTTGGCATAGAGGTCGATGAGTCCCTGGAGACGGTGATCGGCTACTTTTTCTCGTGAGAAACTTAAGTGGGGTCAAGAGCGGGTTACACTTTGTATGAAACTTTTTACAGCGTCATCCGATCTGTTTGACGCGAGGAAAGCCGCACGTAAAATCTAGTATTATGTATATTTAGAAGCCATGATGACTGAGTTGAAACGCTGGTTGGAGTTCTTGCGCTGAACCTTAGCTTTCGGTGAAGGAAATACGTAGCGGTGAAATCATAACACGGTGGTAGAAGCTTTTTCTAATCCCCACCTGGATACCACAGTCAAGTGGAAAATCTGCCGCCAAATACTGTAGCTTACTATAGGATTTGAGAACCGGCCCCTTCACTAGGCTTAACATCTCCACCATCTGGAGCCACGTCTTCACTTAACATCAGTTGAGATTGCTGCCATAACGCTAACCTATAATCTAAAAAAAGGTTCTATCGAAAAATAAACCAGTCGGTTAGTTACAGTTAGGTTGATTGTGCGGTTTAAGTGGTCACCTGGCCGCTGCCAGCGTGCTGAACGCTGTAGGTTCGAATCTCACACGAGATATTTATTTTGTATGTTTCTAAACAACAAACGATATATTATTAAATGCTACGTCTACCGCTTATTGGCTTGAAGACATAATGATAACATAAAAATAATAATATTACCTACTTTTAATTAATGAAATGATTCAAATACAAAAAATAAGTATACTTTGCATTTATAAAAGCTGTTGTATTGATCTTACACTGTTGGTGTAATGACTGAGTAAGAAGTTGGTTATTTGATTAAATGTTATCCTGGGTAGTAGAGCGACTGGGTGAGGCAGTTGAGTTAAGAACGTTCGAGAGTACAGACGTCTTATGGAAATATACTATCATTTACTCTGTAACGAGCTATAAAATATATCGATTGTGGAACGAAACCCTTGAGTATGATTCGACGCAACCTCCATGGACTGTAACAATATTGTTTTTAACGTGATATGAACAACAGTTGTTGTAATCTAATCAATGTATGTCGACCAAAAGTTTTTGATACTATTATTTATTTATTTATTTATTTGTTATACTTGTATATACAACCTGTATACAAGGCAGACTTAATGCATATGCCATTTTCTACCTGGCAACCTTAGGGTAGAGAAGAGATGATGCATGTAGGTGGAATAGAGAAAAAAAAAATACCTGTTCAATAATAAAATATAGCTAAAATATATATCTTCTATAAATATAATAAAAATTTAAATTTAACGCGTCTGTAGTTTTCTGATTTATGTGAAAAAAATATTGCAACTGACTAAGAATAAGTAATAAAATACATTTACATATTTTTTGGAAATGTCTGTCTGTCTGTTTGTGCACGCATCACTGTTAAACTAACTAAGGTAATCATAAAATGTATCCTCGAGTAACGTTTACTCTTTGTTTAATTAAAATCGGTTAACTCTAGTAAAAGTTACTGTATTTTGAATGACGGTGTGTGATTAAATAATTTTAGTTAGTATTTGATGCTTGATACATTATTTATACAACACATAATATGATAATGTACTATAATAAATGTATATTTTGAATACCGCTATATTTATTTATACTTATACATTACCATAATTTATCAGAATTTTATTATATAGTTAAAGGTTATTTTACCAATATTAAACATTCATAATTAAAATGTATATAAAATAGCACGAATTTTACGTTCTTAATTAACTTAAGAATCCGTTTAAGAATAATATATATTTAAAACTTAATTAGCACATCTGTTTGAATCAACATCTGCACTGTTTTTATGGATTCAAATTTAAAATACACAGTTTTATAGCTTTTTCTACAGTAAATAATATGACCACATTGATTTTTTGGTATGCAGTTTGGTATCCTCGTGGTGCATCACCTTTAGTTCCGTCTTGCTCTGCAGATGGATATATTTTGAAGCGATGACAGCTCAGTCGGTAGTTGTGTACGAACGCCGCGTCAAGGCTCGTGAGTTCGAATCCACATATGGCCACAATCTCACCTGGTGTTGAGTGACGATGTGGCCCAGGGTAGTCGACAAAATAGACCTAGTGGAAACGGACTGACTGTTAAAAGCAACTGCCGGAACACACCTATAGGTATATGGCGGTAGATTTTCAACTTAAGGGTGCTAGCTAGCCAGGCGGATATTAGAAAAAGCCCTACCACCATGTTATGGCTTCATCACGATGTTTTCCTTAACCGAAAGCAGGCACTCGAATCGAGCTAACAATATCATCAAATACCTATTCAAAAGCCGTACTGTCAGACACCAGATGCAGATTCCACCCCCCTTTACTAATGTAAACACAGGTTTCTTCGACAAGGAGATTCTGTGATTACGGGTAATTTTCTTAGGTTATCCCTTCGCCATTGAGGAAATGCACAGGTATTTGGTGATCGAATGTGACCAGCGCATATCAGGGTTTCTCCGTTGATTTGTAAGGATCTGCCGTATCAGGCTGGTGAGGTAGGTGACGCCGGAAAGACTTCAACTCCGCACGGCCATTCCCACCAACGGTTAATACACGTATGGCAACACAGGAAATTCAAGTGTCGCCGTGGTGCGTTTCAGTGGGCGCGTTAGTGAAAACAAAAGATTTTGTTTAACCAATACGAAAGAAATAAATAAATAAATTTTGTCACGAACTCGGACGAAAAAAGATATCATCGAGAGGAAACTATGAGTAAACAAGACAGTGACCTAAATCTCGGATAAAATAAAAAAAACATGTTTTCAGTTTAGTCTAGATCGAGGCGGAGTCGCATTGTGGAAACGGTTCTGTCTGATTAGGAACGAGGTTAATATCATGCGGGTGGCACTTCGTAAAAAACAAGTATATTCAGATTACATAGATAAATAGACATACATTGTGTTTTTTTTTTTTATAGTTTAGCGTTATGGCCATAATCTCACCTGATCTCATGTGACGATACGGCCCGAGTCGGTGGACACGCTGAACCTGTGAAAGGGGCTGGATCTTAAGTGCAACTTCCGGAACACGCCTATTGATATTTGGCGGCAGATTTTCAACTTGAGGGTGGTAGATAGCCAGACGGAAAATAGAAAGAGCCCTACTACCTTGTGGTTTCAAGTTCACGCTCATGGTAGGTGCGTGCGTACATACTACCAACTGAGCAATTATCGCTTCATTTGGATAGATTATGTACACAGTTGTATGTGTATGATAGGTATGAATGGTGAGATGACAACTGACAGTGGAGAATGGAAGAGAGAAACGAAAGAAAGAAAAGGAAATTCCATGGAAGAAAGTATTATATTAGATAGTAAGACCACAACGCTATCAGGTATCTGAGCTATAATAAGAAAATGCAAGATACCTACTCGATCATAAGTGTGACAGTAGATAAACTGTCCACCGACACACGACCGATGTGTCTTTGTTACTGATATCAAATGACAGATCACGTCCCATATAAGATATGCGAATTATATAACTGGCACACGTCTAGAACCTTCCACAGCATGTGTTGTATGAGATAAACGGTGTTTTGAAAAGGCTGTAAATAAAATAGTTTTCCGAACTTCTCTCGATACGCCGGACTATGTAAGGAATTTGCAAGCTTCGGCGGAACAGAAACACCTTCAGAGATCCGCTAAACATAACGACGACCCCGCATTCCTAACTATTACCAGTGACTGGAGGAAAGCTTTTTTTTTTTTTATAGTTGAGATTTTAGCGTTATGGCCATAATCTCAACTGATCTTAAGTGACGATACGGCCCTAATTGGTAGGCACGCTACACCTGTGGAGGAACTGGCTCTCAAATGCAGCTGCCGGAACACACCTATTGGTATTTGGCGGCAGGTTTTTAACTCGAGGGTGGTTGCTAGCCAGGCGGGCATTGGAAAAAGCCCTACTACCATGCTATGGTTTCCTCACGATGTTTTCCTTCACCGAAAGCTCACTCACTGTAGGTGCTTGGATTCGAACTAACATCGCTTGACGTGAAGTCGTACATACTACCACTGAGCTATCATCGCTTTAGCTTCGCACAGCTTCGAGTCTTCGGTAGTTCAGATGGATGATAGCTCAGTTGGTAGCGTGAACGGAGACAGTGTCGATGGACGTGATTTAGAATCCCTGTAATGAGCTTGAACTTCCGGTAAAGGAAAAACATCGTGAAGAAACCAAAGTATGGTCGTAAGGCTTTTTCTAATGCCCATCTGATAGCTACCACCCTCTGATTGAAAATCGTCCGCCAAATACTTTTAGATGTATTCCGGCAGTTGCTATTGAGAGCCGGTTCCTATACTGGGCTTAGCATGTCAACTATTTTAAGCCACATTGTCGATTACCATCAGGTGAGATTGTAGCCATAACGCTCGGCTATATCAAAGTATTCATTTGTATAATTGACAAATAACCTTAAACAGCAAACTTGTAGTATTTATTTAAATTTTAAATATAAATGGAATACAATAAATCATAAATTTAGAATGTTTTACAAGGTAAACGATCAACTTCGCGCATGACCGTTAGTAACCCAAAGCACAAATTCATTTTACTATTCGATTTGTTCTGCCTTAAATCCATTCAAAAGTACCTTTCACGGAGGCAACACTGTTGTTTCTTTACCCTCGCATTTTGTAATATAATCTGTGACAATTCGGCCGTAATATCGCTGTGAGGTGATAACAAAAAAGAAATAAAAAAATTACAACGTGTTGCAGCAAGACGATTTCTTACACCAATACTGAGTGTATGTCAACAGCTTCTATATCTATTCGCATAAAGGTTAGAATTGCTTAATCAATTTGCTAATATATTTTTGTATTAACTAATATATATTTGAAACGTTTCGTAAGTTTGTACGACGTTATTTTATCGAACTGCCTCTTAACATTCAATTGAAACGGACAAACATTCAATTAATTATTATTGGTTTATTTGACCCAATAACCAATAGTTTTGTTTTATTAATGTCAACAAATTTCTTTACAGAGTTCTGAGAATGTGAGGCCAATGTTTTTTTTTTGTGACGCCTGTAAAATACCAGTCCCCAGTGATGTTTTATGTTTTTTATTTCGTGGTAATTCGCTTACACACGATTACACCAATGTCACATAGAGAATTAAGATTTATATTCCAATTGGTTCAGTAACCGAACCACTTTAAGTCAAATTCACTAATATTACATTTAATGATGAAATGTATATTAACCCATTCCTCCCCACTGTCATATTTTTAGTACACTATTTTCAAAATTTCTTTTCACGTATTAGGACTTATATTTTTATTATTTCAACATTTTTAAAGAAAATAATTTATTTTATTAGAAAAATAGTGTAAAATAAATAAAAGTCCTAATACGTAAAAATAAATTTTGAAAATAGTATCCTAATAATATGACAGTAGGAAGGAATGGGTTAATATTACAAAGCGCAAAATAATGTGTTTTTTTGTTTGTTTTAACGCGCTATACTTGGGGACTACCGGACGGATTTCAATAATACCATTTGTACTTGATAGACCAACCATCGAGAAAGACGTTAGGCTATTTAACATCACGCTACCACCAATAAGAGGAAAGCTGTATTAGGAAAGGTTACAGAAATGGGCAAAAATTATTGAATAAAATTTTAGTTCCACGCGTACGAAGTCGCACGCGCAACTAGTAATTTATGTCTAAGAATTCAAACAGAAACCACAATAAGACAGATTAAGCTAACTATATATAATTAGTGAATTCACACTTTTACCGGTATCTCAAGAGATGTAATGTTTCTAATCTATTTCTCGACACGCGCCTGTGTTACTAATAATCTATGCAGGAGCTGTCAGAGTTTTAAACTGACAGATGTCAATAATGACTGTATATGGGGATTATTCAGAAAATTCGCGTATCGTATGTCGTATTTAAAAGCAATGGTAGTAAGAATGAGCTCGAGCCTTTCGGTGAAGGGAAACATGGGATGAAACCATAGCGTGGTAATAGAGCTTTTTTTCTAATGCCTGCTTGGCCAGCTGCCGCATTCAAATCGAGAATCTACCCTCAAACACCTATAGGTGTGTTCCGGCACTTGAGTCACATTATAGTCCACATCGTGTCTCAGCATCAGTCAAGATTGTGGCCATTTTTTTTTATACATTATGTTTAGCCTTATGGCCATAATCTCACCTGATCTTAAGTGACGATACGGCCCAAGTTGGTAGACGCGCTAAACCTGTGCAGGAACTGGCTCTCAAGTGCAGCTTCCGGAACACACCTATTGGTATTTGGCGGCAGTTGGTGGTAACTTGAGGGTGGTAGCTAGCCAGGCGGGCATTAGAAAAAGCCTTACCACCATGCTATGGTTTCCTCACGATGTTTTCCTTCACCGAAAGCTCTAGCTCATTGTAGGTGCTTGGATTCGAACTCACGTCCCTTGACGCGAAGTCGTACACACTACCACTGAGCTATCATCGCTTCAAAACGCCATAACGTTAAATAAAACCTTAACTATGAATTATTATTCAAGTTATCGCGAACGAAGTCGCGGGATCAGCTAGTGTACAGTAAAATTACAAGGTTTATCAATGGCGCCTTTGTTGGTGTCGAGTTACGAAATGAATTCGTGTTATTTATTCTTTTTTTTTTCATTTAACTCCGTGAACATTTCCGTTTCCTACGGTAAAAGTAAGTTTGAACGTCGCCGATCCGCTGTGAATTTGTGACGGGCTTTTTTATTCATTTATTTTTAACTGATAACAACGTTTTGTTGATATATTTTTATGGTTTGTTTCATAATGAAACTACAATAATTTATGTTCTCTCGTTTCGATGTGATTTTTAATGGTAATATAACTTTGTGATTGTGAAACATAGAATACTAGCTTTTAGACGCGTTTTCAAATATTTATTCACCAAAGTTTAAGACAAGTTAGACGACGAAATCACAATTTCAACATAATCTGTTGAGCGGTTTAGGCGTGAATGCGTAACAAACAAACAAACACACATTCGTATTTTTAATAATATTAGTAAACCTTAAATTAGTAATTTCTTGTAAGGATATGGGTCTAACGTTCACCGCGAAGGAATCTATCTTGCTATCCCTATTTTGAAGTGTATGTTTCTTTAGACGCCCTGATCACTTTATTGTGTGAGTAGTGAATAAAACTGAGCTGTAACGCAGAGCTATGTGACACTTATTCGGTTAAAGTCGGTTCGAATCGACCAACGAAGCCAGAGAGATAGAGTCAACGTGTCAGTACTATGCTCACTCGGAGAGCGTTAGATGCGAGAGCATGCCGCATTAGTCGCATTAAGTATCGATATAAATAGGGTATGTGCCGTGGTACGTTTATTTTTTTATGGAATGGCACAGGTGGCTAACGAGCAAGCGTGTCACCTCCTGGTAAGTGATCACCGCCGCCCATGGACACTCAAAATACCAGAGGAATCGCTGGCTCGTTGCCGGCTTTTTTGACTGGCTCTGTTTTTGAAGCGATGATAACTCAGTGGTAGTGTGGACGACTCTGCGTCAAGGAACATGAGTTCGGATACACTCGCCTACAACGAGCTTGAGCTTTCGGTGAAGGAAAACATCGTGAGGAAACCATAGCATGGCGGTAGGGCTTTTTCTAAAGCCTGGCTAGCTACCACCCTCAAGTTGAAAATTTGCCGCCAAATACCAATAGGTCTTTTCCGGCAACTGCACTTGAGAGCCAGTTCCTCCACAGGTTTAGCGTATCTACCAACTTAGGTCGTATCGTCACTTAACATCAGGTTAGATTATGGCCATAACGGCAAGCCATAACTATAAAAATAAAAAGATCGATTTTCTTCCCGGTTTTTCTCGATAACTGGGTTATTTTACGAACCGGTGGTAGTTGTGACATTCATAAGCGCCTTTCCAGGTATAATTGAAGAAAGGTTGTTTTGACTTTGATTCCTCCCTTATACATGAAATAATTGTTGCTAATTTCAACCACAGGGAGAACGAAAGTTGTTAACATTCTTCAACGATTCAAACCTGAGACGATATTAACGGGAATATGATTTAGGATAAGCAAATTAAATCCCACTTAATAACTTAAGCAAATGAAACGCGTGTCAACAAAAAACTAAGTAATCCCATTGTGCATTGCAACGCGAACAAAAACTAACGGCTGCAAGCTGGCCACCTGTCGCAGAGTCAACAACACTATAAACACGTATTGTGGTCGACAATAGTGATATCCACACCAGTTATCGATAAATCATAATTTAAAAAAAAAACTTTTACAAGTGACATTTTTTTTGTCGAAGATTCGATAGGTGAGAATTTAAAATTACACGAATTTAGATTTACACATATTTTTTTTTTTTATGAGGGAGAACAAAGGTGCAACACGTTATTTACGCCGCTTTGCGTTTTATTATTACATCAAATCCAGGGTTCCATTTAAGAGATTCATTCATATGAGCCAGTCCACCTATACGGTATGTGAACTGGGTTGGTAGGTATGTTTAACAGTGCCATTTTTTTTTCTTACGTTTTTGTAAGAGCATGATTATATTTTATGTTGAAAAAAATTGAAAATGGAATCGCATGTTTCAATGTTCTTTTTTTAAATAATTTATAAGTTTAGCGTTACAGCAACAATGTCATCTGATGTTAGGTGACGATAAAGTCCAAGATGGTGGACACTGCCGCAACACACCTATAAGTATATGGGGGCAGATTTTCTAATTAGAAAAATGCCTACCATCATGCTATGATTTCATTACGAGGTATTCCTTCAACGAAAGTTCAAACTCGGTGCAGGGATTCCAGGTTATGACTTTTGATGCAGCCACCGAACACCAATTATCACCGCTTCACTATCTCAATCCAAAAAGCAAAACTTAGATATTAGATGCCACAATCACAGCGGTTTCATCTGGTATACGGTGGGCGCGATCCAATTGGACACTGTTTTCATCTCCCACCATCTGATTGGTCTAAAACGAGCATCCGCCGCTACAAATTACAAATATTATCTGTCTATTGTACACGTGCCTGGCTAAACGAACCGTGGTCACGCAACCCACAAATATGTTGCGATGTTTGCCGTTAACGAGGGCAGTTTCTAGTGTCTACCCTCATCACCGGACCTATAATACGATAACGCGTTACTAGGCCGCCATTTGTTGTTTACAGTATGTATAAAAACGTTAGTTGTAGCGCGTTATTTCAGTTTTAGTAGGAGTAAAGATAAAGTTGAAATAATAGGAAACCGGATTCTGGTCTCCGGGAAGTGGGGAGGTAATGCAGACGGCGTGAAGATTTTGAAGTAATATTGCTGGTTTGCATACTTATGTAATAGCCTGCATGGGATTTGCAGGCGAGAGATACTTATTGGAGTTTATACCTAATTAAAAAAAGGTCAAAGCAGTCACGAGGACTGCTGGCAGAAGTGAAAACTCAAAACTATAAGCAAACAGTTGTTATTTTCGGATATCCAAATTAATTATTTGATCTTATATTAAAACTTGTAAATCAAAACTGTTTGCTGCACAATAAGGTTTACTAATAGGAACAGATTAGTGTGCCCGTTAACACGTCACGTGACCATGTCGATGACGACTTACATGAATTTACTCCCTATCGAAATCTTTCTATAAACAATTTCACTTCACAAACCAGTGATGACCGTTATGCCTGGATGTATTTTGACCACCAGAAATTATGTGTAACGGTGTTTGCGTAATTTTAGTACTGTTAACAATGCCCTCCCCTTTGTTAGAAAAAGGCAGCCAATTTTTTATCCCTAAATAGTAAAATAAAAAAACTTTATTCAAGTTGGGACCTGGTAAGGCGCTTATGAACGTCAAAATTACCACCGTTTAGGAAAGTATCCCAGTGGTCTAGAAGAACCGGCAAACAACTCGATCTGAGTATATTAAACTTTTAAGATAGGTACATATTTAAACAAGGAAGAATTGATACACATTTACAATAGGCTTGAAGCTTTCGCTACGCTATGTTAACATTGATATGTGTATTTTTTTTTAATTTTCCAAAATACTGCGTTTAAAAGAGTAAATAATAACATCTATTTTATGGAAAGCTTGAACAACCTTTTCGGGCATAGAGAAATAGGGTTGCCATATATTAATCTATTAAATTTTGCAAAAAGTTCAGAAAAAGTATACTGACTCAATATTTGTAAAGTAATCAAAAATTAGCTAAACGAAGCTCTCCCATACCCTTTTGGAGCTTCTGTTATATTTAATGGACCCCTAGCACCCATCATAATGTTAAAAACTGTCCTTTTCCGAGATTCGTTGGCATATATCCAAATCTCCGGAAGCTTGCAGGTCGACATAACAGTGACTCGGATGGAATGCTTATCGATGATATTCCCAGCTTTTTGTTTGTAACGCTGACACTTCGAAACATACAAAAAAAAATCGGTTAGCGGTACGTAACTTCGTTTAAAGTGCTATCAAATTTAAATACCAAGTAAACCGTCCGTAAAACGTTTTGTGGCCATTTTGAATTCTTTTCCCAATTTCATTTAAAATTACGAAGCCGCTAATACGACCACTACATTAAGTCTTTAGCACGTCAAATATACGCTTCGACACGCAATGAATGCTTCGTGACGATAAACACAGATGCGGTTATAATATTAGTGTGTGAACAATTGTGACCACGACGTCAATTATAGTAACATCTAAACTCAGGTATGTTAAAAGAGCATTATATCGTTTCAAGATTGTTAGTAGATGAAGTCAAACGTGTACCATCGTTTAGTCTAATTATTGTTGGACTAGCTGCCTCAATAGACGTCCATTTTTAGTAACGTGGTGTGTTTAAAATCTTACTCTTTACGGAATTGCTTATCGCAATGCGTAAACGTATAATCTGGGCTCAAGTCAAGACCAGAAAGGTATTTGGCGACTCATCGAGTGATTATAACCTGACACTGCATTAAAATGGCCACGGGTCCAGTTCAAACTCCCGTGTAGCCAGAGAATTCATCACTTCATCTAATAGCTGTTGGGAAAAACTCTCTGCCGGTCCCTTTCCAATGCTTAATGTAATGGAGACATTGGCACTAATCGCGTTGGGGATTAGCATAAAACTGTCTTCATGAAATTATGAATGAATATTTATGGACCAATTTTCATAGTAATCGCTGTAGCACTGTTTGTATTTTAATTTGATCGCCTCTTTCTGAAGATACCTTTTGTTTTACGAGATCCATAATATTAGTTGTTACCGTATCAGCTTCATCAAAATCTAGTATGTAATTTCAGAGGGACTTTCAGAACTTTAAAAAGTAGTTCGTCGTGTAAGACTGCCGGCAGAAGTGGAAGCTTTAATTTTAACGTGGGGTCAAACCCCACGGTCATCTGCCCTCTTCCTGGAGAACGCGGGTTCGTGCATTAAATAATAAGATTGAAACAGATTGAAAACATAGTTTTTTTTATTTCCAAAACAATCTCATAATCAAAAAAATATATGAATATTATGTATTTAAAAAAATTGCCTCGTTTTCACATTTATCTGTATTTCGAGTAAGAACTATATAAAATCTTATATAATTTATTTATTTATCAAAAACAGAATGGCCAGTGGTAGTGCGTAAGGATTCCGCGTCAAGAGATATGAGTTCGAATCCACCTACAATGAGCTTGAACTTTCGTTGAGGGAAATCATAGCATGGTTGTAGGGCTTTTTCTAATGCCCGTCTGGCTAGCAACCGCCTTCAAGTTGAAAATCTGCCGCCAAATACTAAAAGGCGTGTTTTTTTTTTTGTTTTTTATAGTTATGGCTTAGCGTAATGGCCATAATCTCACCTGATCTTAAGTGACGATACGGCCCAAGTTGGTAGACACGCTAAACCTGTGGAGGGACTGGCTCTCAAGTGCAACTGCCGGGACACACCTATTGGTATTTGGGGGCAGACTTTCAACTTGAGGGTGGTAGCTACCCAGGCGGGCATCGGAAAAAGCCCTACCACCATGCTATGGTTTCCTCACGATGTTTTCTTTCATCGTAATCTTAAGCTCATTGTAGGTGGTTGGATTCGAACTCACGTTCCTTCACGCAAATTCGTACACACTACTACTGGGCTATCATCGCTTCATGAAAGTTATCGACAACATACGTTCATCGACAGCACTACTTCAACAAACCACGTAGTTATTATCATTTTAGATTTCCTCGTGCGAACTTAGACACAAGTATAAATACATGGATTCCTTATTTTCACTGATTTAAGGTTTAAATTTCCTCGTACACTTATCGCGGTACAAAAATACGTAAGATATTCGCGAGAATCCCATTTTCGCCGGCGAAACGAGTTATAATTTGATAATTTTCAAAGATAAACTTAATTGGAGGTCATGGGACTTGAGTCGTGGCCGTTTTTATTGTTAACTCTGTTATATTTTTGTGAAAGTTTTTACTAGCGTGTCTTACTCGGTTATAATATCGAATTGTTAGCATAATTACTTGTGTTTTTTTTTCCTTTTGAAGTCCCGTGTATTGAACAGATTTATAATATGAACTTGTAACTTTTATGTAGAGAATTTTATTGCCTTTTTATAGCAGAACGCACAGTTTGTAGGGTTGATCACTCAAGTCAAGTGACGTGAATTCGAATCCATCTATAATGAGCTAAGTGAAGTGAAGGGAAACACCGTGAGGAAACTATAGCATGGCGGTAGGGCTTTTTCTAACGTCCGCATGGCTAGCTACCACACAAAAGTTGAATATAAGCCGCCAAATACCAATAGGTGTGTTGCGGCAGCGGCACTTGAGAACCAGTTGTTTCACAGGATTAGCGTGTCCGCTAACTTGGGCCGTATCGTTACTTAAGATCAGGTGAGATTATGGTCATAAAGTTAAAGCTGTTTAATATTAAAACAAAAAAAAATCACATATTCATACATTATCGTCCCCTTTCTCAGCTAAAATCAAATATAAAAACTCCACCCGGACAGACAAACAAGCAAACGAGTTAATAATAACATCGTAAAATGAAACAATTATTCAATAATATAAGAATAAGAATATTATCAATTCAAGAAGCACTGCCGGTTGATGTTAAACAGATTAATAATTCACATTTGTTTTGACGTTTGTAATTCAACGCCATGTTAGCAGATAGAGTGTGAGAGAGATAGAGGTGGATTTAGAAAGAGATGGAGAGTCACTCGAAAGCCAGGACACCGACCGCGGATGAATGGCTCGGTTGTATGGTACTCAGTCGTGATTGATACAGCAATGCCGCATTGGAAGCCTCAATATCCGCTCGGTAAACTATATTATACGGCACGTCTGCAAACACTGTACCCAGGCGAAGATGCATTGCTCGTAAGGTAATATACGAGCGGTTCAATGTATACTTGAATTGTTCCTTTCATTTTATGCGTTTGCATATCAAACACGTGTTCTTAAACATCGAAATGAAACTAATTTAAACGGATTTTATCGCCGTTATTTAGTAATTTTGATCCCGACGTTTCGAAAGCTTTTCAGCCTTCGTGGTCACGGGGCGGACTCCCCCCGGAAAGTTAAGATTAAAGAAAACTTAACAATAATATATACGTATAATAAATCTGTAGAAAAATTGTTTTTTTACATTGAAAAAAATTCCAATAAAAATTGCCAGTGTGTTAAAGGATTGCCAACAGAACTTATTTCCAGCATTTTTGTCTGTGTGTCTGTTTGTCTGTGAACGCATCACGTAAAATGTACAAAGTCCGTGTAGATAACTTTTATACGTATAAATTGCACTGAACTTGTTGAAGTATTACTTAGTTTTTGTTTCATCGCAAACGGTTCACTCTATCAAGAGTTAGATAATATGAATTCAAAGTGTCCTCACGCACGCAATTCAGTTACTTGCAACGCCAAATTAGAACTAATGTCGACAGTTGATCTCCATAGTCGATAGATGGCGTTGTGCATGTGACATCATCATGTCCTGTCGTGTCCACGCGGATAATGACCGTACGCTTATCTAATCGACGCGTCTTAGTTTTCGACAACCACGCGAACGAAGTCGCGGACACAGCCGGAATCTGTCATGCGAGGGTGATGGTCTTCTGCCAACTACTCCAACGATTTCCATCTTTCGCTTCCAAGAGCCCATTCTTCCGCAACATATTTTTTCATCTTTTTTTTTATATACTTAAGGTTTAGCATTATGGCCATAATCTCACCTGATCTTAAGTGACGATACGGCCCAAGTTGGTAGACAGACTAAACCTGTGGAGGAACTGGCGCTCAAGTGCAGCTGCCGGAACACACCTATTGGTATTTGGCGGCAGGTTTACAACCTGAGGGTGGTAGCTACCCAGGCGGGCATTAGAAAAAGCCGTACCACCATGCTATGGTTTCCTCACGATGTTTTCCTTCACCGAAAGCTCAAGTTCATTGTTGGTGCTTGGATTCGAACTCATGTCCCTTGACGCGAAGGCGTACACACTACCACTGAGCTATCATCGCATCTTCCCAGCAAGTTATGGGTGTTCCTCTCTTTGTAGTACCGTTTAAACTCACCAGTGTAGTTACCTGGTTCGTCATTCAGGCGTCACTCGTTCTGACCGATTGACCACGTGTTTTAACGAATGTGTAAGTGCGTGAATGACTTTAGTTTCATTTATACTTACAGCGAGATGTATATTTTTAACATTTGCAATAATCTTCTCGATAATACGCTGGCGAGAATTTATTTTGTTTCGACGCTCAATAACGTCAATAGTTTGACCATTCGAAGCAGAAACGTTAGTTCTAGGCTACTTAGGTTTTGGATTGTATTAATCAATTGTAATTTTAACGTATCTGACGGCTGACCATTTGATTATACATATGGACCGTTTATTTTAAAAGTGGTGTGAGTCCATTTTTGAGAAAAATGAGCTATCGCGTAATTCATGCTTAATTTAATGTAAATTTTTATATATAACTAGTCCGTGTTTAATTTCTCAAAAAAATCCCATATTTTGTACAACTTAAAATCGTTTGGTAAATGAAATTGCATTATCAACAAATATAGTAATAGTAACCTTTAATTTTCTTGAAACAAAAGAAAATGGACTTACACCGCTTTCAAAATAAACGGTCCATATAATAAATTTTCTGCGCCAAATGTGTCTATAAATCTTTATTTGTATGTTCTTTCATAGAAACGACACGCTAAAACTACGGGGCAGTTTATGCTGGACTCTGAAATGGTGCTAATGAATATTATGAATTAACTTATATAACACTTTTAACTTGATATATCGTTAAACTTTTGCAACAAATACATGCCTTGACCCATCTTGATGCGTTTTTTTCTATTCTAAATACGAGAGAAATCTTCAAAACTAATTCTGCCTCTTATCTCTGCTTCTCTTAGGAATTTCAAAGTAATCTCCTTGCGTTTTTATAGACCGTCGGAAAGATTCTATGTCTGCATCAGTAGTTCAGAATATATTTAAAGTTGTTTATAATCGAAATGGAATGTTAATAGATACACTGACCGTAGGTCAGTTCCAAGGCGTTTATAAATCTCTCTTGCACCACGGATGCTGTGCCAACGGGCTAAATTTATCTCTTGTGCGTTAATCTGACACGTCACACTTATTCATAAAGCTTATAAATACCGTATTATGAGGATCTTGATGGTAAAATAGATAAATAATGTTTTGCACGCCTCATAAGCAAAGCGTTGAGGTGGGTACTACTGTCACGTCACGCATAACAACTGATTTTTCAAACTTAAAATGTCTCTATTTATATATACATATATTGCACTTGTAAGATAATATATACACTCATATCAAGAAAAAACACTATTTTTAAAGTTCTGTCTTGTACGTCCGTGTGTCTGTATGTGCGGATCCTGTATGTTAAGACAATAACGAACGAAATTCTTTACTAATTGTGTCTTCAGTACATGTGTGTCTACGCTTCAGTATAATTAGAAATAGAGCACTATTACTTTTCACGGTCTGATTCGATTTGGATTAATTGTTATTATATGAACAAAAAAAAAATGAGATTTGAGGCGTGCACTATAGGCTTTTCTAAACTTTTCCAATAATATAAAAATAAACATATAGGTGTCCCAATATGAATAACTTTATGAGGTCAGAAAATAAGCGGTATATATGCGCCTCTTTATGTATCGTGAAATCCTCCATCCGTACTTTAGTAGAAAACTTCAGTCGTCCGGAGTTCAGCAATTCCATCCATTCAACCGACAGACGTCCACTGCTGGACCTAGGTCTTCCCCAAAGATCTCAACGACGACCGGTCTTGCACCACCCGCATCCAGCGGATTCCCGCGACCTTCACCAGGTCGTCGGTCCACCTTGTGGGGGGCCTACCCACGCTACGTCTTCCGGTACGTGGTAGCCATTCGAGAACCCTTTAGCCCTATAGCATTTATTTATTAATAATTTCATTGTAACGCAGCAAAACGGCGACACTACGCCTCACGAGCATGATGCGATAGAAAACATCCTCGAAACGCAACACGCCAATAAATAGCGATTTTGAAGCGATGATAGCTCAGTGGTAGTGTGTACGATTACGCGTCGAGAGGCGTGAGTTCGTATCCACCTACAATGAGCTTGAGCTTGAGAGTTTGATAATAATTAAATTTGAATAAATACGCACAATTTTTTTTTTCTAATTAGGTTTCTGTAAACGTTTGTTATTTGTACTTTAATAAGCAAAGTTTAAGAAAATGGTCACGACGTACGAGCAGGTTAGATTGATTTTTGTTAAAATAATATGAATCTATTGCATATGTATTGAAACGTATGAGACTGTTTAAGGTCGTATAATGACGAGATAAATCGTATAAACAATTTAGTATGCATAGGTGTGGATGATGAATTCCTTTCAATTGATGTCAGATACGCAATAATATTGTTAAAGGGATTTCTTTGCTTAGTAGAAAGGACACAGAACCGACATGAATTAGTCAATTTTAGGCGAGATTTTTTTTGTAATAACTAAATGCGATGACCTGGTCCCCAGAGCTGATGTAAATATGTAGACGAAGACATGAATGTATGCAGGGGGTAAACAAACCAAAGTAAAACAATTCCGACGTATAAGAGTTTTGTAAACGAAGGGTACAATGTAATTAAAATTATCCATTATCATTCCATAATTAATATAGCGGCATGTTATATCGCGGTGCTAATTTGTGAAATGTCAACAACGCGTGGGCGAAAATCTCCCACGACGTTTTGCATTTGTATAAAAATCTCACATTTGCCCATTTTTTTAATAACATTTTGCTGATGTGTGTTACGTAAAAGTGCATTATAGAGTGTATGCAGGGTAATTTTTTTTTATCGATAAATTATTATTTGCTTGTAGAGTTATATCTACATATTAATATTATAAACTAAGAAATATTATTTGTTTGAACCTGGTAATCTTAGGAACTAGCAGTGAGATTTAAAAAAAGTGTTTTTGATAGAGGAATCATTGACATACATCACGCTACCTACCAGTCAGAGCATATTTTTTTTTGGTAGTTAAGGTTTAAGCGTTATCGCCATAATCTCATCTGATCTTAAGTGACGATACGGTTCAACTTGGTAGACACGCTAAACTTGTGGAGGAACTGGCTTCTCAAGTGCAACTGTCGGAGCATACCTATTGGTATTTGGCGGCAGATTTTACACTTGAGGGTGGTTGCTAGCCAGGCGGGCATTAGAAGAAGCCCTACCACCATGCTACGGTTTTCTCACTGTTTTCCTTCACCGAAATCTCAATGTTGTAGGTGGATTCGAACTCACGTCCCTTGACGCGAAGTCGTACATACTACAACTGAGCTATCATCGCTTGTATTGAAGAAATAACAAAACAAGCGAAGTTAAATAAACAATTTTTAGTTTCACTAGTATAGTTTTTTTTGTATTACGTAGGTCCAGCTCGTTTATTAAAACTAGCCTTAATAGTGAAAACGTTGAAAACTCCAAAAAAGTGCACACAGCAGATACAGATTTGGCATCGACGTATAATTGTACCAGCTTTTACCCCCGGCTTCGCTCACCTTAACATAGATTCCGTGAAATCGGATGACGCAAGAAACAATTTCATACAAACACTTCCAATAAGTTTTTCGCGAGAAAATGTAACCTACCACCGTCTACAAGGTCCCATCTATCTCTATACCGAAATCCGTCGCAATCGATTCAGCGGTTTAGCCATGAAAACATAACGAACAAACAGAGTTTCGCATTAATAATATAAGTAAGAATGTCACACATATAAAGGTAAATAACGAAGTTAGACAAACATTCATAAATAACAGAGTATATAGGAATTTTAATATATCGATCGCTCAGATAGGTATGTACCGTAAAACGTTCTGCGAACCGAAACTGACTGCCCCGGGCGACGTGATCATTAAGGGCGTACCATCAACTGGAAGTAGCCTATTGGCACGGATCCAGCTGTAAACGTAATATTAAGTCGACTTGGCACGAACAATGACAATGCGAAAAAAAAAAAAAAAAAAAAAAATGTATTCATTTTTTACAGACGATATTCTCAGGAGTCTCCACGATGTTAATTCCCGGTGTCAACGTTACGTTTTTGGCGGACAGATCTGTTCCATTTGAGAGTATTATGAAGCTGTTATAACAGTGATCGAAAAAAAATATTTAAATTAGCAAAAAAAAATATTATCAGTCGTAGGACCGCAGGTTAGAAACGAAAAATTCTCAGTTAAACTCAAATGTATTTACTTACATTTTTTTTATAGTAAAGGTTTAGCGTTATGGCCATAATCTTACCTGATCTTAAGTGATGATACGGCCCAAGTAAACCTGTGGAGGAAGTGGCTCTCAAAAAATTATCAATATTATAAAGTGCAAAAATTTTGTTTGTTCGAACAAGCTAATCAGCCAAACTACCGGTTGTTTTTCAATTAATTATTTTAATAGTGCAATCAGTGATGTAGGTTTTAGGCTATTCATAACGTTATCACTAGAATGAGCAAAGTTGTATTGAAAAATGTTACCAGAACAGGCAAAAATTATTAAATAATATTCAGTTCAACGCGAGAAAAGTCGCAAAATACATGGCTGTCTGTTGCTTTGCGCTGTATGTAACAATTTTTCTTCTCAGTCATAAATTTTGTTTAAACGTGACAAGACCTTGAAAGTTTACACTAATTTTTTTAACATACGGCCTAAATTGGTAGACACGCTAAACCTGTGGAGAACCTGGTTCTCAAGTGCAAATATCGGAACCCACCTCTTAGTATTTGGCGGCAGATTTCTATTTGAGGGTGGTTGCTGCTAGCCCGGCGGGCATTAGAAAAACCTTGCCAGCTTGCTATGGTTTCTTCACGATGTTTTATTTCACCGAAAGCTTAAGCTCATTGTAGGTGGATTCGACCTCACGCCCCTTGACGCGAAGTCGTACACAATACCACAGAGCTATCATCGGTTCAAATCAAAAGATGTTAGTAATAATTCATAAATAGAATCAATTTTCCACGGTGACTCCTATTCAATCGCGTACTAAAAAGTGTGCTAATTCATATATTTCTCGTACCGTGGAGCTGTGGAACCTTCTTCCCGTCATCGTGTTCCCACCCTCCTACGACATGGGTTCCTTCAAGCTATCCACGCAGGCCCCAGTATGACAGCGCTGTCACTATGTTGCGAAACATTAAAAAAAAAAGATCTTGACCCGTCTAGGGCTGCAAGTAAGCAATACAATAGGATATACGTCTAAAGCTGCACTAGTAGGCCCCTACTAAATTTTCCTGGAGAGGAAAAACCAGCAACAAGTAATAAAGGTAATACTCATCAACCGTGTCACAAGTTCCAACATCTGCTCGGAGTTTCTATCCCAACTATCGATAGAACATCGAGAAATTCCTCACAATTATCGATACAATCGTAACAAACAGTACAAGCTCTAGTGAATTTATTCCGAAACGGATCCTTGAGTTTGCGACATGACTTAGTGACTGAAGTTTGTTTTGTTTATTAACGGCTTACCACTGCGCAGTCTACGCGCGTTGAAAGTGAAACTTGTCATATCTATACATACTGTTCAGCTAATATTGCATTTATTTACACTTATAACGTTTATGAGCCGCGATTCCGTGCGCGTGAATCTAAAATTTTAGTTAATCATTTCGATTACAAAAAAAGGTTATATAGTCTGTGTTACTCAGGTCTAATGTAGCATTCTAATTGTGATAGAATTTCTGAAATCGGTCCAGTAATTCTTGAGTTTATTCGTTACAAACGAAAATACAAAACTTTCCCTTTATTATATTAGTATAGATTAATATCTCGAATGCGAGATTTATATATGAGTCTGAGATCGTTAAATATATGCTATATGAGATTATTCTGAAGCGGATGAGATAAATTTGATTTTCATTAAATATATCCTATGATATATTCGGTCCGATGTCGTAAAGTTCAAATGTGACATTATAAGGAGTTACTAAATCTAAGTTAGGTGCGCGAAATATTAAAGCGAACCACATACTTCCTGTTAACTCCAGCGTTATTATTTTTATTTATTGTTAAGTTTCTAGCGTTACTGCTATAATCTCACCAGATCTTAAGTGATGGTACGGCCCAAGTTGGTAGACACGCTTAACCTGTGGAGGGACTGGCTCTCAAGTGCAACTGCCGGAACACACCTATTGGTATTTGGCGGCAGGTTTTCAACTTGACGGTGGTTGCTAGCAAGGCGGGCATTAAAATAAAAAATAGTTTAAAAAAACACGCTTTTTATAGAAAACTGAACTAAAAGAATTGAAAATAAGTTTTAATAAATTTAAATTAAGAATAGTGTTAAAAATTTCAATAAATATAAATTAATAATAGTGTAAATAAAAAAAAAAGTGTATTTTATTTTTAAAAAAGCGTGGGGTGCATGGTGTCAATAGTTATAAATGTTTTATCGACAGATATGAGTAGAGTGATTATCATTTGATAATCTTAAAAGCACGCAAGCAAGAACGAGCAAGAGTTTGTTCGTTCGTTTGCTACGCTCTCAGCACCTAGGCCGCTGAGTCTATTATGATGAAATTTGGTGTAGAGATAGACGAAACCGTGGAGATGTTGTTAGGTTACCTTTGCTCTTGAAATACTTACATGAATTTATAGAAATTAAAGAAACATTGTTCATATTATCGCTTATAGTTTTGAATTTTGGGTAAATTCATACCTGCCCATATTAACCAACATCCTGAAATAAATAGCATTTGATAGAAACTTTATTTATGTATGGATTGACAACCAGAATTGATTGACAAATTCGATATTAACACGAGCGGAGCTTCGGGTAAAAATTAGTTCAAATACCCGATACGTTACCAGCCACCTACAAGTTACATCAGCAAGCAAGACATTTAGCAAAATACCTATGGGTGTGTTCCGGAATATGCACTTGAGAGCCAGTTGTCCACTACACTAAGCCTGTCCACCATCTTCGAACACATCATCACTTAACACCAAATTTGATTGTGATCAAAACGCTAAACCTATGAACTGTTTTGAAAAATGTGTGCGGAATGCCTTAACTGAGACAGACCGAGCGGTTCGCCTTGGCTACGTTCTAAGAACCTTTCGTGACATCATATTCTTGCATACTGTTACTGACGCTAGACATTTATTATAATCCCCTCTTAATGACAAACATATTTATCATAATATTGCTACATAACAATTTATCTGTTAACATATTCAAAGCTTTTTGACGGCCAACTCAGAGTCTACATCGGTGACTCTATGATAATTAAAATATGTCCAAAGAATCCTTTTATAAAGTAGATGTAACATTAGTGTTTGTTAGAATCTTATCAGGTATATGGCTAACTAGATAATATTTGGTTTTAAAATAAACAAGTAAAGAAATTGTTGTAAATAGAAACGCTGACGTTGAATAGAAGAAAAACACAAAGAATTAATACAAATATGTTTTTCTTATCCAATGCATTCGGCAATAACCTTCATTAATATTATTTTGTATAACTTTTATATAAACCGAACAAATATTTGGCTAGCTCACAGTTGCAACTGCCGGAACACAGCTCTAGGTGTATGGCGGCAGATTTTCAACTTGAGGCCGGTGGATAGCCAGGCAGGCATTAGAAAAAGCCCTACCACCGTGCTGTGGCTTCATCGCGAAGTTTTCCTTCACCGAAAACTGAAACTCAATGCAGAGATTCGAACTCACGTCCTACGAGTTATCATCGCAAAGTGAACCGAAAACATCGGCGACTTTGACAGGATGCTTATCGTGGTTATTTTTTAATTGTACCAAGTTTTCCATTTATGCCGTCACTTTCCTAAACTAAAACTCTACCATACATTATTTTATTACACAGAAATACTAACAGATTGTTTCTCGAGCAAGATTACAACCTAAATCTAGGGACTGGCTCTCGAATGATGTAATTCGGTGGACACAAACAGAAACAGTGTCATCTCCCTCACGCAAGTGAAACGTGCCGAACGTAAGATAAGGACGGTTGTACTTTTCACAATGGAAACGTTAGGACGAACATTTGCATAGTAAGCGATGATGCGACGTTTCTTGGAAAATCTAGTACACATATTGCAAATTTTCACCTGCATTACTTTAAATCATTAATATTAAAGTTATAAGGTTCAAAATCGTATGGATTATTGTTAAGTTTTATTTTGTTCTTTGGAAATACGAAGAAACAATAGTTATAATTTTTTTTTAATTATATTAAAGTGTAATTTACTTGAATAGATTTTATAAATATAAAGGCTGTTTTAACTTGGCTTTTTTATAGTCAAGGTTTAGCGTTATGGCCATAATCTCACCTGATCTTAAGTGACGATACGGCTCACGTTAATAGGCACGCCATCCTGTGGAGAGACTGGCTCTTAACTGCAACTGCCGGAATACACTTATTGGTACTTAGGAGTGGTTGGGCATTAGAAAAAGCCCTACCGCCATGCTATGGTTTCGCCACGATGTTTTCCTTCACCGAAAGCTCAAGCTCATTGTAGGTGGATTCGAACTCACGTCCCTTGACGCAGAATCCGTACACACTACCACTGACCTATCATCGCTTCAAAATCAGCCTTGCGGTTGCTAAGATTAAGCGCGTGCAAACAAACAAACATTTCCGCTATACAATATTAATGTATATAGATTTATCCAAAGAAAATTTTGTATTCAAATAGATCAATCCATTCTAAAAAGGTCTCGCTCTTAAGCTTAAACCAAACTTGTTTCGGCACTTTTCCTAAAACAAACTTATCTATCAACCCTTCAAAGTTACCCCGAGGCTTGCAAACAGCCTGCCAGTGAAACTTTCCTACCGTATTAACCCGTTTTGAAATTTTAATACGGTCAAATAAAGTTAACACAGGGCGTATTCAGAAATTTTCTTCTATCTTGACGTAAAGAGATGATAATTTAGAAAATAAGATCTTTCGTTTTTCGCTGAATCACTTTGAAACGGTCAGGAGTTGAATTTTTTAAATAATTTATAGCCTACGTTACTCTGGAGTAATATAGCATTTTATCGGTGAAATTATTTTTGATATCGTTCTAATAGTTTTTGAGTTTACTCGTTACAAATAAAAATACAATTCTTTTCTCTTTATAATATTAGTATAGATAAAATGTTTTACAATTAAAAAAGTTACTTCTGAAATAACGTGCAGACGGAAGAGTATTGTACAAAAAATTAAAAATAAAACTGTTCGGTGAATAAATTATTTCCAATAATACATTTTTTTTTTATTCCATTGTCGGATTTAGATACTATTTCTCGTAGTACTAACTTACAGATGTTTTACTTCACCGTCAATTCACGCCAACACCGATAATAGTTTAGTATTCGATAACAATCACATATACAAATACAATGAGAAGGTGTTTATGGTTCCTACAAAACTACCACCTGATTCGACAAAGCAACTCAGCCGTCGAGAGCATCCGGTAATACAGGCAATTAGGTATATTTTATTTTTTTAAATGGTAACCCTAAGAACCACCAATCGGATTTCAAAAACTTTTTTTTTATTTGACAGAGCAACCACCGAGGAAGGTCCATTGAGGATGGGTTTAGGATATTTAAGATCACGCTACCACCAATAAGACCAAAGGCGTATCGAAAAGAGTTACCAAATGGGGGGATAAAAAGGAAAAGTTAGTTACTTTAGAGTAAAAATCCTTTGGTTAGTAAAATGCGATTAACTATACTAGTTAAGTATTATATTAGTATAATTACTTAAACGAATATAACTAAACTGCGGTACTGATGGTAAGCCAGGCAGTCGGAATTCAATACAGTGTAACGCGAACTTATGAAACATAAAATATAAATATATATATAGATGTCGCTTACCTGCAACTGGAGATAGTTTCCTCATAACACACCATCGCGATTTCCACTGTGAAATGAGAGAAAGAAAAATTAATTTAAATCTCCACTTTTCATACTAATCTAGGGTTGGTAACAACGAAAGTTGAAATAGTTTTTTTTTTTTTTACTTTACATCCCAAAAAATATTTAAGAATGGAAAGATTTATTTCTAAAGCGTCACATATACGCTATACGCAATATCTTTGTAGTTGTAGAAATGTATATGAAACTTCAGGAGTTTGCGTCAGCGCAGGTGGCCAAATATCGACATCAAACTGCTATTTTATTAGTTTTTCGAATTCACCAATACTGTTATACTAAAGGCCTATAACAGTTTTAACAGGCTTTTATATAGAGCGCATACATCTCTATTTATTAAGAAATAGGTCATACAGATAGCGCATTTCGAGGAGCATGAAAATCTTAAAATACTAACTACTGTTCGTGGGCGTATAACGTTGTCTGGCTGTGTGTATTCGGACAGCCTTTCGAGTGTGTCATAGCTTTTAGTTTGGTCACTTATCGACAAGTGAGATTCTGGTTAAATGCCTTAGATACTACTTAGATGTATTCGCTTAATGATAGGCTAATATATTCGCGAAATCTTATTGGAAGTGGGGTAAAGAGAGGGTTAAAATCTGTATGAAACTTTTTATTGCATCATCCGATTTGTTTGACAAAATCAATGTTAAGGCGAGCGAAGCCGCGGGTAAAAGCTAGTATAGGTGTACACGACACAAAATGCTTTACACAAGAATGGTTTGGTATTAATTACTATACATTGACGACATGGTGTAAAACTGTTACATATTTTGAGAGATAATCTTTATTCCGAGAGAATGTTTATCAATGCTGTTACTTAGGTTGCGTTGTATCGGTCGTGATACGGCGACTCAGCGGCAATAAATTGTGGCGAGTGAGACGACATGTAGCGCCACTGTCGCCGTCTCACTTCAGAACGTCGCGCGACGGCAGACAGTCGGGCTTTGTGCGGACACCGCGTTTGTAAATGTAAACAGGACAAGCTGACACGGTCGACATATAGACGTTTGTTTCGTAATGAGAATTTACCTTGAGACTTGTAAAGTTATCTAAATATTTAATAATACGATTTCAGATTACGCATAACACGACTATTTTATTTAAACACAGTAACTAGTTGTATTATTACCAAACCAAACTTACATTTGTTTCCATAGTAGTAGTATTATTATAAAATTGTCTTTAATAAATGTTAAATCTAAATTTTAAGACTATGATTTTTTCTATAAAATCGCACACAACACATCTGATACATATTCGCGAGAAAATACGACAAATGTTTGACAAGATTGTCACTATTATGCATGAGATGTAACATCGGTAGTAGTGACACAGTTAGATGGATCGGAGTCAGATTATATGTCCAGTAAAGCGAAGTACGAGAGATCGGTACCAAACTGGGTTGCGGCAACCATTCACACGGTACTAAACATGTCATAAATGGTTGTATTTATGGATTTTAAGTTTAGCATCCTCAAGCGCATATCTTGCTGCTAATGAACTTTCAAACCAGCATGATAGCGACCTATCGGCCGATACATCGCTCACATCACACCGCGGCCACTTTGCCGTGCATATATAAAAATATTGATAATTGGAATACGAAAAAAATTGAAGTAAAGATTGCAACAATTCTGGCCACAACAGTCCGTCGACAAAAAAATCACAAATGGCGCGATGTGTGCGCGACAGCGACGTCACTGCATCGCCATCTTTAGTCGACCCGCGTGAGCGCTGGCGATTGCACGCCGTATTTCTTTATAAAAACTCAACGCCACATGAAGTCAGAAATGGACACCGAGAGATTAATAGAGGCTGTTAGACGCCGTCCACTGTTGTATAACAAATCAGACACCATGTACTACAGTCACAAGAAACACAAAGCGAAAATATGGACTGACGTATGCAGGGAGGTGTTCCTCAATTGGGACGCGTATCGTGCACAGGATAAAGTTGAATATCGTATGTATTGTTTGACAAGTTTGTATATTAACTGTGTTTCTTCCGTAGCCGTCTGATGCGGCGACAGCAATGGCGGCGTGTTGCGCGCTTATAAATTAAATGGCGCCGCTTTATGGCAATTCACTCGATTAAATCGACTATTATACACTCGATTAATCATGGATAAAGTGTTTTTTTGTGATTACGCTGTGGTTAATTCTTCAATTAACTATAAGTAATTGCACTTGACACTCTGAGTACTTACTCGGATGAAGCCTTTATACACGGTTATTTAATGAACTAGTATTAAACAAATTAATTAATTAGTGTTTGTTAAATTATTCAGTTATACAGTGTGCCAAGAACAGGATCAGAAAGGAGTCGCTAATGAAGGTAAACTATCAAAATATTGGTTTTTGTCAAAGCACTTTGGCAGAACCCTACTGACTTATAGGACACGCTACAATCTCACTTGATGTTTAGTGACGATGTGGCCCAACACGATGTACACACTAAGTCTATTGGTTGGCTCTCAAGTGCAACTGCGTGAACGCAAGTATATGTATTTAGCGACAGGTTTTCAACTTGCGGGTTCTAGCTAGCCATAAAAACCTTATCAGCATGCTATGGTTCCATCACGATGTTGTCTCTTACCGAAAGCTTAGGCTCATTGCAGGGGTCGTAATTATCCATTAACGTGGGGCCCGATTGGCGAACAGAACAAAAGTCATTTAAAAAAAATGTATTGTATAGTTAAGCAAAAGAGCGTTTGAAAACGTGGAATGCAAGAATTCTTGGGACTGATTGTGGGTTCCCGATAAATAGTACCAGACAAGAACACATTCCATTCTAACGAATAATAAGCGTCATACGTATTCACTATTTGTAAGGTATTATAACATTAAAATTGTTATTACCTTCATCTAGGATTTTTCTTCCTCCGTCTGCAGACTTTCGGTACACCCCTTTTGATTGCTTGTATTTATTACTCATGTTATTTAAAATTGTCTAAAATTTTTCAAGTGAAACTTCTTTAGAATCGTTTTGATTTCAAACTCGATGAAACGAAATAGTGAGTCCAAGAGACACAAACACGTAAATGTATAGGATTCAGCCGGCGAGAGAATGAGATAGAACACATTACACGTTTTCTGTCTCCTCTTTGTGTGATGTTTCTTAGCGTCACCACTATCGTCTACTAAGCATTGTCCATATGTATTGTCTATACTTTTCAATAAGTATTTTTAATCAGGGACTTTTCAGAAGTTTCACATCTACCGTGTGTGACTTGCACACACACACATTTTTTGTCTAGCTTAATCTAAAATGTAAGCATTTTTAAATGACTTAACTAAGGTAATAATGGGTATACATTTAATATTAATTTCCTATAAATTGAACATACAATTTTGTAATAGGGGAATGACTAATGGAGTTTACATTTTCGTTTTCAGAAGATTTCTCATCTAGCATTACAACCTTCAACAAGTTTACGCGGTGTAACCTATAAAGAATAATACAGAAAGTGATCAGTTTAATTTGTTTAATTATTACCGCAGGCCACGAACTCCAGAAACGGTGGAAGAGTTTGAGGACCTGCTTCACCAGAGAGTTAGCTTTGCAGAAGAAAGAAAGGCTGCAACATGAAAAGGACGGTAAAGCGATTAAAAGACGGAAAAGATATGAATACTTTGAGGCGATGTCGTTTCTACTTCATCCAGATATCACTAGTGATATCGACTTGACGAGAACCGAGGAAGATGAATCATCGGACCCTTTAGAGACTCTTAAAACTGAGGGGCTTTACGATGAACCTTCAAATGCAGCGAGCGATTGTTCTAGAATCGTCGTAGAAAGCAACGACGTGGCAAGAAGCCGTACACCTCATTATGAAAGAAATTACACCATACCAGAAGAGAAGATCGTAGAAATAATAAGAGAACTAAAGAAGGACGAAGAAGACGAAGATAGACAGTTTATGTTATCGCTAGTACCGAGTTTTAGGAAACTGGAAGGTAGACAGAAATTTGAAGCGAGAATACAGATATTGAAGGTATTAAAAGAAGTGACTTTTCAGGAAAATAACTCTTAAAATTTAAGTTCGTTGGACCATAATCATAAATGAAAATTTGAGGAAGTTATTACACAAGTGGGAAAAGAATATTTAGCGGTAGATTTTCAACTTAAGAGTGATTGCTGGCTAGGTGGGCAATAGAAAAAGCCCTACCACCATGCTATGGTCTCATCACGATTTTTTCCTTCACAGAAAGCTCAGGTCATACTGCCTACGGTCCTAAGGGGCCATTCATTAATTACGTAAGATTATTGGGGAGGGGTAAGAAAATTTCTACATGTCCTTATGTGGAGGAGGGAGGAGGCAGAAATTCATTCTTACGTAATATTTATTGAATTAAAATTCACTATTACAATACCTAATTCCATTTGTTAGATTCCAAATCGTTGTCTTAATTTTAAAGTGTACAGTAGAATTTAAATTTTATTGAGAAAAAATAACTACAATTTCATATGTTTTTATTGTTATCCATGTTTGGTTCTATAGAAAAAAATATAGAACATTTTTCCGTGTATTACCGTATTTTTATTGTTTAAAAAATAATAATAAAACATTTCCTTTCCTAACATAACAGTTTGTTATTGAACAGATCAAGATAGAATCTTACGCAAGAAAGGGCAGGTGGTTCGAGAAATCCTACGGATACTTACAGGGGGGTGGGGTCAAAAGTGACCAAAATTATCCTTACTTAATTAATGAATGGCCCCTAATGGTACATTACCAATTAAGCTACCACCGTCTCTAATTTTAATTTTTTAACTCTCCAAAAATCTTTCGACGTGCCTAAAACGTTTTCACTTTATAAATCAAATTTTCTTACTAACTTCCAATCTCTAACATTTTGATTGAGTTGAATGACCGATAAGCTATTTTCGTTAACCCTGAGGTTCTTATCATAGAACCAGTATGTTATTAAGAATCTATTACGTTATGACATAACAACGGAAGCTGGATTACAAATTCGGTAGTAGTAAACGACGTACAGTTTAACTACACGACGGCGACCATATATGGTACAAACCTTATATATGCAATGGTATAAGACAGCGATTCTCAAATATTTGATGGACCCAAATACAAAAACGAATTTGTTTATTAACATTCTTATATAATAATTATGTTAAAATGTAACGGTGCATAGTAATTAAACATCTAATGGAAGGTTTGAAACTGTTTGTTATTTTTCATCAATTGCGATGATAGCGCAGTGGTATCGATGACAACGCAGTGGTAGTTTGTACGACTTCGCGTCAAGAGACGTGAGTTCGAATCCAACCACCTATAATGAGCTTGAGCTTTCGGTGAAGGAAAACAACGTGAGGAAACCATAGCATGGTGGTAGGGCTTTTTCTGATGCCCGTCTAGCTAGCTACCACCCTCAAGTTGAAAATCTGCCACCAAATACCAATAGGTGTGTTCCGGCAGTTGCACTTGAGAGCCAGTCCCTCCAGAGGTTTTACGTGTCGTCACTTAAGATCAGGTGAGATTATGGCCATTACGGTAAGCCTTAACTATATACAAATAAAATTGATTGGTATCAGGTTTGGTATAAGAGAGTTCAAGTTGAAGTTAAAGTGAAAGGGCTCCGCGGAACACCCTTTAAGTATGGCTAATATAAGTAAACCGTCATTTCATATTTTAGATTCGTTCATTTTTAGGATCGGCAAATGTATAGTCAGTTAGAAAGGTAATGTTAGATTTCCCAAAATATATATCAAATGCGAATGTCTACTAGCAAATATTTATTATATATAGTTATCCATAGCACCGATGATAGCTCAGTGCTAGTATACGAATTCCGCGTCAACGGGTACGAGTTCGAACCCATTTACAATGAGCTTGAGCTTTCGGTGAAGGAAAACATCGTGATGAAACTAACGCATGGAAGGCTTAAGTTGAAAATCTACCGCCAAATACCTATAGGTGTGTTCTGACAGTTGCACACAGATCCAGTCCCTGCACAGGATTAGTGTGTCTACCAACTTGGGCCGTATGGATCCTTAAGATCAGATGAGATAACGGCCATACAGCTAAACCTTGAATTAAAAACAAACCCATACGAAACCGGAACGAGGTTATGAAATATGCCACTGATTATTTATTGTTTTGCATCAAAACTTTCCAACACGAAACAAATCAATACAAAACAATACAGAACGGGTAACTTTGTCAATTAATTAAAATTAATCAAAACTCGAGTCGAAGAAGTTATTGGAAGGAGTTGTAATGAGTTACGGAGAGACCCTTTTAAAACTGTACTTACGTATTGTTTGCTGTATTTCAAGCTCGCTGTATCGTTCAACTCCTTCAAAATGATAATATTTATCAAAACATTTTTCGATAGTGGCTTGTGATGATTTAGTATTACGGGCATGTATAGAATATGTCGCTTATCATCAAGCGGATCGCTTCTATGTCTGTTTGTTGTCGTTATGGTAATAAAGAAATATTGATTGTAATTCCGTATTCGGTACAGTATGATTTTTTTTTTAATTTGGATAAAATCCATGAACTCCATGAAGTATGTGGGACTCATCTTGAGCGACGTAAAAACTTTATTACTTGTAATTATAATGTAAATTGTATTATTCCCATCAACATTACTTTCAGTGTAGGTCGTATAAAACTTTATGGCCGGTCTGAACACAACTAGTTACCTAGAAAGTACCATGTTTCATTTTAATTGTACATAACCACTATTTTTATGAATGTTATTAGATATAATCTATAAGCGATGATAGCTCAGTGGTAGTGTGTACGACTTCGCGTCAAGGGACGTGATTTCGAATCCAAGCACCAACAATGAGCTTGCGCTTTCGGTGAAGGAACACATCGTGAGGAAACCATAGCATGGTGGTAGGGCTTTTTCTAATGCCCGCCTGGGTAGCTACCACACTCAAGTTGTAAACCTGCCGTCAAATACCAATAAGTGTGTTCAGGCAGCTGCACTTGAGAGCCAGTTGCTCCACAGGTTTAGCGTGTCTACCAGCTTGGGCCATATCGTCACTTAAGATCAGCTGAGATTATGGACATAACGCTCAAGCTTAAGTATAAAAAAAAATCTATTAAAATGACCACCCAAGAGATGTATTACTCCAGTGATATTTAACTAGTGGTAGGGTTTTTTGAATACCCACCTGACTAGCTACCTCCCTTAAGTTAAAAAGTCCATCTCCAAATACCTATAGGTGTGATGCACCAGTTGCATTTGAGATCCAATCCCTTTACTATTCAACTTAGCGTGTCCAATATTCTAGGCCATCCCATAAGATTAGACTAGGATATGGGCTAATGTTAAAACCTAATAAAAATTGAACGACGTTGAATTGATTTTACAATGAACATATTTCATATTCAAGAGAAAAGAGAAGTGCACTGCAATATCCAATAATATAATATGTAAAAATGTATAGATATGGCATATGAGCTCCGAAAGCGGTTGATTTTGTGTCAATTGGCACACTCAAACCTCAGTATCGTCCCAGCGTTCAAGGAAGTATGTTGTGTATCTATTTATATATCGACAGCACTAAAGCAACAGTAAATGCCTCCGTAAGAAATGTTATACTGTACAAACTATACAATCAAAAATTATAAATTTCACGAGATCACATTTAATTCAGAATTGTTTCTATTTTATAATTTGATATTTTTACAAATTAAAGTATATCCATCCGGCCGTAATATGTTACGTTACAAGTAGAAACGTGTTTACTTTAGACGATGCAAAGCAATATATATATATATTTCTATTTTTCGTATGCAATATTATGAAGGTCTATCCTCACTTCCTTACTTATATATATCCTTACTTAATATTATAAATGTGGAAGTGAGTTTGTTTGTTTGTTACGCCTTCACGCCTAAACCTCTGAATCGATTATCATACATTTTGATATAGAGACAGGTGGGACCTTGGAGACAGTAAAAGGCTACTTTTCTCGTGAACAACTTATTGGAAATGGGGTAGAGATAGAGAAATAAATTTTGTATAAGACTTTTTACTTCGTCATTCGGTGTGACAAACTCAGTACTAACGTGAGCGAAGCCGCGGGTAAAAGCTAGTACGGTCACGATCGCGTCTAGCTCAGTTGACAGCGATACGTTTATCGAAAACTATTGCGTGTCTAGTTTCGAATACGGGACAAGACCACCTGCGCTTTCGAACATAAATCAACAAAGTCGAAACGTTATCTTTTACCCATTGTCTCCGAGTTACTGGACCATTTCTCTCGGCGCTATTCATGAATAGTATGAGTAATTCCCCGACTATTGACGCTTATTGCCCTTGAAAAATTGCCCGTATTTAGGTCGTGGAGACGCGGACATTTATCATTTCTCGTTATTAGCCGTATGATACAAACGACTGTTTTTATGTTGCAACTAAGGTTTTTATTTTAAATCTGATTACTTCCGATTTATATTTAATTATCTAAATATTGTTAGGCAAAGACAGAATAGACTGCAATTTAACCACAACTCATTTTTTAGGTTATATTGCCAGCTATCGATTCTTTTCTTTCAAGCGTTCTGGCCACAATCTCGCCTGATGTTAAATAACACTTATAAGTATTTGGCGGCAGATTTTTAACTTGAAGTTAGCGTTAGAAAAACCTAACCACCATGCTATGGTTTCATCATCACCGAAAGCTTAAGCTCGTTGTAGGTGAATCCGAACTGACGCACCATGACGCGGTCTGTGCACACGCAATCAAGCTATCATCGCTTCAAAATCATCATCGAAATGTTCTTTCTTTCTTTACATATGCAACTATTTGTACTGTACTATGAAAAATTCCTACCCCGTGATATCCCAGATGAGTAAAAAATTAATCGAAAATATAGGAGCGTAATGAGGTGTTTAATATTACTGATAAGCTGATAAAGATAAACGAAACCCATTAGAGCTCGATCGTCACCGCTACGACATCACGCAGATGTCTTCCGCCATTATGAATATCATCGAACTTGTATCGTTTGATATATTCTGTATCGATTTGTTTAAAAAATGGATTAATTTATTTATATCAGTAAAAGCACGCACACGCTGTATCATGTTAGGTTCGTTTGACTTATATTTATTAAAAAGTTATATTCTGATCCCTAGGAAACGGTACTTATTCTAGGTTAAAAGTACTGTATATCCTTTTTTATATCCCTAATAACGTGTTCGCTTATACGTCTATAAGATACTAGCTAGGGCTTTGTTCGTGGAACGCAAAACTTGCATAAGCTGGATTGTGTAAAAGACTACATAACTATATACTATATAAGTAATAACTTAAATTGTATTTGGCGGTAGATTTTCAACTTGATAGTGATTGCTAGCCAGGCGGACATTAGAAAAAGCCCGTCCACCATGCTATGGTTTCCGTACGATGCCTAAATTCAATAAAGTTTTTTGATTGGATCTCAATTTAAATTTATTTAATAACGCTTGCCCGCGTTTTTACTATTATCAATACAGCTGTGCTCCCATTGGTGGTAGCATAATTATAAATAGCCTACCTCCAGAATTGCTTTATCTAAACCATAAAGAATTTTTTAAATCCGGTGGTAGTTCCTAAGATTAGTTCGTCCAAAGAAACAAACAAACAAACCTTTCCGCTTAATAATATTTTATATACCTCTATATTTATTTTAGTTATATATGAATTAAAATATAACCTACAATAGGGCAGATTAAGATACCGCGTAAAGACTCCGGAACAGAACCTACCGCGTTGACGTCGACAGCTCGATATATACTCACTATCGCGTATTACTCATAATGGTAGATTGTATGTATCTATCCAAACATAATGATTCAGCGGAACTTCCGCTTACAGTCGCCTGCCACTAAATAATTTAGCAATAGATAATCATAATTATTACACTTATGCTTGTATAGTTATTTTAATGTGATAACAATGAGATGGCAATAGTTTATCTGTCACTCCGTGTATAAAAAGGTATAAATGTGGTAGCTATGACGAACGCCTGTACGCGGGACTCGCCCGTTGTTAGTCACAGGGAATACCCACTAAAAACAGCGGTGTGTATTATTGAATTTGTATGTTTTGTAAATAAATTATAGCGGACTGTGTTACTATAATATGACAGGAAAAACACACAAAAAGAAAAAACCCTTTCGATTTAATTTCCATTTGTTTTTCTACTCTCCATGGCCATAACGCGGCGGTTTAACGCACGTTAAACATTTAACGTTTTGTAGGAGTAAGGTAATAGACGAACATTCAGCTGCACCGTCAGATGGCCAGTCCTTTTTATGAACTTCCTCATGACAACGCGTAAACGCATTACCCGGGTTATGGCTAATGCAAGAGGGCGGGTGGCAAGACTTATTTGGTAACAGCAAACGACACTACCCACCAACACGGGGACACTTCGACCTCCCGTGTTGCCATAGACCAGGAATAAAGCCACTTCTACCAATACCTGGCGGGAGAAAACCGAGCCTACACACTTTTCTGACTCATCCGCCAGCGGCAGAGGAACCCCGTAAGATTGTCTACACACGTCCCCTCTGCAGCCTCCACCTAAAACATCCCGAGTTCGGAATAAGGCCACGTAATGGTAAGCTATATTTTTCGGAAGTATACGTTTAGTAGTGCCTGATGATAAGTGACGGTATGGTCGAAAATGGTAGACACGCTAAGTTGACAAGAGGTTAACAACACAGACAGGCATTAGAAAAAACCCTGCCACCTTGCTATGGATTCATCAAGATGTTTTCTTTTACAGAAATCTCAAGGTCAAGTAGGGATTCGAACTCATGTTTATTGACATATAATTTCTTCCTTTGCAGCGGGTGTTGAGGCTTGTTGCAATGAGCGCTTGGGCGTGAAAGTGACCGAACCTTGTCTGAATTATATCTAGCTTAGTGACTATACAGATGTAGGTAAAGCCATGTAATTAATATGCGCATAAGATATTATTAATCACGTTTATACGTGTTTTTCTATTGTTTTCAAAAAAGGTTATCGTAGAATCTAATGCGTGAGTGTACAAGCCATGGAGTGTAGTGTAGATAATGTACTAATAAATGGCAGATTCATTGAAGCGCACATACAGTAGGCTTGAGGGCTCCCTGTCAGAAGCTTGGACTTAATTGACCATTCTGTCTTCAACATTTATTCAACATCTATATCGATGATTTCTTAGAACATTGTCGGTGGTCGGCGAACTATTTATACAAGCTTGCACCGGTCATACCTTATCACCGGCATATATACCTTTATATCGATCCGATATATGTGTGTGCGATAGGCAAACAGCTCGTTATCAGCGAGCTAAGTTTATCAGTAACGTTTAGGTGGGTTTATTTTATTGATAAGTAAATAAAATGGTGGGGTTTAACGTATTTTACAGTGGCACGGTGAAGTGTGGTAAAACACTGTATCACCCTAAACTAATCTTAGATATTGAAAATCCTTTGTTGGTAATCGTGGTTGAGTTTATTGTTAAGGTTGTGAAAAAATTATCATTCCACACTGCTTCATGTAATAATATGTCAAACTGTTAAATGTAATTTGTTAAATGTTCTGTAAGCGATGATAGCTCAGTGGTATTGTGTACGACTTCGCGTCAAGGGACGTGAGTACGAATCCAAGCAAGTACAATGAGCTTGAGCCTTCGGTGAAGGAAAACATCGTGAGGAAACCATAGCATGGTGGTAGGGATTTTTCTAATGACCGTCTGGCTAGCTATCATCCTCAAGTTGTAAAACCTGCTGCCAAATACCAATAGGTGTATTCCGGCAGCTACACTTGAGAGCCAGTTCCTCAGGTTTAGCATGTCTACCAACTTGGGCCGTATCGTCACTTAAGATCAGGTGAGATCGTGGCAATAACGCTAAATCCTAAAGTATAAAAAAAAAACTGGCAACGAGAGGAGCGTGTGGTACTCACCAGGTACGAATCACGGGGAATATCTACTAGAAACATACAAGCACCGCAACCCTGGGAGGCAGAGACTAGTGACAGCTTCCCAACTGCTTCCAGTCTCTGATCTTTTTTTTTATATAGGTAAGGCCTTATGGCCATAATCTCACCTGATCTTAAGTGACAATACGGCCTAAGATGGTAGACATGCTAAACCTGTATAGAAACTGGCTCTCAAGTGCAACTGCCGGAACACATCTATTGGTATTTGGCAGCAGATTTTCATCTTGAGGGTGGTAGCTAGCCAGTGGGGCATCAGAAAAAGCCCTACCACCATGCTATGGTTGCCTCACGATGTTTTCCTTCACCGAAAGCTCAAGCTCATTGTAGGTGGTTGGATTCGAACACACGTCCCTTGACGGAAAGTCGTACACACTACCACTGAGCTATCATCGCTTTTTCATTTATTTCAAAAGAAATAATATTATCACAATGCGCGTGCTTATCGTGACACGACGAGGTAAAATACCTATCACACTGCTTGGTAGACGGGCATTGTAAAACTGTGTTAAGATAGATACTGATAAAAAAGACCGACCCTTGGCTACAATCGCTCTAAAAGAAGGCAAAATTTTAAAGATTGTTATTACTCTTACAGACATTTTATTGAGGAAGCAAAAATCCATTTTCTAATCCTAAATCGATTGAAATAGCTATCTATTTCCTTCTCTTTGATCGATTATCTATTTCGATTTCTTCAACAATTCCTCTGTAGAACCTTCTTTTAAATTTTTGAATTAACGAATAATTTTATTACGTTACATCTCTACTATAATATTATAAATGCGAAAGTGAGTTTGCCTGAACCGCTGAATCGATTATGATGAATTTGGAAACCTTAAGACGGTGATAGACTACTATTTCTCGCGAAAATCTTATTGAAAATGGCGTAAAAAGATGGATCAACTTGGTATATAGCTTTTTATTTCGTCATCCGATTTGTTTGAAGAAATCAATATTAACTCGAGCGAAGCCGCACGTAAATTCTTGTATACCTAATTTATATTTGTCTGATCAAAGGGATTGAAATAATGTTTAACAACGGGCACAGATCGGCAAAGCGAATCCATAAACCGCTTGTTCAATCATGGCCTACTAGAAGTGGTGTGAAGGTTGTCTCTAGTCTGTGGCAATAAGGGAGTTCGAGTATTTGTAGTTCGAGTTGAGTAATTGAAGCGATGGTAGGTCAGTGATAGTGTGTACGAATCCAACCACCTACAATGAGCTTGAGCTTCCGGTGAAAGCAAAACATCGTGAGGAAACCATAGCATGGTGGTAGGGCTTTTTCTAATGGCCGCCTGGGTAGCAACAACCCTCAAGTTGAAAATCTGCCGCCAAATGCCAATAGGTGTGTTCCGGTAGTTGCACTTGAGAGCCAGTTCCTCCACAGGTTTAGCGTGTCTACCACCTTGGCCCGTATGTTCTTTAAGATCAGGTGAGATTATGGTCATAACGTTAAACATTAACTAGAAAAAAAAAGTATTGCCATGGTTTCATTATGAGCAGTTAGCTGAAGGTGCTTGTCATCCGATGAGTCTCACCACACCCACCTTTGGCCTGAACCGAAATATGCGTTCGTGTATTGCGAAAAGGAGTCTCTAATTGGCTTATTTACACCACGTAAAAGAAAATATTACCGTGTCCAATAATTGTGAAAAAAGTATTTTCTTTGTAGTACGTTTCCGATTCGGTGA
The DNA here is from genome assembly GCA_039707435.1 of Actias luna. Taxonomy (NCBI): domain Eukaryota; kingdom Metazoa; phylum Arthropoda; class Insecta; order Lepidoptera; family Saturniidae; genus Actias; species Actias luna. The sequence continues at coordinate 14,371,678 of JAZHAC010000030.1, forward strand.
AAACGGTTACCTATTTATCGTCAACAAGAGACGCTATCTTAAGTACAGTATACTGACAGATTATTATTGATGGATAACTAATGATAATTAAGGATAGAAGAGAGAAATATGTGATAGGCAATAAAGTTAGATTTTTCTTTAGAAGGTAAACTTTTGGCCTCCACACGGCTGCTTCGAAAACCGGAAATTGTAAAATAATTTTATTCAGGCACATATTGTATGAGCCTTTAATAATGAATAAACGAATTTTATAAATAGATAATTTAAAGTTACTTATAACTTTTTCACTTCAAGGCCCTAAACACGGAAGACACGAGAGGTTCTATGATCAGCCGCTAACAAATTTATATACATTTTTTTCTATTACCTACAATCCGTGAACGTACGCGTACATTGTGGTCAAGGTCTTTTGAAAAACAGTGTCAAGATCCAAGGCTGAATAATTTTAGAAATCGTGGATATATTTTTTTTTCCTTAAACAAAACCGCTTTTTTTACTTACACATAAAGTGCTTGCATTTTTTCCGTCGACAAGTTAAATTTTTCATTTTAATCAATAATGGCTTAGAGGTAACGACATGTATTGACTTGACGTAATTGAACGTGGGTTCCAAATCTACAATGGGTTCGAGTTTTCGGTAAAGCAATAAATACATCGTCTTGAAACTAGGCCGTGAGATTATGGCCACAACGCTAAACCTTAAGTATAAAAAAAAAGAAAAACAGACAACATTGTCATGTCTTATTTGAAGTATTCTGAAGTGCCTTACCTTTTTCCCATCGCGAAATTTCACAGTGCCCTCGATGATCGATGTGGCAGGGCTCGATTCCGCCATGATAGTAACGTAACGTCACGTGACCCGACCGCAACACCAAAGGGAAAACATCGTGTACTCAGCACATTATAAACACTAAATATTCACCGCAATGCACTCGGTTTATTCACTACGCACTCTGTAACACCTGAAACAACGGACAAAGCATATTACAATTTACACATAGGTTAAATCTCGACGGTAGTCCGTATCAGAAACTTTGAAAAAATGTTGTGACAGTGGGATGTAGCTGTTTGTACCGAGTAAATACTCATGCTTTTTATAGTTGTAGGAAGTAGAGTAAAGAAGTGGTTATAAAGTTAAAAGGTATATTTCGTAATAGAGTTATACAGTAGCAAGTAAAAAGATTAATTCTTTCTCTTAATGCACTCGTAAAGTACGCGAGTGCTTAGTTAGTGATTTACTATATTTCAACTGGTCGTGTGTTTTGTTGCATCGTGATTTTATACTAAATTGTATAGTTAAAACTGCTTAGCATGCCAAAGCACGCTATGCACGTAGGTTTTGGTGTAACCAGCAATGTACAGTATTTGGATTGTAAAGCAGTACAGGGGGAACAAATTAATAATCTTTTCTTTTTTATTGGCAACACTAAAGCTGGTTATTAGCTACCAAACAAAAATAAACTATTTGGAAAACCGCAGCGAAAATGTACTGAACTGTTTTGTATTTATCCATGTTCAAAATGACTGCAAACTTTTTATTGATATTAATAAACCTGGTAAATAACTACTAAACAGGACAGTTGATTGGTTTAACGGTTAAAGCAGTTACCTCACCGTAATCGCTGCGATGAAATGTATTCGGTTCGAATCCCCGAAACGTAGGGTTACATGATCAGAAAATAAGTTTTTCTGGAAAACTACTACCTTAGCAATGTCTGTGTCTAGACACAGTAACATGAACTTTTCTGGACAACCAACATCTCAGTCCCCCCCGTGACCACGAAGGCTGAAAAGCTTTCGAAACGTCGGGATCAAAATTAATAAATAACCGCGATAAAATCCGTTTAAATTAGTTTTATTTCAATATTTAAGATTAATCAAGTTAAATATTTGATTTATACTTCAGACAAGTGTTAACATTTATCTTTATGGAATAGACGGCAAACGAGATAGCGTGTCACCTGAGCGTAAGTGATCACCGCCGCCCATAGACACTCACAACACCAGACGAATCGCAGGTGCGTTGCCAGCCTTTATTGAAGAGACTGGCTCTCAAGTGCAACTGCTGAAACAAACGTCTCATAACGCGTCGTTCCTACATACTATTACTGAGCTAACATCGCTCCAATGAACGAGATCTAACGCAGTGACTGTAGATATAATTTTAGGTGTAGGCGATCCAGTTATAGTACTTTGTCACCCTTTAGTGCCTTCTGTAGCCGCCACGAACTCTAACCAAGCAGCGTTATTCAAGTCGAAAAGTCCAACGGAAGGCAAATGGTACTTAGTTTTTTCACTAACTTCTTTTACATTTGTCGACCTTCAATCGCAGTGTTTGTAATTCAAAACTAGGAAACCGCCAAGTCTTTATCTTCTTAAACTAAAGTAAAAAGTTTTAATAATAGATCCGTCAGATACGCAAAAACAGACTACCTACCGCCTTTTTTGTCTAAATAATCACGGAAATTTGAACCGACCAAAGCTAATATTTATAAATATAAAACAGTAACTTTGACAGTGCGTTCAAATCAAATTAAATGTCTTTATTGAATTTAGGCCCTAGGAAAGCGCTTATGAACGTCAAAACTTCCAACTATTAACTGCCACGTAACGATTTCTAGCCAAATTCAATGGACCAATCTTAATGAATTTTGGTCTAGAGATAAACTGGACCTTAAGTGTTGAAGTAAGAGATCAAACTTGTATGGACGGTTAAGCATTTCTCAAATTAGGAACAATAAGAAAATTCATCCATACATACACTTCTATTAACCCATTCCTCTCCATTGTCATATTTTTAGGACACTATTTTCAAAATGTCTTTTTACGTATTAGGACTTTTATTTTTGTTATTTAAACATTTTTTACAGCGAAAAAAATTCATTATATTACTAAAATAGTGTAAAAATATGAATTTCATCAGAAATAATAAAAATAAAAGCCCAAATACGTAAAAAGAAATTATGAAAATAGTGTCCTGAAAATATGACAGTGGGGAGGAATGGGTTAAGAGATGTAGTGCTCCACGCTTTGGAAAAACCATCTCTCAAGGCAGTACAAAAGGGGAGGAATTAAATTAATTTAGTTTTAGTACACGAACGTAGCTGCAGGCGCAGCTATTATTTTATAAGTGCAGAAGGTAAAGTGTCTTATAGCAATTTGCAGCATTCGCAGTTAATGCATCAACATCTTTTCGGATTTTAGATACGGCTAACGACAGACAATTTACGAAGCAATTTGCAAAAGTCAACTGCAAACTATAAATTAATTGATCCAAGGCGAAAGAAATTTACAATTACAGCTTTATTCGCTCGTTATGCAATTTGTCAACATGATATTTTTAAAAAAACATTGCCGGTATGTGAAAAACTCCCCAGAGTAAGTAGGTACTCACTCCAAGCCCTTAAACTTTCTACCTCTGATGCTTCTCATTACCGAAGCATTAAAATTCATAACAAACAAACAAGAGACTTATTCATATTTGAAGAGCGGAGCAAATTGAACCGGACCCGACTGTAGATAAGTTTAAAATTAAAAAAGTTTTCTAAGATATCGATTTAAGAAACAAAAAGCGGATCTTAATCAAAGCATTTGACAACAGTATATCAATATGTAATTAACCTTTAGCAGGAATACACGAAGGTAATGTAGTTAAAACTTATTTATTAAGTTTTTTTTCGTTTTTGAACCAATATATTTCACATATTACTACCTTTTACCTGCGGTTTCGCTCGCGTTGATACTGATTTTGTGAACAAATCGGATGACGCAATATAAAGTTTATCCAACTTTCAAAAATGTCTCGCGAGAAAAAAACAGCCTATCACCGTCTCCAGGATCTCATCTATCTCTATACGGAAATTCATTATAATGGATTCAGCGGTTTAAGCGTGAAAGCGTAACAAAGAAACAAATTGGGATTTATAATATTAGTAAGAGTTAACTAGAAACATTTGATTCTTTTTCTTAAGAAATATTACCTTAGTATCCAACACTCGAGTTCTCTTCCACAATTTCAGGCGACAGATGTTGTTCCAACTTTCTGGCTTGAATAAAACCATTCATACAGCATATTTTAGCAATCACTTACATCCCCCACGGATTAGCGAAATGGCCGTAGCGTAGTCAGAAAATATCCAAAATTAATCTTCACCCCATGCGGTATCGGGGTGGAGATAATCATTGATACAAACACACGTCGCGTCGCTCCCGAATGTACAATACGTTTCTCTAAATCGAACGGACTTCGATCCAGTGGATTTCGTGATTAATTCTATTGTTAACGTGCACCGGTGTTGATTGAAATTTCACTATATATAAAGAGTGTTATAAGAATAGGTAAATGTTTTTTTTTTCTATTATTAGCAAGAGAAATTTAACAGGTGTAGCTACGTGATGGTAATTAGGGGACAATCGAAAATTAACTAAGAACTCTGAGAAATAAGTAACACATCAAGGGGTGTCATTGCATTTGCGGTCTGCAAGCTTCTTGTAAGCTTCTTAGCGAAACAATAATAGTATAGTGGTAGCATGTGCTGTTTGTTGGATGTGAGTGAGTGTGAGTGTGAGTTTGAATTCCTGCAAAATGCTTGAACTTTTGGCGATGAAACCGTATCACTGTGGCAGAGCTTTTTCTAAAGCCCACCTGGGTAACTACCATCTCATTTATTCCATTTATTAATGTGGTATTTAAAATCCTATCCTTTGTGGACTTTATCGTTACGCGTAAACGCATTATCCGGGCTCAGGCCAAGGCGAAAGGGGTAAATGGTGACTTACCGAATACTAATCACACGACACTACCCATTAAAACGCAACACGGCGACACTTGAATCCCGTATCGCCAGAGACTTCTGTGTTCACACTTTTCCTAGCCGTGTAACTACCACCCTCAAGTTAAAAATACAGCCCTCAAACACCTATAAATGTGTTCCGGAAGTTGTACTTTAGAGCCAGTCTCTGTACTAAGTGTGTCCACCATCACATCGACACTTAACATCCGGTGAGTTTGTGGACATTACAGTAAAGTATAAAAGTACTACTGTATTTTACTGTACTATACCTAGATTGACGCTATCCGTATTGTGGTCGATAGGACAGCGTACTGCTATGTAGTTGTTACACCTAGTGTAGAGTGGTGGACCGGTCGTGTGACCCCGTTAGACAGAATAAGTTGTAAGTGACAAGTGAAACTTTTTTACATAGACTCAATTTCTTGCCCGTCTATCGCATGTCGCGTTACAGCCTAATAAGGCGCCTGTATCAGCTCACCGTGTAGCATTGATTTCCCATTATGATTTCCATTTTCCAATTGATTAAGTTAAGATTAAAACTCGAGTTTAATACCCTGAATTGAATAATTTTCCGAAAATTTTCACTTAAATACCCACGAACCGAATATAAGTATCACTTGCGCCGTGGTTCCATAAAAACACACAATTTTTAGGACGTTCCTTATGTTATGTTATGTTTTCGATCGTGATATGCCTATTATTTCCTAAAGTGCATACAAATACACTTATTTCATTTGCACTATGATCTAGTATAGCACAAATTATAAGGGAAAGTATAATTTCGAGCGCATAGCGTGATATCGCGCTCTGTCGATTCCAGTATATTATGGAATTGAATCGAAACAGGATTACGAATTGGAAATACGTTCTAGAAATAATCTAACTATGAAAATAATTTAATTTAACATTAAATTATACAAAATATGTGGCGAATAAATAATCTCTATTTACATAATGATTTCTTATGTTCACGCGAATATTGTTCATTGAAATAAAACTAATTTAAACGGATTTTATCGCGGTTATTTATTGATTTTGATCACGACGTTTCGAAAGCTTTTCAGCCTTCGTGGTCACGGGGCGGACTGAGGTGTAGGTTGTCCAGAAAAGTTCATGTCACTGACATGTGTGAGTAACAGTTTAAATTAGTTTTATTTCAATCTCTATTTACATATTTTTTTTAATACTTTATCTGTTTAGTGTCAAGGCCACAATCTCACTTCATATGAAGTGACCACGTGGTGAGCCCTAGTGGATGGACTGGCTCTTAAGTGCAACTGCTGGAACACCCCTATAGTTATATGGAGACAGATTTTTAAAGAGAAGGTTAGGCATTAGACAAAGGCTTACCACCATGCTATGGTTTCATCACGATGTTTTCCTTCACCGAAAACACAGCCTGTTACATGGATTCGAACTCAAGTCCATTGACGCGGAAACCGGACACAGTACCAACTGAGCAACCATCGCTACTTTAACTTATCGTATGATAACATTTTTACGAAGTGAATAAGCTGTTTTCGTATAGCCTATACTAAATAGGGAGGGTAAAGTATCTTTATTTGATAAATAGAATATTTCATACAGAGTTATTAGAGTTTACCCTCAAATACATTAGGATAATAATATCCGTACGCACACCCCATATATCATTCTAATACGCGTATTATCCGAATATCCCATAATTCCAATAATTTCAATACGCTAATAATGAATTGAATTTTCTGTGGGTAATTAATAAATAGGCATTGTTCACCATTTTATACGCGTTAATTATTATATAAAACATTATAACAATTAAATGTAGGATACTAATTGTGTCCGCGGATTCGTTCGTTTAGCACTGAATATATTTAATCATTTTTGCCCGTTTTCGTAACTGTTTTCTAAACGACTTTGATCCTGTTGGTGGTAGCGTGACGTTAAACAGCCTAAAGCCTTCGCCACTGATTGCCTTAACAAATACAAAAATATCTTTGAAATCTAACTGGTAGTTCCTAAGATTAGCACATTCAAACAATCAGACATATCCGCTTTATAATATTAGTATTGATACAGATTCGTGAGCAGATATGATAAATTTTCAAAATCGATTTAGACATTTCAAAGATTATCCTCTACATATATACAAACAGATTTACATGTGTTTATTACATTAGTAAATCATGTACGTGAAATACTAAAACCATAAAAAAGCAATCCATTATAACTATGATGCGTGATTTAATGTAATATACCTGTGTACAAGGTCAAAGGATTTAAAAATGTTTTATATCATGCTTACATAAGCTAAAAGATGCGTGTAATATTTGGAAACGAACAATGAAGCGGTACAAATGATTGCATGAATGTTAAGTAGCATGTCTCATCGTCTATAAAGCAGATATGGGTGTTGCAGCGATGATAGCTCAGTGGTAGTGTGGACGACTTCGCGTCAAGGGACGTGAGTTCGAAATCAACCACCTACAATGAGCTTGAGCTGTCGGTGAAGGAAAACATCGTGAGGAAACCATGGCATGGTAGTAGCGCTTTTTCTGATGCCCGCTTGGCTAGCTACCACTCTCAAGTTAAAAGTCTGCCGCCAAATACCAATAGGTGTGTTCCGGCAGTTGCGCTTGAGAGCCAGTCCCTCCACAGGATTAGCGTGTCTACCAACTTGGGCCGTATCGTCACTTAAGATCTGGTGAGATTATGGCCATAACGCTCAGTCTAAACTATAAAAAAAGAGGTGTGGAATACAACCCGAGTTACTCACGCCAACCTCACCTGCACGCGGCGCACCCTGCCGAGTAACCGACGAGGCTCCAGCGTTTTTTGATCCCATATTTGGTCTCGTTCATGAGGGTTAACCATGTAAACATTGAACCGCCACAGCTTGGTAGTAGGGTTCTTGCCCGACTGATTGGCGACCACCCTCGGGTTTAGAAAGAGCCGGTATGAGCCTTGATGTTCAGCTCTTTCCGTCAGGGACAACATGGCTGTAATAACTCTGGTGTTGCAGCAGTCCGTAGGAGACGGTACACATTTACTATCAGATGGGCAGTTGTACTGATTGCGGTCCATTTAAATTAAAAAAAAACATACAGTGGCTGATCCCGGGAATTGCTATGTTTTCCTTCGCCGAATCTCATGCTCATTGCAGGCATCGAACACGCGTTTACGGTCTTCCTACACGCTATAAACTGAGCTATTATCTCAAGGTTGCATCATTACTTAGGTTTTTTTTTTATACTTAATGTTTAGCGTTATGGCCATAATCTCACCTGATCTTAAGTGACGATACGGCCCAAGTTGGTAGACACGCTAAACCTGTGGAGGAACTGGCTCTCAAGTGCAGCCGCCGGAACACACCTATTGGTATTTGGCGGCAGGTTTACAACTTGAGGGTGGTAGCTAGCCAGGCGGGCATTAGAAAAAGCACTACCACCATGCTATGGTTTCCTCACGATGTTTTCCTTCACCGGAAGCTCAAGCTCATTGTAGGTGCTTGGATTCGAACTCACGTCCCTTGACGCGAAGTCGTACACACTACCACTGAGCTATCATCGCTTCAAAGGTATTATTTACTTGACTATACCGTGAGCAAGCGCGACTGGTTGCTGTATTGAAACCAGCAATAAAGTTTAGTGCGAGCTATATTTAAATATATCTGTCTATCTCACGAGAACAACACTCTTTTCTGTTTGAAAGTTGTTCTGGTTCCTTTTCTGTACCCTTGAAAACGTGTATCCCAAATTCAATATTGATCGCTCGAGTAGTTGGGGAGTGAAAAAATAAAAAAAAAAACACATTCGCATTTATAATACTCGGGTAAAAAGTTAACAGTAAAAATCTCCTAAAACTACAACAAATTACACTTCAAAACGCACCTTGAAAAGTGGGCAATAAATCAAATGAACTGCGTCTCAGTAGTCACCTTTAGAACGTCGATAATAAAGGACTATTGTGTTCTAAAGAAACATCTGCTTGCGAAGACAAAATTTGAGACGTATCCAATAACACTATATTGTCAATTTTCACCCACTTTTCGCTCGAGATACATGTTCTGTTCTTTGTTGTATATTCTTCACATCTGCCGTTTACAAAAACGTTTAGTGTTGGGGTAAAGTCGGGATACAGAGATTTATTAAAATCATTATATTTTTTTATCTTTTTATTTTTCCATAAGAATTGATATACGAATTATCTCAAATCTGGTTTTTAATATGCCCTGGATATAATGGTAAGCAATATAAAACCCAAAACTCACCAATGACCACGACAACTAAGCAAATTTTTAGAAGTTGAAGTTGTAAATATTGAGGCAGCCAGATATAACATAGACTGGTTCCGAAACATGGTTTAACAAAGTAGTAAATATAAAAAATTCATTACTGCTTCTTATAAATTAGTGGAAATTTATCTATACGCAGTTATGACGATCTACATTAATATCAACAAGCGGGAAAGTTTTTTTAAGATCTAAACATAGGACCTTACCAATCTGGTTTCAAAGATAAGTTTTGTGTTTGATAGAACAATGCTTAAGGTCATTGAAGAAAGTTGATTTGAAAAAGTAAAAGAAAAGGTGCCAAACTGATTTAATAAAATTTTAGCTCGATAGAAACGAAGTCGTAGGCACGGCAGGCACTGCCTTTGGTGGTATCGTGATGTTAAATAGCACAGTCTTCCAGAATTATAGATTTACCGAATACAAAAATATTTCTTACATTCCGACCGGTGGTTCCTAAGATTAACGTGTACAAACAAACAAATTTTTCGACTTAATAACATTTAATATACCTAGATAGGCCACTTGTGCAGAACAATCGAACTATATCGTACTAAACGCCACCAAACTTACAGAAAATATGGTAAACAAATTAAAAGTACATGATTTAACGGTGATCCCACCACAAGGTAAGTATTAATTTGAGTTACATCAAATTTCGGATTAATACTTTGTACCTATAACATCACTAGTATGACGTAGCTCGTCACAGCTAACGCCCAGGGGTGTCACGCTCGATAGAAGAAACATAGAATACATTTTTTCTAACTATCCGTATCGCTCCATTAATTACTGATATAAATAACACAGTTATTAGAGCGTGTATTATTTAAATTTAATGTCTTGTTTCATTTACATTCTTTCTGTTATCTATGTAAATGTCAAAATGAACGTTATATGTTTACTTTCTACGCTATTAAACCATACATTTCATATCCTTACATTTGTTTACGAGATTGTTACTATAAAACGGTTTATCAAAACCTATAAAACATTGTATACTTTTTATTTTGTTTTGGCCGTACTCGCGTCTACCTTTGTTTTACTATTTTGTGGTGATTGTGTATTGAATATTCAATATTGTCAGCATTTTATTACAGTACTAATTAAAATTATTAATTATTATTACAGCCTTATATATATATCGAACATCAAGGTAGACGCCAATTCATTCAAGTCATAGCCAAAATATTACGAATAGCTCAGACTGGCTATTGACTAGGGCTTTAGTGGAAAAAAATAGGAATAATGCAAAAAATATTATATCTTATATTGGACACATGAAGACTGACAATAGAAAAAACAAAACTATACATTAAAAAGAATCAATCACTAGAATATATAAAAATATACAAAGAGGTTGAATTCCCGACATATAGAGTTTACGAAGGGGGTTTTAGTGTTTGAAGGGAAGAGAACAAATCATTTTTTCGAGATTTGGAGGTTTTCAACCTACCGAGGTTCGATTTAACGAGGTTCTACTATATATATCGAAGTTCAATCAGATTGTCATAAAAAACATAGACCTGCATTCATATAATTTTTAAGTAAATTTTTTATTTTCTTTTTAACTTTGTTTACGTTATAAATGTTTATGGATAATATAAATTATCGCCTTCACAAATTCAGTTAAATTGGATGTGAATTTTTGAAGTGATGATAGTTCAGTGGTACTGTGTACGGAAGCCGCGTAAAGGGCCGCGAGTTCGAATCCACCTACAATGAGCTTGAGCTTTCGGTGAAGGGAAACATCGTAAGAAAAACTAAAGCATGGTGGTAGTGCCTTTTATAATGCCAGCCTGGCTAGTAATCACCCTCAAGTTGAAAATCTGCCGCTAAATACCTACAGGTATGTTCCGTCAGTTGCACTTGAGAGCCAGTCCCTCCACAGGCTTAGCGTGTCCAATAACTTGGGCCGTATCGTCACTTAAGATCAGTTGAGATTATGGCCATAATGTTAAACCTATAAACTATTAAAAAAATAATCTGTTGAATAGCTTCAGAGTGATAGACATACAAGTTGACAGTCGGACAAACGCTCAAAATAAAATAATTTTGGCTTGTATATAAAAAAACGCACACCGGTCATAATCTTTATATATAAAAATGAGTCCCTATTCTTCTTGGACATCGCATCACGCGAGAACGGATGGAACAATTTAGCTAATTCTTTGTAAGAAAAAATTAGAGAAGAAAATTTAAGAAAACTTAACGACAATATTAATTTTATAAACCTGTTACTATAATGTGTCGCCAATATTCAATAGTTAAGACAGAACAACGTCAGTCGGGTCAGCTAGTATTTTATAAAAATTAAATTTAATTTATTTCTTTATATAATGAAATATATAGGCAATTTCGTCAATGTCGAGCCGACTTTACCTATACGAGCGTTATACAAAAAAGTTGCAGATCAGTATTTCAAAGCCCTCCCATAAGAGATTTCAATTTTTTTTTAAACTTAAGGTTTAGCGTTATAGCCATAAACTCACCTGATCTTAAGTGCCGACACGGCCCAAGTTAGTTGACACACTAAACCTTTGGAGGGACTGGCTCTCAAGTGCAACTACCGGAACACACCTATTGGTATTTGGCGGCAGATTTTCATTTGAGGGTGGTAGCTAGCCAGGCGGGCATCAGAAAAAGCCCTACCACCATGCTATGGTTTCCTCACGATGTTTTCCTTCACCGAAAGCTCAAGCTCATTGTAGGTGGTTGGATTCGAACTCACGTCCCTTGACGCAAAGTCGTACACACCACCACTGAGCTATCGACGCTTCAATATATAAGCCTTTCTGAGTAATAATATATGTTATTCATCATTATAAATAATTTACATTTACTATGAAATAATTAAACATAAATACAATTAGTAGGAAGGTTTTATTCGCTATTGTAAAAACCCAGTACTAAAGAATCTAATTAAAACCAGCATTTCATGATACCTATTTGTACGGTAAGAAGTTCATAAAAGATCCGGATATGGTATTAATCAAAACGTTCTCTATCAAAATCACTTCCGTAGAATAGACCCACGGAATGGGATTCGTTTTTGACAATACAACGGCCTATAATTCGAGGATTAGATCTTTTGTGTGGCAACCCTAGGCATTCTTTCGACTATTGGAACCCGTAAACACACCTGCCGGTCGCGTGGCGTACAACGTCATATTGTTCGGCTTTAATAATATATACGCGAATATGATTTCCGTTTGTTGAGCTTCTATTTCTTAATTAATTCAACCGATCATCAAGCAATTTTGTTGACACGTTGTCAAGAGTACAGCAAACGACAAAAAGTACTTTATATCGAGAAAAAACAGTACTGTTGCCAAATGTATAGGAAAGTAACTTTTAGTTCGATGGGAGCGTAGTCGCGTAGTTTCTGGCGGGTTCTTAATGATTTGTCATGTATTTTTTTGTGCGTGCGATTTCGACGCTCGGCACTCCAAACCGCCACGAGATTTGTAAAGTGGTGTATGTGTAGTGAACTGTGTGTACTAGATATGTTTATGATAACAAAAATGCCATCAAATATGAAAAATAGTGTTTTATCTTGATATTTGTGTGTATATATTATTTACAAGTACAATATATGATAAATAGAGACATTTTAAGTTTGTAAAATCAGTTGTTCTGCGTGAAGTGACAGTAGTACCCATCTCAACGCTTCGCTTATGAGGCGTGCAATAATTTTTAGTTACACGCGTAGTAACGTGTATAGCTACTTGGATATAAAGTCATAATAAATTGTGAAAGTGATTTTCGAAAGGATAATGGCTCGGTAGTCTGTACGGACGTTAGTTCGATTCCCTAGACTGAACTTGAGTTTTCGCTGAAGGAAAATATCGTGTACTTGAAACTATAGCATGGTGGTAGGGCTTTTTCCAAAGCCCGTCTGGCAATTACCACCTTCAAGGTGAAAATCTGACGTGAAATACATATAGGTGTGTCCTGGGAGTTGCACTTGAGAGCCAATTTCCGTTAGGTTTAGCGTGTCCTATTTTTTTATCACGCACGATTTCATTACCCGCGTCTACTCGTAGGGCCTTCATTCAAAACGTCCGAGCTGGCACAAAAACCCGAAGCACAGGCCATATGTTGTGATTCGCCGATCGGATATTATGCGGTCAGATGTCTCATACCGGTTCATTGTAATGTCAACTTTATTACAGCGGTATAGGACTTATATGTGGAGATACCGTCGAGAGATCACTCTAAACGCGTGTGGCTTGCGGTAGTGGGTTTTAACGGATCCTGTTAGGTTTAATGACTTGACTGTGTTTAGTCAGCGAAATGAAAAATATTTACTTGTAAATATTGATTTAGTTAGTCCGATAACGCATGTTGTTGATAAGTATTTGATATTTTTTTCTCCTTAACTGGCGCGGCACAAACTAAATATACTTTGTTTATAACGCAACGTGTATTTGTTGGTTTTATTTAGATTCTATAAATCTTTATATAAAAATCTATAAAGGCTATACTTTTTTTCTTATTTACAATAATATTTGTGTTAAATTAATTACAATAACGTCAGTTTACGAAAGATATCGGTCGGTAAAATATATTTGCAGAAATATACTAGCACAGTACCGTAGGTACCCTTTTACACCTATGTTATACACCTAGTATTTGGTAGTCGTGGTAAACCTCTTCGCAATGGATATACTCTGGTTATAAGTGTATGTATATAAACCTGTGTCCACAATTTCACTTGAAGTCAAGTAGTGACGATGTGGTCCAAGATATTGGTTACGGTAGACCTGCAGGGACAGGGTATATACGACCCCACAAGTCCAGTAAAGCTGTAAAAGCCCGTAGGGATAACGATGACTGTCAGTTTGAAAAAAAAAATTGAAGGTTTTAGCTAGCCGAGTCCTTATCAATGGTTTTATTATGATGTTTCCTTTCATCGAAAGCTCAGTCTCAGAGATTCGAACTGACGTCGGTGAAAGAAGGATGCGTCCACGGTACCACTGAGCCATGATTATCGCACGAGTATAGCTAACTCCGCCCTGCAAACGATATCTAAGCAAATCGATTTGCGACAGGACATATATTTTTTTTTTTATACACTACACTGTATATACACATATGTATGTACATGTACATATACACATATACTACACTGTTAGCCTGAGGGGCTATCACAGCTTCACCGTACTAGGGTACTAGGGTCGCGCAAAGGTGTCACTAGTGACCGAACCTCGGCTTGGGCTGTTGCCGAAACGCGTAAGAGAAAACCGAACGCGGTACTAGGTATTAATAAAAATTTAAAAAGCTAAAGTACTAACTGATCCCTTCGGAATCCGGAAACTATGAGGACATCTATTGCCAAGCATTTAATATATATGTTCCCGATGTTACACTTGAAAGGCAGTCTGTCTCAGCTTGACATTTGCGATCATATAATCAACAATAATCAGACGAGATAAGATAATAAATGAGAAAGGGAATTTTAGAAGGCCAACAAGTCCGTATAACTCCCTGTTTATTAATTTATGCGATGTTTACTTGTAAGCCAATAGTGAGTAATGAAACGAGGTTTCGGTTTCGGCCAAAAATCAGCCGATCTTCGGTCACGCCGTAACTTGGTGTACATGTTCTTTGGTGTCAGAATGTATGATCGTGGATGTGCAACTTCAGACGCCCGCACACCGTCCTAGTGTCGTTACGTTTGAGAGGCATATGATAGTTATTTGGACAAATACATTTTTTTTTTAAACTAATTAGATTAGGTAGTTTGCGACTCGTACGTTAGTAGCTATCTCTCATCGTTGTTTTTAGTTGGTGACTTTCGTCCGTAAGTAATTAGTTAAGTATTTAATTATATTTTTATTTTTGACTTACTCAATTAGGCCATTAAAATATGTTTTTTTTTTGGTTAAGTATTTGATTGTAGTGTTTAAACTACAGACAATACCTCAATGAATAATACGTTAGCCTAAAGAATATTGTTAAAACAATATACTTCAAGTAAAAGTCTTGAAGTTCTAAGTGTCAACATCATTGAAGTTTCCTCACAGGTGTAAGTTATGAATATATTTTCCCATAATTTTGTTCAAACTTCATTAAAACAAGTTACTGCTGCGTATATGTGTAAAAATATATAAATTTAATTATACAAAAGTAAAAAAGGTATATTTTTGGGTAAGTTTCAGTTTCGGCCGAAACTGAGAGTCAAACGTAGGATCCTTTTCGGTTTCGGCTAAAAATCTTGTTTCGATCGGACACTATAAGTAAGTGAGCGTCGGAGATCTTGTTTGTTCTTATATTTATTTAAAAATATATTACACATAATTATTTTTCCACGTTGCTTAGCAGACAACAGTAAAATAACTATATTTAGACACAAGTACACAGAATATTCTATCAGTCGAATTTGTTTGTAATAAAATGTTCTTTTTTCATACACATTGTTTTATATTTAAACGTTAAGCGAATGTTTTCTTTTAATATTTTTCTTTATTATTACACAAAATATCGTACCCGATTAACGGGCCGATAGATGCATTCCGTAACACGATATAGTTCGTTCATTCGGTTGTAGAAACATGCCATTAGGTACATAAAACTAAATTCTTATCGCATCTCAATAAAAAGTGGAAACTATACTAATATTATAAAAAAAGAAAGATTTGTATTTTTGTTTGTAACGAATAAACTCGAGAACTACTGGACCTATTTTAAAATTTCTCTCACCATTAAAATGCTATATTATCACTGAGTAACTTACGTAGGGTGTATAACATTTTTTTTTTAATAATTAAATAAAATGTTAGTTACACGCGAACGGAGTCGCGGACCCAGATAGTAATTAGTAACATAATTAAAAAAAAATGTATTTATTCGTTGCGTATCGGAATTGATGTACATTTTAGTTAATTATACCCGTAGAGTTGGTACTGGTTTTTTATTTCAATTATGGCATTTGCCTATGTAGACATTTCATGAGAAGAACTTTTTTTTATTCTTTACGGACTTTATATGGCAACGCTTTTGTAGCGATCATAGCTCAGTGGTAGTGTGTACGACTTCGCGTCAAGGGACGTGAGTTCGAATCGACTCCACCTTCAATGAGGTTGAGCTTTCATTGTAATTCGTTGAAGGAAACCATAGCATGGTGGTAGGGCTTTTTCTTATACCCGCCTGACTAGCTACCACCCTCAAGTTGAAAATCTGCTGCCATATATAAATAGGTGTGTTTCGGCAGTGGCACTTGAAAGCCAGCTCCTCCATAGGTTTAGCGTGTCTACCAACTTGGGCCGTACCGTCACTTAAGATCAGATGAGATAATAGCCATAACGCTAAGCCTCAACTATACAAAAACGCGCAAACTTTTCCTTATATCCCGGGTTAAAGCCAAGGAGTGAGGCAAGTGGAGACACATCGGATGCTAATCATGGAACACTACCCACTACAACCACGGCGACATTTCAAATTCCCATATTGCCAAGTTAAAATCTGTCATCGAATAGAAAATGTAGATGTATTGGTTTTTCCAATTAATTGTACGTGCGAATTTAATTTACCGAATTTAGATTAAACCGATGGCGGATTCGCATCGACTCGGGTTCGATTAACCAGCTGCGGTTATTGGCTTGGCTTTCCATCGCCCGGATAAAATCACTGCCCGTGAACCCTTCGGGAAATGGCTAAACGGCGGTGCTGAATACACTTTATCCGCAATCTATAATCCATGCTGTCTATTTATAACGATCCATTGTGAAAATGATTTTTCTATAGTTTATACGCATGGCCATAATCTCACCTGATGTTAAGTGACGATGCGGCCGAAGATAGCGGACTGGCTCTCAAGTGCTGTTGCCGGAACACACCTATAATTATTTTGCGGTAGATTTTGAATTTTTGCGTCGTAGCTAGCGGGGTTTGCATTAGAAAAAGCCCTACCACCATCCACATACATAGATTAACGAGGTATTTGAAACTGCTTATCTATAACTAGAAGGTTGAATTTTTTACGATTTAGAAATGTTTAACCGTACCAAAATTGCCCAGTACGTTTTAAGACAATTCCATTCCAAAAACATACGAAATTACTAAACTTTATGCCTATCTCGTGAATCACTCTGTTTATAGGTGATAACCACATGAAAATCTGTTCAGTAGGTTTTTAGGTTTATCCGAGTCAAACAGACCGATATGACGAAAGGTTTTTATAATATGTATATCTAAATATATATATAGATATAATTGTTTGTGTTAATTTCGTTTTGTGTATTTATTGTATCAGCGCGCGGGCCGGATGCGACATTTCGGCTGGCGGAAGTTTCACTTTGCATTTAAACGGACTGATTAATCCTAGGTTGTTGTTCAAGGTTTCTTGTTTATTTTTCGCTGATCCAATGTAATATATATAAGCGAATATTGTCCAGACCCTGTGGCGTTAAAGGTATTATTTAAAATCAGTTTTTTATTTTCATTAATATTAACATTCTTATAATGGCTTCCAAATTAGGCAAAGTCCGTCTTGGTGGACAGGAAATGGTTAAACAACTTATTTTTCGACTTCAGCAGACTTTACAGATATATTATATCACAAGCGAAATTATTAGATCACAAGGTGAGAGAGCATTTTGCAAGACCCGCCCTGCTATCTACCACTATCAACTTTCTACCGCCAAATATCTGTAGATGTTTTTTTTTTTATACTTAAGGTTTAGTATTATGGTCATAATCTCACCTGATCTTAAGTGACGATACGGCCCAAGTTGGTAGACACGCTAAACCTGTGGAGGAACTGGCTCTCAAGTGCAGCTGCCGGAACACACCTATTGGTATTTGGCGGCTGGTTTACAACCTGAGAGTGGTAGCTACCCAGGCGGGCATTAGAAAAAGCCGTACCACCATGCTATGGTTTCCTCACGATGTTTTCCTTCACCGAAAGCTCAAGCTCATTGTAGGTGCTTGGATTCGAACTCACGTCCCTTGACACGAAGTCGTACACACTACCACTGAGCTATCATCGCTTCACATATCATATTCCGGCAGTTGCAGATAAGAACCAGTCGCATCACTAAGTTTAACATGTCCAACAATAGGTACCACGTTATCAAGTATAATAAAAAATAAAAATAGTATATGTAACTAGTTAACCGATCAAAGCAGTCATTCAACGATTTAGGGAGTCTGTAGTTCAATGAACTTGACACTATACTTTCTATCGATCAGTAAACATAACTGCAGTACGTATAAATATATATGGTGACAGTAAACACCGTATTACTAATTCAAACAAGTACTAAAAACACTCGTAAACAAGCACTCCGTAAGTCAACAGTCTCTCAATGCTTTTTAGCATAATACAAGTGGATTATTGCGCATCAATTTTACCGAGACCCTCGACGCACAAAGAGTCGTATGAAGTTAGTGGGCCTATATAATTTTGTCTCGGATTAATCTCCATAGCCTGTAACAAAATTACACGTAGCATGTTACAGATCATTAACTGATAGACGTTACAAATGTATATATCGGTATGTACGCGGTGGGGTATAAAGGTACTATCGGAGCGTTTATTCGTGGTATACAGTAGTGACTAATCGCGGGGGACTAATAGTTATTAAATAAATCTTACCCGTTTTGGTAACGTTTTTCAATACAGCTGTGCCCCTATTGTTGATAGCGTGATGTTAAACAGCCTACAGTCTTTCTTAATGAGTAGTCTATCAAATACAAAAATAATTTTCGAAATCCGACTGGTAGCTCCTAAGGTTATCGCGTTCGTATAAACAAACTTTTCCGCTTTACTAGTGTCTACGTGCGGCTTCGCTCGCGTTAATACTGATTTCGTCCAACAAACCGGATGACGCAATAAAAGTTTCATACAAAATTTATCCCTCTCTTTAATCCACTTGCAATATGTTTTTCGCGAAAAAAGTAGACTACCACTGTCTCCAGGTTCCCGTTTATCTCCACTCCAAAATTCATCGTAATCGATACAACGATTTAGGCGTGAAAGCGTAACAAGCGAACAAACTCACTTTCGCATTTACTTAGTAAGGAAAAGATAGATTTTGTTTATAAAACGCGAACAATAGAACTCCGAATGAGTATGTTTCCTACAATTTATAAACGAAATCGCTAAAGTGTACCCCGTAATAACGCAGTGTTTAGCGAATCGCGATTTGGCAAGCGCGCCAAGCCACAGGGAAATTAGACTACAGACTATTATACATTTCATACTAAATGTAATTCTATGGCTTTACATAAGTGCAGTTGCGGCAAATCTGTTATTAACAATCATGTAGAGAAACCGCGTAATTGTAATACAGTTTGCAATTTAAAAGTTCAGGTTACATCATAGTTTGTATTGTTTTTTATATCGGTTTACGGTTAAGTAGTAGTTCATATGGATCCCTGCGATTTCATACTTCAAATGTTCGTGATACTCTAGGTTCGATCCTCCGGATAGGAGGCCTCGAGTGACTCTGCTCGCGCGATACAGTGACACTCTACATCACTGAGATTACATCATCACACCGCATACTATTCGTGCACACTCACACGTTAAGTACACGGTCCTGTAAGGGACTACCCTCGCGGCCCTGGAGCTGCTGACCTGATAAGGTCGTTGTTAGGGTCACTAAATTAGTAAGACAGAACCTGTTGGTTAGTCAGGATCATGAATCTTTTCTCATTTACCGGCAGCAGCCCAAGCCGAGGTTCGGCCGTCCTGGCCACCCTTGTGCCCGCTGCCTCGGGGCTGAGTGCCGTCAGCACTCGCCTCAAAAAGTTCGGTGAAGCTGTCAAAGCTCTTGGGGCGAACAGGGTATGTCACTTCGAAAAAAGGTTAGTTATATTAGATAGATATAAGTCATAGATATAGTTAGATATAATTTATCTAAGAGATAATGTGTAGCTACACGGTACGTAGCGATCGGCTCAAGTTAAATACCTATAGGTTAGTTCCGGCAGTTGCGCTTAAAAGCCAGTAGCGCCATCTTGGGCAAAACTTTTTTTCATGGAACGGGGACCAACGAGGGAGCCGATCATGAACACCCACAAGACCAGAGGAAACGCAGGTGCGTTGCCGGCCTTTATAGGAGGGACTGGCTCTCAAGGACAACTTAACATCAAGTGAGACTGTGGGCATAACGTTATACTGTATAGAAAAACGGTATGTGCTTAAGAACAAGTGAAACATCAATATATATCTATCTTCCTCTCTTAGTCGGCTCGAGCCGATTTTACCCGAACGATTGTCACTGAAAAAGGTTGTCGATCAGAATTTCATATTCATTTCATATTCAACATCAATGAAAAGTCATAAGAAGTGTCGCTTTAAAAGTTATTGTCTCTTAACAACTAAGTATAACTTAATAACATAACACTAAATGAGCACGATGATCAAACATTGCTATTAGGAGTTTAAACGATCGACATTGTTATTGTTAACCAATTATGTTAATCAAATGACATACTTTCCGTTTGATTTCATAAAAATCTATGTCGTCATAACTATTATTGGTTAAGTTATACTCGTTTTCTCTACACTTTTTAATTTTAGGATTAAAACTAAATCAAGCGTAAATAAAATCTATATTAATAATACAAAACGGAGATGTTTGTTTTTCTGTTTAATTGAACGCGCTTGTTTTAAAAACTGCCATTCGGATTAAAAAAAAATGCATTCATTAAAGCAATAATTGAGGAAGGAGGATCCGTTCGCGTGGAACTTTTTTTTAACTTGGGGGAATGCATTATACCCTAAGGGGGGGGGCTGATAGGGGTATGTGGGACTCCCTCGGCGCTAATCGCCGGGGATACCCACTAAAACCCCACATGTATGCATGCGATCGCCGCGTCACCCAGCGACCGGCCCGGCCTGATGGGAGGTAGATCGTTGGCATCGAACTAACAATTACTTAATATTTCTTGCCCGTTCTTGATACCTTTTTCAATACACCTATTGGTGGTATCTCGTTATGTTATGTCTTAAGCCTACCTCAATGATTACTCTGTTAAATACAAATTTTTCCATTCGACTGATAGTTCTTAAGGTTAGCGCGTTAAAACTAACTAAATTTCCGCTTTGTAGTATAGATACGAATTTTGTTCTCGCTTTGGTTTTGCTAAATACGTAATAAGGTAGACGTACTTTGTTAGTACCTATGGTGTTAGTGAATTATGTATGAATAAATTAAAGTCAATAAGTCACCACTTAGGTGATTTAATTTCCCATAAATCTGATATAGAAGTGATTTACATTCACTCATCAACAGATTATCCGGTATCTTCGATAATGCGGGGTCGATAGTATAAATTAAGACTGCAGAGGAATTTCAAAATTAGCAGACATATTGATTATAAATTTGCCATTCATATTTGTTTAAGTGGTCTCAATTAAGAACGTCTTACGAACGGTTAATGAGAAAAACGGGAACGCACCTGCGAATCCCCTAGTGTTGTGGGTGGCCATGGGCGGCGCTCATCACTTACCATCAGGTGACGAGCTTGTTCGTTTGCCCATTTCCCAATTTAAAAAATCGAGCATATTAGTTAGGAAAGAACTGTAGACAATAAAAAATCAATATCTTAAGCCCAATTAAGTTCATATCATATCATAAAAAGTCGTATGAACTGTTACACTACCACAGATAAAGAAAAAAAAAAATTTTTAGGGAGTATTGTTCCCATTATGGAAAACCATTTGCCGGTGTTTGGCAACGTTCACCGTAGATACTGGCACAGCTTCGTTGTTGAGCCGTAAAATGCTTTGATGGGGGTATTATCTAAGTTAATTTTGGCATATAAGTAGGATTAAAGCTAACTATTCGCACACGACAAACGTATTTTGCTTAAATAGAATAATTAAAATTTATTGTGGTATTACATTTTGTGAATATTTCTAAAACTTTCAAATATTTACGTCCAATTCAACAGATTATAAAAAAATAATTATTATCTGTTCCTTGAGATAATATATGTGTCTTTGAAATCGAATCCTTTCTTAATAAAACAAATTACATTTCTCATATTATTGTTTGTATTGTTAATCGTCGTTGTCTATTCATTTGTACTCATGGAATAATAGTGCATGTTTTTCAATAGATTCTTACGTGGACAGTTTGCGATGATACCGATAGGTAATAATTTAGTTTATATAGTTATGTTTAAATTAGTTTGTATGTAATATAGACTAATCATTTTCAAAAGTATAGTTAATTAATGGTGTGTTAACCTATAATTAGTTTAAATAGTAAAATTGTATTTAAATGTAAGAAATACCGTTCAACTGTTGGCGACATAATAAAAAAAACATGTAAATTTCCAGTAAAGTATTTATAAAAAAACTTCATACTTATGCATAATATGATGGTCGCCACTGTTTTTGGAAAAAACACGAAAAAAAAACGAAATACGTTGCACAAAATGTCACCATTACATAAGATTAAAATCAACACATGACAGATTATAATTCACCAAAAAATCTACAAATAATCTTTATTAAAAATCAGCACACAAATAGATTCGGTACACACCGAAAAATAAATATATTAAAACATAAAGAACGTGTTATAGAGAAAATTAATACGTTCACCGAACAAAGGCAACGGTCTTCATGTCATACAGCCAAACGACATATAAAATCTTTATTACAATATGCGCGATATAAACACAGATACATTTATAGTAATTATTTGATGTCATAAAGATTTTATGAAGTTATTATTATTAAGAAACAATATATATTATATTAAATGACAGGATACGTATAATTGATTACTAAATATTACATATAAATCGTCGTTTACGGTTAAATACTTTACCATAACCTGTCCGAGTTTTCCAAATACATAATTGTGATTATAATGTATTTAGTACTATCAGTTTTAACTACAAATGTTTTGTTTATGAATAATAATATGATGAAACTCGTAGCAAAGTATTCTAATTAATATATGGAGAATGATACTGGCGCAACTTTATCTATCAGAAAGCGTAATAAATGGCCATTTTTCTTATTCATAGTCGGGTAAATTCGATTCAGGTAAATTAATTATAACAGGTGAAGTAAGGACACCGGCTTCTATTGCATAGAAATAATGCTTTAAATGATATTTATTATATAAGTTAGAGTTTTCTAATGGGTTTTCACCAATCATATAGCAATTTTTATTTTATAATAAGTTTTTTTTACTCCTGTGTTGTTATTGACATAATAAAGATAACATTCGGCATAATTGAGCATGGTTATTGTGCGCATGTGGTGTGAATTACAAATAACTACCAACTTCTAAAAACAACGATAATTATCTGCCAGGTTAGTAGACGAAGAAATAACATTTTTTTTAAATACCAGGAGATTAAAACCTCTGTTGTAATAATATTAGATTAGTATTTATAAGCCGAAGTCAAGTTACCAGAGACACATTATATCTAGGTGTGTTATTAAAATAATTATAATTGATATACTGGATATTACGTAATCAAAGCCAACCAGTTTTTGAACTTGACTCTGGGATTTAGCTTGATCGCAATAAATTATTGCAAAAACCTGTCAAACATGATTCCGTGTATGTATTCATCAATAATTCAATAACAAAGTGAGTTTTATAATGTTTTTTTTTCCGCTAAAAGCTGTTATGGACTACATGACTTATTCTTTTGACCCCGTTGACATTTGATGCGAAATACATGATTATAGAAATAAATTTAAAAAATATAAACACGAGACATGCTTCTATGCATACTATATTGATACTATAAAGCCGACATATTGGTATGAATTTGCTAATCTGAGAAACTGCAGACAGGATTTCAAAAAATATTTTGTATTTTATGGAGATCATAGATTAATAGATTATTAAACATCACACTATCACCAATATAGGAAGATCTGTATTGAGAAAAGTTATTAAAACGGCCAAAATTTTTATTTTTTTACTTCCACGGGAACGAAGTCGCGGTCACAGCTAGTATATTATAATAAAACTGTAACTGAATCATACATATACAATTTTTTTTAATATCTATAGTCTGGATGTATTTTGTATTGAATAAGGTTTAACGTTATGACCACGATCTCACCTGATGTTAAGTGACGACGTGGCCCAAGATGGTGGACACGCTAAACTTAGTAAAGCTACTGACTCCTAAGCGCACCTGCCGGATCACATCTATATACCTATTTGGAGATAAGACTTTAAATTAGTCAGCCGAGCATTAAAAAATATCCATCCACCATACTATGGTGTCATCACGAGTTTACCTCACACAAAAACGGAGGCTCGTTCCAGGGATTCGAACTTACGTGCATCGACGCAGTGTCCCTAGGCTACTACCGAAACATCATCGCCTGTGCCCATATAAATGCCAAGTGATTTTACTAGTCAACTTTCTAATAGATACTGACCAATGTAAATCCGATTTATTCTTAACAACTGAAAAACTACCACATTTCGAGACCGAATAAATCGAAGCTTGATCGAAGTGACGATAGTGAATTCACAATACATTCGCGTCTGTCTACAAATATATTATTAAACTTTTGAAAATAGACAACTTTTAAACTCATTCTACGCGATATCTCACCGCTTCGTGAATGAAACAAACAAACAAAAACACCGCGGACTAATTTTACCTTAATACGTTTTTTTACCGACACCCAAAGCGTGAAAGTACGTACAAGTGCCGCCTTTTAACCGGTTCACGATATGTGTTTTATTGGTATTAAATTATACCACTTGGTCTCTTTGCAAAAACTATACACAATTGAAACGGGACAATTGTATTTACTTGCTTTAGGAATCTCAAGCGTACTTGTTGTGGCAGAGAGGAAAACTACGTGCAATTTTAACGAGCGACGAAATGTCGTATCTTCCATAAGACTTATAGGTATAGCGATGATAGCTCAGTGGTAGTGTGTACGACTTCGCGTCAAGGGACGTGAGTTCGAATCCAAGCACCGACAATGAGCTTGAGGTCTCGGTGAAGGAAAACATCGTGAGGAAACCATAGCATGGTGGTAGGGCTTTTTCGAATGCCCGCCTGGGTAGCTACCACCCTCAGGTTGTAAACCTGCCGCCAAATACCAATAGGTGTGTTCCGGCAGCTGCATTTGAGAGCCAGTTCCTGCACAGGTTTAGTGTATACCAACTTGGGCCGTATCGTCACTTAAGATCAGGTGAGATTAGGGCCATAATGCTAAACCTTAAGTATAAAAAAAAGGCCGTGTAAAGCAATCCTTTGGTAAAATCTAGCAATTCACGTTAAACTTTATACGTACTTATTCTAGCCGCAGTTACTTGTTGTGTTGCGTTATCAGTTATAACCTGAGATTCAAAAGTAACGAAGCCGAGGACAGTCGGTGGTGGAAAATAAATCGGAAGTTCCGACCTTTCGGATTCGGGGTCGAAACTTCGTAACATCCCTAATGTGTACGGACGTCACGTCAAACATACTTGACTGTGTTTGAATGTATTTTTTTCCCCATTTAGGAAAATAATAAAATATAATTAAAATTAGGTAACATGTTTTTATAACGGACTATAAAGTTGAATAGACGATTGGAAACGAAAAACATGTTAGTTATGTATTGCATGTACCTCATGTTTTTCGCTTTCAATTTTATATTTTCTACTCTTTAGTACGATATAAACCATAGTACATATGTTCTAATTATTATTTTTTGCTTTTTAGAGTTATAAGAATTAAATTGCACGCCTCATAAGCGAAGCGTTGAGGTGGGTACTACTGTCACATCACGCAAAAACCCTGATTTTACAAACTTAAAATGTCTCTATTTATCCTAATATTGTCATTGTAAAATAATATATACACACACATATCAAGAAAAAACACTATTTTTGACACTTGTGATATTTTGATGCCATTTTTGTTATTTTAAAAACTGTTTCAA
This sequence comes from Actias luna, assembly GCA_039707435.1. Classification (NCBI taxonomy): domain Eukaryota; kingdom Metazoa; phylum Arthropoda; class Insecta; order Lepidoptera; family Saturniidae; genus Actias; species Actias luna. Next base: position 14,397,629 of record JAZHAC010000030.1, read on the forward strand.
AAGTTCTGTCTTGGACGTCCGTGTGCATGTATGTGCGGATCCCGTATGTTATCATGATAACGACCGAAATACTTTACTAATCGAGTCTTTTTTTTCTCTTACGCTTCAGTATAATTAGGAATAGAACCCTATTACTTTTCACGGCCTGATTCGCTGTGATGTAATTGTTATCAAATAAAAAAAAATAGAGATTATGAGGCGTGCACTTTTGAATTATCCAAACTTTTTCGATATATTCCGTTCAACAATCGGTTAGAATTGAGCTATATATAGAGTATATAGCTGATCTAGAATCTAGTGTTAAATTGATTATATTTTTTTATCGATAAAACATACTAATCAATTATTCACATTTTCATGCATTGTCTGTCATCCACATCTGACGTATGGTCTAAATTTTAAGTATCTATCTCTTCGGGAAGTTACTTTAAAATTAGAATATTCCATCCGGACACCCTTTCAAGACAGCGAACTAATAAAAACATGGTACAAAAGGTAACATGTCAAATCATTCTATTATGACTTATACTTGACTTATAAAATGCGCTCTGCAAATCAAATAAGGCCGGATCAAGAAAACGCATGAATAAAACAAACCCCGACACGGCGCCTGGAACACGGATTGACGTCACAATTGCGCTTTTTTCCCCCTAATCTTTTATGGAACGGAGTGTTTGACGTCATTGATTTCGCACCACTTAAGTTGTTTGTCCGAGAATTTGAATAATAAGGTAATGCTGGTGTATCGTAAATTTTGCGAAGTTTAATTTCGAATACATTATAGAATCGATTGTAAGTGTCCATTTTGACGTGAAACGATGGTGAGTAAAGGTTTAAACGGCCGTCTATCAAATGTTTTTTGGAGCAACATCTCTACTAATATTATAAATGTGAATATAAGCTTTTTTGTCACGCTTTCACGCGATAACTACTTAACCGATCATCATGAAACTTTGTACATATATTCTTGGAGGTGTTATAAGTACCATAGGATACTTTTTATTTTGTAGAAAAAAAAGGAAAGATAAAAAAACATATTTCTTAGATTTAATGCGAGCGCAGACGTGAGTAAAAAATAAATTAATTATTCTTTTCGTTTATAAATTCGTCTAATAAATTGTTGAATGAATGTACGTTAATTTTTCTTTAAAATAAATTTCTTTGCCATCGTGTTATGAATGGTTTAGGAATTATAATTTAGATTAAATAAACGTAAAACTATTAACATTTAAAATTTTGATTATTACAAACAATTATATATAAGCGAAAATGTGTAGATACGCCATATACATTTCGAAAGTGGCTCGCTGGTTTTGTGTCAATTGTATCACTCAAACCACAGTATCGCGTCGGCGTTCGAGGAAGTATGTTGTGTGCTGACCGATATATCAAATACCCTACAACAACAACAGAAAATGCCATAGTGTGTAATTTAATATTTTACTAACTATACAAAGAAAACTTCTAAACGTCATGGGTGGCCCCACTTAATTCGTATTTATTACTATTAACTATAATAATATAATACTATATATATATTATAAAGAGGAAAGGTTTGTATTTTGTGTGTTTGTAACGAATAAAATCAAGAACTACTGGACCGATTTCAAAAAAATATTCACCATTACAATGCGTTATCAGTCCTGAGTAACATAGGCTATATACATATATTTACGAAAACGATTAAATAAATTTTTAATTCCACGCGAACGGAGTCGCGAACACAGTAGGTAATTTGATATTTTTATAAAATCTATAAATTCATCCGTAAAATCTTCCGTTACTAAAAGAAACGTAAATAATTTAAACGGTGCATACCAGGGTACACGTGTCTCTTTTTCGCACCTTGTATATAAAGCATGTTGTCCTACTTCCTTGTCCATTGTAATATTATTACGAGAGTTTTATTGTGGCACTTGTTTTTGCTAAATGTTACCAATGTTTTTAATATTATCACAGGCCGTGCTCGTAATTTCGTCCGCATGGAACTAAAATTGTATTTAATCACATTTACCCGTTTTTGTAACATTTTACAATAGAGCATTGCAATCAGTGGTAGCGTGATTTTAAATAGCCGAAAGTCTTCCTCGATGTTTGTTCTGTCAAATACAAAAGTCTGTATTGAAATCCGACTGGTAGTTCCAAAAATTAGCGCGTATAAACAAACGTTCCCGCTTTACTATATTAACTGGCTGTGAGCGTGACTTCCTTCGCGTGAAACTAAAAACTAATAACTGCATGTTTCTAGATCTTTTTTTCAATACAGAGCCAGTCCCTCCTATAAAGGCCGGCAATGTATATATATATATCACTGAGAATACATCATCACACCGCATATCATCCGTGCACACCCACACATTAAATACACGGTTCTGTACGGGACTATCCCCGCGGCCCTTGCGTGGCTTGCCCTATGTTATTGTTAAGACCACTAAACCTAGTCAGTTAGGACCTGTTAGTTAGTTAGGATCGCGAACCTTTGTTCGTGTTCCGGCAGTAGTTCAATTCTGGGACCCTTGCGCCCGCTGCCACGTGGCTGAGTGGCCTTAGCATTCGCCCCAAAAAGTTCGTTGAAGTTGGCAAAGCCCTTACGGCTAAAAGCGTATGTCAGGTAGAATTTTTTTTTCATTATTTATTGCTTCTTTTGGTGGTAGCGTGATTTTAAATAGCCTAAAATCTTCCTCAATGAAGGCTTCGTCAAATGGACCGTTTATTTTCAAAGTGGTGTAAGTCCATTTTCTTTTGTTTCGATTAAATTGAAGGTTACTTAATATATTTGTTGATAATGCAATTTCATTTACCGACCAATTTTAAGTTGTATAAAACATGAGATTTTTTTGTGAAATTAAACACGGACTAGTTATATATAAAAAAAATACATTAAACTAAGCATGAATTGCGTGATAGCAAATTTTTTCTCAAAAACGGACATACACCACTTTTTTAAAATAAACGGTCCGAACACAAAAATCTTTTTTGAAATCCGAATGGTATTTCTTCAAATTAGCAAGTTAAAAACAAACTTTTGCGCTGTATGATATTAATATAGATTGCTTGCAAACAAGTTATTGTTATAGTTAGCGAGCCCTATATCACCTGTTGCTTGTTTGACCAGGGCGCGGTCAGTTCCCCAAGGTCGGCGCTGTTGACTTAGTACCGGGCGGTTCTCATAACATCGTGTGACGTCTCCGACAGCCACTTGCGTTTGGGCGCACCTTTCTTATGTTTAGTCTCATATTACTAGATAATCAAGTGCCGATATACTTGTAAATCGTTTGTATCTAGACTGGTAATTTCACTGAGCTATATTGACCTACAGTTAGTTATCAGTTATTGAAATAATAAACGCTTTTAATAATACAGTAGAACCTTGATAAGTCGAACATCAAGGGAGACGCTAAAAATGCGAGTTATAGAGTTTTCGACTAATATAGAATGGAGTTGTTTTTTTTTCGAGATTTGGAGGTTTTCGCCTCATCGAAATTCAACTTAACGAGGTTTTACTGTATATTGAGACAATTAAGACTTACTATAAATAGCCGTGCCAGCAATATCGTTTGCGTGGAACTAAAATGATGAAAAAAATAAAAGATTGAAAACGAAAAACAGGGGCAGATGCAAGACATAGCTATAAACGTGCATCTCATGATTTCGTTGACGTTTATTTTCTGCTTCTAATTCAATCTCGCGCCGTTATTTAAATAATATTACAAGAGTTATTACAGAGATTACAGAGAGATATTACAATATCTCTTGATAGAGTTAACCGATATTATGACAAGAGAAAGATCTACCACCGAGCGAAGAAACAACAACATAATACAAATCTACGCGAACAAAGCCGCGGACGCAGCTAGGAGGAGAAAAGAAATGAATACTCTTATCAAACATTGTCTGGTAAGACAATAATTGTCACGCGAGATGCTTCGTAATAAATCTTTCACTTTTATAAACCGAAACTCGGTTAAACGCGAAGAATTCCTGCAATTACACTCACTGTTTGTAAAGTACATTCGCACGGCGTTTTAATTGGGAAGTAATGTACGTGCAGTTAACTTTCGAGTAGTGTTGCCAGGAAGTGCACAATTATATACGAAATTGCACCGGTAATTTAGGATAATTTAAATGTAATGGATTCGTAATAATCACTTGTTTAATTTCTTTCTGCGCTATCATAAAATTGTACATTCTTTTTTCGTGCATTACTGCTGCTGGGATAATTGAATAAGGACATAGGTATGACACCCGTCATATTGACACGATTAGACGATTCGCGTTCTAAGGCCAGCCAATGGATATTTAACCAATTAAACCAAACCAATTAAATATGCTGGTAGGGTTCAGTACACGACTCGGTCGCGACTCTATTCTATTTCCCGCTGCCATTGCGTGACTCGTCCAATATGGTCGTTGTTAGGACAACTATATTTAGTAAGTTAGAACCTCTTAGTTAGGCTAGTTCTTTGTTTGTTTTTCAGCAGCAGATAAAGCCGAGGTTCGGCCACTCTGGCACCCTTACGCCCGCTGCCTCGGGGCTGAGGGCCCTCAGCACTCGCCCCAAAGCGTTCGGTGAAGACCGTAAGGCTAAGAAGGCGTATGTCAAGTCGAAAAAAAGGGTTCTTCGATTTGTTACATTTAAAAATATTTTAATGTATATCCAGTTTCCAAATAGTACATTTATATTTTTACTGGTTATAGATATTTATTTTGGTTTGTACTATGTTTTCAAATAAGTACAGTACCGTACCTCAGCTATGGTTCTATAAAAATATAAGTTTTATTATCGACAGGGCATTATATTATAGACCATAAATGTTAGTTAGGTATGTTTGTGAATCTTTCTCTCTCTACTTTTAAAAATTACATTAAAATTGTAAACGTGTCACCTGATGGTAAGTGATTACCGCTGCCTATGGACATTCACAACACCAGGGGAATCACAGGTGCGTTACCGGCATTTATTGGAGAGACTGGCTCTCAAGTGTACCTGCTGGAACATACTTATTGGTATTTGGCGGCAGATTTCCAACTTGAGAGCGATAGCTAACCAGGAGGGTATTAGAAAAAGCCCTACCATCATGCTATGGTTTCCTCACGATGTCTTCCTTCACTGAAGGCTCAAGCTCATTATAGGCGGTTGGATTAGAACTCACTTCTCATGACGCGGCGTTCCTACAAACTACCACTAAGCTATCATCGCTTCATCACTTGGTGCCTTTTATTAGAAGATTGAGATGTTTCCTGAAGTAGAGACAGTAACGTTACAAACCCCCTAAATCGATTAAATATTTTTGATTATGAATCAAGGTACAAAAAGTCTATTAATATAAATATTTACGACTATATCATATAAACAATATGTTTATACATTATAATTTATTTTGAAATATATCTGCTAGATAAATTTTTAATTTAGTTACTGATAAATAAATTAATATTATAGATGTTATACATACAAAATCATATTTTTATGTTATTGTAAAAGAGTTAATATTTAAGTGTATATCGAATAAGAAATGCACGCAATAAATTTCTAACTATTAACATTTAAATTATAATACAAAGGTAAAGAAATATAATATTTGAAATAATTTGTAAACCATGGCAACACCGTCTTTGAGAGGCACGCAGCTCGGCATCACGTATCAGTCGCACTTGAAAATCATAATTACCAGCAGATATTCGAAAGTAAAGCCAGGTGTTTCGACAGACGATTCTTAATTAAAACATCTTTTTACAATCAGTCTATTTTTATAAAGAAACTCTATACCAGAATTCTATATTTGGGAAGTTCAAAATTCGTTTTCAATCGTTTTTAATATATTAGCATAGTATTAACTTTTAACATCAATTTATTCTTTAATATTTTCGGCATTTATCGGGTGATATACATAGGTCGGTTATTGTACACAAATGAATTATTAACATTAACAAGAAATATTGTATTTATTTAGAGTTAATACAAAAACTCCGTGATCAGTTAAATTAAGACAGCCGCCATTTTGTTGAGCATTGTTTGTCTTATAAAATTCGTGCTACTGGCAAAATTGTGTGTAAACACATGTTGCCAGATCAAAATAATATATTTCTAAATATCAATGAGAATGATGACAGTTAAAACTAAACAGGCAACATTCTTAAATTCGCACAAATCGGAGTATTTCAAATACTAGTTACACCGAGACTTTGCGAGAAATTAAACTAATTATTTAATTATTTATTTCCGTCTTTTTACTTTTATCAATACAGCTTTTATCCTATTTGCGCGATATTAAAGATATTGAAGCGATGATTGCTCAGCGGTAGTGTGTACATGCGACTTTGCGTCAAGGGACGTCAGTTCGAATCCAACCACCTATAATGAGCTTGAGCTTTCGGTGCAGAAAAAGATCGTGAGGAAACGATAGCATGGTGGTAGGGCTTTTTCTAATTCCCGCCTGGCTAGCAACTACCCTCAAGTTGAAAATCTGCAGCCAAATACCAATAGGTGTGTTCCGGCAGCTGCACTTGAGAACCAGTTCCTCCGCAGGTTTACCGTGCCTACCAACTTAGGCCGTATTGTCACTTAATACCTGGTGAGACTATGGCCAGTATGGTAAAACTTAACTATAAAAAAAAATTGTGATAGTGTGACGTTATATAACCCAAAGCCTTTTTGAATGAATGCTCTATTAAATACAAAAATATTTTTTTTAAATCCGACGTGTAGTTCCTAAGCTAAGTACGTTCAAACGAACAAACTCTACAATATTTTTATGGATTTAGAAAAAAAAGACAAACAGTATGAATATTAAACGAATGAATATTACTCAAATTACACAAAGGCCTTTGTCTTTATCAAAACATATGTCTGTACCAAGATTTCCAGACAATGATAACACAAGAATAATTCAATAAAATTATAATCTAGACCCAGTTTACCTTGGCGTTTGTGTTTTCTGCCCAGACATAACAATAATATATTAGTTTCTTTACTCGTAAAAACAAATGCAAAGTTATTACTAGAATACTTTTTGGGAATTTCTTTTATTTTAAATTAATTTATTTTTAAACATAAATGTTTAGTTATCTAACTTTCAACGGCAGAAAAGTATATTTTTATATTATTCTACGTTAAACTGAATACTTTGCAATTACCTCCAAAACGGATATACTGTTAAATACCATGTCTATTGCTTGTTTACGTGAAGACATAATTATACTACAAACATAATAATACTACATACTTTTAATTACTGAATTGATTTAACTACAAACAATAACTATACTTTGTAATTATAAAAGCTGTTGTATTGATCTTAAACTGTTAGTGTAATGACTATATTAGAAGTTAGTTATTTGATTAAATATTAGGCACATGCTAAATCTTGAATAGAAGTTAGTGATACACCGTTTGAGACTGTTAATACTTTTACAATTAATAGTCAGACTGCAATAGAAGATAATTTATATAACGCACCTGAAGATATCTTAATAGTAAATAATGTTGAAGTAAATTCAGTAAATCTTGAAAACAGTAAATCGCGTAATAATGCAAATTACACTGATAATAACGATGTGAAAAATACTACAGATACACAAGATATATTGTTTATCATTGAATCTAAATAAGAAGTGTATACCGAAAATAACAGGGATTTTTTCAAAGAAAATATTAAATTATTCGTCTAAATATATTGCCGCCTTCAAAATAGTTCCCATTTGATATTATGCCAGCGCTTGTTCCAATCTTCGAAACACTGTCAAACTCGGTCTTTGGGATAGTTTCAGCCCTTAAGCTATGTGCTTGTTACCTATACTTGGAGGACGACGGTTCTATAGCGTTCTCTTTATATTTAGAATAGCCAATGCGGCTGCCACAGACAAACCAAACAACGAATATAGCTGAAAACGTTATATCAAGAACAGGTATACCAACATAATAAAAAAATACAATCGGGCTCTCCAAGCCTTCGAAATTTAACAATTCCCGTTAATTTCTGACCACAGCTCGTATAATAATTGTAATGATGTTAATTTGGAACGCATGTAACTAAAACATTAATTTAACCAAGTTGCGTTATGTAACACGCAACATAAAATATAAAGATCCATTGATCATCATTACAGTTAATACGACCAATCAATCATTTGACAGAGAGTGCCCATTGTCGGTAGAATTCGCGACGTCATAAGGTGAACGGCCCTATAATTGGCTCAGAAGCATAATGATTTTGCAAAACTTTCTCGTAAACAATGGTTATTTTTTCCTAATCTATCATTTCGTCGAGGGCTGTAATCGCACTGTCATTTCAGGAACTTTTGGGCACAGGTAGGTACTAAGAGTCTTTAACGATATGTATTATTAAAAACAACTTAAATTGGGGCATACATGAGCAAGAATTTTTGCACAGCTTGTCTCCTATGGTATAAGTGACCAGATAGTAAGGATTTTGCTAAAATTCATCATCTACGCGGTATAAAGGAAAAGATATTTCCAAGAAGAACCAATTGGACGTAAGTTTAATAAATCTGATTAAATTTAAAAAAGGCTTATTGACAGGTAAACAACGCTTTTTTTATCGTGGCATCTGCTTATGTAGCCAATTTGACCAATATACATAATGACAAATAAACGTTTTTAACTTAATTTTCAAGTATTCAGCGTATCGTAGATTAACCTAAAAAGGCATAAGATAGAATAATGATAAAAGGAATATTTTTGTGTTACCTTTAACAGAAGTTTCTACAAAAATGAAAATGTGCAAAGGTTTTCTTTAAAAGATAATCCTTAAGGGTTTTTTTTATTAATACCATAAGAAGATATAAAACTGAATAAGATATCGCCGTTAAGCTTTGCTATCGAACACACGGCTGACTTAATAACAATCTATAAGAAGGATTCCACGAAAGAATAGAGGCGTCATTAAATACGAATTAAAATGCTTAGGCGTGATTCTCAAAACTTGAATATGCAAATTTGTTAACAGTTCGAATACACTGCATATTTTATTTGTTAACTGGCTGTTCCTGCGGTTTTATTCAGATGTTAGAAGTTTTTTTATCACATGAATGATATTGAAAAGCAGAAATACAACGGAATATTTAAAGACAAGAATAACTACCACTTGAATGAAATTTAAACCATACGTGTTATAAGACATTAAGAGATCCTGATGATGGTAAAGCATCTTGTTTGTAACATGTTTTTTCTTGCATTTCATAGACAGATAAAATACATATAACATTAGCTATGTTGCCACTTACCAAATAGAAAAATTACATAAAATTCCATTAAAAAAAAATAACTTTTATCCCCCTTCCGTTTTATCTGATAAAAAGTTAAACCAAAGAATTCGATGTAACTATACCAAATTGCGGGATTACGTCTCCAGTATATTCAAAGTGATGCGAGAATAAGGAGGAGAGACGGAGAAAAATTTAATGTATTCAGTGCAGTCACTTTGTCGAGCTAACATAAAAAAAAAATATATTCTTTATAACAAGTTTAATATTAACAAAATAGCAAAGTAACTATTGGCTACAACACAGTTCTTTGAAATATACATATTGGTAACAAACAAACATTTAAAAACAGCCAAGTAAGATTTTTTTTTTCAATAATCATACGGGTTTTAGATCTCAACAGTAATTGAGGCTCTTTATAGTGTTAGATTAACAGGAATCGCTTTTAAGGTGGCGACTGACCGAGAGCGAATGATTGTTAACATATAATTTGTAAAAAGAGCAATTGATATCAGAATTATCATGTATTTATTAATTGTCCAACAGCGACAATACATACTATTCAATGTTCCTTTAATAACTCTTAAAAAAATTACATTAGTTGTCAGTTACAGTTTTGTTATAAGTATAAAAGATACTGCCATGTAGTTTAAAGACCAACGACAAAAAATTAAAGAATATATAACTTATTTGGTTATAATAAAATAATCATAAACGAAAGCCAGTTATTTCTCGGTCCAAACGTTGTAACCTCAATTTGAATGAATAAAAACTCATATTATCGTGAGGTAAATGCTAATAAAACATTTTATAGCTCAGAAATTAAAAAAAAAAAACCTTGATTTGCCAATTTAATTAAGGAATTCTAAGAAATTATAATTCTACATTCTAAGAAATAATAGGATTTATCTAATTAACAATATATTTAGTGAGAAAAACTGAATACTAATTATTCAGTAGGTACATGAAGTTTACATGAGTTGAAAGTTTTGTTTTGATTCCGCTAGTTGGGACATTTGAAAGATTATTTGATACAAACATGATTAAATTAATAAAAACACCAAAACTATGAAGTTATGGAGATATATATTTTAATTATTCATAATTAGATGTTTTAAAAAGATGAATTAATTTTTAAAGCGAATTTCTACCAAGTATCTTAATATAATATAATAATAATTAAAATAATATAATAAATATAAATTAATGCCATATAGGTATAACAACATTTGTATATACTGGAGCCTTATAAAATTATATACTGAAAATAATAAAATATAATATACATTATTATAAAACGGATAAAATGCTAATTAATATTATAAATACGAATGTTTGTTTGATACGCGTCAGGCCTAACTACTCAACAGACCGTTATGACATTTTTAAAAACAAATTTTTAAATTGCCAAAATACAAATTCACGCGAGCGGAACTGCTGTCAAAAGCTAGTTTACTATAGTTTAAAATGACAGAAAATGTAGTGTATATACGCTAAACTAAATTGTAGCCAACATTGCAAATTCGCCCATTGGCAAAGCAGGTTTTACATATTATCGTTTACATATTAAATGAAAGGGTAATAATGTAAATGCGAGTCGATTACCAAGCTACACGTTTAGTGATATCAAACAGGTCTACAGATGGTGTAACAATCAAATTATATGCTGGAGGTAACTCGGGTATGAAGCGAAAAATTTCAATTACTCCACCAAATTGTTTGACTTCATTGAAGTCACATTTTTCGACGAACTCTTAAATTTAGTGTTACCATATTTAATTCTGTATGTAACAATGTTACAATCTCAGCTTGGTATTATGGTTTGTAAACTGGAAGCAAGAATTTACATTTACCAAGAAGTTAGAAGAAACCCTTCTACCTTTTTTTAATAGTGAGCAAGTGTACGACAATGTTGCTGATGGTAAACAAAGTACATTACACACACAGTGATTACCATCGAATACTTAGCAATCCTCAAAGGGCCTCGCTATTAAATCAGTTCAGTTCACAAGCCTTTCTACATTTGTACCTTATATAATCCTGAAACTCTTTATCATTCTATATCTTCGTTCTCTAATATATCTCTTGATTATTAGATACACTACAGCGACTGATTTTGGAACAACAGCCAACCATACGCTTGAGCTTGGAAGTCAAAGTTTTAATGTTACCTCCATTTCGGTGCGAACTAAAAAGTTCTCAATACTTTATCTTTGCTATACAGTGAAGTTGTAGAATCATCTATTTTTAACCTTTATTTTTATTGAGGATTTGTTCAAATGGAACATGCTACACTCATCCATACATCATGCTACAATTAATTTCTGAGCCCAATACCGATATCAAATCATAGATTTGGCTTCTTTCGATCTTGACCGAGCCAGTATTTCGTTGAATGAATATTTGTTGTCTTGAAGATTAGTTATGGCAACATTTCATTAAAATATGATAACGTCTTCTTCCAACTTACACATCTGGCATTTTGGTGTGTTGCTTCTATTTATTACAAAATTTAATTTAAATAACCCAGAACGAATTCTCAACACTCGAACAATTCTGTGTCTTGACATTGAATGACATTTCTAAACCATGGGACAGAACTAAGAGACGCCATTTTATATTAAATCCTCTTTATCTAGAACCATACTATATCCTTACTATATTGGGTCCTTTAAGCGTTATATCAAGCGATATTTATACAGGCTGGCATGACAGCAGTCACTGTTGATGGATTTTCGATTATATTGTGGTAATCACAAGGATGAATGACGTCACTGTGGAATGCAATAATAAAAAAACATTGTAGTAAAGCGCCACGCCGAAATCGCATGTCCTAAGCAGACGTTCGCTGAACTTGTACGTTCTTGAAATCGTGATTGTAGTCACGTTGGGTGAAGAACGCAGGCACATAATCAGTAATATATAATCCATACGTGTAGAGTCTATCGAGATAAGAAGTGTAGCGTCGACGCTCCAGTAAAATTATTATTTCAAGTAGTTTCAAACGTAGAATGATATACGTTCTGTCTTGCAAAAAAAAAAAAATTGTATCTTTCCTAATCATCTTCTGAAGTAATAAACTGGGAAGACCAACTATTTTAAACTAGGTGTAACATTGGAATGTTAAAAAAGACAGTTATCGGTGGGATGTAGGTCTTTTTCGTGACTTTATTGGTCGGTAATTGACGGTGTCTCGTACCTGCTGAGTCACATAAACCTTTCTCGGAGTGAACTCGGCAATTGCGAGATTTTGTAAGTAAATCGATTTTTGAAACGAGGTTCCTTATCGCTCGGTACGGATGGAAGTGAGAAAAATCACAAGGTAGGATTTTAACCACACGACCATTTCTTTAGTATGTTCTATACTGCACTATATCTCTATAATGTAGAGGATTATCCATAACGTGTGCGCAATTGGCTCTGCCCAGCCACAGGTGCACTCTTATTGGTGCGAGACAGCCAGTATGTTCTCAACGGCTGCGCAGATATAGTTTGTACACGTCATACGCTTCAACTATTTAGTACCGTACTATAAATATTACAATAAATGACATTAATTGATGTACAATAAAATGTTTATTTTTGATTTGATATTAATATTTTATATGAATAAAACAATTGTGTATCATTCAACATAGCGGCACGCCATGAGCGTGTCTAGTTATAAAATTGACTGGTATATATATATGCAACAACCAAGCGGTACCGCATTATGTGTTTTCAACTGTAGACGAAACCTGGTAACAAATCCATCACAGAGACACCTTTGCCAGTGTATACTCAGGTATCAGGCAGGTACAACCGTGACGATTAACAATAAATTCCTAATTTTTTAATATCCACAAACGTAAGACTGTATTATTAACATAAAGAACAGTGTCATTATATTATAAGCAACCAGAAACAAGAAACACCTTCTGAATAAATTGACATCGTTTAAAAACATTCTAAAAGTTATTCTTAAGTAAAAAAAACTCACAGGGAAAAACTTATGTGGTAAAATTTTATTCGCCACTACTAAGAACTTAGCATTTTGTTGCGAAGGACAATCGTTACGTATTCAATTCCTGTATTAAGGTTAAAGCCCACAACAGACAAAGCTATAGTATATATTAATATAGTAAGCTACATATTACGGTATAGCAAGTTGCCACAGACGGCGGCTATGCTGTAATATATATATTTGCACTCATTAGGTCTGCGGCCGTCGTTGCATGAGCACGTCTTTGTGCTACATTCATAATAAAGATTGTTCTAATTTTAAATACGGATAATGGATCAAACTAGTTATGATCACAGCTCACACAAAAACAAACGAATAATTACACCATGTTGTTCTTGAAATATATTAAAATCTACGTTAATATCCTGCTATATCTGTCAACATATTTTGTTGACGTAACAAAACTATAAGTTATAGCTGCGTCTATAGTCACTCGCCGATTACTATAGAAAATATACCGAAATATAACTTGCTATAATTTATATTATTATATATTATAGCTCCGTCTGTCTTTACAACCTTATGACTTTTATATGTTTTTGTTTAAATTTCATAGTACGTTTATACCCAATTCTGTCAATGCCATGTTGATAAAATTCAATGTGAGCTACATAATAACACTTTAAGACTGCATATTTGATGGCCGCATTGCGACTTGTTAAATCGAGAGAAGATTACTGTATTGACAAAATAAACTAAACAAGTCAAGCCATTTGTAAGTTATAACAACGCTTTTACAAGTTGGCGATTTGCTTTTGATTTTGACAATGACGACCTTTTTGTTTTTAATAGGTTTACACATAAAATGATTTGTTTGAAAACTTCGAATTAGAATACAACTCATTTTTATTACAAATAAGATTCAAAAGTATATATTTATTATATCATTTATTAAAGATGTTGCAAAGAATGTGACATCAATTGTCATTAAAATACGATTTATTTGTATGGGAGACATATTTTATCCATTGTGTTACTACAGAAACTGCTTGGTAATTAAATTATAATCATTTTTCAGATAATGCGACCAATATTGTTATAAATAGAATTTTTATTTATCAAAACTCCTGTAAATTTAATGTTTTGTATAACAGCGTCAACAGGTTGACCGGTTACCCTGTTTATATAACATCAGACAGTATGTTACGTTTACTTCCAGTTATTAAGATCGTAATGTCTTTACTGATAAACATCATTGAAATTGAAGTGAAAGAAACAAGCGGTATACAAGCGGACTTCACTGTCGCGTGTTTAAATTATTTTACTTTCATTGATTGACAAAAGAATTAAGTTCGAGTTGTAGGAAGTGTTGATTGCGTCATAAATCATATTTTACTAGCTCATACGCGCGGCTTCGCTCACGTTAATATCGACCTTGTTAACCAATTCGGATGATGCAATAAAAAGTTTCATAAAAATTTTTTCCTCTCTTTACCTATTCCTTTAAGTTTTTCGCGAGAAAAACCAGCCTATAACCGTCACCAGGTCTATCTATCCCTATACCAAAATTCATCATAATCGATTCAGCGGTTTATGCGCCAAAGCGTAACACACAAACTCACTTTCGCATTTATAATATTAGTAAAGATAGTTCGGGAAAGTTAGTGTTCAATTCTTAAACTTTTTGCTGACTGTACGCAAAGTTTCAAGCATCATCTGAATTTTACAATCACGAGCGTTTATTTGGAGGAAACGCGAATGTATTCGAAGACAGAGTAGTAACTAAGTATTACACAAAAGGTTGTAAGTAAATAAAAATTACTGAGGACACATTTTATTTTGCTAAAGTCTTGAAAACTGAATTGATGTACATTCCCTCTTAATTAACTGTCGGGCTATGCGAGGGAGGGGAAGCGGGACTAACCCAATTGATACCAGATACCAGACACTTCTATGGCAATGACGGAAGTTAACAAAGACACTGTTAGTATCGTAACCTCATCTGATCTTAAGTGACGATGTGGCTCAAGGTGGTAGACGCGCTGAGCCTAGTGAAGGGACTGGCCCTCAAGTGCAACTACCGGAACACTGTACTTGACGACAGTTTCACCATTTGACTACGGTAAGTAGCCAGGTGGGCATTATAAAAAAAACCTACCACCATGCTATGGTTTCATCATGACATTTCTTTCCACACTACCAACCAAACCATAATAGTTTTGATAATTTTACCAATTGCTTATACTAAAGTTTATTTTAAAGTCTGCGCCGAAATTAAACGAATCTACCTTATACTGCAATATATTATACCGAATTGTAACTTTTACTATAAAAATATTTTAATGTTCATACTTAGAAAAAAAACCATTATCATCATAAAGCGAAAGCGTGTATTTCAAAAGACAGATCCCTCAAGAGTACGTAAAACATAACAATAGGATGTTTTTTTGCAGAAACCTTTTTCATAACTCACGTTATGTTAATATTAAGGCGTTCTAATAATAACAAAATGGCGAAGTTACGCAAACACATTATTTTGAAAATATATCGACGCTGGAAAACATTTTTTTTATATACTTAAGGTTTAGCGGTATGGCCATAATCACACCTGATCTTAAGTGACGATACGGCCCAAGTTGGAAGACACGCTAAACCTGTGGAGGAACTAGCTCTCAAGTGCAGCTGCCGGAACACACATATTGGCATTTGGCGGCAGGTTTACAACTTAAGGGTGGTAGCTAGTCAGGCGGGCATTAGAAAAGCCCTATCACCATGCTATGGTTTCCTCACGATATTTCCTTCACTGAAAGCTCAAGGTCATTGTAGGTACTTGGATTGGAACTCACGTCCCTTGACGCGAAGTCGTACACACTACCACCGAGCTATCATCGCTTCAAATGATGATCAGGAGATGCAAAAAACATTTTTGTAATATCCATATTGTGAATTATTTCAGCCGATTTTTTTAACAATCAAACACATTTTTATGTAATCGCAGAACAAAGATACCAAATTTATTCGATGCGTTTTGTTTTTCTGATTCTATTCTTTATATGTATATAAATGAATATCAATTTCCCTTGGTCATCGCATCACGCGTCAACGGATGGAACAATTTCGCTAATTCTTTTTTTGTTGTATTAATTATTGTCAGGAGATGGTTCTAATGAAGGAAAAAATCAAGGAAGTTGAGCGTCGTATTGGAAAATTTAAACAACTTAATGATAACATTAACTTTATATAACTGTCAGTTGTCATAGAGGATTACAAAAATGAAAACTGTTTTTGTTTCATATATATTTTTTTATAAATTATAGCAATTAGAATTCAATATTCATAGTTAAGACAGGGTCAGCTAGTTATGTGTATAACTCGTATTCACCTGTTTGTAGAGACGACAATTATGCTGTCTAGCGTCGATATACAGAGTTTTCTATTAATTTTAGAGGAACGTCTTTTTCAAGTCGTGCGTTATACAAAGATCGTGTCATCGTGTGTGCAAGCCATTATTTTGTAATCCAAATCTATATATAATATATACGATAGTAAATTTAATAATAACCGCGAACGAACAGATACACACAAAACAGCTAAGAAACGCATATTCACACAAACACATACATATGCACTTATGGGAGGGGGGGGGGGGTGTCGCGTATTGTGACTTGGGGGTCGAGGGGTCTAAGCTTAGCATATATAAGCTTTACATGCTGTAGCACATATATATACTTTGTCTTTAGCCAGTAATACGCACTAAAACATCACGGTGTTCTTCTACCGCCTATTGTGTCGCCAAATCCATCCAAACACTCAAACTTGCTTGTATTGGTTGGACTCTCTGCGCGTATAAGACATTTAATTATAAAATCTGTAAAAACATTTTATTTATTAACTAAGGCGCGCTTTAATAAAACCTCTATACTTATTAAGACATTAGGAGTTATATACAAGTGCGGCATGTAAAAAAGCAGTTTATCCTATGTGGTTGTAATTTCTCGACTGGCCCGCTTTCCCATGTAATGGCCGGCTGTGTTAAACGACTTTTTTGTTGTTGTTTATATACAATCCAACTAACTTCGCATTAAACTTGACAAATCGTTGTCTACATTTTTTTTTTTTTATAGTTAAGGCGATAATCTCACCTTATCTTAAGTAACGATACGGCCCAAGTCGGTAGACACGCTAAGAGTGTGGAGGAACTGGTTCTCAAGTGCAACTGCCGGAACAGATCTATTGGTATTTGGTGGTAGATTTTCAACTTGAGGGCGGTCGCTAGCCAGGCGGGCGTGAGAAAAAACCCTACCACCATGCTATAGATTCGTCACGATTTTTTCCTTCTCCGAAAACTCAAGCTCATTGTAGGTGGATTTGAACTGACGTCCCTTGAAGCGAAGTCGTACACATTACCACTGAGCTATCATCGAAATATTATGTAGCGGTACCTGATCAGGACTGAATTAATTTAAAATTTTATTACCGTAATAAAATGAATAGTGAAAATTTATTTTGCTATTCTCGACGGACACGTATCCAACAAATTACAGATAATTAAAATCTGCATAGCTGTTCTTGAGTTATAACTGATGTAACTAACCCGACTGGAGCGTCAAACATATAGACACACATAAAACAATAAAAAAACTATGTTTTTTTTTATTGCTAAGGTTTATGGCCATAATCCCATTTGATCGTATGTGACGTTACGACCCAAGTTGGTAGACGCGCTAAACTTGTGGACTAACTGACTCCGTCTGTATACTGTCTGTAACTAGATAGCCTGAATTACAATTTCAAATAGGATTTCATGTATAAATTTGGCTCAGTTATAATCATGTTATTACATGTATATATGAGTTATGCTCGTGACTTCGAGTGGAACTACAAAATATTTAACAAGTGTTGCCCGTTTTTCGAACTTTTCTCAATGTAGCTTTACTCATACTGGTGGTATTGTGTTGGTAAATAGCTTAAAGCCTTCCTCGATAATTACTCTATCAAATAATAATTATATTTTAATATCCGACTAGTACTTCCTAAGAGAAGTGCGTTCAAACAAATTTTTCCGCTTCATAATATGAATACAGTAGGAAATAATATAAAATTCACGGGTTTCTATTTCAAGAGTATGCCATCAGAATTGGCCTCATTATTGCAGTAGTACCTTATTTCGATGGAACAGATAAATCGCACTGATAGCCCAATAGAGGTTTGGTAGAGGCTTGATTTATTTCCCACGGGAAAGTCAATACGAATGCCGCCATATTTACCATATACGAACAATTTTTTTTTTCAAGCAAACATAAGACAATAAACAACTTGTCCCCGAGTACGTATATTTAGTGTGTGTTGATTTCTATAGGCCTCAGACGCTTTGAGATGCGAGGCCCAATAGTGCTAATATTCTCAAACTGTTTTTAGGGACGAGAATTTCTCAAAGTATCAGCACGTTATTTTTGACAATTCTTGGACGTTTTTCACTAATATTAAATATGTTAATTGTAGAGAAAACTACACTGCTATTTTGTCACGATAAAAATACAAACAAACAATGTACTTACCATACTTTACATGTGGATAAAATTGACTTAAATGCTAAAAATAATCCCCATATATTTTTTTTCTTTATTTTTAAATTTTTCTTTGGAATAGGAGGCAATCGAGCAAATTTACCTGATAAAAATTGACCACCGCCGGAACATACCTAATGGTAGGCTGCAGATTTTCAACTTCAGGATGGTAGCTAGCCATACTGGCATCAGAAAAAACCCTACCACCATGCTATGAATTCCTCATAATGTTTTCCTTCACCGAAAACTCAAGCTCATTGTAGGTGGTTGGATTCAAATCGTTTTGAAGACAGGCATTCTTAATAGATATTTCGCAAACGCGAACCGATAGCAGAAAACGTTAAATAATTGCTTCGAAATGGCAAATCCGTATTACGTATCGCCATGAATGTCCTTAATTTGATAATGTATCGCTGCATATTTGCTATTTTTTTATCGCTTTGCGAAGTACGTTAAAAGGAAACGAATTTTTAATATCACGTGAAAAGGTTGAGAACCGCTGGAATAGTACTTCACGATGCAAGAGAGCTGATCTTATCATGAAGTTCGCATTATATTTGATGTTACCGCCGGCCCGTCTGTGCATTCAGACACGCGGTTTGTTGACCCACTGAGATCACAACTAGTTAACCAGTGTTACCAATTTACCGTCCGGGTTAATTTGAATTATTTCCAACATTTTTTTTACAATAACTAGGCCGGTGTAGTTATATTTTGGTATATTTAAGATATTTTAGGTATATATTTTTAGTAGCTAGCAACACTACACCTCATCGTGCAACCGCGGGTTTTTGATAATGGCTTGAACAGGCATATAGTGGTTTTCAGTTTATTCGACTCTTACTGCATATATTGCCTGTCTAGTAAAATCGCGGGCACTAATTTAACGCGCTGTTCGAAGGTGTCTTAATATTAACTAAAAAAATGAATAATCTCATTTTGAATATCATTAAATGTCATGGTGGATACTCCACTGTTACTCAATTTTTAATTGTTTAAGTTATAATCGTACCCGGCACAAGTGTTTGTTTTTTAGCCATGATGAGTTTGAGCGGATGTGCGTGGAACAACTTACTGGAGTCTCATCACAATCGGATATCTGATATAGTAACGTATATGAATATGTGTATATATTACGCGTATTAAATTAAATTCATAGATGGACATTCCTTATAATTACCTCGAAGAACAACATTTCTCTGTTTCAAATTGCCACCAATTTGCCACCAATTGGGAACGTTTTGACCGGTCCACGCGGTGAATGTCAATCGTGTGTATATATTATAAACAAACAGTACATAAGTCCAACACGTTTGTTCACAGAATATTCAATGTCATTCTTTAATTACCGACAAAAAGTTGTATAACGTCTTAACTTTTTTACGTCCACAGAAAAACCGGTTCCTCGCGTCTTCAATGGATCATATTTCCCTTCGAACTTCGAGACGAACGTCGGCGAAATCTTAGTTATAATTAATCAACGATCTTTGTTTGATTAAATAAGTCTTTGTCACACTAAAATTCTCACATTACAAAACTCCATTGACCACGAAGTGATTTAACGAGAAACTCCCAAAATCGTCCTAATTATTTAACTTTGGCTGGTTTAATAGTAAAATAATATATTTTTTTTCTTCTCTTAATTTACCTACAATAAAATAATGCCAACAAATGGGCAGCCCTTTATACCACGCTATTTTTTTTTCGACACGACATACGCAGTTAGCCGGTG
Source organism: Actias luna (assembly GCA_039707435.1). Lineage (NCBI taxonomy): Eukaryota > Metazoa > Arthropoda > Insecta > Lepidoptera > Saturniidae > Actias > Actias luna. The sequence goes on from JAZHAC010000030.1 coordinate 14,418,096, forward strand.
GGCCTTTCACAGCTTTGCAGGGCTTTTTGTGGCGAATGCTGAGAGGAAAGGCTGCCATAGCGGCCGGCCCTCGGCTTGGGCTGATACCGGAATAAGAATAAAATAAAGACGATAAGGACTGGCCTACTGGAATATGTCTTTACGTAAATTATTGACTAAGGAGGGAAGGTAATCGGTTGAGTAGACAGTACTAAGCCACGCTAGATATTGGCCCTATTATTTTTCGTATATAAACACAATCTATATTGATATAGAAAGCAGAAAAGTTTGTTTGTTTGACGCGCGCGTAGAGTAATCATTGACAAAGGCTATACAACATCACGCTACCATTTAACAAAAAGTTAAATAATTATTAGTTACACGCGAACCCAGTCTTAGGCAAAGATGGTAAATAATAAAATAAAGTAAAATATCTATATCAAATTGTTTGTTAAATTTATTATTTAACACAATGTCTTCAAAACTACGAAATCTATTGACTTGAAATTTGCCATGGATATTCCTTTCGCGACTTAGCGGGCGACGGGAAACACGCAAACGAAGCCAGGAGCATCAGCTAGTTAATAAAATTATCCAAAAAATCATAAATCGTAAGTAGAAACTACGATAAAACTACGAGACTTGAACAATAAGCTTTAGTAAAATTCCCTTACCAATATTATAAATGTGAAACTGAGTTTGTTTGTTTGTTACGCTTTTACGCCTCAACTGCTGAATCGATTATGATGAATTTTGGTATAGAGATAGATGGGAATCTGGAATACTTTCAGTTGATGGTATGTCCTTAATAATCACGTCACCCTAGGCAGGCAGTTTCGGATCGCAGAATGGTTAAAGGTACATACCTATCTGAGCGGTCGATATATTACATTCCTATATATTCTGTAATTTATGAATGTTTGTCTAACTAACTCGTTATTTACCATTATATGTGTGACATTGTTACTTATATTATAAATGCGAAACTGAGTTTGCTTGTTTGTTACGCTATTACGCCTCAACCGCTGAATCGATTATGTTGAATTTTGGTATAGAGATAGATGGGAATCTGGAGACGGTGAAAGGTAAGTTTTTCTCGCGAGAAACTTATTGCAAGCGAGGTAAAGGGAGGGGTAAACTTTGTGTAAAACTTTTTATTGCGTCACCCGATTTGTTTGAAAAAATCAATATTGACGGAAGCCGGAAGTAAAAGCTAGTTACAGATAAGAATCCGTTTCAAAAAATACTAAAACTTGAATTATGACAGCCTTACAATGTTGTAAACTCATCGATGGTATGTCGCCACCCCATGGAGTTATTGTTTATTGGCCTCAGATCGAAACATTGAAGGTTTATTATCAGAAATAAATAATTTGAGGATAACATTTTAATCTTACTTTAATAAGAACCCAGGCAGATACTCGTTATCATCATTTTATTTACTGACAACTCGTTTATATATAGTAGCTGTGTTCGCGACTTCGTTTGCGCAGAATTAAAAAAAATTAAGCAATTTTTGCCAATTTTTATAACATCTTTTAGCACAGCTTTGCTCCTATCGAAGGTAGCGTGATGTTAAATAGTGTTCCTTTATAATTGCTCTTTTAAATAAAATATTTTTTTAAATTCGACCGGTAGTTCAAATATACCACATTGTCCGTTCAATTAGGCAGGGAAGCAATAATTAATTAAAGTATCGATATAAAGTTGATAAAGCGATGATAACTCAGTGGTAGCCTGTAGAAACGCCGCGTTATGGGACGTGAGTTCGAAACCAGCCACCAACAATGGACTCGAGCTTTCGGTGCAGGAAAACATCGTGAGGGAAACGAGGCCGTGTGTTTCGACAGTGGTACTTGAAAGCCAGTCCCTCCTATAAAGGCCGGCAACGCACCTGCGATGACTCTGGTGTTGTGGGTGTCCATGGGCGGCGGTGATCACTTACCCTCAGGTGACACGCTTGCTCGTTTGCCCCCTATTCCATAAAAAAGGTAGTAGTATACTCAATAAACGCTAGTTCGAAACAATACAACTTTATGAACGCTAAGATAAGCTTTATTGTTTGTATAATTCCATTTGCAATGTCCTTTACAATATTGCAAATTGCAGTCAATTCTCGTTATAGCCAAAGACGTTTCTAGAATATATTACTGAACGAAACATTCGATACGTTCCTTAGAAATAAGAATATAGTAACTTTTATCGTCTGGCATCTAAAAAGAAACCTCAGGGTAATAAGAAACAAAGGGCTCACAGAGGTCGGACTGTGTTATGACTATATTTACAACAATGGACCATTTGTTGACCTTCGTACGAATGCGAAACACAACATATGCTCCTTCGGCAAAAATTGCAAGGTGTTTTTGCGATTAAAGCCTTCACGGAGAAGCACGAGTGTTTTATATTTAGTTTCTTATTGTTAAATCCTGAATAAAAGTCTATTAAGCATAACTTCATGTACTTTTTCCCAATTTTCAAACAAACAAGATGGCGGGGTTCTGTTCTTAAAATTACCCAGATAATTTTTATGTCAACTTGTATAATTATCTTGTACCACGCAAAGTGTCATCAATAACAAGGAGCCAAATAACGTAAATTACAGACGCTCCAAAAACTCGCATTATAGATTAAATAATTACAATGTTGCCGCGTTAAATGAAGCCGTACCTATATGCTATTTATTCGCCGTCCTTGTCGAACCTGCGCCATGAACGCAGTACTGATTACCGAGTAAACGAGACAGATATACAATGCAAGCCGTTTTCCGGTTTGTAAGGAACGTCTTAATCGAAAACACGTATTTGTAGTTTTTATGAGAGCGGTAAAAAAATAAATTACAATAATACTATTGAGTTTCACAACACAAATAGTTTGCACAGTTTTGTGTCAATATTTAACATTTTGTACCTCTTAGTTCTATAGATTTCATTTTTCAACGTTTATTCAAGGAGTGTAAGAAAATCAAGAGGTAATATTAATTCAAAAAGTAATAAATTTACAATCTATGACACGTTAATGCGAAAGTATGTATGTTTCATTGTTTGTTATGCTTTCACGCACAAACCGCTGAATTTATTATGATGATTTTTGGTATAGAGATAGACGGGAACCTGGAAACGGTGATAGGCAACTTTTGCTCGCGAAAATCTCATTTGAAGTTGGGTAAAGAGAGGGATATATGAAACATTTTTTGCATCATCCGATTTGTTTGACAACTTCAATAATAACGCGGGCAAAGCCGCCCGTGAAATGTAGTAAAAAAAATTCGTTGTTTATATTTGAAAATTTCTTCACGGATATTTGTCACCAATGCGATTGTGCGAAACGTCTTCAATGTCGGATATGAACTGAATAGGATGAATTGTTTGAGAACTCCTAGACTAACATACTAAGAAACATAAATTTGTTATTTATATACATATAGCGATTTATATATATATTCTGAAGCGATGATAGCTCAGTGGTAGTGTGTACGACTTCGCGTCAAGGGACGTGAGTTCGAATCCAAGCACCTACAATGAGCTTGAGCTTTCGGTGAAGGAAAACATCGTGAGGAAACCATAGCATGGTGGTAGGGCTTTTTCTAATGCCCGCCTGGGTAGCTGCCACCCTCAAGTTGTAAACCTGCCGCCAAATACCAATAGGTGTGTTCCGGCAGCTGTACTTGAGAACCAGTTCCTCCATAGGTTTAGCGTGTCTACCAACTTGGGCCGTATCGTCACTTAAGATCAGATGAGATCATGGCCATAACGCTAAACCTTAAGTATATAAAAAAAATATATAATTGAAATAAGGCTACCTCGAAATCTCGACACAGGTAAAAGAGTTTGATAAGTGTGATTATTTTAAGGATAACCCATTATAAATTTTAATTTTAATAAATTGAAGGAATTATATCTTTGTAGAACCACGTATTGACGTGAATTCGGAACTATAGACTGTATTGAGGTAATTTTCTAACGTCTGCCTAGCTAGCAACCACCATCAAGTCGAAAATTTGTCACCAAGCACTAACAGATTTGCGGTCAATCGAGAATCAGTTACCATACTAGGTATGGCGTGTTTCAACTTTGGGCCACATCGTTAGAAAAAAGTTTGGGAAATCCATAAGTGCACGCCCCATAATCTCATTTTTTATTGTTTATTTAATAATAAATAAACCATATCAAATCAGTCATTCATCAAATCATCAAAAGTAATAGGGTTCTATTCCTATTTAAAAAAGGATACAAAAAAGTATGAAAAAAAGGACTCGATTAGTAGTGTTTCGGTCGTTAACGTGATAACATACAGGATCCGCACATACAGACACACGGACGTCTAAGACAGAACTTTTTTCAAACAGATTCTTAACTTGTTTAAATAACAAAAATGGCACCAAATATATCATGAGTGTTAAAAATAGTGTTTTTTCTTGATATATGTGTGTATATATTATTTTAAAAGTGCAATATATCATAAATAGACAAATTTTAAGTTTGGAAAATCACTTATATTTCGTGAAGCTTATACAAAGATTTTTGCTATAAAAATCGTCTAACATTAGTCTGTAATTATTACATTTTAAATAAACATTTTGTATAACAAAATGTTCCCACAGTAATGGCAATACCGCAACTCGTGTAGTCTGTAATATCGAAATAGGTCCCATGACCGAAGGGCGACGATTGATTGCGAAGCCAACCGCAAAACCACTGCGGCCGAGTTATATACAATACGCCAGGCGTAAATTCAATTCGACAGAGAGACAGACCGTTTGATACCTTGACTACTATGTATTCACTAGACAAGACATTTAAATTTTAAACATACTGCCTCGCTGCAATACGTCAGACGTAAATTCAATTCGACAAAGATACCGTTTGCTATCTTCACTCCTATATATTCACTAGACAAGAAAAGTTAACTTCTCGCTTTAAAACACTTCCAAATCCTTAATAAAACGAAAAGATAAATGCGTGATGTAGTTAGAATGGTTCAAAATAGGAATGCATATACATATTTGTAAATTAGAGCGAGAATTGACAGTTCTAAAACAAAAACAGATGAGTAAAATATTAATACATTTGATCCGACTTCCTTACAGTGTTCTCTTAATGAGTTACAGGTTTCATTTATAGTTATAATTTTATTTTTATTCTGAAGTATATAAGAACCTTCTCAAGACCTAAATTGTTTAAAAATGTTCGATTTTAATTAAACACAAACGGTACAAAGCGGGGGATGAAATTCAGAAAACCACTTCTTAAAATTGTCGGTGTACGGAAATGCGGTAAAGTGAAACAGCCTGAGCTAATTAGCAAAGATGCGATTAAGGGCGAGCAAATAAACTACATTCAATAAAATGCTGTGTAGTTTAGCATGCGATAAGCGTTATTATGAAAAAAATTACTAAGCAAGTTACTTAAAATCATGTAAACTAGATATGAAATTATGTTACATCGATGTTAGCAACTCGGGATTACATAAAACTGGTACAATTCTGTCTAGATTGTGGAATTTGAAACTATCACAAGCAGTTTATCGTTTACGTTCAAGCGGGTCGTAATTTTGCACAAGGAAATAGCGCGTCTATTGCTACTTAGAAGCAATTGTTTCGATACAATAATGTAGCATGAAACTAATGTACAACATCTGAACTGATTTATTGTTAAATGAACATGCAAATATAGTTTTGTGAAACGACCATTTTGCCCTTTCAATTTTAAAACTATTCAGATATTCTCTTATTCAGATATACTCATATTAAGTACTGCGGAACCCGATAAATTTTATCACAGAGAGAGACTGGAACTTATAGAGGATCATAGGATAATAAATTATCAAAAAGAAAATATTCTTGGAGGGATGAAGTTATAAAATGTTCTGCCAACATGCTATGGTTTCATCGGACTGTTTCCTTTCACAGAAAGCCCAGGCTCGTTGTAGGCTTCGAACTCATGTTTCTCAACGCAGTGTTCGAGCGCAGTGCCACTGTGCCACCATCACCCGGGCGTTTAAGATTAACAACAACAGAAGAATTTACAACTGATAAGGCTAATTCTTTTATCAACTATGTATCAACAATTATCAAAATATTGGATAATGAAGTCATTTCTTAAGATAGTCCGAATGTATTTTTAATTATAATTGTATGTCCGGTTGGCTAATTATCTCTTTGTAATTGAAAATCTGTTGCCAAGAATATATATATATATACAGGCCGTTCACACTCCAGGGTCCAGTGAGATCGTTGACTGGCGCTAAACATATACAATTACAAAAAAAACCATAGAGAATTATTACATTACATAATTCTCTAGTATTATTTACGGTTATAGGAAAATAGTTTATACATGTAACTAATGTAACAGGACTGAAAATTAACTATTTATGTAAGTATTATAAAGTGTTACAGTTTGTTTGTCTTATCGCGCTAATCTTAGCATCCAGTAGCCCCATTTTAAAAATGTTTTTTTTTTTATTTTTTATATCATACATCAATAATTAGAAAAGGCGTTTGGCTATTTAACATCACGCTAACAAACAATACAAAATAAAAACGGGACAGAATTATTAAAAAAAAAAATTAGATTTGCGAGAACGAAATCGCTGGCACAGGTATTATATGAGAGCAAAAAAAAATTTTATTCATCTAGTTTCTTGTATACGTAATGACTTTGAAACTATTAGATATTTTTTCATTACATTTGAACAATTTTTGATTTTACAAAATAAAAGAATTTTCCGAAACAGGACGGATATGCCTTTGTCGTTAACAAACTTCAAAATGTTGTTAAACTTCAATTGATATAGAAAAACTCTGTGACAGTATCAGTTATACTTAACGATATAATTATCAAAAAAAAAAAGCTAAATAAGCATTAAAGCTGTACCGAAACATAATTCAAGTTCACTTTAACTAAATCGCAGACACTACTAATAAGCCTACAGTTTAACTTTCTATTGAAATGTAACTATTTCAACTAACCAGTTAGATGACCCGTGTGAATATTTCGCACACTGTCCTCATCTACACCGAATAGTAATAGAATTATGTGGAAATAATTTATCCTAACTGATGTTATAAATATAAATGTGAATTTGATAAGCTTTCACTAAATAACTATATAATCATTAAACGTCGTATACACATTGTTAAGGATACAGAATACGACAAAGATGTACATGTAATGCAAAAAAGATTCATAATGTAACAAACATTAGAGCAAGTGGAGCTGGGAACAAAAGCTAGTATGGACAAATAAGAAAATACATTATAATAAAACACGAATAAGGTTGTCTATTACGGTAACTCTCTTTGTTACGATTTACTTACGCAATAACAACCTACTCGAATGTTCATCATTAAAATTTTGCATAAACATTCTTCTTCTTTTTTAATCTTGGCAACTCCGTCCTCTTTAGAGACTACTATTGCCATTTTCATGTGATAAGATTTGGGCGTTTTGGGCAGATGAAACTATCTACAACAAGATGGCGACTCATTTGTTGAAGCTCTCTTGGGAGTTTTTGGGGCAACTAATATATCTTGTTGCGACTGATTATTTGCTACCCATATGCTCTTCAGCTACACTACATCACGTAAAATGTCGCCTATATTACACAATACAGGGCTAAATAACTAAGTATATGAATACAAATAAAAATCACAACATGACAGATCAAGCTCCCGCCAAAACTCTACATAAACATTGTCAGGGGGGTAAACAGTAAATTACCCAAAAAAGTTACACCAGCGCAAGCGAAGTTATGGACAAAAGTTAGTCTGTACAAATAAAAAATACTTTGTAAAAAAACATATAAGCTTCTTGCATATTTGGCATCAATAGTGGGGGAGACAACCTCTAAAATGTTGTCTCAATAAATAATTTTGATGAGGAATTAAAACAGATATAGAATGGACGCAAGAATATTTCAATAAATATTTTAGATATAGAACAGATATAGAATGGACGCAAGAATATTTCAATAAATATTTTAAATATAGAAAAATGTTTTAAAACTGAATAACATGTCTTTTGTGACATTCTCTTTTCGATCGCCAGGATGTTTTTCGAACTTTGATATAGTATTTTTCTTTATTTTAACTTCGTAAACATACCGCTATTTTTAAAGGTAAGAAGTCTATATAATGTGATATATACACTATCAGTTATCACATAAATAATCACATTATCAACATTTTGATTGTAAAATGAGGTCGATAGCACCCGCTTTGCATTTGTAACGTTTCAAATCGGGGGACATATATCGAAGGCGGTTGGTTAACCATAAAACGCTGGTTTTACGTCGTAACAACCGATAAGAGGACTAAAAGTCTCTACCATACTTAGTAAAAACCTTATTGAATAAAGCAGTAAATTAAAACTACATGAATATAAAATAAAAATAAAAAACTAGGTTATATTCACGGAATAGAAAGTAAAAATATATTTAAGAGCATTTCACTGCCTGCGTTTTATATACTGTTTACAAAAAACACATCTTTGCACCTGGTAAATTAAAAAAAAACCATGTCCTCTATTAAAAAAATGACCTTGAAGCAGGTAGCTAACACGTCAACTGAGTTTTGCTCAACCACCACAAATAACATTTTAACATTATTAAGTGTTGATTATATAGTTCTAGATGATATTATATTCTCAAATACTATTTTTTAAACTATATTTTACATAAATTGTTAAAATAAATATTTGCATACAAATGTATACGGATAAAAATCGCTTACAGAATTGAAAGTCGTTCATTTTTAATGCATTATAATATGTATTCGGCCAAATTACTGTCGTAAAAGGCTGAATAAAATTAAGAGGCAATAGAAGCACGTAATTACATCTATACAAATGTGTGAAAAGACAATAATAGAGTGTTCTGAAAATCCTTGAGCTGTGCATTATTTTTTTTCACCGACGTTTAGTCCGCTTCCATAACTACAACATATTTGTAGGAAAACGTGTCCAGTTGTGCAAATAAGTGCACAATGAACACGAATTTGTATTTGATAACGATAACAATTCAGACACAACGCCACGTAGGAGAAACATAACAATAGGTAGATAAGAATAATAAAAAAAAAGTACCAACCTCAGAATATCTGTTCACTATAAACGCGAAAGGTTTCACAGTTTCACTACCTGATATCGTGTAACATTCCAAACTCGCACAAAATATCAATTATTTCAACGGTCGAGAGTAAAAAAAAAATAATAACAATCACTGTCACATGAAACTCTAACAGACACTTCGGCCATCCAAAGAGCACGGCAAAACACGTAGTTTTTTTACGAAAGTTGCGAACCACGACGCGCGGTGTAACACAACCACAACGTGCAATATCCCGTCGCTGACTGTCAAGCGTGTGAAAGAGAGGGCTTCGTCAGACGAAACTCGCCCGCTGACCAACGAGAGTGAAAGAGACGGACGAAGGCTATAACAAAGTTAGTGCACTATTCGGCCGCGACTAGCAATGACCACATGGCACGCATTCGGTTATTAATAAATAAAATAAAATGTTACATACATAATTATTGCAGGCAATAACTGTATTCGCGCGTTTTTGTTACGTGCATGTGTTTATGTGAAAATATGTTAACATTCTAAAGTATATGAGTAAAATCAACATATTAAAGAACAGTTAGTTTCAATTATTGTTTCACAAAGTTACTATTTGTGTATATTCAACTACCTGGCTGTACAGATTAAAAAATTTAGATTCAATAAATTTATTTGTGCAGGGTTTTGCGAATTTATGTAAATCTGCTGGTTATGTAGTGACATATCAATAATTATTAAAAAAAAACACGTTACAGGAATGATAACAAGATTTTTATTTTAGCTGGAATGGAATGCATTTTTCTAAAGTAATTTTCTGATCTTCCGTGTTTTATTGAAGTTTTATTTAAGTTATCTCCATGCTAGAAGTATGACAGTAAAGCGAACAAAAGTGGTGAATAACAATAAATCACCTAGATATATCATTACTAAAGTAATTTATTTGATTATGAGCTTAATACCCGATGTTCTTAATTTCATTTCCTTAGGTCCTTTTAGCCATGCATAATCCTTTTTAGTAGGACTTTTTTCTTGCTCTGGACTATTTTATTGGCCAGTTCCTTTGAAACAACTTTAACAGGCTTCTGAAGAGACTACGAAGGAAACTCAGCCTACAGCCAACTCCAATGATGCCAGTAACCAATAGACCTCGGCTTGGGCTCTTGCACGAATACAAATTTTGCGGACCTAGATAACCCTACGAATTTGATTTGTAAAAATATTAAATCAATCAGAAGCATACATAGTTTCGAAAATCAGATCTGTACATTTTAATGTCCACCCCGTGGTCAAAATTCGCACATAATAATCATACATAGCTGTGTCCGCGACTTCTTTCGCGTGGAACATACTTTAATTTATTATTATTCATAATTTTTTTGCCTGGCTTTGTGACTCTTTTCAAAACAGCTTTACTTGTATTGGTGGTAGCGTGATGTTAAATATCCTAATGCCTACATCAAGGATTACTCTATCAAATTCAATAAAAATGTTAACATCCGACTGGTTGTTCCTGAGATAAGCGCGTTCAAACAAACTTTTCCGATTTATAATATTAACTACATTTTACGTGCAGCTTTGCTCGCGTATTTTTTTTTTTTATAGTAGAGGTTTAGTGTTATGGCCATAATCTCACCTGATCTTAAATGAAGATACGTCCTAAGTTGGTAAATACGCTAAACCTGTGGAGGAACTGGCTCTCGAGTGAGGCAGCCGGAACACACTTATTGGTATTTGGCGGCAGATTTTCAACTTGAGGGTGGTAGCTAGCCAGGCGGGCATCAGAAAAAGCCCTACCGGCATGCTATGGTTTCCTCATGATGTTTTCCTTCACCGAAAGCTCAAGCTCATTGTAGGTGGTTGGATTCGAACTCACGTCCCTTGACGCGAAGTCGTATACACCACCATTGAGCTATTATCGCTTTAATACTGTTTTTTTTAAACAAATCGGATGACGCAAAAAAAAAGTTTATCCCAATTTACCCCCACTTCTACTCAGGTTTTCGCGAGAAAAATTAGCCTATCAACGGCTCCAGGTTTCCATCTATCTCTATGCTAAAACTTATCATAATCGATGCAGCGGTTTAGGCGTGAAAGTGCAACAAACAAACTCACTTTCGCATTTATACTATTAGTAAGGACTATGGATATAATATATGGGAATATGTATGGATAGTATGTATATATATATAGGTTTCTCAAAGGTGTTTTAATAACTCCAAATATCTTTGATTCTTTGCTAAAAAATAATAGTTTAAATATTATTTTGAAGTGACGGTAGCTGAGTGGTAGTGTGTAGGAACGCCGCGTCATGGGACGTGAGTTCAAATCCAACCATCTACAATGAGCTCGAGCTTCGATGAACGAAAACATCGTGAAGAAACATAGCATGGTGGCAGGGCTTCTTCTGTTGCCGGCCTGGCTAGCTGCTACCCTCAAGTTGAAAATCCGCCGCCAAATACCTATAAGTGTGTACCGGAAGTTGCACTTAAGAGCAAGTCCCTCCACTAGTATTGCGAAAGCTCTGGTCTCTGGCAACTTAGGAGTTTGAAGTGTCGCTGTGGTGCGTTTTAGTAGGTAGTGTGTCGTAATTAGCATCCGTTGAGTCACTACATGCCCTCACACCTTTGACCTGAGCTCGGATAATGCGTTGAGGGATTCCGTAAAAACTGTCTCTCCACTAGGCTCAGCCTGAGCACCGTTTTGGGTCTCATCGTCAATTAACACCAGGCGAGATCGCGGCCATAACACTAAACTTAATATATAAATACCTATAAGTATTTATTCTCATGAAAATATATACTGTTTGTAATATCATAGGGGCGCTATAGTTGAACTCATATCTTTACATAGTATAAAACGAATATCTTCTTTATTTATGTTAATGGGCAGTAAACAGGCAGACGGCCCATCTGATGTTAAATGGTTACCGCCGCCTATAAATAACTGCAACATCAGGGGCATTACAGCCGTGTTGCTAACCATGGAGACCGTATTTCAGTCCCTTTTTGAAGAGCTCCATATCATAACCTTGGGGGAATACAGTACGTCGGCTGTCTGTTTGTTTATATCTTTTAAATTACTCAACGGATTTTAATACAGTTTCCAGTAATAGATAGAGTGATTCACGAGGAAGGTTTATATGTATAGTGCATACATAATATAGTACTGAAAAGTCGTAAAAATTTGATACGAAATTCACCGGGTCAGCTAGATTCCTGTTAAGGGCACGACAACGTTTAAGGGGCGGCAGTATAGAAAAGTGAAACGGTCGCGGGGAAAAAAATACGACATTTATTTTAATTAAATCCCCGGGTAAGGAGATGTTTTCTTTTGATTTTCATTATAAAGAAAATATCGCCCGACTGCGAGGGTAACACAGAAATGAACGTAGGGCATGTTGTTCCAGTTTGGTACGTTTCATTTCTCCTTTATTATTTCTTTTCTTTCGTGTTATTATTTATGCGCTGGTTATATTTTATATTGCGTTAAAATGATTTGATAACTTTGAAAATACGATTTATTACGAACGATTCATATCTGCATCGCGTATTTCGAATTTGTATGTAGGAATGTATGTAGGTAGTAGGTATGTAGGTAGTATGTAGGAAGTATGTAAAATTGTAGGATAACCTATTTTTCAACAATGGTGTGTGTGTTTTTTAAATATTCTGTTTTACATTTATATCCGCAATTTCACTTAATGTTAAGTGACGCTGTGGCCTGAGATAAGGGACACGCTAAGCCTAATAGAGGGACTGGCTCTCAGGTGCAACGGCCGGAACATCACCTGTAGGTGTTTGGCGGCAGATTTCGACTAGATGATGGTAGCTAGTCAGGCGGGTTTTATAAAAAGCCCTACCACCATGCAAAATATGCGACATAATCTAGCGTTATGAGATGAGTTCTTAGGAATTACCTTGTCAAACCCAGAAATACCCACTAAAAGTGACCATGGTTTTTTATACCCCTTCTATTGCCGGAGATAAAGAATCGCTTTCCCAGTACTTTCCTTTTTTTTTAATTATTATTCAACACGACATATTCTTCAATAGCTTAGTAAAATTCAAAAGTTTAATTACATAACTGGTTGATGCTACATCTCCAATTTTTACTAGGGTTTTTGTTTTGTTTTGTTTTGTGTACATTTACGTTCAAAATGCTTTAAAATATTATAATTTCTGTAAAAATTATTACATTTTATGTAATCTGTATTCTGTTCATGTCCACTCATAATAAAAGTTCCTTACTGTGTAAGTTGTGCACTAATGTAATAGGGTATGGGATTTAAAATGATATCTAGAATTAAGTTGTTTTTGTATTTAATCTCATATCTGTATCAGTGCCTTGTAAAATAAAATAAAATAAAATTATATACCCAATCTGCGGACTCTATTTATGTGACCTTTTTTATGTGAGCGCGATTTATTAGGCGTTTAACTTTTAACAGTAAGCATTACACTAAAAAGCACTTTACCTTAGGTTTGATACTTATTGTAACACAAGCATATAGTTGAATTGTACAAAGTTTACTGTAGGAACCATTTGATTTCATGCTATAGAAATATCCTATTTATTGATCAATATTGGTTTCATAGTTATACTCTTACATGTCGACAGCCAGGCAAAGTTTCTAAAATAAAATCAAGAATTTGTGCGACCATACGACAGAAGTGTAAACTTCAGCAAGGCTAGCTTAATAACACGCTATACAACTATGTTGGATGAGCGATAATAGCTCAGTGGTAGTGTGTACGGATTCCGCGTCAATAGACGCGAGTTCGAACCCACCTACAATGAGTTTGAGCTTTCGGTGATGGAAAACATCGTGAGGAAACCATATTATGGCTGGCCTGGCTAGCTACCACCCGCAAGTTGAAATTCTGCCGCCAAATACTTATAGGTGTGTTCCGGCAGTTGCATTTGAGAGCCAGTCCCTCCACAGGTTTAGCGTGCCTACCAACTTTGGCCGTATAGTCATTTAAGATCAGGTGAGATTTTGGTCATAACAATAAAACCTTAAGTATATACAAAAAAAAACAACCTTATTAACATTATAAATGCGAAAGGGAGTTTGTTTGTTGATTTGTTTGTTACGCTTTCACACCTAAAACGCTGCATCGATTATGATGAATTTTAGCATATAGATAGACGGGAACCTGGAGACGGTGATAGTCTCCTTTTTCTCGCGAAAATCGTGCTAGAAGTGAAGTAAAAAGAGGGATAAACTTTTAACGAAACTTTTTATTGTGTCATCCTATTCGTTCTACAAAATCAATATTAACGCAAACAAAGATTCACGTAAAATTTGGTCTATTAAATAAAAGGTATCGGTACGGTGCGTACCGCGTTTATGTCGGTACTGGATGTGGCTGATGCGTCATTCTCTCCCTTGTGACGCTCGTCGCGCGAGTATAGCAGTGACGCGTGAACTATATATCTCTATCGCTTCCTTAGTCGACTCGATCCGACTTCACCCGACTAAACCCGACTTCACCCGACTTCGCCCGACTTCACACGACTTCACCCGACTTTACCCGAACTAGTTTTTATAGACGAGTATTACTGTTCGATTTCATTTAATACCCACAAAAATATATGTACACCTACAGCTCGCATAAGCCTAAAGAAGCTATCACATCAAAAATTGAATCCTTATTGTATCTATATTATTAATATTATAAAGCGGGAATGTTTGTTTGTTTAAACAATCTAATCCCTAATCCCTAATCTCAGGAGCTACCGTTCGGACTCCAAAAAATATTTTTGTATTTGATGAAGATAAAAAGAAAGACTTTAAGGCTATTTAAATGTGAAGCGTATATCACTTTGCACTTCCGGTTAGAAATAATTGGCCACTGACAGTTGACCCGACGTTGGTGGTTGGTTGGATCAAATGTTGTTTATTTAACATCACGCTACCACCAATAGGAATACATCTGTATTGAATAAAGTTACATAAACAGGCATAATTTAGAAGGGCAAAACTACTAATTAATTATAAAGTATACTTTAATTGTAATTATTAAAGAAAATTCAATATAAAGATCTGACTATATTACAGATTTATTATATGTACACATATCAAACGAAGCTCTGATCGTATAGACGACAGTCGTGTTTTAAAAGTTCCACGGCTTACGGAACCGTCTGCCAGAATCGATATAAACTGCTTCTTGTATCAAAGCGAGCGCTCTTCAAACACTCAGACACTTTGTATCGTGGAATTAAAATGCCTTGTTTATTTACTTATGTCGACTATAAACGCATTACGGCCAATAAAAGATGACCATTGGTAAATGTAGATTTTTTTTAGCGTTACGTCCGCAATCTCAACTGCTGGTAAGTGACCATTGAAGGGACAGGTATGTACGAGTAAACATACCTTGTACAATAATGATCACAACACTCCTTATTCAACTGTTTATTCCGTTGCACTTAGCGATTGACTTACTTATACTATTTACATTTATTAATAATTAATTATTTTATTTTAATATAAAGAACCAACAAGGTTTACAATATGATATTCCTTTAAATTAAAAATAAATATATAAAATTTCAAGCACAAATTTAACCATAATTATAGGTGCGTATGACACACATTTATTGTGTAATGAAGCTTTACACGAAACACTAATAATACATCTTAATAAATTTACTAAATTCCTACAGTATTAATTAATAGTAATTACTAACCATTTCCTAAATAAACCCCATTTCCAGATTCCATTTTCCGGTCACAGTCAATTACACTGCAATCTATATATAAATAAATTAATGCTTGTAAATGTATATAAAAAAAGAAATACTTTAATGAACCTAACATGATTTATCCCAAAATGAGGAATTCGCTAAGCCTAATAGACTGGTTCTCTGGTTCTCAACTGGTTCTCAAGTACAACTCTCGGAACATACCCATAGGTATTTGGCGTCAGATCTTTAACTTGAGGGTAACCAGGTAAGCGTTAGATAAACTAACACTATGCTATGATTTAATCACAAGGTCACACTCAGAGCAGGGATTCGAAAGCACGCTACCAATTAAATCAACATTGCTTTCATATTACATTACATAATTACCTTGTTTCCGATTAAACAATTAACAAGTGAGATAAGTTATTCGAATCGCATACATTCACACATCGCCGGCCGGAAAACGAGGTGATAAAAAGGAAGGGTGCCGCTATAAATTATATTTATTTGGGCAAAAAGTAAAGAGGAACGAATGGGCAAAAACTCCGTCTATGAATATTATAACGGAGCCCTGAGGTCCGTCGGTGAGTACTTGATAAAACTTTTATTACGGTTTTTATTATTACAGGAGTGTTTTCATGCGTTCGGATTTTTTTCCCTCGACAACAAAAAAGAATAAGAAACAGAAAACACTCCTTTTGACTTGTTCCACTTTGACCCGTTTGTTTGGAACAAATTAATTTGATTTTGTTTTACTTTTCTATTCATTTTATTTAGTTTCACTTTCATAAATAGTTCCCGGGTCACAAAACAGTACTAATTGGAACTACCTTGTTCCGGTATATGGAAGAAGAAATCTTCGAATACCGCCATTGTCACGTGTAAAAAAAAATAGATTCCAAAGCCAAATTGTCTTTCGACGAACGTTAAGTGTAGAGTATGGCTTTGACATGACTTTGACATGTTTCATACTTATTTTTATTTATTTATTTATATATAGCAACACAACATTGTACAGACATAAAGCAAATATACCACATGAAACAAATAAACATTACAATGCTGACACAATAATTACAGATATGCATAACTTTCACAGGAAAATATGAGACAAATTTTTAACCAACATAACAATGCAAACCATGAAATCTATTATTATGTTTGAGGAAAGCACATCTATGAGATATTCCCAAAGTATAAACTAGTCGAAATTATTGTTAAAATGTTTTTGCATAGAGATGTTACATTATGAAATTACGTTATATTGTATACGTTGCATAATGAAATCGAAACTTAAATTGCAATATACTAATGCAAATATGTATAAAAATGTAACATTAATCCTAACATCATCCTAACATTAATCTTTTCTTTACTTGGTGTATAAAATCTTGTTCTTTACGGACTTTCCCAGGGGTAATGTAATCTCAAGTCAATCGGGTCAATTAAAGCTCAGGTCGAAAACGTGGTGTCTCATAAAATGCTAATCACCCAAAACCACCCACTAAAACTTCACCACACTTCGAACTGCCGTGTTGCTAGAGATAAAGGGGAGCGCCCGCTTTCTTCTCGTCTCTGACAGTGATAGTGTCGTTCTGTTGCTTAAAAGACAATTTGGCTAGGGACTGTGCTCGTTGATCACTTAACTGGGGATCGACGCCAACGCGAATATTTGGCGAGTTGTAATTTTTACTTCGCAAATTCTCATTTGTTAAGCACATCCAACATTCACATAAACCTTACTAATATTATAAATGCGAAAGTGAATTTCATTGTTTGTTTGTTACGCTTTTGCGTCTAAGCCGCTGCATAGGTTGTGATGAATTGTGGTGTAGAGAAAGATGGAAAACATGATAAGCCATTTTTAAAAACCTTATTGGAAGTAGAGTAAAGAGAGGGAAATACTTTGTATATCATTTTTTATTGCGTAATCGTATTTATTTAAGAAAATCAATATTAACGCGAGAGAATTAAAAGTATAGAATAATGTACTGTAGGTCGCACGTGTAACTTCACTAAGGGATTAGGTATGTGAAGGTCTCAAAAGAACAATACAGGACTTGCATCAAAAGCATGCAGCCTTTGCAACAAAGACGTGGCCCCTTACAATGTAAGGTAGAGCTTATATTGAAGGGTAGTGAATCGCTATTTATCCATTTATTTGTCAGAAGAGCAACAAGAGATAGGAAAATATACTATCGTATTTAAAACTTTATGTTTTGAAATGATTGTGATAAATGTGATAACTATGGAAATTCCAAACATTTAAAAGGTTGCTCCGAAATGGGAGATAAAAGTCCCGTTTCCTAATAATAACTTAACTAAAAATGTTATCTATGTAATGCGAAAAAAAAACTTAACTTCTCGAAGATAAGAATTTTAAAGTACCGTCAGATATTCTCTAATTGCACGGTAAAAATAGCCCATATCGTGTCCTAAAAGCTGTTATTTTACTTTCATTGTTTGCTATTGCATGTTTTGCGAATCTACCGTCACTCACTGTAAGAAACTTCAGCTTAGGTAAGAATGAAAAAAAATCTGTAACATAATATTTACTTAGCATGGTGATACAAAATCCACACTTATTTTTTAGTTAAGGTTTAGCGTAATGGCTGTCGAAGCGAGCTAATGTGTGGTGTGCTTCGCGCACAAACGGTACTACGGGCACCCCACCATTGCAACCGGCGTGGGATTTGTTACTGTGTCATTCTCAGTAAAGTATCATCATTCATTTCAAAGCCCATATTTCACCTCTTCGGCGCCAACAATGGCCGTAGTCTCACCTGCTCTTAAATGACGAAACAGCCCAAGTTGGTAGACACGGTAAACCTGTGGAGGACCTGGTTCTCAAGAGCAGCTGCCGGAACACACCTATTGGTATTTGGCGGTAGATTTTCAACTTGAGGGTGGTCGCTAGGCAGGCGGGCATCAGAAAAAGCCCTACCACCATGCTATGGTTTTCTCACGATGTTTTCCTTCACCGGGCGCTCAAGCTCATTGTACGTGGTTGGATTCGAACTGACGTCCCTTGACGCAAAGTCGTGCACACTACTGCTGAGCTATCATCACTTCAATTGAAGCGCTTTGACCGCGCAGTTTTTGGCTGAATTTTAACCTTTAATGTAGGAATTATTCTTGATAATTCATAAGTTCATTTGGCCATATATTGTGTGCCCACAGACCCCTGGAGTAGCTAGATAGCAGGGAGGTAGAGTTTTTCTAATGCCCGCTTGGCTAGCTACCACCCTCAAGTTGAAAATCTGCCACCAAATACCTATAGTTGTGCTCCGGCAGTTGCACACGCGTGTCGGTCTCTCCACTAGGCTTGTCGTGTCCACCATATTGGGGAACATCGTCACTTGCAATCAAGTGAGATTATGGCCATCACGCTATCACCTATAAAGTAAAAAAAAAATCGGTGGTTGTTTCACATAAAACAGCTTGTTTATTATACGCAATTGACGTGGCTTAGAAATTATATGATCGACGACGATTTTTTTTTTTAACTAGAGTTGTCATTCTAGCGATGTGATCGTGAAATTATTTACATCTATTGTGTCTACTTGATAGTGGCAGTATTGACTTCCAACAAATAGGATTATTAGCTAAGTCAGGAAAACAAGAAGTTGAAAGAAATCGCCACCTCTTGTATAATATAAAAACACGTTTAGGTGAGTGGAGTTTAGTAGAGGAGCTTTCGCGTTGGCTTCTTAGTAGGTACATAGTTAGCTTTGATACCTACTATACTGTGCATTTACTGTACTTTATTTATTTCTCCATTTGGTCACTAGTCCTCGGTATCGAAATCATTATTGCCACTAATTGTCAAGTAGATTTTTATTATACTTATACTTAATGTTTAGCGTTATGACCGTAATCTCACCTGATTTTAAGTGACGATACGGCTCAAGTTGGTAGACACGCTAAAACTGTGGAGGAACTGGTTCTCAAGTGCAGCTGCCGGAACACACCTATTGGTATTTTGCGGCAGATTTTCAACTTGAGGGTGGTAGTTACCCAGGCGGCCATTAGAACAAGCCATACCTATGGTTTCCTCACGAAGTTTTCGTTCGCCCAAAGCTCAAGCTCAGTGTAGGTGATTGAGTCCGAACTCACGTTCCTTGACGCGAAGTCGTACACACTACCACTGAGCTATCATCGCTTCAAGATAGAGTATCTTGTACAGAAAGAATGAAATAGTTTATCGTTGGAACAACTAGACGATTAAAATAAATTACACAAACAAATTAGACAGAAACAAAAATGGATACATTTAAAAAATTAAACAAAAGATATGTCCAACAATTGGCATTCAATTCAGCAAAATGTGTAGTGCTGCAGTACGGTAACGCTTATTTTCAATGGGACCTCATATTATGATAAACAGACGGTCAGTCGGTCATATGTTATAGTAAAAAATTAAACGAACAAACAAACAGATAATACAGTCACACATAACATGTCACAGATGATCACATTAAATATATATAGCTACTGTAACTACAAATTCAAGACTAAGCAAAACAAATATAAATTTAAAAGAAAATATACACGCCAATAAACAGAGTTTAAAATAGAGTTCTGTATGTAGCATTGTACGTCATTTTAATTGCTGAGTTTGAAGTTGCAATAGGTAATGCTTATGTGAGAGTTTAAATTAAAGATTTCAGTATACCTACAAGATTGTGGCCATTTTGTTGAAACTTTCAAGAGCGTTTTGATGACATCCCAGAACTTATGGCTCATTATATCTGTGGACTATATAACCATTTAGATTCCGCTAGAAATTCTTGATGTAACTTTGTTTTGCATTATCGTAGATTTATTACACATCATGGTAGGTATGGTAGGTGGTGGTAGGTTATTCTGTAACGCTCGTCTAACTAACTTCTAGCCTCAGAATTTATCACAAAATACCCTATGAGTGTGTTCCAGCCATTGCACTTGAGAGACCGTCCATTAAGTTTAGCGTGTCTATCATCTCTAACTGCATCATCACTTAATATTAAATGAGATTGTGGCCAGGATTCTAAATCGATAACTACAGTAGAACCTCTATAAGTCGAACATGCAGGGGGAGACGCCAAAAAATTCGAGTTGTAGAGTTTTCGACTTATAGAGAATGGAGGTTGTGGTCTTTGAAGTGAAGGGAAAAAACATTTTTTCGAGAGTTTGAGGTTTTCTACTGTATAAAGATCTACTGTATCTCTGTAATCATTGCACTCAGTAAACACAAAATAAAACTATCAAACGACAATAATGCTATCTTGTTCCCTGTTCCTGTCTTCGTTGATTTATGGTCGATTACTATCTCCACTCGAGTGTTATCTGATCGTTGTGTTTGGACAACACAAAACTAGACTAAGGTGTTTTTTTTTTTTGTTAAAGATGTATTGTGGAGACTTGGTGGAATGGTGTATATAATTACAGGAATTCTGATGGTTCGGTCTGTATGGATTTCACAAAACTTTGTAATGTCCGATTACTAACTACCTTCTGCTACTTATTTTCCGGCAAGCTGTTTATACAAATGTTTGCTAACGTTAGTTAATAAGTAAATTATATTTAAAATTTTCAAGTTTCATACAATGAAATGAAACTGATTTAAACGGATATTATCGCGGTTTTTTATTAATTTCGATCCCGACGTTTCGAAAGCTTTTCAGCCTTCGTGGTGACTTGGTGGACTGAGGTGTAGGTTATCCAGAAAAGTTAATGTTATAGTGTCTACCTTCAGTTTACAAGTATTGATAAAATTTAATTTAATCAAATCCGTTAAAAATGTTTTAATTTCGGTGAGTAATATTCGTGTAAACATAAGACATTATTTCATACATTTTATTAACAAGTGGTAAGTTCCTTGCTAAATAAAACTGAGCAGAAAATCTGTGTCTACTAACATTAGTAGAGTGCTTGGGGAGTTTGACCTCGGACTCCAATTACTGTCAATGTATTAATGTGAGACCTTCTGCATTATGTTTTATACATAAATTACTAAAAAGTTTACCAATTTTTTTTCGTTGCTTTTTTGTTTTTCTTAATTTGACACTAATTTCAAGAAATTGTCAATTTTTCCATTTTAAATCAAAATATTTTTATAAAATATTTATAATTTAAGTAAAATACATTTTAGAAAACATCTTTCCAGAAGTTTCAATAACTATTAATGGTGCACATGATTGTAATTATGTAATTGATGGAGGTATGTTATTACATCGTTGTAAATGGCAACTAGATGAAAAAATGGATGAAATATGCAATCACTATGTTCGATATTTAAATAATAATTACGGCAGAAACGTATACGTAGTATTTGATAGTTATAAAAAAAATGTATAAAATTAATGGAAAGAAACCGTCGTGCACTCAAAAATACATGTGCAGATGTCGAATTTAATGAAAATACGCCCCTCAAAATTGGCCAAGAGAAATTTCTTTCAAATAGTAAAAATAAAAGCAGACTCATAGACATGCTGAGGAAGAAACTATCTAACAATAATATTTTTACTTGTCAAGCGGAAAGTGATGCGGACAGATTGATTGTTGAAACAGCAATTAATTTACAGTCAACAAATGTTACTGTAGTTTCTGAAGATATTGATGTACTAGTTCTATTAACTGCACTAACTCCAAACGACCGTGAAATTTATTTTCAAAAGCCACCTCGAGGAAATGTTGTACAGAATTTTTTTTCATCAAAAAGCTTAGAAAATACATTACCGAAATGTAAAGAGCATATTCTTTTCGTACACGCTTTCACTGGTTGCGATACAACGTCTGCTTTTTGCAATAGAGGCAAAAACAAGTTCGCTAAAAATTTCGAAAAATGCAAGAATTTACATGGCGCTGCTGAAGTATTTAAAAATATTGATGCAGATCCTGACAGAATTTTTGAAGCTGGCGTTGCATGTATTTTGGAATTATACAGTGCTCCCAAAAAAGTTAAAGATTTGAATATATTGAGGTTTAATTCTTTTCTAAAGGGCACAGCCAAAAAAACGGGTGTTCAATTGGCATCTCTACCACCTACGTCTGATGCAGCGTTTGAACATTTGAAAAGAGTATATTTACAAGTGCAGATATGGTTAGGTAATAATATTTCTGTTGAAAATTGGGGTTGGAGGTACGTTTCTGATAAACTTGAACCAATACTGATGAAACAATCGCCAGCTCCAGATAATTTACTTAAAATGCTATTTTGTAATTGTAAAAAAGGATGTGGTAATGCTTGCGGATGTCGAAAAAGTGGCTTATACTGCACTTCAGCGTGTTCATAGTGCAATGGTGATAGTTGTTTTAATGCATCTCCTGTCTTAAAAATAAGTGAAGTAGAAGAAAGTGACGAAAACGGAATAATTGAAGTTTAATCATTTTTAAGCATGTATGAGAGGCGAACTAAATAAATATTTTTTATAAACTTTTTTTTTTTACACTTATTGTTTCATACTATTACTTTTTAATATTATATGATAGAAATGTATTTATAACACGATTTTGACACTACATTACTTAGTTAAGCTCGTAATGTCTTATATTATATGCCTTAATTTATTTATTTTATTATTAAATAAAAAGCAACGATTTTTAATTGGTAAACATTTTAATATACCTTATCAACAATACAATCCAACAGGTCTCATAATAATTCGTTAACGGTAATTGGATTCCGAGCTTTTTCAATTCTAGATGCTTAAGGCACTCTACTACATGTTAAGTTCCGAGATATTATTTATAATTCACTCTTCCAAAAATAAAGCAATAATAAACAAAACACAAAGACTTGTTGTTTGATATTTAAACTAAGCTTTGTAAATGAAAACTGTTTACAGCGCAATAAGTTATACTAATAACAACAGATGTAGCGTGTACGTTAACACGTTACGTGACCATGTCGATGACGACTTACATGAATTTACTCCCTATCCAAACCGTCTTCAAAAAATTATCGCTTTATAGACGCATATACGTAACAGAATGTATGTATTTATGTACAATACATTCTGAAAAACTCCACTCCTCGTAGGGAGGGTTTACATTCGATGGCACTCCGGTCTAGATGCACTCGATCCTCGAGTACCTACTCCCTGATCCTCTGCATTCAAATATCGACTTTATCACCAAGTAGTATAGTATTTATTAGAAATACATATTTTTAATATTTTCAAGGCCTTTGTTTGCGAAAAGTAAAATTTTGACTCAATTTTTTTTTGCACAACTATATTTAATGTACATAATAAAATCAGCTTTATTTATTAAGTCCTTTGCCTTTTTCCTATCCTTTACTTGCGTTTTGTTGACAGCATGATACATTTTACAGTTTATATATAACAAATATATCATAGCCAAATCTGCACCAAATATTTTTTCAATATTATGTGTACTTCGCGATATAGAAGCTAATAATAGATTGTTTTAATATTTCGATCAGCATCATTTTATTTATAGTTAAGGTTTTGCATTATAGCCGTAATATCACCTAATCTTAAGTGACGATACGGCCCAAGTTAGTAGACACGCTAAACCAGTGTAGGGGCTGGCTCTCAAGTGCAACTGCCGGAACACACTTATTAGTATTTGGTCGGTAAAAAAAAAACTATTACTTGGAATATAAATACAGCATTTTTAAATAAAGAGTATAAATTAAAATATAATTACATATCACAATTTATCAAAAACAGCCCCCAGGTGTTCGGGAGTAGGTAATAAATTACTATCGGTCAATGTTGTACCCTAATTAGGGAAGGTTAGGGGTGAGGGTACTTGATATATTGTTTCGACGCGTGCGCATTAGACATATGGCGTATTAATAAATAAAAAAAACCATTAAGTATAATTATATACTTATATATTGTTGTGTTTTTATCGAGGTAAAGAAATACATTTATATATATGTTCTCACTATACACAGTATATGAGAGAAAGACCATAGAATACCCATAGTTAGAAGAAGCCTCTACTACCTTGAAAAACGGCATTTAGGTATGTCAGCTATTTAAACCTATTTTAACCTTTGGAAATGTAATATTTTCCCATAACCGCAAACAATGTTATTGCCAATACAAAAAAAAAATTGAGCGTCGTGGAATAATCGGATGGAACGAATTTCCTTTCGCAGTATATTATTATTGATATAAGTATTATATATTGAGTAACAAATAAATATAAATGAATTACTAGCGTCTGGAAGTAATTAAATAAAACGCAGAGAAAACTCATTAACTGAAGGGATGTTAGGGAAATTCGTAATTAATATACTTTTTATAGTTATAAAAATAAATATGTTATTGTACATCATTACACTACGAAACTACTAAACAGCTGACGCGTATGACGTGTACATATTATATCACCGTAGACATTGAGAACTTACTGGCTGTCTCGAACCAATAAGCGCGCACCTCTGACTGAACGCAGCCAATAGCGTGCGAAATATAGCTAATAGTCAACACTACTCAGATATTGTGTAATATAGAATACATAAAGGGTCGTGACGCCAAAATCTTACATTTTGATTTGTCTAGCCTCAATCCGTACCGTGCGATAAGGATCTTCGTTCCAAAACGCGAACCAGTACGGACACTGATCGTTTACATCGATGGCACCTTTTATAATCTTCAACCTAGATATAAATCAACTCGAATAGGTAATGGTAAGTTCTATATATATACACGATAAACGATACTGCCCCGTGCGCACACAACGCAATTGTTTCTATTCTAGTATAATTGTCTACGCACTACACAAGGGCATTTCCCTAACTACGCACATTAAGGGAGGGGCGTTATAAATAAACTTTCTTCCTTAACACCGCCTTTTTTTTGTAAAACATGCAGCTAAATAAAAATCCAGGGAATCGATAACTTAGATACGATTCAGTAACTTTGTCCGAACAATTTTGTCTTCTTGAATTTGTTATTTTAGTAACTTGGTACGGTTTGCACGCCTCATAAGCGAAGCGTTGAGGTGGGTACTACTGTCACTTCACGCAAAATAACTAATTGTCAAATTTAAAATGTCTCTATTTATCATATATTACACTTGTAAAATAATATATACACACACATATCAAGAAAAAACACAATTTTTAACACTCATGATAATTTGATGCTATTTTTGTTATTTAAACTAGTTAAAAACTGTTTACAAAGTTCTGACTTGGACGTCTGTGTGTCTGTATGTGCGGATCCTGTATGTTATCACAATAACGACCAAAATACTTTACTAATCGAGTCTTTTTTTTCATACGATTCAGTATAACTAGAAATAGAACCCTAATAATACTGTTCACGGACTGATTCGATGTGGTTTAATTGTTATTAAATAAACAAAAAACAAAATAGTTTATGAGAAGCGCCCTTTTGCTTTTTCCAAGCTTTTTTAACAATTCTTACCCGTTTTTGTAATTTTTTCAATATCAGCTCATAACAACATTCTATCTCATTCTCTCACAGTCTAAAACCTATACAAACATTTATCGCTATCTCTTTTCGTTTCAGATTCCAATTCACACCGACCCAAAAGAAGTTTCACATCAAAAACAATTCATTGTTTTCAGTGTTACCACACTGATTACGAAGCACAAACCAAGGTGGTCGGTAATATTAGTATTTATGAATAAAAATAATAATAACGGAAACTCACCCCTCGTATATGGGGTGAAACAAATTATGGCGCGTGCCAACAATATCCGCTGTTTCTGTATTTACCCGTCACTCATGATTCGATGTTGTCAAGTTCTGTGACCCTTTGCGATAATTATTGTAGTTCTCACAGCCGTGACGGTTCTCGTATTTATTTATTTATTAACAAACAGGCGTCACACTAATCCTATATACAAATACTATGTAGGTATAGTGATAACACAATGGAATTCGATTAATATACTCTTTAATATTGAAGGTATCAGCTACCAAATCATGAAAATTGCATAAAAGTCGGTTTAGAAATTTATTTAAAAAAAAATGACTACAGGATTTCCGCTTGTTATTAGTATTCAGGTGAAACCCAATAAACAAACGAATCACACGGCAGATATTCCTATATTTAATCGGTGTAAATAAATAATATCTTTCTTCTATGTTCTTGCAAAATAAGTACGCAATTCTGCGGTTATGTTTATTTCCGAAAAACTCAAACAACAGCAATTATAACTAAACTGCGTTTAAACTTCGCGACTCGATTGCTGTCAGTCTCAAAATACACATTATGTGTATTATTGTAAAAGAGAATATTACATTATTCACCGAAAGTTGTAAGACTTTTATTATTATCAAACATCTTAAACCTGAAACCACTCAATTATTATGCAGCATAACTTATTTATTGCCGTAAAGTTTGTTTCTACCTTTCTCTTGCTTGTTTCTTTTAACCTTTTAGTGATTTATTCGTGTATACACACATGACCTTTTATAATAACCACACATTTATGATACAAAAGATGTAATTCCCTCGTAATTATTTTTTTTTTCAAATAAAATTTTACGGTTTACATGATAACTTTACAATGACTTTAATTAATTACTTAATTACAATTACATTAATTATTACTATTAAATTTACTTTACACTTGACGGAAAACAATGCGAGTCAGCGCTGACATTGGAAATAAATTAAAAATATAATACATTGATATTCTGTGTGAGATCAATATTCCGTGGGGACAATTACAACAAGATAAGGTAAAAGCTAGCTCATCTTACAAGCGATCAACACCAATCGACGCCGACACATCCGCCGATAAATCCATTGCATCAACGGTTCTTGGTACTTGGTGCTATACACCAATGCCTTTTCTAGCAGTTACGTCGACAGCAGTGCCACTTATCCGCAAACTAGTATTTACGTGCGACTTCGCTCACCTTAACCCACTCCTCCCCAGTGTCATAATTTTTGGGGCACTATTTTCAAAATTTATTTTTACGTATGAGGACTTTTTCTAATAAAATTTTTTTTTTCGCTGTACGAAATGTTTAAATAATAAAAATATAAGTCCTAATACGTAACAATAAATTTTGAAAATAGCGTCTTATAAATATGACAGTGGGGAGGAATGGGTTAATATTGATTTTGATTAGATGACTCATACGTCGTTATATACAAAGTTTATCCTTCTCTTCCACTACCAACTAAACTACTTCCTTCGAACTCGTCCAACATCTCTCCATCACATTTCAGTATTCTCTCCTCACAGGTTCCGGCAATTCATTTAATATTGAAGACTATGTTTTCATTTCAATTGTATTATATCTATTTATTATTGTAGTGTAAGATTATTGACATTAATCAATTATTGCGAAAGGCATTACGATATTAAACATCACACTACCACTAAAGCAGTAAAGCTGTACTGGAAAAGGTGTCAAACACGAGTAAAATTTATTAAACAAATTCTAGTTTCACGCGAACAAATAACTAATATGTATATATAAATTTAATAGCAATTTACTGAGGACGTATAATTGCTGTATCGAAAACAACCAACATTTAAAGAACAGCATATTTAACGAGCAGAGTTTCACCCCTAGCAGCGTTGTAATAAAACTGTTATAACACGAGTTAGATTGAGTGGTCCGTTTGTTTGTGCGTTGCGTACGGAACTTAGTTATCGTGTTCCATGGACACCGGCCTGCGGGGAACTTAAACAATGGAATGTTGTTCGCAGTCTCATGTTGTATTGGTTCATTCTCTACTAATATTACTGTGGAATAGACATACGATAATACGATCATACCTTAATATATACGGCGGTCAAGTTTTTTTTACGAGTTCTAGTGCATTTTATATCTAACGTTCGCAAATGCGGAGTGTCTGAACGAAGCAAACTGATTTAGGCTGATTAATAGAAAAAAACAAGTATGCCATAAAAAGAGACAGAGTCAAGCGGCAAAGATCACATCATATCCATAATATTTAACATCGAGCTATTCAAAGAAACACACACACACCCGTGCACACACCCGCGCGCACACACACACCCGCACGCACACGCACTCGCACGCACAAACTTTTTATAATGTTTAAATTTTTATAAAAGAAAGTATATATCGATTTCTTCCTAACTGGCACTTCTTAACTGTTATATGTAATTGATTTAATTTTCTTAACAATGCTGTGAACATATATAAATTAAATAATAATAAAAAAAACATATTAACGTCAAAATTATCACCAGTTTGGAAAATAACCTAGGTCATCGAGAAAAACCGCCAAAAACACTCGATCTGTTTATATATTTATTATGTATATTTTTTAAATATACAATACATTTACAATAGTCATCAGTACGGTCGCCTGATGTCACGAAATAATCCTGTAGGATAAAGGTTCAGAAATGCATAAAAATATATTTCATCAAATTAGACTCTCAATGATAACATAAAACTTTCAAAAATATAGGCAAGCTTGACCCTTCTTAAAGGGCCAAACCTTAACGGAGTCCGGATCGCAACGGCTAAGGTTCTGTAGGCTTTCAGGCTATAAATTCTGAACGTTTAACCCCCGTGTCCTGTTGCCGTGTTTGGCTAATGCACGAGCCGTGTTGGCTTCCTATGTAAACTACTTTAGGGTTGGGCTAAATTGGAAATCATTTGACTTTAGCAACCCGCTAAATTTATTTACATTTATTTTTTGGAGAAGGACAAACTAAGAATTGTTTTTTTTATTGGTTACTCAAAATTTGATTTGTTGTCAAGTGACTTTTGTTATTTCGGCAGACGGCTCTACGCTGGTTGATCCTGAAACGAGATGGAGAGAAAACGAGTAACGACTGGTTTCGCATCTTGTATTTTCAATTCGATATTAGCGTTATGGCCATAATTTCACTTGATCTAAACGAAACGTTTGGCGTCGTTGACGATACGACTCAAGTTGGTGGACACGCTAAACCTGTTGAAGGACTAGCTCTCAAGTGCAACTGCCGGAACACACCTATTGGTATTTTGTTGGAAGATTTTCAATTTGACGGTGGTAGCTAGACAGACGGTTATTATAAAAACCCCTGCCACCACGCTATGGTTTCCACATGGTGTTTTCCTTCACCGAAAGCTCAAGTTCATTGCCGGTGAAGTAGAACTCACGTCCCTTTACGCGGCGTTCCTACACGATACCACTGAGCTAAATGATACGAAAACTTTCTCATCTATATATCTCGCTACTCTAGGCGTCGTAATGTTTAACAATTATCGCCATATTTCAACCAATTTACATGAAACCTTAACGAATTATACACTTAAACCTGTCCCATGAATCACTCTATCTATGGATGAAAACCGCATGAAATTTCGTTCAGTAGTTTTGAGTTTATTGCAAACAGACAGACAGATGCGGCGAGTGACTTTGTTTTATAACGTTATATGAAATAGTATAAGGTCTTTTATGTATTTAATATTGATTCCATACATTTTACATATAAGAAGGCAGTAAATTCTATGAAATAAAATGAGGTTTTCCATCTTACTAATATTATAAATGCGAAAATGAGTTTGTTTGTTTGTTACGCTTTCACGCCTAAACCACTGAATCGATTGAGATAGATGGGAACTTGGAAACGGTGATAGGTTACACTTTCTAGCGAAAACCTTATTAAAAGTGGGGTAAATATACTAAACAGAAAAATTAACAAAAAATAATAAACTTTGCATGATACTTATTATTGTGTCACCCGAATTGTTTGACAATATCAATATTAACGCAGTCGAAGCCGCTGCTAAAAGCTAGTGATGAATAAAAGCCACGAAACTTACTCATTATGTTTTTAAGCGATGGCAACCCTAAACTCTATCTACGGGAAAATAGCATCCACTTCCTGTTGCCAGAGAATAATGGATTTACATTATTAATGTTAACCTTTATCTGGAACTTAAGTTTAAAAATGCGAGATGCACGAGCTAATTGTTGTAACGTATCGTTCGTGCCTTACGGAAGTAAATTAGTAACGATATATTCAATGGAAATAACATAAAATAGTAAGTCGATGGAAGCGATGATAGATCAGTGGTAGCGTGTACGGACGTTCGCGTCAAAGGACGTGAATTCGAATCCCTGCAATGAGCTTTAGTTTTCGGTTAAGGAAGACGTCATGATAAATCCATAGCATGGTGGTAGGGTTTTCAGTAATGCCCGCCTGGCTACCTAGCACATTTAAGTTAAAAATCTGCCGCCTAATACTTAAAGGTGTGTTCCAGCAGTTGCACTTGGGAGTCAGCCCTGCCACAGGCTTAGCGTGTCGACCATCTCGGGCCAAGTCGTCACTTAACATTAGGTGCTTATTTGAAACTATTAATTTTTTTATTTTTATTTAGTTATTATTAATATATTTTCAATACTAAATATACATTTTAATACTTCTGCCAAATTGCAGTACAGTTTATTGGCAGATGTAACCTCCGTTGTTAAGAAAATTTATCTATAATCTTTATAAACACCTATTAAGCATTGTTATAAAAAAAAAAGAAATATATATATATATATATATATATATATATATATATATATATATATATAATAATTATAATAATAATAATAATAATAATAACAATTAAGATTACCAATAAAAATAAAAAAGAAATCAACACATTTTAGCAGAATAAAAAATAAATAAAATTAGCCTAAATGTTTACATTACCCAAAAGGAACTGTTTGGTTTTATTTTAAAAAATTTGTTTTGTACAGTCATTGTTCCTTAACGACAACGGTAAACTGTTATACAATTTAGGCACCAAGCAACTTCTGTGTCTTTCCCCAAATTAGTTGTTATAAGTGGGTATTTTGAATGTATCTCTTACCCTACTTGGCCTTGTACGCGTTATATTTATTTTAAATTCATTGCTACCGTATTGTTCCACTGCCATCAATAGCTGTACTTTTTCATAGACTGGCAAGATTTAATATGAAAAAAAGTCGTTCATAGTTTGTATCTTTACACAGGTGTTTTGTATTTTATTTACTAAAAACTTCATAAACCTAATCTGTAAAGATTTTAATTTATCCAAATAAGTTTTGATTGCTTCATCCGAGTTGGTTCAAACCATACAGAATAATTGCTTATAATTTCGAATTTTGGTTACGTTTATATCTACCAATGTTGACCAACATTCTATGATAATTAAATTAATATCATTTGATAGAAAAAAAATCTGTATCGATCGGCAACTAGAATTGATTGACGAAATCAATAATAATATAATAATTTCATATGGTTTCTATAATTTTTCAAAATGTTCTATATTTAGATTTGAGACATTTGAAATTTTATTGTATTTAAAGATCTCTTTTACAAAAAGCAAATTGCTGCAACTAATTAAAATTAAAATTACTGCGTAAACAGGAATATCTAAAAACTGCATATAAAGTGTTTACCTGTTCGTGTTCTTAACAATTTAGACATTGAAAAAAAATCAAATTTGCGGAAAATCAGGAAGAAATGCCTAAACTTCAAGGCCTGTTTTAAATTCTACCTCTGCATTTGTCGTCTGTTCACCGATGCGTTAACATTGATGTATTCCAGGCCCGCAATCAGATGAGGCTTGTGGGACCCTGATTGTTAACTATTCTTCTATATAATTTTCATATAACTTCTGACGTTAAGTGTTTATTTATAATAGAGGCAAGCGATTTTTTGTTTCGTAGGAAGATCTTACATAAGATACCCACATTCCGCCGGGCAGCAAAAGTATGGGTTATGAGAGATTCTTACTGATTAAAAATCTACGGCCTCTGTACCTTCCACCAAGATTGATGGAGCGCTTTCACAGTCATCATGTTATACTGGTAGAGGCAAGCCATAAATACATTTACCTAAAAAAAAATGTAATATTAATCACAATGGTAGTACACAGTATTCGTATGCAACAGTATCTCGACCATCATACTGCTCAAATACCCTCATACTTGTAACAATAGGGTCTCCTGCATGATCCTTAGCTGTATTTGTACCTAGAAGACGGCGTTGTTATCGACATTCCAATTTTTTCATTGAAAAAATGAATAAAAATCACAAAATTGCTCATAATGGTGATTTTTGCAAAAACAAAGAATTTGAAGCTTCAGGGCACAATGAAAAAAAAATCGCAGCGCTTTGAATTTTTGAGGGATTTTAGGGGACACTTTGAGGTTAAAAAATTACCGACGATATCCTTCCTTCATCCATTTTATCCAAAGCTATCCAAATATCCTTAATTATACGAATTTTTGTCTTTTTTTCAGTCCGAATTTTCAATTAAAAAAAAAATTTACATTTTCTGATAGAAAATATTGTGCAGTTTTCAGAACCTTCCTTCAATTTTTTGCTTTGATTGACGATAACTCCGCGGCAAATTGTCGTACAGGCTTTTGAATACGTGAAATTAAAGAGTATTAAATTTTCTTAAAAGAGCTTTTGAACGAAACAATCAAAAAAAATTTTTTGAAGCCCGTGGACCTTTTTTCCGACGAGAAAAAATTTGGAAAATTTTTTTTTGGTAGTTTTCTTAGGATTTCCCCAGACCTGGACATGACAAAAAATTTTCATAGTCATATCTGAAAACTAGACACATGGAGCTACAATTTCCTTTTTTTGTTTTTTCTGTACGATCATTTTCCTCGGAGTTACAGCTCGTTGAAAATCACCCAAAAATTTGGAATTTTTTTTGTCCCTTAATTTTTGTGTCTAGTGTAGTTAATACTAGCTGACCTGACAGGCCTTGTTCTAGCTTATCGAGCAATCAATCACGTTGACTACAGCGACATCTATCCCGTTATAATGACATACTGTGATTAAAAGTATGCTATCTCTCAAGTAGGAATCAAACTACACACAGATTGCAAAATTTGATTAAAATCGGTTTAGTAGTTTAGGAGTTCTTCGTGGACAAACAACGTGAAACGAAATTTTTATATAGAAAAATTTATTTGATCCTCAATTTCCTGCCAATCCACATTTTTATTTTTGTTTTACTAGCGAGATCTGTGGTAAGGCAATTTCTTACCATGATTTCAATTCATTATAACATATATAATACGCTAGGAGACAGCTGATGCGTATGACGCGTACAAATTATATCAGCGTAGACGTTGAGAACCTACTGGCTCTCTTGAACCAATAAGCGCGCACCTATAACTGGGCGCAGACAATAACAGTCTACACTATAGACATATAGTGCTATATAGAACACACTATAGAAATGGTCGTGACGAAATTTTTTTTTTTTTCATACTTAAAGTGTTAGCGTAATGGCCATAATCTCACCTGATCTTAAGTGACGATACGGCCCAAGTTGGTAGACACGCTAAACCTGTGGAGGAACTGGCTCTCAGATCTCTCAAATCTCTCAAATCCTACATTTTCATTTGTTTAGCCACCATCCGTACCGTGTTACAAGGAACTTCCTTCCAAAAATAGTACAACATTACCACACATCAGATTTACACGGGCATCGAACCTCCCAAAGCCCTCAGCAGAATACTTCCCTGCACAATAACGTTCTAAGAATCTCACCTATTAGTAAACGTACAAGAATGCCTCATACGATCATTATTCTGCTTAGCCCGTTGATGCCGTGCCGTGAATATATAATGACGGTTATTTCACAGCGTTTAATATGTGATCGTATTAATTCAACAGATTATAATTCGAGATACATAATTACATGTTTAATAATAAAATTATAGATACATACATAGGTGCCCGCGACTTCTTTCCCGTAGAATTAGAAATTCCTAGAATTCGTAGAAAACGAAGTTCCTTATCGCATGGGACGGACTTGGCGGATGAGGGCTAGGCGAAAAAAAGTGTAAGATTTTTCCGACACGACCCTTCCTGTAGTAGGTTAGACTGTTGTCCCTAGCGCGTACGCTATTGGCTGTGGCCAAACATAGGTGCGCGCTTATTGGTTCAAGGCAGCCAATAGGTTTTTGTGGCAAGCGATAAATCACGCTTGCTTAGATAATATAGGATAATTCATAAAAATAATAAATTACTAAAAAAACAAGTCGACGCTACGTCTTGTTGCTATTTTTGTCTCAAAAAATTAATAAACCGTGTGATGCGGGTACTTTTGGATTTTACCAACTTATTTTATACTTTGCAGTATTAGTATTATGACTACAATCTCAAATGATGTTAAGTGACAATGTGGCGTAGATGGTTGACACGCTAAGCCTAGTGGAAGGACTAGCTCTTAAGTGCAACTGGCGGAATACACCTATTAATATTTAGAGGAATACTTCAACTTGATGGTGGTATCTAGCCAGGTGGGCGTTAGAAAAAGCTCTACAATCACGCTGCAGTTTCATTCCAACGTTGTTCTTTGCCGAAAGCTGAAGCAATAGGTGGATTTGAATTAACGGCCTTTGACGCGGCATCCTTACACGGTACCACTGAGCTATCATCATTCCGAAGTAACGTGAATCTATATATACTTCTTACTGTCTGAAATTACGTTTTCACCACACCCCCACACACACCCTCACACACTCACGCACACACACATACACACAGGACGGCGCCGCGCGAGAAACTAGTCTAGTTTTATAGTGCGCCGCCTCTCTCGATGTCTATGTACTGCATTCCATAGTCTGGACATAGAATAAGTATACGTAGAAGGTACACTCGAAATGACGTCGTGACAAGTAATATCGCTTGGTCATATACGTAGAGACGTTACGTTTCTCCCACAGAGTAAATAGGTACATAATGCCGGTTTGATAACAGACGAAACATATTTGAAGGACAACGCGATGTTAAGAGAATTCGATCGTTTGTGCTTACTGCGTTTTGGTGCGTTTGTTCTGTTTTCACTGTTTTAAGTCACGCATCTTTTTATATTTTAATCTTTATTATATGTGTTTGTTTTGATATCGACGTGTTGTCTGGTTTGTGAAACAAATAAAAAAAAACGAATATGTATGTGTATGCTTGAAAAAGTGCATTCGCAACTAATTGTCGCGGAAATAAAACTTGAAGGTATAAAAAAGATTTTTGTTATGTATGTAAATTATTGTAAGGTTTTCAGCTGATGATGAATGATGAGCGGTGAATAAATGCAAAATTTATAGCGAAGTAAATTAGCGCTTTATGACATTTTTCAACGAATTTGTAAAATTTTATGTTACATGTTATAGGATACCTTATATAAGATTCTGTATACATTGGTTACACAATGGTAGCGTATTCGGACGTAGCGTGTTGATCAGATTATTTCTATATATTTTCAATGAACCTGTTCACTGATCACTTTTCGACATAAAAAGTATCATATCTCTTAAGATGGATCGACGTGCACGCGGTGTGCAAAATTTAATTAAAATCGGTTTAGTAGTGTTGGAGTTCATCGCGGACAAACAACGGGACACGAAATTTTTATTTACTGTAGAACCTCTATAAGTCGAACATAAAGGGAGACGATAAAAATTCGAGATACGGAGTTCTCGACTTATAGAGAATGGAGGTTTAGGTGTTTGAAGCGAAGGTAAGCAAACATTTTCCCAGATTTGGAGGTTTTCAACTTATTGAGGTTCGATTTAACGAAGTTCTACTTTATAAAGATGTATCTCGGTAATTCTTTATATCTTCATATATAAAATATAAAGAGGACAACTTTTTTTTGTTTCAATTACGTATAGGTAATTAAAGTCAATTATTATTGAAGTGTACTTTCTGTATCCATTTATAATGTACTCGTACAATCGCGGGGCATACGAATAAAGCAGATGCGTATTAAATAGGCACTTGTAAAGAAATGCAATACTATTAGTATGGCGCGGGAAGTAACCGCGTTATAATATTGTAAATCCGAAAATAAGTTTGTTTGTTCGTTACGCTTTCACGCCCGAACCGCTGTATCGATTGTGATGAATTTTGGTATAGAGATAGATGGAACTTGGCCACGGAGATAGGCTCCAGTAAAGGAAAACATCGCGAGGAAACCATAGCATGGTGGTAGGGCTTTTCCAAATACTCACCTGGCTAGCTATCATCCTCAAGTTGAAATCTGCCACCAAATACCAATAGCTGTGTTACGGCAGTTGCACTTGAGAGCCAGTTCCTCCACAGGCTTAGCGTGTCTACCAATTTGGGCTGTATCGTCACTTAAGCTCAGGTGAGATTATGGCCATAACGCTAAACTTAAACTATAAAAAAAATATGTATTTCTTACGAAAATTATATTACCTATTATCTTTATACATTAATTTTATTAAATTACATGAATAAATCTTAATAATCATTATACCACAGATACACCAAGATAAGTTAGAAACGCGACGTTCATCTGTCTCAATGTATTAACATATAAATCAGTGTCGAGCCTCGACCGACCCTCTAGTTCGTAAATAAAACGGTCTACTAAAGTTTACGACCCGGGCATCGAACCGCCGCTACATAAACACGACCCACGTGCATCCGGAACGAACATGTGTCCGCGAATGTTGTCGAACGGAACGAATAGGAAATAAATAGTAGATAATCAATGATGTCGCCTTAATTTGTATTGTATTTAATTAACTTGTATTTCATTATACCTACTTGTTTTCTAGTGAAGGCAGAAACTGCATCTTGAAAAAAGAGACTGTCTTATGGACACCCGGTTGGGAAGGAGTTCCTCTCGCTGTACCCTTTCGAAAAAGTTATATATATATATATAAAGGTGTGGTGGTAATTCTGCTGCATGGTTTTCGGTATGTGAGGTCCGACGCTTTGTCCGTAGCCCTATTTCTATAGGTCAGTGGTTGTGTGGACTTCGCCGTTAACTCACATATACTAATAAATGTTAATTATAGCAATATATTAAATGTTAAATATTATTAAATATTAATTTTACTCGTACATAAACTCTACATAGGTAAAGACAGCGGTAAGCTTTATAAAAAAAAACATTTTATCGTCCTTCAAACTTTAGAGAATAATTCTTATCCTTGCTGAAGCGATGATAGCTCGGTGGTAGTGTGTTCGCGTGAAGGGACGTGAGTTCGATTCCAAGCATCTACATTGAACTTGAGCTTTCGGTGAAGGAACACATCGTGGGGAAAACGTAGCATGGTGGTAGGGCTTTTTCTAATGCCCGCCTTCCTAGCTGCCACCCTCAAGTTGGAAATTTGCCGCCAAATACCTATAGCTGTGTTCCGCCAGTTGCACTTGAGAGCCAATTCCTCTACAGGTTTAGCGTGTCTACCAACTTGGGCCGTATCGTCACATAAGATCAGGTGAGATTATGGTCATAACGCTAAACCTTAATTATATATATATTTTTAATTATAAATGCGAAACTGAGTTTGCTTGTTTGTTTGTTACACTTTCATAGCTAAACCGATAAATCGATTGTGATGAATGTTGCTATAGAGTTAGACGGAAACCCTGAGACGGTGATAGATTACTTTTCTCGCGAAAACCTCATTGGAAGTTGGGTAAAATAAGGGGTAAACTTTGTACTAAACTTTTTATTGCTACGTCCGATTCGTTTAACAAAATCGATATTTACGCGAGCCAAGCCGCACTTAAAAGCTAGTTGCTTATAATTTTGAATTTTGAGTAAGTTCATATCTACCTGTATTTGAAAAAAAAAATTCTGTATCGATGACAGATTAACACGAGTGGAGCCGCGGGTAAATGTTAGTCAGTACGTAAAAGTTTAATAGAAAAATCGATCACAATTTTTTTTTTTTTTATAGTTAAGGCCATAATCTCACCTGATCTTAAGTGACGATAGGGCCCAAGTCGGTAGACACGCTAAACCTGTGGAGGAACTGGCTCTCAAGTGCTGCTGCCGGAACACACCTATTGGTATTTGGCGGCAGGTTTACAACTTGAGGGTGGTAGCTACCTAGGCGGGCATTAGAAAAAGCTCTACCACCATGCTATGGTTTCCTCACGATGTTTTCCTTCACCGAAAGCTCAAGCTCATTGTGGGTGCTTGGGTTCGAACCCACGTCCCTTGACGCGAAGTCGTGCACACTACCACTGAGCTATCATCGCTTCAAAATTATTGTATTTTTGTAGGAATTCTTATAGAAAGGACGAAAATGCTGCATCGATATTTTATATTGTTAGCACTGACGTACATCAGTAATTAGATACTAAACAAAATAAAGGTTCACGTATAGGCAGGAAAAATGTTTTTCTCTGCCTGTATAGGCAAATTTGAAGCGATCATGGCTCAGTTGGTAATGTATACGGACGTCGCGTCAATGGTCGTGAGTTTGGAACTCTGCAAAGAGTGCATAGTCTAGTGGTAGAGCTTTTCCTAATGCCCGCCTGTTTAGTTATCACATTTAAGTTTAATATCTATGGCAAAATATCTATAGGTGTGTTCCGGCAGTTGCAGCGATTGCGGATATAGCGCTGAAAATATAATATATATATATAGGTGGGCAACTAACTACATTTATTGATTCTTTATTAACTATACAGTAGGCATGAGTACGATTCATGTAATATTATATTGATATACGTAGAATAATATACGCAAAGGGGCATATTAGTGTCGGTATTTCTATAACCGAGTATTCCCATTTGCAAATTGTACAAGTGTATTGTATTATATTACATTGTTCGGTGGAATATTAGTGTACTAGCTGTTCCCGTGGCTTCGTTTACGTCTTCTTGAATTATGTATTGTTTGATCTGAGAACTGATTATTCAATTTTATGGGCATGCGAATGTTAGTATCAGAGACTTTTACAGCTGTCGAACCGAAACCAAATTGTTTTTTAGTAAGTTAAGCGTTATGGACACAATATTTTCTGATGTTAAGTGACGATTGCTGGAACATACCTGTAGGTATTTGGCGGCAGATTTTTAACTTGAGGCTGGGTTTAGAAAAAGCTTTTCCATCGTGCTATGGTCTCATCACGATGTTTTCTTTCACTGAATGCTAAAACTATTTGCAGGGATTCGAACTTACGTCCATCAAAGTGTCGTCCGTACACACTAACGACTGAGCTATCGCCGCTGTAAAGTTGCCAATTTAAGTATAAAAAAAAACTTTCCAGTAGTTTCAGAGAAATAAATACACGTATAACTTGACAGACACACCAAAATTCAAAATGGAATATATTTGACATCTCTATCGATGAGTAGACTCCGAATATAGCTTTCAATATATTTCATATTTACAGTATTGGTTCTGTTAGAGTGTTATTAAATGTATGGATATGTCATTATTATTAATTATATGGGGACGTTAATTAATAACATATCATGTCATGTATGTCAGAACAATATTCAGCTGTGACGTCATATGGAGACGAATAACAAAGCACATTAGGGAACATATCAGCGCGACGCTATACAATGTATTGAGATAAACAGTACGGCAGCTTTAAGTTTTAACCGACCTTTTTTTAGCTCAAAATCCAAATTTGATAGGAGCGTGTCAGCGCAACTTTACTAGCAGTTTTTTGTATACTCTATAGGTTTAGAGTTGTGGTCACAATCTTACGTGATGTTAAGTGACGATGTGACCCAATTTGGTGGACACACTAAGCCTAGAGAATGAACTGGTTCTCAAGTGCAACTGTCATATCACATCTGGGTATAGGTATTCACCGATAGATTCTTAACTTGAGGATAATAGGTTGAAAAAGCACGACCACCATGCTATAGTTTCATCACAATGTTTTTCTTCATCATCGCTTTAAAATATTCTAGTTTTAACGGAACGAGTTGTCGTACTGTTAACTTTTTTACTAACCTATGCAACGGTATTTCGAAAGACGTTATTAATATAACACTCCAGACAGACAGACAGACAGACTGCAGTAATAAGGAGAGCTTTGTAATGCCAGACGAGCCATATGTGTGTCGAGTGTATATTTACAACATGCAATGAAATTGTTCATGCGGTTTCTAATTTGCAAATATAAAGTTTATAGGCATTCTCAGTTGACTTTTATTTTATAAAAGTTACAAAGATGTATCGAAAAAAGTTACAAAAATGTGCAATTTTTTTAAGTCAGGCAAACTAGCAAACGTGTCACGTGACGGTAAGTGATCACCGCCGCCAATGGACACCCACAACACCAGGGGAATCGCAGGTGCGTTGCCTGCCTTTATTTTGGAGGGACTGGCTCTCAAGTGCGACTGCCGGAACACATCTATTGGTATTTGGCGGCAGATTATCAACTTGAGGGTGGTAGCTAGCCAGGCGGGCATCAGAAAAGCCTTACCACCACGCAACGAAGTGGCGAACAGTACAAGTAGTTATATATAAGAATTACTTACTTAATGGTAATACAAGATAAATTATTTTTGTATGGTTATCATATATCATCTTTAATAGAGTTAATTCAATAATATACAATGATTCATGGAAACAGACGTGTCGAATAACTACATCGAAATAAATTTAGGT
This sequence comes from Actias luna, assembly GCA_039707435.1. Classification (NCBI taxonomy): domain Eukaryota; kingdom Metazoa; phylum Arthropoda; class Insecta; order Lepidoptera; family Saturniidae; genus Actias; species Actias luna. Next base: position 14,459,147 of record JAZHAC010000030.1, read on the forward strand.
ACTAGAATAGCCAGTTAGAACATTACGAACTGCTGTACGTAGTTTGAGTTTCTGAAGCGATGATAGCTCAGTGGTAGTGTGTACAACTTCGCGTCAAGGGACGTGAGTTCGAATCCGAGCACCTACAATGAGCTTGAGCTTTCGGTGAAGGAAAACATCGTGAGGAAACCATAGCATGGTGGTAGGGATTTTTTTAATGCCCGCCTGGGTAGCTACCACCCTCAAGTTGTAAACCTGCCGCCAAATACAAATAGTTGTGTTCCGGCAGCTGCACTTGAGAGCCAGTTCCTTCACAGGTTTAGCGTGTCTACCAACTTGGGCCATATCTTCACTTAAGATCAGGTGAGATTATCGCCATAACGCTAAACCTAAAGTATAAAAAAAATATATGTCCGTTTCTTTCTGACTCACCATGTTTGACCGTGCGAGAGAGCGAGAGGAACGTTTGTCTTGTTTAAAACGTAATTTCCTGAATGTATCCGAAATAAATGAAAGTAAACAGTTGAGATCTTATTATATATAAAAATCCGTACATATATATGTATGTATGCTATCTGTGATCTCCAAAAGACAGTATTGAACCGATGATCCTATGACGAGGTTTGGCAGCGTTCGTTCGCAGCAATGGGTTGTCTGTTCCTTGTGGAAAGAATAATACATTTCAGTAAAGAACGAAGTCTGGAGTAATCACTAGTCTTCTATACACATTACACAAATTTTAAAACGTTGATAGCTCAGTTGTTATTATGTAAGGATACTGCGTCAAGGAATGTGAGTTTAAATTCACCTACGACGAGCTTAAGTTTTCGGTGAAGGAAAATATCGTGATGATGGTAGGGTAGGGACCAATCACCCTCAAGTTGAAAATGTACCGTCAAATACCTACAGGTGTGTTCCGACAGTTGCACTTGAGAGCCAGTACAACTGACCGATCCAGTACGTGAGTTATTGATATCGGTGTATGTTAGTAATCAATTTGTATTAAGACGTCGATACTTAATTACGTATAACATAGGGTATTAGTTGATGTGACTTGAATTATGAGAGTTATTGATGCCATTTTCACTATTAGAATTTATTGATTGTAACTTGTACGTTGGAAATAAAACACAACAACTAATTATTTTATTTATTATTAATATATTTTCAATACTAATTATACATTATAATAACATTTTAATACTTCTGTCGAACTGCATGACAGTTTATTGGCAGATGTAAATTGTACAAGTCAGTCGACAATTACTTATGCTATGTTAAAAAAAAACATTTTATTTTGTTAATTATCACGGTAGGGATTATTAATTATTGAAGTGTAAAATTCCTTAAACGTATTAATTTAAATCGAGGTCGGGTAATCATTTAAAAATTTGCGATACTGATACGCTCGCGTCCGTGAGACATAGAAAATAATATTGAAAATTATATTCAATGTGATTCACATAAATAAAAAAACAGTGCGTACGTGTCATGGAAAACTCGGTTGGAACGAATTTCTCATGATTAAGCTAGGGTAAAACGGTGGGGTACTTTCAAATTACTCTTTGTTTAGCCACCACCCTCAAGTTGAAAATCTGCTCCCAAGCATTATGGTGGTTAGGGTTTATTCTAATGCCCGCCTAACTACCTAACACCTTATCTACCTAACACCCTCAGGTTGAAAATGCACTTACACTTGAGAGCCAGTTTCTCCGGAAGTTTAACGTGTTCATCCGCTTGGGACACATCTTACTTAACATCAGCAAAGCCAATAAACTATAAAACAATACCTTTAGGTGTGCCTTACGAACCAGTTCTTCCACGAGGCTCAGCATGTTCACCGTCTTCGGCCATATCGTCACTATGCATCAGGTGTGGTTGTGGCAACCCAAAATTTAAAAAAATTAGGAAAGGAAACATAATGGTTGAATAAACATAAACTAGGGCTGAGGTATTCGATGTCTAATTGAAGACCTCTCAGCCTATTTACGAGGGCGGAGCGCTCATTCAGAATGACCCTTCAGAGCCCTCCGTCGACGTCCTATTGGGACCCGTTTGTCTTTGATAGTACTTACGTAACCCGTCAATCAATGTTAAGGGAATTAGTAACTGGTTATTATTATTAGTGCTCGTCCACCGGAAATCGAGATTTGACCGAAATTAATATTGAAAATTCTTGTAAAGGTGGGAAAAAAGGGTAGATAGCCACTGCGTTGTGTTTAAATAAAAAGAAAATCGAAACGAAAAACGTGGGGCGCATGTTTTTCGTTAATAATCTTTTATTTTCTACTTTTTAGTCCGTTGTAACAAAAAAAATTTTTTTTTCTTTCTATAGGGTAATGGGAATGAAATTTTGATATATTCCGTTTATCTTTTATTAAATTTGAGCTACATTCTAGTATATAGTTTTTCGAGAAATTAGTTATAAAAAAAATACGAATAAACAAACCATTTTTTTTTACAATTTAATGCATAGTGTTTATCACACCGGGAAGTTAGTTTAAAATCAATTACCATCATATCTTTGTAACAAGAGTGTTGTTGTGGAAAATCTACAAAAATATATGTCTTTATTTCTGTATCTATCTACTTTTATTCATTGTATATTAGCGATAAAATGTATGAAATTTAGGTGATTGCAAAGATTTCGATAAGAGTTTTGTGATACAACAGGCGAAATTTACATAACAATTTATATGAAATAACAATACATATCAAGTATAATTTTCTGCGTAAGATCCTATGAAAATAAGTTTTTAATTTAATCATAAATTTTGCCCGTTTCTGTAAGTTTTTTAAATACAGTTTTACACCTATTAGTAGTAGCGTGATGTTGACTAGCTTAAAAGCTTCCGAAATGATTGCTCTATCAAACACAGAAAGAATTTTTTGAAATCTCACTGGTAGTTCCAAAGTTTAGTGCGTTCAAACAAATGGACAAAGAAACTTTTACGCTTTATAATATATTAATATAAATTTCCGTCTGCAGACCTCGAGATCCCTCAGTAGGAATCAAGCAATGGGTACCGGAGAACTCTATAGACTTACAATTAAGGACACAAAGCAACATCCAGCCTAAAAGCGATCATTTGTAGACCCTGACTGTGGTTGTACTTCTACCAACTATACTGTGGAATCCTTTTTTATGTTAACCCTGCAAACTGACGGCACTGCACCTGATGTTAAGCACAGTACAAACCAAAAACAATGACAATTCCTCGCCAATCGTGACTGTCATGACAGCCTGCGTAAATGCCTCTACGTTTCGCTCAAAGGACCAGACGTTATAGGAGGAAGGGAATACATGGGCTGGCAGACTGTTCCAGCTTCACCAATATTACGACATAGCAACCTTTTTCCTTCGGGCCGCAATGGGAATTACATTAAAACTGTGACTCCGAAGTCAGTGCAATTATGTTATGGAAAGGAGAATAGGGGATAAGATTGTATAGCTGTTCAGACAAACACGGCCAGGAAAGAAATGTCTGTACGCATTTGAAATTTGAAGCGGATCGACGTTCTTCGTAAACTTGCATCCTGTATTATGCGGGCAGCTCTCTCTGTCACCTGTCTAGCGCATTAAGTACATACAATGAGATTTAGATCAGTAAGTAAAGCATTTAGTGTGGCAGCGCTACCGCTTACCTTTCAGTCGGAATGGCTAAGAGAGATATGTATAGTTAACTTGGTGACTAAGAACATCTAGCAATAGTCAGTATAACTTACATGGTGATCCCACACAGACATTCCTATATATCAGTGATTCGGAACTAATTTTAGATTCCTTCCACGTATTGATCCATTTAGATTTGGCATAAACTCGCTCTGCTGGCATACAACATGCATTTCCTACCACGAATCTGGTCCAAGTTCATGGTTTCGACGTGAAAAGGATGTTACAGACTGTATCAGTGTGTCAATATATGAACTATGTTGATGTAGAATTAACAGCCCTATTTGTGCATCCGCTAATAATTATTGTAAACGACAGAAACAGATCGAATTTCTTACTGGTTCTTTGGCATGACCGGGTTTTTTTTTCGAATCGCTGGTAGCTTTGAAGTTCATGAACGCCTTATCACAGCTTCGATAGAATAGAGTGCTTTGATTTGGTGCCAAATGAGAGACGAGCAAAGTCCTGCACCGTTGACCCTCTTTAGGTAAACAGTAAGGTTGCATCGTAATCTGGCAGTTTGTATATGTGAATCATCATTACGACTCTGTTCAAAGCATCGTAGGTCCTTGTCAATATTATAAATATGAAATTGAGTCTGTTTGTTACGCTTTCACGCCTAAACCGCTAAATCAATTATGATAAAATTTGGAATAGACATAGATGGGATGGGAACCTAGAGACGGTGACAGACTACTTTTGCTCGTGAAATTATTCTTGGAAGTTGAGTAAAAAACGGGATAAACTTTGTATGAAATTTTATATTGCGTCACTCGATTTGCTTGACAAAATCAATATCGACGAGAGCGAAGCCACACATAATATCTAGTCAAACGAATATTATAAATATGAAAGTGAGTTTGTTTGTTTGTTACGCTTTCACGCCTAAATCGATCGTGAATCGATTGTGATAGAATTTTGGTACAGAGATAAATGGAACCTATGAGACGGAGATAGGTTACTTTTTCTCGCGAATTCTTTATTGGAAGTGGGGTAAATAGCACAATAAACTTTGTATGAAACTTTTTATAGCGTCATCCGATTTGTTCTACAAAATCAATATTAACGCGAGTGAAGCCGCGGGTAAAATCTAGTAGGAACCATAAAGCACTGTAATTACCCTCAAAAATCTAAGGACAATCGCGTTCGACGGCGCCATCTGTTTCAACCCCCAAAACGTTAACCCCACGGGCGGGACAAAAAATACCTCGAGACAAGATAAAAAAAAGAACTGTCTTTTTCCATTCCATCGACTTAAACAAATGATTTCTCAAATAACTTTGATTTAACGGTGTACGGTTTTTAATGGTTTTTGGCGCCCCGTTTTAATCACGCCGTCCGTTTAAATGGGGGGGTCGGTTTGAATGGTAAAAAGTGATTAATATTGAAGGATGTTTTAGTTAAAATTCTTAAGTGACTGTGTATTTTACTTCCCAATAGGAACAACTTTTACATAATAATACATTTTACGTGCGGTTTCGCTCGCGTTAATACTGATTTCGTCAAACAAATTGGCTGACGTAATAAAAAGTTTCATACAAAGTTTATCCCTCTCTCTACCACACTTCCAATAAGGTGTTAGCAAGAAAAAGTAGCCTATCAGCGTCTCCAACGTCTCGTCTATCTGTGTACCAAAATCCATCACAATTGATAAAGCGGTTTATGCGTGAAGGCGTAACAAACACACAAACTCACTTTCGCGTTTATAATATTAGTATAAGTAAGGTTGACAATTGTATTCAAACAACAGTTCAATTGTGGTGTATACGGTCACCATGTCGATAGACGTGACTTCGAATCCGAACAATGAGCCTGAGATCTGAGTGAAGGAAAATATTACGACACAACCATAACGTGGTCATAGAACACATTCTAACACCCGTCTGGCAAACTACCACCCTCAAGTTGAAACGGTGCCGTCAAATAGCCGTGGGTGTGATTCTTTTAATTTTTTTATTTATTCTGACATTCCCTCTTACGAAGGTCAGAGACTTTTGTAATACATGAATTATTAAAAAAAAAACATTCCACATACACTTAAAATATTCCATTAAATTTATTATAAATAATTAAACTAATTAAGTAGCGCATAATTAAAATGGGTGGGTGGTAGGTGTGTTAGAATAGTTGGGCTTAAGAACCAGTCCCTCTATAAAGTTTATCTTAGACCACATCGACAATTAAGATCGGATGAGATTGCGATCAGGTGCTAAAACTTTACATTTGAAGCGACGATAGCTCAGCGGTAGTGTGTACGACTTTGCGTCAAGAGACGTGAGTTCGAATCCAACGACCTAAAGTGAAGTTGAGCTTTCGGTAAAGGAAAACACCGTGAGGAAACCAGAGCATGGTGGTAGGGTCTTTTCTGATGCCCGCCTGGCTAGCTACCACCCTCAAGTTGAAAATCAATACCAATAGGTGTGTTTCGGCAGTTGCACTTGAGAGCTAGTTCCTTCAAAGGTTTAGCGTGTCTTCCAACTTGGGCCGTATCGTCAGGATCAGGTGAGATCATGGCCATAACGCTAAACCTTAAACTATAAAAAAAAAACATAATATATTGTCCAGCTGACCCATGAATCAAGCAGGGTTCATCTATACCGGGCTGAGCACCGATTAGTATGCCCGTGGTAGAGAACTATATTATAGACGGATTACTTTGGAAAAAGCTCTCTCTCTCTATTTGGGGCCACATATCTCCCTGAGCAAAAATCTCTCTCTCTCTATGTGGGGCCACATATCTCCCTGAGAAAAAAACTCTCTCTCTCTCTATTTGGGGCTACATATCTCCCTGAGAAAGACAAGCTCAAGTTCGATAGTGCATTAGTGTTGCCTATGGTGCTATAGCCATTTATAGATTTTTTTGACCCGTTATTTTTAACCGGGTATATATCTTTGCCTGTCGTTTTAGTAATATGAAAATATGGTATACTCAAGTGTCGGAAGCTATGTAACGATTGCTATGGAGTTATAATTTTTCAATTATCACTCTTATTTTGGACTTACTTATCTTTTTTTAAGTTCATTGTTATCGCGAGAATATACCGGAATAAATTAATTCGTTTTGATGACTTTATCTAGTGTAAATTGGAGATATCTTTACGACCGTTACTCACGGCAGGGGAGCGCTAGAAACGCATGAAATCTTTTTAAATATATCTAGTTCAAGTTCAATCCAAAAACAACGCTAGCACTGCGGTGTAAAAACCTTTAGGGGTTCTTCCAGCTTGCAAATATTTCAAGATTTGTGTATACACTCGATGGGTTTGTAACTTGAGTAACTTGACTCAGTAATAGATTTACTAGTATAATTTTTTCAGCATATGTGTCTGTTGATCGCGGCCCAGTCGGGTATACACTTGTGGCCCAAGTTGGCAGACATGCTAAGCCTAGTAAAGGCACTCTCGAGTGCAACTGCCGGATTACATATATTTTGTTTCTTGTAATAGCGGGCAAACAGCTTTTTAAAAGGAATTGATTCTCAAGTGCCCGAACATACATATTGGTATTTGGCGGCAAATTTTCAACTTTAGGGTGGAGGCCAGCCAGGCGGGCATCAGAAAAAGCTCTACCACCATACAATGTTTTCACCATGACGTTTTTCTTCACCGAAATCTCATTGTAGGGGATCGAACTCACGCCAATTGATGCTGCATCCGTGCCCGCTACCATTGAGCCATCCTTGCCAAATTACGAGAGTGAAGTAAAAATTGCAAATAAACGGTAGAAAATTGACAAAGTTTATTTTAGTACACTACGGTATATGCCTAATACAATTTAGACAATTCTAAGCAAAATTTTTTTATAGTTTAGGTTTAGCGTTATGGCCATAATCTCACCTGATCTTAGGTGACGATACGGCCCAAGATGGTAGACACTCTAAACCTGTGAAGGAATTGGCTCTCAAGTGCAACTGCTGGAACACACCTTTTGGTATTTGGGGGCAGATTTTCAACTTGAGGGTGGTAGCTAGCCAGTTGGGCATCAGCAAAAGCCCTACCACCATGCTATGGTTTCCTCACGACGTTTTCCTTCACCGAAAGCTCAAGCTCATTCAGGTGGTTGGGTTCGAACTCACGTCCCTTGACGCAAAGTCGTACACACTACCACTGAGCTATCGCTATTGCTAAGTTATAGTCTCTATCGTTTGGTGAATTGCTTGATTTTAAGTATGATTTCAGACACTTTCTATATAAATTAGGCTTAGGGATGTGAATTTCCGAGAGAAAATACGAAGAAAGTGTTTAATAATTGATCTTTGCATGCAATTTTCCTTTAAAAAAATTGTGTTTTTTTTTCTCCTGTTCATAGAAGTTTTGTCATTAATAAAAAATTGCTTGTGACTGTGTTGAAACATTGGGCGTTCATTAAATATCAAATCGGGACTGTCTCTCGTAGGACCGTCGCTGTTACTCGGTTATTGTCGTTCTTGGAAGGGATAAACATGAGATAAAAATATTTAAACACAAAATTAACAATGGCAAAAGCTAATAGTCTATTCTGAGATACTTTAAAATGTTTTACAGTGCGTTAATCTCTCGTCGCTTGTCACAGAATGCGGTCGGCACTTCATTCACGCTTTACTGACACAGTTCATCCGAAATACATATTATATGCGTGGACAAAAAACAACGTAAGCCGAGCTATTTTGGATTTATTTATTTATTTTTTTATGGTATAGGGAGTAAATGAGCAGGCGTGTCACTGATGGTAAGTGATCACGAATCGTTGCCGACCTAAACTGGAGGGGCTGGCTCTCTAGTGTCACTACCGGAACACACCTATTGGTGTTTGCCGGCAGATTTTTAATTTTAAAGCATCCAGGCGGGCAATAGAAAAAGCCCTACCACCATGCTATGGTTTCCTCACGATGATTTCCTTCGCCGAAAGCTCGAGCTCATTGTAGGTGGTTGGATTCGAACTTACGTCCCATGATGCGGCGTACCTCCACATCGCCACCGAGCTATCATCGCTTCAAAAATCGATCTGTCAGTGAGTGGTATTTTGCCTACATAGTTAGACTAGACTCCCTAAGTTTTTTTTTTTTTTTTGGAAATACAAATAAAACTTCGTATAAATTGAAGTATTCCTGATTCGAGGAATAGGGAAATTCCTATAAAATAATCACTAGAAATATTACTTCGACTATTACGTAATGTATGTAAGTTATATCATTCAACACTTCTCACAAACGTCTATCATACACGCTGTTAAATAACCTACCCTACTCATTGTCACCTTGCACTAACTTTGTTTCGTAGACAGCGTATGTGTGGTCAAGTCTGTTGTGCGATTTTAAACTTTAAATACAGTCGCAATAAAGTTTTATTGAATGTTAGTAAAACATCAGTCATTGTGTGCGGAGCAAACAATTTAAATGAGATAATTTATCTTATCGAAAGATTAGAGTATAACGTCCAATTTAAAAGTTACTCGGTTCAATAAATGCGGACGTAAAAACTTGTATCTCTTAGTGTTTCAACACCCAGTTTTCGGATTGTTAGATTATATCAATATGTATTTATTTTATATAAATATCGACATAAGACTCGTCATTCTTTTATCGCAGAGCACAGCGTATCCAACACTCAATGCTAAAGTTACAGGGTCAATCAAAGTTGACTAGGAGATATGTCCCTGATCGCTGGTAACACGGGAGCTTGATGCGGAAGCGATGATAGCTCAGTGGTAGTGTACACGACTTCGCGTCAAGGGACGTGGGTTCGAACCCAAGCACCTACAATGAGCTTGAGCTTTCGGTGAAGGAAAACATCGTGAGGAAACCATAGCATGGTGGTAGGGCATTTTCTAATGCCCGCCTGGGTAGCTACCACCCTCAAGTTGTAAACCTGTCGCCAAATACCAATAGGTGTGTTCCGGCAGCAGCACTTGAGAGCCAGTTCCTCCAAGGTTTAGCGTGTCTACCAACTTGGGCCGTATCGTCACTTAAGATCAGGTGAGATTATGGCCATAACGCTAAACCTTAACAATAAAAAAAAAAAAAAAAAAAAAAAAGCTTGCAGTGTCGCGTGGTGCGTTTTAGTCCGTGTGTTGGGTGATTAGTATCCGATGAAGACTGGGATTTTAAATACCACTTCGTTAATAAAAAAAATGCTCAATTAATGTGCGTTAGTTTTGGCAACGAATAACCTATACAAGGGTTTTGATTACGAGTTACGGAATCCTGAATATTAATGGGTCAAAAGAAAATTAACAACAATGATCATTCAGGTATCCATTATATTAACAAAGGTGAAAGAGCGACCTCGAAGCGATCGGTGCGGTATCTACTCTCACACCACAAAGTGTAGGCCGTATTATTGGGAAAGTTCTGCGTGGATGTTCCGTCAAAGTATCGGCTTCCTGTTCTCATGTCTATAGGAAACATTATTAATGTACTCGATACGTAGCTACTCAATAAATCATTCCGAACATGATCCCATAACGTATAGGTGTTTGGCGTAATTGTTAAGTTACATAATTGCACGCCGCATAAGCGAAGCGTTGAGGTGGGTACTACTGTCACTTGACGCAAAACAACTGATTTTTCAAACTTAAAATGTCTCTATTTATCATATATTGCACTTGTAAAATAATATATATATACACACATATGAAGAAAAAACACTATTTTTAACACTCATGATATTTTTGATGCCATTTTTGTTATTTAAACTAGTTAAAAAAGTTCTGTCTTAAACGTCCGTGTGTCTGTATGTGCGGATCCTGTATGTTATCACGATAACGACCGAAATAATTTACTTATCGACACTTTTTTTTTCTTACGTTTCACTATAATTAGGAATAGAACCCTATTACTTTTCACGGTCTCATTCGATGTGGTTTAATTGTTAAAGAATAATGAGATTATGTGGCGTGCACCTTTGGACTTTCCAAACTTTTTTTAAATTATTTAAATGACCATCCATGAAGAAACTATTAGTACTTACCTCTTTATAGGAGTGGTTTTGGTGAAGTAAAGCATTGTGTTCATATTATAACAAGTTGGTAGAGCATATTGCAATGTTCATCTAGTTACCTTGAATGATTAACTCCAATACCTACCAAAGGTGTTCCTAAACATTCTCTAATTAAGCTTAATGTTTTAGGCACCAACGCCGACCATTTCCTCACTTAACATCAAATCCCATTGTGCCCAGAATCGTACATATATCAGGAGGTAATAAAATAATTAGTGTAATAATTAAGTATTTTCAAATAAACAATTATATGAAGGAAATTAATATTACCTACCTCATGCTATGTTATGGTCAAGTGCTACGTGTAAACACTGTCGATTAAAATATGTTAGAAGTCTAGCAACATTTCAGGTTAACTGTTGTGTCGCATGCAAATGATTTATACATCATCATTTATTATGAATATAAAGCAAGGTTTTTTACGTAGTATGTTTTGATTTTAAAATACGTAAGATTTATGTTGTTATCAATAAATTGTAGGACTGACCATTGAACTTGGCCCCCGTTTAGATCTCACTTCTTTTCTCGTTGAAGTCAACAACCAAGGCGTATACTTTAGTATTGAACTTGGCTTTCAATTATGTTTTTAATGGGTTATCATCACTTTACTTCAGAAACTATTGATAGGTACACTGTTAAAATTTTTTGTAATATTACAATCTCTTTACAAGACACATGTCATGTAAAATTACAATCCAGTGTGTACCAAAATTAAGTTACTATACTATTTAGGTAATTTTTCCAAACACTTTCATAAAACCACTATAATAAGTTGCAATTATACAAAATGCATGTATAAACAGTACACATATAGTAATTTTACAAATCAATTCATTAATTACAAATGAAAAGCGTTATAAATTTACAAGCTTTGTTTTAGTCTTATTCATAACAACTTTATGTAATATTACAAAGAAACAATGTAACTTTGATTACAATGAATTTATTATATATTCAAAAATCATCATATTATTTTTACTTCTTTAATTAGAAATTACAAAGTACGTAGTAATTTCGCCAAAAATTAGAATATGTTAGCCGCAAATTGTAATTTTACTAAACTTCAACTGTAAAAATTATTTGTAAAATTATTATATTTTTACAAATCATAATTATTGTAAAATCCGATATCACACTGTTGAAAATGCTCGTAAAATTACAATCTATTTACAAATTGAAGATTAAGTAAAATTGCAACTTTGTCCAAACTAAAATACGATTACCATACAATTAAAGTCATTTTCTAAGACATATCAGAAAAACACTATTAAAAGTTTGAGTTTTACAGCTATATTGCATAAACTCTATATGTGTTATAAATTTACAAATTGATTTATCATTAATAAATTAAAAAAAAATTATATTTACAAGTATTTATCCCAAAGAAATATCATAATATTATATTACAATGAAAATGAATGAAAATTACTTAATTGTCTCAATATTTTTGATGAATTGTAATTTTACCAAAAAAATTTTGCAAAATTAAAATATCTCGTAAACTATTGACAAGTAGTCGAGACATCTTGCGAATGAAATTTAGAGAGAAGAATAATAAACAAATTGAAAAAACCGCATTACTCTACGACTAATAGCTTACAAAATATTAATTTTTTAATAAAACTCTGTTTAGTTCAACGCAGAATGACTAGATGGCGTTAGAGTCGAGTTACATCGCACTTATGATGTTGTTTACACCTCTCACCGATGGATTAATTTGTCGGAGTTTGAAGTACTTATATGTGTGAATCCTTCAAAAATTGTATAAATTGTACACTCTGTGAGTTCTGAGTGTACAAATATAATGTGTATTGTAATTCTACAAGACATATTGCTTTTGATAAGTTTTGTATTTTGCAAATTAAATATTTTAATTTTACAAACTATTTTTAATTTAGCTTATTTGTAAAATTACAATGTTCGTCATTGACATTAGTACTTACGTTTTTGAATTTTCTAAGACCAGAAACAATGAAAAATGTTTTGCAAAATTACAATGTTTGTTACTGAAATTAGTATTTACGTTTTTGAATTTTCCAAAACAGAAACAATAAAAAAAGATTTGTAAAATTACAAAGCTTGATTACTTAAATTTACAAAACTGCTTTGAGCATATACTTCCAACACATTTCTTGTAAAATGACCAAAGAAATTTTTAACAGTGTACATATTATTCATTATAACAGTTATAGTTCCGTCATTTGGTAAATAAAAAAAGTATTCCGGGACTTTTGAAAATGGGTAATGGATTTAGATGTGCTCTTTTTGAATTTCAAGCGATGGTAGCTCAGTGGCAGTGTGTACGACTTCGCGTCAAGGGACGTGAGTTGGAATCCAAGCACCTACAATGAGCTTGAGCTTTCGGTGAGGAAAACATCGTGAGGAAACCATAGCATGGTGGTAGGACTTTTTCTAATGCCCGCCTGGGTAGCTACAACCCTCAAGTTGTAAACCTGCCGCCAAATACCAATAGGTGTGTTCCGGCAGCAGCACTTGAGAGCCAGTTCCTCCACAGGTTTAGCGTGTCTACCAACTTGGGCCGTATCGTCACTTAAGATCAGGTGAGGTTATGGCCATAACGCTAAACCTGAAGCATAAAAAAAAAAATTCAACTTTGCCACCTCGTATCTTTGCGGCTCACTTCGCCATATTATTGCAATGACGTCCAACAACAGGTTTTTGACAGCATCTTCTTTTTGTATCAATCTACGTACGATAAAACCGTGTACATACGAATAAAATTATAGAAAAATTCCTACAATATATGTCCTCACAACTTTTTTCGTAAAATCAATAGTTTCCGCGTATGAGTGCTATAATAAACAAATGCTCATAATAGAATCAATTAATTGAAACATTATAATAAAATAATAAAAATGTATTCCTTTGCATTCACCCGATTGCCTATCTAAATGCCAAATTTCAACTTTCTAGGACATCTGGAACTGGATTACAGTTCTGATCTATAGGTAAGTGTTAGAAATGTCAATTTTTGAATCGTTAATATCTAAATAACTGTTTGCGGTGTGTTGCCGAAATTTGGAACACACATGTATCTCGCAAATATCAATATATGAGGTAAATTTGACATGTTTATGTTAAATGGTTTTCGAGTTATGAGGGTGTCGAAAGTGGCTCCAAATGGTTCGTGTAATATAACACACGGTGTTGCTCGCCAGTTCTGTTGGCTTGAACTTGTCTAGACACGTTACCGCGTGTCTAGACATTTAGCGGTTCATGTGTTGATAGTAGAATTTTAGGAATTATATCTATAGTTATAGTATACTAGCTAATGCTTCCGACTCCGTTTGAGTTTCTTTTATCTGTTCATAATCTTAACGTCACAAACGGTAAACCTTAAAAGTTATATTACGTCATGGATTTTAATTAAATTTTCTTCAGTTGAGAAAATGAAAATTTAACTATAACTGAAATCAAGCTTTTATCTCTCTCTCTATGGTATAGAAAATATATTTTTTCAATGACGTAGGAAATTCTTTTAACTATATATAAGAATGAATGCTGAGATAAGTTATTTTAATTTTATTTGAACAATAACTATGAAATTAGATGTAAATACTGTTTCAGAGAGAAATAATCAAGAATTTTCAGTACAATGCCTGTTAGGCTATCTACAGAATAAAAAACGATGCCCTATAAACTAAAATAATAAGTTATTGTTGGTGTTGATTAAACAAATAAAATAAAATATAATATATGTTATCTATAGGAAGTATTTTTTATATAAAAAAAAAACATCGTCTATATTTCGACCGTGACAGGACTCGAACCTGCAATCTTCGGATCCGAAGTCCGACGCCTTATCCATTAGGCCACACGGTCACGTAAGGCTTTCGGGAAATATGAAAAACAGTTTCAACGCGTTAACCTAACAATAACGAGTATTTGCTAATTAAATATAACTTGGTTCCCATACGTTTGTTTACACGTATGTTACATGATTCAATGCGTTTATCATTTATAAATTTGTATGTTATATTATAACCCGTGTTGTAAAATACAAGAAACTTTGACAAAATCGTGACTGCGTAAGTACCAGTAATTGATTTTTAGGTAATAATGCTATGTTAGATTATCACTGCTATGATAGCTCAGTGGTAGTGTGTACAACTTCGCGTCGAGGGACGTGAGTTCGAATCCGTCCACAATGAGTTTGAGCTTTCGGCGAATGAAAACACCGTGAGGAAACTATAGCATGGTGGTAGGGTTTTTTTATAAAGTTGAAAATTTGCCGCGATATACCAATAAGTGTGTTCCGACAGCTGCACTCGAGAGCCAGTTCTTTCACAGGTTTAGCGTGGCTACCAACTTGCGCCGTGTCGTCACTTAAGATCAGGTGGGATTATAGCAAGAACGCTAAACCTTAACTATAAAAATGGTTTTATAACAATGTCCCTAAGAACATTTCTGATTTGCCGGACGATACATGAGCGCCATTTCAGCACCTAATTTGAATATATATAGCTAGTTGGTCGGAAGTACTTGAAGCCATTATTAATAATAACAAAATAAAAAAATGTCATGTACCATGTTTTCATAATGGACTAAAAATTATAAATTAAAAAATTTGGAAACAAAAACCTTGGGGCGCATATCTATAGTTATGTATTGCATTTTCCCCAAGTTTACGGTATAATTCACTATATTTTATGTGCGACTTCGCTCGTATTAACATTGGTTTTGTCAAACAAATCGAACGGCACAAGAAAGAGTTTCATACCAAGTTTATCCTTTTCTTTACCCCACTTCAAATCGGTTTTCGCCAAATTAAAATAACCTATCTCCGTCTCCAAGGCCTAATCTATCTCTGTACTAAAATTCATCACAGTCGATTCTGCGGTTTACGCGTAAAAGGGTAAGAAACAAACAAACTCACTTTCGCATTTATAATATTGGTATGATTACTAACTAATTTACCGGACCCAGTCACTTGACATTTGTCATGTATATTCCTTTTAGGATGTACGTACATAGACGTCAACTAAGTAGAGATATTACGAACACGCGTGAGGACAACGCGAACGAAGTCGCGTGCAACAGATAGTGCACATAAAAAAGTATTATCGTTTCGAGTCTTTACAACATTTACTTGTATCGATAATAGGAATATACGGTTGAATGATGTGCAATTAGTTAAACTTTATAAACACACTTTAGACGTGCGAGTAAACTAGTGATGGGACAATTTTTTTTTCGACAATATAAAAACAATCGAATATTTTTCTTTCATTTTTTTTATACACAAGGTTTAGCGTTATGGCTATAATCTCACCTGATCTTAAGCGACGATACGGCCCAAGTTGGAAGACACGCTAAACTGGCTCTCAAGTGCAGCTGCCGGAACACACCTGTTGGTATTTGGCGGCAGGTTTTCAATTTCAGGGTGGTAGCTACCCAGGCGGGCATTAGAAAAAGCCCTACCACCATGCTATGGTTTCCTCACGATGTTTTCCTTCACCGAAAGCTCAAGCTCATTGTAGGTGCTTGGATTCTAACTCACGTCCCTTGACGGGGATTCGTACAAAACCACTGAGCTATCATCGCTTCATTCTTTACAAATGATTTTTTTAATATATTCTAATAGTGACAGGCCGAATAACGTGGCGGCTGCAAGGAAATAGTAAACGAATAGTAAATTTGGGTTCTCGTTATGAATAAATTAACAAGTTTAACAACGTAATGATAAAATAATAAAATTGGTTCGCAAAATTAACGTAGGCTCGGGTAAAGACTAGGTGATAAATAGATTTGTAATTTATAATCTATAGGCGTCTCGATACTTCACAACCGTATTCATACTTATTCAACCACACCAATTAGCAAGTGCTACGTCATAGTAACTGAAAACAAGATGGCCGATAGCAGCTCGCACGATAGACGATTTCAGGAAATATTTATTTCGATATTCATCATAATACGTTCTCTAATCGGAAGTTATAATTACAAGCTTTTTATTAACTTCACCTGTATGTTTGTTTGTATATATGTTTGTATGTTTGTTTGTATGTTTATTTATATGCTTGTTTGTATGTTTGTAATCGACTCTTTTGGGCTCGATTTTGACCCACATTAAACGGCCAGATTTCGTTAAAACTTTGTAGATTTATCGAGGACCGATGACAATACACGAATTTGATAAAATTGGAATCAATTATCAATTTGCAAAATAAGATTTTTGTTAATTTATATAATTTTCATCTATAGTTGATAAGACAGAAATTGATATTTTAATTTCCAATCACTATCTTTGGCCGATCTTTTCTCTAATATTAACACATTTTCGAATACTAAAAAGAATATTAATTCTACAAAACAAATAATAGTTTTAAATATAAAACGTTCTTTTTATAGAAAACCAAACTAAATAATAGTAGATTAGAACAAATAATAGTTTAAAATTAAAAAAACAAGCTATTATAAATAAAGCAAGCTAAAAAGAAGAAAATAAATAATAGTTTAAAAAAACTAAAAAACACGCTTTATATAGAAAACTGAACTAAAAAAATAGAAAATAAGTTTTAATAAATTTTAATTAAGAATAGTGTTAAAAATTTCAATAAACATAAATTAAGAATAGTGTAAATTAATGAAAAAAAATATTTTATTTAAAAAAAAAACGTGCGGTGCTTTTAAGAATATCATATGATAATCACTCTACTCATATCTGTCGATAAAACATTTATAACTATTGACACCATGCACCCCACGCTTTTTTCTTTAAATAAATTACACATTTTTTTATTTACACTATTATTGATTTATATTTATTGAAATTTTTAACACTATTCTTAATTTATGTTTATTGAAATTTTTAACATTATTCTCAATTTAAATCTATTGAAAACTTATTTTCTATTTTTTATTTCAGTTTTCTATAAAAAGCGTGGTTTTCCGTTTTTTTAAACTATTATTTGTTTTGTTCTACTCTCGGTAGGGCTATGCTGTTTGACTTCTGTTTACGTGTGACCGTGTGGCCTAATGGATAAGGCGTCGGACTTCGGATCCGAAGATTGCAGGTTCGAGTCCTGTCACGGTCGATGAGTTGGACGTTTTTTTTAAACCTAACTGAGGGGTGACCCGGAAACCTGGCTCTGATTACATCAGTCCAGCTGTCTAAGGGATAGTTCGCCCGGCTACCCCCGGAGAGAGCTCTATCCCCCGGTCTGGGAGGGTTATATGGAAATTACTTTCACTAGGTAAAAAATTTATGTACATATTTATACTAGATGTAGCCGCGACTTCGCTCGCATGGAACTAAAAATTATTCAGTAATTTTTGCCCGTTTTTGTAAGTTTTTTCTATATAGTTATGTTCGTATTAGTGGTAGCGTGATGTTAAGTACCCTAAAACCTTCCACAATGTTTGCTCTATGAAATACAAATATATTTCTTACTATCCGACGGGTAATTCTTAAGATTAGCGTGTTCTGTTCTCTCTGTTCTGTAGCTCTACGCAGGGGTCATCCGCAGCATGGCCACCTACGGGGCACCAGTATGGGTAGATGCCCTCGGCGCCGCCAGTAAACAGAGGGTCATCCGCGGATACCGTGGTACTGGCTGGCTCCCCGCCGTGAGAGCTGAAGGCTTTACTGCTCGCCGCCGTGTACAAAGACACGGTGGTGAGAGGTGAGGGGAGAGATGCGGCTCCCACGGAGATGGACTCGAGGAGGTGGAGGATCTGGTGGACGAGCGCTACGGACGACATACCATAGATGCCGTACGCTCGGTCCTTCAAGCGTGGTGCTACATGAGGCACGTCTCCTTGTGGTTTCTGCAAGAATAGCTTGTCAGGTAGCCCGGATGGAGCCCGGTTTACCATCAGGCTGGACCGCTCGCTGGGCTGGTGATTGCATTGCACGAACTCGCGTCGCCCCGGTAAGGCGACAGATGGCTATGGGGTATTCTCGGCGGTCTGAGCCGGGGCAGACCCACATACCCCTTTCAGTCCCCCGTGCTGGGAGGGGATACGTAAATGTATTTCGCCACGTTAAAAAAAGATAGATAGCTCAGTGGTAGTGTGCACGACTTCGCGTCAAGGGACGTAGGTTTGAATCCAAGCACCTACAATGAGCTTGAGCTTTCGGTGAAGGAAAACATCGTGAGGAAGCCATAGTATGGTGGTAGGGCTTTTTCTAATGCCCGCCTGGGTAGCTACCACCCTCTAGTTGTGAACCTGCCGCCAAATACCAATAGGTGTGTTCCGGCAGCAGCACTTGAAAGCCAGTTCCTCCACAGGTTTAGCGTGTCTACCAACTTGGGCCGTATCGTCACTTAAGATCAGGTGAGATTATGGCCATAACGCTAAACCTTAAGTATAAAAAAAAAAGTAGTTTCAACCGATTTTAATTCTATGTATTTAATATATTAGCAAACACAATGCATCGTTCGGTGCTACGTGAATTATTAATTCCGTTTAGAATCCACGTTCAGAACAATAGAAGCGACAATACCTAGTACAGACGGCGACAGTAGAAATCTCGCTTATCAGCTAGATTAACTATAACGTACTCACAGACGAACTAATCGCTGTGTGTGAGACCACACGCCGCGGCGTTACTGACATGATTTATTACCTTTTGAAGTGAATTTGAAGTTAAACTACCAACGGGAGCTTGTTTGAAATAAAAAAGAGGGAACGAATCTTTTTAAAACAATCTTTATTCAATTCAGGCTTTAGGAAGGCGCTTATGAACGTCATAACTACTACCGGTTCGGAAAACTGATCCAGTCATCGAGAAGAACCAGCAAGAAACTCGATCTGGTTGTATATATTTTTTTTAGGTAGGCATGTACATTTCTTTTTTAATATTTAAAGTTTAGCGTTGTGGCCATAATCTCACCTGATCTTAAGTGGCGATACGGCCCATGATCGTAGACACGCTAAACCTGTGAAGGAACTGGCTCTCAAGTGCAACTGCCGGAACACACCTACTGGTATTTGGCGGCAGATTTTCAACTTGAGGGTGGTAGCTATCCAGTCGGGCATCAGGCAAAGCCCTACCACCATGAAAACCATATTTTAGGTAGGTAGGTACATAGAAAGACGTATCGTAATGAAATCATAGCATAGTGGTAGGGCTTTTTCCAATGCCCGCCTGGGTAGTTGTGTTACTTGGTGTGTTCCGACAGATGCACTCGAGTGCCAGTTCTTATATACTTAAATATCGTAATGTTAAACTACTTAATAATGTATACTGTTAGCTTGGTCGTTGATCGTCTCTTTATATTAAATATAATATAAAAGGGTTTAAATATTTATACGATCGATTAAAAAAAACTTTATAAATTCTAATTGTAATGACGAGGTTTAATAGGAATTGTTTTAATAATCTATTTCCAGTAGTTCGCTTTCAGCGCTTTTAGTTTCCGGTTGTGGCAATATAAATACGTGTGTCCTACAACGCTGAGGCAGTGATAGTGGAGCTCCAGAACGAACCAGTGGACTGAAGTATTAGTGATGTGAAGAATCAAAGAGTACGTGACAAGTGCAAGTGACTAAGAATAAGTAAGAAAACACATTTAGATCGTTTTTAAAAATGTCTGTCTGTTTGTTTATGCACGCATCACTGTTAAAGTACAACGTTTAGGTTAAAACGTCACCGAGAAAATTATAAAGCGTATGCTCGAGTAACATTTAGTCTGTTTCGTTAATATCGTTTTTTTTATAGGTAAGGTTTAGCGTTATGGCCAAAATCTCACCTGATATTAAGTGACGATACGGCCCAAAATGGTAGACACGCTAAACCTGTGTAGGAACTGGCTCTCAAGTGCAACTGCCGGAATTCACCTATTGGTATTTGGCGGCAGATTTTCAACTTGAGGGTGGTAGCTAGCCAGTCGGGCATCAGAAAAGCCCTACCAGCATGCTATGGTTTCCTCACGATGTTCTCCTTCACCGAAAGCTCAAGCTTATTGCAGGTGG
Organism: Actias luna; assembly: GCA_039707435.1. Taxonomy (NCBI): domain Eukaryota; kingdom Metazoa; phylum Arthropoda; class Insecta; order Lepidoptera; family Saturniidae; genus Actias; species Actias luna. The sequence goes on from JAZHAC010000030.1 coordinate 14,479,718, forward strand.
TTGGATTCGAACTTACGTCCCTTGACGCAAAGTCGTACACACTACCACTGAGCTATCATCGCATTAACTCTATCAAAAGTTAATGTAATTTAAATTACGGCGAGAGATTTAATAATTTTACTTTCACGCGAACGAAGTCGCAGGCTTTGCTAGTATTATTAATACGCGTCTATTACGAAACCTTGCGAGAGCAAAGCTTTCGCCGGAACAAGCGCAAACATTATTGTAAACAAAAACAAAATGTAAGGTAAGAAAACAAACTGTGATGCCACTAAAGTGTTTTACGACTGCGGTGTAGGCAGACATTATAAAATTTACGATCTCATCAAAATACTTAATGAAAATAATTCCGAACGAATTTATCTGTTCTGAGGTGCGTAATAAAAGAAAGCGGCGCTGTTACGAAATTCGATCTACCCACTGTTTTTTTTTTTCATTTAGACGTTTTATTTACGGGTTAATGCAAAAAAAAAAAACAGTATAGTGTTTTTTTCTACCCTCGAGTTGAGAAACTATAGTACCTATAGGTAGGCTTACCATACGTCCCGGTTTGACCGGGATAGTCCCGGTTTGAGATCCCTGTCCCAAATATGAAAAACACAAATTAAGCGAAAAGAAAAATGAAAATGAGCCTCTGTCTCTTCTGCGTCCCGGTTTGGCTCTTCGTAATTATGGTAAGCCTACTTATAGGTATGTTCTAGCAGTTGCACTGGGGAACCAGGCCCTTCTAGAATGTTAAATTTTTACGGCCACAGTGTCACTTTTTATTGTGAGTTTAACGTTGTGGGCACAATCACACCTGATGTTAAATGACGATGTGACCATAGATGGTGGACACGCTACGCCTAGTGGCACTGTCGGCACACACCTATAGGCATTTGACGACAGATTAACTTGTGGGTGGTACCTATCTAGCAGAAGATGTACGAAAGCCGTCGCTGGTGACAGGTATCTGTCTACACGGTAATGTTTGAAGTCGTCGTAGTGTTTTCGCGGATAGCGGTGGGTGATTAGACCCGATGAGTAACCACGTACCCCACTCGCGTTGGCCTGAGCCCGGATAATGCGTTTGAGTTTGCATGTTGCTAGTCCGTAGGAAGTCCGTAAAACTAGAATTTCGAACATAGCGTTGATAAATAAATTCGTCCTAGCAAGCCAGGCGAACATTATTAAAAACCCTACCACCATGCAAAACTGATGCCCATGCAAATGAAAATGTGATTTCGGTGGAAGAAAACACCTTCAAGAAAATGTAACGTTACATTACCACATTCAAATTGAAAGTCTTTATTTTTTTTTATTCTTGAGGTTTAGCGTTATGGCCATAATCTCACCTGATCTTAAGTGACGATACAGCCCAAGTTGGTAGACACGCTAAACCTGTGGAGGAACTGGCTCTCAAGTGCTGCTGCCGGAACACACCTATTGGTATTTGGCGGCAGGTTCACAACTAGAGGGTGGTAGCTACGCAGGCGAGCATTAGAAAAAGCCCTACCACCATGCTATGGTTTCCTCACGGTGTTTTCCTTCACGGAAAGCTCAAGCTCATTTGGGTGCAAATACCTATATAAGTATACACGAAAATAATCGCTAAGTTAGTGATATATATGTAAAACAGATTCGAATAATGTGACAAGTATAATTCCTAAGAAAGCCTTGAAAATGTTGTAGTTGATATGAAAAATGGGAAAGTTATTACATAATTGATCTTACGACCGCGACATTTATCCAAACATTGACTCGACCTAAGTAATAAGGGTGTACATCCATCATAACATCTTGTAAGCTGCGACACGAGGGCACGGCCTGCGTAGGGCTGTCAAAAATACTATACTAAGTTTTTTTTTTTTTTTTTACTAATTTTAAGACTGTTGTCCTACACGCACGTACGTATTACTATTTTTACATAGTGATAGCCTTATGGTTACAATCTCACCTGATGTTAAATGACGATATGGTCATGGAAGGCGCACACGCTAACGCTTGTGAAGGGATTGGCTCTCGAGTGGCACTACCGTAAGACAACTATAGAGGGCTTTGGCGGTAGAGGTAGTAGCTAGACAGGTAGGCAATACCACCACGCTAAGGTTTCATCATTGCAGGGATTCGAACTCACGTCGATTGACGTGACGTCTAAATGTTAGTTAATACTTTTGGCGCAGAAATATAAGGTATTTTTCAAGTCTTCTAGTATTTGTGTGCTGAATATACATATAAAGAATAGTTTTATTCTATAGTTATGGTTTAGTGTCATGACCATAATCTCACTTGATCTTAAGTCACGATACGGCCCAAGTTGGTAATAATGCTAAACCTGGGAGGAACTTACTCTCAAGTGCAACTGGCGGAACACACCTATTGGTATTTGGCGGCAGATTTTCAACTAGAGAGAGAAAATGCCCTACCACCATGCTATGGTTTCCTCACGATGTTTTCCTTCGCCGAAAGCTCAAGCTTATTGTAGGTGGATTCGAACTCACCACACTTGACATGAAGTCATACAAACTACAAAGTGTTAACCATTAAACATGAAAAATATACCTAAGCGTTTTTTTTATAGTGAAGTAACTTAATATTAAACACATTGGGTAGCGTTATAGTCGACTTATTACCTATCAGAAAGGATGTAATGCCTACAAGGCCAGCTAGTATGTCAAGGGGGACGAACCTCTTAGCTATCCATGGATCCACGGATGGAATATTCTAAAAGGTAATTTCAATACAGATCGGTTAAGACAGACACGTATGAATGGGACGTATTAGTCTTACAATTCTCGTATCCCTTTTTCAGGAGGCGTTTCGAGAGACGGACTTCTTAATCAATCATGGACTAACTGTGTGAGTGGCAGGGAGGGAAACTCCGAGCAGTTTCCGAGACTTGTGACACGGATGTAGGCTTAAGAGCCAAATTTGGTAGACGTCTGCGAGAGCAGCTTTGGAGACACATTCTATTATAAAACTTACTGCAGCAATAGACAGGCCAAGATCCTTTAGTAGATTATAGAGTTTACTGGTACATCTCTCTCTTCGACTTCGTCAGCATCTAAATTGACTACGTAGCCATACATTATCGTATTATACCTTGTTTTTTTTTTTAAATATTTGCGTAGCATACTCAGAAGTTAATTCGATTTTTTATAAAAGGTTTTGTGACAACCCTATCGTTTTACGTTATCATGATTGATTGATAACAAGAGGGTTCTATGAAAGGTCACTATTGTACAAGAGATATCTTCTAATATATTTTTTTTCCGTACAATCACGGCAGAATTATGTACTGATGTCAGGTCGCGGTTCATTTTGATACTCGTGTGGGTGTTTGTTCCTTGTAACTTATTTAACTGGGTCACCGACGTGTCTCTGTATGCGGAAATGTATTAAAATATTTATATACGTAGGTAGAAGAATAGATGTTTCGAGTTTCCGCGGACGTGTGGTTAAACTTTATAACGACGAACAGTAAAAAATAGTTGATGCATTTTTATTGCGGAAACGGCGGCGTCCTAGAAATTTCTATTGCTGATTTTTATCCAAGCGGCTCGGTGAATGTTCATGGATTCGAATTTGAGAAAGAAGAGCATCTTGAATTACTACTAGACGTGCCCGCGACTTTGTTCTCGTGAAATTAAAATTTACTTAATAATTGTTACCCGTTCTTGCTCTATCAAATTACAAAAATATTATTTGTAAATCAAAGTTGGTAGCGTGCACGGACGCTGAGTCAATATACGTGAGTTCGAATCCAGCTGTAACAAGCCTGAACTACCGTCGAAGGAAAACATCGTGAGGATATCATAGAATGGTGGTTGCCATTTTAATACCCAACTGGCTAACTACTACCCTCAAATTGAAAATCTGCCGCCAAATACCTTGAGAGCTAGCTCCTTCAATCGGCTTATCGCGTCTACTATCTTGGGCCTCATCGTCAATTAACATCAGATGATATTATATTGCTAAACGTGTAAAGATAAAAAAAAATATCACGACGTATTTCTTCACCGAAAGCTCAACGCAGCATTCGTATAAGCCAGGATTTCTTGAAAAGCTTAATACCGTAGGACTGAGATATATATCATAATATCAAAACTTGACACGTGTATAGAAAACATCATGTTACATACCTAAGTCACTAAGGAAGCGATCTCACTCGGAATGGGGGCAACACAAACAGAATCCGTTTTGTTGTAGCCGGAGTTATTTACATGCCGTCCCGTTTATTTGTTTTTGTACTAAAAACTTTTTAAATTAACTGTGTCCAACTTCCGAAAACGAGATATATGTAGATCTGAATGTGGCAATTCTCGCTGAATACTCGAAATTTTACCAAAGACGTTACGAAAAATATATTCATACTTTGTGGTGATGTTAAGTGACGATGTGGGTCTATACGAGGATCTGGCTCTCAAGTGCAACTGCCTGAACGCATCTACAAGTATTTGACGGCAGATTTTCAACTCGCGGGTGGTAGCTAGCCAGGCGAGCGTTAGGAAAAGCTCTACCATGGTTTCACCGCGATGTTTTCCTCCACCGAAAGCTCAACTCATTGCGGGGATTCTAATTCGCGTCTATGACGTAGAGTCTGTACACACTAGCGACTGGGCTATCACCGCTTCAATAATTAGAAATTTAGTTAAGTGCAAACGGCGCGTAGCCGGAATGACAACAAGCGATATTGTCACAAAGATTTAAAAACCCTAATAATATCAAAACAACTGCGTAATTCACGATATACGAATCCATACTAATATTATAAACGTAATAATCAATTATGATGAATTTCGATATAGAGATAGATGGGAACCTGGAGGCTGTGTTAGGCTACACTTTCTCGCCAAATCTCATCGGTAAAGAGTGGGGTAAACTGTGTATAAATTTTTTTTTATGTATGAGTATAAATGACTCCTGACCAAAGAAACAAAGCTATGGTATGTTTTATCGTGGTCGGCCATGACACTGCTGCAATATCTTACACAGCGTTTGCATTCTTTTTTTTTTAATTATACTTAAGGTTTATCGTTATGGCCATAGTCTCACCTGATCTTAAGTAACGATACGGCCCAAGTTGGTAGACACACTAAACCTGTGGAGGAACTGGCTCTCAAGTGCAGCTGCCGGAACACATCTATTGGTATTTGGCGGCAGGTTTACAACTTGAGGGTGGTAGCTACCCAGGTGGGCATTAGAAAAAGCCCTACCACCATGCTATGGTTTCCTCACGATGTTTTCCTTCACCGAAAGCTCAAGCTCATTGTAGGTGCTTGGATTCGAACTCACGTCCCTTGACGCGAAGTCGTACATACTACCACTGAACTATCGTCGCTTCAATTCAATTCATCATTCGTCTGTCTGTCTGTCAACGGTTTATATCTTAATCAAACCAAACTCTTCTGACACCGAACGAAAGTAATCCGTACACTTAGCTATACCCCGTATATTTATCGTCCGTCGGTGATTTCAATTAAATGTAAAAGCCCATGAATACAACACGTCGGGAAGTCGATCCCGGGAATGCGCGCCGCGATCCGAACGCCTTTTTTCCATTGAAATATCGCTGCGCCGAGCCGCTGACTTGATTTATGTTCCGGTTTTATATTGTTACTGCAAAACGATGCCTCACTGGCTTCGGTTACAATGTTTCGTTATAAATCAGTTTGTTTAGTTTTTTTTTTCACGTTATTTTTCAGGCTCCATCGATCTCGTATATTCAAAATTGACGTACCAAATATATTCAATATTCCTATTGAAGTGAGAACTTCTGTAGGAGCATTGAGAATTTTATTTTGTGTCGGATTAACACGGTATATTTCGTGCCAATACGTTTTGTTCTTTTTTTTTTTATTTCCAACTTGACAGTGATAGCTAGCCAGACGGAAATTTGCGAAGCGATGATAGCTTCAGCGTAGTTCGAATCCAACCATCTACATTGAGCTTGAGCTTTCTGTGAAGGAAAACATCGTGAGGAAACCACAGCATGGTGGTAGGGCTTTTTCTGATGCCCATCTGGCTAGCTACCACCCTCAAGTTGAAAATTTGCCACCAAATATCAATAGGTGTGTTCAGGCAGTTGCACTTGAGAGCTAGTTCCTCCGCAGGTTTAGCGTGTCTACCAACTTGTCCGTATCGTCACTTAAGATCAGGTGAGATTATGGCCATAACGCTAAGCGTTAACTATAAAAAAAAAGAAAAGAAACCCAACTACTAAGCTACGGTATCATCATAATGTTTTCCTTCACCGAAAGCTCAAGCTCATTGTAGTTAGATTCGAACTCATGTCTCTTGACGCGGCGTCCGTACACCCTACCAACTGAGCTATCATCGCGTCAAATTATCGGCGATGCAATAATCAAAAGTCCTCTCCGAAATGGTATTAACTTCTGAGAACAGCTTCAAAGTAATCTAATAGAAAAATAAATCCCGGAAGTTGTCCATCTAACACCCATTAAGAGCTCGACGATTGAAATGAATAAACATCAAAATTACCGAAGACGTTTAACTTATGGGAACTTAGATGCAACAGAGTAGATATTAATTTTCCCCTTCTTTCGTAAGTTGTTTAATTGAATTGTTTTTTTTTTATACTTAAAGTTTAGCGTTATGGCCATGATCTCATCTGATCTTAAAGTGACGATACGGCCCAAGTTGGTAGACACGCTAAACCTGTGGAGGAACTGGCTCTCAAGTGTTGCTGCCGGATTACACCTATTGGTAGGTATTTGGCGGCAGGTTTACAACTTGAGGGTGGTAGCTATGCAGGCGGGCATTAGAAAAAGCCCTACCACCATGCTATGGTTTCCTCACGATGTTTTCCTTCATCGAAAGCTCAAGCTCATTGTAGGTGCTTGGATTCGAACCCACGTTCCTTGACGCGAAGTCGTGCACACTACCACTGAGCTATCATCGCTTCATACCTTCATTCATACTAACTAGCAATAAGCCCGCAGACAGCCTGTGACGATACATGGTAACCGTCGTTTACGAATACCACAAGTGTAACAGCCATGTCGCGGACCGGAAATGACCACTTCTTCCACCATGCCGGAACACAACGGCTGACAGTGAACCTTTATTTTGCGGCAGCCTAAATCCGAGGGTGGTCGCTAACCAGTCTACTTACCTGCCATGCTGCTAATAGCAGGTCAATAGAATTAACCAGTCTATTTATCTGCCATTCTGCTAAGAGTAGGTCAATAGAATTAACCAGTCTATTTATCTGCCATTCTGCTAATAGCAGGTCGATAGAATTAACCAGTCTATTTATCTGCCATTCTGCTAAGAGTAGGTCAATAGAATTAACCAGTCTATTTATCTGCCATTCTGCTAAGAGTAGGTCAATAGAATTAACCAGTCTATTTATCTGCCATTCTGCTAATAGCAGGTCGATAGAATTAACCAGTCTATTTATCTGCCATTCTGCTAAGAGTAGGTCAATAGAATTAACCAGTCTATTTATCTGCCATTCTGCTAATAGCAGGTCGATAGAATTAACCAGTCTATTTATCTGCCATTCTGCTAAGAGCAGGTCGATAGAATTAACCAGTCTATTTATCTGCCATTCTGCTAAGAGCTGGTCGATAGATGACTTTGCAGTCTACTGTTTAAGAATCTATTTAACATATAAGACATATTCATGGGGACTTTCATAGGACGCGCAAATTAGAAGCTCTGCTAGCGGACGTTAGTGCGTATGGACTATGGAGTACTTGAGTACGAATGCCTGCAATGAACTTGAGTTTCCGGTGAAAATCTACAGCCAAATACCTATAGGTGTGTTCTAACAGTTGCACTTGACTGCCAGTCCACTCCACTGGGTTTAATGCGTCCAACATTTTGGACCACACTGTCGTTTAATATCAGGTGAGATTGTGGTCATAACGCTAAACCTTTCCAATAATATATATTTAGTTCTAAAGAAGCTGATTATAACACGTATTTTTTTTATGGAATAGGTGGCAAATGGACAAGCGTGTCACCTGATAGTAAGTGATCACCGCCGTCTATGGACACCCACAACAGCAGAGGAATCGCAAGTGACTGGCTCTCAAATACAACTGCCGGAACACACCTATTGATATTTGGCGACAGATTTTCATCTTGAGGGTAGTAGCTAGCCAGGTGGGCATTAGAAAAAGCCCTTCCACCATGCTATGGTTTCCTTACGATGTTTTCCTACACCGAAAGCTCATTGTAGGTAGCTGGATTCGAACTCACGTCCCATGACGCGGCGTTCCTACACGCTACCACTGAGCTATCATCGCTTACGCTGTAGTCACTTCCCGGACGATACTAATAGTATTGCATCTCTTTACAAGTGCCTATTATATGCATCTATTCTTTTTCGGATGCTCACAGATGCTAACATATAGTAATTTAATTTAATGATCATTAACTTTAGTTACCTACACGCAATTGTTGTACAGAGGTATGCATCTAAGAAATAAAGGTGTCCTTATGTATAAATATTTCGTATCATTTTGTTTGTCTGCGACGAACTCCTATACTACTGAACCGTTTTTAATCAAATATGGCACACTGTATGCAGTTTGATCCAACTTGAAAGATATGATCTCGTACTATATATGTAATGTGTTGTATCGTAGAGATGATAAGGGTAACGAAACAATAAACTTTTAACTATTAAGCTTATTGTTTCGTTACCCTAATCATCTCTACCATAAAAAACATTACAAAACAACATTTAAAGCTATTGCTTCACTTTATTTGTATCTTAATATTTATCATCTAATTACTTCTTAATGTATTCAATGTAATGACGTCTCATGAAGTATTTTTGATGTATACATTCTTTCATAGACAGTTATCGATAATATGTATTTTCTTTTTAAAATACATCTAAATACATCTAAATAAAAATAGTTTATAATCGTAGAGTTGAAATGAAGGTTTAAATGACCTTCATTTACATATATATGGAGGGATATATAAGGAGAAAGATATACATATATATTACGTACAAATATTACGTTGTCTCTCTCATGCCACGAAATGTACCTTGGTAAATTTCATTCTCAATTCTGGCCCAGCTATCGCATTACCGCCTGAAAATTTCCCTTTAAAACTCAAATAAACTTTATTCGAAAGAAATATGACAGTGTACATGCTACTTTATAATATTTACTACAGAACTTAAAAGCGGTGTGTGATAGCCTTAAATCAAAATTAATTCTTGTTTATGGCGTATTATGTAACGTTTGAACGATGTTAACACTTCAGTAAGGCCACGCTTACGCAATCGAGTCGCGTTAAATCGGATCTCGTTAAGACGTTGATATCGTTTTAACGCTACCCTACAATTATAAATACGATTGTGATTTACATTGCTTCCAGTTACGCTTAACTTACTTATCGGATCGTCATTAAATTTTGCATACATATTATCATAATTAGGTGAAAAAACATAGGATACCTTTTATTTAGAAAATCTATGTCTATCAAATTTATATCTTGGTCTCTATACGAAATAATAATAAAATAATGTTATTAAAACGGACAAAAAATTAGAAAATAAAACCTTTGAAACGAAGAACATGGGGCATATGTTTTTCGTTTCAAATATTATATTTTCTAATTTTTAGTCCGTTATAAAAATATTGTACTTTTTTATATTATTATTTTCTGCTTTTTAAGGTAATATGAATTAAATTTTAATATATTCCGTTCATATGTCAGTTAGATTTGAGCTATATTTCAGTATAGAGCTGATCGATACATTAACCTATCCTTATCTAACCTAGCACAATGATATGGTTTCCTCACGATATTTTCTTTCTCCGAAAGCTCAGGTTATTGCAGGTGGATTCAAACCCACTCCTTTGACGTGGCGTCTATACATAATATTACCAACTGAGCAATCGTTGCTTCAATTTTGCTTTTTATAATACGCCTTACAATATACATAGGTATAAGTAAGCTTACCATAATTAAAAAGAGCCAAACCGGGACGCAGAAGAGAAAGAGGCTCATTTTCATTTTGCTTTTCGCTTAATTTGTGTTTTTCATATTTGAAATGCAAAAACCGGGACGCAGAAGAGAAAGAGGCTTATTTTCATTTTGCTTTTCGCTTAATTTGTTTTTTCATATTTGAAATGCAATCAAAATTTTGACCGGGACGTATGGTAAGCCTAGGTATAAGTAATATATCGTTAACTCTTTCATTACGGTATCTCGAAAAGTGCCTAACATTTGATTTGAAAATTGAAAAGCATTTTTCTTTTGTTTTTATCTGTGAACTAGGTTTTCGCTATTGGAAAGGTACAGACTAAATTATGGAGAAGGACTTAGGGTATACTATTTTGTTGTGAAAATAACATTTCAGGAAGTGGAATAAGTCATAAGAGTTCGCGTAGAGAATACAAGTCTTCTCAAACTAACGATACGTAAATTCTTGCGTGAATAAGGAATGGTCTGTATTATAAAAAATGATTCCTCAGGAGAGTAAAATACGGTAGAATTTCAAGTCAATGTTTTAGTACACGTCAACATAGATCCGTGACTACGCGAGACGCATTTACTATACATTCGGTCAAAAGCTCGTAAGCAATTTTTTTGAATTTACTATTTCCTCATTGTGATTATAAATAATTTTTGAGTTGATCCTAAAACCATTCGAATCTTTTAACCGAAAGTTCAACTTAACGAACTCCGTTTTAACGTAGCGTTACCGAGAAACGAATAATTTCGTAGTGAGTATTCAATTTACTGTTGGTATTTAGGAAATGGTTGGAGCCCGACTTCGATATGCAAAGGGCGTGTTGCAGTAATAGTTTATTAGATTAATTGTAAGATACAGGATAGAAATTGGGCAAGATTCGATAGGTAAAACAGTCTCTTAAACTGTTGTTACTGAACTGCATTGCTCCTTAGGAAAGACGAACATGCTAATATGCAAATATGGATGATATTTACAGGTACATACATGTCGACACAGGCGAGGTCAATTCAGGCCTCTAAAGGGCTTTATACACAGGACCTACGGTAAATGGATTCGCTAAATGGTGGCAGACACGGGACGCTTCGCGGATGTGAAGCATTTGAGTTAATACTAAAATTTATCTATACTAATATTATAAATGTGTATGTGTGTTTGTTTGGTGGTGTGTTACGCTATCAGGCTACATCATAGAATCGATTATGACGAATATTGGTATAGAGATAGATGGGACCCTAAAGACGGCGAAAGGCAAATTTTTCTTTCGAGAAAATTATTGGAAGAGGGGTAAAGAGAGGGATAAACTTTGTATGAAACTTTTTACTGCGTCATTCGAGTTGTTTGACAAAACGCGAGCGAAGCCGAAGCAAAAAGCTAGCATTTCATTAAATAAAAACAATAAAGAACCTATGGAGTTATATAATTAAACATTAGAACCTTTATAAGTCGACCATCAATGGAAACGCCAAAAAATTCGAGTTGTAGAGTTTTCGATTTATAGAGAATGGAAATTTTGGTGTTTGAAGGGAAGAGGACAAAATTTTTTTGGGGATTTAGAGGTTTCAACTTATCGAGGTTCGACTTACGAGTTTCTATTGTAATATGCAGCTCCGACAAAGAAGCGACGAAGTGTAGACGCGGCATAGAAGGAGCCGGAGGGAGTCATACCGTTTGCGTCACGGCAAGTGAGTCGAGTTTGCTGCCAAGGCGTGCCAATAGATGTTTCACGGCAACAATGGTGGATGATAAATATGTAATAGACTTTTTTGGCTTTCTAAATAAAAAGCTTTTAAGTTTCTCTCTTATTATTTTTTTACTTAACTGCGCCTGCGACTTGGTTCGCGTGGTATTAAAATAATTTAATCTCGCACGGTTATTACAGAGGCTTTTCATGGAGTTAACCGATTTTAATGAAACAAAGACTAGACGTTACTCCCTGATACGCTTTATGATTTCCTCCTTGACGTTTTATCATAAGCGTTGTACTTTACATTTAATCCTGGAAATGGGTTTTGTTGGTTATCCTTTAACACCCTGGCAAAATTTTTTTTTTTTGAAGCCATGATAGGTCAGTAGTAGTCTGCACGACTTTACGTCAAGGGACGTGAGTTCGGATCCAACCACTTACAATGAGCTTGAGCTTTCGGTGAAGGAAAACATCGTGAGGAAACCATAGCACGGTGATAGGGCTTTTTTAAATGCCCCCCTGGCTGGCTACCACTCTCAAGTTGAAAGTCTGCCGCCAAATAACAATAGGTGTATTCCGGCAGTTGCACTTGAGAGCCAGTTCCTCCAAAGGTTTAGCGTGTTTACCAACTTGGGCCGTATCGTCACTTATGATCAGGTGAGATTATGACGATAACGCTAAGTCTTAACTATAAATAAAAAATTCGCTGTACAAAAACGACTTTTCTACAGATTTATTATATGTAATAGATAATAGATATACTTATAATTAAAAAACATAGAGATGTTACTTTAAAAAATGTGCAACTATAGTAAAAACGTATAGCAATTAATTCGTAATTAACTTCACGCTCTACGCGTTACGGCGTGACCAGAGAATTTCGTATTACTTCCCGTTTCACAGCTGGTTTAACAGGCAAATTAGAATTATTAAGGGGATTGTATCGTTTGGATTGTTCACTAATGTATTGTTTTCTATAAAATACTAGCGACCCGCCCCGGATTGTCCCGTACTGATCATTTTAAGCCCCGATATCTTAACACGAAAACATAGTGAGGGCCGATCCGATCGCTAGTCCTCATTTTGTTTTTACTTTTTCTTGCGGTTTTGTAATCAAAATCGATCCAGCAGTTTTACAGTCCACAGGTAATATACATACATACACCGATTTATGTAGATTTTTTTTTATATATATCGTTTACTGAAGAGTATTTTTTATTCCTCAGGAACACTGTTTTGTTTTTAGGATGAAATTCCCTACTTCCTTCTCCGTACATATAACAACGTGTATACAAAATTTCATGATGATCATTCGAAAGGTAATGCGTGAAAGTGTAAGAAACTAATAAATTGAAATTCGCATTAATAAGATAGAATTACGTATTTTCCAGTTAATTTTAATACCAGTTTACGTTAGACACAATCGCCCTGTAAATACGTACTTGACAATAAATGTGTGTCTGCGAATAATTTAGATCTGGCTTTCTAAATTGCGGTTCAATTTTAATACTCGAAATAAATATACGTGGCATTAGGTAGTTCGGTATCGATTTGCAGTACAATAAGTTTAAGTAAGTTGTACTGTTCAAAGGTTTGTCTACAACCTTGGGTCTCAACTTCACTCAATATTATGTGAGAGTGTGGCCATAATACTAAACCGCACATTAAAAAAGGGATAATTCACAGATCATAAATAACGCATGATCTCAATTATAATATGTCATAAATTAGCCATGTATGGTACATTTATATAAAAGTATTTGATGTCACATATAGGTCATGTGTTCTCTGAGCAGGGTGTTAAGATGGTTGACTGGTCGAACTGAATTTCCGGAAGAGCCTGTGTGTTGTGACTTAAACTAGCAATTGCTTGGCCAAGTGATTTGAAGCGATGATAGCTCAGTGGTAGTGTGCACGACTTCGCGTCAAGGGACGTGGGTTCGAACCCAAGCACCTACAATGAGCTTGAGCTTTCGGTGAGGGAAAACATCGTGAGGAAACCATAGCATGGTGGTAGGGCTTTTTCTAATGCCCGCCTGGCTAGCTACCACCCTCTAGTTGTGAACCTGCCGCCAAATACCAATAGGTGTGTTCCGGCAGCAGCACTTGAGAGCCAGTTCCCCTACAGGTTTAGCATGTCTACCAACTTGGGCCGTATCGTCACTTAAGATCAGGTGAGATTACGGCCATAACGGTAAACCTTAAAAATAAAAAAAAAAAATTATGCCTCAATGAAAGCGTGTACGTACTACGCGACACGGGTCTGAATTCGGATCCCTGCAGTTAACTCGAGCTTTCGGTGAAGGAAAACATTGTGATGAAACTATACCATGGCACTATTTCAAGATAAAATCTATCGCCAAATATCCTTTAGTGTGCATTGCACTTGAGTGTCTTTAAATTCTATATTTACAACTTCGTGTCATAATTCTCTTAACATCAGGAGAGATTGCGGTCAAATGCTAAATCAAAAGAAGCACTTGAATTTCAACGTTTTCAACTTTAAATTCTGTCCGCGAGGCGCCAGTGCGGTTAAACAATTCGGTAATAAATTATTCTAACTGTGAAACGTCGGAAGCCCTTATAAGCTTAATCGAGCCCGTTTTGTATTAATCTTCTGTACAAAAATAGATTCACGTGGGACTGTTGGCTGTGTTCGTAGCATGTTATAAACTGATAGCGTGTACCTGCGTTTTTATAACAAATTAAAGTTGATGAGTATGCTGACAGAAGGAATAATAGAAGATTAAAAGAATAAAAGAATAGATAGGAAGGAATATATCTAGAAGTGTGAAAGCTTTCTGTGTTCTCTGGCAGTATTTTTTTTTATCTTGGCTCGGCATAGTGACCGTATTTTACCTAATTGTAAGGTCAGTATGGTCCAGGGACAGCAGAGACTAAAGCTTTCCTCAAACTCTGGCCGTATTTTTTAATCCTGGCTCCTATGCTCTGCATTTACTGGAGAGAGGTATTGATTTTTTTACATAGTTTATAGATATGACCGTTATGTCCACAATTCACCTGATGCTATGTGACGATATGACCCAAGGTGATTGACACGCTAAGGAGAGTCTGGCTCTCAAAAGCAACTGCCGTAACATACCTATAAATATTTAGCGGCAGATTTTTAACTTGAGCCTCGTAGCTAACTACGCAGGTATTAGGAAAGCCCTACCACCATTCTATGGTTTTATCACAATGTTTTCCTTCACCGAAAGCTCAAGCTCGTTGTAGGTGAATTCGAATTCACGTCCCTTTAAGAGGCTGCGATACACACTACCGATTGAGCTATCATCGCTTCAGAAACTTCTACCTTACTTATCGATTATTGTAAGACGTTACACGTTGCCAAGGGTACAGAAAAGGACGTGAGGTATTTTACTTAGAAAAAAGTATTGTCGGATAAGTAAGTATAAAATAATGATTTTTATTTCCACACGAACAAAGTGACGGCGTTATTAATAGTTAAAAATATAAATAATTCCAAAACGCATCAGTAGTTCACTTGGACCACAGTTTTAAATGCATAGGGATGTCGGAAGGTGAAAATGCACAAAATTATCATATAACGCCATTGTCCCAACACGGCTCTATATGTGTAGACGGTCAAATGCATCCGCTTTCGTAACCGTGGAATACATTCTCGGGAAAACGTGTCTGTAGTTGACATCAACAATCATTTTATTAATATATTTCTTTGTGTATATAAATTTCGTTGTCATGTTGTTTGTCCGCGATGATCTGCTTAACTACTGAATTGATTTTAATAAAATTTTGCACACTGTGTGCAGTTTGATCCAATTTGAGAGATAGGATACTTTTTATATCGATAAGTGATCATAACGCGATAGATGTCGCTGTAGTCGATGTGATCGATAACTCGAAAAGACAAAACAAGGTCTGCCAGGTCAGCTATTAGTTACTTAATCTTAGGAATTACCATTCAGAAATCCAAGATTCTTTTTATGTTTCATACAGAAATCGTTAAGGAAGGCTATAAGCTATTTAACATCGCGCTACCATCAATAGGAATAAAATATTGAAAATGTTTACAAAAACTGGCAAATATTATTAAATATTTTTTATCTGTACGCGAATAAAGTCGGGTGCCCAGCTGGTAATTTATATTCTGAAACTGTTTTATTAATTTTGATAGAGAAATAATCATAATATAGATACATATAACTTTACGAATATAATCAAATCTGATACTATTAAGCAAACAAAATCTCGTCTATAAAACGTAGTTTTTTAAGCAAATTATGTCTGACAATTTTTTTTATACGAACATATGTTAACTCCTGAAATACGTATGTGTAGTCAATATGTCATTCAAATCTAAAACTTTTTTTTGAATACTACATAATAAAAAAAATCGTTTAAAGAAAATTAAGTTGGTTCTGTACGTTATACATAGAGCTGTGGTCAAGTAAGCGCAGGAAAGTCATACATCTGCTATGTAATCTTCTTCAGTAAAATAAAAAAGATTAGTGCGACAATTATATGTTCGTTTACCTCGTTCATACATATTACATCGCTGTACATCCTCATAACAATAGACAATTAAATTTAAATTTCATTTAATGGTCACCATTAGAACTATGTTTAGAATTTAACGCTCTCGTGGAGGTATTTGTTAATAACATGTTAAATATGTTTTTTTGTTCGACAGGAACTCATAGTAATAATGAATAATGGTAGAACAAAGCCTGAAACGATTCAAACTATATATTTCTGGAACGGAGTTCCTTATCGCGCTGTACGAATTTGAAGCCATGATTGCTCAGTAGTCGCGTCTAGGAACGGCGCACCATGGGACGCGAGTTCCAATCCCACCAGCCGCAATGAGCTTGAGCTTCCGGTGAAGGAAAACATCGGGAGGAAAACATAGCATGGTGGTAGGGCTAATTCTAATGCCCCCCTGGCTATATACCATCCTCAAGTTGATAATCCACCGCCAAATACCGTTAGGTGTGTTCCGGCAGTGGCACTTGAGAGCCAGTCCCTTCTACGATAGGCCGGCAACGCACCTGCGACTTCTTTAGTGATGTGGATGTTCCGCACGGATGTTGGCTTGCCATCTATTCCATTAAAAAAAAAGGTTAGATTTTTCACCCATAAATATTCAACTTGAAGGTGGTAGCCAGGCAGACATTAAAAAAGGTCCTACCACCATTGCAGGCATTCCAACTGAGCTGAGTCATATTAATTTCAAAAATTATATATAAATATCCGCTACTTGCAACCCGGATGTAGGTTTAAGGAGGCCTTCTTTCCTGTGGATAATGATTTACAGCATAAATACCAAACCAATCTAAGTCAATAATAGAAAAATAAATCTTCGGTAACGTTCCAGTTACGTATGATATCTGGCCTCGAGTGCTTCGCTCTGACTGAACCCAAAGCCGCGCTCACATCGCACTTTATATTTATCGTTACAAACTACCTTCCTATAACTACATTCTGCTACGAACTACCCTCCTATAAATTTATCACTATATATACAACTTAACGCCCCGTTGTGTTTTCTTAACAGTGTTACGGAAATGAATCAAATAACTTGTCTACAATGTTCTAGGACACAGTTTCCGCTTTAAGTTTAACATAATGTGTTATCGCCTGTGAAAAGCGTCAGACGCGTAGAAGCGACAATTTTCCCCTACAATATTAAGAAACATTGCCAGAATGTCTGAACTGATTTTCTTTATATATGTATAATTGTATATACATATAAATAATATAATATATAGCTATATATAAATAGATATATTTTAGTATTAAGGCTTTTTCCAACGCCCGCCTCGTTAGCTACTTAATACTCTCAAGTTGAAAATTCACTGCCGAACAGTAAGTGTGTTCCCGCAGTTGCATTTGGGAGCCAGTCCTTCCACTAGGCTTAGCGTGTCCACCGACTTAGGCTACGTTGTCACTTAACATTAGGTGAGATTGAGGGCATAACGTTAAATCAATGAAACTGTAAATGAACCAAAACTGTACATTTTTTAATATAATGGTTGAAGCAATGATAGCTCAGTGGTAGTGTGTGGAACGGCCTACAATGAGCTTCCGGTGAAGGAAAACATCGTGAAGAAACCATAGCATGGTGATAGAGCTTTTTCTAATACCCGTCTTGCTAACCACCACCCTCAAATTGAAAATCTTCCGCCAAATACCAATCGGTGTCTTTCGGCAGTTGCACTTATGAGCCAGTTCCCTCAATAAAGGCCGGCAATGCACCTACGATTCCCCTAGAGTTGTGCATGACCTTGGACAGCGGGGATCACTTACCACCTGGTGACACGTTCGCTGCATAAAAAAATACTATACTTTGTTTTTATATAGAAACCATATATCATTTCGTAGAGGTTGTCTGTCTGTGGTTGCCTCGGCAATTATAAATACCTGTAATTTAATAATCGGATATCTATATATAAAAATCGATCCGTACAGAGTAAACTTATATAATATGAGAGACACAGTGCAATTATAGTCAATTTTATAGGGTTTAATTAAAAAATTCTTAATCGAAGAGAAATACCAAATACTTTTTTAGATAATAAGCTTCGTCCGCGACTTCGTTTGCGTGGCGTTAAAAATTATTAATTAATTTTTGCCTGCTTCTGTAACTTTTTTCACCACAGCTTACCTTTTATTGGCGCTAGCGTGATGTTAAATAACCTAAAGTCTTCCCGAAAAACTGCTCTATCAAACATAAAAAATATTTTTTGAAATCCGGCAGGCAGTTCCAAGATTAGCGCGTTCGAACAAACAAACAAAATTTTCCGCTTTATACGTTTAATATAGATTGTAACTTTTACTTAACATTCTTTCGGGAATTCAGAATAGAAAATGCCTCGAACGTCGCGTCGCCGACTACGAACGCGAAACTTGCCCGTTGCGACAAATATGTCGGTTTACGACTACAGGAATAACTTATTTATTGGTTCCTGTGTGCTGCATTTAAAGACTAATTTATATTTCACACAGCGTTTTACGGTTTTGATATTGCCACCAACGTATCTATAAATTTATATCTGACTAGCTCTGCCTGCGACTTCGTTCGTGTGAAACTAGGCCGATATGACAGCGGTGACTGATTGTGAATTTTGGATCATTGTCGGTCACCGCTGTTCTGGATTGTGCCGTACTTAACACCAGATGCAGTACAGTCACTATGCTAAGCAACATAAAATTAAATAAATAAATAAAATAAAATAAAATTGTAGAGCCTCCGCATAAGAATATTATGCAGGATATTAAAATGATAAAACTGATGATTAGAAATTTTACATATTTTTTTATACTTAAGGTTTAGCGTTATGGCCATAATCTCACCTGATCTTAAGTGACGATATGGATAAGTTGGTAGACACGCTAAACCTGTGGAGGAACTGGCTCTCAAATGCAACTGCCGGAACACACCTATTGGTATTTCGCGGCAACTTTACAACTTGAAGGTGGTAGCTAGCCAGTCGGGCATCAGAAAAAGCCCTACCACCATGCTATGGTTTCCTCACGATGTTTTCCTTCACGGAAATCTCATGCTCATTGTAGGTTGGATTTGATCTCACGTCCCTTGACGCGAAGTCGTGCACACTACCACTGAGCTATCATCGCATCATTTATTATTTACGCTTATTTAAACATTATATAAGAACAATTATATCGGTAGGTATATATTAACGGTGTCCAAATAAATAATTATATCGACAATAACTTAACAGCGAACTGGTTCATCTGTTCAAATAGTGTAAACTCAATAAATTATATTAATTAGACAATCTATTTATTCAGTTTCAATATAAACGGCGCGGTGAGGTCATAACTTTCATATTACAACAAAGGAAACTTGTCGAACTGAAAATGTCAAAAGAAACAAGTATTATTTTTTTATTCATCTTCGTAATAACTGCTTTGGCTTCAGGTAAGTTTTTTAAAAATTATATTTTATTTAATATTCCTAATTACTTTTTTTATGGGTAAGGTCTAGCGTTATGGCCATAATCTCACCTGATCTTGAGTGACGATACGGCGCAAGAAGGTAGACACGCTAAACCCGTGAAGGAACTGGCTCTCAAGTACAACTGCCGGAACACACCTATTCGTATTTGGCGGCAAATTTTCAACTTGAGGGTGGTAGCTAGCCAGTCGGGCATCAGAAAAAGCCCTACCACCGTGCTATGGTTTCCTCATGATGTTTTCCTTCACCGAAAGCTCATGCTCATTGTGGGTGGTTGGATTCGAACTCACGTCCCTTGACGCAAAGTCGTACACACTACCACGGCGCTATCATCGCTTCAAAATATTATTAACACGCTTATATTAACTCGACTTGCCTCGATCTATCTGCGGAACTAAACCTTTGAACACGATTTCACTTCAAGACATTGGGTTAACTTGAAACTTAACCTATGTATGCTTGTCAATCATCGATGACTGTACAAGAAAATTTTTATAACTTTGTCCTAGTACCGTGCACAGGAACACTAGGCTATCTGAAAAAAAAAAGCCTAGCACAATAGATTACATCGACTTTATAATATCGATAAACAGTTCAATCGGTTTTCGCGACAGGGAGCCCACGAAACGGATACCACATATGAGTATATTCTGGCCAGAGTCAATGGGATATCAAAAATCTAAATAGGGTTAAGTACAAACAGGCAAACGGCCCAGTTGATGGTTAATGGTTACCGTCATCTATGGACAGCCGCAACACTAGAGGTAATACATAGTGACGTCCTTGTCGAAAAGGCTGGTTCGCGATCACTATGCAAACACAAAGGCTTACACTGAACCTTTATATTGCGCCTGTGACCGATCAAGAATTAAAGGTTAACTATTATGACTGGAAGTAATTTACATACTTATTAAGGTCAGGTGACTATCAATAAAATAATTTCATAAGTTTCTCTTAGTAATCAGTTCAGGGTCAACAGGACATCAAAAGGAAGTCTGGGAATCAATATGGAACCTTTACATTCTTATCAAGGCCCAATAATATTGTGATGGCTTTATATGTTTGTCCCAGTATCCCAGCAAGGTTCACTGGGATATAATGTTATGGTATGATAATTTCATAATGGGCCTACGTATTTTACAATAAAATTAATTTTTTGTTCATCATTCTATTTACGTTCTAAACTTATTGAAGTTTATTTTTAATTATTTAGTTTTCATTTCCGGTAAAGCGCGTCTTTTAAATTTTTAGTTTTTCAAATATTATATTCTCATATTTTTCAGCATTTTCTTATTTATGTAAAGTGGCGTATATCGATCAATTTTGGAGATTCTTAATTTCAGCTATTCAATGATAAATAAGAAAACTGTATTGCTAGAGAAAGTACAAATGAACATTGTTATATGTTAAGTGAAAAATTTAATCACAGATTT
The DNA here is from genome assembly GCA_039707435.1 of Actias luna. Classification (NCBI taxonomy): domain Eukaryota; kingdom Metazoa; phylum Arthropoda; class Insecta; order Lepidoptera; family Saturniidae; genus Actias; species Actias luna. Next base: position 14,500,744 of record JAZHAC010000030.1, read on the forward strand.
TATTTTTAGGTATCGAACAAATAAAATTTTCATAAGTTCATTAAGTACAAATTTTTAACTTTTATCTCCTACCTCGCTGCAACCGCCTGGAATAAAAAGTATCCTAAATTTTGATCTGTAATATTAGCTACCGTTCAGTCAAATTTCATTGAAATCTATCCAGTAGTTTCTGAGTGATGTGCGTTCAATGTTTCCAACCGCTTTTTTTATGGAATACGGGCAAACGAACAAGCGGTTCACCTGATGGTAAGTGATCATCGCGGTCCACGGACACCCACGACACCAGAGGCACCAGGATCTGCTGTTCTTAGGGTAAAAGAGTAATCTCTCTTCATGAAGATCCCCAAGTCACTCGATGCAAGTAGATTCAACATTTATACCATTACAGTATTATCATATATATAGATTGTCAGAAGATACACATATAAAATAAGATCTGAACTAGTATCAGGAATAGAAGTATTCCTATCTAACATTTCAACGTGCAATGTGTTGTGTCCCATCCAAGCAATCCGTCGGTTTGTTCGCGCAGATCTAATAACGTACGGCAGACATCTGTTCGCTGCACGCGTACGGGTATGGGACTTCGATGCGGCGACCGAAACTAAATAAATTGTCTAATTCATAGGCGGTAGCGGGAGAAGTTGAGAATACGTTTATGCAGGCATTTTCCGCAATGAAAAGTGTGATAAACTTTATAAATAACTGACACAAGGACAAACTAAAGTGAGAACATATATATATATATATATGATCACACTTGTGTGTGGATTTTGAAGCGATGACGGCTTAGTGGTAGCGTGTATGGATATCGCGTCACGGTACGTGAGTTCGAATTCAAGCTCTCGTTGAGGGAAAACATCGTGATGAAACCATAGCATGTTGGTAGAACGTTTTCTAATACCGGCCTGACTAGCTACCACCCTCAAGGTAAAAATCTTGCAGCCAAATACCTATAGATGTGTTCCGGTGGTTGCATTTGAGAGCCAGTCCACTGAAATGTGTCCACCATTATGGGTCACATCGTCACTTAACATCAGGTGAAATTGTGGTGATAACGCTAAACATTAACTATAAAAGTTTAAAAAATGTTTTTTTTTTTATCTGGTATTTTTTTACGTACTCTAGTGTTATTGATTAAAAAAACACTGTGATAAAATTATCCCATCTTTTTATTAATTTCTCAATATTTTCAAAAATGATCGTAGTGGGATTTCTAACACAATGCGAATATTAAATAGTTATTATGAGGTTTGAATAATTATCTATTGTCTACATATATTCACTTATTTACCGGACTCTTAAATTTTTTACCACCGCTTGACTAAACATTTAGCACGTATATATACTCCTTTTAATTACATAAAGAATGTATTTTACAAACTACCAAAAAAATACGATCGCAGTCGCGGCCACGCATTAGTATTTTGTCAAATCTTTTTAAAAGCAACTGGCTTACTTTACCTTACTATATATATATATATATATAAATAAATCTTTATTTCCGTTGGTCATCGCATCACGCGTGAACGCTTGGAATAATTTCGCTAATTCTTTTTTATTTTTGTTTTAATTTTTGTTGTGTTAATTATTGCCAAAAGGTTCTTATGAAACAAAAAATTAAGGAAGTTGAGCGTAACATTAGAAACGACAATATTAATTTTACATAACTCTCAGTTATCATAGAGCTTTACAATAATGAACACTGTGCTTTTGAATCATATATATTTCTTTATGAATTAAACCAATTCGAATTCAATATTCATAGTTAAGACAGGACAACGTCTTTCGGGTAAGCTTGTAATATAATATTATAAATGCGAAAGTGTGTTTGTTCGTAACGTTTTCACGTCTAAACCGCTGAATCGATTACGATGAATTTTGGTAGAGAGGTAGATGGAAACCTGAAGCCGGTGATAGGATACTTTTTCTCGCGAACAACTTATTGGAAGTAGAGTTAAGAGAGGGATAAACTTTGCGTGAAACTCTTTATTGTGTCAACCGATTCGTTTGACAAAATCAATATTAAAGCGAGCGAAGCCGCAGGAATAAGCTAGTCTGTCATAAACAAATAACAATTTTCGAGAGTCATACCTTCTACCTTATTTGGATTTTCAGGTTTTGAAGCGATGATAGCTCAGTGGTAGTGTGTACGACTTCGCGTCAAGGGACGTGAGTTCGAATCCATTCACCTACAATGAGCTTGAGCTTTCGGTGAAGGAAAACATGATGAGGAAACCATAGCATGGTGGTAGGGCTTTTTCTAATGCCCGCCTGGCTAGCTACCACCCTCAAGTTGTAAACCTGTCGCCAAATACCAATAGGTCTGTTCCGGCAGCTGCACTTGAGAGCCAGTTCCTACACAGGTTTAGCGTGTCTACCAACTTGGGCCGTATTGTCGCTTAAGATCAGATGAGATTATGGCCATAAGGCTAAATCTTAAGTATAAAAAAGTATATGCCGCTAGTGTTGAAATATAGTTGTATCGCTTTAAGTTATTAACTTGGGCCGTGTATTGAGAGAGTAATGCGATTTAGAAGCGCGATAACTCAGTTCGCATGAAAAAGACATTATATTTGTCAAGATATTGTAAGATGTAGGTATATACGTACATATATTCGTCTAGTAACAAAACATGAGTCTAGATAGATTCTTGGCACGTGCAATGTGTTTGTGAAGTTTTTTTTTTATTTCATGGCAATTTGTGGCCTAAAGTATTTATAAACGATCATGCCAATCGATTGAATACTGTACTAGTGTTGTAAAATTTTAGACGAGGTTCTAAGGTGTACTAGTAACACGAAAGATTCACAAGTTTCCAATAATATCTGAAGGGCATCGCGTAAAATGCCACAAATATAATTCTAATTTTATTGACGTCGCGTTATATATCATATGATTTACGAACTTATTTTCCAGACCCTCCATAGGTTTAGCGCGTCTACCAATCTACCATCTTGGGCTGTATTGTCACTTAAGATCAGGTGAGATTATGGCCCTATCGCTAAACCTTAAGTATATAAAAAGCATTTCGTCATTTCAAAGTATGAATGCATTACCCGGGTTAAGGTTACAGCGAGGGAGGCATTCTAATCACCCGACACTACCCACTGGCACGCACCGCGGCGAAGCTTCAAACTGTGGTGATGCCAGGAAGTGCCTCATTTCTCTTAATCATAGATCCTCAGTTTGTGAATTATAATAGATATGATTATCAAATCAAATCCTTTATCTATTTCGCAGAAACTGAATATATAGATATAAATATAAATGTATATTCGAATCCGATGCGAAGTCTGCAGTTGCTGAACATTCAGAAGAAGGTTCCAAACATTATCTTAGATTCGACAAGCCACAAATCCTTGACAAATAACACCGATTCCTATCGAGGATGATTCGCGAAGCTATTGTAATTAAAAAACATCCTAATTTCAATAGAGACGATGGTTGGAAGCTAGCACAAACCAAGGGTCTGATTACACATTTAATTAAATCGGAACCCAAAAGTCCAATTGCCAGACCTCAAGACACTGTAAGCTCTTTCTACGTAGATCGGAAAACTAACAATATTAAAAATTAAATTGAAGGTATACAGTGTATCATGAACTTTTCTGGACAACCTACACCTCATTCCGCGCCGTGACCACAAAGGCTGAAAAGCTTTCGAAACGTCTGGATCAAAATTAATACTTAACCGCGATAAAATCCGTTTAAATTAGTTTTATTTCGATGAATAATATTCGCGTGAACTTAAGAAAACATTCAATAATATCACTCTTTTCAATTCAATAGAAATCTATTGCTTCGAAAACAATACATGGCGTGCCAGAATAGAAGAAACGGTGAAATAAAATACCCGTCGATCGTTATTTTTCAAATGTGATTACAATTGGCTTAACTTGATAATAATAACAATGTTAAGTGACGATGTGGTCCAAGATGGCGACCACGCAAAGCCCAGTGTAGGGCCTGGCTCTCAAGTGCAACGGCCGGAACACACAGGTATTTGGAGATTGTCAACATGAGGGTGGTAGCTGTCCAGGCGGCCTTAGAAAAAGCCCATATATATATTATAATTACATGCTTCTTTAATAAAATATTACGTGTTAGAAATTCCGTAGCGTGCAAACGCGAGTCACTATATGAAGCCGAACGTAATATCCCTACGTTCTAATTTATTCGAAAAAAACTTACACGGATATTGCATTAGGCGTCGTGTACACGTGCGACAGGCCCGTCGGGTGTTTGATAGTGTACTAATAGCTTTATGACATCTATAATCGTTTTCCGTATATATTTTAAACGTGCCTCTGTCAACATGGAATTCGAGCTATTATATTTCGTGGATTTTGCCATGAAATACTTTTTTATATAGACAAGTGTTTTTCTCCAATTTTCTCAGCTGTAGGGCGGTAGGTAGGTTCGGACATCGCATCGGAGGTCGTGCGTTCAAATCCCTACCATGAATCGAGTTTTCGATGGAGGAAAATATCGTGAGGAAACCATGGCATGGTGCTAGGAGCTTTTTTAATACCCGCCTGGTTACCTAAACCCCTTTCTTTATAAAGCGATGTTTCAAATCACAGTCTGTACGGATTTCCTCATCACAACCCGGAAACGTATTCACACAAGACAGTTGAAGCATGATAGTTCAGTGGTAGTGTGTACGACTTCGCGTCAAGAGACGTGAGTTCGAATCCGACCACCTACAATGAGCTTGAGCTTTCGGTGAAGGAAAACATCATGAGGAAACCATAGCATGGTGGTAGGGCTTTTTCTAATGCCCCCTGGCTAGCTACCACCCTCAAGTTGACAATCTGCCGCCAAACACCAATAGGTGAGTTCCGGCAGTGGCACTTGAGAGCCAGTTCCTTCACAGGTTTAGCGTGTCTAGCAACTTGGGCCATATCGTAACTTAAGATCAGATGAGATTTATGAACAATAATAAAAAAAAATCACATGGATGGCTTTGAAAACATAGTCTATAGGCTTTTGGCAATCTCAGTCACCTCAAGACCTTAATAATCGGATTTCTTTGGTCGTATTATGATCATTAATAATGACTAAAGATTGTAATTATGTTAGGATGCAGTACGCTCATAATAAATCACTCACTACTATCCACTATGTATGCTACTGAATTTTAAAAAGCGACTTAAAAATACTCCAGCATTTCAATCTTTCCGAGGGCACGTAGGTGAGCTGGGAAATGGGGGGCGGACGGTATTGAAAATAACTAGACCGGAGTGCACCGGAGATTGCATCTACAAAATCTAGGCTACGTTATGTATAGACTAAGTACCATCTGATATTCGATTTTTTTACCGTGTTCAAATAAAAGAGAGAGATTCTCAAGACCTTTGTATTTTGATGTAACACATTAATAGACATGCCATCGCAGTAAAATCAACACGTATGCCGTCACGATTAGGAGCATGACCCTTCGTGTGTCGTCATTCTCCTCTGTGCTGCGCTCCGCTCTTGACTCTCTTGAGTGTGTGTGCTTTTTTCTATGAGCAAAGTACTATTTATGAATGTACTATATATTGCGTGCGGCTTCTCCCGAGTTAATATTCATTAGTCCAACAATTCGGATGACGCAGTAAAAGGTTTCATACAAATTTTGTCTCTCTCTTTACCACACTTCCGATATAGTTTTCGTGAGAAAACGTAGCTTATCTACGTCTCCAAGTTACCATTTATCTCTATACCAAAATTCATCACAATCGGTTCAGCGGTTTAGGCGTGAAAGCGTAAAAAACAAACAAGCTCACTTTCGTATTTATAATATTAGTAAGAATATATTCAAATTTTGTTGTAAATAAAATAATACAGATTCTTTTTTTATAATTAAGGTATAGCGTTATAGCCATAATCTCACCTGATCTTAAGTGACAATACGGCCCAAGTTGGTAGACACGGTAAACCTGTAGAGGGTCTGGCTCTCAAGTGCAACTGCCGGAACACACCTATTGGTATTTGACCGCAGAATTTCAACTTGCGGGTGGTTGCTAGCCAGACGAGCATTAGAAAAAGCCCTACCAACATGCTATGGTGTCCTTACGATGTTTTTCCTTCACTGAAAGCTCAAGCCCATTGTAGGTGAATTCGAACTCGCGTCCCTTGACGCGGAGTCTGTACACACTACCACTGCGCTATCATCGCTTCGCAAATCTATTAATGTCATTAAAGAAACTATACATTTTCCTTGTTAGTAATAAATTTTAAATAAATTATCTCCCCCTTTGTGTACATATTAAAAACAGTTGTAAATATATACCCAAAAAAGGTAATAACCAGATCTAGTTTCTTTGTTGTAGAATGTCACAGTCACTTCGAGAGATGTCAACTCATACAGTTTTCATTTTTCCTTCGAAGTCACGATGGCACGGTTGTTAGTGTGTACACACGTCGTGTCAATGGATGTGAGTTCCAATCCGCATACTATGAGCTTGAACTTTCGATGACGGAAAACATTCTCATGAGACAATAGCGTGGCGGTAGGGCTTTTACTAATGCCCGCCTCCATGCAACTACCCTCAAGTAGAAATTCTGCCGCTGAATAACTATAGGTGTTTCCGGCAGTTGCACTTGAGGGTTAGTCCTTTTACTACGGTAAGTGTGTTCACCGTCTCAGACCACATTGTCACTTAAAATCAGGCGAGACTGTGAAAATAGCGCTGAAACCTAAAAACTACAAAAAAAAAGATAGTTAACAGACAACTTGGCTACGGGTTACTGGTGTATGTAAGGATTTACATTTCACGGTATCGTACCACTCTATTCGTGTTATTTTCCATTAAATATATATATGGAAATCGTTCGCTAAATGTCTTAATCGATTTAAATACACTGAGGAATATTCAAGGGATCATTCCTACGTAAGTAGAACCTGGAGGCGGTTCCTCGCCGGGATACACCGCAAGGGCGTTCCCGTTATAACCGGGACAATCGGTACATTGTCTTCACAAGGACATAGTTTAGACGTAGACATCCCTACCTACTAATATTATAAATTTGAATGTTAGTCTGTTTGTCACGCTTTCCAGAGAAAACTACTTAACCGATCATCATGAAACTTTGTACACGTATTCTTGGAGGTATTAGATGTAAAATAAGTTACTTTAAGAAAAAAATGTATTTTTATCTAATATAAAAAAAAATTTCGTTTATTGAAGAAATATACAAAAACGGGCGAAACTGGTTGAATAATTTTTATCTCCACGCGAACGAAGTCGCGTGCACAGCTAGGGTAATATATAATATAATATAGAGATCCGGATTTCCTAAAATCATTTGTGTCTATTTTCTTCTCTTAAGTGCAATGAATTATTCCGATAGCATTAGAGAGATCACATCGCTTTTAAGATATATCCTTACTAATATCATAAATGCTAAAGTTGGGTTGTTCGTTTGTTAGCGTTTCACGCCTAAACCGCTGAATCGATTACGATGATTTTTACTATAGAGATAGATGGCAATTAGGAGACGATGATAGGCTACTTTTTCTCGCGTCATCCTTATTGAAAGTGGGTTAAAGAGAGGGCTAAAGTTTGTATGAAATGTTTTTTTGCGTCATCTGATTTGTTTGAGAAAATCAATATTAACGCGAGTGAAGTCGCATATAACATCTAGTCTATTATGAAGTTAAAGGCTCTGTGGTAAAGTTTACGGACACGGCCTCGATGGAAATGAGTTCAAAACACCGCAAGGAGCCTAAACTTTCGATGCAAGAAAACATTGTGGTGAAACCATATATCTGCTGCCAATTTCCTTTAGGTGTGTTCAGACAGTTACACTTGAGAGCCAATCCCTCCACTAGGCTTAATGTACCCACCATCTTAGGTCACATCGTCACTTAACATCACCGTGAGATTGTAGCCCTAATACCTAAACCATAAAATTAAAAAAAAGTGAAGTCACCAAATAAGTCGGCTAATTTTGGTGATCTGTCTATCAGTTCGTAAAAGTTTCTCATTAGCATAGATTATATTAAGAAAGGTTTATAATTTTGTTTGAGAATATAGATCTTCATACCACTTAAAGCGGTAGGGCATGATCGTCAGACATTTTTATTTGTAGACAGCTTTTGTAACTTGTGACATTCAGGATAACTCGGAACATTTTGTGATACCTACGAATTCGTTGGTGCCAATCTATTGCATAATAGTTTATCACGTGTTCTATATATCTTACTTTAATGTTTAGCCACAAACTCGTCTGATGTTAAGTGACGACGTGGCTCAAGATGGAGTCAACAATAAGTTGGTTAATAATTAAAGCGATGATAGCTCAGTGGTAGCGTGTAGGAACGCCGCGTTAAGGGACGTGAGTTTGAATCTAAACAAAACAATGAGCTTGAGCTTTCGGTTTTTTAATACCCGCCTGGCTAGCTACCGACCTTAAGTTGAAAATCTGCCGCCAAATACTATTAAGTCTGTTCTGGCAGTGCCACTTGAGATCCAACCCCTCCTATGAAGGTCGACAACGCACCTGCGATTCCTCTGGTGTTGTGGGTGTCCACGGGCGGCGGTGATCACCTACCATCAGGTGACACGCTTTCTCGTTTGCCCGCTATTCCATAAAAAATAAATAAAATGGATATATTTTTATATACACTGGTACTGAAAAGATAGCACAATTAATATTCAGTTATAACTTTTGGTTGAAAACAAGAACTAAAATCACTACTAACGTAATAATCAGCCCCGCACTGCCAGACTTCTTTGTTCTAAGTGAAAAATGATCGTTTTATTTGTGATCTTACTTCTATATCCTGACAATGGAATATGCAGGCTATTGTAATAGCTTAGGGTTGACTTCAAATGATATAGAAGTTATGAAGTCAGTGGAAAACTATAAATTCAGTGCTGAAATTGATTAATGCCCGGAAACAACCCTCCGTGAGATTATGCTAGTGTTTTTGGATTTATTTGTTCTCTTCCAGCGCTCTGCGCTTTATTACACGTATCACAGTTTTATACGAGTTCATAATAAAGGGATTTTCGTAAGAGAATTTTCTGGAAAATTTAGCAGAACTCGTAGCAGGATTACATCATTTTCATGTCCTGTTCCCAAGTCACCTGGGCTCGGTGTAGTACGTTTTCTTCCTTCACAGATCATCTCTTTATTCACTCCCTTTTCTTTCATCTCATTTCTCACATTTGTTATTTTCTCTTTGGCCTTTTTCATACTGATCTCGATCCAGGACAGTCCGCGGTAAATAATTTTCAATGACATCGGAAACTCGACATTTTCCGGTAGCGCTACGTGACCGATTGCCTAGAAATATCTGCGACCTTGTTTTTAATGACGCAGAATTATAACCAATTGTTCGTGTAGCAATGTCTACAACTTATTGCGTTAAACATATTATTACAACGTATTATGCTGTACATTGGCTTAATTGTGTTCGTGGTCGTGCTGCAAAATTACTCTAATTACAGAGCGGCGTGTGGAAAGTCTCAACGGGTGACAAACACAGCGTAATACCTACAAAAATGTCGCCATGGTTATCTTTAACCTTTGTCACACTACTCCAAGTCTGGGTTTCACCACCATGGCGCATGGTGGGAGAGTTTGTTCTAATTCTCGCCTAGGTAGTTACCACGTGGTGCACCTGCCGAGTAACCGACAAGGCTCTGGTGGTGGTTAGTCCCACGGGCTTAGACTGCCATAAATAAAGGTTCAGTATGACCTTTCGTGTTTCGGCTTAGTGAAATAGAACCAACCCTTTTCATCAAGGTTTGCTACATGACTGTAATACACATGGTGTTGCGGCTGTCGGCCGGGGGGAGGGTGGGGTAAATGGTTTAGAAAAACTCTACATTGTATTAGAGGGGGAGCGGGGTGAAATTCTTTCTTACGTAATATTTCATGAATCAAAATTCGATAATAGAAATCGAATTCCATTATGGATTCCAAATAGTTTTCTTGATTTTAAAGTGTACAGTCGAACTTTAATTTTATTTAAATATTTTTTATTCCTTGTTGTAAAAAAAAAAACTTAATATAATTTCATATATCTTTGTTGTTATTCAAGTTTGTTTCTATACAAAAAATATAGTACAATTTCCTTGTTTTATCATATTTTTATTAGTTTAAAAATAAAAAATATTTCTTTTCTTAACATATCAGTTTATTATTTAATAGATCAAGATAGAATCTTACTTAAGAAAGGGGAGGGGGATTCGAGAAATCTTACGTATACTTCCATGGGATAGGGGGTCAAAGGTGACCAAAATTATTCCTACGTAATTAATGAATGGCCCCTAATTATGTCCACATCATCATTTAACATTAGAAGAGATTGTTTCCATAAACGCTAAACTTACAATGTATATAAAACAAAACGATGCGTGACCACATGGAAAAAGTGAAACATGATGATGATAGCTCAGTGGTAGTGAGTACGACATCGCGTCAAGGGACGTGAGTTCGAATCCAAGCACCTACAATGAGCTTGAGCATTCGGTGAGGGATACCATCGTGAGGTAACTATAGCATGGTGGTAGGGCTTTTTCTAATGCCCGCCTGGGTAGCTACCACCCTCAAGTTGTAAACCTGCAGCCAAATACCAATAGGTGTGTTCCGGCAGCTGCACTTGAGAGCTAGTTCCTCCACAGGTTTAGCGTGTCTACCAACTTGGGCGGTACCGTCACTTAAGATCAGGTGAGATCATGGCCATAACACTAAACCTTAACTATAAAAAAATATATATATATCTATCGCTCCGTCAGTCGCCTCGACCATACCCCACCACCTCGCATCCTCAGACCATACCAAGCCGGGGCGAATTGTTAGTCTGTAAAGATTTATTTATACAATAGAAAATCACACCGAGTAAAATACCGAACAATGCACTGTTTGTATTCGATCACGGTCTAACGCCTGCAATCGACTTCAAGGATGGCATCGATATTTTTTATCACGATAAAAACCTCGTTATTACCAATAAAGGTCATGTCGGACCCTAATGTAGCGCTGTTTCGTCAGACACGACAAAGGTCTCTATAGTGACAGTTGTGTGTATTGCGCGAACAATGTTTGGGTCTCTTGATAAATTCACTGTGATTTTCATCGGGTTCGTTGCTTTGGGTGCAGGCATTTTCGTGGTGAAAGGTATGTATGTCAGGCTTTTTATGTTTTTTTTTTTTATATTTAAGGCTTAGCGTTGTGACCATAGTCTCACCTGAGCTTAAGTGACGATACGGCCCAAGTTGGTAGACACGCTAAGCCTGTGGAGAAACTGGCTCTCAAGTGCAACTGCCGGAACACACGTATTGGTATTTGGCGGCAGATTTTCAACTTGAGGGTGGTTGCTAGCCAGGCGGGCATCAGAAAAAGCCTTACCACCATGCGGTTGTCAGAATTGAGTCCATAACGTTTATTGTTTTTGGACTTTTGGCTATGGATTCGAGGATATTGGCGGACAAGGGTACTGACATCTGAAAGCTGTTTTCAATTTCTGGGAATATTGTGACGTGAGAGTCGTCGCAGTGATGACTTTTGGATTTTAGTGTTTTAGTAGTTTTTAGTTTTTAGTGGCTCGTGGCCTGCGTGGGTAAAGTGATTACACTTTACGAGTAAAGCCCATAAATTGATTATTGCAATACGATAATAAAAAGTTGGTCAAACGTAAGTACGTATGGGAGTTTATGCAGTTATTTGATTTTTAAGTTTTGTGGTTGTAGGTGTCAGCATTTATGAGTTAAACGCGATCGCAAGAAAAGATAGCCTAACTCCATCTCCTGTATCCCATTTACCTCTGTACCAAATTCATCACAATCGATTCGGCGTAGCAACCATCGAACTCATTTTCGCAAATATTATATTAGTATGATCATACAACCAATGTGAAATTTTTATATTTTTATACTGACAAATAACAACTAATTCATATTTCAATGTGTACACACTTCAAACATGTCCTACTGTTCAGCACGACATATTAATTGAGAGTGATAAAGAAGATGAAGAAAAATAAACTTTATTAGAAGTAAAAATTAAAGAAATACTTCGGTAATCGTTTTATAGCTTCCTGGAGTCTCTTGTCCCGGCATGTATACGCAGCTATGCACGGACCATGAGGGTAGGCGCGGACCAAATGCTTCCTGGATACAGAAAACGATTGTGAATAACAACTAGGTAACCTTAATGTTTTGTCAATGTGGTGGAAAAATGCATTTAACTACATCCTTCCGCGATATGCCACGCGGGATAGGAGAAAACACGAGGGCATATAATTCTGCTTGTTACGCTGACCGGACGAGCGCTTTGCATTACTTTTGGGATCACCCACTGCCAAAGGATAACTTCCATGTCAGTTGTGAGCTACTGCAGAGAGGAAAGTACATCAGAATTCGTTGGTTTTAGTCTCTCAAAACTTATCAGGTCGTGTGAGAGTAATGCGTGTACAAGTAAGTAGATATATAGAAATTCAAAATAAAATGCATTTGGCGTATACATTGGTTACTGACTTACAATAACAATCGGCTCTGCAATGAGGCAACCTTCTAGACAATCCTCTAACCCTCTCCTCCTGGTCGGCGGATGTCCAACAAGTGTACTCTTCTCTGAAAGCGCACGATTTGTGTACTTCGTCCGGCGGACATTCCTTTACTGGAAACAATAGATATGACTTTATTGTTTATCGCGAAGAAGTTGGCAAGAGATTTTACAAGGCATAGTTCAGTCTATTCTATGTCTAGACATTGCAACGAATGCCAACATCAACGGAGCTATTTTATTTTTTTATTAATAAGCTTTACCGTTATGACTATAATCTCACCTGATCTAAGTGACGATACGGCCCAAGTTGGTAGACACGCTATACCTGTGGAGGAACTGGCCCTCAAGTACAGCTGCCGGAACACACCTATTGGTATTTGGCGGCAGGTTTACAACTTGAGGGTGGTAAGTAGCCAGACGGGCGTTTGAAAAAGCCCTACCACCATGCTATGGTTTCCTCACGATGTTTTCCTTCACCGAAAGCTCAAGCTCATTGTAGCTGCTTGGCTTCGAACTCATGTCCCTTGACGCGAAGTCGTACACACTACCACTGAGCTGTCATCGCTTCAAAAACAAGCTTGAACTTGCCTTTACAACTTACCTATCATTACACAATTAACGAAGAGTTCCAAATGAAAAATTAGAATTAATCGAATTAACATTGTAAGAGTTTCCGTTTGAATGACTTTTGATTACACTTTACGATGCAGCAATAAAACCTACAATCAAACCTCTTTAAACTAGCATCTAAATAATTTCAGATTTCACGATGTAATATGATGTAATTAGTTTTTATGATCAAATCGTAAAAGGACTCCGTTTCCTTTTATAAGTATTATAGATCGCGCAAAACTTTATGGTCGGTTTGAATACAGCAACGAGTTCTCGCTTTCTTATCGTGTGGTCCAGTAAATAATGCCTAAAATGTCAATTTTCCTGATACTTGTACATAACCATTATCTTTTATAATTGTTATTAGATGTTATTTATTAGAAAACCAAAAAAAAAAAATATCCAAGACCTGTACTTACACAAATTTGTGTTGTGAACATCCTAATGTGGGTATGTGTACATTTGAATTTGAATAAATAATGTGTTGTGTATTTGAAGCGATGATAGCGCAGTGGTAGTGTGTACGACTTCACGTCAAGAGACGTGAGTTCGAATCCAACCACCTACAATGAGCTTGAGCTTTCGGTGAAGGAAAACATCCTGAGGAAACCATAGCATGGTGGTAGGGCTTTTTCTGATGCACACCTAGATAGCTACTACCCTCAAGTTGAAAATCTGCCTCCAAATAGCAATAGGTGTGTTCTGGCAGTTGCACTTGAGAGACAGTTCCTCCACAGGTTCAGCGTGTCTACCAACTTGGCCGTATCGTCACTTAAGATCAGGTGATATAAGTATCTATATAAAAAAAAAAATCCATACCAGCCCGAAAGTTTTGCGTGACCCTTCAATTTATACTTTATAGGTTTAGCGTTGCAGCCACAATCTCAACTGATGTTAAGTGACGACGTGGTCCAAGATGATAGACAGATTAAGCCTAGTGTAAGGACTGAATTTCAAGCGCAACTGCCGGAAATCACCTATAGGTATTTAGCGGTAGCTTTTCAACTACGATGGTAGCTAGTTACGTAGGAATTAAAACAGGCCCAACTACCATCGTATGGCTTCAACACAACGCGTCCATACATCCTGTCAACTGCGCTATCATTGCTTCAAAACACATGTAGTCATTATTGTTAGCTTGGCCGTTGATCGTCACTTTATAATGTTAGCTTGGTCGTTGATCGTCACTTTATAATGTTAGCTTGGTCGTCGATCGTCACTTTATAATGTTAGCTTTATCGTTGATCGTCTCTTTGTATCAAGTATAAAACAAAAGGGTTCAAATATTTACACGTTTGATTAAAAATAACTTTATAAATTCAAATTGAAATGACGAGATTAAAAAAAAATATATTTATCTAATTCAAGTATCAGCTTTATTGTTGATCGTATCTTTATATAAATTATCATATTACAGGGGTTTAAATACTTACACGTTTGATAAAAAATAACTTTATGGATTGTAATTGTAAGAACAAGATTTTATAAAACTTGTTTTAATAGTCTATTTCCAGTAGTTCGCTTTTAGCGCTTTTAGTTTCTGGTTGTGGCACTATAAATACGTCTTATAATACTAAGGCAGTGATAGTGGAGCTCCAGAACGAATCAGTGGACTGAAGTATTATTGATATGAAGAACCAAACAACAGGCTACGAGCAGGCTATTAATCAAGACTGTTAAGATATAAGAATTTTTACATTATTAAGAGAGAATCTACAATCGACATGGTTAAGGGGTGGTAGGACAAGACTATTTAGTCATCCTGATGATTGCCAAATTACAGTGGATCGATTTTATTTTATCCCATTTATAGTACAACCACTGTATATCCAGTTACGTAGATACCTTTGTACCGGCATATCTTTAATTTTAATTTTGCGTTTCATTGGGTTTATTATTGGGTTATATGTTATGCTGCGGTAATTGAAATGCAACAATTTTTGTTTTCCCAGAGGAATGCCCACCGAACGAGGAATACCTTCTTTGCGGTTCAGCGTGCCCTCTCAACTGCACTGATCCAAAGGGCCCGACCACTTGTTCCAACGATTGCGTCGAAGGGTGTTTCTGTAAGTCTGGATTCTTGAGGAATCAGAACGGGACTTGTGTTAGCGCCGACCAGTGTATTGGGAGTGAGTATACTAAATTTTTAATTACCACTTCACTCTTGTCAATCTTGAATTTTCATTTTACGTTGAGTAGCTGCAAATAGGTTAATGAAATAGCTTTCTTTAGTATCTGTTAGTCGTGACTGTTAAGACCACTAATAGGCGATTCATCTTAGAGTTTGCATATGGAGTATATATATCAGAATTCTTAATACCACATATACTCAAATGCGATGAAGAAAGACGCGCTAGGAATGATGTTGGGTCCTAATTTGAAGTAATACAACTTAGACAGAGATTCTATAATTGGACGCAAATTGACTGTGAAAATTCAAATATGCGCATTAAGAAGCACATTTCGTTACATGACAGAGAAGGAAGATATATCACAGAAGGATAATTTACTTTAACAATGTGTGCTGTGTTGCAAACGCATTTTTTAAGTAACAATGCATTACATTCGCTAAAGTCGAGAATAAGGGATGTGCCAGACTTTGGAGTTATCAATTAAGAAGCCTTACTTGTATAGACTTGAAGGTAGATTTTCTATTTCCATAATAGCTAGTTACAAGAACTTTACAAAGGGTCTACCTTAAAACCTTAGTAGCATCATTGTTCTTAGTGGATGTTAATATTGTAAGCGTAATATTCATGCCAATTTCTAATGCTAATCTATTGCTAATGCTATCTGGTGGTAGGGCTTTTTTTGATGCTCGACTGGCTAGCTACCACCCTCGAGATGAAAATCTGCCGCCAAATACCAATAGGTGTGTTTCGGCAGTTGCACTTGAGAGCCAGTACATTCACAGATTTAGCGTGTCTACCATCTTGGGCCGTATCGTCACTTAAGATCAGGTGAGATTATGGCCATAACGCTAAACCTAAACTATAAAAAGAAACCTGATGCTAGTAAAAATTTTGAAAATCAGGTAGTCATTAGGTGAAAATTTGCTATTGTAGACATAGATATACATGTTTATATATGCCATATATAAATTATTTAGCTATTTAGCTGGTACCTCCTATTTAATTCATGTTATTTCCGTCAACCACGCCTGGTCTAGAAAACAAATTTTGATTGAATTTTTAGTGTAATACTTCACAGGTTTCAGCGTCATCGCTACAACTTCACATGATGTTAAGTGACGATGTGGCCGTAAACGGTGGACACGCTGAACCTAGAGGAGAGGTTCGCATCCTATTGCATAAAGGAATTAACTTGCCAGCTTCAAATGTCGTGATAAGTCAATGGTACTTTTATTATTGTTAAGGCGTTATAACAATAATCTCACCTGATCATAAGTGACGATACGGCTCTGGTTGGTAGACACGCTAAGCCTTAGGAGGAACTGGCTCTCAAGCGCAACTGCCGGAACACACCTATTGGTATTTGGCGGCAGATTTTCAACTTGAGGATTGATGTTGGCTACTAAGCTAACCAGGCGGGCATTAGAAAAAGCCCTACCATCATTATATGGTGAATAATTTGGTCAATGGTGCTTATATGTATTTGTATACATAGATAAACAAGAATGTTGGTAGTGGTACTGATTTAAAAATGACATTTGTAGGTAAGACGCCAGTGTGCGGGGATAATGAAGTTTACTTAACTTGCGGCACTCAATGTCCATTGTCTTGCGAGCAACCTAAGCCTCTGTTGTGCAGCTTGATATGCGTTGAGGGGTGCTTCTGTAAATCGGGTTATATCCGAGACAAAGCAAATAACAAATGCGTTACATTGGACAAATGCTCTGTTGGTGAGTATACACTCTGTTAATTGGAACTTGTTATAGTTGTTACATTACTTTGAGGTTTTTAATAAAACAAAACAGATCGAGTTCATATGCTAAGGAGCATATAATGAATAAAGTTTTTTATTTTTATTTATTTGCTTATGTTCTGGCTAATGTTATTAACATATTTCTTAACAACTGTGTACCTAAATTTTTTATATATGAAAAATTGTATGGAAAACTTGTCCATAGATAATGAAAACATTGAAATCTCCATAACAAGTGTACAGTTTTGGTATGATAATTGTAACGTTTGGCTTAAAATGCATCAAAATTTGGGATAAAAATAGATCTTATTTGATCAATATCACAATTTCATTTTAATGTATCCATTACCTACAGTACTAACTCGATTTAGCGATCAACTCTCTAGACCGTAGTAACTACCCAGGTGTTGATCAAGCCCTCAAGAATGGTTGTGGTCACATATCGGCCGAATGCTAATTGGTGTATGAACTTAGCCATGATTGATATAACGCAACTTACAAAGGAAATGTTTATAAGTTATATGGGTGAGGGAAAGCTGTGGGCAAAACATTAACTGTAAAAGTGTGACGTCAGAAATCTGTTAGGGCTGTGTCATTGTGCACATAACGTTGGATCCGCATTTGTAATTTTGTAAGTTTTTGAAGCGATGATAGCTCAGTGGTAGCATGTACGACTTTGCGTCAAGGGACGTGAGTCCGAATCCAACCGCCTAGAATGAGCTTGAGCTTTCGGTGAAGGAAAACATCATGAGGAAACCATAGCACGGTGGTAGGGCTTTTTCTGATGCCCGCCTGGCTTTACCACGCTCAAGTTAAAAATCTGCCTCCGAATATCGATAGGTGTGTTCCGGCAGTCGCACTTGAGAGCCAGTTACCATGTCTACCAACTTGATCCGTATCGTCACTTAAGATCAGGTGAGATTATGGCCGCAAAACTGTATTTTCAGCGTCATGTCTGAACGACAACGAAGTTTACGACGCATGCAACGCATCCTGCGAGCCATCCTGCGCGGACCGCGAGCCGATTTGCACTCAGATCTGCTCGGGCGGATGCGTCTGCGCAGAGGGCTTGCTTCGAGACGAATCCGGTGAATGCGTCAGCGTCGACAAATGCACCGAAGCGAACGCAACAGTTCCGGGGCTATTGGACAAATACTTGAACATAATTAACAAGATAATACATTTGTAATGTCACTTGATTTCTTATTTTTCTTCTCGTCCCGTTCCCAAGTTATTCGAGGTAGGTGCAGTACGTTTTCTTCTTCCGTAAATCTCTACCCTCTTCTTCCTCTCCGACCTCTTCAACCTTCAATATTAATACCTGTTACTTTTCTCAACACATGTGTTACCTCCTTCTCATGGCGTGTCCAAACCAAGACTTCTTGTCTTTCAACTGCTCTATCACTGGCGCCACTACTAAACTCCCTCTAACGTACTCTCCCCCTAACTTTATGTCAAAACCATTGAAATAAATCTGTCAATCAGTAACGTCAAAAAAGTTTTTTTTTTATTTTGGCATCGGCGATTGATGAAAAGTGACAAGGGTGTTTATGTATTGATGAATTGGTAATGTGTGTCTTGCTAAGTGGTGGGAGGTGTTGACGGGCTGATTGGGACGTAATTGGTACCCGGATGATCATAACACGTAAATAGTACACACAGTTCACTACAAATACAACACTTTACAAATCTTGAGGCGGTTTGGAGTGTCGAAGGTTGAGATCACACGCTGACCAGCAAGAAAGGTAAGAAATATAGCTGCATATCGCAGGCACTGTATCGAGTTGTCCGCGGCCCGCGAGCGAAATCGTTTGAGGGGCCCAGCACCGCTCGTATTTGCTGGTAGTGGACAGCTCGAATAGTGCCCATTCTTGACTTTTTCCATTATGGTAACACCACACATCGATCTCAACTATCATATTTATGCTGCATACAATCAACACTCACACGTCTATTTACCAGCGCAGCACTCCGATCCATACAATATAATAGGTGTTATAATGGATTATATAACCGTTAGTTTCGTTAATTTTAGAAAATATTTCATTTTTTTTTCATAGATAAGGCTTAGCGTTACGGCTATGATCTCACCTGATCTTAAGTGACGATACGGCCCGAGTTGGTAGACACGCTAAACCTGTGAAGGGACTGACTCTCAAGTACAACTGCCGGTACACACCTATCGGTATTTAGCGGCAGATTTTTAACTTGAGTGTTGCTAGCCAGGCGGGCATTAGAAAAAGCTCTACCACCATGCTACGGATTCTTTACGATGCTTTCCTTCGAGCTCATTGCAGGTGGTTGGATTCGAACTCACGTCCCTTGACGCGGGTGTTACGCACTGCCACTGAGCTATCATCGCTACCAAAAATTGTTTACTAATCTTTCCGCGTTTTGGTAACTTTTTTCAATACAGCTTTATACTTATTAGCGGTAGCGTGATGTTATATAGCCTCAAGCCTTCCTCGATGATTCCTCTGTCATCTTTATACTTTTAATATAGATTAGGAACTAGATAACTCAGGTGCAACATTTCTTTGAGACAATGGATTGAAGTCGGTTCAGAAGGAGCCGCTCGTATATTTTACCTAACGTATTGAGGAGGCTAATTGGGCGGTAGCTTTCTGGGAGAGATGCCTTTTTCCCGGATTTGCGGATACCTATTACCGTTGCCTTTTTCCAAGCGGCTGGAAAATGGCAGTGAATTATGGCCGCATTGAAGATACAGACCAGAAGAGCTAAAAGTTTATCAGGGAGAAGTTTTAGGGATTCGTTCCTGATTCTATCGGGACCAGGGGCTTTCCTTGGCTTAAGGCGTTTTTCGATCGCGACAACTTAGTCATTTGTGACCAGGTCTAAATTTTCAACTGGTGGGGTCTCTCTTATTGATTGAATTGTTCGATTGACTCTCCCGATGTGTCCGGGATCTATGGTATGATATTCATAGGGTCAAGTTATAACAGATGGGTTCAACTGAGACAACTGTATACGATCCGCAAATGCCTAACTCGTGGTATACTTACTCTTGTCGAGTTTTGCAATCGCATGTACGTATAATCGAATAGAGCCGGAAGAATTTACATCGGAATAGTTCGTGACACCAGTACACAGGGCAAAAATCTGCCACAGTGGTTGTATTTTTTTTAATTTTTGCCGAGAACAGAGTTTAATCTTGTAGGCCGGTGGATCTGTTAGGACACATCTGTCGATAGAATATTATATTTACGCACTTTGGTTTTTGATTTTCGATTTTCGCTATTGTGTTTTCCCACAGGTAGTGTTGTCACTGTGCACTGGGTTAAAAAGAAAATCGCATTTCTATGGTGTTATTTAGAAAAACATTAATAAATTATGTAAGAGACATAATTATTGCTTAACATATAAATGCATGGTTTTATTGGTAGTAAATACTGTTGTAAGGAGTATTCTAAGGTATAAAAAGTACATAAGTAAGTTATTGCATAAGTATAATAATCATTATTAGTTAGTTAGTTAATAATATTAATACATGCTATTATAATAATTCAATGTAATATATAAAAATGGTTTATTTTAAAGTTATTAACAGTAAATAAAGCAAAGTATAAATTATATTCGTGAAGTATTTTTTCGTTGCGCTGTTTGTCATCGGTAGAGATATTATATTTGCGACCTGTAAAAAGCAGAAACGTATGTTATTGTTGATTTAAAGAAATGTGTTTTAACGCCATCTAGCGATAATACGGAATACTCTTTGATTACTTCATATACTGCCAACTTGTAAAACAGTGCTTCACACCAACGTTTCGCATAGTTTCATATGTAACAACTAGATGACGCTAAACTAAAATTGTTTACATGTACAATTTGTTAAGTGAATACCTACATAAATTATACGTTGTGTTATTGTCAAAATCTTGATTCTGGCTAAGAAATGGATAACATCAACGGTGAAACCAAAGCATAGCCTTATTCTAATGGTCAATCAATCACCATTTGCCTAGCTACCAAGATAAAGGGGTGTATTCTGGCAGTTGGTTGCACTTGAGAGCCAGTCCCTTAGACTACATCGTTACTTGACATCAGATGTGATTGTGGCCACAATTCTAATACTGTACAGAATAAAAAAAAAATTACGTGTCGAAAATAATCGAGTAACTTCCGAGAGGAACGGACGGCTTTGATGAAAATCATTAACATTAGAGTGATCTAAAACACGGTATCACCCGACCCGATCCTACGCATATCACTGACCTAACCCAAAGAGACTTCCGTCACCTTTCTATATTCCTCTTCTCTGATCCCGTAAGCTAGGTACGAGTAGGATAGGAAGTCGCTGTGATTCGACACCAGCTGGAACACCATGCTCCTGGAGCCGGTCTGACCCCGGACGAGGTTGAAGTCCACTTCGCCGGCAGCGTCTACAGTGGCTGTGACTTCCAGGTAAGAGATCACAAACCCGTCCTGGAAGAAAATTGTTTAATTCATTCATTTCTTACTTCGTGTCATAATTCTTTTTTGAAGTGAACTCTTCTTTAGTGCGGTTTGGATAGAGAGTATAGAGAGTAAATTCATGTAAGCCGTCATCGACATGGTCACGTGACGCATTAACGTACACACTATATCTGTTCCAATTAGTATAACTTGTTGCGCTGTAAAAATAATTGATTTGCAAGTTTAAATTTAAGATTAAACAATTAATTCGGATATCTGGATATGACATCTGTTTGTTTATTGTTTTAAAATGACCCTTCGTCTTGTATTATTGTGTTTTATCACTTGCTATTGACCGCGGATTCGCTCGCGCTATTGTAAATTATATTTCAGTTGTTTTAGCGAACGTCTGAAAGTTATTACTACACTGTTACTTAGGAACAGTATTTATTTCAAGGAACAAAAGTACTGTATACTCTTCTCTATTACCCTGATGATGATTACGTGAAACTTCAAGATGATCACCCGATTACAGATATCTATAGAACACTAGATGACCCGACAGACATTGTCCTGTCTTAACTATGAATATTGAATTTTAAATTTGTTATAATTAATAAAAACAAAAATATATTCAAAAACATTGTAATTGTAATACTCTGTGACAACTGACAGTTATTAAATTTTCTTAAGTTTGCGGAGGTTTCGTCCAACTTGCTTAATTTTTCTTTCCTAGGAACCTTCTCCTGACAATAATTAACCCAACAAAAGCTATCATCGCTTCAAGAACTACCCTACCCTAAACTACCCTCCTATAACTGTATTCTACCATAAAACACAAGGCTATCGCTTTATATAGAGTTTTGGTGGCGGGAAGTCAGAAACACCTAACTGTGTATATTGACAAAAGTTATATCGATTTAAACGCATGTTTGATTAGAAGGAAAATAGTGACGTACCTTAGCCGTGGCGGTAATTGTAACGAAGAATGGGTCGTAGTTGTTCCGATGCCTGTATCTGTCGGACCC
This sequence comes from Actias luna, assembly GCA_039707435.1. Classification (NCBI taxonomy): domain Eukaryota; kingdom Metazoa; phylum Arthropoda; class Insecta; order Lepidoptera; family Saturniidae; genus Actias; species Actias luna. The sequence goes on from JAZHAC010000030.1 coordinate 14,523,192, forward strand.
ACCACGCATCGGCAGAGAGTCTGGAAATGGTACATTAAAATGTTGTTAAAGATTGAAGCGATCATAGCTCAGTGGTATTTTATTATTGCGTCAAGCGACGTGAGTTCGTATCCACCTACAATGAGCTTGAGCTTTCGATGAAGGAAAATCTCGTGATAGAACATAGCGTGTTGGTGGGGCGTTTTCTTATGCCCGCCTGGCTAGCTACCACTCTCAAGTTGAAAGTCTGCCGTCGAATACGAATAGGTGTGTTCCGGCGGTTGCACTTGAGAGCCAGTTCCTTTCAGGTTTAGCGTGTTTATCAACTCGGGCCGTACCGTCACTTAAGATGAGGTGAGATTATGGCAATGACACTAAACTTCAACTATTAAAAAAATTGTTAACATAAATGCTAATTAGGAAAGAAAAACAAACTGTCCTGTAAAAAAATGGCGAATGTCGCTTACAATGTTTTTACAGAAGCCATAACGCTAAACCTAAGATGTTTTAATCTTTCTCATATTGTACACATCACTAGATTTTAAATGCGGCTTCGTTCGCGTTAATATTGATTTTACCTCACTTCCAATTAGGATTTCGCGAGAAAAAGGTACCTATCACCGTCTACAGGTTCCCATCTATCATTATGCCAAAATTCATGATAATCGATTCAGCGGTTTAGGCGTGAAAGCGTAACAAACAAACAAATGAACTCACTTTTGCATTTAGAATATTATTTATATGGATGTTGGAACCAAAGTAATTGATTGATGCTTTGCATGTCTCGTAACGTGAAGCGTTTGAGTAGTGCTTTAATCTCACTCTTACAAGGTCAAGCAATTATCTCGGCTAGAATTGCTTTTATTGAGACATAGTTTACGCTTTTGAGTATTACGTGAGTTGAAAAATATCGATCAGAACACTTTTTTATGACAGTAGATACTGTAAAATACACTATTCTTTCTAGATAGTACATAAAAACCGTTTTAAAAAAATATTTCGGTGGACGTCGGGTTGTCTGTATGTGCGGATGATGTATGTGGTCACGTTAACGCCCAAAAAACTTCACTTTTTCGAGTCCATTATCTTTTAATTCGCTTCAATATCAGTCTGAGTGATAGCCTATTGAAAATTACCGTCTAATTAAATGTTATTTATTAATAAAAAAATGAATAGTACACGGTTAAAAGGTAGGTCAGTAAAAATAATAGAGATAGCATATAAATTTCCACCGCGGTAATTTTTTTTTTTATACTTAAGCTTTAGCATTATGGCCATAATCTCACCTGACCTTAAGTGACAATACGGCTCAAGTTGGTAGACACGCTAAACCTGTGGAGGTACTGGCTCTCAAGTGCAGCTGCCGGAACACACCTATTGGTATTTGGCGGCAGGTTTACAACTTGAGGGTGGTAGCTACCCAGGCGGGCGTTAGAAAAAGCCCTACCACCATGCTATGGTTTCCTCACGATGTTTTCCTTCACCGAAAGCTGAAGCTCATTGTAGGCGCTTGGATTCGAACTCACGTCCCTTGACGCGAAGTCGTACAACCTACCACTGAGCTATCATCGCTTCAAAAACGAATACGAATATACGAGAAAATACTAAATAACACTACTAGGAAAACGATTTCTTTTTTTGTATTAAATGTGCCTTATGCAAGGCGCACTTTCGGATTTTCCGGAAACATTTTCTTATATTGCAATGAATTTACATACGGTCATATTCGACACCGACTCTGAATTTCCTAGTTTCGAACAATTGCGGGTAACCCAAAACGGCGGTCACGGCGAACAAAACCAACAAGGAACGTAACATTTTCGACTGAACTGTCAGCTAAATGGACGATCAACTACTGATAGATACGAATTCCTTTGTCACGTACAGTGTTTATCTCGTATCAAAGATATCGGAGTTTCTCTAAGCAATCCGAGATAAGTGTCGTTTTCATAGAAAATAATGTATTCGGATATTATAGAATTTAATTTCTACAGTTTCATAGTTATTATATTTTTTGAGTTTGTAAATATTGGTTCACTATGCACACGCGAAACTGCTGAAGATTGAAACATGAAATTTGGAGTTTAGTTCCCTTCTGTCTAAGGTCAGTCCGTACGCTATGTTTCTAGATTCAAAAGCTTCGGCTGTTCGTCGGTGAATCAGTCGAACCAGGGGTTCACAATCTTGGTAAAGAGATTCCCCTCACGACGGCCGTTCTTCGCTCTCTACGGGACACTTTGGGAACCCCAGGGTCAAGCGATGCCTTTACATATAGAATTTAATCACGATATAACGTAAGTGTATATATCTGAGATGTAAATTTTACTTAATGTACGGTGATAGAGATTGATTCGAGCGCATATATTCTGACCTATCATAGCACACTCAAAATAAATATAGTACATTTTGGTTTTTGTATGAAAACCTCAGTCTCGTATCATCATGTGAGATAACACACAGATAAAGTGTGCTGCAGCATTGAAATATATACTGTTTTTCAATTTCGTAAGTTTCACCCGATTGTATCTTATCTTTGCAAATGGTAAGACCGTTGCATGTTATATATTATTTTTTTAACCTATATCTAGATATAGTATTTTAGACTATTTCATAATTGCACGGATTTATTATGCTTCCAGTTATTTTTTTTTATGGAATTGGGGGCAAACGGGCAGGAGGCTCGCCCGATGGAATGTGATCACCGCCGCCCATGGAGAGCTTGCAAATGCGTTTCCGGCCTTTAAGGGAAGAATACGCTCTCTTCTTGAGGGTTCCCAAGTCGTAACGGTTCGGAAAGACCGCCGGCGACAGTTGGTTCCACAGAGTGGCTGTGCGAGGTAGGAAGTTTCTTATACATCGCGCTGTTGTGGAACGCTGTTGACGACTACAGTGGCGTGTTACGATATGTAAGTCGCAAAAGACTTTCTTTCTTTTTTCTCTTACTGTGGAGGAAAAATCCATTTACGAGGAGGCGCTCGTCAAGTCAGAGGCACTGTCAAATACATAGAAAAACCCTGACTACCCACAATTCTCGTTTATCATCAGAAACCGGGAAATCTTTTGCACTCCACCGAGGGGTCGTATCTCAAGGCTCTTTTATATCGAAGCAATGATAGCTTGGTGTTAGCGTGTAAAAACGCTTCGTCATGGGACGTGAGTTCGAATCCAACCACCTACAATGAGCTTGGGCGTTCGGTGAAGGAAAACGTCGTGAGGAAACCATAGCATGGTGATAGGGTTTTTTCTAATGCCCGCCTGGCTAACTACCACCCTCAAGTTGAAAATTTACCGCCAACTATAAATAGGTGTGTTCCGGCAGTGGCACTTGAGAGCCAGCCCCTCCTATAAAGGCCGGCAACGCACCTGCGATTCCTCTGGTGCTGTGGGTGTTCATGGGCAGCGGTGATCACTTACCATCAGGTGACATGCCCGCTCGTTTGCCCCCTATTCCATATCAAAAATCAGCGGGTCACATGAGATCATGACATATCATTTTTTTTATTGAGAATCATAAGAGAGCTTTACATGATTTTCACTTGTATCAGTCGACCCCACTATCGTGGACAGACATAAACAAGATTTTTATATATGAAGATTTAGAAAAGAGAAGAAAAAATATATATGCGAAAGGCACAAAGTGCTATTAGTATATTTCCTCGAAAGAAATCGTGTAGAAGGAATGATATAAGACCCGATGATGGCATATGTCGCACGAGTCAGTAAGCAGACAAACGCTCGATCGTCTGTCAACGTCAAAAGGGTCGGCCCTCATTAGAGCGATGCGAAATCGACGCGTCTTCAACACGAATAATATATCTGCTTACCATAAATACTCATTTCAGTAACAGGACGGTCCCAATAATTGTATAAAATAAGGGAATACTACGAGGTACTGAATGACCCGAATAGGAATGTCTACGTGGTCTCGTGGCTACGTGGAAATCTCTCTTTAACCTTTTAAAGTGGCCTGTCGAAGTTCTATACTGGAGTGTCCTTTTAGCAGGCTCCTACCGAATTTGACTGGGTGGGGAGGGAAACCCGAGTGAGAAGGTGAGTGTTGACGGGCGTCGACTAAGAGCCCTTTAAACCTACATGACTCCCTACACACGATGAACCTGGCACCCGCACAGTAAATATATGGTTTGCTAAGTTCGTCTCACTCCACAATCTGCTTCCGTCCGCTTCGTCGGGTGAAGTGACATAGTAAGGGAAAATGCCTGCCGTTTGTTTTATTGCCGGGATAAATAATCGACAAAAGTAAGCTGAAATTACAATGGACAATGGATCCTAAATTATCTACAAATGATTCCATATCGAAAGATTATGGTTTCATATCGATACGATTTTTAACGTAATTTCGCGTCTAACAAACATCATTTCCATTATATATAGATAGATTAGTAACCTTCGTAGTAATTCGCTAAAATATATGGGACACTATTGCTATTGAATGGGTAAGTGGGACAGCATGTGTTTTATACCTGGCGCGAAAAAGAGACGTGTGTATGTTGTTATGCATCGCCTAAAATAGAAAGCTGTTTATTTCTGTACCAGAATATTTTAGAAATGGTTATGTTATTAGATAAAAATGGAGACAGAATAAGAGATAATATGATCTTTAAAATTTTAGTTTTTTTTTTTTTGGTTGAGGTTTAGCGTTTTGACCTTATGATTTTAAGTGACGATACGGCCCAAGTTGGTAGACGCGTTAAACCTATGGAGGAACTGGCTCTCGAGTGCAAATGCCGGAACACACCTATTGGTATTTGGCGGCAATTGTATATTTTGTAACTAGGGCATTTTCTGTTGTTTTAGGGAACTTGATATATCAATCAGCACACAACATACTTCATTGAACGCCGTTGCGATACTGAGCGTTGAGTGATACAATTGACCCAAAATCAACATGCCACTTTCGGAGTGCATATGCGGTATATAAGCATTTTTACTGATTATTGTACGGTAGAGTAACATTACTATATTTACTATACTATATATATGAAATATGAATGGACAAAATTATTGCAAAAGAGTAATGGCTGAAAAGACTTATGTCCTCAGTTACAGTTATAAAAAAGATTGTTAGAATGATTTTTGTTTTGTTAATTAAAATGAAGAAAAGCTTTGTAATGATATGATATGTTTTCACTAAGAATTAAAAGTATTTCTATTCCATTGTGTTATCACTTAATCCCACACACATATATACTATATTTGATGGTAAATACCACAGAATACTAAAAAAATGGTGAATGTTGATAGATTCCCATTCCAGTAATATCCCTTAATTTAGTTCTTCAATATACACTGTCCCTTCACCTTCGTCGATTCCTTCTAAAATTGGATCGTTTACATTGCGCGTATACCTAAAAGTCTGCAGAACATTCTCTTAATCACCTCATAATTACAGCCATGTATTACGTTTCCGTCTGTAATCGGTTGATTGATTAACAGTTTGTTAAATAAATATTTGTACAAGAACGTTGTTTAAACAAATAAAAGTTACTGTATTGGTTCGCGGAAAACGCAGGAATAATTTTACAGTGTACGTACGTACGTTGACTCATAGATTTCTTTTAGATCTAAATACTACCAGTAATCGTTTGGGTAGGCAATTAATTAACAATTTATCGTTGAGCTGTATCGTCGCTCTTGAAGCGATGACAGCTCAGTGGTAGTGTTTACGACTTCGCGTCAAGGGACGTGAGTTCGTTTCTAAGCACCTACAATGAGCTTTCGGTGAAGGAAAACATCGTGTGGAAACCATAGCATGGTGGTAGGGCTTTTTCAAATGCCCGCCTGGCTAGCTACCACCCTCAAGTTGTAAACCTGCCGCCAAATACCACTAGGTGTGTTCCGGCAGCTGCACTCGAGAGCCAGTTCCTCCACAGGCTTAGTGTGTCTACCAACTTGAGCCATATCGTCACTTAAGATCAGGTGAGATTATGGCGATAACGGTAAACCTTAAGTATAAAAATAACAGAGTAAGCAGATAGATATGTATACATAGACACAGGCGATGCCTCGGACAGGTTATGAGACTGTCTGGAACTCATCATATGAGGTACCATCCGATACCCACCGCAGTAGAACCACAAAGACTGTTAAAGCCTCATACCGTTAATGACAGATCTGAAGTGATGATCACAGAGTCGGTAGTGGGTATGAACTTCGAGTTAATGCGCCAGCAGTCTGAGCTTTCGGTGAAGGAAAACATCTTGATGACATCATATTATCTTGATAGAGTTTCGGGGCTAAGTGCCTATCGGGGCTGAGTGCCTATCGGGGCTGAGTGCCTTCGGGGCTGAGTGCCTTCAGCACTTGCCCCAAAAAGTTCGGTGAAGCTGTCAAAGACCCTGGCGCTAACAGCGTCTGTCAGTTCGAAAAAAAAAAACGTTAGTGTTTGTTCTAATGCATACCTGGCTAGCTACCACCTTCAATTTGGGAATGTACCGCCAAATACCTATAGGTTTTATATTATTGTTATTTAATATTAGGTTAGATTGTGGTCATAACGCTATACGATATAAAGATGCAAAAAATGTCCGTTTCTAGGTGTCTGTTTCTTTGTACCACTATTTTCGGCTTAGTCCCTCAGTTTTCACTACTTCCAGTTAAACTGATAATAATAATGACAAACACAGTTAAAATGAAAATTACAATAATTTTGAAGTGATGATAGCTCAGTGGCCGCGTGTCGGAACGTCGCAGCATGGGACGTGAGTTCGAATCCAACCACCTAGAATGAGCTTGAGCTTGCGGTGAAGGAAAACGTCGTGAGGAAACGGTTGCATGGTGGTAGGGCCTTTTCTAATGCCCGCTTGGTTAGCTACCAATCTCAAGTTGAAAATCTGGTATTTACCATTAGGTGTGTTCCGGCAGTGGCACTTGAGAGCCAGTCTCCTATAAAGGCCGGCGACGCATCTGCGATTCCTCTGTCATCGTGGGTGTTTACGGGCGGCGGTGATCACTTACCATTAGGCGATACGTTTGCTCGTTTGCCTTCTATTCCATAAAAAAAAAACTTACTCGGATTATTTCTTGAGTATGTTTACTTGGGTTTAGTGTTATCTAGTGTTATCTTAAATGTTAAGAACTAAGTTTGCATACCCAAAAGGCACTACGCTAAAATCATTATTATTTTCTATAAGAGCTATGTGGTAGGAAAGAAGTTTGGATAATCCAAAAGTGCACGCCTCATGATCTCATTTTATTGCCTGTGTATTTAATAATAATTAAACTACATCGAATCAGACCGTGAAAAGTAATAGAGTTCTGTTCCTAATTATACTGAAGCGTGGGAAGAAAGAAGACTCGATTAGTAAAGTATTTCGGTCGTTATCGTGATAACATACGGGATCCGCACGTACAGACACACGGGTGTACAAAACATACCTTTTATAGTTTTTTAAACTAGTTTAAATAACAAAAATGGCATCAAATATCATGAGTGTTAAATATAGTGTTATTTCTTGATATGTGTGTGTGTGTATTATTTTACAAGTGCAAAATATGATAAATAGAGACATTTTATGTTTGAGAAATCAGTTGTTTTGCGTGAAGCGACAGTAGTACTCACCTTAACGCTTCGGTTATAAGGCGTGTAACTAACTAGCCGTGAAACTAACTTGCCGTAGAATATGAAAATAAATTTTTAATTCGACGCAATGGCGAACAACGGCAAGTATAAAATAAATGAGGAAATTCCTTGATCAAATATGTATTCTCTTTTCATGAACAAACTGTAGACGAGAGCGAAGGAAAAATGTTAAATATACTAAGAAATTTATTGAAATTACAAACTTTAACATCAGTAAAAAGGAATTTTTTACAAGTCTCGTATATTTATAAATAAAACTATCAACTGACGGTGAAGAAAAGTATCGTGAAAATGCTCGGAAAAATTTTCATACTATTTTCTTACACTCTACTTACTTACTTACTACTATACTTATTTCGTATAATTTCACGTGAAAATAAGGCTATAAATTCTATGGATAGAGTTCGATGTTAATTAGTTCAATTACAGAATTGAAATCTGTATCTTCTATACATATATATATATATATATATATATATATATATATATATATATATATATATATATATATATATATATATATATATATATATATATATATATATAGGCTTACCATACGTTCCGGTTTGACCGGGATAGTCCCGGTTTGAGATCCCTGCCCAAATTTTTTGTGTTGTTTGTATTAATTGTATTTTGTCTCTTTTTCTTTTTAATAAAAAATATATTCACATTTATTAATATGTTTTCAATTCATATTAATTTTGATTGCATTTCAAAATTGAAAAACACAAATTAAGCGAAAAGCAAAATGAAAATGAGCCTCTTTCTCTTCTGCGTCCCGGTTTGGCTCTTCGTAATTATGGTAAGCCTATATATGTATATATATATACATATGTGCTGCTCTGGTCCGTTTTCAGCCACAGCGACTGCCTCAGCGCCGACTTCCGTCTGCTTTTCTTTCACTAATATAGCCGACTTTTGATCGGAAGGTGCGTGCACATAATGAACATGTGAGGACACCATTCTCATAATTATAATTGTTTACCACAGATGGTCAGGCTTCCAACACATCGCGTCTATCGTCGAGTGCAGTACATCGAATGGACTTCAAAGTATTACACTCTAGTCTTTATATATACCCTCCTCTCAGGCGTTTTGTTGTAAGTCTCTCACAAAACGAGGTGTATATGTCGCACTTTCATGTTTTTTTTTTTATACTTAAGGTTAAGCGTTATGGCCATGATCACACCTGATCTTAAATGACGCTACGGCCCAAGTTGGTGGACACGCTAAACCTGTGGAAGAACTGGCTCTCAAGTGCAGCTGCCGGAACACACCTATTGGTATTTGGCGGCAGGTTTTACAACTTGAGGGTGGTAGCTAGCCAGGCGGGCATTAGAAAAAGCCCTACCACCATGCAAACCCTGACGCTTTAGCACAGCTTTATACCTTAGGCGTTGTCCGCCTTAATTACGCTTGCCTTCGTTAAGCTCCAAAGTTGCGCTTTTCCACTCGCTCTTCCGGCTTCCGTGAGACATTACCACACCATCGAAGTTTCCGCCGCATTCAATAAGCTTCAATGCCACATACATTGGCTCAGCTCAGCACTTCGGTGTATCGGATCTGATTATACCAACGAATTTTTTAAATTTTCGCAGACTTTTGATGTGGAAATGGTGTAATATGCGGATGTAACGACGGTATACCTAAAGATAAAGTAATATACATATATATATATAAGTAGTTATGTTGATATTTTGTATCTCATGATAGCTATATATAATAGAAACTACTGAAATAAGGATACGGAATTGTATATTTGTATTCGTACTAGCTTTTACGTGCGACCTTGTTTGTGTTAATATTGATTTTGTCAAACAAATCGGAAAATAATGACTTCTTATATTTACGCGAATAATATTCATCGAAATAAAACTAATTTAAACGGATTTTATCGCGGTCATCACCGATCTCGGAAAACTATCGATAAAAAAATTAAATTGAAGGTAGACACACTAACATGAACTTTTCTGGACAATCTACACCTCAGTCCGCCCCGTGACCACGAAGGCTGAAAAGCTTTCGAAACGTCGGGATCAAAATTAATAAATAACCGCGATAAAATCCATTTCAATTAGTTTTATTACGATGAAATCGGAAAATGCTATAATTTTTCTCATACAAAGTGTATCGCTCTCTTTACTCCACTTCTAGTAAGGTTTTCCAGAGAAAAAGTAGCCTACCACGACCTTCAGATTCCCATCTACATCAATATTATCATCATTATCGATTCAGCGGTTTATTCGTGAAAACTTAACAAACAAACAAACTCACTTTATATTAGTAATGATATTCATAATTTTACTTCTATTATAATTATTGTACAAGATTTTTTTTCTCATACTTCTACTACGGTTCATCTCTACACTACTCCTAGGTCGACTGGTAGAGAATGCAACAGGCATTAAGTCAGTCTTGTATATTTTTTTTATAGTTAAGGCCTAGCGTTATGGTCATAAACTCACCTGATCTTAAGTAACGGTATCGCCCAAGTTGGTAGCCACGTTAAACCTTCGAGGAACTGGCTCTCATGTGCAACTGCCGGAACACACCTATTGGTATTTTAGAGTTCATATCATTAGCGTGCAGGCGATATACAGTTGAGCGTAACTCATGGATAGCGTCATTCATTATGTCATGGAGTCATGCAGACTCGTTCATTAACGTCAAAGGTGGGAAGGTGAAATGGCACCTTGTTACTATTTGTTACGTATTTGGATATCGAAGAGGTAATATTGAATTTCTTAGTATGTTTTTATCTGGAATAGCGGGCAAACGCGTAAGGGTGTCACCTGATGGTAAGTGATCACCGCCGTCGATGGACACCCACAACACCAGAGGAATAGCAGATGCGTTTCCGGCCTTTAAGGAGGGACTGGCTCTTAAATGCCATTGTCGAAACATACCTAATGGTATTTAGCTGCAAATTTTCAACTTGAGGCTGGTAGCTAGCCTGGCGGGCATCAATAAAAGCCCTACCACCATGCTGTGGTGTCCTTACGATTTTTTCCATCACCGAAAGCTCAAGCTCAATGTAGATGGTTAGATTCGAACTCACGTCACTCGATGCAAAGTCGTACACGTTACCACTGAGCTATCATCGCTTAATATGAAGTGTCTTTAAAAAAAAAAACCGTGTGTGCTTAAGATCACTGAAGAGAAACATCGCTCTATGTCTCTCGCTCCCTTAGTCGTCCCGAGCCGACTTTATCCGAACGAGTGTCACACAAAAAGGTTGCGTCTCAGAATTTCAAAGTTGCCCTTTAGAATTTTCACTTCAACGCTTTAACAATACACTCAATCAAAACTAATCTACGTACGCGAAGTTAAAACTTACATGGACGATAAACCCGAGATTAGTTTGTAAAGCCCAAAGTTGAAAGGTTTCGTTCTGTGATACGTTAATAATCTCGCCGGTTAAGACCGCCGTGGAACCACAAACAATAATTAACAGCTTGTACACTCGATTGATGAATTTTTTTCTATACCGTATTAAGATTTTTACCGTGGAACCTTTAAGTGCGTTATGCAATTTTATTGCTCTGTTTATTTTTTCCTTCATTTTGTTTAGGGACTTTGAACACTCCACTGAGTGTGGGGTTCCACAAGGGTCGGTTTCAGGACAAGTCATTAATATTACTTCTATCAGTCAACCCGTTAAGAAGTTACACGATCACTATAAGACTAACACAAAATTTTAGATCTCCTTCTCTGTTTTTGTCATCCGGTTTTTTTTTCGTATAAACGTTATTGATTAGCTTTAGTTTCATCTATATTAATATTATAAACCGGAAAAGTTTGTTTGTTTGTTTGAACGCGTTAATATCAAGAACTGCCAGATGGATTTCAAAACAATATTGTTGTATTTGATAGAGTAATCCTTGAGGAAAGCTTTACCGCCAATGGGAGTAAAGTTTTATTGAAAGAAGTTACAAAAACGAGCGGGAATTATCAAATAATTTTTGTCTCTGAAACAGCAAATCGATAAATAATTTGGAAACTCTCTTTTCCAACCTTGTCAAGAATTACTTCGATATTTCAATAATTTCTTGCACTAATTTCTAGCATTACTTTTATAATGTACTAGATTTTATGTGCGGCTTCGCTCGCGTTAACATTGATTTTGTCAAACAGATCGGATGACGCAATAAAATTTCATACACAGTTTACCCCGCTTCCGATAAGAGAAAAATTACTTTATCACCGTATCCAGGTACCCATCTTTCTCTATACCAAAACTCATCATAAACAATTCATCGGATTAGACGAGATAGTTTAACAAATAAACAAACTCATTATCTCATCTATAATATTAGTAAGGATGAATGTAGCGTCTATTTATTCTAACTTTTATTCTATGTGTTCACTACCCTCGTTCGAACTTTTGATTCAGTTCAAAACGACTACAGTGTGTCAGAAGTTTATTTTTCTATACATACAATAATTTTATTACCAGATAAGACGTGTGGCTACGCTCGCTACAATATTGATTATGTCAAACATATAGGATGATTTAATGAAGACTTGCATAGTCAGTTTATCTCTCTCTTTAACCCACCCTCAATAAGGTTTTCGCGAGAAAAAGTATCCTATAATCGTCTCTACGTTCCCAACCATCTCTTTATCAAAAATCATCACAATCGGTTCAACGGTGTAGGCGTGAAAGCGTGACATACAAACAAACTCACTTTCGCATTTATAATATTCGTGAGAATTAAGATTTCAGTAGTGCTGACTTGCGAAAGTTGATAGATTGTATTGTGCCATCTGTTGGTGGTTTTCTGTGACGTTCCGCGACCATTGTTTCATTATATTTGCTCCACACGAGTTCGTAATCGGTTTAACTTTCGTCGGTTTGATATGACCTTTATTATAGCGTTTAGTTGGAAGTGGGTATTTTACATATCTGTATATGAAATAATAAGAAAAAAAAATACACTATTATTAATTCAAATTTATGAAAATTTATTTTCTACCTTTTAAGTTTGGTTTATTTATGTAAGCGTGTTTTTTTTGTTTAGTTTTTTTTAACTATTATTTTTAGTAGTGCAAAATTTATTGGTAGCTCAATCATCATTCATTAAAATAGCTCTATCCTCCAAAATTCTAAATTTAAATTTTTGCTTATTTTGTTAAACTAAAATCTTGAAAACTTGTTAATATTAGATATATCGGTTAAAGATAATGATTGGAAATTATAATTAACATCAATTCCTGCCTTATCGACTATAGATGGAAGTTATGTAAACCAACAAATCTTATTCCACAAAATTAAATGACGGAATAATCTTATCAAATTAGTGTATTGTCATCGGTCCTCGATAAGTCTACGAAATTTAAATGAAACCAGACCGTTTGAAGTGGGTCAAAATCAAGTCCAAAGGAGCCGGTTACAAACATACAAGTGCAGCTAATATGAAGCATGTAGAAAGCGATTCGTATAATATACCTTCTCTATGGACAGCAAAACGACTGGGGTGATTTGAATAGGTCCAATCCTCCAGATGGGAGCCCTCGAGTGACTCTGTTCCCGCGATACAGTGACACTCTACATCACCATCTACCATCCATGCACACCCACGTTACCGATAAGGTCGTGCTAGGATCACAAAATCAGCAAGTTAGGACCTGTTGGTTAGTTAGGATCGCGAATCCTTTGTTCACATTCCGGCAGCAGCCCAAGCCGAGCTTCGGCCATCCTGGCACCCTTGCGCCCGCTGCCTGCGAGCTGAGTGCCCTCAGCACTCGCCCCAAAGAGTTCAGTAAAGCTGTCTAAGCCCCTAAGGCTGACAGCGTACGTCAAGTCGAAAAAATAAACGGGGTGATTCTGATGTCATGTTTAACCCTTCTTTGCATAATGGTGGAAATTTCCAGCATAATATTGAATGCCCAAAAATTATATAAAATAACAAATTCACGTTAAGTTGATCGTGTCTGGATACCTTTTTAATGTTCATTGCATAAAAAAAAAACATAGCTATGAAAAATAAGCAAGTGTCACTATCAGTAAAACGAGCTTAAAGTTGTCATTCCGCTTTTGTTATAATTGCAATAAACATATCATTTTAAAGAAAAAATCATGCAAAGAACGGTTAATTATTGAAATAAAACTAATATAAACGGATTTTATCGCGGTTATTTATTAAATTTATTAAAAATATATATATATATATATAAATAACTGCGATAAAATCCGTTTAAATTAGTTTTATTTCAATGAATAATATTCGCGTAAACCTAAGAAATCAAGGGTTAATTAGACACGGCGATGGTTCAGGTTTTGGGTAAGTTCGTTCACGTGGGTGCTATATTCTGACATTAGTTTGTTTTATTTCACGCAGTACCTAACCGCTTATTATTTAATTTGTCTACAAGTTACCAGGGGTACAGAAATAGACATAGGCTATTTTTAAACCAGAATAGAAGAAGTATTATTCTCTATGGATGGAACAATCGATTTTAGTTCGTTCAGTTTGGGGTGAAGGGGAAACGAATACCACCTGAGTTACTTAAGCTAACCTCACCTGCGCGTCTCCTTTTTTTATAGCTAAGGCTTAGTGTAATGCACATAATCTCACCTGATCTTAAATGACGATACGGCCCAAGTTGGTAGACACGCTAAACCTGTGGAGGAACTGGCTCTCAAGTGCAGCTGCCGGAACACACCTATTAGTATCTGGCGGCAGATTTTCAACTTGAGGGCGGTAGCTAGCCAGGCGGGCATCAGAAAAAGCCCTACTACCATGCGAGAAAATCCTGACAGATATCCGATGAGACTATGAAGATTGTTGGTCGAACCTTTGGTTTCGGTCATGACGTGGCTATAACGTGCTCGGCGTTGCGGCTGTCTGTATGCGACGGTGACCATTTGCTATCAAATGGGCCGTCTGCTTGTTTGCTCTCCTTAGCAAAAAATAAAATTTTCACGCGAACGTAGCCGTGGACACAGCAAGATATATATTAGGGTGGCGCAAAAAACCGACTATTTTTTTTTTTCAGTCTCGGGTAAAAAAATGTTATTTTTTGATGTTTTAAAAGCCCTCTCCAAAGAACAACTAAAAAAAAATTTTAAGAGGTCGCTACAAATTTTTTTAAATTTCAAAAATCTTTATTTTTTTCAAATTTTTTTTTAATTTTTTTTCTCGTTACGGTAAAATTTTATAGACCAACAAGAAATAAGTTTCTGAAAGTTTCAGTTCAAAATTTAAGTTTTGAAGGTCGCAGAATTTTTTTTTTATTCATTACTTTAGATTTTTTCGAGCGACCTTTTAATATTGAAATTTAAATTCCATACGTTTTTTTCTTTTATTTATTACAATAATAGATAAAATTTAAAAAATTAATAAAAAACATCGATTTTTGACGATTTTTGAAATTGAAAAAAATTTGGAGCGATCTCTTAAAAATTTTTTTTAGATGTTTAAAACATCAAAAACTATCATTTTTTTACTCGAGACTGAAAAAAAAAATTGTCGGTTTTTTTGCGCCACCCAAATATATATAATATATATATATATATATGCAGTGTTGTAACGTAAATTCATGGAGCCTCGAGTGATTTATCGGTTACGCATTACGTTTGGAATGTCAGGAATAGCTGTGGCATCTATGTCATTGTCAGAACAGATATATTTGTCTGCTCCTATAAAACTATATACATTACATCGAGTGGTATAAAATGTTATTATTATGATGCCACATGGATAGAATTTTTTCTGGTTCAAATGTTAAACACATTTGTCGGTTTTATTTAGTGTATGTCTGCGAAAACTGGGAGAAGCTGGAATTCACGAAGGTCGGCATGATTTTTAATCACGCGAGCGTGGTTTCGGTGTCGCAGTTTCACGGTGACTCCCGTTGAATCGCAAACTTAAGTTTTCGCTCATTCTTATAGAAGCGATGATAGCTCAGCGGTAGTGTGCACGACTTTGCGTCAAGGGACGCGAGTTCGAATCCAACCACTTATAATGAGCTTTCGGTGAAGGAAAACATCGCGAGGTAACTATAGCAGGATGGCAGGGCTTTTTCTGATACTCGCCTGGCTAGTTAGCAAACTCAAGTTTAAAATCTGCCGCCAAATACTAATAGGTGTGTACCGGCAGTTGCACTTGAGAGCCAGTTCCTCTAAAGGTTTAGCGTGTCTACCAACTTGGGTCGTATCGTCAGTTAAGACCAGGTGAGATTATGGATAAAACGCTAAGCCTTAACTATAAAAAAAATACAAACGACTTGACGAAGGCCAAAGTAAGGAGAGTTTATGATCTCTGAGTTAGTGGGTGTTTCAGATGACTCACATCTCGGAAACTTTACATTTTCTCCTATTCTGCCTAGGTAAAGGCGGAAAGAGATCTATAAATCATGTTGTTACATTTTTATTACTTTCATTACATAAGCGATGATAGCTCAGTGGTAGTGTCAAAGCCGCGTCATGGGACGCGAGTTCGAATCCAACCACCTACAATAAGTTTGAGCTTTCGGTGAAGGAAAACATCGCGAGGAAACCGTAACATGGTGGTACGGCTTTTTCTGATGCCCGCCTGGCTAGCCACCACGCTCAAGTTGAAATCTACCACCAGATACCAATAGGTGTGTTCTGACAGTTGCACTTGAGAGCCAGTCCATCGAAGATATACGCCGTCAACACACGATGCTCCTGGTTTTGTGGGTATCCATGGGCGGCGGTGATCTCATACCAACAAGTGACACGTTTGCTAGTTTGCTTGCTATTACATAAAAAAAACTATGTTTCCGATAATAAAAAGGTGAGGTTTAATTCAAGTATTGGAAACCCTCAACCATCAATGTGGATTTCTTATACGTTATCACCTCGCTGTCGTGGTGATTACTTTGGGGGCATTTATTATTGTTAAACATTATCACCATCTTGTCCTGTTCTCACATTATTTAGGGTCGGCGCAGAGCCTTTCCAAACTATCTCTCAGCTCTCCCATCTCTGTCACCTGCCATCTCTTCATTCAGTCCCTTATTTCATCTCATTCCACTCACACTCTATCCATATTTTCTTCGGTCTTCCTCTTACTTTCCATTCATCAACAGTCATATCCATTATTTTTGTCACCACATCCGTTTCCTCTTTTCTCATGACATGTCCAAACCAAGACGACAAGACAAGATGGTCTTAAAACACGATGACCAAAGGGTCACATAAGTTATAATTGCCCAAACCCCAACCACAGGGCAATTATAGAATTAAGTGAAAAAGTGTAAGTAAAACAAAAAAAACAAAACACTTAGTTTTTAGTGTAATGCCTAGCTACTGTTGTAAAGCTATTTTGAACGCCAACTAAATCACGCCTACCTAAGAAAAGGTGCGGACCCAGAGTCCGCAGATTGTGTATATCATAATAAAAAATAAAAAAAACCAAGCCCTTTCAACTTCTCTACCACTGGTGCCACTTTGAAACTTCCTTTTACATTCTCATTTCCGACTTTGTCCATCCTTGTAACACCACACAACCATCTCAACATTCGCATTTCTGGTGTATACAATCGACACTCATCCTTTTTCACACTAGCCCAGGACTCTGATCCACCTGATTACTGAATATAAACGCATAGAATAAAATTGAAATATATATACATAGAAGGAAAGTGCACGATGTTTTCTTTGTAAATTGGCACGGGTTAATGTTTTCTTTTCGTCTTATTAGATTTCTGGCGACGTTTCCTCGTCTCGTGTTCCACTTCTGTCCTTTTCTATAATCTATGAGGCTCTATATAGTTATTGTTATTGGTCCCAACTTTTATAATACACTGATAGATTAAATTGTCTTGTTAAAATAAAATTCTTAAAGTCTTAAATTGTGAGCTTGAG
The DNA here is from genome assembly GCA_039707435.1 of Actias luna. NCBI lineage: Eukaryota > Metazoa > Arthropoda > Insecta > Lepidoptera > Saturniidae > Actias > Actias luna. The sequence goes on from JAZHAC010000030.1 coordinate 14,540,606, forward strand.
CTTTCGGTGAAGGAAAACATAGTGAGGAAACCATAGCATAGTGGTAGGGCTTTTTCTAATGCCCGTCTGGGTAGCTACCACCCTCAAGTTGTAAACCTGCCGCCAAATACCAGTAGGAGTGTTCCGGCAGATGCACTTGAGAGCCAGTTCCTCCACAGGTTTAGTATGTCTACCAACTTGGACCGTATTGTCACTTAAGATCAGGTGAGATTATCGCTATAATGCTAAACCTTAAGTATAAAAAAAAAGTTGGTAGTGAGCACGGACGCCGCGTCACGGGACGTGAGTTCGAATCCATCGACAATTATCTTAAGCTTCCGAAAACATCGTGATGAAACCATAGCATCGTGGTAGGGCTGTTTTTAACGCTCCCCTGAATAGCTACCATCCTCATGTTGCAAATTTTCCTCTAAATACCTATAAATGTGTTCCGGAAGTTGCGTTTGAGAACCAGTTACTCCACTAGGCTTAAAGTACACTATCTTGGGCCAAATCGTCACTTAACATCAGGTGAGATTGTGGCTACAACGATAAACCTATCATACTAATATTATAAATGCGAAAGTGAGTTTGTTTGTCTGTTACGCTTCCACGTCTAAACCGCTGAATCTATTGTGATGAATTTTGGTACAGAGGTAGCAGGGACCCAGGAGACGGAGATAGGCTACTTTTTCTCGAGAAATTTTATTTGGATGTGAAGTAAATACAGGGTAAACTTAGTATGAAATGTTTTATTGCGTCATCCGACTTGTTGGACAAAATCGATAAAGCGCGAGCGAAGTCGTACGTAAAATCTAGTAAACTATAAAAAAATGATGTTTATCTCTAGTGATGTCACCATGTAAACGTACGACTACACACTAGACCTAGACAATCGACCACGATTGTAAACAATTTTTTTTTAGTATTGCCTTTACTAACTTTTTTATTAAGGGGTATTCGTATTCCATTTTTTTATTTTATTTTTTAACACGATAAAAAAACTTCCTTGTATATTTATATCTACAGTATATCACAAACTGAATTTAGTTCTTCCGTTTACTCCGATTTACTCAAATTAAAAATATTCAGACTACATTTAAAAAATTAAAATAAAAGAAAAAGCTGACGTTTTAATAATGTTCGTAAAAATTATAAACAACTAGCTTTTACCTGCGGCCCACTCGCGTTAATATTAACTTTGTCAAACAAATGTGATGACGGAATAAAAAGTTTCATACAAAGTGTATCCCTCTCTTTATCCCAGTTTCAATAAGTTTTTCGGGAGAAAAAGTGGCCTTTCACCGTTTACAGGTTCACATCTAATTTTATTGACAAACAAACAAACTCCCTTCGCATTTGTAATATTAGTAAGGATTTTAGGTAAATAGAAGCTTAATATACCTATTCTGATATTATAACTTTGCGCATTGATTAAGTTAGACCCCTCCTAATATTATAAATGTGAATGCAAGTTCGTTTGTTACGCTTTCACGCGAAAACTACTGAACCGATCATCGTGAAACTTTGCACACATATTCTTGGAGATATTTGAAGTAACATAGGATACTTTTAAATGAAAAATAAAATAAAATAACGAAAGATAAAACAAATGTTTTTCAAATAATCTCTAAATCTAGCCACTTTAACGCCATCTAGCATTCCAGAGCATAGGTGATATGAAGTTCACCGCGTCAGCTAGTTTCTATAGAAAACTGTTCACCGGAGGTACCAAATTTACCCATACATCGTACAAAATTATTCAATTTGTTCAATTTTTTCAATGCAATTCACGAAAATCTGCCGCCAAATACCATTAGGTGCGTTCCGGCAGTTGCACTAAAAAGCCAGTTCCTCCAAAGGTTTACCGTGTCTACCAGCTTGGGCCGTATCGTGACTTAAGATCAGATAAAATTCTTAAACTACTTTATGTAAACTTTTCTCCTTACAATTTAAGATATACTATTTTGTATCTCCCATGATAGTGAAACATGAATCTACATTTTGAATTTAAATAGGAAAGTTAATTAATGTTAATTAATGTTATTTGTATGATCGAGATCTTATACTCTTCGATTACGGTGGGAGGGGCGACATCACAATTCCACATGTCGATAAACTACGAGATTGTCGCGAGCACGTTATGACTTTCGCAATACGTAACTTGATGGACGATAAAACTGTACTGTAAACTGTAATTTACAGTTGACAACCGACCTAAAGAATCTCTATGTTGGATTTATGGCAGGTTAGATCCAACCACCCGCAATTTACAATGGGCAGCACTACAGAATAAATTTCTTTCCCCTCCGTCTGGAATTCTTAAATAAGTTTACCCTAAAATACTTATACAGGTCCCATCGCTACCAGATGCGTATAGAATTTATATGTATTTTTAATGGCTATAATCTTACCTGATCTTAAGTGACGATACGGCCCAAGTTGGTAGACACGCTAAATCTGTGGAGGAACTGGCTCTCAAGTGCAACTGCCGGAACACACCTATTGGTATTTGGCGGCAGATTTTCAACTTGAGGGTGGTAGCTAGCCAGGCGGGCATCAGAAAAAGCCCTACCAGCATGCTATGGATTCCTCACGATGTCTTCCTTCACCGAAAGCTCGAGCTCATTGTAGGTGGTTGGATTCGAAGTCTCATCCCTTGACGCGAAGTCGCACGCACTACCACGGCGCTATCATCGCTTCAAGTGAAGGAATTATATCAATGAATTTAAATTCAACAAAGGCGTACATATAATGTAATTTTACCTTTCGTGACTCGAATCCAACTTATATAATTTTTTTTTCGTTCTTTATCGCCTTAGAGTCTGTCTTGAGAGTCGATTGATGTTAAGTGAGTGAAGTGACACATGTTGAAGCTAAGATGATATATTTTCAATTTATAGCCTTACTGAAGTTTCCATTACAGTCAAATTTACATTTTTAACATAAAATTTCCGTCACAGAAGGCATGGTAGAAAGACTTTTTCTAACACTCACCATACTTGCTACCATTCTGAACTTGAAAATTGGCTGTGAAATATCTACAGGTGTTCTGGCAGTTACACCAATCGAGTCCCTCTACTAGGCCCATCGTGTCCGTCATCTCGTGCCACATCGTCACTTAATATCAGGCGAGATTGTGGCCGTGACGTTAAAGCTATCATACTAATATTATAAATCGCGAAAGTGAATTTATTTCTTACGCTTTCACGCATAAACCGCTGAATACATTACGTTCATTTTTGGTATATAGATAGATGGGAACCCGGAAACGTTGATAGGAAATTAATTCACGGGAAAATCTTATTGCAGGGATTAAAGAGTGGGATAAAAATTGTATGAAACTCTTTGTACGTCATACGATTAGTTTGAAGAACTTAATATTAACGTGAGAGAAGCCACGAGTAAAATCTAGCAAACTATAGAATCAACCTCGGTATAGGGATTCGAACTTACTAGAAGAAGCAATGCGAAATCAGTTCGTGTTATTTAGGGATAAGAAGGGAAAATATGGACGCCGTGGAATTGTTTCAGCGTGTACTTCTAATTATTAGCACTGGAAGAGTTCCACAGTATTTTTACTAACTTTAAGCAAAAAAGGGATTCGATCCAACCTTGAAGGTTACTACGGAATATCCCTTTTAGAGCACCTAGATGTCTGTTGCGGTTGCATTAAAGAGCCGGTCCCTTCAATCGATTTAATGAAATAAATGTATTGAGAACATTATCACCTAACATCAGATGAGATTTCGAAGCGACGATAGCTCAGTGGTAGCGTGTATCGACACCACGTCGATTGGTGCGAGTTTAAATCCCTGGGACGAGCTTGACTTTTTGAACCGTATCTTTGTGGTATGTATTTTTGTAAACCCGACTTATTATGTACCACTGTGTAGTAAAAATCTGCCGCAAATACCTATAGTTGTGTTCCGGCAGTTGCACTTGAGAACCAGTACAGCGCAGCGGTATAGCGTCACTAAACATCACGTGAGGTTGTGGCCAAAACGTTAAAACCTGCAAACGATATAAAACGCATTACAATTGCCTATTTTTAAGTATGAAAAAAAAAAACAAATCGCTTACATAATAACAATCAGAAATATAACGGTAGAAAAACATCTCATGAATTTTATAATCCGATATATTTTTATCACGATGCGTTCTTCATAAATCACTCGACGCTCCCGACCATCGACCGTATCGATAGCGTTTCGAAGGCAAAATAAATACGGAAATCGCGGAAAATGAGATAGATACTTGACACTTGACGTACTTCGGTCAACGGAATGTACGTTTATGAAAATCGAGTGACAATTATGAGAATTGGCCCACAATAAAGTTGGTAGGCGCAAAGAGGTCAACTGCAGTGCGTGCAGGCCACAGGTGGGGGGTGGGCATTACACCCCCACATCTCGTTTCATCTCAGTGCCGCTTTCCCGGCGGCCGCGACCGGTTGCCGCGGCTCGTGACTCCGACGTCGCGGAAAACGCGTGAAAATATTACAAAAGAGAAAAAACGCACCCACGTCAAACAACTAGAAATTTCACTCGTGTTATATATCATTATAAATATATATATATATATTTTTAATTACGTTATACAAAATATATAATATAGACATAGTTTTTTTTTTTTTTTTTTTTTTTATTGGTGAAAACTTTCTTTTGCGTAGGCTATTGTGATCGGAACGGTAGTGTGTTATAATTGTATACCAAATGTCGGTAATAGTTTTGTGTACGATAGATAATATATAAGCAGGGATGGATGGAGAAAATCGGATAATTCTGAACGTAGGTGGAATAAGGTAATCAATTCTAATACACCCCTTTCTATATAATACCCGTAAGGAACGAACTATTTCTGTTAGCACATAATTATCGCGTGGGTGGAAGTGTGTGAGTTATATGCGTTATTTTCTGTTATTATATATAATTATAAATATAACGGTGAGCTATTTTTATAACAGCTTTTTTAAGATATCTTTTTTTTTTCTAATATTCTACAGTAGTGGCAAAGTTAATCACACTTTTCTAAGTAATGAAAGATGTTTATTATTAGTTATAATTCGTTTATACTGAGCTTTTCTGTAGCAAATTACGATAGTATGTTTACGCCTTTAATTCGTACTAACTTATGGTTTTAGTAAAAACAATTGTTGAGAAACAGTTGTGATCCTTACTGATAGTATAAATGCGAAAATCGGTTTGTTTGTTTATTACGCTTTCACGCCTAAACCGCTGAATTGATTATGATGAATTTTGATATAGACATAGATGAGAACATAGAGACGATGGCAGGCTACATTTTCTCGCGAAAACCTTACTGGAAGTCAAGCGATTTGTTTGACAAAATCAATATTAACTCGAGCGAAGCCGCACGTATAAGCTAGTATAGTATACAAAGGAGAGTCCAACGTGGACATAGCAAGAGGAAGTGTTCACTTATATTTTTCTCTACTTTAAACGAAGAAGGGATGTGACGTTACCTCATATTATATATTTATTATAACTCACTACTAAAAATCTCTTCTTGAGCATATAGAGCTCTGTTGCAGTTCTATTTGAGAATAATTTCCTTATATAGATGTAAATGAAGGTCTTTCAAACCTTCAATTCCCCAGCTTATAAACTCCTTTTGTGTATGTATACTCTTTTTAAATCCTATGTTATCGATGGTTGGCTATGAAACATTGTATATATAGAGATGTAGTAATGGGTTTTACGGTAGAATATAGTTATAGGAGGGTAGTTTATCACACCGATTAGTATAAAACGCGATGCAAGCGCGGCTGTGAGTTCAGTCTATGAGAGACGCTTGAGTCGTATACGTCGTACGCAGATGGAACATTACCGAAGGGACGTAAGATTTAATATATCTGTATTATTGACACCGTTTTGGTATTTATGCTGTAAATCATTATCGGGAATCGTCTATACTGGGTGAAGAGGCACGAGCGGTGAAGCTGAGTGTTGACGATCGTCGACCCAAGGGCCCCCTTAAACCTACATCTGAGTCACAAGTCTCAGACACTCTCGTGTTATGCTCTCTCTGCCACAATGATTAGGTTTCACGATGTACCCGGCACTAGCACGGTGAATCCGTGGTTTGCTAGGAAGTTCATATCTCATCTTTATTCTAAATGTATGTAAAAATGGTTTATCCGATGATATTACATTGAAAACTTAATAAGAAACAAATATATATGAATTATTAAGATAAAGTGAAGCAATTTAATGTTGTTTCTCTTTATTACAGGCGCGTAAAATATAATACGTAATTAGTAAGTTAGGTTATTAAGAAGTTATTTCGTGTATATTTATTTTGGTCTAACATTGTTTTTAATATAATAAATTCTCTTTATTGCAGAGCGCCTCTTAAGCTTTTTCTTTCGATATACTAATTACACGTACCGCACATCTCATTACGTAGATTAAATTGAATAAATGTATATGCTTTTCTTTTCTCTCTTCTTCTACTTCTACTTCTACTTTTAGCGTTATGGCCATAATCTCACCTGATCTTAAGTGACGATACGGCCCAAGTTAGTAAACACGCTAAACCTGTGGAGGAACTGGCTCTCAAGTGCAGCTGCCGGAACACACCTATTGGTATTTGGCGGCAGGTTTACAATTTCAGGGTGGTTGCTGGCCAGGCGGGCATTATAAAAAGCCCTACCACCATGCTATGGTTTTCTCACGATGGTTTCCTCACGATGTTTTCCTTCACCGATAGCTCAAGCTCATTGTAAGTGCTTGGATTCGAGCTCACGTCTCTTGACGCGAAGTCGTACACTACAACTGAGCTATCATCGCTGTCGTGGTAAAAAGGTTAGCCAGTCAGTAAAGTTGGGGTCGAGACTGACTGCCCAGGGTGCACCGGACGTAATCTGGTACTGTCGCTCGTAGAGGCTCTTTGCATGAACCCCATGAATGTAGTATTTACCACGTACATAGTTGTAAAGTGATTTTGATTTCATATGACAGGTTTTAAGCGATAATCGTGGAATTTTAAATTAGAGGAAACACTCATCGTGTTGGTGTAAAAATGAGTCTTAATTTTGCTAAATTAATAAAGCCTAACTGGCTTGACGACGAAAAAATGGTTTGCTTACGATGTTTCCCTTCACCGAAAGCTCAAGCTCATTGTAGGTGGTTGGATTCGAAACCACGTCCCATGGCGCGGCGTTCCTACACACTACCACTGAGCTATCAAAACTCGCTTCATTTACTTTACTTATATTTTTAATTATCTTTCTCTTTTATCTTTCTAAAACAATTTATATTAATTAATCTGAGTGATTATTTAGATCCCTTTTCCATTGAGTAAATTCATTCTCCGAATTATGTTTACGTATTTCTGAAAGCGTTTTCAGGTTTTTTTTGGGAATAGTTTTTTTGTTTTTCTAACCAGAGGCTGTTCTTAATCTCGAGATTACTAAATATTCGTTTTCTTCCATTTTATACTTTCTCTGTGATTAGATGGAGCCTTTATAAATCTGTATATTCTGTCTAGGTAAATAAATCTATTTCTTTATATACATATAATGTGTTTAGGAATACAGAATTTTAAAGTTTACCTTGTCTTATCGTATCGTCACGGTGAGTGTTCTGTAGAGCTATTCCATCTTATCCCTCGCTGCTGTTTTTCTACTGTACAGTACTCAACGTCAGGCACAGTGCAGTCACTATGCCGAGCTGACATAAAAAAAGTTTGTTTCGATCTGTATTGTTCTTTAAAATGACCTAGTAATTAAGTGTTATTTAGAAACGTAAAAAAGGTTTTCAAGAACTTTTACAACTGAACGACAATAAAAAATTTAGTTCAAAATTACTTCATCTTTATCTAATATTATTAAGTGAGAGATTCTTGTGTATATATAAATTTCAGGTATCTAAGGATTTCGGTGAAATTTTGAATTTAGAAAGACTATTGCTTCATAGATTCACCTATGTAGATGCATTTTTATTGAAAAGTTTTTTTTTAACCTCGCAGAATGACCATACTCTACCTGATCCATACCATCCGTACGATCCAGTGACAGTGACAGTAGACGACTGTCGAAAGAGAAAACATTTCTTCACGCCTTTTAAACAAATATTACTAACAATATAAATTACATTGCCTTTTTAAATTTATATATAATCAGTTTGTACGTATATAACATTATAAAATGTGGTTGTGTTATCAATATATGATGCGAATTGTAACATATATTTAGAAATAAAGACAGTTTTAAAGACCCGAGCTGGGCTCGGTCGCCCGGATGGTTTATGTGCATTGTTGGTCGTGTTGCCTCGCAGCAACCAGCGCGCTGAAAGGCTGCGGGTTCAAATTCCTAATACTCGGTACAATTGTTTATAAGATACAGAAATAAATGTACTGAGTATGTACACTGTGTGTTCGTGCAATAGTTATATATGTTAATATTGTATGGCGAAAACGTTTGTTTGTTTGTACGCGTTCACCTTATAAACTACCAGTCGTATTTCGAAAATTATGTTTATATTTGATACAGCGATTATCTAAGCTCTTTAACATCACGCTACCATCAATAGAACCAAAACTATATTCAAAAAAGTTACAAACACTGTCAAAGTGGTTAAATTTCTAGTTCCACGCAAACGAAGTCGCGGGCTAACACTTTATCATCAATCACTAATTTTCCAAGACATTTTTCACTACTTACAAAGGTTAAATATTCAGCTAATGAATGTAATGTAAATTCAGTGTTAATTATGAGTTAGAGAAAAATAAATTAGAAAGCCTTTTGTTGTCTGTATTGTTGTGGGTTAGAATATGTTCGAATTAGAATAATAATATATTGGGGTATCGATACGACGCGATGGTGCGGTCGGCCTCAAATACGCCTGTTGATCTCATATTATCATAAACATATCGGGTGTGCTACGAAGCTCGTACCCTTGTAAAACTAACACGTAATGGCATGGGCCTACAACGTTTCTATCTATCAAATAATCTGTCATACCGAGAGGAAAAATATGAAAGAATATGATGTATATTTAATTTTATTTACATTTATATCGGATTTGTTGTTTGATTTATTGGAAATTAGAAAAACATAACTTTCTTCATTCTTCAAACATAACATCTTTCATTTCGAAAGAAGTTGTGAAAAACATTGGCGCAGTTAAACTGACTTTCATTCCTATTTCTTCCATGGTCTTTCGTGTTGAAAGAAAGTATGAAACATATACATGTATTTTATTTTTCATATCGAGTTTGTTGTGTTTTTATAGTTAAGTTTTAGTCTTATGACGATTAATCTCACCTGATCTTAAACGACACCAAGTTGGTAGACACCCTAAAACCTGTGGAACTGGCTCTCAAGTTCAGCTGCCGGAACATACTCATCGGTATTTGGTGGCAGATTTTCAACTTAAGGGTGGTTGCTAGCTCGGCGGGCATTAGTGGCGAGTGGCTCTGCTCGCACGATACTGACGCACTAGATCACTGAGAGTACACCATTACACCGCATACCATTCGTGCACACTCACACGTTAAGTACACGGTTCTATAAAGGGACTACCCTCGCGGCCATTTAGGATTATTAAATTAGTAAGCCAGAACCTGTTCGTGAATCTTTTTCATTTACCGGCAGCCGCCCAAACCGAGGTTCGAACGTGCTGGCACCCTTGTGCCCGCTGCCTCGGGGCTGAGTGCTGTCTAAGGCGTTGGGGCTATCAGCGTACGTCAGTGCTTAAAAAAAAAAAAAAAACTTAGTGGAAGTAGGAATAACGGAGGATAAACTTAGTATGAAAATATTTATTGCGTTATCCGATTTGACGAAATGAATATTTTTACGTTAACGAAGCCGCGGGTGAAAGCTTGTATGTATATAAAGTATTACTAGCTTGTACATCCGGTCACTTACCATCAACGTCGACAAATCACCGTCCCTTTCAGTAGTTATCCTCGCCGAACGAAATGTATAAACTTGTGTGTATAGTTCTAGTGTTACAGTGTTAGTTGGTATACTCCTGTGGAACAGCTTGTCCGATTATTATGAAGTTTTATATGTAGGTCTGAGAATCGGTAGTAATCTATTTATCACACCCCCAAGTGATAAGGATTGTCCAACCCAACATTTTTTTTCTGATGTGACATTAAAACATACATACAACCCTAAATTTTCACCCACCTACCCGCGTCCTATGATTTTTAAATCAAATAAAGTATTCACTAGAAATTATTTATAAAACAGAACAAACGTTTGTCGGGTCATATGTGGTATTTGATAATATTTCCAGTGTCTGGCCCTAGGTATTGTTGGCCGAATAATAATAAAGTTACGTGCCTAAACAAATTGAATTTTAATGACGTGTGTTAGGGACTTTATTTTAATTTAACTTGATAAAAACAAAAACTTTGTGTATATACTGCTCGCGATTTCGTTAGCGTTGAATTAAAATTATTTAAGTACTTATTTTGTTAATGAAAAGTTTACAGTATCCTTGATACTTTGTTTTTAATAAATATATATTCAAAATTAAAAAAATACTCTATAGCATCGGTGAAGAAAAACTAGAAAGCCATAGCATGGTGTTAGGGTTTTTTTGTCTAATACCCGTCTTACTATTTACCATCCTCAAATGGAAAATCTACCACCAAATACTTATAGGTGTGTTCCGGAAGTTGCACTTGAGAGCCAGCCCCACCATTAGGCTTAACGTGTCCACCGTTTTGGGCCACATCGTCACATAATATCAGTTGAGATTGTAAACCTATAAACTGTTTTCCATCACCGAAAGCTCAAGCTTATTGTAGGTAGGATTCGAACTTACATCCCAAGATGCAACCTTCATACACGCTATATCACTGAGCTATTATCACTTATAATCACAGGTAAAGAACTTCGATTGTCCGACTTCGAGCCTCTGGCAGGATAAGACCCTAGTCCCTACTTTTACCTAATTTACCTTTTACCTAATTGAATACAAGATATTTAAAATCAACGACTGTGAATGTAGTACTTTCTAAAATTATTCTAACTAGTTATAATTATTTTTTACAGGTAAGCTTTAGCGTAATGGCCGTGATATCACCTGATTTTAAGTGACAATACGGCCCAAGTTGGTAGATATGCTAAAGCTTTGGAGGAACTGGCTCTCCAGAGCAACTGCCGGAACACACACAATGGTATTTAGCGGCATCAAAAAATGTCTTACCAACATTCTATGGTTTCCTCACGGTGTTTTCCTTCACCGAAAGCTGAAGCTTATTGTAGGTGGTTGGATTCGAACTTACATCCCAAGATGCAACCTTTCTACACGATACCACTGAGCTATCGTGGCTTCAGCGAGAACTTTTATAAAAGCATTCCTTAATTATGCAAAAATAGATCATTTTTAGCTGGATTAACATATAGAATACATTAGTAGAGTTTGTAGAGTTGGCTATTCTGTAACAATTTTTAAACTTTCGCATATTGTATGCGTTATAATATGGAAATTAAAAACTTAATTCTATTGCCAACGCGCACAGTCCCAGGTTGTAGTTAATCCTTTTTTTATGCTTAAGGTTTTTAGCGTTATGGCCATAATCTCATCTGATCCTAAGTGACGATACGGCCCATGTTAAACCTGTGGAGGAACTGGCTCTCAAGTGTAGCTGCCAGAACACACCTATTGGTATTTGGCGGTAGGTTTACAACTTCAGGGTGATAGCTACCCAGGCGGGCATTAGAAAAAACCCTACCACCATGCTATGGTTTCCTCACGATGTTTTCCTTCACCGAAAGCTCAAGCTCATTGTAGGTGCTTGGATTGGAGCTCACGTCCGTTGACGCGAAGTCATACACACTACCACTGAGCTATCATCGCTATCGCTTCAATACTTACTAATATTATAAATGCGAAAGTTTTTTTTATATGCTTTCTCGCCTAAACTGCTGAATAGATTATAATGAATACTGGTATAAAGATAGACGGGAACCTGAGAACGGAGGAACCTTTAATTACATCATCCGATTAGTTTGAAAGAATCGATATTAACCCGAGTGAGAACGCACGTAAAATCGAATATTTTGTAAATGTAAGCCTTCGTAAGGTCACGTGTATGGTGTATATAATAACGTGGAGTGGTTTCTCTGCTCGTTAACCGGTATTGGACGAGAGCCCTCTCTTTCAGTAGAGTGGACACCGTCCTATTGTGTCCCTTCGCATACCCTCCATCGAGATCCTGCCCGTATCTTGATCTAATAACGTATTGGTTTTTGATATTTCGGTAAACTAACAATGCTTTCGGGCGTCTCGTTATTGCGTTTGTTGGATCATGGAAACTTCGGGACATACTTTAATGATGAGGTACGGATTTTCTATACGTTGTTTTCCCCAGGTATATTTCGTGACATATGCTCTTAAAATTGTTTACATAAACACTAACTTCGTCCGCGACTTCGTTCGTCTGTAACTGAACATTTATATTATTTAATAAATATATATTTTTTTACCTGTTTTTCTTACTTTTTGTAATACGGCTTCGCTCCATTTTGTAATACAGCCTTCCTAAGTGATTGTTTTAATAAGTGTAGATAGATTTTTGGTAGGTTTGAGATTAGCGCGTTCGAAGAACCATTTCCGCTTTATAATATTAATAGAGTTTATGTTAAAATCTATAATTTTCCCTTTTCCACAGAAATTCGGCGGTTTTTTTTTAATATTGGTTTCTGCCTTAATAGGCGGTTTCGTCAATGTCAAGTGTGTATGACTCACAAACAAACAATTGTCTATCAAAAAGACACAACCAAAAACTCAAAATAGTTATTCGTGGATCATACAAATAATTGTATTGTTCGGCACTCGAACCCACTATACTTCGGTGTGGTGGTTTCGCTGAGGCAACTGCTTAATCGCTAAACCGGCCGTGCAGCCTTCCTTGTTTTTGGATAACCATTGAGAACGCTTTATCTAACTGTTATTAAACAAAGAAAAATACCTTTTAAAGAAATCGCTTATCATTTATAATTCATAACTTTTGGCATTTGACAGTTCTTGAAAAGAGTTTTAAGTAATTATTTGCGTTTCTAAAAAGTTGATTTATGACACTGAATCATCCTTAATTACTAGGACGAACTAATTAACTAACTAACTAAAAAATTGTTGAGTAAACCTATTATTCAAGGGAATAGAATCTCTTTCGATGTTAAGTGCCAATCGTCACGCCATAATCTCACCTGATCTTAAGTGATGATACGACCCAAGTTGGTATACGCGCTAACCTGTGGAGGGACTGGCCCTCAAGTGCAACTGCCGGAACACACATTAGTATTTACGCGTCAGATTTTCGACTTGAGGGTGGTAGCTAGCCAGGCAGGCATTAGAAAAAGCCCTACCACTATGCTATAGTTTCCTCACGACGTTTTCCTTCACCGAAAGCTCAAGCTCATTGTAGGTGGATTCGAACTCACGTTCTTTGACGCAAAGTCGTACACACCATCACTGAACTATCATCGCTGTAATTTATTTTTCTGTACATATTTCAAAAAAATTTTGTTCTGTGTAATAAATATTGAAGTCATGACGAAAAGTATTTCAATATTGCTTCTCTAACTGAAGCATCGCATATTTGTGATATTTTCGTTTTTCTATAATATCAGCATATGTTTGCTGCATCTAAAGATAAATGGTATATTCCTGAATCGAAACCTCAGGGTCATTTAGCAACCGAACTTAGCCGGCATCCGTTAAAAGATAACAACGTGTCACATCTGATTTGTTAATTTATGAAAATAGAAACAACTTCCGCTCTTCCCCCGCGCCCCTTATTTCCTTCTAACATGGTATGTTTTTCAATAAAGTGTTTTATAGAAAAAAAAAAGTTATTATTTTTCGACTTTTTTCGTTTCTAATTTTCTTTTATTACCGAAGTTAAAAGGATATAGCGTTACGAACCGACGGACACCTCTGACAATGAATGCCTGAAAGTGTCGATTGATCGCGTCGTTTGTTCGTTTCTGACGCCTTTTAGATTGATGGATCACACCGGCTTTAGAACTTTCTAGATCAATCTTAGTGCCTATCGGTTACGTGACGCGGCACTCTTGTCGGTTGTTTCGTATTGTTTCTTAAACATCCACCATTATAAACGTTAGTATATTGATTTCTTGTGTTTATGCGAATATTATTCATCGAATTAAAACTAATTTAAACGGACTGTATCGCAGTTATTTATTAATTTTGATCCCGACGATTCGAAAGCTTTTCCACGAAAACCACGAAGTCTGAAAAGTTTTTGAAACGTCGGGATCCAAATTAATAAATAACAGATAAAATCCGTTTAAATTAGTTAGTATATTTGCTTATTGGTGCGTATTGTGTTAGAAAAGGAAGCAGATACACGCGTTGGTATAGAATTGTGATACATCACTACAATATACCAATAAACGCCTAGCAATAGATCGACTGCTTGGAAATGGTGACTAAATAAGCCAAATACTCCACCATTATGCTACACAGCATGATGAACCCGAGTATATGGAGATTCATCTACCCAAATTACTGATTGTTTTAATGTCTTGTCATATTTTTAATATATGTTATGGTGAAAACCATCCTAATATCTATTAATGGGCGGTAACTGTGGTCTATAGCCGCTTGTACCGCTAGAACTAACAATAGCGCATTACTGAATTTTCCATACAATTTTCAATTCCATACACTGTAGCGATGATACTAAGCGGCAGCATGTACGACTTCGCGTCAAGGGACGTGAGTTCGAATCCACCTACAATGAGCTTGAGCTTTCTGTGAAAGCAAACGTCGTGAGGAAACCATAGCATGGTGGTGGGGCTTTTTCTAATGCCCGCCTGGCTAGCTACCATTCTCAAGTTGAAATCTGCCGCTTAGTACCAATAGGTGTGTTCTGGTAGTTGCACTTGAGAACCAGTTTATTCACAGGTTGAGCGTGTCTACCAACTTGGGCGGTATTGTCACTTAAGATCACTAAAAAAATTAATATGGCACTAGACTAGTTGGCTAGTATGGCACGGTGATTATTTTCAACTGGTGGCACACTTAGGTGTGTCAGATTTCAAGATCAGCCGGTGCATATTGCATATTGAATCATTCTGTAATAAAAAATAACAAAATAAATAGAATCAATATTCGAACGAATTACTAGAGTTTCTTTTTTTTTAACTTGCGTACTCTGTTAGCCCCAAGGGCTTTGACAGCTTCACCGACCTTATTGGGGCGAATGCTGAGGGCACTCAGCCCCGACGCAGCGGGCACAAGGGTGCCAGAACAGCCGAACCTCGGCTTCGGCTGCTGCCGGTAAGTGAAAAAAGATTCATGATCCTGACTAACAAACAGGTCCTGTCTTACTAATTTAGTGATCCTAACAACGACCTTATCAGTTAAGCAGCTCAAGGGACGCGAGGGTAGTCCCTTACAGAACCGTGTACTTAACGTGTGAGTGTGCACGAATGGTATGCGGTGTGATGGTGTAATCTCAGTGATGTAGAGTGCCAATGTATCGCGCGAATCACTAGAGTATAGACGGGCTATGTACGGGATAGATTATGCGCATTGAGCTGCCGAAAGGGGATGATAGAAACGTCCCCTAATTGATTGTTTACTTCTCAATGTTCTTCGATGATTCTGTCTTATAGTAGCTTGTCATCAAATATAGTGTTAAAAAAATCTTTCCAATTTAATTTAAAATTATTATAACTCATTAATAGGCCTTTTACACTAAAGAAAACAACATCATTCATCTCAAACACGGTGGCAGGGCATTTTCCAAAATAGGCTTTTGAATTGCCAAGTGCAATATATGATGAAAATTGATAAAGCTGAGCCCATTACCACCTTAAGCTATATTTCCGCTTGAGACTAGATGAAATTCTGGTCAACACGCTGTACGCCTACAGAGTATAAATGCATTAAGAAAAACAAAGGTGGTAGTTTTATTTTTATAGTTTAAATATTTCAAAAGAGGCGTGAAAAGGTATCTCTAAGCAGGCCAGCATGACAGCGGTGACTGATTGTGAATTTCGGATCATTGTTAGTCACCGCTGTTCTGGATTGTACTGTACTTAACACCAGGTGCACAGTACAGTCACTATGCTGCGAAACATTAAAAAGAAACAATAAAGTTTATACAACATACTGTATATACACAATGTAAGGAAATCGTATAAATAAATCGAAAGAAACGTGTGTGTACACGTTTTCATGAAAATTTGTTCAACTGTTTACTTGCAAGTTTGTCTTACAACGCCTCTTTGTGATCGGAATGAAATGGAAATATATATAGCTCTTTAGTATTGCGCTCGGCGAATAGGTTTTCATATAATAAAACTGTAACGAAGCTAACTCATACATAGTTTTTGATATGAAGGTCAAAGTTGTATACATGGTGGTAGGGCTTTTTCTAATGCCCGCCTGGCTAGCTACCACCGTCAAGTTGAAATATCTGCCGCCTCATACCTATAGGTGTGTTCCGGCAGTTGCACTTGAGAGCCAGTCCCTCCACAGGCTTAGCCCGTTCACGACTTTGGGCCATATCGTGACTTAACATCAGGTGATATTGTAGCTGTAACGCTGTAACGTAGTTGTGACTGTAATAAGAGAGGATTTATATTAGAATGGCTTAACAAATGCGAAGCCTACACGAAAAACAGGCAAAAGAGAAAGCATGTTACCTGATTGTTATGAATCAGGCTGCCCATGGACTCCCACAAGACTAGGGGAATCGCAGGTGCGTTGCCGGCATTTATTTTGAAGGTACTGGCTCTCAAGTGCAACTGCCGGAACACACCTATTGGTATTCGACGGGAGATGTTAAACTTGAGGCTGGTAGCTAGCCAGGCGGGCATCAGAAAAGCCCTACCACCATGCTATGGTTCGTCATGCTTTTCCTTAACCGAAAGCTCAAGCTCATTGTAGGTGGTTGGATTCGAACTCACGTCCCATGATGCATCGTTCCTACACACTACCACTGACCTTCCATCGCTTCAATCAGTATTGAGATCTTAATATAAAAAAATAAGCAAGTTAGGAACCACTTTGATAGTTGAAATGTAAGCCATACAAGGATATATATATATTTATATATATAATTACCGCTTTCCTGGGTAATTTCATATCGATATCCCGGGTAATAAATAATACCCCTTACATATATATATTTTTAACATTCCATAAGTTTACCGTTATGGCCACAATCTCATCGGATGTTAAGTGACGATGTGGTTTAAGATGGTAGACATGCTAAGCCTAGTGAAGACACTGATACTCAAGTGCAACTGCCGAAACACATCTATGGGTATTTGGAGGCAGATTTTCAACTTAAGAATGGTAGCTAGGCAGGTGGGCATTAGGAAAAACACCCTAGTACCATGATACGGTGTCATCACGATATTTTACTTCACGAAAACTCAAACTCGTTGCAGGAATCGAACTCAAGTCCATTGACTACCAACTGGGCTAACATCGCGCATAACCAAATATCACTAAAAGGATAATACATAATTTATTTAAATACATGTATAATGGAATCCATATAGCATCTGTGCGAATTCGTATAATTTTACAAAATTCGATACGAATAATCAAAACTTTGCGATAATGTTTTCATATTTAATTTTAACGTGATTCCAAAACATTGCCTCGCATAAACCCATCATTGGCTAACCGATACACGTGACAGTCTGTTTGTTTTGAACAAACGTTGGCGTAATGCTCGAGCACACGAACACATGCTACGCGATAGAAAAGTCTGCTCAATTTACTGACACTCAAGCTCGCTGTAGAAAAATAGAAACTGTTCTGTAAAAAAAAAAACATTAATATTTGACTATTTTTCGAGTTATCGCGTTTGAAGTGATACTGGCTCAGTTGGCAGCGTGTACGGATGTGTCTTAATGGAAGTGAGTTTGAATCCACCTGTAATGGTCCTAACCTTTCGGTGAAGGAGAAAGTATTGAGGAAACCATAGCATGGTGGAAAATCTGCGGCAAATACCAATAGGTGTGCTCCGGCAAATACACTTGACAGCCAGTTCCTTCACAGGTTTAGCGTATCTACCAAGTTGGCCCATGTCATCACTTAAGATCTTGTAAAATAATAGCCATAACGCTCAAATCTTAATAATAAAAAAAACGAAGATTACACTGCCATTTAACACTAGATAAACCATTGCTAAAATATTAAAGTAATCGGTACAAATGTTAACAAACAAAAGTAGTGCAATGGAAGGGATAAAATATGACTTTGTATCGCTTCGCTTAATTCAGTGTACACAATCCTACTCAAGTACCAATTAATGAATGTGCAATCTAAAATTAACGATAGCCAGGCGTGGGTGCCGCGTATGCGATAGATTAATAAAAATCGCTTTTAGTTTTATCTAATACATTACTAACAAGCACTAAATTAGAGGGTGTTAAATATAATATTAGTAAAAACTAGAAAGTTACATTTAAAATACAATAATAATAATATAATACACAATTTTCAATCCCCATTGACGGATTTAAGTTCGGTGGCGCCTTAGACCCAACTTAATAACAATAAATTGCCTATTAATTAATTAGTAAATTACATTCACACGAATAATTATTAAGAAAATAATTCTACCCTAAATGGCTACTTGAGGCTGTCAAAGCAATAAGCATTGCAATTCGAACGTACAGTTAAAAAAAAAAAAATTGTTTCCGCCACGATAATTTTGGCGCCTTTAAAAATTTGGCGCCCAATACCTGGGCCTCGTAGACTTACGCCTGCACATAATAAAGTATTTATGCAAACAGATTTTCCCTGTGGTTAAAATTTAATCTGTCCGCATTCTGCAATACAATCTTAGCTTCGTTTGGTGTCCAATGTTTACACCAATGTGTAAAACACATGGGCAATGAAGCGATGATAGCTCAGTGGTAGTGTGCATGGACTCTGCGTCAAGAGACGTGAGGACGAATCCATACTGAATTAGCTTGAATTTTCGATGAAGGAAAACATCGTGAGGAAACCATAGCATGGTGGTAGGGCTTTTTGTATTGCCCGCCTGGCTAGCGACCACTTTCAAAATGAAAATCTGCCACCAAATCCCAATAGGTGGTTTCTGGCAGTTACACTTGAGAGCCAGTTCCTCTATAGGTTTAGCGTGTATACCAACTTGGGCCGTATCGCCACTTAAGATCAGGAGATTATGGTAATAACGCTAAACTTTATCTATAAAAAAAGTTTAAATTGTAACCATCGGAAAATCGGTTTGAATTTTTTTTTGTAATGTAATAAAAAAATTATGATGTGTTACATTTATTGTCGCGTCTTCGCAGTAAAATCGACCTGTTTTCCATCACTACAAACAGCGTGACGCCCGCTTATGCCGTCATGTTCCTCTGCTCTGTCACTTATCTCGGCTCCGTTCGCTGTGCGCGCTATATTCTATTATACACTTTGCTGCCAATTTGTGTGTTGTATAGTGTTATTATTTTACTCAATGTTTTTATTGTGTTGTATTCTTCTTCTAGTCCTGTTTCCAAGTTATTTCCGGCCGGCGCAATACGTTTTCTTCTTCTAAAAATCTCTATCAGCCGCCATTCACTCCCTTTTTTTTCATCTCATTCCTCACACACTCTGTCCATCTCTTTTTAACCTTCCTCTTCATTTCCATCCTTCTACATTCATATCGGTTACTTTTCTCAACACATGCATTTCCTCTCTTCTTATGACATGTCCGGAGCAGGATCAACAATTCCATTACAAGTTCTCTACCACTGATGCCTCTTTCAAACTCTCTCTAACATCTATTCATTGTAAGCTCTAATACTAATTTTGTTATAAATGTGCCAGACGTACTGTGAAGGTCACTTTTTGCATGCCTCATAAGCACAACGTTGAGGTGGGTAGTACTCTCACTTCACGCAAGGCAACTGATTTTTCAAACTTAAAAATGCCTCTATTTATCATATATTGCACTTGTATATATAGTATACATATACACATATCAAGTAAAAACACTATTTTAACAGTAATGATATTTTTGATGCCATTTTTGGTATTTAAACGAGTTAAAAAACTGTTTAAAAAAGTTCTGTCTTGGACGTCCGCGTGACTGTATGTGCGGATCCTGTATGTTATCATGATAACGACCGAAATACTTTACTAATCGAGTCTTTTTTCTCTTTCGCTTCAGTATAACTAGGAATAGAACCCTATTACTTTTCACGGTCTGATACGATGTGATTTAATTGTTATTAAATAAACAAAAAAAAAATTGAGTTTATGAGGCGCGCACTTTTGGATTTTTCAAACTTTTTTAAAATATATCTAGTAGTCAGCCAGTTATCAAATTTTTTTAATAGCTATTTTATTCAGGCAGTTTTGGCGATCCGAATATTGCGTAAACAGAATTCTACATAGTATGTATGTATGTATGTATTATATTTAGAATTGTAGATAGTTCATTTAAATGTATAAACTTTCGATCTAACATACAGAATAATATTTAGAAATGTTCGTATTTGAAAAATAAACACCATAGAATACGAAAAAAAATGCGGTTGTCTTGTTGTATTTATAGAAATATATGTTTATGAAAAAATACATGGTAAATAAATATACCTATTGAGTTTTAAAATGTCTGCTTCTTAATTTTTGTGAATATTTATATAATAAAAAAATTGAATTACTTTATTTTTACACTAAAATCGTTCGAGCAAAATTTATAAACAGTTTTATGTGATTTATTAAAATACAGTATTTAAAAAATGTTTTTTTTTTTTTAATATAAATGAATATAATAATCAAAATAATAATAGATATCTAAATTATATATTACACATAGTGTCTGAATTTTAAAGTTAACTTACAACAGTTTTGCTTGTATCACGTAAGCCAATCGTGTCAGTGAAGCTATCTTGAAGTAATTTAATTGATAATTACAATGTGTATTAAAAAAATGAGTCTCTAAATTACTTCTGTACGTATATTTGCATGAGAAATTCGATGCTTTATAGCGAAGTATCTGAGGCAAAAGTTACAGAAGTATGAAAGCAGTCGACGCGATGCACCGCGGTCGTTCGCTGGGCCAAGGTCGTGGCGTAGGGCTGACAAAAAAAGACATAATATATATTAGTAATGTTTATTAAATATCTTATAGGTTTAGCGTTATGGCTATAATCTCATCTAATGTTTATTGCTATACCGTTAACAGCTCTTGAATAAATAAATAAACCATCAAGATCCCTACTGTGTGATGTACAAACATTATTCTTCTATATACAATATACATATATAAGTAAGTTGGTAATTTAATAAGAAATGACGACGTGGAGGGACTGGCTCTCAAGTGCAACTGCCAGAACATAGTTATTTGTATTTGACGGCAGATTTTCAACTTGAGGGTTGTAGCTAGCCAGTTAGGCATTATAAAAGGCCCTACCACCACCATATAGTTTCCTCACGATGTTTTCCCTCACCCTCACCGAAATTACATTATCTTGTAATGTTAGTACGGGGCCAAAGTATTAAAGTCACTACGGCAAATAAAATACAAGGTCGATTGAACAACGGGGATAGAGGAAACTCAAGAAACAGACACCGACCCTCTCGAGGGAAGCCATTAGAAATGATTCCAATTGATTTGAACGACAGACGCGGGATGGTCCAAAATTTACACAAGTGCCATATGAATGTAGTGAATAGAGGTTATGGTTCCATACTTTGTGCGATTGAACAAAATAATTAGCTCGCGCGATACAGTGACATTCTACATCGCTGAAACTTAGTAAATTAACTAAATTAGTAAGTTACGACGTGTTGATTAGTTAGCATTGCGAATCCTTGTTTATTTTTCCGGCAGCAGCCCAAGCCGAGGTTCGGACATCCTGGCACCCTTACGCTCGCTGCCTCTGAGCTGAGTGCCCTCAGCACTCACCCCAAAAAGTTCGGTGAAGCTGTCAAAGCCCCTAAGGCTAACAGCGAATGTCAAGTAAAAAAACAAAGTAATTAGGCTCCATTGGAGTATGTTCATTCAAACTGTTATTCTGGTACTGCTTCGAAGGGTACGGGGTAATTTTAGCAGGGCTAAGCCATCTATCAGTGGCACTATTCAAGAGCTATTGCAACAGGTGTATGGTTGGGTAGAAGATATGGCTCAACGGTACACCCATTCCGGCCCCAGGGTGCAACTGCTTGTAAGGGTTGGTGGGATAGCTGACGATATTGTCAGTTAATAACTGCTGTAGATTAGAAGACATTTAGAGCCGACTTTATCTATGCTGCAGTATGTCTAGTGCACAAAAAAGTGCAACAGCCAAGCGCCGCTCAGGACACGTCTTAAGACCGACCACATGCGTACTAAACGGCGCCAGTGTATTGGTAGCATACGGGCGTTACACTTAGCTCTAGCCTAGAAGAAAATGTATGTCGACGGAGTTAGTCAATGTAATACATCCTTTGAGGTGTGTAATTGTGCCTAGTGATTAAAAAATGATGCCTAGTTCAAAAGCTATTACGACAAAACTTGTATTAGAGTTACCTCTAAAACAATTCGGTAATATAACAGTCCGTCGATGCATAATGTTGTTTAAGTTACTAACTCTAGCTTCAGCAAAATCGACGAAGCACTAATAAAAACTTACAGGCATTTGTTAAACTGCAGTGGACGTTGTATACCTAAAATCTGTTTAACAATAATTAAATTATAAAATAATTAAAAAGATAAAAGATTAATAGTAGTTGAAAAGACATAAAAACACGTTTAAATTGAAAATTTTATTTAATTAGGTAACTAATACAAAAATATATATGACAAAAATATTAACCTAAAGTACCAACAGTAACATGTATTTAAAATCTAAAACTTAATAGGAAAAATCGTAACAATACAATATAAAATCAGTAGTCTTGAAGCGATGATAGCTCAGTGGTAGTGTGTACGACTTCGCGTCAAGGGACGTGAGTTCGAACCCAAGCACCTACAATAAGCTTGAGCTTTCGGTGAAGGAAAACATCGTGAGGAAACCATAGCATGGTGGTAGAGCTTTTTCTAATGCCCACCTGGCTAGCTACCACCCTCAAGTTGTAAACCTGCCTCCAAATAGCAATAGGTGTGATTCGGCAGCTGCACTTGAGAGCCAGTTCTTCCACAGGTTTAGCGTGTCTACCAACTTGGGCCGTATCGTCACTTAAGATCAGGTGAGATTATTGCCATAACGGTAAACAGCCGCAATTGAGAGCCGACCCCTTAGTTAGTTTGCGGTAAAATATTTCAATATGTAAAAAGAAAACAGAGTCCAAAGGTTTATATATTCACCCCCAGGTTTTAATCCTGAAGAATATTACATTCTGTAAGTGCTTTAAGTTCGAAAGAGATCGCTGTTGATCCACTGAAGTAGTACCGTCACGAACTCAATCCACAAGGGAGGTCGGACGCAGTGATTTCCATTGATTCGTTCCGTATTGGGCAATAAGGCAAATATTTGCGAATCGCGATTAGTTACCAGGGTTCCGTAGATTTTTTTTTAATATTCTGATAGTTTATTCTATTTATGTGCCTATATTTGATGTGTTTTTATTCTTGTTAGATTTTATGTTTGGACGGAATCTTACCTGATAAATGTAATCAAGGGGTTAGCTCTCAAGTGAACGTGCTGGAACATATCTATACATATTTGATAGTATATTTCTAATTTGAGGGTAATAGTTAGTTAGGCGGGCATTAAAAAGCCCCTACTAATATGATATGGTTTCATTAAGATATTTTCCTTTGCCGAAAGCCTTTACTCATTCCAGGGATGCGAACTCACACCTATGTCGATAAAGTGTTCGTGCACGCTTTCATTGACCTACCACAACTTCTTACTCATGCAACATTGAACTATGCAATTCAAAATTTTCTTTCGGTAGACAAGTAATCTATATTTTTATTCCATAGCTAACATTTACGCGAGTCCTTGCTTATGTTAATTTTGTCGATTGATAGTTAAATAATTGTTCTATCCAACGCTATTTAAACTATTTGTTTTAGGATGTTTGTCATACTTTTTTTTAAATATATTTTGTTATAAATTTTGAAGCGATGATAGCTCAGTGGTAGTGCGTAAGACTTTGCGTCAAGGGACGTGAATTCGAATGAAACCACCTACAATGACCTTAAGCTTTCGGTGAAGGAAAACATCGCGAGGAAACCATAGCATGGGGGTAGGGCTTTTTCTAATGCCCGCCTGGGTAGCTACCACCCTAAAATTGTAAACCTGCTGCCAAATACCAATAGGTGTATTCCGGCAGTTGCACTTGAGAGCCAGTTCCTTCAAAGGTTCAGCGTGACTACCAACTTGGGCCGTACCGTCACTTAAGATCAGGTGCGATTATGGGCAGAACGCTAAGCCTTAACTAGAAAAAAAAATACTGGTAGATATGAACTACGATCAAGCGTGACTGACAGAAATAACACGACAGAATTCGCGGTACATAAAGAATTTTATCATGGAAAAGATTTTATGGAATCCATATTCTTTCGAATCTTTGGTTTCTTAAATGGTTGAAATTTATTGAAATAAAACTAATTTAAACGGATTTTATCGCGGTTATTTATTAAATTTTGATCCCGACGTTTCGAAAGCTTTTCAGCCTTCGTGGTCACGGGGCGGACTGAGGTGTAGGTTGTCCAGAAAAGTTTATGTTACTGTGTCTACCTTCAATTTAATTTTTAATATTTTTAGTGTTCCGATCTACGCAGAAAGAGCTCACAGTGTCTTGAGGTCTGGCAATTGGTCTTTTGGGTTCCGATTTAATTAAATGTATAATTGGATCCCAGGCTTGTGCTAGCTTCCAACCATCTTCTCTATTGAAATTTGGATGTTTTTTAATTTCAATAGCCTCACGAATCATCCTAGGTAGGAATCGGTGTTCTTTGGCAAGGATTTGTGGCTTGTCGAATCGAAGATAATGTTTGGAGCCTTCTTCTGAATGTTCAGCAACTGCAGACTTCGTGGAGCGTCGGTGTTTAACATCAGCTATATGTTCTTTTACGCTTTTATGTTTTATGACATGTCGCAGCTCAGCAGCCAGATGTTCCTCGTCACAGATTCCTTGTGCTCTCTGAAACAAAGATTTACCCACGGTAGCTAACTGTTTCGGATGGTGGTGAGATTCACCATTCAGGTATTTATCTGTATGGGTCATTTTTCTGTACACAGTATGGCCTAAAGACTGATCAGGATTACGGATAACTAAAACATCTAAGAAAGGAAGAGATTTCTTTTGCTCTAACTCCACAGTGAATTGTATATTATTGTTAATGGAGTTAAGATGATCTAAAAATGCAGCTACTTTGTCAGATGGTAAAATTGTGAAAGTATCATCTACGTACCCATGATAAAAATGACCCATACAGATAAATACCTGAATGGTGAATCTCACCACCATCCGAAACAGTTAGCTAACGTGGGTAAATCTTTGTTTCAGAGAGCACAAGGAATCTGTGACGAGGAACATCTGGCTGCTGAGCTGCGACATGTCAAGCAAGTACTGCGTGATAACAAGCTCCAAATTCCACGCCGCCGTCACGGAAACCGAGTGAAACCAGCCACAGTAGAACGTGTACCTGTTGTGTTACCTTTTGTAAGAGGGGTCACAGACAAGATTGGCTATGTACTGAAGCGTGCTTCAATTAAAACTTACTTCAAGCCGCCCAAGAAGATTAGTCAATTTTTACCACCTGTCAAGTGTCATATACCTCTACAAGAACAGGGCGTATACAAAATAGAATGTGACTGTGGCCTCTCCTATATCGGACAAACTAAAAGAAATATAGGGACCCGCGTAAAAGAACATATAGCTGATGTTAAACACCGACGCTCCACGAAGTCTGCAGTTGCTGAACATTCAGAAGAAGGCTCCAAACATTATCTTCGATTCGACAAGCCACAAATCCTTGCAAAAGAACACCGATTCCTACCTAGGATGATTCGTGAAGCTATTGAAATTAAAAAACATCCAAATTTCAATAGAGAAGATGGTTGGAAGCTAGCACAAGCCTGGGATCCAATTATACATTTAATTAAATCGGAACCCAAAAGACCAATTGCCAGACCTCAAGACACTGTGTGCTCTTTCTGCGTAGATCGGAACACTATAAATAATAAAAATTAAATTGAAGGTAGACACAGTAACAAAAACTTTTCTGGAAAACCTACACCTCAGTCCGCCCCGTGACCACGAAGGCTGAAAAGCTTTCGAAACGTCGGGATCAAAATTTAATAAATAACCGCGATAAAATCCGTTTAAATTAGTTTTATTTCAATGAATTATATTCGCGTAAACCTAAGAAATCATAATGTTTTTATTCGTAAAACGATAAATACCTCCTAATGATCAGTCTTGTGCGGGAGTCTCGCACAATATAACCTAGACAGCTTATGTTTTTTTTTTGCGTATGGACATACGTTGTTTGCCAGAGGGCTTTCACAGCTTAGCAGGACTGTTTGGGACGAATGCTGAAGGCATTCAGCCCCGAGGCAGACGGCGTAAGGGTGCCGTAGTGGCCGACCCTTGGCATGGGCTGCTGCCGGAACCTACCCTAGTCAGCGTTATGTAGTGTCTTTTTACAGTATAGCGGAGCGCTGTCGTGACGTAATGCGCAAACATCCGTTGAAGTACTTTTAATCATAATCCGTTGATGTACTCGTAATGGACTAACATTCGTTGAAGTACTTTTAACGTATTTTCCGCTTATATAATACTTACGCCAATATATGTGTATATCGATTATTATTTACTATCAATAATGAATGTAACAAATTAGCACAGTTACAGTTTTCTTGTTCGTGTGAATTGTAAGCTAATCCAAACCTTTTCTGCCTATGACTAACACAAATAAAGGAAACTAATGAACCCAACATTGAGTATTGAAGTTTATGTTGTTTAATTGTTGTTTATGTTATTTAATTGAAAAAAGAAACGCGAAACGTTACGCAGATCGCTAATGCCTGCACAGATGTGTTACTGGGAACTGTGCCGGAGGAACACGTATGATTACTGTTGGCCTCGCTTGCCATTACAATCCTTTGATGTAATATATTTTACCAGGAAGTTTTACACGAGTCTGTTCATACGTTCATATCTACCCACGTTGTTGTTACATCAATAGTGATTTTGGAAATCGTAAAAATAATATATATTTGTCAATCTGCATCTGATTTCTGCCTAATCTTGTTGATGGAAAGTTATATCATTCCTAAATTGCAAAGGAAATTGACGAAAATATTTGTATAAATAAGTAAAGATTTCTTATGTTTACGCGAATATTATTTATCGAAATAAAACTAATTTAAACGGATTTTAGTGTTAGTCAGTCCGCCCCGTGACCACTAAGGCTGAAAAGCTTTCGAAACGTCGTGATCAAAATTAATAAATAACCGCGATAAAATCCGTTTAAATTTGTTTTATTTCGATAAATAAGTAAAAATATAATTTATATATAAAAAATTAAGTACTTAGGAAGTTTATGTAATGTCACTATTAATAGTCAAACCAAATAAAAAATCTTTATACGATTAAGACCCTGGGAAGGCGCTTATGAACTTAAAATCTACTACCGGTTCAGAAAAGAATCCAGTCATCGAGAAGAACCGGATAGAAATTTGATGTGTTGGTATTTTGTTCGGAACTAAGTTCGGAATAAAAAAATGATTATCATTAAATTTTAATTCAATCAACGTAAGAAGTTTATATAATTCCAAAGTTGATAGATTGTATAGAAGCGATGATAGCTTAGTGGTAGTTGTAGAGTTCGCGTCAAGACACGTGAGTTCGAATCCAACTATCTACAAAGAGCTTGAGCTTTCGGTGAAGGAAAATATTGTGAGCAAACGACAGCATGATGGTAGGGCTTTTTTAATACCCGCCTGGGTAGCAACCACTCTCAAGTTAAAAATCTGCCGCCAAATACCAATAGGTGTGTTCCGGCAGCTGCACTTGAGAATCGGTTCGTCCACTGATTTAGCGTGTCTACCAACTTGTGTCGTATCGCCACTCAAGATCAGGTGAGATTATAGTCACAACGCTAATACCTTAATCATAAAAAAAAAATTGTAAGATCTGTGAATTAAAGAATGTAAAAGGAAGAACATAGCGAAGTATTAAATAAAAATTTTAAAGTAATAAAATGAAGGAAAGAGTTTGTTATTCTGTCATAACTGATAATGTGTAAAACTGTGAATTATTATAAATAACTTAAATAAATAATTTAAAAAAGCTTATTCAGTTTCAATTAAATTTTATGAAGACAATAAAAAATTACAATTAATTTTTAAACAATTGTGTTCACCGGAAGCGTATAAAAGAAGTTTCTACAATTCCACAGTTGATCGTAAACCGATTCTAATAAAATCTTGCACACAGGTTATGAAATCTTAAAGTAATTACTGATAATATTTTTAGAAAAGAAAATAATAACTGCGGAACTTGCCTGTTCTGTGCGATACAAAACAGGTGTGACAACCCTCTGTATATACGTCAGTGTAAGAACGTATTTGATTTCCCGAGAGATCACCTGAGAATAAGAATTCTCGGTTTCGAGGCAAAAGGGTGACCTCAAACATCGGGAGATAAAATTATTGTTCTTTTTAATTTAGTAATGCACATTGCTTATTCAAAAGTCCACCTACATGTCCAGTGGTTAGGCTAATTTTTATCGTTAAGGTTTGGCGTTATGGCCGTAATCTAATTTGATCTTAAGTGACGATACGGCCCAAGTTAGTAGACACGCTAAACCTGTGGAGGAACTGGCTGTTAAGTGCAACTGCCGGAACACATCTATTAGTATTAGTCGGCAGATTTTCAACTTGAGAGTGGTAGCTGCCAGGTGGGTATTAGCAAAAGCCGTACCACCATGTTACGGTTTCCTTACGATGTTTTCCTTTACCGAAAGCTTAAGCTCATTGCAGGTGGTCGGATTCGAACTCACGACCTATGACGAGGCGTTCCTACACGCTGCCACTGGGCTATCATCGCTCATAATCAATTATTGTACAAACTCTATCTCTTACAACTGTCGCTATAATATGCTCTATTAAATGTATTTAGATCTCTCATTATATGACCTTGTATGTAAAAGAACGGGTTGAAAATAATTGTCTGGTTATATATAACGGAGAGTGCTTAACGTCGAAGCAAAGCCTTCGTGCGTGTAGATTTAAGATTAGCTAAATAAAATTAGTGTAGGCTTCATATAGGTAGAAAAGCGATTTGTGGGTAACACATTTTCAAGTTTACATTTCGTGTTAATTTGTTTTCTACATCTACATATGTCAAATGTAAATCTAAATATTAATACTGTTGAAATAAAACTAATTTAAACGGATTTTATCGCGGTTATTTATTAAATTTTGATCCCGACGTTCCGAAAATCAAAATTTAATAAATAACCGCGATAAAATCCGTTTAAATTAGTTTTATTGCAATGAATAATATTCGCGTAAACCTAAGAAATCGTTATTAATACTGTTATTGAAAAGTCCCCCAATAACTATTGTACATGCACACATTAAAATATTATTAAAATACGCCTCAACAATATATATATAGTTACACATGGAGCCGCTTACCGGTTTTCCTCGATGACTGGGCTATTTGCCGAATCGGTGGTAGTTTCGACGTCCATATACCCCTTCTCAAGGCCTAAATTGATTGCTTTGACGGACAGCTTATATGGGGAAAAAATACGGAAACCGGAAATCATAAATATGTTCATGATCGTTCAAATCACTTCATATATAATATTGTTTACTTACTGCAAACGTGAAACGAGTAATTGTCTGCGATCAATTAGTCGCGTGAAGTAGAATTTGTCGCCAAATTATTTTAAAATTTTCCAGTCGATTGAATAAGTTAATTGCCATCATAATTCGATCACGCAGTCGACCTCCAGTATGAAATAAACGATTTTGTTTAATAATTATTATGAGGTATATTTTGTTACCATTGTACAAGCCAAAAATATTATCTGACTATGTGGCATGATGCGGTTTCATTTGGATTTTCATCTATCTGGTACTATCTACGCGTATTATAATTATAACTACAATATATACATACACTTTATACGTGTTTTTTGAAGCGACGATAGCTCAGTGGTAGTGTGCACGACTTCGCGTCAAGGGACGTGGGTTCGAATCCAAGCACCTACAATGAGCTTGAGCTTTCGGTGAAGGAAAACATCGTGAGGAAACCATAGCATGCTGGTAGGGCTTTTTCTAATGCCCGCCTGGGTAGCTACCACCCTCTAGTTGTAAACCTGCCGCCAAATACCAAAAGGTGTGTTCCAGCGCTTGAAAACCAGTTCCTCCAGAGGTTTGACGTGTCTACCATCCTGGGCCGTATCGTCACTTAAGACCAGGTGATATTATGGCCATAACGCTAAACCTTAATTATAAAAAAAAAACATGTCGTTATATATATACATATACGTAAGAAATGGGTTCATTTTTTTAGTTATAATTTTCTCCTTAGTGTAAATAATATCCTTGTGACTTATTAGTGTTCTCTCGTCTCAGGTGACATTTGCCACTAATCATTGTATAACCATGTAAAACTCTGACAGTATTTTAGGCTTCCATGTCACAGACATTGCCTAATTTGAAGCCTCAAGCAAGGCTTAAACAGTGTTAGTTTTTCTGAAATAAAAGATTTTATAATCTTTACACAGTATAAAATGTCGTCGCTTCCGGTATCTGTCCGCTTAGATCTTTTAAACTACTCAACGGATTTTAATGCAGTTTTCAGTAATAGATAGAGTGATTCATGAGAAAGGGTTATATGTGTAATATATTTATAATAGTACAAAAAACCGAAAAATTTAAATAATAAAAATAAAAAATTTAAATCTTTATTGGTACAAAAAAACAATATAACGTATAGTACAATTGTATGTTGCTAACTGCAGTAGTTAGTAATTTAAAAGTTAAATTATATGTTGTTGTTTTTTTGTTGTATTTTGCATGCTGGGAGGGGATGCATAAATACATTTCCCCACTA
The DNA here is from genome assembly GCA_039707435.1 of Actias luna. Taxonomy (NCBI): domain Eukaryota; kingdom Metazoa; phylum Arthropoda; class Insecta; order Lepidoptera; family Saturniidae; genus Actias; species Actias luna. The sequence continues at coordinate 14,571,589 of JAZHAC010000030.1, forward strand.
TAAAAAAGGGCTTTTTTCTACTGCCCGCCTGGTTAGCAACCACCCTCAAGTTAAAAACCTGTCACCAAATACCAATAGGTGTGTTCCGGCGTTTGAGAACCAGTTCCTCCAGAGGTTTGACGTGTCTACCATCATGGGACGTATCATCACTTAAGATCAGGTGAGATTATGGTCATAACGCTAAGCCTTAACTATAAAAAATGTGATACAAAGTTCAGGTTAGGTCAGGTCAGGTTAACTATATCTCAATTCGATTGCTTCCTAAGGGTCTAAACTGGATACGCTATATTTATTTGTGATTATTGGTACAGATACGAGACGTACAAGGCCACGCTGAAGAAGATCCCAGCGACGCGCCTCTCGAGGCTGACGGAGGCGCTCGCCAACTACGATCCCGTACTGAATGAGTATTTCTTCGACCGGCATCCGGGAGTTTTCGCCCAAGTTCTTAATTACTACAGGTAAATAATGACACCATTCAAATACCACCCCCAATGCTTCTATACTACAAGCCTATGGAGTACATATATGCGGCTTGTGTATATATATATTTTCTATAGAATAGAGGGCAAACGAGCAAGCGTGTCACCTCATGGTAAGTGATCACCGCCGCTCATGGACACCTACAACACTGCACCTACATACCTATTCGTATTTCGCGGCAGATTTTCAACTTGAGGGTGGTAGCTAGTCAGGCGGGCGTTAGAAAAAGCCCTACCACCATGCTATGATTTCCTTACCATGTTTTCCTTCACTAAAAGCTCAAGCTCATTGTAGGTGGTCGGATCCGAACTCACGTTTAATGATGCGGCGATCCTGCACACTACCACTGGGCTATCATCGCTTCAATAATGCTCCGTGTATACAATATTTTTAACAATCAGAAGCAGAGCTTTTTGGATATAATAAAACCAATACTAATGAAGCGCTGAAATTTAAATATGCAGGTTTCCAATGAACGTTGTGTTTATTTCTGATGAAAAGACAGAATTACATCCACGAAAGTCGATATAAACCATTCTCGATAATTATTAAAAAAAAAACTTATGACATTTCAATAGTGTTATTACCTGGAGTACCTCGATTCGAATGCTATGACTAGATAGTCAAACTGTACTGTACTGTACCGTACCGTACTGTAATTTACTTTACTGCACTGCACTGTACTGTACTGTACTGTACTGCACTGCACTGCACTGCACTGTACTGTACTGTACTGTACTGTACTGTACTGTACTGTACTGTGTTGTACTGTGCTGTGCTGTACTGTGCTGTGCTGTGCTGTACTGTCAAACAGTACTACAGGTCCCTTTGCCTTTCACAGTAATTTTCGCTACAGTTAGCTGGCACTAACTGATATTCGGGTTGGTTGCTAACTTTTTAAGTGGAGTTGGGTGGACGTCAATAAGCCGTGTTCGCGTCGTGTTTCTAGTACTCTGTGTGATTAATACCGTCTTAATGATATCATAACTTCCTTAGGATGTTGTTGTCTCTGCCTCGAAACTGTAAGGATGTGCAATGATTTATTGCGTTAATTTTTTTTATACTTAAGGTTTTAGCATTATGGCCTTTATCTCACCTGATCTTAAGTGACGATACGGCCCAAGTTGGTAGACACGCTAAACCTGTGGAGGGACTGGCTCTCAAGTGCAACTGACGGAACACACCTATTGGTATTTGGCGGCAGATTTTCAACTTAAGGGTGGTTGCTAGCCAAGCGGGCATTAGAAAAAGCCCTACCACCATGCTATGGCTTCCTCACGATGTTTTCCTTCACTGTAAGCTCAAACTCATTATAGGTGGTTGGATTCGAACTCACGTCCCTTGACGCGAAGTCGTAGACGCTACCACTGAGCTATCATCGCTGCAAATTTGTAATATAGCACACTCGTTGATGGTTCGACTGCGTGGTACTTCCGGTGGGGCCTTTGCCGTATTGTCAGATAGACCAGACAGTATGTATTTTCCGTTACTCGACGGAATTCATGCAAAGTGTTTTCATCTATGCAACTCACTGATAGGTGTCGACGCGATACCTCAAAATTTCACTTTGCACCCTAACTTAGATTTAGTTGACTAACAACGGTGGATGTAAGTATGAATAAATAGTAATTTAAAAAAACTAAAATATACGCTTTTATAGAAAATCCAACTAGAACATAGAAAATAAATTTTAATAAATTTGAATTAAAAATAGTGTATGAAAAAATGATTTTATTGTGAATAAAAGCGTGGGATGCATGGTATCAATAGTTATAAATATTTTATGTACAGATATGAGTAGAAGGGTTATTTTGATAATATCCTGGAAAGCACCCCACACTTTTTTTACAAGTAAATCGTATTGAAATATATTGAATTGTCATCGGTCCTTAATAAGTATGCCAAATTTGGAATTAATCCGACGTTTTGATGGTGGTCAAAATCATGATCAAAGATTCCGTTACATACTAACATACATACTAACATATTAACATACGTGTGAAGCTAATAAAAGTGTTTTAAAAATAAACCTTACTGACCGTCCCTTTTATTTTAATTTTTATAGCTAAGGTTTAGCGTCATGGCTATAATCTCACCTCATCTTAAGTGACGATACGGCCCAAGTTGGCAGACACGCTAAACCTGTGGATCCTTAATAATATTATAAATGCGAAAGCGTGTCTGTTTGTTACGCTTACACGCCTAAACCGCAGAATCGATTATGATGATTTGGTGTAGAGATACATGGGAACCTGGAAACGGTGATAGGTTACATTATCTCACGAAAACCTCATTGGAAGTGGGGTGAAGAGAGAGATAAACTTTGCATGAAAGTTCTTGTTACGTCTAAAACAATATCTATACTAACGAGAGCGAAGCCGCGTGTATAACCTAGTACGGGATATTTGATTAAGTGCTCTACACGAAATATTTTTAGTGAATATGCGGTCAAATGAAATAAAATCTACCTTTATGTGTATATAGTGTTTGAAATCATCGCTTGATATAAACACGCTAAAACATTTCTGACGTTTGATGGCCGATCGAGAGCCCGGAATTATCGAAGCGCAGATGAATTATTCCCTGAATGTTGTTTTAATATCGACTGTTTGAATCCGTACTGCGGCGTCGTGTGTTCCGAATATTGGTTTATTATAATGACCTCCGTAAGTCTCTGACAATGTAGTGGCTACACTAGACCTTCTATTTATTACTAACATATAATCGAATAGAGATGAAGCCATGATAGCTTAGTTGGTAGTACGTACAGACGCTGCGTAAAGAGACGCGAGTACGAACCCATCTAACATGAGCTTGAGTTTTCGGTGAAGGGAATCGTGAGAAAACCATAGCATGGTGATAGAGCTTTTTCTAATGGCCGCCTGGCTATCCACCACCCTCAAGTTGAAAATCTACGGCCGAATAACTGTAGTTACTTATGAACTTAGATCAGGTGAGATTATGGCCATAACACTAAGCCCTAACTATTAAAAAAAATTATGTTGGTAGTCACGCTAATAAAAATGGTGATAGCTAGCCAGACGAGCATCAGAAAAAGCCCTACCACCATGCTGTGGTTTCCTCACGATGTTTTCCTTCAGCGAAAGCTCAAGCTCATTGTAGGTGGTTGGATTCGAACTCACGTCCCTTGACGTAAAGTCATACACACTACCACATTGACGGTATCGTCACTTAAGATCAGGGAAGATTATGGTCATAACACGAAACCCTGAGAATAAAAAAAAAGGAACTTTATGCCAATAACTCAATTTACGTAATGTCTTCGAACAAGTTCGAAGTCCGTCGATAGTACATATCCAATTGGAAATATTCCATTTTATAGTAATGATATTCAATAGTAAAATCAAGTAAATCACATTTCCCTTGAAGCGGTACGTATTTCGACAATTGCACTGTGAGATCAGTTTCTTTCGTAACGAAAGTTTATTATACTTACGTCTTTTAAAAGCTTTTCTTTGGAGACTTGTCAGGCCTTGCCTATTGAAGGAGTAACGTAGCTTACTTTTATTCTATATATGTAAAGTTTGCGTGTTCTGTATTTAGTTTTAGACTTTCATCTTTGGAATGAAGCTCCTTATGGGGCGTCACGGTGAGGATTGTAGCCGGAAAAAACGTCCGTAACGTTAGCGTAAGATTTTTATGTATAGTCTATGTATGATGGCTTTACAGTGTCTAATGTCTAGTCTACGTGATGACTGTTATTGTTATATACTTTATAAGTCATCATAAACAAAAATAAAGGTGTTAAGATAATTTTCTATAGTAGTTTCTTTTTTTTTATTGATAAAAAAAATCGTAATAAAACATGTATATACCCGAATAATTATTTTCTTTATACCTCGCATAGAACTTGAAATTAATATTTTTATAATAAGCAACTTCGTTCCTATCAGGGGTCCCACGACACCATTCGTTTTTTTATGTGTTTTATATGCGTTGTGGATACAATCTCACCTGATGTTAATTGACTATGTGGCTGAAGTTGGTGGACACGTTTTTTTTTTTTTGAGTTAGAAACGGGCCTCTAACATAATCAGAGATGATGACACTGAGTTTTTTATTATTTCATATCGTTTTCATTTTATAGTTTAATTGTTCGTTAATATTTTTGTCTATTTTGTTTATTGGACAGCTTTAATCATTCATTTTTATATACTCGATTTGTCAGTCTTCACTTTATTTCGTTTAAATTTTGCTTATATACTTTCTACTGTTTTGTGTGCATTATTTTAAAAACACACACACACACTAATAATAAAAAAAAAATACTAAAAGTAATAATATAAATAAATAAATAATATATATAAATAATACAAAACTAATACTTTCCTATTTTCTTTTTTCCTTTATTCTATTTGTCTTTAATTTATGTTGGACACATTAAAACTAGTGAAGTAACTGGCTCTCAAATGCAATAGGTATTTGACAATAGACTTTCAACTTGAGAGTCGTAACCTATCTATGCGGACACTAAAAAAAGTCCTTCCACCATGTTACGGTTTTATCACGATGTTTCCCTTCATCGAAAACTTAAGCTCATTGCACGAATTCGAACTCACGTCCATTTAGGCAGAGTCCGTACACACTGCCACTGAACTGTAAAATCTTTTATGCTATACTTTTATCTAATATTTTCATACATTTCTGGACCCGTTACTAACGTGGCAACATACGTACGTAAGGAAAATCAACACCCGATATTACAGAAATAATAAGTTGGCGTACAATTGTTTAGCCAATAAAACAAACTCACCGAGAGATCAGCATTTGTTTACTATAAATCAGCAACAAAACGGATAAAAGTAAATAAAACGGTCGTGTTTTTCACTCACTTCACTAATTCGTGTTACGTAAACTGCGGACTTCGCCGATTTTTAACAACAACGAATCTATATAGGTATATATAAAAATGAATCTCCGAAATGTATGTACGCGGATAACGACCGAAGGACTGTACCAAATGGAATAATTCTTTTTTTATTGTGTTCGCTATGGTCAGGAGACGGTTTGTACGACAAACATTTTTTTTTTTTTAATATCATAACATGAAAAGTAATGAAGCGATGATAGGTCATTTGGCAGTGTGTACGGAAGCCGCGTCAAGGACGTGGCTTCGAATCCATCTATATTTAAATTTCATAAAATCAAAATAAATTTAACTCATTGGAGTTATCAAGTTTTATTCAATAAACAAAAGACATGAAAGACGAATAGGATATTAGATATAACCAGTTCTATAGATCTGTGTTTTATCTAACGAATTGAAGTTGGAAGGTTGATTGGGATTGATGATAACTAATCAAAATGTAAGAAAAAAAAACACAAATCGGTCACACCGTTGTGAGTTTCAGTGGGAACAAAGAACATTGATTCTATGTGATACAAGTTCACCAGGTCCGCTAGTTTACAGTAAAACTGTAATCTTCGACATACACAAATACATCATACTTTAATGAGAAGCAAGTAAGACAGATTGTAGCCCCCGGTGCTGATACATAACTATCCATTATACATTACATTTAAAATTTTACTGTACCATGGGAAAGAAACAAACCTAACGACACCGCTATAAAAAGCAAATAAATAGTACGAGCTACTAAATGAACTGTGCAGGAATGGCTACGTGGTTTATTTATACGCGATCGAAGTGGGAGCGAGAGGTATACAAGCAAAATCTCTCTATAATCTTTATGTTAGTCTGTCTAGAAGAGCAATGAGTTACCTACTAGAACGTGTCTCTAAATCTACGTTAGCAAGCTCTTACCAAAGTTATCTGGGTAAAGAGAGAAATATGAGTTGTGTAGGGAGAATGTTGACGCTCCTCGCAAAGGGTCCCCTTACACCTATATCCATATTACAAGTTACGGATTTCCCTCTCTGCTACACGATAAACCCGGCATCCGGAAAATTTTTACTTAACCAGGGTTAGCTGATGTAAATCGTACAAAAAGGAGCGATACACGACTATGTATCCGAGGCATATAAATCATGAGAAATGTGAGCTCTTACACCACGCAGTAGTTGACAAAATAGTTAAAATAAAGGAAATATCGTTTGTCGATGGTAATCACTGCTAGGTAACATCCGAATGGTTACAGATTTTTTTAGTATTCTTTATTCTTTAACTTAGTGATGTAAAAAAAGAAAAAGTATATATGACATTACATATCCAGTAATATTGATTGCTGGTTGATGTTCGTGGCTTTGTCCGCGTTTTTCTCATCAGCTATTTGTGATGCTAAAATCAGTTCCTAATTTATGTATATTTTGTGAAAGGAATTTACCTGTGAATGATCAGGTTAATTTGGTATATCTTATTGTATATTTGGTGATGAGTGAGTTAAAGTGTCTCCTACTAATTGATAGGCTCGAATCCGTTCCCGTTTCTCTCTGCTGTTTGCTTGTTATTGTTGAAGGTTAATATTACTGGACGTCTACACAGTGAATCCAATATTCCTGTCAAATTACAGGTCAACTGAATTTATAGTTTTGGAGAGTTGGAGTCTTTATCTTCGTATATAAAAAAATCTTGTCACGTCGTTTGTCCGCGTCAAACTCCTAAACAACTGAACCGATTTTAATCAAATTTTGCAAACTCTGTGCAGTTTGTTCCAACAAGAGAGATAGAATACTTTTTATTTTGATAAGCGACCACAAAGCGATAGAGATTGACTACTTTAAAAGACAGAACAAGGTCAGCAAGGTCAGCCAGCGTAATATATATATTGAGGAAATCACAAATTGTGCCAAGTCCCTAGTTTCTATACACGTAGATATGGTTTAATGTGTTGATGTGACCACAAAACGTTGAAATATAAATCTGGGAATAAAACGCGGAAGACGAGCCGTTTTTATGATTTCGTTGGATCGATATATCAGCACTGGCTTCTGTTAATTGCGATGCTCGACGTTTTGGTAGCTTTGACTTTGCTTAATTTTTTTTTTTTTTTTTTTTTAGTTGAGGCTTAGTATTATGGCCACAATCTCACCTGAAATTAAATGACGATACGGCCCAAAGTTGGTAGACAGCTTAAACCTGTGGAGGAACTGCCGGAACACACCTATTGGTATTTGGCGGCAGATTTCCAACTTGAGGGTGGTAGCTAGCCAGGCATGCAGTAGGAAAAACCCTACCACAATGCTATGATATTTCACGATGATTTCCTCGACGCGAAGTCGTACACACTACCACTGAGCTTTCATCGCTTTATTAACTTATTTTCTCTGCGGCTCCGAATAACTTCCTTAGACGCATTTTACATTGTTTCGTTCACAGTCAACATAACCCATGCTGTAGAGAAATTATAACAACTAATCTTTGTTATTAGAAGTTAATTATTGTTGGAAGTTTAAAATATTTGATTGCGATATTATTGATAATAAGGAAAATTTAATAAACTGTACGAGCTTGCGCGCTGTAAAAGTAAATCCAAATGAGTTCAAAAACTAAGTTATAAGTTCAACCATATTATACTATCGATTGTGATTCCAATGGGCATAGTCTAACTTCGAGAAGTTAAGTAGTTTTGACATTATCGAGCATAAAGGAACGAGGTAATAAGATACTTTCTTTATATAATCTTTTGAAAAAGCGATGATAGCTCAGTGGTAGTGTGTACGACTTCGCATCAAGGGATATGAGTTCGAATCCAAGCACCTACAATGAGCTTGAGCTTCCGGTGAAGGAAAACATCGTGAGGAAACCATAGCATGGTGATAGGGCATTTTCAAATGCCCGCCTGCCTAGCTACCATCCTCAAGTTGTAAGCCTACCGGCAAATACCAACAGGTGTGTTCCGGCAGCTGCACTTGAGAGCCAGACCCTCTACGGGTTTAGCGTGTCTACCAACTTGGGCCGTAACGTCACTTAACATCAGGTGAGATTATGGTCATAACGCTAAACCTTAAGTATAAAAAAATATAAATAGAAATCATACCATACTATATTACATATATATTATATTATATCATACAATATCAAAAATTGCGAAAGTTTGTTTGTATGTCACGCTTTCGAGTCAAAGCCGGTAAATCTATTGTAATGAATTTTGTTATAGAGAAAGATGAAAACTTGGAGACGGTGATATGCAACTTTTTCTCGTGAAAAACGGAAATGGAAATGGGGTAAAGAGAGGGACAAATTTTGTATGAAACTCCTCATTGCGTCGTGGGATTTGTTTTTTTTTATTGTTAAGGTTTAGCCAACGGCCATAATCTCACCTGATCTTAATTGACGATACGGCCCAAGTTGGTAGACACGCTAAACCTGTAGAGGAACTGGCTCTCAAGTGCAGCTGCCGGAACACACCTATTGGTATTTGACGGCAGATTTCTAACTTGAGGGTGGTTGCTAGCCAGGCGGGCATTAGAAAAAGCCCTACCACCATGCTATGGTTTCCCCACGATGTTTCCCTTCACCGAAAGCTCAAACTCATTGTAGGCGCTTGGATTCGAACTCACGCCCCTTGACGTGAAGTCGTACACACTACCACTGAGCTATCATCGCTTCAACAAAATTGTTTGACAAAATCAATATTAACGCGAGCGAAACCGCAGGTAAAAGCTAGTAAGGTAATTATAACCAGTTTTAAATACTAGAAATTCTATTTTTGTGAATAAATACATGCTTAAATAGTACTTTGAAAGGATTTTCCACGCGTTGCGGTATGTAACGACGCCGTTTAGAGTTCACCCATAATATATAATGTTTGCGTGATAAAATATAGTCTACAAAAGACAATCTATCCCTAAAGGAATATGGTGAACGTAAAACAGAAATGTTTTACAGCCCCCGAGAGCCGCAGATTGAGTTCGCGGCAGTAAATTTTATAAATACAGCCGACCCGAATGTACTTTAAGGCTTTTAGGTTACCGTAATGGATCTTGTATGAAATTTTGTGATAATTGTCCTGTTAAATGAGCAATGTGACAATCGTGATCAACACGTGTTGAGCTTTCTCAGTTGGTAGTGTGTTCGATTCCTGCAATGAGCTTGAACTTTCTTAAACATAGTTGTTGGAGATGGAGAGAAGCTACCTAGGATAAAAAAAAAAAAAAATTAAAACAAAACCAGTTACAAGGACTTTTTTTTATACTTAATGTGTATCATTATGGACGTAATCTCACCTGATCTTTAGTGACGATATGGCCCAAGTTGGTGGGCACGCTAAACCTGTGGAGGAACTGGCTCTCAAGTGCAGCTGCCGGAGCACACCTATTGGTATTTGGCGGCAGGTTTACAACTTGAGGGTTGTAGCTACCCAGGCGGGCATTAAAAAAGCCCTACCACCATGCTATGGTTTCCTGCAGAAGTGAAAACTATGTAATGAGATGAACTTTCGGTGAAGGGAATCATCGTGATGAAACCGTGGCATGGTCGTAACTGGTTAGCTACCCTCCCTTTTTATTAACGTGCTGTTTGAAATCCCAGTTTTATAAACTTCATCAAATCAAGGTGTAGGTGTGAGGGTCGTGTGGTGGTTCATCGGGTGTTAATCACCCAGCACTACCCACTAAAAGAGCTCCACGGCGACACTTCAAACTCCCGTGTCGCCAGATACCGAGATGGGTTTCGTAATTCTTCTAGTACTGGCGTGAGGAACCTCCCGTAAGAAGTTGAAAATATACCACCAAATACCTATAGGTTTATTCCGGCAATTGCACTTGAAAATCAGTTCCTCCACAAGGCTTAGCGTGGCCACGTGAGATTGTGTACAAATCAAATCAAATCAAAAATCTTTATTCAATGTAGACCCTACGGAGGCACTCATAAACGTCAAAACTACTACAGGTTTGAAAAGTAACGCAGTCATCGAGAAGCACCGGAAAGAAACTGGATCTGCATATATTTTTTTAGAAAGAAAGTAGAACGAAAACAAAAGAAAATAATATAAAAGTAAAAAATAATACAAAAAAAAATAACAACATAAGTAAAAATAATAGTGGTAAAAATGTGTGTTTATAATTAATTACACTTACACACAAAAATCTAATGATATTATAAGTGTATGGATACGTTATTCTCATATTATTTGAGCAAAACAAACAGCCTACTTATACTTACATAATAATTTTACATTCAACGGGGAAGTAGGACAAATTTTTATACTAGATACGAAAACTTTAATCAAATTAGGGTGTCCTTTATCTCCCAAGTTGGATTGTTTTTCCAAAAGTTCTCTGTATTTTTCAGTTTATACCCTAAAAATAAATATCAGACATAAATAACCTCCGAATACTCATATTAATCCGTGCCTAAATCATAGAATACATTTCCCAATCAAATACCACGGGATTTTTAATTATTTTTCTCTCTGGAACAAACAGAAAGAAAAAATAAAGGCATATATTTGACGATAAAATTAAATACTCTACAAAGAAGGTCTGTTATATTTTATCGACACTTCCTGCTTTTCTGAAATAATTCAAAGATAATATTCATTGTCAAATTCACGGGGTTTCTTTTTCTAATTTCCTTCTATAATTCTCTATATCCTTCAAAGTATGAAGCTATGCCATACAAACACAATGTCGGAACGAATTTACATCGCCTTGTTATAAACTAAACACAGTATTGTTTATCGGCACTGCCGGTGACACGCATCCCCGACAATGGCGTCAGCTGAACAATAGGTAATGGAACTGTTTTAATAATTGGTGAAAACTTAAGCTCGATTTACACTAGTGATTCAATTTACAATACTAAACAGGTATACAGTTTAGCGTAATTACTTCTAGACACATCACACATCAAAAATGATATATGACCTGATCTCGAACACCGTACACTTGTGTAAAATTGGGTCATAATTTTTTTTATGGAATGGGGGGCAATTGAGCATGCGGGCCACCTGATGGTAAGTGATCATCGCCACTCATGGACACCTACAACTCTAAGGGAACAACTTTATTGGAGGGATTGGCTCTCAAGTGCAACTGCTGGAACATACCTATTAGTATTCAGCGACAGATTTTCAGTTTAAGGATGGTAACTAGTCAAGCGGGCATTGGAAAAAGGCCTGCCACCATGCTATGGCTTCCTCACGATGTTTTCATTCACCGAAAGCTCAAGCTCATTGGAGGTGCTATCAATGTGGGCGCGGATGCCATCCAATTGGTAAGTATTCCCTACTATATTCGGCCTTACAAGTGGATATAGTATCATTGTTATAGAATGGGTCAGTACGTTCCGAGTGCTGCCACAGCTCCATCGTTATGTGTATGGAATCAAGTTAGACGGGTTTGAAAGGGTTCATAATTGGGTGCAGTCTTGATGGCCACTCCCGTAAGGAACTTCTTTAACCGCCTATCTATCGCATGTCGCATTACTGCAGCCGCGGAGCAGTGATAAATACGCTCGACAGACCAGTCAATAATAAGCAGTCATATTATTCCAGTGCTACGCGGTATTTATATATTTTGACCAGTTTATTGATGTAAACATTTCAATTGCATTGTGGTTCCATAAAAATACCTATATTTTTTTTTATTATATGTACGCTTCTGTTAATAGTTAGCGTGAACCCGCCCTTATCATATCGGTCTTTATTTCATAGCCAGCTTTCGGGAGGGACCAACTGTCAATTGCATTTGACCTGAATTTTATATTCCGATGTTCCATTAACGAGAGGAAAAATAAGCAACTCCCAGCCTCTTTGTAGTCTAGTCGTGCGAATTTTTTTTTTTATTTTTTTCTGTGCGAAACTTGATCATAAAAATTATAGCCTGTCTATGACATCCTTTTGATTTTTTTTTGTCTGTGGTAAACGTCAACACAGTATTGTCATTTTATTTATGGAGGATAATTGTTTAAGGAGAACCATTTCTTAATAAAAGTGGCAGCTGTCGAAAAATGACAGTCATTCTTTTGGTTAAGGTTAACTTTATGATCACAATCACATATGATGTTATGTGACGGCATGGCCCAAGACGGTGGACATGCCAAAGTTTTTTTTTAATGACTTTGCGCGCTGTTGGTTTTAAAAGCTTTGAAAGCGTTTCCGAAGTTTTTGGGGCGAGTGCTGAAGGCTCTCAGCCTCAAGGCAGCAAGCGCAATGGTGCCAGAATGACCGAACCTCGGTTTGGGCAGCTGCCGGCAAATGAACAAAGCTTCGCGAGCCTAATTAACCGACAGGTCTTAACTTACTAATTTAGTGATCCCAACAACGACCGACATGCTAAGCCTAGTGTAGAGACTGGATCTTAAGTGCAACTGCCGAAGCACACCTATAGGTATTTGGCTGCAGATTTTTCACGTGAGGGTGGTAGCTGGCCAGGTGGGAGTAAGAAATTCCCCTACAGCAGCTATGGTTTTATCACAATGTTGTCCTTTACCGAAAGCTCAAGATCATTGTAGGTGGATTCGAACACATAAAAAATAATTAAGAGTATTCAAAGCGAGTCGAGAAGTTATTTTATTCGCTCATTGACGCTCGAGGGTGCTAATGCAAACGACGAACGTAGACTTTTTAATTCCTCTCGACTGGCTGTTGTTCATAAACAACCCCCGGTAGAGTTGTTTGCATAATTCCTTTTGTAACATCACAGAATCGATAACTACAGACAGCCAACTTAATACAATGAGCGATGTCGATCCTTTGAACAAAATTTTACACAATAATTAACAAATTTACACGAGCAAATAAACACTAACGAGTTACTAAAAGACTTGAACGGAAATGGCTACGTGGTTAATTTATAACATTCGAAGTGGGATCGAGAGGTATATTTGCAAGATCTTTCTATAATCTACTGAAAGATCTTGGTCTGTCACGGACTAGCACGTTGTATACTAAAATGGGCCTCTAAAGCTGCTCCTATAAAATTCAGCTCTGCAGGGAAAGAAGTTCGAGCAGTCAAGGTAAGTGTTGACGCGAGTCGGAAAAGAGTCCCTTTGACCTACACCGTGTTACAAGTCTCGGGATCTATTTGCAGTTTCCCTTCCTGCTATACTCTGGACTCGACATCTGAACGATGAATTTACGGAGTAATAAGAATATCGTCCCTTGTCTCATGAAATGCAAAACTGTCATGAGTACCAAGTTAAAATTAGGTCCTAAAATTATTCGATGCGTAATTCAAGTGCACGCGAATTTTATAAATATTTCCATAATACTCTACCTCACAGTCTTTGTGCTGGTGTGGAGGGAATCTGTTAACAACGATACTCCGCGCTTTGGGAAGATGAGAACCCTTACACCCTTTAACATAGTGGCCAAAAACTCCACGAATAACTTTTTTTTTATACTTAAGGTTTAGCGTTATGGTCATAATCTCACCTGATTTTAGTGACGATACGGCCCAAGTTGGTACATACCTATTTGGTATTTGGCGGCAGGTTTAAAACTTGAGGGTGGTAACTAACAGGCGGGCATTAGAAAAAGCCCTACCATGCTATGGTTTCCTCACGATGTTTTCCTTCACCGAAAACTCAAGCTGATTGTAGGTGCTTGGCTTCGAACTCACGTCGCTTGACGCGAAGTCGTACACACTACCTCTGAGCTATCATCGCTTCAAAACTTTGCCGAATGCAGTGCGACGACATAAATACGAACCCGCAGTCGCCGCGTACTACGTATCAGCTGTCGCACAATGATTGAACGTAGGTAGATAAAATTTACAAACCGGAGTCGACCTTCTGTGTCGTCGGTATTGTGGTAACACCAATGATAATGGATGTATTGCGTTTTATACCGACCGCCCTGGACGATATCTATGTCTCACAGAATTCGAATAGAATGTACAGTTAAAATTTAACTAGGTTAAATGAAATCTATTGTCTTATGTATAACTAGAGCCTATAATCCAATCATTACTTCAAAATAAATACATTTAGATGTTTTTTTGAAGTGAAACAACCTTAAGGCGGGCTGGACACTTTATTATGTAAGTATTGAATGAGGCTGATCTGAACCTTGTTTTTTATTTTTTTTATAGTTAAGGTTTAGCGTTATGGCCATAATCTCACCTGATCTTAAGTGATGATACGGCCCAAGTTAGTAGACACGCTAGATCAGTGGAGGAACTGGCTCTCAAGTGCAGCTGCCGGAACACGCCTATTGGTATTTTGGCGGCAGGTTTTCCACTTGCGGGTGGTTGCTAGCCAGGCGGGTATTAGAAAAAGCCCTACCACCATGCTATGGTTTGATCACGATGTTTTACTTCACCGAAAACCCAGGCTCAATGCAGGTTGATTGGACCAACTGAATAATCATCGCTGTCAATTTTGAGGGTTATATAAAAAAAAAATGTATGTGCAAGTCACACTCTGTAGAAATGAAACTTTGAAACGTACCTGATTAAAAATACTTATTGAGAAGTATTGAGAATACATATGGACAATGCTTAGCAGACGATTGTGGGGAAGCATCGCACAGAGAGGACACCGAGAAAGTGTAATGTGTTCTATCTCGTTCTCTCGCCGGCTGAATCCTATACATTTACGCTTTTGTGTCTCTATGGACTCGCTTTTTCGTTTCACCAAGTTTAAAATCACAACGATCCCAAAAAAGTTTAACTTTATTCTCGTAAAA
Organism: Actias luna; assembly: GCA_039707435.1. Taxonomy (NCBI): domain Eukaryota; kingdom Metazoa; phylum Arthropoda; class Insecta; order Lepidoptera; family Saturniidae; genus Actias; species Actias luna. Next base: position 14,586,624 of record JAZHAC010000030.1, read on the forward strand.
AAAAGTGAACTCAATCATTCTCAGGTCACGTCTAAAGGTCACAAATATATTCTCCAAAACCATTACGTGTTTTGATGAAATAAAAATACAAAAAGAATGGGCAAAAAAATTATTTGAAATGTAATATCGTGCTAACCGTTTGCAAACAGATGAGGGGATTCAATAGATTTTCGTCGATTTTCAGTCGGCAGTTAATCAAGTGGAATCAGAAACGCCCGGAGCAAATTAAAAGATCAAAGCTCGACCGAATTGATTCATTCGTCTCATTTTGTTTCGCATCCTCGATCCGTTGAGAGTTTTATGAAGTACTATCCAGTTGTTTTGATGTAAGAGCGGCATTTATCTGTTACATATCGATTTTTCTGCCTTAATTCTGTATACGTTTAACATTTTTATTGTATTTTCAATATGTTTGCCTTTAATTCCGGCTTCGCTAGCGTCGATATCGGTTTTGTCACACGAATCGGCTGACGCAGAAAGGCTTTATACATAGTTTAACCTTTTCTTCACTTTCAGTGATTTTTTCGCGGGAAAAAGTATCCTATCATCGTCTCCAGGTTCCCATCTATTTCTATACTGAAATTCATCATAATTGTTTCAGCGGTTTATATGTGAAAGCGGAACAAACAAACAAAACCCGCTTTCGCATTTATAATATTAATAACGGTAAGGAATAGTAGAGATTATTTTGAGAACGTGATAACGGGTTTTAAAATTAGGGTAGGGCGGGGCTAGTTGAGCACTTTTTGCTTTGAGCTTCCATAACTTTAAGACTATGTATCGGATTTAATCGAGTGATGTGTCGTTAGGTTCATAATTTAGTCTTCTTCAAATGGTCTAGCAACCCAAAAACGATCCGAGTGCAAATTTCCAAGTTATTCCCGGAAATACGCGAGTGCTCCAAATTGCTCAACGTGCCCCACTAGTGAGGCTAGTTGAGCAAGGGTATGAGGTTAGTTGAGCAACGGATGAAATACACGGAATGACTTACAGAATGATATATGAATGGCAAATAAAATTGTTATTCACAAGCAATTATTTATTTATTATAATTCTTCATACTTAAAATTATAATAATAATAATAATTTATTAATATTTTGGGTCCAGGTGACTGGCACTTCTACCTTAAATTTAACGGCACACTCGTAGGCGAGACGACGAGCATCTTTAGGCGTATACCCAAAGTACATTGATGACATTTGGAGGAAATAATTCTTCAAAGAAATTTCTTGTTCTTGAGAAAATACTTGTCTGGGTTTTTTATAACCCATAGATGGATCATTTTCGGACTTCAGTTTGGTTATATATCTCGTCAAGGTCATCCTTTTAATATTAAATTGTTTGGCTGCACCATTTAGACTCATTTTTTCTTCCGATACAGCCTTTGCTGCATCATTAAGTTGCTGACTTGTAGCTAAACCTCTCGAGGTCTTCCTTTTATATGTACGCATCCTAAAATGTAATAATAATAATTATTATAATATCAAAATGAGTTATTTTAATTGTTACACGCTATATTAAATCATCACATGTACAAATAAATTGAAAATTATTAATTTAGTAAAGAAAAATTTAATTTGACTATAGTAAAAATTTAGTGGGGCTAGTTGAGCAAGCAGTCAGCGCGCCATGCTCAACTAGCCCCAATTGGAGTAACAAAATAAAAGTTAGGTTATGAAATAATGATAAGAATTAAAAACAAATAATCATATATAATTGAAAGAGCAATAATTAAGTTATCTTTGGATACTTACGTGATCACGAAAAAATTTTTTTCAGCAAGTGTAGGCGAAAAAGTCTAAACATCCGTTTTTTTTTTTGACGCAAAAAAAAAACAAAGCGTTCTGTCAGCTAGTCTGCGCACCGGACGGCCGTTAACTGTCGCGCGCTGTGTTCTCCTCCCGTAACCCCTTCTTTTCGCCATTTATACTTTTGTTGTAAGTTGCTTAGTTTTCGAGATATTTCGATTGCACAACTTGCCCCTATGCTCAACTAGCCCCGCCCTACCCTATAATATGATATTATATGGAATAAAAGAAAACCGAACTTGTAATTTTATACTATACTGAAGCGATGATAGCGCAGTGGTATTGTGTACCAGTGTGTCAAGTTCGAATCCACATACAATGAGCTTGAACTTTCGGTGAAGGGAAACATTGCAAGGAAACCATAGCTTTGTGGTAGGGCTTTTTCTAGTACCCACCTGGCTAGCAAGCACTCTCGAGTTGAAAATCTGCCCCCTAATGTCAATACGTGTGTTCTGACATTTGCACTTGAAAGCCAGTTCCTCCACAGGTTTATAGTGTCTACCTACTTGGGCCATAAAGCCATACTGTTAAACCTTAACTATAAAAAAAGACAACTTTACTATTTATCCTCTTGGATGAAATACTTTGTATTCGTGGGATTAAAGGTATCATGGTATTAGATTGGAAGCAATTAACTAAACATTCCCCGTTCCAGTTGCTTGTGAGCTTTAAAATTATCAACCCAAGTGGAATGGAGTTTGTGTCCACCACTGCATTGACCCATGACCCTTGTCACGTAGCTCAGCAAAAAAAAATTCTAAGAATTTTGTGTAATGATTATGGACGAAGTTCGACCATCGAGCGAACACTAAACTAAACAATAATAAAATTATAATAATAAACAAAAAGACATTTCGATTTATTAAAAGGAAGAAAAATGTAAATGACGATTTAATAATTCAACAGTTTTCTCGCTTATCTGAACTAATGTAAAGTAAAGTATTTCTCAGAACCGTCACAGAGAGTTTCCACCGTATCCACGTACATACATTAGCGATGATAAAAGATTCAGTTTCTATTTATTCTACGGGCCAATAAAATTAGAGTTATTACAAATCTTGTTTACAACGGCGGTCGGATGCCGGTAATGAAATTGAATTCGTGCATACGACTTTTATTCGACCTAGTACTATTTCCTCGGCGGTTACGGTGGAGCTGTGGGTGGGATAATGGCGGACCAGGGTACATGCCATCGGCGATGTATCTGCGAGACGTCTAACGTTCCACCACTCGCATTAACGGTGGCCTATTGGTGGCGCGATCGAAAACAAAACACTGTGTTGAGTTTTAAACACTTTTTAGCTTTCAATTAAGGAAGACATTGTGTTAATATTTCATCGTACTACTTGCCCTTGTAGCTCACATTGCAGTGTCTGATTATGTTTTAATATCAGAACTGATTCTATAATATTTTGGATCGAAATTCATATTACGGTATGGATGACGGCTAGACAAAACTAAATGTAAGATTTTCCCGTCATGAACCCTTCTTAATTTTGGTTTATATTGCACTATATTAAAATAGTGTGGACGGTTATACATAGCGCGCACGCTATTGGCTGTGCCCAGACATAGGTGCGCGCTTATTGGTTCGAGGCAACCAGTGAGTTCTTAACGACTGCGCAAATATAATTTGTAATCAAATTTGTAACAAAAGCATCCAAAGACGTTTTCTTTGGTACCTACAAGTGTAAGCTGCTTTTTCTTTACCGAATTATATAGACCGTTGCAAGCATTTTCATTTTTACCGCTAAATTGGCGATCTAATATATATCAATAATATCACCAATGGAATTGTGAACTGTCCGGAATTATTATCGAAAATTCACTTATATGTACCACGTACAAATACATAAAGAAAGTCTAAACTTTTATATATCCCGCAAGCAAAGACATCTTCTAGACAAAATACATTCCTAATTCGGGCGTGCAAGCCTTTTAATTCCCTTCATGGTAGTATTGACTTTTTAGTACAAGTGTCTCTTGTCTCAGACACAGTTTATGCAGAGATTTTTACAAGAGGTTATTCTTGTGCATCGTTGTCGACTCTCTTTTTTATGTCTATATTTATTAAATTATTGTGAAAACATGTAATTTTCCTGATATATTTTTTATATTCTATGTTTGCTTCGCCAAAACGACTGTACGTGACGGTAATTTCAGTACAGTCCAGTAACAGTAGTGACTGCCGTAGAGGCAAATGTCCTTCGCCAGTCGCAACTGTCTTGCTGACCCACTAAAAATCTCTTCATGGCTCGTTTAATATATAAAATACCCAATATTATAGGAAGGAAGGAGCACCCATATCGGTTGACGGTTCCACGGCTAGCTGTATGTTTTCCAAACATTATATAATATAAAAAAATACGTCATACATGTCAGCTGTTTCGTAGGCTATTCTACATATTATAATGAATAAGATGAATTGAATGATGTACAATAAAATTTTAGTTTCACAACTAAAAAAAATATAAATTACGAAATTTCCTGCCATCCTTTAAATTTATTAATTATCTCTGCGTTTCATTTAATTGCTCTTAGACGCTAGTATTTCATTTATTTTTATTTGTTAATCAATAATATAATCCATTTTATCGTGTGTTTAAATTCCCCTGCAGATCACACGCGTAGAAATAAGAGAAAGAAACGCAATAAAAGAAATTATTACAATTAACGTGCTTATTGTGTCAGAGACCACAGATCACAAAGGAAAAGGTATCTAGACCATGCATCCAAGTCAGATCTTGTTTTGAATGTAGACATTATTATCTTCAACAAAACGGTGACTCTCTTGTTAAAGCTCTATTGGGAGTTTTTGTGGCAACTAATATATCACGTACCGTATGCTTATTTACAATTCACTACACCTGTGCTGTTTAGCTACACTACATTATGTAAAATGTCACCTTAATTTACACAATATGGGGCTAAAGAACTAAGTATATGAATAAAAATAAAAATCACACCATGACAGATCAAGATCCCGCCAGAAACTCTTTTACCCATAGAGAAATGCAATGGCCGTACCTTACCGCGAGTCGCTAGTTGGCTGCTTGGAATATTACGCGATCTATGATGCGTTTAGAAATACATAGTGGTATTTTCGTAATTCGTTCCAAACGAGTGTTCCGCGACTCTCACGTATGCTTTTATTATATAGCAACTCCGAAGTTGACCAGAATTAATTTTTGTCGATATAAAACTAATTTAAACGAATTTTTAAACGCGCTTATTTAATAATTTTGATCTCGACGTTTCGAAAGTTTTACAGTATCGAAATAAACTAATTGAAACGGACTATTGTATGTGTGACAGATAATTTTCTTATATGGTGCGTCACATATTCGATATACTAATGGATTTATTTCAATGTTGGTTTTATCCGTCTGTATCGATACGTAGTCGATGGTTCGTGATGATGTCAGTTTCGAAGTTGGAATATTGCGGGTATTAAATCGTGCATTTCTGCATGTTTTTAGTACTTTATACTTTATGTTGTTTATTATAACTCCTAATCCTAATGTGGCTATGTAGAGATGGGGTATGTGAGTATGTGGTATGGGTATATGGGGGTGACTATTTAATTCAGATTGCATTTGGCTTACATTATACTGACCTTACCCTGATTATTTAGTAACTAAATATGGACTAACTGATACTTACACACCGGAAAAAGAATTCGCAGAAGAAGGAAAGTGCAATTGTGCTGAGAGAAAGTTAATGTTTGCATGGTGGTAGGGCTTTTTCTAATGCGCGCTTGGCTAACTACTAATCAATTTGAAAATCTGCCGCGAAATACCAATAGGTGTGTTCCGGCAGTTGCACTTGAGAGCCAGCCCTTCCACAGGTATAGCGTGTCTACCAGCTTGGGCTGTATGTATCGTCACGTAAACTCAGCTCAACTGAGGTCATACCGCTAAACTATACCTATAAACAAAATCAATGGTATTTTCGATTGGCTTACGGAATCTCGTTTGTGTCTACAGTCACGGCCTCGGCTAGTTTGGGCCCACCTTCATTGTTATAGGCAATTAGAAATTCCGTCAAACGGAGCAGGACGCCACACAAATGTAAGCGCACCTTATTCACCCCGGGAATTTATAAGTTCCATCGTAACCCGAAATTTAGTACACTAATAACCAACTCCCTAAAATCATAATTGATTCACTTGCAGATATATGAAACATCCAAGATTATGTATACATACATTTTCATTGAAGATTGTTTTATTGTATTTTCCAATATCAGTCTCGTCAGTTACATGTTGGTAGCGCTTTTTCTACCAACCTCAAGTTGAAAATCTGCAGCTAAATACCTACATGTAGGTTGAGAGAGTCGTGCTTGAGAGTTAGTTCTGCCAGTGGACCTAGCGTGTGAACCATCTAGGGCCACATTGTCACCTAACATCAAGCGAGATTTTGGCCGTAATGCTAAACTTATAAAAAATAAACTTTAGCCCCACAATTTCTATTTATCAATTATTATTGTTACAAATAACGTTAGCGTTTGTGTGAAAAAATAATAAACATGCTGAGTGCCAAGTTATATATTACAGAACAAACAGTAGAACAGACAGTAAGAAAAACATGCCGCTTTTGTATATCGTTTTGACGGACTACTGTATGAATAAATTGATACGGCTTTTCATATGAAACGACAGACGTATCTCGGCTCTCGATTTATTTATTCGTCCGGTACATTATTTTTATTGAATAGGCGAATGGCAAGGTCGAATTGGTCCCGGTTCTATTTGTAGTGCGCCAACTTAATGGTATATGTCACTTGAACCCGTGTTCAAGATGATGCCAATTGATATTCAGAGGATGGTTTCCTTAGTTCGTTATAAGTCGGGGCAATATCGCGCTTGAAAGATACGCTGTGATGATATCTACTCTACGAAGAATTAGACAGCGATGATAGCTCAGTGGTAGTGTGTAGGAACGCCGCGTCATGGGACGTGAGTTAGAATTTAACGACTTACAATGAGGAAACCATAGGATGGTGGTAGGCCCTGTATGTATGGTGTTCTGATGCCTGCCTGGCTAGCTACCACCCTCAAGTTGAAAATCTGCCGCCAAACAGCCAAACACCAATAGGTGTGTTTCGGCAGTTGCACTTGAGAGCCAGTGTCTCCAATGGCAACGCATCTACAATTCCCCTGGTATCGTGAGTATCCATGGGTGGAGGTGATCACTTACCGTCAGGTGGCTCGCTTGCTTGTTTGTTACTCTTATTACATAAAAAAGCATTATTTAATCGATTATGAAGTGAAAATAGCATACACACAGTAAAATAATTATGGTTCCGGGAAATTAGATGAAAATCTGCATAGAGTATTCAACTATAGTATTTTTTTTTACTTTCATCGGAACTTGACTAAGTTACTAAGTGTGATAATTCACTGTTATGAGAAAGAGGTATTTTTATAACGATTCGGGGACGAATTATTCGGCGAAGCTGTAATTAACTTGAAGTTACGATGGTTATCACACATTTTACAGAGTCATGAGAGACTATCTTTCTCGAAGTGAATATACTCCGGTAACTACCCAATTAACATTAACAATAATCGGATTGATTGTGTGTTCCACAAACATTTCTCTAAATAACATGTTGGGCTTTGATCATTGCGCTTTATATTTGTTTGTTTTTTATTATTTAAGGTTTAGCGTTATGGCCATAATCTCGCCTTATCTTAAGTCATGATACGGCCCAAGTTGGTAGACACGCTAAACCTGTAGAGGAACTGGCTCTCAAGTGCAACTTCCGGAACACACCTATTGGTATTTGGCGGCAGATTTTCAACTTAAGGGTGGTAGACAGGCGGACATTAGAAAATGCCCTACCACCATGCTATGGTTTCCTCACGATGTTCACCTTCACCGAAGGCTCAAGCTCATTGTAGGTGGTTGAATTCGAACTGACGTCCCTTGACGCGAAGTCGTAGACACTACCACTGAGCTACCATCGCTGTAAAAAAAATTGAACTTGCACACAAATTTCCCCTTTAAACTTAACGTGTTACCATCTTGGAACAATGTCGCTCAACATTAGGCAAGATTGTAGCTAAGTTTGTCTCGTGTCAAGGTAAAAAGAAAAAAGAAAACGGGTGCCAATCTCCCGAGTAAGGTTAGCGTGTTACTGTCTGAAACACTTTGCTTTTGCTTAGTATTAGATTTTTTTTTACTTCAGGTTTAGCCACACAAATACTTCACGGTTCAGATTTTGTCCCACCGCGTTGCAGGGTTTTCATATAGACGCAAATACTCTTAAATTATACAGTGCACATGTCCTTAATAAAACTCGTAGACTAAATAGTGTCGGTTTTCATACACAATGAAAATAACTGGCTAATACTATTGTGGCGGCATTTATTTTTTCGTACAGAAGGACTGTACTTCTTGTATCGGATAGCATATGCTTACTAATGGTTCAGTTTCTTTTAGATATTTTTTTATATACTTAAGGTTTAGCATTATGGCCATAATCACACCTGATCTTTAGTGATGATACGGCCCAAGTTGGAAAACACGCTAAACCTGTAGAGGAACTGGCTCTCAAGTGCAACTTCCGGAACACACCTATTGGTATTTGGCGGCAGATTTTCAACTTAAGGGTGGTAGACAGGCGGATATTATAAAACGACCTACCACCATGCAACGGTTTCCTCACGATGTTCACCTTCACCGAAAGCTCAAGTTCATTGTAGGTGGTCGGATTCGAACTCACGTCCCTTGACGCGAAGTCGTACACACTACGACAGAGCTATCATCGCTTCAAAATTCCAGTGTTTTATAATTTCGTGTTTACTATCGCGATATATCTAAACTCTCGTACCTTGGACATCGATGGCGTGAATATGATTGACGGGGCCCATTAGTCTCGCGTGTACTTAAAATCGGGGAGAGTGTTGCCGAGGAAATTTTCAATAGTTCGTGGTTTAGACAGTCATCGTTGCGGTGAGTGGTTTTGCTTGTTATTTTTAACAATGCAGTATAGTATTTGACATAGTTATGGAACTGGATAACAATTATTTTCTATTCTTCGGTTTCAAATATCCCTTACCATTTCTTGCAGTATCTTTCGTTAAGTATATTCAAATAATTTAACTGCGAAGATTGTCTGTTACAAACCGAGTTGCAAAGAGGAAATGTATGAAATGACATTCTAGAAACTAAATCGAGAACTTCCTGTTTAATTAATTAAGCTTTTGGTAGCGCTTTTTCAAATACCCGCCTGTCTAGCGACGACTTTCAAGTTGCAAATCTGCCGGAAAATACCAATAGGTGTGTTCTGGAAGTTGCACTTGTGAGCCAGCCCCTCCACATGTTACTTGAGCCGTATCGATACTTAAGATCAGGTGAGATTATAGCCATAACGCTAAACCTTGACTATAAAGAAAAAGAAAACTTATTTTCTAGACGTGCGTGTTGGAAGAGAACTTCAAGTATTTTGGATTAACAGCTACGGATTGCAAATTGCCCGCACTCAGCGTACTTAATTTTTTGTCGACAATACTCGAACTAATACATTTTAATATGTGTTAACTGACGATATGACACGCTAGTAAAGTGACTGGCTTTCAAGTGCAACTGCGGGACACTCCTATAGGTATTTGACGGCAGATTTTTAAGTTAACCACGCTATAGTTTCATCACAACGTTTTACTTCACCGAAGCTACCAATTGAGCTGGCGTCACTTAGAAGTTAATTAGAGTGAGATAGATATAAAGTTCTACGTTTGTTCCAGAACTGGCAAGCTCCACTACCCTACAAATGTTTGCGGGCCGCTGTTCGAGGAAGAGCTGGAGTTCTGGGGGCTGGACTCCAACCAGGTGGAGCCTTGCTGCTGGTCCACTTATAGCATCCATAGGGACACACAGGTCTGTTAAGCATTTCTATTTTTAATTATCTTTGGTTTTTGAACGTAACTTTTGTTTATTACTAAGCTTTAGCGTTATGGTCATAATCTCACCTGATCTTAAGTGACGATACGGCCCATGTTGGTAGACACGCTAAACCTGTGGAGGAACTGGCTCTCAAGTGCAACTTCCGGAACACACCTTTTGATATTTGACGGCAGATTTTGAACTTAACGGTGGTAGACAGGCGGACATTAGAAAAAGCCCTACCGCCATGCTATGGTTTTCTCACGATGTTTTCCTTCACCGAAAGCTCAAGGTCATTGCAGGTGGATTCAAACTCGCCGTCCCTTGACGCGAAGTCGTACACACTACCACTGAGCTATTATCGCTTCAACATAGTATTGCGTCATCCGTTTTGTTTGAAAAAAAAAACCGCGAGCGAAGCCGGACGTAAAAGCTAGTCATGTAATAATTGCAAAAATGAGGAAATAGATACTTATATTTGACGTTCTCTTATCTAAAAAAAAATTAAGTATATACTTTATAAGTTGTATTTTAACTGATTACATTATATAAATGAAATTTCTCTCGATAATACACATAGCAATATGTTTTCGTAATTGAGTTCGGAACAAAACTAGTTAACCCTTTCAAATGTATGAGGAAATAGAATTAGTTATGTTATTTATCAGATTAGTATTGTTTCCAACGGACCCGAACCCGTGGGTACATGCGGCAAAGCTAGAATAGTGCGTGTAACAAGTTTTAATTGCGCCTCGAACCAAGTTTACGATCATAAAACCAATTAAAATATACTCGAAAATAGTGTCGACTGAATTCGCACGCCTAATAAGCGAAGCGCTGAGGTGGGTACTACTGTCACTTCACGGAAAACAAGTGATTTTTGAAACTTAAAACGTCTCTATCTATCACATATTGCACTTGTAAAATAATTTATACAAACACGTTTTTAGGAAAAACATTATTTTTCACACTCATGATATTTTTGATGTAATTTTTGTTATGTAAACTAGTTAAAAACTGTGTATAAAAAAGTTCCGTCTCGGACGTCCGTGTGTCTGTATGTGCGGATCCTGTATGTTATCACGATAACGACCGAAATACTTTACTAATCGAGTCTTTTTTTTACGCTTCAGTATAATTAGGAATAGAGCCCTATTACTTTTCACGGTCTGATTCGATGTGGTTTAATTGTTATTAAATAAACGAAAAAAAGTTGTATCTTTTTCATATTTAATATAAATGCTTAAATTTATGACATTCAATTATAATTAGTTATTACGCGTGCACTTTTGGATTTTCCAAACGATTACTAAATTATTTCTATCTGAAATGAGTTAGACACTAAAAAGTTAGTTTGTTTGAACGCGCTAATCCTAGTAATTACCTGTCCGATTTCAAAAGTTCCTTTTGCATTCGATGCAACAATTATCGGGGAAGGATTCAGGATATTAAAAATAACGCCGTCACCAATAGGAGCTAAATTGTATTAAAAACGTTACATAAACAAACAAAAAATAGTTTATTCTCTTAAATTTGGAATATTTCTTAATATTATGAAAATGTCGAAATAAAACTAATTTAAACGGATTAACCGCGATAAAATCCGTTTAAATTAGTTTTATTTCTATGAATAATATTCGCGTAAACATAAGAAATCATTATATAAACCAGTACGAACCGAAAACTGTACACGAAATACGCCGTTGGGAGGATTTGAAACCGCGATAAAATCCGTTTAAATTAGTTTGATTTCGACGAATAATATTCACGTAAACATAAGAAATCATTATGAAAATGTTTTTTGTAGTTGTATTATGTCATTTTCCTTTTTTTTTGTTACCTTTGCCGCAAATTATTATTATTATTTAATTTTTAATACATTAATATCTAATAATACGCTTGTCATAGTATGTTCCATGATATATGTGGAAACTTAATTGGAATATAATAATCTATTGTTTATACATTTATAAGGATAAAGAACTGTATGTTTCCCAAATAAATAAATAAATATTTTTTACTCGTTAAATATACTTTGAAACCAGTGTGTTAGATCTCCTACACATATAAATTTAAGTTGATGAACCGGAAGTGGTGTTTGCAAAACATTCGACTATCACCCTGTACTTTCCATCAGTCGCGTAATAACGTGTGGCCACGAAACGTGCGGTTGCGGAAAACTATAGAAACTGGTTTTTATTATTAATTGTCGGTTGATCGCAGTTGTTTGATAAGCGAGACTAATGCGAAGGCTTTGATAGATCAATAGAGACGGAATGAGGTTACAATAAATCATATCCTTTAGTTATGACAACCCTGAATCATACGCTATTTCGAATTTAGGGTCGACTGCCATTAAGTATATATCCTAATTTCAGCATGTTTTTATTAACTCACTTGTTGTATGTTTGTTCTGGTGGATTTTAAACTAACTTCCCGATGAGTTAGATACTTCAGTTAGGATCATAGCTTAGAAATGGTTGCCGATGCATGAAAATGTGAAAAAAACATTACAATCGATTTATAACTAACTTCTCGATTAGCTTATACTTGAATGCAGCTCCAATCTAATTGACAGATTAACATAATAAATCAAAACTTTGTGAAATAACCCTAAAAAGAAGGATATAATAATAATTAAAAAAAAATAGACGTATATTTGTATAGCGAAATAAAATACGTAATGATAAATATGCGCCTCATGTTACTCGTTTCCAATCATTTTGCGTCACCATCGCCGAAGCGAAGATAGCTCAGTGGTAGTGTGTAGTGAGTTCGAATCCAACCACCTACAACGAACTTGACCTTGCGTTACAGGAAAACATCGTGAGGAAACCATAGCATGGTGGCAGGGCTTTTTTTGACGCCCGCCTGTTTTTATAGCTACCACCCACAAGTTGAAAAGCCGTTAAATACCATTAGGTGTGTTCCGGCAGTAGCACTTGAGGGTCAGACCCTCCTATAAAGGCCTGAAACGCACCTACAATTTCCCTGGTGTTGTGGGTGTCCACGGGCGGCGGTGATAACTTACCATCATGTGACACGCAAGTTTGTTTACCCGCTATTACATAAAAAAGATATTTTTTTGTCCTTTATAAAAACACGGGTACTTAAAAAAACAATATTATTATGTAAATATCTTGTCGTGTGGCCACAGGAAACGAGTTTTTGAGCTGCCGGTGTCATCGTAAAACCTGATAGACAATAACTTTCCCGGTAAGAGTGCTGGTATCGTCAAAAGCTTGCGAATTTACGAGCTGTAATATATCGAAGTACTTACCGTACACAGGCATATAATATTTAAGTAAAATTTACATACTTTTTCACACATGTTACTTCTTGATATTTGCTTTTAACATCAGCCTATATTTTTGGACTAAAACTACGCTGAACTACGTTTTTAGGCGTTTGAATATTATGCACCGTAGTTGTATCTAAGTCTACTAATATAAAGGGAAGAATAGTTCCTTGTTTGTTCGTTGGAAATCTGTAGAACGGCCTGTCCGATACCAAAAATCACTTTTGTATATGCTGGCCAGCAGAAAAAGAAATATAAGTTTCATTTCCACGTAAAGTCGCGGGCGCAGTTAGTATTATAATATCCGTGTCCTTAGTATAATTACTCTTTATATACATACTGTCCCAACTAATATTATAAATGTGAATGTACGTTTGTTTGTTACGCTTTCACGCGAAGATTACTCAACCGATCATCATGAAACTTTGTACACGTATACTTGGAGGTATAAGAAGTAACATAGGATAATTAATTAATATTATAACATTAAATAATAATAATATAAAAAATATGATTTAAAAATTGTTTGTCTAAAAATTTCAAATATACACCGGGTCAGCTAGTAATATTATAAATGCAAATGTGAGTGTATGTTTGTTACGCTTACACGCCTAGACGGCTAAAACGATTGTGATGCATTTTGGCATAGAAATAGATGGGAGCCTCGAGACGGTTATAGGCTACTTTTTCTCGCAAAAATCTTATTGGAAGTGGGGTGAAGAGAAAAATAAAGTTTGTATAAACCTTTTTATTGCGTCGTTCGATATTAACGCGAGAGTAGCCGCGGGTAAAAGTAAGTATTTAATAAAACTGTAACTCGATCAAATTGGTAAATTACATACTTTTTGAAAATTGTTTTTGGCGTATACTTTTGCATCTGTAGAGATCACAAGAAAATTATAACCGTTTTGTATTTTTTTTATACTATAGGGCGGCAAACGAGCAAGCGGGTCACTTGATGGTAAGCGATCACCGACATCCATGAACACCCACAATACCAGGTGCGTCGCCGGCCTATATAAGAGGGACTGGCTCTCAATTGCCACTGCCGGAACACACCTATTACTATTTGGCGGCAGATTTTCCACTCGAGGGCGATGTCCAGACAGGTTGGCATTAGAAAAAACCCTACCACCATGCGCTATGGCTTCCTCACGACATTTTCCTTCACCGAAAGCTCAAGCTCATTGTAGATGGCTGGATTCAAACTCACGTCCCTTGACTCGACTTTCCAACCGCTATTGAGCTATCATCACTTCCAATTATTAAATTATCAATTGAAATTTTGACACACAATAAAAAAAAAGTTATAAAGAATTCCACCGATATAAGAGACGATAGTGTATTATTTATTATTACTGACTAAGTTACCATCCATTAGTTGATAGCCTTAGGCGCACTTTGAATACTCGTTAATAACCTACTGAGAAGGAATATAATTGTGAGAATCTATTAAAGCTTTATTAGGTATATAAAATGTTTGATAATATATATTTTTTTTATAGTTAAGGTTTAGCGTTATTGCCATAATTTCACCTGATCTGAAGTGACGATACGGCCCAAGATGGTAGACACGCTAAACCTGTGAAGGTACTAGCTCTCAAGTGCAACTGCCGGAACACACCTATCGGTATTTGACGGCAGATTTTCAACTTGAGGGTGGTAGTTATCTAGGCGGGCATTAGAAAAAGCCCTTCCACCAAGCAACCACTATGTACACACACGAAGATATATATCGATGTGTGCGAATTTATGTTGATTCGGGACACGCTCGCGGGGCGTCCGTGCGTAGGACGTATTTAACAAAAGATTTGTTACCCTTCCAGCTAAATTAAATTTTTGCCGCCTCCGCTTTTGGAATCGTATCTCCTTTCTCCTTTCTCAAATTTTACATATTTCTCACATGTACAGAACGGGATTCGTGTCGAACCGTGTTCATTGAATTCAGAGACATTGGCTTCGGAGGTGAATCATGACTTATCTGATATGAGACTTGACCATTCGGGCAATTCATCACTATTGATTTCGTTGCCTTCTAGCGGTAATTTTTTTTATTAATACCCTTTTATTAGCTTCAAACGCATGTTAGTATGTAACGGAATCTTTGAACGTGATTTTGACCCCCTTCAAAACGTCGGATTAACACGAAATTTGGCATACTTATTAAGGACCGATGACAATTCAATATTTTAAACAGTTTGATCCGTTATCCTTACTAGGATAGTCAGGATTAGCAATTTTAGCATATGACAATTGCAGAGACCGTCAAGGTGAAACACCGCTCTTCTATGCAATAGATAATAGAGATATAAATATCATAAAGCTATTGCTAAATAATCACCAAAAGAATGAAAACTAAATAATAGTTTAATAAAACTAAAAAAATACGCATTTATAGTAAAATTCAACTAAAAAATTAGAAAATAAATTTTAATATATTTGAATTTAAAATCGTATGAGAAAAATGATTTTATTGTAAACAATGCGTGGGGTGCTTTTCAGGATATTATCAAAATAACCCTTCTACTCATATCTGTTCATAAAATATTTATAACTATTGATAACATGCACCCCACGCTTTTTTTTACAATAAAAATCATTTTTTCTTACACTATTTTGAATTCAAATTTATTTTCTATGTTTTAGTTGGATTTTCTATAAAAGCGTATTCATTTAACTATTATTTTATAATTAAGGCTTAGCATTATGCCCACAATCTCACCGACGTTAAGTGACGATGCGGCCCAAGATGGTAGACACGCTAAGCTTGTGAAGGAACTGGCTCTCAAGTGCAACTGCCAGAACATGCCTAGAGGTATCTGGCGGCAGATTTTCAACTTGAGGGTAGTAGCTAGCCAGGTGGGCATTAGAAAAAGCCCTACAACTATGCTATGGTTTCACAACGATGTTTTCCTATACCGAAAGCACAAGTTCATTGTAGGCGGATTCGAACTCACTTCCCAAGGGGAAGTCGTATACACTACTACTGAGCTATCATCGCCTTACCAATTAAGCTATCCATGGAAGAAGAACAAATAATGGAGTAAGTTAGAAGGTGTGTAGGGTAAAATATTTACATTAAGTTGAATGGTGACCATCATAAACCAAGTGTAACGGATTAGTCCGTGTATATTCAGCAGCTGACAAGCTTACAGACAGTTACAGCCTGTATATCTATCATTGTTGTACAATAGATTTCTTTCCATCAGGTCCGTTGTGGTCATTTTATCATACCCTAAAGCCCAGCTGGCTAGCTACCACCCTCAAGTTAAAAATCTACTTCCGACACTTATAGGTATGTTCGAGCAGTTACACTTGAGAGCCAGCCTGTCCACTAGCACGTCCACCATGTTTGGCCACATCGTCACTTAACATCAGATGAAATTGAAGCCATAACACTAAACTAATAAAGTATTGAAATAAAACTAATTTAAACGGATTTTATCGCGGTTATTTATCAATTTTGATCCAGACGTTTCGAAAGCTTTTCAGCCTTCGTGGTCACGGGGCGGACTGAGATGTAGATTGTCCAGAAAGTTCATGTTTCTGAGAAGATGGTTGGAAGCTAGCACAAGCCTGGGATCCCGATTATACATTTAATAAAATCGGAACCCAAAAGACCAATTGCCAGACCTCAAGACAATGTGAACTCTTTCTGCGTAGATCGGAAAACTATCAATAACAAAAATTAAATTGAAGGTAGACACAGTAACATGAACTTTTCTGGACAACCTACACCTCAGTCCGCCCCGTGACCACGAAGGTTGAAAAGCTTTCGAAACGTTGGGATCAAAATTAATAAATGACCGCGATTAAATCCGTTTAAATTAGTTTTATTTCGATAAAGTATAAATTAAAAAAAAAAATGCAAAATATACATATATCAAATTTCTTAAACCGATAAATCTGAATTCACGTGGCGTCAATCAAAACTCAAAACCGAATTATGTAAACATGTTCATAATATAACCGAGTATATCAAGGCTTCCTTTAATATTACAGTATATTGCTTTAAGCATGTAAACAAATAGAACACTGTTTACTATCCCTCTGTGGCGATGGCGTTATCTCCGTTCTGGGGCCGGTAGACCGAAGAGATCGTCACATACATCTGCCTTACGAACTTCATTCGGCTCCGTAAACTTTTCGAACATTTACACTGGATTGTTCTTGGCGTTACCTACTTCGGGTTTTCACGTTTTTGACGTTTGAATCTAATTAATTTCTTTAATCGCATTTTGTAATTTAAATTGCAATTAATCTTTAGCATTCTTCGATCTACGTGCCAAACTTAACTTAAGACTTACTTAACTTTATACTGTGTTGTACTTAACATCAGGTGCACTCACTCACAGTCACTTTGCCGAATTACCATATATAAAAAAAAAAAAAAAAAACACAACTTGCTTCGACTGCAAAGGTACAATTTGCAATTTCAGTGCATGCATTATACAGTTTTTTTAATGTAAAAAAATTACTAATTTCTAAGTCATAGTTTAGTCGACATTATTAGATTTAACACGTATCAAACGAGTTCCGAGGAAGTCCTGTCACCGAGATAAAAAAACAAATAGGTCGGTCCAGAGAATGTTGAATCTTGCAATAATGTTTCAAGCGATCGAGGAATTGGTTTTACATTTGCCATACTACCGGTGACGCTGCAAAGATTTTTCACTTTATTTCATGTTTTAAGCGAACGTCGTGAGAACTATACTGAGTTATTTATTACTGGCATACAACTGTAGTTTCGTGAAGTATCTTGAGCTAAATTCTTGTTGAAGTTTGGCTTTGAAGTTTCTCTATTTGATCTGACGGCAATATGTTAAGTATATTAACCACCATTCCGTTCCGTAATGGTGGTTAGACAGTACGTTTACTGTGAAATTGCTTGCCTTTTAGTATTGAAACTATGAGAGTTCGCTGAATGAAATTGATAGGGGTCTGTACCCGCAACGTATTGTGATACATTTGTCGCATATTTTTAGCTGCCGATAGGCTTACAGATCGGAATGACTGTGATAAGCCTTTTTCTACTAGCTTTTCGTATTACACTGTTGAAAGAAACTTGGATGATTGTGACGAGGTCTAATGTACTACTTATATATTGTTGGTTGCCAACGTTATGTTATTGCATTCCAAAAAACACTTGGAAGTAATTTAAAAATGAGCCAGTTATAAAAGTTTGAAAATGTAGCTTGAATACGACCATTTTATTAGTTTACTAAACATTTTAATATTTTATAAATTTAGGAACGTTGCTCTAAATTCTATATTTTTATCGATTTCAAAGAAAAATTATTAGATGCTCATATAATGATGTGATCAAAAATGGTACATGGTAAGGCAAAGTTAAACAGTTTTTTTTTTATATTACTCATAACAACAACGGAAGTTAATCTCTTTTAGCTTGCATATTAATTTTGCATGGTGGTAGGGCTTTTTTTAACGCCCGCCTGGCTAGCTACCACCCTCAAGTTGTAAAACCTGCCGCCAAATATCAATAGGTATGTTCCGGCAGCTGCACTTGAGAGCCAGTTCCTCCACAGGTTTAGCGTGTCTACCAACTTGACCGTATCGTCACTTAAGATCAGGTGAGATAATGGCCATAACGCTAAACCTTAAATATAAAAAAAAACTAAAGACATTACCTATATACTCTATAATAATCTTCAATAGCAATGATACTTTTAGTAAATTACTAGATTTCGTGACCGGAGGCAGAGAATCTGACGTATATTTTATACGATATCTCAATATAGCTAAGGAGCCTTCACTTTACTATATGGTACTAGTCAGTCTGGCAGTCAATAACTTGAACACATTCTCATCTGTCTTGTTCAGAGATCGAAATACTTATTGTGACAACAACGTCCTATATTTCAAACTGGACCGAACAATACGCATTTAAAAAATTTCATTATAATCGACTGAGTGTATTTCATAATAAACATGGTCGAATATTGTGAATTTTGGTATGAAGATATTTGTTCTTTATGTTTAGTAGCTTTCACCGTACGACTATCACGATGTTTTCCTTCACCGAAAGCTCAGGTGATTGCAGGGATTCAAACTGACGTTATTGAAGCAGCATTCATATCTACTACTAATTGAACCTTTTTTATTAGCTGAAGCGATGGTAGCTCAGTGGCAGTGTGTACGACTTTACGTCAAGGAACGTGAGTTCGAATCCAACCAACTACAATGAGCTTGAGCTTTCGTTAAAGGAAAACATCGTGAGGAAACCATAGCATGGTGGTAGGGCTTTTTCTGATGCCCATCTGGCAAGCTACTACGCTCAAGTTGAAAATCAGCCGCCAAATACCAATAGGTGTGTTCCGGCAGTTGCACTTGAGAGTAAGTGCCTCCAAAGGTTTAGCGTGTCTACCAACTTGGGCCGTATCGTCACCTAAGATCACGGCTTAACTATAAAAAAAACACTCGAACATACAAATTAAAATAGCTCCCAGTTGTTTTCGACCAATTCAAAAATACTTAACCAAATAAACACTCTATTACAAGGTTGTATAATGAACACATTGAAAATTCTTACACCAATATAAAATACGAAGATCAAAGCGATATGAATTAGTAATTTCGTATGAATTTATTAGAAACTAAAATATACATTTATCTTCGAATCAACATCAAAGGTGTCTGTATATTCGAAATTAATATTCCTAGAAGCGTCATGTCTTTAATCAACACGTCTCCGCAATTCGCAACGTAGGTATGTACAGGATCAAACAACTTTAGTAAGAACACACTGGAGTGGTGAATATTCGTAACCCTTCAAGTTAAGAATCTATTGTATCTATTCATCATCAGGCAATGTCTTTACTGGAATCGATGGAATTGGTAGATCCACTGCGTTTATTTTCAAATATTTTACGCTTGGATCTATTCATTCTTTTGTGAATTTAGCGAACTCTAAATATCCCACGACTTTATTTGAGTGGACTCGAAATAAAAGTTTCCAAAGTTACACCTTTTATCATAAGTATGTGTGAGTATACATTTACAAATGTTTGTTGAAGCGATGATAGCTCATTGGTAGTGTGTATGGACTCCGCGTCAAGGGACGTGAGTTTGAATCCAAGCACCTACAATGAGCTTGAGCTTTCGGTGAAGGAAAACATCGTGAGAAAACCATAGCTTGGTGGTAGGGCTTTTTCTAATGCCCGCCTGGCTAGCTACTACCCTCAAGTTGTAAGCATGCCGCGAAATACCAATAGGTGTATTCCGGCAGCTGCACTTGAGAGCCAGTTCTTCCACAGGTTTAGCGTGTCTACCAACTTGGGGCGTATCGTCACTTAAGATCAGGTGTGATTATGGCCATAACGCTAAACCTTAAGTATAAAAAAATTACCACATATGCTTCGGTAAGCATTTAAGTTAGCGCTGGTACATATATTTTGACTTTACAAACATCCACTTTAATTTTATTTATATGTATTGATTACTGTTAATATAAACCCAGTTTTATCCAGTGTTAAATGGTGTGATCTTCGATTTTTTTAGGGTTTTAGCGTAATGACCATAAACTCACAAATAAGTGACGATACGGCCCAAGTTGCTAGACGCGCTAAACCTGTGGAGGAACTGATTGTCTAGTGTAACTAACACACCTATAGGTATTTGCCGGCTGATTTTCAACTTGAGGGTGGTTGCTAGCCAGGCGGGCATTAGAAAAAGCCCTACCACCATGCTATGGTTTTCTCACGATGTTTTCCTTCAGCGAAAGCTCAAGCTCGTTGTAGGTAGATTCGTATTCACGTCCCTTGACGTGGAGTCCATACACACTACCACTGAACTTAGGTTTTGAATATGGTTTTCTCTTAAACGTAACCTAGAATAGATTCAAAGGGACTTAGGTCCTAGATCTCCAACTAGAGTATAGACGGCCATAAAGATATATCTTACGATTTCATTAGGATCTATCGTTCCACTATGGCTAGACTATTATAGCAAGTTTCTTGTCTACTTCAAGCGATTCATCATTTTAAGTTGCCACCACTCAGCCAATATTGCTTGTAAAATGTATGCGTCTGTGCTGAGCATACATACGTTTTTTAAAATGTTATGTTGGTGACATTCCCTGCCATTTCAATACTACTTATTCAACATATTTTTCCATTTTCAATGCGTCTCGCTAATGTAATTCCACATATGGATTGGACAGTTTATATTTCTTGTTTAGGTTTTTTATATTTAGCGTTATGTTCATATGCTAAGATAATGTTAAATGGCAATGTACGGTGAACACGCTAAGCTTTCAAGTGTAACTTCCGGAACATACTTATAGGTGTTTGACAGCGGATTTTTGCCTTGATGGTGGTAGCTAGCTAGGTGGACATTATAACAAGCTCTACGACTGTATACCTTAACTACAAAAAAGAAAGGTTAACGACTAATGAATTACCATTATTTGTATGCATTTAACTTCTTAGATAAACAGGTTTATATATTAGAGATTGGAATCTTAATTCATATGATTGTTGTGAAGCAATAGTACTACAGAAATGTGACCTCAATATTATTCAAGTAACTAAACAACATGGAAATATAATAAAGAAAATGTAAAATACAGAATAAAGTTTAAACTTCTTCATCGTCGTATCTGTAAATTGAAAACGACCGAAATTAATGAATGAATGAATGGAAATGAACAATATAATATTACATTGACCTCCTTCTAAATTCCCTCTCATATCATGTGTCCAATAATATCATACGAGAGTATTGTACCGTTACTTTTTGGTAACGCCACATTACCCTCCCACGGAGTATATACGTAACTTTAGTTATCTTAACAATTTGTCGGCTCTACTCCGTGTGTGGGGGGAGGGGGTTGATATGGCGTTACCAAAAAGTACCGGTACTATGTTCCCGTATTATTGGCCACATGATACAAGGTGGATATTTGGAAGGAAGTCAATGTAAGATTTTATTGTTCATGAATTTTCAGTTTACAGTTACGCTGTTGGACAAGTTTAAATTTTATTCTGTAATTTCTGTTTTCTTTAGTGTATTTCTCTTACTAGATGACCCAACAGACGTCCTGTTCTAACTTCGAATATTGAGTTTGAATTGGTTATAATTACTCAAATAATAATAATAATATTAAAAAACATAGTGTTTATTATTGTAATGTTCTATGACAACTGACAGTTACGTATAATTAAAGTTATCGTTAAGATTTATTAAATTTTCTTAATTTTTTTTAACGTTCCGCTTAATTTCCTTTATTTTTTCTTTCACAGGAACCTTCTGCTGAAAATAAATAATACAAAAACACAAAATAATTAGCCTAATTGTTCCATCCGATCACGCGTGATATTTTTTTTATATTTAAGGTTTAGCGTTATGGCCATGATCTCACCTGATCTTAAGTGTCGATATGGCCCAAGTTGGTAGACACGCTAAACCTGTGGAGGAACTGGCTCTCAAGTGCAACTGCCGGAACACATCTATTAGTATTTGTCGGCAGGTTTACAACTCGAGGGTGGTAGCTAGCCAGGCGGGCATTAGAAAAAGCCCTACGACCATTCACTTATACACTAGACACAAAAAATTAAGGGATATAAAAAAAATTCAAAATTTTTGGGTGATTTTCAACGAGCTGTAACTCCGAATTAAAGAGTATTAAATTTTCTAAAAGAGCTTTTGAACGAAACAATCAAAAAAGTTTTTTGAAGCTCGTGGACCTTTTTTTAGACGAGAAAAAATTTGTAATTTTTTTTTTGTACTTTTCTTAGTATTTCTCCAGACTTGGACATGACAAAAATTTTTCATAGTAATATCTGAAAACTAGACACATGGAGCTACAATTTGCTTGTTTTGTTTTTTTCTGTACGATCATTTTCCTCGGAGTTACAGCTCGTTGAAAATCACCCAAAAATTTGGATTTTTTTTATATCCCTTAATTTTTGTGTCTAGTATAGTAAGATATAAGATATAGGATGAAAAATTAAGTATCGACAGTAATTTATAGATACAAGCTAATAATAAATCGAACTGAAGTCTTTAGAGATATAAAATTTTATAGTTGCGATGAAAAATGAACTCTGAAAACTAGACATGATTTAAACAATAACAATAAAATATGAATACGCGTCTGAACAATGTACAAAGATAATTTACAATCCATTCTACAATGTATCGGGTGTATCTAATATTTTACAGCCGCGCGTATCTATAATATTTACTGAATATTTCGAGTATAATACGTTTAAAATAGAGTGAATTTGCGTTGAGTTCTCTTGGAACACCGTATTTCGCTTCGCATATATATTATGTGGAACATTTAAAGGCTCGGCTATATGTCGTAGCTTTAAAATCATAACGACCTAAGTGCAATCTCCCATTACTATGAAAGAAATATCTTATTCAGTGTAAGTTTTGGTGTCTTTTTGTCCAATTAGTTCTTTGTACAACTAATTCTTAAAAATATTTCTTTTGATACTAATGTGGTTTCAGGGAATTCTAGTTATCGAATGTATTTTATTGGTAAGTTGTTTTAATGAATTCCATCATTTGGTATCTTTTTATGTTCCGTTCCTCTGTCAGTTCGAATTGAGCTACAGTCAAATAAACTGCTAATCGAGAAGTTAGTTATAAATCGACTATACAATGTTTATCGATAAAACAAACAGTTCTTTTTTCATCGAAATACAACTAATTTAAACGGATTTTATCACGGTTATTTATTAATTTTGATCCAGACGTTTCGAAAGCTTTTCAGCCTTCGTAGTCACGGGGCGGACTGAGGTGTAGGTTGTACAGGAAAGTTCATGTTACTGTGTCTACCGTCAATTTATTTTTTAATTTTGTTAGTGTTCAGATCTACGCAGAAAGAGCTCACAGTGTCTTGAGGTCTGGCAATTGGTCTTTTGGGTTCCGATTTAATTAAATGTATAATCGGATCCCAGGCTTGTGCTAGCTTCCAACCATTTCCTCTATTTAAATTTGGACGTTTTTTAATTTCAATATCATCGCAAATCATCCTAGGTAGAAATATGTGTTTTTTGGCAAGGATTTGTGGCTTGTCGAATCTAAGATGATATTTGGCGCCTTCTTCTGAATGTTCAACTTTTTTAAACATTTTTTATGTATGTGTGTGCTGTGGTCCAAATTTTAAGTGTCAGGCTCTATAGGAAGTTAGTTTAAAATCAATTACAAAATTCCATCCCGACAGACATACAAGATATCGAGTTAATTAAAAAAAAACCAGTTATAATACATGGTAATAAAATAAAAAGTTAATATTATATTGCTTTGTAAGTGGGATAAATTAAAAATAATTGACTCTATTTGAATTAAATGTACACATATTTTTATTAATTATAAAATTTGGATATACTTTATATCGATATAGATATAGAGGTTATTTGTTTTTATTTGTTTCCTTATTACTTTGAAACTACTCAACAGATTTTGATAAAACTTGATACGGTGATAACAAATATTATTGATTAAAATATACAATAAAATAGAAATAGATTTAGGATAGAAGAATAAAGTTTCAAACTGTCTCTCGGACAATTGACACATATTTGAATATATATTTTTTATGGAAAACATTCTTAGCTAATACTGAACGCGATATTTTCGATATGGTAATCTTACTGTACTATGACAAACAAACATATCTAAGGACCTCGCAATAGAAACAAATAAATACTCGGAGCTACTAAATTTCCTGAACAGGACTGGATAATTAATTTATACGCGATCAAAGTTTAAGCGAGAGGAATAGGTACCAGTTAAATCTTCCTATAATCTTCCTAAAGCTCTTGGTCTGTTTATGACTACTGTAAGTTCTACACCAGAAGTTGCCTCTAAAGTTGCACTAGCAGACTCCTACCAAATTTGGCTGGGTATGGATAGGAACACGAGTAGAGAAGATGAGTGTTGACGCACATCGGAAACAGAACCCGGAAACCGCTCGGAGTTTCCCTCTCCACCACACGATGGACTCGGCACACGTACGGTCAATCAATGATTTGCTTAGAATTACGTCTTAAAAAAAAAAAACAATGTGTTGTTTCTTGAGGAATCTATTAATCGATAAAGACGATGGACTCGGCACACGCACGGTTTGCTAAGAAGTTCGTCTTAAAACAAAAAAAAAAAATCAATGTGTTGTTTCTTGAGGAATCTATTAATCGATAAAGACGATGGACTCGGCACACGCACGGTTTGCTAAGAAGTTCGTCTTAAAAAGAAAAAACAATGTGTTGTTTCTTGAGGAATCTATTAATCGATAAAGACGATGGACTCGGCACACGCACGGTTTGCTAAGAAGTTCGTCTTAAAAAAAAAAACAATGTGTTGTTTCTTGAGGAATCTATTAATCGATAAAGACGATGGACTCGGCAAACGCACGGTTTGTTAAGAAGTTCGTCTTAAAAAAAAAAAAACAATGTGTTGTTTCTTGAGGAATCTATTAATCGATAAAGACGATGGACTCGGCACACGCACGGTTTGCTAAGAAGTTCGTCTTAAAACAAAAACAAAAACAATGTGTTGTTTCTTGAGGAATCTATTAATCGATAAAGACGATGGACTCGGCACACGCACGGTTTGCTAAGAAGTTCGTCTTAAAACAAAAACAAAAACAATGTGTTGTTTCTTGAGGAATCTATTAATCGATAAAGCTAAATAAAGAGTTTCAAGTAAATATAGGCGAACCATGCGCAGCCTCTGGCGCCTTCTAATTTTGTCACAGCTCAAAATGACAAAAGTAACAGCCTACTATAAGACCTCAGCCGGTCCCGCCAATGCGTTTTATAACCGGTTTATGTTCAATACACAGTTGTAATAACAGTAGAGGCCGGAGCCATGCCAATATTTTATTTCTCTTCTTTATGAAGATTACGCCATGTACGGTGAAATGAAGTGTTGGAAAGTGTAGGGACGTGAACTTATACTTCATTGTCGGAAATAGGATGACAAGATGGAAAATAATTAACTAGTTGCCTCTAAATATTTCTTATTTTATCTCAATCTATTTATTTTTTTATTACTTAATGCTATAAGAAGTTAATTTGATGGTCCTTTCGAAGGTAAGAAGTTATTTTTCGTTTAGCTACTTCTGTCTTTAAAAGTCATTTTTCATTCGAGAGTGTAATAAGACTTTCATTTAATCTTTTTAATGGTTGTTAAATCCGGAAACGCAGATGTCGCCATAGACTTCCGGGACGTCTGGACAAAGCCTTGGTGATAAGTTTTGTTTGGAATATTCGCGGAGTGATTATTTAAACGCGGTCATAGCAAGATGTGTACTGGAGGAATTTGTCTGTGATCGCGTGGATACCTACAATTATTTATTGAGTACGCTTGCACTAGATAGATTATTCAATGACTATTGTGAAGTGTTCGAATGGAAACAAATCGGGAACGTTTTGTGGTTCATTTTACTTCGTCGCCTGGGGAACGCGGTAGCGACTATAAATAATCACGTATGGTGAAAATAACGAACACGTGATTTCACATCCTGTCACGCGTGATGCGACATAGTATGATGGGACGGCAGTGATTATTTTTGTATGATTTAAATAAGTTAATACTAAAAAAAAAATATATTATAAATATATATATTTGTATTAACTTATGTAGATCATACAAAAATAATCACTGTTGTTCCAATGTTATAAGTTTTTACTTCAGTCCGCAATTGTCGATGACTGCCTACTTGTCCAATATTTATTTAAATATAACTTAATTACCTCATCGTAACATAATGTACTAGAACTATAAACAATTCCGTAAATCCTCTTTCACAGAAAATACTTGTATGTAGTTTATTCTATATAGCGTTCTATTTTACATTCTTTATAGCGGCAAAATCACGTAAAATTTATATATTTATACTATCAACCGTTGGTGTAAGCTGTAAATCATTATTCCAATTGTTTTATAGTGATTTCATTATCGTAGTTAGATATCATACTAGTGATATTTCTTTATGTGAAATAACCACAACGTTCATTTGGAACGTGAATATTTAGATTTCACCGAGTTATTTTTTTTAACTACTCTACTTTCTATTGCTAAAATGTACTCTAGTTTTACCATATTAGTGTTTATTTTAAATTACGTGGATGTTATATAAATTTGTCAAAAAAATGTCGAAGTGTATATTACTTTGGACTTCCGCTTGCAATTGATTGATCGCTGACGGTTGACCCGACGTTGGTGGATGGTTGGGTCAAATGCGACACGTGAACCATGTGTAACCGATTGCGCAACATACCTACATTTGGTCCAACCATCCGCCAACGTCGGGTCAACCGTCAGCGGCTGATCAATTCCAAGCGGTAGTGCTAAAGTAAACTTCATTTACGAAGCGATGATAGCGCAGTGGTAGAGTGTACGACTTCGCGTCAAGGGAAGTGAGTTCGAATCCAACCACCTACAGTGAGGAATGAGGAAAACATCGTGAGGAAACCACAGCATGGCGGTAGGGCTTTTTCTGATGCCCGCCTGGCTAGCTACCACCCTCAAGTTGAAACTCTGCCGCCAAATACCAATAGGTGTGTTCCGGCAGCTGCACTTGAGAGCCAGTTCCTCCACAGGTTTAGCGTGTCTACCAACTTGGGCCGTATTGTCACTTAAGATTAGGTGAGATTATGGCCATTACGCTAAACGTCAACTAAATAAAAAAAAACATTTTTAATAATGGCGTACCGGAAGTCAAATTTGTCAACATTAAAATCATAATGACACGCATTGTAATATTTATTAATTGTATTAATTAATCAAGTTATCAAGTTACTAAACAATTCCGGAACCGTTGTAATCCTTGAAGGGTTGTCCCGGGCGAACTCGCGCCCTAATCTAACATTGTTACAAGTCCGTGAAACGATTTAATAAATCGAAAGACGTTTAAATAAATTTTTGTGGCTCGTTATATCTACAGCGTCTGCATTGGACAGATTTAATTATTACTGGGTTAAACAGAATAAGAATTAGATATTACTAGCTTTTACCTGCGGCTTCGCTCGCGTTAATATTGAATTTGTCAAACGAATCGGATGACGCAATAAGAAGTTTCATACAAAGTTTATCCCTCCCTTTACCCGAATTTTCATAAGGTTTTTTGGAAGGAAAATTAGCGTATCACCGTTTCCGGGTTCCCGTCTATCTTTATACCGAGATTCATTATAATCAATTTAGCGGTCTAGCGTTACAAACTAACTTTTTGCAGCGATGATACCTCAGTGGTAGTGTGTACGACTTCGCGTCAAGGGATTTGAGTTCGAATCCAAGCACCTACAATGAGCTTGAGCTTTTGGTGAAGGAAAATTTCATGAGGAAACCGTAGCATGGTGGTAGAGATTTTTTTAATGTTCACCCGGCTAGCAACCACCCTCAAGTTAAAAATCTACCGCCAAATACCGATAGATGTGTTCTGGCAGCTGAACTTGAGAGCCAGTTCCTCCACAGGTTTAGCGTGTCTACCAACTTCACTTCAGATCAGGTGAGATTACTGCCATGATGCTAAACCTAAAGTGTGAAAAAGAAAAACTCGCATTTATAATATTAGTGAAGATATAAATTAGTATAAACGCTGCGTGATATATGTATTTATTTAGGTTTGTTTTAGAATTGTAAGTAAAGAACGATCTAGAATGTTGTAAAGTACCAATAACACGCAATGTATTGTACGTCGTAAAAGTTTCCTCTGAAATAATTGTACATTTCTCAAGTAACTGAGTGTTTACGACTACTCGCAAAAGATATTGACTTCATAACCCCGTTTCCTTTGTCTAGAAACGAACAATTTTATAGTTAGGGTTTAGCGTTATGACCATAATCTCACCTGATCTTAAGTGACGATACGGCCCAAGTCGGTAGACACGCTAAAGCTGTGGAGGCACTTGCTCTCAAGTGCAGCTGCCGGAACACACCTATTGGTATTTAGCGGTAGACTTTCAACTTGTGGGTAGTTGCTAGACAAGCAGGCATTAGAATAAGCCCTACCATCATGTTCCTCACGATGTTTTCCTTCACCGAGAGCTCGAGCTCATTGTAGCTGACTCATTTAGGCTTGACCTCAATCGAACTGTGATTAACTGTGTGATAATTCCATTCGTTTAATCAACCGGCCTGTCTAATAATACTATTGTGTGTAATATATAAGCCCAATTATCCAAAGAGATCCAGCCATTGTTCCACCAGACAATGAGAGCGGGAGAGATGTGATTTCGGGCTAAAATTCACCCAGCCCACAATACGGGGGGCCCAAATTTAATAATAACCGACACATTGTGTCGAAATTCCTTTGGAAAAATCCCGTACGTTTCGTACCCACGATTCGGTTAAGGATTCACCGAGGGAATTTTCCTTAGCGGGAAATTTAATTTTTTTACTTTTCTCATTTAATAACTCATATGTTATTACTTTGATGTTCGATTTTCGCCAATTTTTTTATTATTATATATCACCGTTCGTATTTTGATGTTGTATCGAATATAGCCAGGATACAGTCGATAAATTAATATTAAAAATGTTTTTTTTTTATAGTCAAGGTTTAGCGATATGAGCACAATCTCACCTGATCTTGAGTGACGATACGGCCCAATTCGGTAGAGACGCTAAACCCGTGGAGGAACAGGCTCTCAAATGCAATTGTCGGAAGACACTTATTGGTATTTGGCGGCAGACTTTAATATCGAGGGTGGTTTTTTGCTAGAAAAAAGCATGGCATTAGAAAAGCCCTATTTCCATGCTATGTTTCTCTCACGATGTTTTCCTTCATCGAAATCTCAAGCTCATTGTAGGTGGATACAAAACCGCATCCCTACACACTACCAATGAACCCATCTGCCTAACTACCACCCTCAAATTTAAAATCTGCCGCTAAATACTATCAGGTGTGTTCCGGCAGTGGCACTTGAGAGCCAGTCCCTCCTACAAAGGCCGGCAACGCACTTACGATTCCTCTAGTATTGTGGGTGTCTATGGACGGCGGTGATCACTTACCATCTGGCGACACTGTTGCACGTTTGCCCGCTATTCCATAAAAAACATACTAAGAATTTTTATATTACCTCTTTGATATCCAAATACGTAACGAATAGAAATGGCACGTTGTTAGATTTAACGTTAATGGACGAGTATAACGCAATCCATGACCAACTCTCAACAGGTTTAGCGTTATGGCCATAATCTCACCTGATCTTAAGTGCCGATACGGCCCAAGTTAGTAGACACGCTAAACCTGTGGAGGCACTGGCTCTCAAGTGCAGCTGCCGGAACACACCTATTGGTATTTGGCGGCAGGTTTTCAACGTCAGGGTGGCACTACCCAGGCGGGCATTAGAAAAAGCCCTACCACCATGCTATGGTTTCCTCACGATGTTTTCCTTCACCGAAAGCTCAAGCTCATTGTAGGTGGTTCGGATTCGAACTCACGTCCCTTGACGCGAACTCGTACGCACTACCACTGAGCTACCATCGCTTTAAAATATACCGCTTGCACCTGAATGATATGAATATGCACAACATGATTTACACCTGCAGCGTGATTCTATCCTTTAACACGTAATTACTCGTTATGTATTTTTTTTACCAGAACGGTTTTACTTTCCTCTAAAGATTCCGTAACATTTCATGTAATAATTTTTAATTAGTACCTAAAACCTTGTCTATACCCTCAATGCGGTGAAGTTCCAGTTCTACTTACATACACTTTTTTTTTTCTTTATTTTGTTTAGGGGCTTTTAACCGTAGTTATATCAGCCCCATCGTAACCTAAAATAATATTATAATTTAGCTCTTTCATACACCCTCGTTCATACCATCATCTTTCACTCATTTCATACAGCATTTTAGCTGCCTCTCTCGAAGGCTTTACTAAAATGCTATGAAACATACCCATATTTAATTTATTTAAATAACACTTGTTAATTAATTTATTTCTAATATTAGTATTCTTAACACATTCCATCAGACAGTGGTGCACGTCATTAATTACTGCGCATTTCGTACAAAGTGAGGAAGAACGTTTCTGCATTATATATCCAAATTTTTCTGATGGAATGTGTCCAGAACGTAACCTGTTTAAAGCTACAATATATGATCTATTTAATGTAATATCATCAAACCAAGGCACTCGAGGAGGCTGATTTTGTATAGTCCTATACCATATACCCTTTTCTTTAGATCTTTCGTCAAAATATTCCTTCTACATATTATAAACTGTAATTTTACCGATACTTAAGAATTCTGAATAATGATTATATACATATATACATATACTTTTACACCAGACGACACTGCTAATTACTTACACTTACTCACCGTAAATCTTCTATTATCAAAACAATGGTATTGCACCGACCGCTTGTTCTAATAACGAATGAAATATATTTATATGTCCAATTTAGCGTATAACATTATGTACCGACCCCTTGCTGCATATGAGTAGCGTTATGATATCGAATTCGCTCGGAAAGCTCCGCTGACTGTGAAACTTTACACAACTTGTACTTAGTCAAAGTTTTCCGATACCTAACTGAAATCGTTATTCAAGCGGCGTTTAAGGACTCAGTCTGTTCGGCTTCGAGTAACGCGTTTACCGCCAATATTGGCAGCAAATAACCGACACATGGTTTAACTTAAACTCTGCTTTAACTATAACCAGCTTCGCCCGCGAACTCCTTCGTGTGGAAGTAAAGTTTTGTTTAATCGTTTCTCGCCGCTTTGTTACTTTACTCAATACAACTTGACTTCTATTGGCGGTAACGTGACGTTAAATAGCCTTAAGCCTTCTTAAGTTGCTCTATTAAATAAATAAAAATAATTTTACAAATCTGACTAATAGTTGCTTATATTAGCGCGTTCAAACAAACATTTTTTTAATGGAATAGAGGCAAGCGAGCAGGCGTGTCGCCTGATGGTAAGTGATCATCGCCGCCCATTAACACTCAGAACGCCAGAGGGTTTATAGGGCCTTTATAGGAGGGACCGGCTCTCAAGTTCCACTGCCGGAACACACTTATTGGTATTTAGCGGCAGATTTTCAACTTTAGAATGGTAGCTCGCCATACAGGCATTAAAAAAAGCCCTACCACCATACCTATGGTTTCCGCACGAAGTTTTCGTTCAACGAAAGCTCAAGCTCATTGTAAGTGGTTGTATTCGAACTCACTTCCCATGAATCAGCGTTCCTACACGTTACCACTGAGCTATCATCGTTTTGTAATATTAATAAACATACTAGCTACGCTCACGTCTTTTTACGCGTGATTTTAAAAAATATTTTTCTATCATTCGGGAGCAATACATTATGTTAAGGAACGGGACCCTATTTTATTTTAAAAGGCACTGATACATTTATGAGATTAAAAACAACAGCAAATTAATTCTAACTAACATTTTAAACCCCATACCCTATTACATTAGTGCACAGCTTACACAGTTAGGAACTTTTATTATGAGTGAAGATGAACAGAATACAGATTACATACATAGTAATATTTTTTACAGAAACTATAATAACATTTTAAAGCATTCAATGTGCAAAAAAATAAAAACGAATATAACAAAAACCCTAGGAAAAATGGAGATTTAGCATCATCCAGTTATATAATTAAACTTTTGAATTTTATTAATCTATTGAAGAATATGTCGTATTTAACATGACTTTCATTGAAGCGCCTACACACTATATAGATCGGATTATTCTTTGATACGCTATTATTACAAGCTGTTCTATTTTTACCTCTAACAAACAAACAGATATTCGCATTTATAAAAGTGAGTATCATTGAACACTTCGTTGGAACGGATTCCCTTACGTAATATATTATTATTGATAAACGTATTTTGTTATCGATTTACAAATACAAATAAATGAATTACTAGCGTCCGACAGCCATTCAATGAAACACAAAGACGACTAATGAATTGAAAGATTTGTAGGAAAATTCGCAATTAATACATTTGTTCTGGTTATGAATTAACATTTTATTGTATAACATTCAATTCGTCTAATTCATTATAATACCTATAACACTCTAAAAAATAGCTGACGTGTATGTCGTGTACAAACTATACCAGCGCAGCCGATGAGAACGCACTGGCTGTCTTGAACCAATAAGCGCGCACCTAAGACTGGGAACAGCCAATAGCGTACGCGCTATGTATAACCGTATACCGTATCGAAATATAATGCAATAAAGAACAGACTAAAGACAGGTAGTGACGAAAAAATCTTACATTTTGATTTGGCTAGCTTCCATCCGTACAGTGCGGAAAAGAACTCTACCCCAATCATAGTTACTCTTAGGTATGTCCACGACAAAGTTGACAACGTTAGTGCGAACCTGAATAATTGAAAAAATACTTTAATATATCGACTCAAGGGTTCATTTTATAAAATGCACAACCCTCTTGAAACTCAGAAATCGTCCATTCTTCATTGGAATACCGATGCTGACATTCACTCGGTTCAATTTTATTTTTGCGACTATAAATTGCTTATGTATTTCTCCAAGACACAATCTTTGTTTTTTTTTTAATTAGTTAAAAGTTAATGTTCCTGGCTATAATCGCACCTGATCTTAAGTGACGATACGGTCCAAGTTGGAAGGCTCGCTAAACCAGTGGAGGTACTGGGTTTCAAGCGCAATTTCCGGAACACACCTATTGGTATTTAGCGGCAGCTCATTGTAGGTGACGCACAGTCGTACACACTACCACTGGGCTATCATCGCTTCATCTTTGCTCTCATCTACATTTATGTGGGGATTAATTGAATTTGATTCAGCGGTTTAGGCGTAAAAGTGTAACAAACACGTAGACAGATTTACACACGGATTTATAATATTAGTTACGATATAAAAGCGGATTATGAAGCCAAGGGTTGTTTTAATAACGAATCCAAGTAAGCCTGTAAGTCTGGCTAGACCTCGTTGGAATAGTTTATAAATGCGACCTTTGACCTTATCCGTTGCTCAACAATATTGAGAATGAAAATTATAACAAGATTTATGTAGTCGGTGTGAGGATTTGTTTCAGTGACGCGAGTTCTTTATTTATCATGAAATATAATTGACATAATAAAAATATAGTCAAGGTCCGTTTTCAAGATAAGAAAGATTTTTGGATAATGTGGGATTGAAATCACACTTGCTTTGCAACGCTGACGATAAAAAAAAAAAAACAATTTTGTAATACGTTATTTTTCAACAAGTAGTCAACTACCGAAATTCTAAACATTTCATTGACGTAAAGTTTTACACGTTATCCATTGTCCTGGAGGAACTCTTTCATGTCATCACATAAAAGTATCATAAGTGTCCATCAATAGTATTTATAGCATAGGTAGTTGATGACTTGTTGAAAAATAACGTATTTCAAAATTGTTTTTTTTTTTATCGTCAGCGTTATATATACATAACTTTTTTTTATAGTTATAGCTTAGCGTAATGGCCATTATCTAACTTGATCTTAAGTAACGATATGGCCCAAGTTGGTAGACACGCGACTTGAGGGTGGTAGCTAGCTAGGCGAGCATCAGAATAAGCCCTACCACCATGCTATGGTTTCCTCACGATGTTTTCCTACACCGAAAGCTGAAGGTCGCTGGATTTGCACTCGCGTCCCTTGACGCAAAGTCGTACACACTACCACTGAGCTATCATCGCTATATAAACCGAAAAATATAACCTTTCACGTATGTAATGAAGTATTACGTTATTCCATGTACGTACATACATGAAGATTATTTTCTCCGTACGTAAAATCCCAGGATTAATATTGTAAGACGCCCTTTGCGATATGCCCGGTCCGAGCTTTCGATATAACCTTTTGACAGAAAAGACCTTCCATTTTATTTCCGTTGCTTACTTTAAGTTATGGCTTAAAGCTATTCCGAAGCCATGATAGCTCAGTGATAGTGTGTACAACTTCGCGTCAAGTGACGTGAGTTCGAATCCATTCCACCCACAATGAGCTTTACCTTTCTATGAAGGAAAACATGGTATGGAAACCATAGCATGGTGGTAGGGCTTTTTCTGACGCCCGCCTGGCTTTACCACTCTCAAGTTAAAAATCTGCCGCCAAATACCGATAGGTGTGTTCTGGATGTTGCACTTGAGAGCCAATTCCTCCACAGGCTTAGCGTGTCTACCAACTTGGGCCGTATCGTCACTTAAGATCAGGTGAGATTATGGCCTTAACGCTAAACCTTAACTATAAAAAAACACTGCCGTATTTCAACCAGCACTTATAGTACTGACTGAATCAAA
Organism: Actias luna; assembly: GCA_039707435.1. Lineage (NCBI taxonomy): Eukaryota > Metazoa > Arthropoda > Insecta > Lepidoptera > Saturniidae > Actias > Actias luna. The sequence goes on from JAZHAC010000030.1 coordinate 14,621,879, forward strand.
CCTATGTAACGTATTAAATATTAAAAATAAAAAACGGTGTGGGCTTAATACCACACGATAGAAGTCTCATGAATGTCATCGCTGTGACAGTCGCTACCTTAGTCGACTCGAGCCAACTTTACCCTGAGTTACACAAGATGTTTGCGTATCAGAATTTCAAAGCCGCCCCTTAAGATATTTTAATTCTATGTAATAAATATAATATAACTTGGTCCGCGTCTCCGAGCAACAGTTGGTCGGATGACATAAAAACGTTTACCTATTATTTTACGCGCAATCACAATAAAGCTTGTGGTAATTTTGGATAGACCCTTCTCTGTCGCAGGCGAGTTTCCACGATTTCCCAGGGACATTTTCCATTCGAGTGTGCATGACAACTCAATTTATGCGGTCGAGAGGATTGTTTTAACTAGTTTTAGCCTGGCGGTCGAATATCATTAAGTTATTTTTGTAAATACCATTAAAAAAACTGTTGGTAATATTTTTATTTATAATACTAGCTATAACCTTCGGCTTCGCTCGCGTTAATATCGACTTTATCAAACAGACCGGATGAGACAATAAAAAGTTTCATACACGTTTATATCTCTCTTTATCCCCCTCCCAATGCATTTTTCTCGAGAAAAAATAGCCTATCACTATCTCCAGGTTCCTCAGGTATCCTCAGGTATCCTCAGGTATCCTCAGGTATCCATAATAATCGATTTAGTGGTTTAGGCGTGAAAGCGTAACAAACAAACAAACTCACTTTCGCAGTAATAATATTAGTAAGAATTTAAATATGTTAGTAGTTATTAACGTAAAAAAAAACCATTGTAGTAACTTTTCCAATACAGCTTTACTCCTATTGGTGATAGCGTGATGTTGAAACATTATGATGAAACCATAGCATGGTGGCAATAGTAATGCTACGTTAGTTGTTTGATAAAATGTAATAAACTCGTTCGTTCGAAGCTCACAGATGTAAGTTAATCCCTTCCTATCTATTATAAGAATATCCCATACCCGTTCCGAAAGTGGTAGCCGAGGAATTATACGACGCGATCGGAACCGGCCATATGTCGTCCGATCTTAATAGAAAGGCGTTCATTTACAACTGACCTGACCCCTTCAAGTTTATTATACGACCGAATTAACTTGACCTCTACCTATTTCTTGATTGTTGGGCATTTATTTCGTTAATAGATGTGTACAAGATTTTTTTTACCGCCACCTATGTAACCTGCAACACCAGAGGAACGGCACTAAAATTATTTTTCCTACACCTCGGGAAAATTACTTTTTCTACACGCACGAACCCTCTGACACCGTGTATGCATAATTCCATGATTATGGTGGTGCTGTTAGAAACCAGAAAATAACTCAGTCATCGAGAAGAACCGGCAGAAAAGTCGATCTCATTTTATCTTTTTTTAAGGTTATTAACACTTAGGATTCAAATAATAATAGATGTCGTAGCCTAATCAGATACAATACTAGAGTTGGACGAGTTCAAAGAGGTATTCAATTTGGAAATAGATCTCCTTTAGAATTATTCCACGGCTCTCTTAAGATATTTAGTTATTTCCTTCGCATAAGTAGTAGGTAGTAGACATTTGATAGGAAGGGCAGTATGGTGGTAGTACTTTTTCTAATGACCGCCCGGCTAACCACCACCTCTGGTTGAAAATCTTTCGCCAAATACCTAGAGGTGTGTTCCGGCAGTGGGACTTGAATGGTAGTCCTTCAACAGGTTTAGCGTGTCTACCAACTTGGGCCGTATCGTCACTTAAGATCAGGAAAGATTGTAACTATAACGCTAAACCTATGAACAATAAAAAAACAACAATTTTCTATAGCCGCGCCGGAATTAAGACAAACCAGACCATTTTCTCCATTTCCTCGAGGAAATCCATTAGCCGCTTGACGGCACTAGATTTATTCAGTAGAAAATTTCGTGTTCCAAATTTAACCAAGTCCATATGAACAATAGGTATACGTTAGGTTTTATCGCTTCCAATGTCTGCCTAATGGTCGATATCAGAGAATAATAATTTTTGAAAAATTCAATACATTGAAATAAAACTAATTTAAACGGATTTTATCGCGGTGTAGGTTGTCCAAAAAAGTTCATGTTACTGTGTCTACCTTCAATTTTTGGACAACCTACATCTCAGTCCGCCCCGTGACCACGAAGGCTGAAAATCTTTCGAAACGTCGGGAACAAAATAAATAAATAACCGCGATAAAATCCGTTTAAATTAGTTTTATTTCAATTAATAATATTCGCGTAAACATAAGAAATCATTAAATTCAATACATTCTTGTGAAAACGAGGAATATATAATTTAAAATTAACAAAAAAAAAAAAAAACCAAGGTGAAAATGTAGTTCGGAAGCGAGCCTTAGTTCATGGTAACAAGCGAAAATCCTGGTTGCCATTGGGGATGGTTTAGGGAGTGTTTTCGGTGATACGAAACTAGATAGTCCTATATACTCCTCTCGTAACACTGCAAGCGCCAATATTTATAACAAAATACACTCTATGGTCTATCGAGAGGCTCCCACGTTCCTTAGTATTGAATCTACCGTTAAATTATCGGTTATTTCGCAATACATCCAAGCTTTGATAAATTTTTAAGTAATAAAGAAAAGGTATCGCGTTGGGCCAGAGGTCAAGCTTTAATGGTTTCGTGTTGAACGTTTTGGTTGTAGATATGATCGATGTTACCCGTTTCCACCAAAAAGGATCGACTAATTTATACCTTCACTGGCTTTTGTTCGTGGTTTGACTAACATTAATATAAACTTTGTGAACCTAAAAGTTATTTGTTTCTGGATTAAAGTACCCTATGTCATTTTCTGTACACCCGACGACATGTATTTAAAATTTCATGACCCACGGTCAGTTAATTAAGATGGGGAAGTATAACAAACAAAAAGACTTTCATTAGCGTTTTTATATATCTAGAAATAAACGAAAGAAAAAAAAAGAAAGAAAATTAAGAAAAGAAGGAAAAGAAAGAAAAGAAAGAAAAGAAAAAAAAAAGAAAGAAAACAAAGAAAAGAAAGAAAAAAACATTTATTTAGGTTATATAATAGCAGCGTAATTACATAAATACAGTCTTACAAACTGCAATCATCATACAACATCAAAAAGGACCCAAGCTCAGCATATGCCATGGCAACACTGCTATTGCGCTGGTTTCCAGCTGGGCCTGGAGATAGTTTAATTACATTAGCACTCGTGGCCTTGGATCAAAACGAGCGGATAAGCTAGCGCACTTGTTTTAGAGCTAAAGCTGTTAAATAATGAAAGTGGTGATAAATATGTAGGTGATTATGTAAATAAGAGTTAAGTTTTCGGAATACACACTTTATACGATTCAAATATAGTTATTAAAACAGTTCAGTAGGTAGATTAAGTCAGTAAAACATACTGTCTTTCTTTATAAGAAGAATACTGTTCCCTTGATGCTCGATTACGAGAAAAGTGATGAACTTGTCGCGATGGGAGTGTGACCATTCGAAGCGGAAGCGTGAGTAGATGGTTCTAGGGTATATAGTTTTTGGATTGCATTGTCACTTTATCATTATGAAACTGAAAATTTCTTCAGCATCGTTGTGATTTGAAGGTCGATGAAACGAAAAAGCGACAGTAAAACAGGACAGACACGTCCAACTATAGGATAGAATGAGATAGAAGACATTATACAGTGTTTCTTACAGGGTCCGAGCGTTGTACGCGTGTTAGTGTATATGTGTGCGCGCCTGCATATTACGAAGCGCATTATCGAAAGTTTCACTTTGTCGCGTGTGAACTGCACACACATTTTTTTGATTGACTTTGTACGATCAGCGTAGAGGGTGGGTAACGACTAGTATATACATATAATTAAACTATAATTGTAACATATTTGAAAATGAGATATTTTTAAAACCTATATTCAGAATATACTTTAATATCCATACATAGAGAAAGGTATTTTATTTTGGAATTATCCGACCCGGTATACTTTACATCAATGACATTACAAATCTTTGAATTGTTCGATTTTTCTGTTCAACAATATGTATGAATTATACATGTAAACCTTCCTCATGAAGCACTCTAACTATTGCTGAAAACTGCATTAAAATCTGTTGAGTAGTTTAAAAGATCTAAGCGAACAGACAGCGGAAGCGGCTTCGTTTTATACTATGTAAAGATAAATTTCTCAAAATCGATCGATGATTATATATTGCATACCGTTTTTGAAGAAATTAGTAGCCATGTACGGATATCCAGTTAATGGACGTGAGTTCGAATCCCTGCTATAAGCTTGAGCTTTCTTGAACGAAAACATCGAGGTAAAACCACAGCATGGTGATAGCGATTTTTCTAAAGCTCACCTTTTTTTTTTACTTGAGGTTATTGTTATGGCCCTAATTTCACCTGATCTTAAGTGACGATACGGCTTAAGTTGGTAAAGTGGCTAAAAGTGTGTAGGATCTGGCTCTTAAGTGCAACTGCCGGAACACACCTATCGCTATTTGGCGGTAAATTTTCAACTTGACGGTGGTATCTAGCCAGGCGAGCATAAGAAAAAGGCCTATGCTATGGTTTCCTCATGATGTTTTCCTACACCTAAAGCTCGTGTTCATTGTAGGTGGCGTGGATTCGAACTCATGATTCTTGACGCGAAGTCGTACTACACTACCACTGAGCTATCATCGCTTCACCTGACTACATACCACCCTCAAGTTGAAAATCTGCCATCAAATATCTATTGGTGCATTCCAGCAGTTGCACTTGATAGCCGGTCCTTCCGTTAGGCTTTGCGCACCCAACATCATGGGCTATATCGTCACTTAACATCAGGTGGGTTTGTGGGGATTACGATAACGTCATAAACTATTAAAATATATAATACTCTTACATAATTTAATGAGTAGTATCAGGGTTAATTGATAGCTCTTTATCTGAAGGATACCTCGTACGAGCCTACAATTGTAGTCAGCGGTAGATCTATCGTCATTGTTTTTTGACCTACAAGGTTTCAACTATTGATTAATGGACCATATATATATTGTTCAAGCATCATAAGAAATGTTTCAATATATATTTTTTTATACTTAAGGTTTAGCATTATGGCCATAACCTCACCTGATCTTAAGTGACGATAGGGCCCAAGTTAGTAGACACACTAAACCTGTGGAGGAACTGGCTCTCATGTGCAGCTGCCGGAACACACCTATTGGTATTTGGCGGCGGGTTTACAACTTGAGCGTGGTAGCTACCCAGGCGGGCATTAGAAAAAGCCCTACCACAATGCTATGGTTTCCTCACCATGTTTTCCTTCGCCGAAACCTCAAGCTCATTGTAGGTGCTTGGATTCGAACTCACGTCCTTTGACGCGAAGTTGTACACACTACCACTGAGCTGTCATCGCTTCAAAACTCTTGATATTTATATTCTTAGTATAGTTTGCGAACGATTCTAGAAGGTAAAGTAGTTTTGGTACTTGAAGTCACGCGCTCGATCAGTATGCATAGAATTACTTGATATTTTAGTATATGATGTCGGTGTTCAAAGGCTTTCCAATGTGAACGTATCAAAATTCATAGAGCTGCTGAAATCTGGGTTAGGAATTAGAATATAACTCTTTGGTAGAACCTTCACGCGTATGTTTGCTAACGGTATCTTTGAATTTCAATTTTAATACACAATTATATTAAACCAATTGTTTTGTAAAGTATACTGTATTTTGTTATAGTTATCGAATTTAGATACGTTTTATTTTAAAATCTTATAGGTCTTAATGTCCGTTTGTGATGGATTTTGATGAAATTTGACATAACGAAAACTAATAGATCCCTAAACTGTTGATTGACATATACGACCACTTTTTAGCTTAACTGTGCACTTTCCTATCAAACAGTAATGTTTTGTCACAATAACGTCTCTCCATATTAAATTATATCAACGGACTTAAGTTCGGTTCTCTGCAGTAAGCTCGAGCTTTCGTTGAAGGAAAAACGTTATATAATCTAAATACTGTAGTAATATATATATAAAAAAAACATTATTCCTCTAGAGTATTAGATTTATATAGAGTAGAAATGATATATTTTCGTTCTGTAATAAAAAATCCATTAAAGAACTGACAAGCCGCTCGCGGTAATTCGTTTTAGAAAGGAAAACCGGCCCGCACGTTTCGGCCATAAAAATAGTAATAACATAATATATAATATAGAGTTGTTGGTGTTCGTTCGTTTTAAAAGAAAAGGTCCGATCGACTTCTACGGATTCGTTTTAAACAAATAACTTAAACCGTGAGATCTACGTGAGATAAGAAGGCTAGATTTAAATTCAACGTAGTGAACTTTAAATGATGAGAGAAGAGGTTGTGATATATTAGATTTTCATACTTTTTTTATAGTCAAGGTTTAGCGTTATAGCCATAATCTCACTAGATCTTAAGTGACGATACGGCCGACGTTGGTAGGCACGATAAACCTGTGGAGGGGCTGGATCTCAGTGCGGATGCCGAAACACACCGATTAGTATTTGGCGGCAGATTTTCAACTTAAGGGTGGTTGCAAGCCAGACGGGCATTAGAAAAAACCCTATCACTATGCTATGGTTTCCATACAATGTTTTCCTTCATCGAAAGCTCACGCTGATTGTAGGTGGTTGGATTTGATTTCACGTCCCTTGATGCGAAGTTGTACACACTACCACTAAGCTGTCATCGCTTCCAAATATATCACCTCTGCATGGTAATAGGGCTTTTTCTAATGCCCACCTGGCTAGTATCCTCTCTCAAATTGAAAATCTGCAGCCATATACCAATAGGTGTGTTCCGGCAGCTGCATTTAAGAACCAGTTCATCCACAGGCTTAGCGTGTCTACCAACTTGGGCCGTATCGTCACTTAAGATCAGGTAAAATTATGGCCATATCGCTAAAACCTTAAATATAATATAAAAAAAATACTTATACATAAAAATATTCTGAACAAATATTGGAGTATACATAAAACAAATTCGGAATTTTTCCACAATTTCTAACTCAATAACGGCTGGTCCAATTGTAATGATCTCAGATTTGTCGGGTTCGTCTACGTCCAGAAAAGTAGAAAAAAAAATTGTATTCATTTTATGCCATAAAAAATAGTTTAAATGGAGTTTAGCTAACAGTTAATATGATATTCATGAACGAAGTATCACATTTACTGAGTCAGCTAGTATTGAGATACAACAGAAATGGGTGCGTGGTGAAAGTGGGAACGAGAGGTGTACCAGCTAAACCTTTCCATAATCTTCTAAAAGACCTGAACTTGTCTATGACTGTTATAAATTCTATTCTAGAACGTCCATCTAAAGCTGCCCTAGTGGGCTCCTATCAAAATTTATCTGGGTAGAGAGAGAAAGAGACAAGAGTAGTTAAGGTGAGTGTTAACGCGCTTTGTAAAGGGATGCATTACACCTACACCCGTGTCACAAATCCTGGGATCTGTTCGGAGTTTTTCTGTCTAACATACATTTGACCCCCGGTACCAGAGTCTGCCGCCCTCGAGTGACTCTGCTCGCGCGATACAGTGACACTCTACATCACTGAAAGTACATCATCACCACCGCGTACTATCCATGCACACTTTCTCGTTAAGTACACGGTTCTGTAAGCGACTACCCCTGCGACCCTTGAGCTGCTTACCTGATAAGGTCGTTGTTAGGATCACTAAATTAGTAAGACAGGGCCTGTTGGTTAGTCAGGATCGTGAATCTTTTTTTCACTTACCGGCAGCAGCCTAAGCCGAGGTTCGGCCATTCTGGCGCCCTTGCGCTTGCTGTCTCAGAGCTGAGTGCCCTTAGCACTCGCCCCAAAAAGCTCGGTGAAGCTGTCAAAGCCCCTAGGGATAACAGCGTATGGCAGTACAAAAAAAAAAAAAACAGGGTTTACCTCTCATGCGTCAGTCTGGCAGACTAATAGAGCTTTCGTCAGGATACTCTGATTGAGGTCTGTCTTACTGTCACGCCGGACCAGTTGTCAGTCGACGCTGCCATCTCCAGTTAAAGGCCGCCTCTACCAAGAAGGCGAAGACGGCCGAAAGGGTTTTAGTTAGTATTCCCGGGTTCTCCCGAGCTGGGAACGAATACATAACCACATTCCCCCCCTACGTGTGAAAACACGCATACGAAATAGTAAAAATAATATAGAAATTAAATTTCATTCTCCTATATAACCGACGCTTCATTTGCAATAAATTTTCCTATAGCACGTCTGAGGAAGTTTGACTTCAAAAGTAAAATTATATTTTATTCTTTAAGACGGCAAGAATCGTCCTGGTGAGATAGAAAAACAAAAAAAAAAACAAAATATTTCACACACGCGTTATTTTTATGACGTAGCCGCCATGAGTTTTGCATAAACTCATATCTCGGACAACCCTAATAATAGACGAAAGGTACCGAACGTAAGAGACGCGATTCGGCGAAACCTCTGCGCGTTTTGAATTATGCACGGAACCGGAATACGTTCCGAATTCAAATGAGGCGACAACCGTAAGAACTCGCACGAGTTTCAACTGAGTTATAAGCGGGATCTGTCTTGATCTGTCTTATTGTGATTTTTATTTGAATTCGTATACTTACTCATTCGGCCTGCATGGTATTATAAGTAACTATATTTTACCTGCAGCTTCGTTTGCGTTGATATTGTTAAGTCAAATAAGGCGGATGACGCAATAATTTTCTTTTACAAAGTTTATCCCTTATTTTAATTCACTTCCAATAAGTTTTTAGCCTATGACACTACAGGGTCCCATCTGTTTACCAAAATTCATCGTAATCGATTAAATAGTCTAGGCGTAACAAACAAACAAACTTACTTTCAAATTTTATAATAATATTAGTGATATCCCGACCTGATTATTGTGGGGGTCGTTAATGTAAGGATTAAAAGGTAGATAAGGCATATGTATTCAATTGTATCACTCAACCCTCATTATCGTGTCGGCGTTCAAGGAAGAATGTTGTGTACCGACTGATATACCATGTGTCTTCTAACAACAGGCATGACTTTCGTGTACAATGCGACATTGCACACACGCATCTTCTAATGGTCATAGGATCACATTAAAGTATTTTCATTTAAATATTTATAGAAAAGAACACGGTTTTTTTCTTGCCCGGTATAAAATTAGGTAATAAAGTATACGTTTTGTACATAATAGTGGCATTATCGTGTATAAGTTACTGCCACTAAATAACAGAAAAAGAAGTTACACGGAAGTATCTTTATTTAGATAATTTCCCACTTGCGACGCCACGAATGTCGTCGAAGACACCCGAAGTCACCCGACAATTACCGATCGGTTTTCTTTTTGATATCATGAAGTGAGACGCCGATGAGAGAGACGAAATATACTACGTATTAGGAAGAAGAAACGAGAGAGCTGTTTCTTTACCTCCCACTCCTATCACTCCTCCATTAATTAGTGTTTATATGTATTTATTTTAGTCAAATTTCAAAGTTAAGTTCTTTTTATTATTAAATGTTCAAATTTTCTTTTCCATCTTTTATGTTTGCACTAACTATAACAATACTTTAATGACAACAATACCGCTGGTTGGCTGGAAGAAAATGTCTTGCGGCATTAAGCTCTCCAATACACAGACTAAAAGTGCAATAAACTGTTCGTTCATTCATTCATTCCTATCACGAGTGAAGTATTGCACGCGCTATTTATTAGCTACCACCCTCAAGTTGAAAATCTGGCGTCAAATACCAATAGGTGTGTTCCGGCAGTTGCACTTGAGAGCCAGTTCCTCTACAGGTTTAGCGTGTCTTCCAACTTGGGCCGTCTCGTCATTTAAGATCGGGTGAGATTATGGCCATAACGCTAAGCCTTAACTATATATATATATATATATATATATATATATATATATATATATATATATATATTTAATATAAAGAGACGATTAACGACAAACCTAACAGCCCTTTTTAAAAGTTTCACTTGCGTCCTGTACAGTCCTGCAAGCGGATTTGTATTTTGAAATGTTCTTATTTCTCTTTCGTATTTATAAATGACGGTGAATTTAACTTCGTAGGACTTTAAGGGCGACCGCAGGAGGCGCTAAGTCCAAATTTTAGGTTACTATTAATGGTGGTACATACAAAAGTTATACAGATTATTCTGTCGGTTAACTTAAACGACATTTTGTCGCTGTTAATATTAAATACGTCACAGAATGTGTAACGTAACTGTACAGTCCATAAGCAACGGTGACTACTGAGAGATCTACATACCATCGGTGGTCCTTATTGCTAATGCAATAAGGTATGATTTCAATTATTCAAGTTCACACGAACGTAGTCACGGGAACAGCTAGTTATTGACAAGGTATTTAAAGTAATTAACGAGCGAAAAGTTTCAAGTTCAGTGAAGGATAAAAAATTTAACTTACAAAAATTGGAGCCGACACGGGACGCCTGGCTGATGTGAAACATAGAAATTGTTTTGTATAAGTTATACGCATAAAATAATAGATTTCGACAGAAATCAGATATGGCATAATGAAAAGATAAAGCATTACAAATTTGTTGCGTAAAATAATGACTTTTTATCGCAGAAATATTCATTTTTATTGAACACAAAATACAAAAATTCTAAATTTAACTAACTTGCTTTAACTAACTAACACTACTGCGTATAGACTACGTATAGTTAGGCTTACCATAATTACGAAGAGCCAAACCGGGACGCAGAAGAGAAAGAGGCTCATTTTCATTTTGCTTTTCGCTTAATTTGTGTTTTTCATATTTGAAATGCAAAAACCGGGACGCAGAAGAGAAAGAGGCTCATTTTCATTTTGCTTTTCGCTTAATTTGTGTTTTTCATATGTGAAATGCAATCAAAATTTTGACCGGGACTCCGGGATAGGGATCTCAAACCGGGACTATCCCGGTCAAACCGGGACGTATGGTAAGCCTACGTATAGTACATATATTCCAACATAAAGCGTGGCGATGCGTCGCCACGGCCTGTGTCGCCACCCAACAATCAGGCTTACCCTCGACTATAGATGTTGCACATAAAAAAGTTTGGTTGTTTATTATTTATCTTTGTTCTTGAGAGACACGAATTACCTTTACGGGAATACCTTGTAATTATATCGCCCGGTATAAGGTATCGGACCTTTAACGTCGTTACATAAAATTTCTACTTACTTTATACATTTTTTTTAGCGATCATAGCTCTGTGGTTGTCTGTACGACCTCGCGTCAAGGGACGTGTGTTCGAATTCAGCTACAATGAGCTTGAGTTTTCGCTGAAGGAAAACATCGTGAGGAAACCATAGCATGGTGGTAGGGATTTTTCTAGTGCCCGCCTGGGTAGCAACCACACGCAAGTTGAACATCTGCAGCCAAATACCAATAGGTGTGTTCCGGAAGTTGCACTTGAAAGTCAGTTCCTTCAAAGGTTTAGCGTGTCTACCAACTTGGGTAGTATAGTCACTTAAGATCAGGAGAGATTATGGCTATAACGATAAACCTTCACTATAAAAAAAAAATGTTTATTATTCTTATATTAGTTTTAATACATACATACATACATACGTCACGCCTCTCTCTCATAAGGGTAGGCAGAGACCACATCCTTCCACTTGCTACGATCCTGACATACATCTTTCGCTTCTTCTACTTTCATAATCACCTTCATACATGCTCTTCGGTTACGTGTACTTTTGAACTGGCCTTTCTCCAGAACGTCCTCCATCAGATCGAGTTGAGATTAGTTTTAATGGTTACAGAATTTGTTTTTATTTTCATCTCGGATGTTTTTTTTTAATTTTATTGTTTTTTATTTATATAGGTATTATATGTAATTGATTACCTCTGCAAATGCGTGTTATGAGTGTATTTATTAAAATGTAAGTTGTGCCCGCGTCTAGACACGTTCAATTTTATATTGAATATTGTTATACATTCTATTAAGAATCATTATTAAATTGAATTTAGTATTATAAACCACAATAACAAATAAAATCGGTACTAAATATGTCCTACATACTTACGCGGCTGAACGTAGGTAAACACGTAACAAAACTTGCCTGAAGGGAATACTAATTATTGCCTTAAATTGTACGAGCCAAAACTGCTCTTAAAGGATCGCTTTCTGATAATAATAAAATAGGCAACTGGAATTCAACAATACAAAACCTTCAATCAGATAGACGAAGCAAAATTATCTTCGACGTAGTGTCCAGTGTTAGAAAGAATTAAACCTCGATTACGAACAAGGAATAGATAGTGTATTATATTAGAAAATTAACAAGTAACAATGAGAGGATAATGATAGTTGGTAGAAGTCTCGCTCGCTAACGGAGGCATCGAAAGCCTTAAATTGATATGTGATCTCGAAGTGATCATCGTTCATTTGATAGTGTTTACGAATGCCATGTCTACAGACGTTAGTTCGGATCTTAAATACGAAACAACGAAAGACAACAACGTGATAAAACTATAGTTGATGAACCAATTAATGATTTATGTTTACGCGAATATTATTCATCCGAATAAAATTAATTTAAACGGATTTTATCGCGGTTATTTATTAATTTTGATCCCGACGTTTCGAAAGCTTTTCAGCCTTCGTGGTCACGAGGCGAACTAAGGTGTAGTAGTAACATGAACTTTTCTGGACAACCTACACCTCAGACCGCCCCGTGGCCACGAAGGCTTAAAAGCTTTCGAAACGTCGGGATCAAAATTAATAAATAACCGCGATGAAATCCGTTTAAATTAGTTTTATTTCGATACCAAATAATGTTTACTTGATTAGCTACCACCTTAAAGTTGAAAATCTACCACCGCATACTTATTTATTCATGTGCTGTGGCTGTTGCATTTGAGACTCAATCCTTCCGTTAGGTTTAGACTGTCAACCATCTTGGGCCAATTCTCACTTCAACTATATTGTGACCATAATGCTAAGTGTATAAACTATTAAAAATACCAAGACCAAAACATCGAGTAAGTTTAAGACCACCTGTATTTATTATATAGTTATTAGGTGTTTAATAAACAATAAAAAGATTTTTTGCCCATAGAATACTTTGGCGATTTTGGACAAACTGGACATCGACAGCGAGAAACCGTCGGAAGAGGAGATCGCAAGGATCTTCGGCTACGAGGAAGCGTACCTCGCTGGCGATTTGGGCGTCTGGCAGAGACTTAAGCCAAAGGTGTGGGCGTTGTTCGATGAACCATCCAGCTCTCATGCCGCTAAGGTAAAGATTTTCTTTTAGAATTTCACCGGAGCTAATTAATTTTTACATCGCACTTACAAAATTATCCATCTTTTCGGTCGTTACATCATTGAAACTTTTGAGATCATCTACAATCGTTATCATTTCCCTATGAACTATTTTATCCATCAACCATTTAAAAGCATCTGATAACCGTAACGTATCTTGGATATAATGTAGAAGATTTTGACTCCTTGATGCTTTGCAGCAGAATTTTGCATTGTAGCTTGTTGATTATTATATCTAATAGATGTAATTTTGTTTGTATTGTGTTATGTACCAAATGTTGTAATAAAATGCTAAACGTATCTAAGGTCTCTTTTAAAGCAATCTATGAGGTTACGTTACCTTGATCCTTTCGCAGTTTGCGTTCTAGGTTGTTGAGATTTCGTCTGTTTAACGAACAGTTAGTTGCATTGACTAACGATTCGTCGATTTATCTTTCAAAAAGACAGTTTGATATATTGGCTAATGTTTTCCTTTTATTCGGTAGTAATGGAATAGTATCAGCTTTTATGTTATGGAAATATTTTTGTTGCCATATTTACAGGGAATTACTTACATTTTCAAAGAGTTTTTTTTTTATATATTTCATTTCTCGTACTGCACAATAACCAACCTTGTACTCTTTAAACTTATTTTTTTATGCTTATAGGTTTTAGCGTTATTGTTACAATGTCACCTGATGTTAAGTAACGATGTGACCCAAGATGGGTAGATACACTAAGCCTAGCGTATGGACTGGTTCTTAAGTAGTTGCATTTAACTTAACCTTAACTTGCCAAGGTTTAGCGTTATGGCCATAATCTCACCTGATCTTAAGTAACAATACGGCCCATGTTAGTAGACAAGCTGAACATGTGAAGGGACTCGCTCTCAAGTGCAACTTCCGGGACACACCTATTCGTATTTGGCAGCAGATTTTCAACGTGAGAGTGGTTGCTAGCCAGGCGAAAATTAGAAAAACCTCGACTACTGTGCTATTGTTTCGTCACAACGTTTTCCTTCACCGAAAACTCGAGCTCACTCCAGGAATTTCAGCTCACTTCCTTTGACGCGACATCCGCGCATGCTACTACTGAGTTATCATCGCTTCCAAACTAAATATAAACCTCATGCTCGGACCCTGTGTTATCTTCTGACTGGGTTAATAATATTATCTACTTATCACCGTCATACGGTCGGTCTATCTATAAATCATTGTCTAGTCAAGGGTACCACTAAGAGACTGCCTTGCCACATCTATGAAATCCTGTCTAGCCAAATTTTCAGTCTATCTCCACGGCAGGTTAGAGACAAGTATATATAAAACCACATCGAGGATACATCGTAGACGAACCTATAATGCGGTTATTGTTCCTTCGTTTTTTTTTTTTATTGAGCCATCCATTAGGCCGATGTTACTGAGCTAATGGCCTGGAAGCGGCTTCCAATTACGATGTTAGAACATAATTGATGGCTCTGCCACGTCGTTAACATAAATAATATGTTGAATAATACATCGTTTATTTCTATAACACTCGTATATACGGGGTTAGTAAGTCAAATCAAATTAAATTCTTAATATTTCAAACTCTTTTTTGAAGTCAAAAATCTACTTCCGTTTCGGAAACAACATGACGTTCTGGAAGAGAAGAAACAGCGAAAGAACCTTCTAGCAATCGGCTCTTTTTAACGTATGAATAACATTGTCAGAGCTTTAAAATATTAATCCCATTGCATTATTATCTTCTAAATAATTAGTAATTGCAAGTAACGGTCTTTAAAAAAAAATAGTTTTCAAATTAATGTAAACTGTTGTAATATAGTTAGTTCACGTATTTCTTGTAGGATTTATATAAAAGAGTCTGCCGCATTGTCATTTAAATGTAATGGCCATTTCGTCTATGGCACTCGGTTTTTAACAGTGTTTCTGGAAACACTTTTTCCGATGGCTGTACGAGACAATCTGAGGATGGCCGCAAAAAGAACATAAAATGGCGGAATTTTGTCCGGCATTATCAGCGTGATACCGTTGCATTGTTATTTCTGCTCAAAGCTGTGAAGGCAAATTTTTATGAATTAGCATGATGTTAAATATTCTTAAGCCTTTCTTAATAATTGCTCTTTTAGATAGTTAAGGTTTAGCCCTAAGGCGAGAAACTCACCTGACCTTAAGTGACGATAAGCCCAAGTTGGTAGACACGCTGAACCTGTGAAGGAACTGGCTCTAAAGTGCAACTGCCGGAACTTTCCAATTGGTATTTGGCGCCAGATTTTCAACTTCCGGGTGGTCGATGGCAAAACGGGCATTAGAAAAAGTCCTACCATCATGCTATGGTTTCCTCATGATGTTTTCTTCACCGAAAGCTCAAGTTCATTGTGAGTAGAGTTGATTCGAACTCACGTCTCTTGACGTTGCGTCCGTACCTACCAACTGATATCCGATTTTTGATATCCGACTAGAATTTTTTTAAGATTCGCGTCGTTGGAACAAACATTGCCACTTTATGATATTAATATAAATGTTATATTACCAAGGTCTCAAGGTAGGACATGATATTTCTGTATGACTGGACAGCGACCATCTTATTTGGAATTATTTTCTTGTTATTAAGGGATGATTTAAATTATAAAAGTTCACGCGAGCACAGTCACGGGCAAAGCTAGTGCATCACGAATCTTCAATGTTTAACCGGAATGAGAGTAGAAATTCCGAGTTTTCTATGGGAAATTTTTAATACATTCTGATAATATAGGAATAAACTCAAATAACGCTTGTAATTAAATTAGATAAGGTGCACGGTTTAATTAAACTCACGGTTTAATATTACTCGGCTTTATTGAAATTTAACCTACTGAATTAAATAATTTCAGGGCTGTTTTTAAATTTATCTTTATTATGCTGCTTTCAACATAGCGATGACAGCTTAGTGGCAGTGTGTACGACTTTGCGTTAACGGACGTGAGTTCGAATCTACCCACCTACAATGAGCCTTCTTCGGTGAAGGAAAACATTGTGAGGAAACCATAGCATGGTGGTAAGGCTTTTTCCGATGCCCGCCTGGCTAGCTACCACCCTCAAGTTGAAAATCTACCGTCAAATACCAATAGGTGTGTTCCCGCAGTTGCACTTGAAAGCCAGTTCCTCCACAAGTTTAGCGTGTCTACCAACTTGGACCGTATCGTCACTTAAGATCAGGTGAGATAATGGCCATAACGCTTAAGCCCAAAAATTAAAAAAATATCGTCTAGTTGTGTTTGCGACTCCGTTCGTGTGAATTTAAAATTTGTACTAAATCATTTTAACCCGTTTTTTGCAACTTTTTTCAATACAGCAGTGCTTAGTTTGGTGTTTGCATGATTTGAGTTAGTCTAAAATCTTCCTTATTGATTTTTCAATCAAATACAAATAGAATTGGTAATTGGTAATGGACAAGATTAGAACGTTCGAACAAACAAAATATAGGTAATTCGAAGCACGACTTGTCAGTTGCCAAGGTACTACCTCATTAGTGTTATTTTAACTTTGAAGATTTGAAATTAATTCTACCTTCTACGTGACATTGGCATAGTTAAATAGAAGGTAACTGAATAAAATGTGGAATTTAACGCATATACGATCTTCAATAGACTTATTTTCGTATAAAGCAGACTCGAATATTGTGGCTAAGTTTAGTAGTTCAACATTGAAATGTTTATTATCTACAAATATGTTAGAAACTTCTTGCTTACCCTTTGAATAAATGAATGAACAGTTTATTGCACTTTTCGATTGTACATTAGCGAGGTTAATGCTGCAAGGTATTTTCTATTATTTCATTAAGGCAAAGGTATCAAGGCATTTTTTTAAGGAATAGGGGCAAACGAGCAAGCGTGTCACCTGATGGTTAATGATTATCGCCGCCCACGGACACCCGCAACTCCAGAGGAATCGCAGATGAGTTGCCAGCCTTTATAGGATGGTCTGGTTCTCAAGTGCAACTGCCGAAACGCACCTATATGTTGTCAGCAGATTTTCAACTTGACAGTGGTATCTAGCCTGGTGGGTATTAGAAAAAGCTCTACCACCATGCTTTGGCTTCCTCACGTTGTTTTCCTTTGCCGAAACCTCAAGGTCATTGTAGGTGGTTGGGACAGAACTAACGTCCCATGACACGGCGTTTCTACACGCTATCACTGAGCTATCATCGCTTCTTTTGCTTCCCATTTCCAGTTATCAAATCTGTAGTAAATAGGACATTAAGTACAGATTTGCCTTTATATTTAATTCAACAAGAATTCGCATATTAAAATTTTCAAGACATAAGTATACTGATATAACTGATAGCACAATGTTAAGTCGTTTGTTCTTTATGTACAAAAAATGGTCTTTCGAGTCCATGCATTATGCAAACAAATGGGTCACGTTTAAATTCGAGCCTAAAAAATAACGTCTCTGTATACCGGCGATGAATAACTTTGACAGCTTTCTCGCGGAAGACATTTTTCTGATTCATTGAAATCATATATTTTTATGGAATAAGGGGGCCAACGGGCAGGACGCTCACCTGATGTAAAGTGATCACAGCCGCCCATAAACATCTGCAGCACCGAAGGGCTTGCGTTGCCGGCCTTTAAGGAAAGAATACGCTGACTTCTTGAAGGTTCCCAAGTCGTGACGGTTCGGAAAGACCGCCGGCGACAGCTGGTTCCACAGATTGGTGGAGTATTCGCTTTATGCTTTGTTAAACTTGAAATAAGCTGAAGAAATGTAGCCGCAGAGATTAAAAGTGAACTGGATAGTGTCCACCATAAAGTGGTTTAAACATCTTCTGATTGGACGTAACACGAAATTGGTTCGCTGTCGTGGAAAGTAAGGAAATATTTTAAGGGCTTCGTGAGTGTTACTGATTAGTAAAGTATCACATATCACATAATTTGTGCAAAGCTACAAAGAACATCTTTGAAATGAAGACAGCTCAGTGGTAGTGTGTACGATTTCGCGTCAAGGGACGTGAGTTCGGATCCAAGCACCTACAATGAGCTTGAGCTTTCGGTGAAAGAAAACATCGTGAGGAAACCATAGCATGGTGGTAGGGCTTTTTCAAATGTCCGCCCGGCTAGCAACCACCCTCAAGTTAAAAATCTACCGCCAAATACCGATAGGTGTGTTCCGGCAGCTGCACTTGAGAGCCAGTCGTTCTACAGGTTTAGCGTGTTTACCAACTTGGGTCGTATCGTCACTTAAGATAAGGTGAAATTACACAACGCTAAACCTTATATATATTAACTCATTAATCGATTAACTAACTAAGGCACACTGTATTTTCACATGCCACAATCTAAAAGCAGTGTGAAAACAGTCTCTGATCTCTGGCAGTAAAAAATATTGCGTGGTAACCATGAGGTCATTTTTATTGGTATTTCTGTTTATGCGCATCATGTGAATATTACAAGCCACTTTAAATATTTTCCTCTGGGTTAAACCAGTATAAAGCATTCACATATCAGCCGATATACATCTGGTAACCGAGTGAAATGGTAAATGCCTACCCAAAATATAGGCAAGATTAATGGATAAAAAGATGTTAACACAGTCGATCGGCAGATAGACATACATTACGTGATCCCGAAACGTGTCCAACAAAGGGTCACAAAAATGGACCCGCAACGGAACCTAAAACAGTGACGACCATAACAAATAAAAAGAGAATATACACTAGCTGATCTTGAGACGCGATGACAAAGAAAAGGTCACAGAAACGGGTATTCCAGACCCAAACAAGCACAGAGCTCTACCATATAGAACTGTAAAAACATCCCTCTCAGTTCCTGGGTGCATAACAGCTGATTCAGACGGGACAATGACATCTCCCATCATCCCCCCTTTAAAACCTCTCACGGAATACAGAAGAAAGGGTCAATAACTTTCAAGTTGCGTGTTAAGGTATACCTGAATAAACATTGACAAATTTATAAGGGACGCTATCGGAACCCGAATGTCAATGTTTGAACAATAGCTTTCAGACTCTCTAAATGCGTATTTACTTATTAATCTCATGTGTAACCACTGCGAGAATCTATTGAACACTCAATACAAACAAATCTTCTATTAGATAGATATGCTCAGTAAATAGTTTCTTTCGGCCCCAATTTAGTGAGGATATACACCGAAGTATTGACGAAGTTGATATAATCGATATTATTCTCTCGAGTGTTTGTTATAAGTTGATTGCCCTTTTTAGGTGTATTGAATATACTGTGTAACATTTGAGTGTAATAGCGTCAGCTGAAGCGATGATAGCTCAGTGGTAGTGTGTACGACTTCGCGTCAAGGGACGTGAGTTCAATTCCAACCACCAACTATGAGCTTGAGCTTTCGGTGAAGGAAAACATCGTGAGGAAATCATAGCATGTGGTAGGGTTTCTTCTAATACCGGTAGGTGTGTTCCGGCAATTGCACTCGAGAGCCAGTCCCTCCACAGGTTTAGGGTGTCTATCAACTTGGGCCATAAAGTCAGTTAATATCAGGTGAGATTATGGCCATAACGCTAAACGTTAAGTATTAAAATAAAACTCAGTTGTTGTAATTTGATCAGAGTGATTACTGAGAGTTTCTGTAAGTTTCGGTGAAAGTTGCTAAAAAAATGTTTTCCAAATTTTTTATTGATAATACAAAAACAAAATAAAAAGATAATCGAATAACATATTTTGTTTGTTGATTTGTTTTCAAAAATGAGTCTAAATTTTCGGTTAATATTCTTATTTGTTCGTATAGTTAATATTGGTTTTGTCAAACAAATCGAATGACGCAATAAAAAGTTTCAGACAAAGTTTATTCCTCTCTTCACCCCACTCTCAATAAGGTTTTCGTGATGAACAGTAGCCTATCACCAACTCCAGGTTCCTATCTATCTTTATACCAAAATTCATCACAATCAGCGGTTTAGGCGCGAAAGCGTAACAAATAAACAAACAAACGCGCTTCCGCATTTATAATATTATTAAGAATATGAAGTTATTTGTATTTTAAATATATTTAAAAGAGCTGTAAATTAGTATGTTGATAGCTAATGTACCTATCTGTTCTTGTTAATGACATTCATTTACCGAAACTTTTGCAGTTTTGAGGTCTGACATTACCTATTCCCGATTTCCGTCCGTTTTTGCTTCACGAAAGCAATCGCTTCGTAAGTAAATATTACTTCGTTGTTATTAGTATTTACTTTTCAAATTGAACACGTTACACTCGAACTTTACATAAAGGACGTAGGCTCGTTACGTAGACCGTTTTCAGTTGAGGTTAGGTAAAATTCTGTCGACGTTTCTTTGTACATAAACGTAAGGATTTCTTTTGTGTTTCACGAGTTGTACGTTGCGAACATATCAGCGTATTTAGATCTTAAATTATTATCCTTTATTGTACACTTATCAGTTGATGAACAGGTTCTGCCTCGTTCAACATTTGTTCATTTGAAATATATAAAAATACTTATATTTTTTTCTATTGCATTGATGTATTGTTCTGTTTGTATGTTGTAAAATATTTTTGAACTTATAACCACATAGTAACGTTGAAGTGAGTTTACCACAAAATAAAACTCTTTATCGAGCTGCTTCAACCATCTATTGTCGACGTCAAGGCTGTCCTGTAGCGAATGATTTAAAAAGCCAGTGGATCTAAACCTGTGTACCCTAACACGTGAGCGAATTTATGAAGACTGTAAATCTAATGTGTCTGTACTCTTTAGATTTAAAAATAAAACAAATGGCTAAAAGTAAGCAATAAAATACGTTTACGTAATTTTTAGACACTTCTGACTGTCGGTCTGTTTGTATGCGAGCGCATCACTGCTAAAGTACAACGTTTCTGATAAAACGTCACCAAGGAAATCATAAAGCGTATCCGCGAGTAACGTTTAGTCTTTGTTTCATTGAAATCGGCTAAGTCTATCAAAAGTTATTGTAATTTAAGTGACGACGCGAGATTAAATAAGTTTAGTTCCAAGCGAACGAATCCGCAAGCTTAGTTAGGCAATGTATAAACGAGCTGAGGCGAGAAAATGCACGGCTTAATTTTTTAATACCAAAACACTCGCACAACCGGCTCAGGTGCGTTCCCAGTTAATGTATAGGTGATACCGCAATTTAATAAACCATACGGTTTCAGGCTTTTAGTTTCCTCGCTGGTGTAATCTAAATTCAGGCTATTACCTAAATTTCTAAAACGGTACTCTGGTATAAAAAGCCCCTTCTGCGTAAGCGTCAAGCTTTTGTTGGGGTGCGCACGAATGTTCTCTCGAATTTGAATAACGCTATGAATATTTTTATTAAATTCCTCGCGTTGACTGTCCATCTAAATTGAAGTTTGAAGCGATGATAGCGCAGTGGGAGTGTGTACGACTTCGCGTCAAGGGACGTGAGTTCGAATCCAAGCACCTACAATGAGCTCGAGCTTCCGGTGAAGGAAAACATCGCGAGGAAACCATAGCATGGTGGTAGGGTCTGATGCCCGCCTGGCTAGCTACCACCCTCAAGTTGAAAATCTGCCGCCAAATACCAATAAGTGTGTTCCGGAAGTTACACTTGAGAGCCAGTTCCTCCACAGGTTTAGCGTGTCTACCAACTTGGGCCGTATCTTCACTTAATATCAGGTGAGATAATGGCCATTACGCTAAGCCTTATCTATATAAAAAAGGGTTTCAATTTATATCACAAATGCTTAGTATGTTGCGCTTGTTACAATTTCACGCCTCATATACTTTTTTAATCATCATTCAGAATGTATATACACAGGTCCATTTCATACAGAATGTAGAGTACTATTTACCGAGAAATAGGGCAATCAATTTAATATTGAAATAATCGACATTAAGCTGAACGAAATCGCATACCAAATACGACAAAGTGTAGTTTCGTATAGTGTCACTATACCCACAGAGAAAAAAAACTTAAACAGTAAAAATAAATAATCAGTATGGAATTATGCGAAGTTATCTTAATGTACGTTACACGTTATAATAATATTATGATAAATTATTTTCATTCGACAGTGGCTGCAATTTATAAGATGTAACGATTTGATAATTTAAAAAAAATGTTTCAGTCATATGTAGTGAATTTGCATTTAACTTATTCAAGGTTCATACTAGTGTAATATGTCTAGTAATTAAATTTAAAATGAATAAGGAAATAACCACCCTCAAGGATTCGCTTCTTTCAAGGATATATTTGAAAGCATTTTCTACTTATACTTATACTTAAGTAATAATTTTGAAGCGATGATAGCTCAGTGGTAGTGTATACGGACTGCGCGTCGAAAGACGTGAGTTCGAATCCACCTACAATGAGCGAGAGCTTTCGGTGAAGGAAAACATCGTGAGGAAACCATAGCATGGTGGTAGGTCTTTTTTAATGCCTCTCTGGCTAGCTATCACCCTCAAGTTATTAGTATAGTAATTTGTTCCGGCCAGTCCTTTCACAGGTTGAGCGTGTGTACCAGTTTGGGCCGTATGGTCACTTAAGATCAGGTGAGATTATGGCCTTAACGCTAAATACACCTTAAAAAAACACAGAAGAGGGTGGACTTTATAATGCTATATAAAATATAAACATGCATTTTTTGGTTTATTGTTTTTTTGTGCACTCAGTCTAAAACTAGTAAAGTAAAGTAAAAAACTAGGATGTTGAGCAAAATATTAGAAAATTTGAGAAAAAAACACCTAGCGACAATATTAATTTTACATAACTATCAGTTGTCAATGCGCATTATAATAAAAAATACTACGTATTTGAATAATGTTGATTTTTAATAATTCTACCAATTTGGATTCAAAATTTATAATTAAGACAGAACAACGTTTGTCGGGTCGGCTGGTATACTATATTTTTTTTTGTCAACATACTATTATTTATAATAGGTTTCATGTAATAATACAGAATTAGAACATTCATGAAAACACATAACATCAATCAATAACTTTGAGGCAGATGTTGTATAAACTCATTTCCGGGGCGAAGCGGTGATTCCAAATTCGAACCTGCGTCGCCCTAGCAAAGTAACAGATGGCCGTGGGGTTTTAGTGGGTATTCTAAATATGGCGAGTATATATAACCCTCTTAGTCCCCCGGGGCTAGGAGAGTGTACATAATGCATTACCCCATATTACAAAAGAAGGTTGCTCAAAGACTGATTCAATCTAATTTTGCTCCTTCGAGCCAAAACATTTGTACAGACCGCACCTCTCTTATAAATTGGACCTAAACTATAAAAGTCTTCTCTCACAGCGTCGCTTTATAAGTAATGATTGATCACCCCCGGTAACTGTTTGTCCCAGAAACCGGGTTTTCGGTGTAACGAGAACTTTTTACAAGATAATAACTTTGTCCTATATAATGCACCGGAAGATAAGGACAAAAACTCGATAATGGACCGAACTTATCTTCATTTATAGATGATAATTTGTTGACATAATATTGTATTTTCGATGTATCATAATTCCATTTCACTTGGCAAAGTTCCCACTTCTCTTTATTACTTTCATTAGCATATAATTAAATATCACAGAATGAAGATTTATGAAAGTAAAAATTCCCATTAGCTTCGAGATATCTCTGTGAGGTTTTTTTTTTATATTCATTTTCCTCTGTTGCAGGTGATATCGGCTGTCTCGGTGTTTTTCATCTGCATATCGGTACTTTGTTTCTGTTTGAAAACGCACCCGGACTTAAGGGTGGCAACATTCAGCATAGCATCACATGGCTTGAGGAATCGAACTGAAGATAACTCGACAGTGGTCGAGTCAAGGCAGCTGCGTGACAACGGGCAGCCGCATGTCGCTTTCTTCTACATAGAGCTAGTTTGCAACGTCTGGTTCACGATTGAACTCTTGCTTCGTTCAGTGGTAAGTGCTACAAGATTAAGAACACACAAGGCTTTAAAAACATATTGCAGATATTATTACTTCTCCACGCTGTTACTACAGTTGGTCACTCTTCGCCTGTCGACTTGCTAACTCGAGTCGATTTTCCGTCTCATTTCTATGAACAAAAAAGTACCATAAAAAAAGTTATAAATATTAGCATAATGACGGACCGCACGGCGGTGGAGTTTATTTTAATGTCTGCCTGGTTAGTATCATCGACATAAAACTAATTTAAACGGATTTTTTCGCGGTTAATAATTATTTTTGATCCCGACGTTTCGAAAGCTTTTCAGCCTTCGTGGTCACGGGGCGGACCGAGGTGTAAGTTGTCCAGAAAAGTTCATGTTACTGTGTCTACCTTCAATTTAATTTTTATTATTCATAGAGTTCCGATCTACGCAGAGAGATCTCACAGTGTCTTGAGGTCTGGCAATTGGTCTTCTGGGCCCTGATTTAATTACATGTATAATCGGATCCCGGGCTCGTGCTAGCTTCCAACCATCTTCTCTATTGAAATCTGGATGTTTTTTAATTTCAATAGCCTGACGAATCATCCTAGGTAGGAATCAGTGTTCTTTGGCAAGGATTTGTGGCTTGTCGAATCTAAGACAATGTTTGGAGCCTTCTTCTGAATGTTCAGCAACTGCAGACTTCGTAGAGCGTCGGTGTTTAACATCAGCTATATGTTCTTTTACGCGGGTCCCTATATTTCTTTTAGTTTAGCCGAAATATCAACGATAAAATCCGTTTAAATTAGTTTTATTTCGATGAATAATATTCACGTAAACATAAGAAATCTTTATGGTTAGTATCATGTTAAAACTCTGTAGGTGTATTCCGGCAGTTGCGCTTGAGTGCCACTCCCTTACTGGGCTTAGCGTGTCTACCATTTTGATCCACGTCGACACTTAACATCAGGTGAGATTGTAGGCATAACGCTAAACGTATACACTATAAAAAAATAAAATGTGAACTGACGTGATACGTCATAGAGATGTGAAACATTGGAATCTAATTGTACAAATGACGAACTTATAGGGATAAGCTTATGAAAGGAAATAATAGATCATAGTAACAAAGAAGATGTTTTAAAAATAAATATGATTATCCTTAATTCCTTACTACCCTTATCATTATTAATATTATAAATGCGCAAGTGAGTTTGTTTGTTTGTTACGCTTTCACACCTAAACCGCTTAATCGATTATGATGAATTTCGGTATAGAGATAGATGGAAAACTGTAGACCGCGATAGATTACCTTTACTGGCAAAAACCTTACTGTTAATGCGGTAAGGAGAGAGATAAACTTTATATGAAACTTATTATTTCGTTATCCGAACTCATCAAATCAATATTAACCCGAGCGAAGCCGCACGTAAAATCTAGTTTATTGAATAAACCTATATGTATGTTAATTCACAAATCATTTGGAGACAATTTGTTTTCTTTCATTAGTCACTACACTTTACATATACGAACAGCCGGTTTGGGTCGCCGCAATAGGTGTCCTACATTAATATATAAAAAATTAATGTTTGTCCGGCTTCAATGATTAACTCGATTAGTCTTACGAAGCTGGCAGAGTTTGTTCCTACTTAATAAGTGTCTACCGCCTAACAAGCGAATGATCAGTATACGTCTAATGAATATATTAAGATCCTTGTGGATTGCGGTAAGTACGTGTTTGTTATGAAACTCAAATTTTCTTTTGGCGGTAAGCCAGCATCGTTTTTTTTTTGTATACTTAATGTTTTGCGTTATGGCCATAATCTCACCTGATCTTATGTGACGATACGGCCCAAGTTGGTAGACAAGTTAAACCTGTGGAGGAACTGGCTCTCAAGTGCAGCTGCCGGAACACACCTATTGGTATTTGGCGGCAGGTTTACAACTTGAGGGTGGTAGCTAGCTAGGCGGGCATTAGAAAAAGCTCTACCACCATGCTATGGTTTCCTCACGACGTTTTCCTTCACTGGAAGCTCAAGCTCATAGTAGGTTCTTGGATTCGAACTCACGTCCCTTGACGCGAAGTCGTACACACTACCACTGAGCTATCACCGCTTCAAAAAGTCATCTGACAACAGTATTAGCGGTCGGCTGGTAGGTGTTTAGTTGAGTCGAAGAGTCTGTGAGGGCTGTGAAATTCTGTTCCGCAGCCTTTTTGTGTGACGCTAGTTTGGGTAAAGTCGGTTCGAAATATAGTGATATCACAATTCTGTCGAGTGATCTTAAGTACATACCGTTTTTATAATTTGAATTCATTTTGTGACATTACTAGCTGACCCGGTGAATTTCGTATCACTTACTCTGAAATGCTAGATGGCGTTAAAGTAGCTAGATTTTTAGATTTTGTGACAAACAATTTATTTATATTTCGTAAAATATATATATAGTTTTTTTTTCACAATAAAAATTATCCTATGTTACTTCTAATACCTTCAAGAATATGTGTACAAAGTTTCATGATGATCGGTTAAGTAGTTTTCGCGTGAAAGCGTAACAAACAAACTTACATTCACATTTATAATATTAGTAGGGTTAATAATACTCTTTCATCTTCATGTCCTGTTTCCGAATCATTTGGGGTCACCATAATGCGTTTTCTTCTTCCACTGATCATAATTGACTCTCTTTTTCATCTCACTCCTCACACACTCTATCCATCTTTTCTTTGGCTTTTCCTTTCCTTTCCATCACTCAACCTTTATATCCATTATTTTTCTTACCGCATGGAAATTAGTAAGACAGGACCTGTTGGTTGGTCAGGATCGTGAATCTTGTTTTATTTACCGGCAGCAGCACAAGCCAAGGTTCGACCGTTGTGGCACGCTTGTGCCCGCCGGCTCGGGGCTGAGTGCCTTCAGTACTCGCCCCAAAAAGTTCGGTGAAGCTGTCAAAGCCCTTGGGGCTAAAAAAGTAAGTCAGGTTGAGAAAAGTAAAATAAATAAGTGTTATTTTAAAGTGAATCCTATTAACTGTGAGTAATAATAAGATAAATAAATTAACTGAATAACTGGTGACATTTTTGTAGCAGCAGTCTGTGACAGGCTATACATTAATTTCGTAAGGGTTCCTAAGGGTACATAAGCGTTATGAAAACCGAGCTTCTTTCTTGAAATTTATTTACTTGAATACTAGTTTACGGCTCGATAATTATTTTAAAAGTTTTATTCGTTTAAAGATTCTTTAACTGATTTATGTTCGCTCAATTTAAGACGGTTTAAATACATTTTATTATTTTCTTTTTATTATAATAATAATAATAGATCAAGGATTAGATGTTTGTATAATCCTTACTAATTATACTAATATTATAAATGTGAAAGTGGTTTTTTTTTGTTATATATTCACGCGTAAACCGCTGAATCGATTATGATGAAATTTGGTACTAAGATAGATGGAAATCTGGAGACGGTGATAGGCTATTTTCCCTCGCGAAATCCTTATTGGAAGTGGGGTCAAGAAAAGAATAAACTTTGTATGAAACTTTTTGCAGCTACATCCGATTTGACAAAATCAATATTAACGCGATATTAATCTATATCTGTAAACAATAAATGAGTAGAAAATCTAAATTATCTACTAAAGAATAAAAATCTACGACTTACTGTAAACTGTTTAGTATCACAGATGCTTTACTTACGACGTTTTATTATTAAAAAAAATAACAATATTGAATCTTACGTAAGAGAAGGGTGGGTTCAAGAAATCTCATGTACTCTAACAGGGTGGAAGGTGGGGGGAGGCTTCTAAAATTGTCAAAATCATCCCTACGTACTTTAAATCTACCCATTGTATAGTTCATATCATAGCAAGTATAGGTTCTTATGTATGTCATTATGGAATTTCAAAGAGTACGGAACTCCGTTTCATTATCAGAACATTTACTTTGAAAACGAACGGTGGCTGTGGGTAAATTACTTGTACGCCATTCAACGACGTGGTAGCTACTGAATGGGAACAATTAGGTATTAATTGTGCGTAATGAAAGCCGTTTGTTCTCTTTGGTCGCTATGGTAAAGTGCCACTTTAGTCTCGCAATATCAGGAAATTTCCCCACACAAGACGAACTGGCTGTGATCGGGATTACGTTCGCGTGAACTTGATAAAAAAGTAGTATAATTTATTTATTATACCAGCAACTATGATGGTCACCGTCGCCTATGGTTACCAGAGGGAGGTATTACAGACGTAGCGATTGAAGCGATGATAGCTCAGTGGTAGTGTGCACTACTTCGCGTCAAGGGACGTGGGTTCGAATCCAAGCACCTACAATGAGCTTGAGCTTTCGGTGAAGGAAAACATCGTGAGGAAACCATAGCATGGTGGTAGGGCTTTTTCTAATGCCCGCTTGGGTAGCCACCACCCCCAAGTTGTAAACCTGCCGCCAAATACCAATAGGTGTGATCCGGCAGCAGCACTTGAGTGCCAGTTCCTCCACAGGTTTAGCGTGTCTACCAACTTGAGCAGTATCATCACTTAAGATCAGGTGAGATTATGGCCATAACGCTAAACATTAAGTTAAAAAAAAAATTGCTGAACTAGGTGGAAAGGTCTGGATCTCTACTACAGTGGAACACAAAGGCTGATACCGCACCTTTATTTTGCGGCAGTATAAACCCGAGGGTGGTCGCTGACCAGTCGGGCAAGAACCCTACCACCAAGCAGTGACATATAGAGGAATATATGTTTAAGCATCATGAGAAAAACCAAAGAGCTTTGTCGGTTACTCAGCAAGGTGTACCGCGTGCAGGTGAGGCCGGCTCGGGTAATTCAAATGGTTATCGACACTTCTTACACCGCAATAATTGGGCATCCGTGTGGATCAAGAATTACATGGTTAACCTGTTGGTTAGTTGGTTTCGCTTATCTTCGTTTGTTTCCGGTAGCAGTCCAAACACAAGGTCGGCTATTCCGGCCTCCTTGCGCTCGCTGCCTCGAGGCTGAGGGCTCTCTGCATTCGCCCCAAAGAGTCCGGTGAAGCTGCAAAAGCCCTTGTGGCTAACAGCGTATGTCAGGTTGAAAAAAAAAAGTTGGTTACCGTCATGACCAAAACCAAAACGAGGGTTTGTTGATTGTTCAGCAGGGTGCACCGCGTGCAGGCGATGATCGCTTGGGTAACTCAGATGGTATTCGATACACCCCAAGTAATTGGACGGCTATGGACTTTGCATTACGCATGTATACATTTTTAAGACAGTAAATTTAAATAAATTAGCGTTACAGGGACTTTTATAACACTCTAAGTACAGTTGCGCTTATGTTATGTTCGGATATTAAACTTCCGCGGCACGACAAACTTTGCAATTTCGTTTTAATAATAAATTCGCAAACTTTTCAATTCCAACGTCCCCCGAGTATTATCTGAGCGGTGTGTGTGTGTGTGTTAAAACATTGTACAAATAAAGTTCACCTAACGAGCAATACTTCGAAAACAAGGCTGTTTTGTACCGAAATGTATATACACGAGATACATTGCAATGAACCTCGGCTTTCGATGAAGAAAATTCTATTACCAGTTCTAAGTTGAAAATCTGCCGCGAAATACTTATAGCTGTGTTTCGGTAGTTGCACTTGAAAGCAAGTCCTTCCAGTTGGTTTAGAGTGTCCACTGTCTTGAACAGCATAGTCAATTACCATCAGATGAGATTTTAACCATAACGTTACACCTAAAAACAATTTTTCCTCAATAATAACTTAACTGTGCATTTGTTTGTTTATTTATTCACTAGACTTTACGTGTGGCTTCGCTCGCGTTAATATCGATTTTTTCAAACAACGACAATAAAAACTTTTATACAAAGCTCATCCTTCTAATTATTCTACTTGCGCTAAAAATTTCGCCAGTTAAAATAGCCAATCTCCGTGTCCTGCGTCCCGTCTATCTCTGTACTAAAATTTATCACAATCGATCCAGCGGACTAGGCGTAAAAGCGTAGCAAACACACACAAGCGTAGTTTCGAATTTATAACACAATACAACTTCGATAAGTCGAACCTCGATAAGTTGAAATCGTCCAAATTTCGAAAAAATGTTTCGTTCTTTTCCCTTCAAACACCAAAATCACCATTCTCTATGAGTCGAATACTCTATAACTCGAATATTTTGACGTCACCCTTGATGTTCGACTTATAGAGAATGGAGATTTTGGTGTTTGAAGGGAAAAGAACGAAACATTTTATCGTGCTTTGGAGGTTTTCAACTTATCGAGGTTCGACGTAACGAAGTTTTATTGTATTATAAATTCGAAAGTAACTTATTCGAAAGTAAGTTAGTATGATTGTATAACTATGAATTAACATCTCTACAGTAAAAATCAAGTGTAGAAATATGGCCCTAAGAGATCAAACCCTTTACATGTTACGCGATCAGTAAGAGACGTACACAAGGTTTTTATACCATACTTGCTGTGCTTCCGTCTTCGTACGCGTGGAACTGACAATGATTTAATATTTTTTGCCCGTTTTTGTAATTCTTTTCAATATAGCCTTGCTCCTATCGGTGATAGCGTGATGTTAATTAGCCTAAAGCCTTCCTCAAAGGTTACTCTATCAAATACTAAAATATTCTTTGAAATCCGGTAGGTAGTTTTGAAGATTAGCGAATTGAAATAAAGTAATTGTTACGCTGTCAATGTATGTATAGAAATACTGTTAGAAGTAATGTATTGCTGAAAAACCGGCGATGTAGTACTATCGTTAAGTATATTTCTTTGTGCCTTTCACAGTAATGTGCTGAATACGATGTATTATTCTATACAAAATATTTCGCCTTTGTGAATCCGAACGAATTTATCTGTCGACTCGGCAGAAAGTTTATTAAGAAAATAAGTTCGATTAAAAGATTGTTCTGTTTTTATTTTCTGGAATAGGAGGTAAACGAGCAAGCGTGTTATCTGATGATGGCCACAATACCAGGGGAATCGCAGGTTCGTTGCCGGCCTTTATTGGAGGCACTGGCTCTCAAGTGAAAATCCTCAAATTGAAAATCTGCCGCCAAATTCCAATAGGTGTGTTCCGGCAGCTATACTAGAGAGCCAGTTCCTCCACAGGTTTAGCGTGTCTACCACCTTGGGCCGTATCGTCATTTAAGATCATGTGATTTTATGGCCATAACGATAAGCCTTAACTATAAAAACAAAGAATCTACAGTAATAAAAGTTGCATAAAAACCTATGATATTCTCACCGGGGAGTTGCCCTAAAGGGAAGCTTCCGGTTTAATTCGATCAGTCATTAGTTACACTTATATTTTCTTAACGCAACGAATCCGCCCGCCCGGGGCGCTCCGCCCGGCAACTCGTGTCGGAACTAGTTAGCGAATTCTTATGCCGACTTTTATTTGTCGACTTCTTTCTTCTTTCACCGCTGGGGACTTGTTAGCGCAAAGTTAAGCGGGCGGATCTTTTTTTCGCTCTCGCCTTGTCCTCTTTCAAGTTCTTTGTTATTCTTAATTTTGAGATAGGCGCTTCTGTGTACATTATAACAGGCTATTTTTTTTATATATATTATTATATTTCTTACCAGTCAGCTTGGTATAAGTTTTGTTATGATCGATTTTAAAATTACATTTCCATGAACCAGAGTGCCGACATCTGAATGAAATTGAATATCAACTTGCTGCTTTGTCTGCCGGTTGGTTATGATCGAGTTGTTAAAGCGATGATAGCTCAGTGGTTGCGTGTAGGAACGATGCGTAGTGAGGCGTGAGTTTGAATCCGACCACCTATAATGAGCTTGAGTTTTCGGTGAAGGAAAACATCGTGAGGAAATCATAGCCAGGTGGTAGGGCTCTTTCTAATTTTCAATTTCATTACAATAGCGTCCCACAAGTTAAGTAAAAAATTAGAAGTTTTAATTATTGTTTTATTTAATTATCTACGTTAAAATGTTTTTGGTGAATGTGTGATGATTTGTGGCGTGCTTTCACAGCACAGTACGTCTTTTTTACTAAATTTGTGGTTGCTTTCAAGAGTTCAATATTAGTACTGACGCGCCAAGAAACATAGTCGGCCTTAAAAGACTGACTTAAACGGTTACACTCCGCCTGTAATTACTCTCGATCTAAGTGCATATATTCTATGGTATTATCTATGATTTTGCGGTTCATTTATCATTTG
Organism: Actias luna; assembly: GCA_039707435.1. Taxonomy (NCBI): domain Eukaryota; kingdom Metazoa; phylum Arthropoda; class Insecta; order Lepidoptera; family Saturniidae; genus Actias; species Actias luna. The sequence goes on from JAZHAC010000030.1 coordinate 14,654,166, forward strand.
TAGCTAATGTGCATAGCAGAATGCCTAGAAATTATTTCAAAAAGACATTTTACTTTAATTGACGCAGGGAAAGCTCAGTTTTTTATGGCCATAATCTCATCTGGTCTTAAGTGACGATACGGTTCAAGTTGGTAGACACGCTAAACCTGTAGAGGCACTGGCTCTCAAGTGCAACTGCTGGAACACACCTACACACAGCCAGACGGGCATTAGAAAGCCCTACCACCATGCTATGGTTTCCTCACGATCTTTTCCTTCACCGAAAGCTCAAGCTCATCGTAGACGGAGTGGGTTCGAAGTCACGTCCCTTGACGCGAAGTCATACACACTACCACTGAGCTACCATCGCTTCGGAACAAGAGCTTCGCCTCAGTTCAAGAGGAGAACCAACCAGGATTCCCAAACATTACTGAGCAAAGAAATATTGCCTTTAATTCGACACAAACGAGCCGCAAAAGTAAGATGCATTAAATTTTTTTCTACAAATGATCGTGTAATTTAAATGAACAACAAAAACGTACTAAGTATCGTGCGTCACTACGTGCAGCCACTGACAGTGTTGAATACAGTTTAGAAGATCAACGAGGGTGTTCTTCCAAAAGTACATCGGCTAAAAGTAACGAACAACGAAAGAACTGATTAGAAGGGCAAAGACTTCGAGAAAGAAAGAAAGAAAGTACGTTTGACTACTACAATAATAGTAAATAATTAGGGCGAAAAACAAAACCAACGATAGCCTAGTATATATAATAGGCAGAGGGTGCCCACTTATCAGTTGTGTGAGGCCGTAAATGGTCCCATCTCAGCTAAAAAGCTACGAGCTATAATGCGTTACAGCGCTGGTTTTCAGATGGTACAACGTGATGTTGTGCAAATGATTTAACAATATTTATGAAAGCGATAATAATACATATGTGGTATGTGGGCGAAGTGTAATTGATCTACCGTTATTTTCAAACAAATTGGTACGCCTTTTTATATGGATCTGAGTTATCGAATATTTCTATGAAGCGATGTTTGTTATGGGCTTGTTCATGATTTTTAGACTTAAAGAAAATATACATTATGTTGACACGAAGTAACAGGAATTTTCTGATTATTTTTTATACACGAACAGTTTTTTTTTGTATATCACATAACATGAAAAGTAATGAAGCCATGATAGCTCAGTGGCAGTGTGTACGACTTCGCGTCAAGGGACGTGAGTTCGCATCCAAGTAACTACAATGAACTTGAGCTTTCAGTGAAGGAAAACATCGTGAGGAAACCCCATAGCATGGTGGTAGGGCTTTTTCTAATGCCCGCCTGGGTAGCTACCACCCTCAAGTTGTAAGCCTGCCGCCAAATACCAATAGTTGTGTTCCGGCAGCTGCACTTGAGAGCCAGTTCCTCCACAGGTTCAGCGTGTGTACCAACTTGGGCCGTACCGTCACATAAGATCAGGTGAAATTATGGCCATAACGCTAAACCCTTAAGTATAAAAAAGGTGGTTTAAATACGTGGTATAAACTTCATATAAATAAGAGAAATTTAATTCGTTGCGAGTTATAAAGAAGTTTCATTGAAGAACCAAAAGAAATGAAAAACGGAAACGATATAAGATACAGCCAGTTCTATTGATCTTATCGGATTGAAGTTGGCAGGTTCATGAGGATTGAATTAGCAAATAAAAATGATAAAAAAAAAATACAAACCGGTGAAACCGTTTTTGAGTTTTAGGGAAAATAAGGCTGTTCGATTTTAGGTGATACGAAGTTCAGATAGTCTATGGTATTAGTATTACCCAAATCTATCCAGTAGTTTCAATGTGATACTTTAGGAAAAATAGTTTAAACAAAATTATTATTTTTACATTTTCACAACCGATCCAACCAAAGCATTGCCCGCTTGGCTAGCTGCCACCCTCAAGTCGAAAATCTGCCGCCGAATACCAATAAGTGTGTTCCGGCAGTTGCACTTGATAGCCAGTCCCTCCACAGGTTTAGCGTGTCTACCGACTTGGGCCGTATCGTCACTTAAGGTCAGGTGATATTATGGCCATAACGCTAAACTTTAACTATAAAAAAAATAGTTTCTTTCCAGACAAAGGAAACGGGGTTATGAAGTCAATATCTTTTGCGAGTAGTCGTAAACACTCAGTTATTTGAGAAATGTACAATTATTTCATACGTAACTTTTACGACGTAAAATACATTGCGTGTTATTGGTGCTTTACAACATTCTATATCTTTCTTTACCTACAATTCTAAACCTCAATTCAATCCTCAATAATAAAATAAAACCCTTCAGTGTTAAAAGTAAATTACTTTAGATTACAAATTGTGTTTAATTATTTAGTTTCCATCTAAAATGTTTGAGATTTCTTTAGATCTGTTACTGACTGTTGGCTGGGGTTTACAGACTTCTTAAAAATTGGCAACATCGCAACTTGTTTCGATTTGTCTACGTAATTGCTTACTTCTATTTAACTTGAAATTAAGTTTCATTCTTTGGAACGACTGCTTTAATTACAAGCTCTCAAAAGGTACCAACTACTGTTTTGTTTAAGGTGAGTTATTATAAGCTGTAATAAGATATGTTTGCGCGGAAAAGTGTATCGCACGTCTCATAAGCGAAGCGTTGAGGTGGGTACTACTGTCACTTCACGCAAAACATCTGATTTTTCAAACTTAAAATGTCTCTATTTGTCATATATTGCAGTTGTAAATAATATATACACACAAATATCAAGAAAAAAACATGCGTGCGTACAAAGTACACATGTCAGAAGTGAAACTTCTTTGGCGAACTAATTTATAAATCTTGTTTATATTTATACAAATCTAAAACTTTAAATTAACTTTAAATTAATAATTTAAATTTTAACTTTAATTTAAATTTCCCTGTCTTACTCTCTCTCAATCGGTCTCGATCACTCTCTCTCTCTTTTCCGACACTTCCGTTGCATACCGGCGTGACGTTTCATCTGTAAAAATTTTACCCTCATGCGCCTAAAGAAGTTTCACTTCAAAAACATTATTTATGACACTCATGATACTTTTGATGCAATTTTTCAAAGTAGTTAAAAAACTGATTAAAAAGTTCCGGCTCGGTCGTCCGTGTGTCTGTATGTGCGGATCCTGTATGTTATCACGATAACGACCGAAATACTTTACTAATTGATTCCTTTTTTTCTTACGCTTCAGTATAATCAGGAATAGAATTACTTTTCACGGTCTGATTCGATGTGGTTTAATTGTTATTAAATAAACATGCAAGAAGCAAATGAGATTATGAGGCGTGCACTTTTGGATTTTCCAAACTTTTTTGTTACTTTATTGTGGTAACACCCTGCCTATATGATGGCCAAATGTTTCGCGCGAAATTGTACATATTATTAGTGTATCCTTGTTTTATCGCTACAGTGCAGTATGTGTGTTCCGCCATCGGTGTAAAGGAATCTCCGCTCATTCAATATCCAATATAAGCTTAAGGTGTCAAGAATCTTTTAAATTTATATGGTGACCGTTGGATGAACCCTGCGCAGGAGCTGTGTATACCGACGAGATGGAATTCAGGTCAGTGGCTGTAGCCTTGCGAGTGTTCCAGGCGCCTTTCCGGTGCGACACGTTCCGCCCCAAACGCAGTTTCTACCAAAAAAAGCTTTTAAAAATTGCGATTCCTATATATACATTCCACCTATCACCCGTACCAACAATACACCTTTAACCGAGTACATTCGAAAATACAGACCAAGAAAAGTTCTGCTGTAGTTTAGGGTTGGTTTTTAATTTTCGTATGATAGAACTTTAATTTTTTAACTCAGAATATATTTAAATGTTTTAAGGCTTGCGACTGGCCCGACATAAGCACTGAAATAAAACTAATTTAAACGGATTTTATCGCGGTTATTTATTGATTTTGATTCCGACGTTTCGAAAGCTTTTCAGCCTTCGTGGTCACGGGGCGGACTGAGGTGTAGGTTGTCTAGAAAAGTTCATGTTACCCCAATGGAGTACGTGTAACGGAGTAATGAAGCTTTCAAAACGTCGGGATCAAAATCAATAAATAACCGCGATAAAAACCGTTTAAATTAGTTTTATTTCAATGAATAATATTCGCGTAAACATAAGAAATCATTATAAGCACTGAACTTAGAATCAAGGATTATGACCACGATTTCCCCTAATGATGTTAAGTGATGATGTGGCTTAAGATAGTTGTCATGTTAAGCCTAGTGGAGGGAGGGGTTCATGAGTGCAGCCTTCGGAATATATCTATAAGTATTTGATAACAGATTACCAACTTCAAAGTGATAAAACTAGTTAGGCGGACATTACAGGATGCTCTACCAGATTAACACCATGCTATGGTTTCATCACGATGTCGTCTTGTTAAAAGCTCTGGCTTATTTGTAGGGATTCGAACTCGTGTCCGTCAACACTAAGTCTTATACTTAGCATAGTGCTCCGAAGCAATGATAGCTGAGTTGCAGCGTGTAGAAACGCCGCGTTATGGGACGTGAGTTCGAATTCAACCACCTACAACGAGCTTGAGCTTTTGGTAAAAGAAAACATCGTGAGAAAACTATAGCATGGTGGTAGGACTTTTTTTAATGCCTGCATGGCTAACTACCACCCTCAAGTTGAAAATCTGTTACCAAATACTATTAGGTGTGTTCCGGCAGTGGCACTTGAGAGCCAGTCCCTCCAATAAAGGTCGGCAACGCGCCTGCGATTTCTCTGGTGTTCTAGGTGGCCATGGGCGGCGGTGATAACTTACCATCAGGTGACGCGCATGCTCGTTTGCCGCCAATTTCATAAAAAAATAGTGTAGGTAAAAAGCAATGGGGTCCTCTAAGAGATCCAACGTGACAAACTAAAATAGAACTTCTATTAATTAAAAAACCAATGTAAATCTCAAAATTTCACTCAATAAATTATTATTTACTCTTAATACATTTAAAGTCCACGGTTTTGAATAAATCTCGTCTAACGTTTTAATAAACAGTTATCTACATTCACTAAGACGATACAAACGAAATTGATAAAATAACAAATTCTGAGCTGACGGAATATTGAAATTGTAAATATGAATTCAGTATTCGTCAAATTTGTAGTCCAGCGTATTATAAATGACAAAAGACTTATTGATTGTGATTATTTAATTCCGAGTTCAAATGATTTCTATAAATCAATTTTGTTTATCGAATCAGAGAATTCGATAATAGATAGTTGTGATTTTGCCGGCAAATCTTACTGTTACTCAAACAAACAGACACATTCACATACAAACGTACATGCACACAGAATTTATACATATGTGTACGAGTAGATCTTAACATTCGCTAAAGAACTTTCATCGTATTTTCTGCTTATATAATATTTGCGCCGATTATGCATTTGTGCATACAAACATTAAGAATCATATTTTTTTTCTGTAGTGGTCTTTTTCTTGTTTTAGTACTGTTGATTTTAAATTGTGTAACGCCATTACCAAATATTTTCTGCTTAATTGTAATAGTATTATATTTCAAGCTTTTATATTACATGCATTGCTTAGGCTGGAGCCTTGAGTAAATCGTTAATCTTTGAAATACTTGTCGAAAATAAAATATTTATATGTGTATTTGTTAAGATTAGAAGTTTATTCAAATGTCTGTTTTCGTCGCAAGATATAGTGCTGGCAGAGTGACTGCTGGTAAACGTCAGCTGATCAACGATAAGGTATCATCTCTTTGGGAGAATAGTGATCCATCTGGATCCGTGCTGTCATACCGGCATGATAGCGCTCCGTCAACTGGACGTAACACTGGTCAATCCTAGGCGGAAGTTAGGAAAATAGGTCTCACTCATACGTACAAGTTGACTACTACGTGCAGAGTGTTTTCGACTCAATCGATTGCATTCACCTACTCGGCTGCTGGATATACAGTGGCTCACAATGGTGCGCCTAGCCAAGTACTTTTGCATGGTGGTAGCGCTTTTCTAACTCTCACCTAACTAGCTACCTTCAAATCGAAAATCTGCCCACAAATACCCGGAAATGTGGTCCAGAAGACGCACTTTAGAGGCATACCTCCACTAACATGAACATTTTCGCCATCTTGGGGCACAACGTAACTTAACATCAGTTGAGATTGGGGTCATAACGCTGAATCTATGAAGTATAAAAAATATCTCACCTAATGTTAATTACAGGAACTTATTCTCAAGTGCAACTGCCGCGAGATTTCAACTAAGACATTTAGGTAAATAGGAATGATAAGTTATTTACTTGGTTCGAAATTTAAAGTCGATAAATCTAGAATAACTGGGTGTTGGTTTTAGTCAGATTGAGTCGACTTATCGGCGACTTAACTGAAGGACAACGGACTTTTTGAGGTTGTCTATTGATCGCTTATTGGTTGAAGCGTCTATTGTGAGATTACATTTATGCGAGATAATTTTTAATTTCACTCATTAAGCTGAGACTAAGGCATATCCTCTCCATTCCATAGCTGAAATATGTGAGCAGTGCTTCGCTGTCATACTTTCACGGTGACATGTATAACACACACACGTATAACGTAGTATGAACGACTTCGCGTCAAGGGACGTGAGTTCGAATCCAACCACCTACACCTTGAGCTTTCGGTAAAGGAAAACATTGTAAGAAAAGCATTGCAACCCTTAACTAAAAAAAAAAGAAACTAAACAGTTTCTACACTCTTATTTCTAACGTACCGTGAAGTTTTGAAGCGATGATAGCTCAGTGGTAGTGTGTACGAAATCGCGTCAAGGGACGTGAGTTCGAATCCAACCACCTACAATGAGCTTGAGCTTTCGGTGAAGGAAAACATCGTGAAGAAACCATAGCATGGTGGTTGGGCTTTTCTAATGCCCGCCTGGGTAGCTACCACCCTCAAATTGTAAACCTGCCGCCAAATACCAATAGGTGTGTTCCGGCAGCTGCACTTGAGAGCCAGTTCCTCCACTAGATTGTCCACCGTCTATAGCCACATGGTCACGTAACATCAGGTGAGAACACACCTATAGGTATTTGACAGCAGGTTTTCGTCCGTGAGTCCTACTAACTGAGCTATCATCGCTTCGAATATGGTTTGAACGATTCTCTAGATTAACATGAACGAACCGGGGGGTTTTTATGTGTGAAGTTGAACTAAATGTTGTCATTATTAACAAATCAAAGAAAGATAAGAACGTTCGAGTATTCTGCTGGTTATTTTCGATGGTCGTGAATAAATATTTTTTTACCTTTGAATATATATTTAAATATGCCAATTCTTCAAGTATGCAAGATGATTTCATGAATCAGGTGTCGTCAATGTGCGGCCCGCGGGTCGCATACGGTCCGTGGCACTCTATTTTGCGAACCCCGCGTAGCTGTTTTGTAAATGAAAGTCTAATTCAAGTACTATTTATCTCCGAAACGTGACATCCCGAAGAGCGTCACTGTGAAACGTTTATTTTTACCACATGCATGGTGGTCGTAACCCACGTCACTTCACTTGTCGTCACGTCACTTGTAAATACCCAACTCTGACATTGAGAACAAGTGATGGTGAAGACGACGGGATGATAGCTCAGTGGTAGTGTGTACGACTTCGTAGCTCAGTGGTAGTGTGTACGACTTCGTAGCTCAGTGGTAGTGTGTACGACTTCGTAGCTCAGTGGTAGTGTGTACGACTTCGCGTTAAGGGACGTGAGTTCGAATCCAAGCACCTACAATGAGCTTGAGCTTTCGGTGAAGGAAACCATCGTGAGGAAACCATAGCATGGTGGTAGGGCTTATTCAAATGCCCGCCTGGCTAGCTACCACCTTCAAGTTGTAAACCTGCCGCCAAATACCAATAGGTGTGTTCCGGCAGCAGCACTTGAGAGCCAGTTCCTCAACAGGTTTAGCGTGTATATCGACTTGGATCGTGTCGTCACTCGAGATCAGATGAGATAATGACCCTGACTCATAACCTTAACTGTCAAAAGTGCGCCCCCTTGTGTACCAAATGGTTGTCGGCTACAGTCTTAAATTATCAATAGTATATACATAACGCCTTAACAAAGTTAAAGTGATAAAGTGTACATTAAAAATGATATATAACAGTCTCTAAATAGTTTAGGAAAATTCAAAACTTTCCTATTTTATAAGGATAAAGTTTCACGGAAACCGGAAATTATATTCGGTCCAAATTATAGGCGAAAAACATCTTTATTAATTTTTTTAATACCTTTACTAATTTCCTACCTTTTTGAAGTGAAACATCTTTGGAATCGTTGTGATTTCAAACTCGATGAAACGAAAAAGCGACTCCATAGAGACACAAACACGTAAATGTATAGGTTTCTGCCGGCGAGAGAATGAGATAGAACACATTACACGTTGTCGGTCTCCTCTTTGTGTGATGTTTCGTAGCGTCCCCACTATCGTCTACTAATTCAATACTTTTCAATAAGTATTTTTAATCAGGGACTTTTCAGAAGTTTCACTGCTACCGTGTGTAACTTAAACACACACACACACACACACACACACACACACACACACACACACACACACATCCCATTCTTTACGGAGTTCCTGATCGTAACTCGTAACGTTCCCCGGGCTTAGGCCAAGAGAAGAGGGGCATATGGCAAGGCACCATGGCGCCAAGGCACCAGGACGCCATGGCGACACTTCAAACTCCCGTATTGTCAGAGATCAAGGACAGCGCACGCTCTTCTCCTAGGTATAGTTACCATACTTTTAGCTCAGTGGTAGTGTGTACGACTTCGAAGCGATGATAGCTTAGTGGTAGTGTGTACGACTTCGCGTCAATGGACGTGAGTTCGAATTCAAGCACCTACAATGAGCTTGAGCTTTCGGTGAAGGGAACCATCGTGAGGAAACCATAGCATGGTGGTAGGGCTTTTTCAAATGCCCGCCTGGCTAGCTACCACCCTCAAGTTGTAAACCTGCCGCCAAATACCAATAGGTGTGTTCCGGCAGCAGCACTTGAGAGCCAGTTTCTCCACAGTTTTAGCGTGTCTACCAACTTGGGCCGTATCGTCACTTAAGATCAGGTGAGATTATGATCATAACGCTAAACCTTAAGTATAAAAAAATATATGGGAGATGAGTTTATGGCTAAAACCAGAAATAATAAAAAAAAATGAAAATCACTCGTCAAATTCCTATAGGTGGTTTCCGGCAGTGGCTCTTGAGACTCATCCGCTCCACTAGATTGTCCACCGTCTATAACCACATGGCCACGTAACATCAGGTGAGATTGTAGCAATTAACTAACTTTGTACTTACATATATTTTAAATGCGAAAATGTATTTGTTTGTTTGTAACGCTTTCACACCTAATCCGCCGAATAGATTATGATGAATTTCGGTATAGAAATAGAAGAGATCTTGGAGTCGATGATGGGCTACTTTTTCCCGCGAAAAACTTTTTTCGAAATTAGATAAAGAGAGTAATAAACTTTGTATGAAACTTTTTATTACGACATCCGGTTTTACAAAATTTATATTAACAAAATTAAGCAAAAAATAGTAAAGTATGAAAAAACAACGAGTGCTGTCGTAGGAGACTAGATAGGAACGAAGTTCCTTATTATAAAAATATTAATTTCTTGAATTATAAAAATAGATAAAAAAAAACTTCTTTACAAAATTATCTTAACACCTTTATTTTTTTTACAATGATTTATAAAAATATAAAACAATAACAGTCATCACGTAGACTATACATTAGACACTGTATAGACATCATACATAGACTATACATAAAAATCTTAAGCTAACGTTACGGACGTTTTTTGCCGGCTAGGGACCCGTCTGCGACGCCACTTAACGAACTTAGTTACAAAAATTTATTGACCTTATGTTTCTTTGAATTTAACATATTCACTTGCGGTTATGTTATGTGTGTGTGTGTGAGTGTGCATGGTGATATGGCTTTTTGTAATTCCCGCTTGGCTAGCAACCGCCATCAAGTTGAAAATCTGCTGCCAAACACCAATAAGAGTGTTCCGGCAGTCGCACTTGAGAGCCAGTCCCTCCACAGGTTTATCGTGTCTACCAACTTGGGCCGTATCATCACTTAAGATCAGGTGAAATTATGGCCACAACGGTAAAACTTAACAATAAAAAAAAAAACTTAAAATACAGCCTTCTCGTACGCTAATCTCTCCCAATTGAACCAAACGATTAACCAACTTTTCTAAACTACCACGAGCATAACTTAATTACTACCCGGGGACGTTGCGGTGGTCTACAGTTTATTTGAGAATTTCACTTAGAAAATAACCCACATTCCTACTTAAAACTGAGGCAGTCGTCTTACAGAACAAAATTTCCGAGTCGAACGAAATCTCTAAGTGATAATCTAAATAACTTTTCTCGTTTTACACACAGCTAGTAAACAGCCCTGGTTTTGCTCGAGTATTCACCCCCTCCCATTTTTAGTAAAGGTCGATATGGCCGTAAACTCACCTTATCTGTTAGACAAGCTAAACCTGTGGAGGAACTGGCTCTCAAGTGCAACTACCGGAATACACCATTTTAGGGTGGTAGCTAGCCAGGAGGACATTAGAAAAAACCCTACCACCATGCTATAGTTTCCTCACGATGTTGGCCTTCACCGAAAACTAAAGCTCATTGTAAGTGGATTCGAACCATAGCATGGTTGTAGGATTTTTCTGATACCAAATGCCCAAGCTGCTCGCACAAACCCGCGTCGCCCCAGGAAAGGGACTGACGGCCGTGGGGTTTAGTGGGTACTCCTAGCGGTTAGTACTGGGTGAATCCGACATACCCCTTTCAGTCATATACATAAATACATGTCTCCACATTAAAAAAAGGGCTTTTTCTGATACTTACCTGGCTAGCTGCTGTCATCAAGTTGAAAAACTGTTACCAGCCACCCACAAGTGTGTTCCGGTAGATTTGTTTGAGCCCGTCGCTAAGCTTAGCGTGTCCACCATTTTGGGCCGCATCATAACTTCATATCAAACCCTAAGGCTTGCTAGTTTAAACTATATAAATATTCGATGTCGTAAAAAATCAAATCATTGTTACTGATACTAAGTTTTGTAGATATACGGCGGCAAGTATATTTGTATAGCTTTCAAATAAGAAATGTATTCCTATCGCTTTAACAAACAACGATCACGTACCAGAACATTAGCGGTTTGCATGAGTTATTAGCAAACACCCTCACTAACTCTCCCGGCCGGTTCAACGGACACTTATATAATTGTGAAACAGAATTTTTAAAAGGTCCGAATTTAATTAGCGCTAATGTTCAACACGAAATCCCTTCGTTAACATCCCTATTGTTCGGGAGCGACGTAATAACACATTTTAGTGTGTACATATGAATAATTCAGACGAGGCCCATGGCTTATTCGGATGGAAATCCGTTGTACTAAACGTTTGAACGTTAACCGGAATAATTTATTCGTTATATTTCGTAAGACGAAAGTTGCTATTTGTCGCTGGATTTGTCAAGCTCTATTCGACGATGATTTTTCGGTAACTTTAAATATGAATATCTTTATTAAATATACTAGATAATATTGAATATTGCTTTTGTCAAAGAAATCGGATGACGCAATAAAAAGTTTTTATAAAAAGTTTAACCCTCATTTTAACCCACTTGCCTACCACCGTCTCCAATCTCCCATCTATCTCTATGCCAAAGTTCATCATAATCGATTGAGCGGTTTAGTTGTGAAAACGCAACAAACAAATTCACTTTCGCATTTATATTATTAGTTAGAATTTATACTGTATAGGATCGATATTTTTTTCGTTGTAATCATATTTTACATCCCCAAGGAATACGATATTTTGATGCTTTCTAAGTTTAGTTAACATTAAACCGGATATGAAATGCCTGTAAATGTTTCTTAAGATGACGTACTCGCTAAGCTCGAATAGTTCGAAGCGATAATAGCTCAGTGTTAGTGTGTATGACTTTGCGTCAAGGCACGTGAGTTCGAATCTAACCACCTACAATGAGCTCGAGCTTTCGGTGAAGGAAAACATCGTGAGGAAACCATAGCATGGTGGTAGGGTTTTTTATTATGCCCACCTGGCTAGCTACCACCCTCAAGTTGAACATCTGCCGCCAAATAACCAATAGGTGTGTTCCGGCAGTTGCACTTGAGAGCCAGTTCCTCCAAAGGTTCAGCGTGTTTACCAACTTGGGCCGTATCGTCACTTATAAATAAAAAACTTGCTTATGAGACAGACTTCCGGTATAGTCCCCGTACGATACACGCGTTATCGGTATATAAACGTGTCCCAACGTTGAATCCAAATTTAATATAAAACATTTACGAAACGTGTGTTTTTTTTTTCCTATTATCAAAACCCCTACCCCTATTTTTGGAATACGAACTCGATCAGATCCGATCGTCCATGTAAATTGTATGCGTCGCCTTCCACCCACGGACCGAACAAACGAGCTTCGTATATTCATCGACAATCGGGGTTGCCAGATAGACAGTTTAAAACTCTGACTTGCGTTTAAAAATCCCGAGATTTGATCGACTTTTGCGAATTGTCTCACAGACGTATCTTACTGCGTGGTCAGAGTTTGAATATAAACGTTTAATTAAAAAAGCGATGATAGCTCAGTTGGTAGTGTCTACGGACGCCGAGTTTTGGGATGTATTTGGTATCGAATACCATCTGAGTTACTCACGCCAACCTTACCTGCACGCGGTCCACCCTGCTGAGTTACGGACGAGGATCTGACGATTTTGTTTTTATAGGTAAGGTTTGGTTATGGCCATAATCTCACCTGATCTGAACTGACGATACGGCCCAAGATGGTAGACACGCTAAACCTGTGTAGGAATTGGCTCTCAAGTGCAACTGCCGGAACACACCTATTGGTATTTGGCAGCAGATTTTGGAGGTGGTAGCTAGCCAGTCGGACATCAGAAAAGCCCTACCGCCATGCAAATTATTAATCCCTCGGGGTTAGCCTAACATGAAATAAAGGTTCATTATGAGCCTACTCTTGCCATCAAGGGCAGCAACATGGCTGTAATAACCCTGGTGTTGCGGCTGTTCAAATGTAAAGGTAATCATTTATCGTCCATTCCTGTTCGCTGTCCATTAGAGTAAAAAGGGACGTGAGTTCGAATGCAACCTAGAATGATCTTGAACTTTCGGTGAGGGAAAAATCTCGTGATGAAACCATAGCATGGTAATAGGGTTCCTCCTAATGTCCCCCTAGCTAGATATCACCTGCAAGTTGATATCTGCTGCCAAATACCTATAAGTGTGTTTCGGCAGTTGCACTTGAGAGCCCCTCCCACCATCTTGGGCTTCATTGTCACTGAACACCAGGTGAGATTGTGGCTTTAACGCTAAACCCCAGCTATATAAAAATGGACAGAAAAGTCTGTTCTACTGTATCGGAAATAAACATTCTGAGATTTCTTGCGATTTTCACAATCCGGCCGCAATCCTGAGAAGAGTAAAAAACCGGGGATTTCGGGGCAAATTTTCGAGATATGGCAACCCTAACGGCAATACTCATTGGTGTTTATCTGCATAATGATACGCAATATCGGTTTGTTTTAAATTATCACGGCTCTCGCCATCCAAATATATATATATATTCACTCTGGTATTTTGAATATTACCAGTGTTTACCACTGCGGTATAGTTGAGTACAATACCTTTTTATTGATTTTTGATGTGAAAATTTTGAGGTTCCGTGAGCGCTCTATTTAGATGGTTTTGAATGAAACCGATCCGTCACGCTCGGCTATGTAATGCTCGTTACGTTTACCTCGAGGCAACTGAGGGAGTGATTGAGAATAGTTGAAGCCCTACCACCATGCTATGGTTTCCTCACGATGCTTCCCTCCACCGAAAGCTCAAACTCATTGTTTTTTTTTTATATTGTTAAGGTTTAGCATTATGGCCATAATCTCACCTGATCTTAAGTGACGATACAACCCTAGTTGGTAGACACGCTAAACCTGCACGGAACTGGCTCTCAAGTGCAGCTGCCGGAACACACCTATTGGTATTTGGAGACAGGTTTTTAACTTGAGGGTGGTTGTTAGCCAGGCGGGCATTAGAAAAAGCCCTAGCACCATGCTATGGTTTTCTCACGATGCTTCCCGAAAGCTCAAGCTCATTGTAGGCGGATTTGAACTCAAGACCCTTGACGCGAAGTCGTACACACGATCAACTGAGCTATCGCTTATCCCTGTAAGCTTAGCCTTTTGCCTAGCGTACTGATGGAATGATGGTAGAAAAAGTAGAAGTGTGTTTTATGTAACACTATTCGGTCTATTTCGGTATATTCGGTCGGTATTGAAATACTAACTGTGTACTAACAACGTACGCGATATTCCTGTCGCTTTACGATCTCCCTAGGAAGTTTTAATAAGTCCGCCGACGATTTACTAAGCCGTAAACGAACTATTGACTTTACTCAAACAGTATTATAAACATAAAAGTTGGATTGCACTATATATAGTTATGTACATTTAACATGTTTTTTTATTTGCCTCTCAAAGCGTATACTACCTTCTGTATCATGGAGAGCGTTCTGAACAGCTCTTTGAACTGATCCCCTCCTCTCAGTTCCATAATAGAACCGCATCGAGGGACGCGAGTTCGAATCCGCCAGCAATGAGCTTGAGCTTTTGGTGAAGGAAAAACATTATGATAAAATTATAGCATGGTGGTAGGGGCTTTGTATAATTCTCGCCTGGCTTACAACCAACTTCAAGTTGCAAATTCTGTCGTCGATACCTGTAGGTGTGTTATGTGTGAGAAAGCGTGCCGATCGTGGTCTGCTACGTCGTCATTTAACACCAGCTGAGATTGTGATCGTTACGCTAAACCTGTTAATTATATGAAAAATAAACTAAAAAAGAAATTGTCAAAAGGATAATATACTTCAAAAACTAAGTAGTTTTTAGTTAGCGATGATAGCTCAGTGGTAGTGTGCACGACTTTGCGTCAAGGCACGTGGGTTCGAACCCAAAACACTTCAATGAGCTTGAGCTTTCGGTGAAGGAAAACATCGTGAGGAAACCATAGCATGGTGGTAGGGCTTTTTCTAATGCCCGCCTGGCTAGCTACCACCCTCAAGTCGTGAACCTGCGCCAAATACCAATAGGTGTGTTCCGGCAGCAGCACTTGAGAGCCAGTTCCTCCACAGATGTAGCGTGTCTACCAACATGGGCCGTATCGTCACTTAAGATCAGGTGAGATTATGGCCATAACGCTAAAACCTTAAGTATAAAAAAAAAAACCTGATAAGCCTAGTGTTATTGACGTGATTCAGCATCAAATGAACTTACATACTTATGAACTACTATAGATAGATATCTTATTACTTGTATAGAATATATAGAATTTATATATAATAGATTATATATAGATAGATATTATCTACTTAGTTTTTGAAGTAGATTGTCCTTTGCCAATTTCTTTTTGCGATTGTTTTGATATGATTAATAGGTTTAACGTATGTAGCTATATAAATACACTCACATATATATATATATATATATATATATATATATATATATATATATATATATATATATATATATATATATATATGAGTCCATCAACGAATTATGATTAAAAGTACTTCAACGGACGCTCCACTATACTATAAAAAGGCGCTACATAACGCTGGCTAGGGTATATCGTGAGTGACTCGCGAGCGAGACTGATCATTCGGAGGTTGTTATCATTTACCAATAAAACATGAATCAATAAGATGGCGTATTTCCTGAGAGTACACCCCTTACTCGTACATATACAATTAAGAGAAAATGTCCGTCTTTCGTTTTTATTGGCGGCAAAAATGTTCACAAGAGTTAAATAGAAATAAAATAATGAAGGATCATTGGAATTCAAATAACGAATAACCTGAAACCGCCTATAAATAATGTCGCATCGATTGGTCACAGTCCCATGTCGATACGATTAGTAATCTTAACGTTATTTCGCCTCAAACAAACATAATTCTCATTCTGTGTAGATAGATAAGTTTAGTTTATACAAATTTGTGATTTAATATTAAATATGTAAGTTTTGTTTTTAATTTAGAACCGTTTATAATTCGGCTTCATTGATATTTATAACATTACAATTACTACAATCAATTCACCATAGAAACTTTAATGTGCATGACATTGTCGCCTGTAAATAGGGTTCCATTATGAAAAATATTAAACTAATATTAATGTTTTCACGTAAACTGAATCGGTGACGTGAATAAATAAATGAGCACGTAGACGTTTTATAATAATAATAATGATGTAGAATGAAGGTAAGAAGGAGAGAAAAAAAATACGACATATATACAAAGGACAATACACTAGGATCGAAAAGGTCCATATCTCATCATGAGGTTTCTGGCGTACGTTCAGAAGCACTGCAGCGCTGATATTCTGACAGGGCCACGTGGTACGTACACCCTCACGGCCAGATTGTCAGTTCTTGAAGCGATGATAGCTCAGTGGTAGTGTTTAGGGACGCCGCGTCATGGGACGTGAGTTCTAAACCAACCACCTACAATGAGCTTGAGCTTTTGATTAAGGAAATCATCGTGAGGAAATCATAGCATGGTGGTAGGGATTGTTATAATGCCCGCTCAGGTAGCTACTAGCCTCAAGTTGAAAATATGCCACCAAATACCAATAGGTGTGTTCCGGCAGTTGCACTTGAGAGCCAGTTCCTCCACAGGTTTAGCGTTTCTACCGACTTGGACCGTATCGTCACTTAACATCACTTGATTATGGCCATAACGCTAAACATTAACTATAAAAAAAAAATGTTGCACTTGAGAGCCAGTCCCTCTGATAAAGGCCGGCAACGCACTTGCGATTCCCCTGGTGTTATGGGTGTCCATTGGCGGCGGTAATCACTTACCATCAAGTGGCACGGTTGCTCGTTTGCCTCCTATTCCATTAAAAAATACAGTAATAACAATACATGCTATAAAACGTACCATAATACACGCTATATAAATAATAAATAACTCCTAAAAAAAGTGCTCTTTGTAGTAGAAAGCTTGTCAGTTCATTGCACTAATTAAAAAGCCTTCTGAATAAGCTTAATTAAAAGTTTGTGTTACAAGGAAATATCATACGTTAACGGGCCTGGCAAACGGTTCACTATGTTATTAAAACACTGGATGGATTTTATTTATTTATTTATTTATTAAACTTTGGACACAAGGTATACAGGCGGACTTTAATGCCTAAGACATTTTTCCTAGTCGACCTTAGGGTGGTGGAGCTCATAACCGAGGCAGGTGCATAATAATATAAATAATTAAAATATAATTTAAGTAAATAATTACGCATATGAATACATATATACATAAAAAAATTACATATACACCTTTTTTTATATAGTTAATGTTTAGCGTTATGGCCATAATCTCACCTGATCTTAAGTGACGATACGGCCCATGATGGTAGACACGCTAAGCCTGTGAAGGAACTGGCTCTCAAGTTCAACTGCCGGAACACATATATTGGTATTTGGCGACAGATTTTCGAATTGAGGCTGGTAGCTAGCCAGTCGGGCATCAGAAAAAACCCTACCACCATGCTATGGTTTCCTCACGATGTTTCCCTTCACCGAAAGATCAAGCTAATTGTAGGTGGTTGGATTCGAACTCTCGTCCCTTGACGCAAGGTTATACAAACTACCGCTGAGCTATCATCGCTTCACATATAAATACATTATATATGTAGATAAATATATAATATATATACAGTAATATCTACCGTGGAAAATCTGCTACTTCAACGAGCAATAATTGCCGAAGTCTCATCCTAAAAGCTAGCCGTGTTATGGACGTCCTGGTTTCGAGCGGAAGTGTGTTCCACAGGGGGATGGATTGGATAGCGAAGGAGGAGTGAACGAAGTCAGCTATGAGAAGGACACTTAAGTAAGAGATTACTAGGAGAACGCAGATTCCTGTATCACAAAGAAAAGTTAGATTGAGAGAGTCTACGTCTAGGATACATTAATTTTATTTATATAATATAGAGTATATTAACATGAGTTCCAATTAAGTCAATTTCCATCATTATTTTCTTCGTTTTTCTCACTACTAAATCCCCGAGGGTAGTGGGGCTTCGACTTCGACAACAAAACACGTTGTTTAGATTCAGCTCCATGTAAATAAACTGAAAGAACATATAGGAACAAATCGATTCTACGAGCTGATTCTACGAGAAAATAAATGAGCTGAACAGGAAGCTATGCATTTAATTTATACACAGTCGAAGTGGGAGCGAGAGTTATACCAGCAAATTCTCTCTATAATCTACTTAACGTTCTTGGTTTGTCTAGGACTGCAGTAAATTCTATATAAGAACGTATCTTTAAAACCTTCTACCAACTTTGGACGGATAAGAAAACACGAGTACTACGGGTGAGTGTTGACGCGCGTCAGAAACGGACCCCTTAAACCTACATCCGTGTCTTAAGTCTCGGGAACTGCTCAGAGTTTCCGTTTCCGCCACGCAATGGACCCGGCACCCGAATCCATGAATAGCTAAGACGTTCATGCTCGCATATCTCTCAGGCATTGGCGACAGTGTGACATCATAGTTTTAATCCATGGGAAATCGCCCAATGCTCTTGAAGAAGACTTAACTCCGAAAATGTAACGTAAATAATTTCTGTGCATTATTTACAGGTAAACAATAATTACTATTCCCATGTTACGTTCTCGTGACACGGCCCGGGGCAACGGAAAGGGTCCCCTTTCCCTGTTTTCTATTAACTTCGGTCCCGTCGAAAATTGTAAAGTGGAAAACCTTTGTAACAAATACGGACTCGTAAACCTTTCTTATAGACCAGTTACAAGTAGATAATTCGATATGAAATCTTATTTATTTACTCGTTTATGTATGTAATGGCGGACTTAATACCATAGGCATTAGGTTGTCAATATTGAGACGATGCGGAGATAAAATCAATGATATTTGAAGCGATGATAGCTCAGTGGTAGTGTGTACGACTTCCCGTCAAGGGACTTGGGTTCGAACCCAAAACAACTACAATGAGCTTGAGCTTTCGGTGAATCAAAACATCGTGAGGAAACCATAGCATGGTGGTAGGGCTTTTTCTAATGCCCGCCTGGCTAGCTACCACCCTCAAGTTTTGAACCTGCCGCCAAATACCAATAGATGTGTTCCGGCAGCAGCACTTGTGAGCCAGTTCCTCCACAGGTTTAGCGTGTCTACCAACTTGGGCCGTATCGTCACTTAAGATCAGGTGAGATTATGGCCATAACGCTAAAACCTTAAGTATAAAAAAAAACCTGATAACCTTAGTGTTATTGACGTGATTCAGCATCAAATGAACTTACATACTTATGAACTACTATAGATAGATATCTTATTACTTGTATAGAATATATAGAATTTATATATAATAGATTATTTATAGATAGATATTATCTACTTAGTTTTTGAAGTATATTGTTCTTTAGCCAATTTCTTTTAGCGATTTTTTTGATATGATTAATAGGTTTAACGTATTTAGCTATATAAATACACTCATATATATATATATATATATATATATATATATATATATATAAAAGTACATCAACTAATTATGATTAAAAGTACTTCAACGGACGCTCCACTATACTATAAAAAAGCGCTACATAACGCTGGCTAGGGTATATCGTGAGTGACTCGCGAGCGAGACTGATCATTCGGAGGTTGTTATCATTTACCAATAAAACATGAATCGACAAGATGGCGTATTTCCTGAGAGTACACCCCTTACTCGTACATATATATTTAAGAGAAAATGTCCGTCTTTCGTTTTTATTGGCGGAAAAATGTTCACAAAAGTTAAATAGAAATAAAATGATGAAGGATCATTGGAATTGAAATAACGAATAACCTGAAACCGCCTATAAATAATGTCGCATCGATTGGTCTCAGTCCCATGTCGATACGATTAGTAATCTTAACGTTATTTCACCTCAAACAAACATAATTCTCATTCTGTATAGATAGATAAGTTTAGTTTATACAAATTTGTGATTTAATATTAAATATGTAAGTTTTTATTTTTATTTAGAACCGTTTATAATTCGTCTTCATTGATATTTATAACATTACAATTACTACAATCAATTCACCATAGAAACTTTAATGTGCATGGCATTGTCGCCTGTAAATAGGGTTCCATTATGAAAAATATTAAACTAATATTAATGTGTTGACGTAAACTGAATCGGTGACCTGAATAAATAAATGAGCACGTAGACGTTTTACAATAATAATAATAATGATGTAGAATGAAGGTAAGAAGGAGAGAAAAAAAAATACGACATATATACAAAGGACAATACACCAGGGTCGAAAAGGTCCATATCTCATCATGAGGTTTCTGGTGTACGTTCAGAAGCACTGTAGCGCTGATATTCTGACAGGGCCATGTAGTACGCAAACCCTCACGGCAAGATTGTCAGTTCTTGCAGCAATGATAGCTCAGTGGTAGTGTTTAGGGACGCCGCGTCATGAGACGTGAGTTTTAAACCAACCACCTACAATGAGCTTGAGCTTTTGATTAAGGAAAACATCGTGAGGAAATCATAGCATGGTGGTAGGGCTTGTTTTAATGCCCGCTCGGGTAGCTACTAGCCTCAAGTTGAAAATATGCCACCAAATACTAATAGATGTGTTCCGGCAGTTGCACTTGAGAGCCAGTTCCTCCACAGGTTTAGCGTTTCTACCAACTTGGGCCGTATCGTCACTTAACATCACTTGAGATTATGGCCATAACGCTAAACATTAACTATAAAAAAAAATGTTGCACTTGAGAGCCAGTTCCTCTGATAAAGGCCGGCAACGCACGTGCGATTCCCCTGGTGTTACGGGTGTCCATTGGCGGCGGTGATCACTTACCATCAAGTGGCACGGTTGCTCGTTTGCCTCCTATTCCATTAAAAAATACAGTAATAACAATACATGCTATAAAACGTACCATTATACACGCTATATAAATAATAAATAACTCCTAAAAAAAGTGCTCTTTGTAGTAGAAAGCTTGTCAGTTCACTGCACTAATTAAAAAGCCTTCTGAATAAGCTTAATTAAAAGTTTGTATTACAATTAAATATCATATGATAACCGGGCCTGGCAAACGGTTCACTATGTTATTAAAACACTGGATGGATTTTATTTATTTATTTATTTATTAAACTTTGGACACAAGGTATACAGGCGGACTTTAATGCCTAAGACATTTTTCCTAGTCGACCTTAGGGTGGTGGAGCTCATAACCGAGGCAGGTGCATAATAATATAAATAATTAAAATATAATTTAAGTAAATAATTACGCATATGAATACATATATACATAAAAAAATACATATATACCTTTTTTTATATAGTTAAGGTTTAGCGTTATGGCCATAATCTCACCTGATCTTAAGTGACGATACGGCCCATTATGGTAGACACGCTAAACCTGTGAAGAAACTGGCTCTCAAGTTCAACTGCCGGAACACATGTATTGGTATTTGGCGACAGATTTTCGACTTGAGGCTGGTAGCTAGCCATTCGGGCATCAGAAAAAACCCTACCACCATGCTATGGTTTCCTCACGATGTTTCCCTTCACCGAAAGCTCAAGCTCATTGTAGGTGGTTGGATTCGAACTCTCGTCCCTTGACGCAAAGTTATACACACTACCACTGAGCTATCATCACTTCACATATAAATACATTATATATGTAGATATATATATAATATATATACACTAATATCTACCGTGGAAAATCTGCTACTTCAGCCAGCAATCATTGCCGAAGTCTCATCCTAAAAGCCAGCCGTGTTGTGGACGTCCTGGTTTTGAGCGGAAATGTGTTCCACAGGGGGATGGATTGGATAGCGAAGGAGGATGGATCGGATAGCGAAGGAGGAGTGAACGAAGTCAGCTATGAGAAGGACACTTAAGTAAGAGATTACTAGGAGAACGCAGATTCCTGTATCACAAAGAAAAGTTAGATTGAGAGAGTCTACGTCTAGGATACATTAATTTTATTTATATAATATAGAGTATATTAACATGAGTTCCAATTAAGTCAATTTCCATCATTATTTTCTTCGTTTTTCTCACTACTAAATCCCCGAGGGTAGTGGGGCTTCGACTTCGACAACAAAACACGTTGTTTAGATTCAGCTCCATGTAAATAAACTGAAAGAACATATAGGAACAAATCGATTCTACGAGCTGATTCTACGAGAAAATAAATGAGCTGAACAGGAAGCTATGCATTTAATTTATACACAGTCGAAGTGGGAGCGAGAGTTATACCAGCAAATTCTCTCTATAATCTACTTAACGTTCTTGGTTTGTCTAGGACTGCAGTAAATTCTATATAAGAACGTATCTTTAAAACCTTCTACCAACTTTGGACGGATAAGAAAACACGAGTACTACGGGTGAGTGTTGACGCGCGTCAGAAACGGACCCCTTAAACCTACATCCGTGTCTTAAGTCTCGGGAACTGCTCAGAGTTTCCGTTTCCGCCACGCAATGGACCCGGCACCCGAATCCATGAATAGCTAAGACGTTCATGCTCGCATATCTCTCAGGCATTGGCGACAGTGTGACATCATAGTTTTAATCCATGGGAAATCGCCCAATGCTCTTGAAGAAGACTTAACTCCGAAAATGTAACGTAAATAATTTCTGTGCATTATTTACAGGTAAACAATAATTACTATTCCCATGTTACGTTCTCGTGACACGGCCCGGGGCAACGGAAAGGGTCCCCTTTCCCTGTTTTCTATTAACTTCGGTCCCGTCGAAAATTGTAAAGTGGAAAACCTTTGTAACAAATACGGACTCGTAAACCTTTCTTATAGACCAGTTACAAGTAGATAATTCGATATGAAATCTTATTTATTTACTCGTTTATGTATGTAATGGCGGACTTAATACCATAGGCATTAGGTTGTCAATATTGAGACGATGCGGAGATAAAATCAATGATATTTGAAGCGATGATAGCTCAGTGGTAGTGTGTACGACTTCCCGTCAAGGGACTTGGGTTCGAACCCAAAACAACTACAATGAGCTTGAGCTTTCGGTGAATCAAAACATCGTGAGGAAACCATAGCATGGTGGTAGGGCTTTTTCTAATGCCCGCCTGGCTAGCTACCACCCTCAAGTTTTGAACCTGCCGCCAAATACCAATAGATGTGTTCCGGCAGCAGCACTTGTGAGCCAGTTCCTCCACAGGTTTAGCGTGTCTACCAACTTGGGCCGTATCGTCACTTAAGATCAGGTGAGATTATGGCCATAACGCTAAAACCTTAAGTATAAAAAAAAACCTGATAACCTTAGTGTTATTGACGTGATTCAGCATCAAATGAACTTACATACTTATGAACTAATATAGATAGATATCTTATTACTTGTATAGAATATATAGAATTTATATATAATAGATTATTTATAGATAGATATTATCTACTTAGTTTTTGAAGTATATTGTTCTTTAGCCAATTTCTTTTAGCGATTATTTTGATATGATTAATAGGTTTAACGTATTTAGCTATATAAATACACTCATATATATATATATATATATATATATATATATATATAAAAGTACATCAACTAATTATGATTAAAAGTACTTCAACGGACGCTCCACTATACTATAAAAAAGCGCTACATAACGCTGGCTAGGGTATATCGTGAGTGACTCGCGAGCGAGACTGATCATTCGGAGGTTGTTATCATTTACCAATAAAACATGAATCGACAAGATGGCGTATTTCCTGAGAGTACACCCCTTACTCGTACATATATATTTAAGAGAAAATGTCCGTCTTTCGTTTTTATTGGCGGAAAAATGTTCACAAAAGTTAAATAGAAATAAAATGATGAAGGATCATTGGAATTGAAATAACGAATAACCTGAAACCGCCTATAAATAATGTCGCATCGATTGGTCTCAGTCCCATGTCGATACGATTAGTAATCTTAACGTTATTTCACCTCAAACAAACATAATTCTCATTCTGTATAGATAGATAAGTTTAGTTTATACAAATTTGTGATTTAATATTAAATATGTAAGTTTTTATTTTTATTTAGAACCGTTTATAATTCGTCTTCATTGATATTTATAACATTACAATTACTACAATCAATTCACCATAGAAACTTTAATGTGCATGGCATTGTCGCCTGTAAATAGGGTTCCATTATGAAAAATATTAAACTAATATTAATGTGTTGACGTAAACTGAATCGGTGACCTGAATAAATAAATGAGCACGTAGACGTTTTACAATAATAATAATAATGATGTAGAATGAAGGTAAGAAGGAGAGAAAAAAAAATACGACATATATACAAAGGACAATACACCAGGGTCGAAAAGGTCCATATCTCATCATGAGGTTTCTGGTGTACGTTCAGAAGCACTGTAGCGCTGATATTCTGACAGGGCCATGTAGTACGCAAACCCTCACGGCAAGATTGTCAGTTCTTGCAGCAATGATAGCTCAGTGGTAGTGTTTAGGGACGCCGCGTCATGAGACGTGAGTTTTAAACCAACCACCTACAATGAGCTTGAGCTTTTGATTAAGGAAAACATCGTGAGGAAATCATAGCATGGTGGTAGGGCTTGTTTTAATGCCCGCTCGGGTAGCTACTAGCCTCAAGTTGAAAATATGCCACCAAATACTAATAGATGTGTTCCGGCAGTTGCACTTGAGAGCCAGTTCCTCCACAGGTTTAGCGTTTCTACCAACTTGGGCCGTATCGTCACTTAACATCACTTGAGATTATGGCCATAACGCTAAACATTAACTATAAAAAAAAATGTTGCACTTGAGAGCCAGTTCCTCTGATAAAGGCCGGCAACGCACGTGCGATTCCCCTGGTGTTACGGGTGTCCATTGGCGGCGGTGATCACTTACCATCAAGTGGCACGGTTGCTCGTTTGCCTCCTATTCCATTAAAAAATACAGTAATAACAATACATGCTATAAAACGTACCATTATACACGCTATATAAATAATAAATAACTCCTAAAAAAAGTGCTCTTTGTAGTAGAAAGCTTGTCAGTTCACTGCACTAATTAAAAAGCCTTCTGAATAAGCTTAATTAAAAGTTTGTATTACAATTAAATATCATATGATAACCGGGCCTGGCAAACGGTTCACTATGTTATTAAAACACTGGATGGATTTTATTTATTTATTTATTTATTAAACTTTGGACACAAGGTATACAGGCGGACTTTAATGCCTAAGACATTTTTCCTAGTCGACCTTAGGGTGGTGGAGCTCAGAACCGAGGGAGGTGCATAATAATATAAATAAATAAAATATAATTTAAGTAAATAATTACGCATATGAATACATATATACATAAAAAAATACATATATACCTTTTTTTATATAGTTAAGGTTTAGCGTTATGGCCATAATCTCACCTGATCTTAAGTGACGATACGGCCCATTATGGTAGACACGCTAAACCTGTGAAGAAACTGGCTCTCAAGTTCAACTGCCGGAACACATGTATTGGTATTTGGCGACAGATTTTCGACTTGAGGCTGGTAGCTAGCCATTCGGGCATCAGAAAAAACCCTACCACCATGCTATGGTTTCCTCACGATGTTTCCCTTCACCGAAAGCTCAAGCTCATTGTAGGTGGTTGGATTCGAACTCTCGTCCCTTGACGCAAAGTTATACACACTACCACTGAGCTATCATCACTTCACATATAAATACATTATATATGTAGATATATATATAATATATATACACTAATATCTACCGTGGAAAATCTGCTACTTCAGCCAGCAATCATTGCCGAAGTCTCATCCTAAAAGCCAGCCGTGTTGTGGACGTCCTGGTTTTGAGCGGAAATGTGTTCCACAGGGGGATGGATTGGATAGCGAAGGAGGATGGATCGGATAGCGAAGGAGGAGTGAACGAAGTCAGCTATGAGAAGGACACTTAAGTAAGAGATTACTAGGAGAACGCAGATTCCTGTATCACAAAGAAAAGTTAGATTGAGAGAGTCTACGTCTAGGATACATTAATTTTATTTATATAATATAGAGTATATTAACATGAGTTCCAATTAAGTCAATTTCCATCATTATTTTCTTCGTTTTTCTCACTACTAAATCCCCGAGGGTAGTGGGGCTTCGACTTCGACAACAAAACACGTTGTTTAGATTCAGCTCCATGTAAATAAACTGAAAGAACATATAGGAACAAATCGATTCTACGAGCTGATTCTACGAGAAAATAAATGAGCTGAACAGGAAGCTATGCATTTAATTTATACACAGTCGAAGTGGGAGCGAGAGTTATACCAGCAAATTCTCTCTATAATCTACTTAACGTTCTTGGTTTGTCTAGGACTGCAGTAAATTCTATATAAGAACGTATCTTTAAAACCTTCTACCAACTTTGGACGGATAAGAAAACACGAGTACTACGGGTGAGTGTTGACGCGCGTCAGAAACGGACCCCTTAAACCTACATCCGTGTCTTAAGTCTCGGGAACTGCTCAGAGTTTCCGTTTCCGCCACGCAATGGACCCGGCACCCGAATCCATGAATAGCTAAGACGTTCATGCTCGCATATCTCTCAGGCATTGGCGACAGTGTGACATCATAGTTTTAATCCATGGGAAATCGCCCAATGCTCTTGAAGAAGACTTAACTCCGAAAATGTAACGTAAATAATTTCTGTGCATTATTTACAGGTAAACAATAATTACTATTCCCATGTTACGTTCTCGTGACACGGCCCGGGGCAACGGAAAGGGTCCCCTTTCCCTGTTTTCTATTAACTTCGGTCCCGTCGAAAATTGTAAAGTGGAAAACCTTTGTAACAAATACGGACTCGTAAACCTTTCTTATAGACCAGTTACAAGTAGATAATTCGATATGAAATCTTATTTATTTACTCGTTTATGTATGTAATGGCGGACTTAATACCATAGGCATTAGGTTGTCAATATTGAGACGATGCGGAGATAAAATCAATGATATTTGAAGCGATGATAGCTCAGTGGTAGTGTGTACGACTTCCCGTCAAGGGACATGAGTTCGAATCCAAGCATCTACAATGAGCTTGAGCTTTCGGTGAAGGAAAACATCGTGAGGAAACCATAGCATGGTGGTAGGGCTTTTTCTAATGCCTACCTGGTTAGCTACCACCCTCAAGTTGTAAACCTGCTGCCAAATACCAATAGGTGTGTTCCGGCAGCTGCACTTGAGAGCCAGTTCCTCCACAGGTTTAGCGTGTCTACCAACTTGGTCCGTATCGTCACTTAAGATCAGGTGAGATTATGGCCAGAACGCTAAAACTTAAGAATAAAAAAAAAAGTTGATATGTGAAAACGACATAAAAAGGACCATGCAATACCAAGACTAACTATAATAAATTTATAAAAATATATATCGGAAATGGAATAACAAGATGGAAATTAATCGGCGAATGGAATCTAAATATTCCTTATTATCTATTTTCTGATCGCTTCAAATGCTATAAGAGGTTCATTTGGTTGTTCTTTCGATAGCAAGAACTTCATTTCCTTTTAGCTACTTCCGTCTTTAAAAGTCTGTTTTCATTTGAGAGTGCAATAAGACATTCATTTGATCTCTTTAATGTTTGTTAAACGCGGAAACGCAAATGTCGCCACAGACTTCCGGGACGTCTGGACAAAGCCTAGGTGATAAGTGTTGCTTGGAATATTGGCAGAGTTGTTCTTTAAACTCGGTCATAGCAAAACGTGTACTGGAGGACTTGTCTGTGACCGCGTGGATACCTACGATTATTTATTAAGAAGTACACTTGTACTGAATGAGTTATTTAAGAACTATTATGAAGTGTTCGAATTAAAAGAAATGGTGAACGTTGTGCTTCCTTTTACTACGTCATCTGGGGAATGCTGTAGCGCCCATAAATAATCATAATGGATGGTGAAAATAACGAACACGCCTGACGCGACGTATATATTACGTGTATGTCGCAGCCAACTAGCTTAATTAGCCGTTAAATAAACTGCCAACAATATACAATACAATATATCACCAAAACTCCCAAAATTCTAACCTAGTACCTAACCCAGCAAACACCTCATCATCATCACACTCTTTGGTACATACTCCAGCTGCAAGACTTTACTACCAATCATTATTACTGCACTGCCGTTAGTTTATCGGCGCCGTTTAGTAAAAAGGTTAGGCGGTTAATTAAACTGCTAATTAAACTAGTTGGCTGCGACATATATATGTAAGGATATACAATAATACACTTTTTAATTATACACCACGCCAATAAATAATCAATGCCAATACTCATAAAACGAAGCGGTGATAGTTCAGTCGGTAGTATGTAAGAACGCTGCGTTTGGGACGTGAGTTCGCTGGTACCTCCACTAGGCTACCACGTGTCTACCATTCTGGATCACATCGTCACTTAACATCAGGTGAGATTGTAGTCATAATGCCTAAGCAACAAAGTACAAGGACGCCTTGGGATAGGTAATTAACGTTAAAGAATTGTTGTAAATAAACCTCAAGATTAACTAACAACATAATTAAAACGTAAGCTGGAATTTAACTACAATACTGTGTTCACAGAACCGGATGTTAATCTCTGAAATCGGGTAGTTTTTAAAATCTTCATAACATTGCAAGGAGTAAAAGTTTGACTGTAAAGGTTTTGTAGTCATTCATGTTACGGCGAGGAGGGTGTTCGGTTCCGAGTTACGAGACAGTTAAGGCTAATTTTACGAGCCCGTAAGCGCTTTACGGGACCTAGGACCGGTCTTAAACGGCCTATTAGCGATTATGTTATGAGATCGTGCGGGCAAACCACATGTTGACGGTATAGCACTCGATTTTAGCGCTCGGGTAACGTTTACTTACCCTATATTGCTAAATAATTATGAAGTTTGCCAGCTACTAGCTTACTACCATTTATCTGCGGCTTCGCTTGTAGTCATATTGATTTTGTCAAAAAATCGGTTGTCGCACTAAAAAGTATCATATACAGTTTATCGTCAATCGTTTTACCCCACTTCCAATAATATTTTGGGGGGGAAAAGTAGCCTATCACCGTCTCTTAGGTATCATTTATCTCTATACCATAATTCATCATAATCGCTTCAGCAGTTTAGGCGTGAAAGCGTAACAAACTAACAAACAAACTCACTTTCGCATTTATAATATTAGTATGATACTAGCTTTCAAACATGGCTTTGCACGCGTTAATATTAATTTTGTGGAACCAATCAAATGACGCAATAAAAATTCTCATACAAAATGTATCCCGCTCTTTATCCCGCTACCAATAATTTTTTCGTGAGAAAATGTAGCTTATCACCGTCTTCAAGGTCCCATCGATCTCTGTACCAAAATTCATCATAATCGATTCAGCAGTGGAAGCGTGAAAGTGTAACAAAAAAAAAACAAACTCACTTTTGCATTTATAGTATTAATAGGGATCGTAAAGATTATTCTAACCCTTTTGTTCTAACCCTAATGTACAGTGCATTTTGGTCTAATATCGTATTTTATCATATTAGAGCAATAACACTAGTATACTTTATATAGTAAGTTAGAGCTTCACTTGAGAGCTTTTTCAAAGTGGGGTAAAATATATTAACGAACTCCCTTCCGGCGTTTTTCTATTCCGCCCTTAGTTGCCAAAAACCAGGTACTTCTTTTGTATTCATACTAGTTCTATCTTGGGGCACGCCGTCATTTAAATCAGTTGTATTCGTTAGTAGATAAGCGTAACCTGTGAAGACTGCCTCTCAAG
The DNA here is from genome assembly GCA_039707435.1 of Actias luna. NCBI lineage: Eukaryota > Metazoa > Arthropoda > Insecta > Lepidoptera > Saturniidae > Actias > Actias luna. The sequence goes on from JAZHAC010000030.1 coordinate 14,683,994, forward strand.
TGCAACTGCCGGAACACATCTATCAGTATTTGGCGACAGACTTTCAGGTACCCCTGCATTAGAAAAAGCCCTACCACCATGCAAATGACTGTTAGTTTAACTTGCAAAAAATATTTATACGAAATTTAAGTCAAAGGGATGTATATTATTGTTATTCTGATAATGAGTCAATAGAGTTGATTGGGTAAATGAGTGTAGCAATTGATAAAGACTCCGTTTAAAGTTGGGCTGTTAGAATAGTTAACAAATGTTTTTTAACGTTGTTAGACTAGCGGTGCCTTTGCTTGTCTCTACAATCCTCTATCACCTTAGGAAGAGCTTTTGCATTGTTTCCAGTCTACCTTCTCTATATTGTATAGGTGAGAGAAATAAGAGAATTGCCCTTGTAAGATAGTAATTTTCACTAAAATCCCCTTGGTGGTCGTACATCCATCCATGTACCAGGGTCTGGAAATTCCTTCCACATTTCTTCTAGATCGTTGATTTTCCCATATTCAGAAGCGTTTATCATACTTTTGAATACTACTTATAACACATTAAACAGGTTCTCAACCTCAGGGTAGCCATTGCATATATAGATACGACAGGTTGTAACACAAGTAAAACCTTTTATGCCTTTATTTTATTTAGAAAATAAACTTGCACAAAGCACGTTTCAGTCCCAACGTATCTGACTTTACAATATTTACAAATATTACTTAGAACTAATGTCAAAATTACATAGACTAATATCATTGAAACACAATAGAAGCAGTTCGATTTTCTAGAAAATTTCGTGAAATGCTTCCTTCCGTCGTTGGTATAGTGCTGTCAATTTATTATTCAATTCTTATTATTTTCGTTTTTGTTTTATATGTTTGTTTATCGTATTTACTTTTAATTTTATCGAATGCGTTAAATCTTCACACCAAACACACTGTATTTATTATATATCGGACAAATTTAAAGGAGGTGGGTAGATAAATGCTTGAATGTGCGCTGCCAACGTACGTATGTCTTACTTTAGCAACAACAATTTTAAACAATGCACTCGGCGAGTCCATTCTCATAACGCAGTGCGCACCTGCACTTCAGCACGATATTAACGTGAAAGCTGTTAACTGTTGCCAAGTTTAACGAGGACTGCTTCAACGCGAAACTATGCCGCATTTACTATGCAGAATGAAGTACGTTTCTCCTGGATTTTTTTGAGCTTTCATTGCTGTTGGCACTTTATTAAAAATCATTAAAATAAATTTTTACCCCCTAAGAATCGCTTACACCTCGATATTCGTCGTTGATTTGAAAAAGAATGAGAAGATGTGATATATATTTTACTTCTCTACCTAAAACTTACACTTGATGCCTTTAAAGCTCGGATAACAGAACACATCACCGCTCATTTGGCAATAAATTCGCAACTCCATTGCAAAGACTGACCTTACAAGATATGATATAGATTTTACTTCTCTACCTTAGACTTATACTTGATGCCTTTAAAGCTCGGATAACAGAACACATCACCGCTCATTTGGCAATAAATTCGCAACTCCATTGCAAAGACTGACCTTACAAGATATGATATAGATTTTACTTCTCTACCTTAGACTTATACTTGATGCCTTTAAAGCTTGGATAACAGAACACATCACCGCTCATTTGGCAATAAATTCGCAACTCCATTGCAAAGACTGACCTTACAAGATATGATATAGATTTTACTTCTCTACCTTAGACTTATACTTGATGCCTTTAAAGCTCGGATAACAGAACACATCACCGCTCATTTGACAAGAAATTCCCAACTCCATTGCAAAGACTGACCTTACAAGATATGATATAGATTTTACTTCTCTACCTTAGACTTATACTTGATGCCTTTAAAGCTCGGATAACAGAACACATCACCGCTCATTTGGCAATAAATTCGCAACTCCATTGCAAAGACTGACCTTACAAGATATGATATAGATTTTACTTCTCTACCTTAGACTTATACTTGATGCCTTTAAAGCTCGGATAACAAAACACATCACCGCTCATTTGACAATAAATTCGCAACTCCATTGCAAAGACTGACCTTACAAGATATGATATAGATTTTACTTCTCTACCTTAGACTTATACTTGATGCTTTTAAAGCTCGGATAATAAAACACATCACCGCTCATTTGACAATAAATTCGCAACTCCATTGCAAAGACTGACCTTACAATAACTTTTTCAAATCAAATGCAATGCCAACAATGTATATCTTTGTTACAGGTAGCCCCGAATATAATTGACTTTGTAAAGTCACCGGTCAACATCATAGATTTTATCGCCACTCTAAGTTTCTACATGGACGTCGTAGTAGAACTGACTGTGGTGAAACAGTACGTGGATAAGGCCGATATCCTCGAGTTCATCTCCATCATCAAGATCCTCAGGCTCTTCAAGCTGACAAGGCACAGTCCCGGCTTGAAGATCCTCGTGCACACCTTTAAAGCGTCAGCTAAAGAGTTGACGTTGCTCGTTTTTTTTCTCGTCCTCGGGATCGTCATCTTTGCAAGTCTCGTGTATTATGCCGAGAAATCACAGGTGAGTTATTTTGTTGAAGTTTTATTTAAGAATATTTTAGGTAATTGTACGAGAATAATTTTTTTTAAATGCGTCAACTTTAGATACTATTTGCTACATAAAGAAATATATAACATAGATTGAAGCAGAAAAATGCTACTAGCCATTATCCATTTGCAACTCAGAGACACATTAAAATTTCGCTGAGGCTGCTGAATGTAAACTTACTGATTCTGAAAACCAAGCCTTTGTGGTTTATTATCATGCGCATGACAGTCAAGAACCAAACAGATACAAGTTCCTAGATTCCCGATTAATTACTGGTTAGAAATCAACTAATCCTGGAACATGGGTATGCTACTTTGGCAACAGTGCTCCATGAGTTACGGTGTTTGCAATCGCGACGGAATTAATTAGCCACGTTTTACCGCCTGCGGGGTGGCTAATGATATTTTAATTTGACAATAATATGGTAAGATTAATATTGTAATTTAATTTCATGTCACAAAGCATACTTTATATAAGAAATAATAAAAAAAATCCGCAGATGAATGTCACATAAATGTCGCGTACAAAGTTTTCAGCGAATATTTTCTGCGACAATTGTGGAAAGCGGAGGGAAAGTTCTTGGATAAAAATTTAATCCTGCAGACGTTGTTTTCGGTACGGAGTTATTTTTGAATTCGGTTGAAAATACACGGAGCCTGTAGCGAGAGCCTTATTATGACTGCAAACACAATTCCTTCTGTTATGTTAATTAAGACGCACTTTTTTGTCGTCAGGTTTTTAGTAATATTTTTATAAAGGGAAACTTGTCGACTTATTCGATTACATCATAATAAGTAATATGTTTTGAATCTTCACGTGTTGTTGATGACGCAGTCGAGAGTTTGGATGTGGAACTTCTTGTAGAAGGGCCTTAAAATTTTGGTCCGCAACCGTTTTGAGTGACGCTCGTCCGGGTAAAGTCGGTTCGCGGTGACTAAGAGAAAGAATTATACAGTGTTGATTCAGTTCTCTCGTGTGGTCTTAAGCGGACACCAATTTTTTTTTTAACCATTTAGGGAAAAAGTGACTGCACTGTCTATGAAGGTTAGCATTTGAAAATATCATATGGCATATCATCTTGCACTAATATCTGTTCACGTTACGCTTATAGGACTGTAAGTTAAGTTGCTTCACAACTTCACTGTGCGGCAAAGATATGACATTTTTATTTATGTTCGCACTTGTTTTTACGCCCTTTAAACAGCTCTCGTTGAATATCTTTTGTTTTATACTGAACTTAATATCTGGGAAAGTGAGTGCTGCCCCTTTGTCGTAAATAATAATGAATTATAACCAATCAGTTGCTTTTAAAATCAATCAATTGATATCTTAATTGCGAGTTTGTTTGTTACGCAATCACGTCTTATCTACACAACTGATCACCATGAAACTTTGCTGACCGAGTCGTGTCGTACAAAAAAAAAAGTATAGGGTACTTTTCATCCTCTGGAAACGGTGCAAAAGCGCTTCCGGTCGTTGGTAAGTAAGGGATGAATATAGGGTCTCCTTGAGGATTTTTAATGAATATTTCTGATGATCCATACCAGCTGAGTTCCATAAATCTTTCTCGTAATGTGCCTAAATAAAAGTAGGCTTTACTAATGCCAGAAAACTAGATATCTTTTATTTTAATTTCAATTCATTTCAATCTACATTAACACTAGCAAAGTTGCGAGCTAAAGTTAGTAAAAATGTATTGGAAACGATAAACTGGGTCGGTGAACGTAAATAAAATAAATTATTAGTATCGAACGTAACTAACTGTATTGAAAATACCAAATTGCTATTTGCGAATTTAATAAACCAGGTTTCACTCATGCAATATTACTCGAGGCATATTTCTATATATTTTGATGAAATACAAATAAGTTCATCGAAGGGAATAAATTAAGACTTATTTAGATAGCATATTATTAAATATTATGTGCGTTTGTTTGTGTGTGTGTGTGTGTATGAGTGTGTGTCATAAATATAAATAGTAATTCTATTCTACGTAAAATAGGAATGTCCATAGTTAAGTTTAAAGGATATCTCAATAAAAATATTAATGATAAATCTGCATTCTTATTGTACACTTAGTACGCGATGTCAATGTGAAAACGCTGAAAGAAGTGATTATTTATTATTATTAATGTATGTTTATAGTAAAATTCAAGTCAAATGATTATATAAACCCACCCGTACCCTTCGGGATTGAATGAAAAAAATCACTACGTAATGATTCTACCTCATAAAAGGAAACGATTTTTGTGAAATGTACATATACGCGGTAACGCCAGTGTCTTTTTTTATGAAATAGGAGGTAAACGTGAAAGTGTGTCACCTGATGGTAAGTGATCTCCGCAGCCCATACACCCACAACACCAGAGGAATCGCAGGCAGGGACTGGCTCTCGAGTGCCACTGCCGGAACACACCTAATGATATTTGGCGGCATATTTTCTACTTGAAACCCTTTGAAGTTTGAAAAAGCCCTACAACCATGCTACGATTTCCGCACGATATTTTCCTTCACCGGAAGCTCAAGCTCATTCTATATGGATGGATTCGAACTCACGTCCTGTGACGTGGCGTTCGTACACGCTGCCACTGAGCCATCATCGCTTCAACTTGTTATCTATTGTCGGTTATCATACAATATAATTTAGTAATTTCAATTATAAAAATAAACTCAATCTTCGTGCGATAATTTTATTTGCACATAAATTGATATACATTTAGTCGTCTACATAAGCAGTCAGTAATAATTTTATTTCTTATTCCTTCTCCACCAGGATAATCCCGAGAACCAGTTCAAGTCGATCCCGTTGGGGTTGTGGTGGGCGATTGTCACGATGACCACCGTGGGATACGGAGACATGGCACCCAAGACGTACCTGGGAATGTTTGTTGGAGCGCTTTGCGCTTTGGCCGGCGTTCTCACCATTGCGTTGCCCGTTCCAGTGATAGTCTCAAATTTCTCTATGTTTTACTCTCATACCCAAGTAAGTGATTTTTTATTGATACTTGATAACATTGTAACGAAGGACCTGGAGCGTAATACACCAAATTTCTACACTGCAGTCATCGAGAAGAACTGGCAAGAAACTCTATCTGCATCTTTTTTAGGATTTATTCTTATATTTTTTTATATAATAGTTTAATGTGTTACAGTAGTTATTATGTACAAAGAGGGGTGTCAATTCCAGACATCACGATCACTCACATATTGATCCACCCTGTAATAGCCTTTTGTCATCAAAACCTGTTTGACATGGTTCTCGAACCTACTGTCCGGCAATTCAGTAATGTGCTTTGGGACTTTATTATACAACTTAAAACTATTACCTTAAAAAACTGTTACTTGTCTTACTCAGTCTAAAATAGGGAGTGACCAGTTTGTCGCGATTTCTCGTATTCAAATTATGGCGGTCTTTAATGATATCTAGCTTTTGTAATGTTTTGCAGACATACGTTAAAATATCAAGAATATACTGGGAGGGCAAAGTTGAAATACCAAATTCCGAAAACTTGTCCTTTAATGATTCTCGAGGTCTCATATTGTAAATGGCTCGAACTGCTCGTTTTTGTAAAAGAAATACGGTGTCAACCTCAGCTGCTTTCCCCACAACGAAATACCATAAGACATAAAGCTATGGAAGTAAGCGTAGTAGACCAACACAGCGGTGACAGTGGAACTGAATTTATTTCCTCCTTCACCAATAAAACAACTTCATCCTTTTTCTATTTGATTTTCTATTCGTTCGAACGAAACAAGTGAAACTTACTACCAGCGTATGTTTCTCCGTATATCATCAGAGCACTTATCTTCGGTCACGTCCTCACTTTCCATCACGTATGACTCAGACCGAGCGTCGTAAGTCAATTCGAAGAAATAGAGTTCTGCACGCGTATTTCTATACCATAGAAACAATATTGAGATAGAACATAATTGCAGAATACAGTATCCAATTATACGACGCAAGCAAGTGTTTGAGAAAGCCCCGGTATTGTTACTCGCTTCCTAAACCCAAGATTGATTGAAACGCAAACGGTACGGATTAAATTAGCACGCCCCTTCTCTCAAACTATAAACAAACTTTCCATCAACTGTCGGCTGTAACTAAGTCATATCTCTGTATTAGGGAGCGCGATAACTTTATATAAATAATTCGTTGTTGGCAATTTGCATAAACCAACCGTGTCAATGTGATAAACAGTAAATTCAGCTTCAAAGGGGCCAATCTGTACAATTTGAGTGTGTTTGTCGAATGTACGTACTAGGTCTAATGGAACTCGATGTAATATATTAAATTACACAACCCGGGAAGGCTTTCGGGCTTGAATTTTTTTAGTTACAAATCCCGTGTCAGGTGAGACCATAAACCATATTTTGCATATTCGCGTGCAAATGCAAAATACTGGAGTGAAGCGATGATAGCTCAGTGGTTGTGTGTACGACTTCGTGTCAAGGGACGTAAGTTTGAATTCATCTACAATGAGCTGAGCTTTCGGTGAAGGAAAACATTGGGAGGAAACCATAGCATGGTGGTAGGGCTTTTTTTAATGCCATGTACAAATTCATCCACACAATAGGTTTTTATTTAATTTTTTGTGATCTTGCTGTAATGTTCTGTTGCTTTTTTATGTATTATTTTTTTATTTTCGATTTATTTTCTTTTATTTATTTCGAATATCATTTCCTGCTTGTTGAATAAATAAAACTTTCTTTCTTCCTTTCTTTCTATATTGGATATAGCCAATTCTATTGATCTTAACGAAGTATTGTGGCAAGGTTGAGTAGGATTGGTTATAGCTAATGAAAACGGAAAAAAAATACAAATCGGTCAAACCATTTTTGAGTTTTAGCGAGAAACAAGAACATCGACTTTAGATGATACGTAGTTCACGGGGTCAGCTAGTAATTAATATAACATTTATTCATACGAGTGCTGTACTGTACTACCATTGCAATAACATTTATAAGTAGAAGGGAGTGTGTTGTATATTACGCTCTGCATATATGTTTTATTACCGCACCTGCATCGCGATTTTGTCTGTAGTATAACAACATATTACATTAAATTGAATTGCGCAAATTTATGCCGAACACTGGTGTTAAATAGGTCGAAGTGATGATAGCTCAGTGGTAGTGTGTACGACTTCGCGTCAAGGACGTGAGTTCGAATTCAAGCACCTACCATGAGCTTTAGCTTTCGGTGAAAGAAAACATCGTGAGGAAACCGTAGCATGGTGGTGGGGCTTTTTCTGATGCCCACCTGGGTAGCCACCACCCTCAAGTTGAAAATCTGCCGCTAATTACCAATAGGTATGTTCCGGCAGTTGCACTTGAGAGCTAAGTCCTCTAAAGGTTTAGCGTGTCTACCAATATGGGCCGTATCGTCAATTAAGATCAGGTGAGATTATGGCCATAACGCTAAGCCTTAACTATAAAAAAGGTCACTATTAGAAGCTATGATGGTTTAGTGTGTGCGGACGTCGCGTCAATGGGCGTGAGTTCGAATTCCTGAGATGACCCTGAGCGTTCGGTGAAGGAAAGAACCGTGAAGAAACCACGGTGGTGGTAATCTATAGGTGTGTTCTGGCAGTTGCACTTGAGAGTTAGTTCCTTCACTGATTTTAGCGCGACTACCATCTTGGGCCGCATAACTAATTAACATCATTGCATGGTGGTAGGCCTTTTTCTGATGCCCGCCTGACTAGCTACCACCCTCAAGTTGAAAATCTGCCGCTAATTATCAGTAGGTGTGTTCCGGCAGCTGCACTTGAGAGCCAATTCCTAGACAGGTTTAGCGTGTCTACCATCTTGGGCCGTATCGTCACTTTAGATCAGGTGAGATCATGGCCATAAAGCTAAACCTTAATTATACAAAAAAAAACACACACACTAACATACACACAAACGTACTTTTGATTGCGCACAAATAGAATACACACACAATTATTTCAACGAATATGTAATGTACAAATATTTGGTTCCGCTATAATTTTATTGCACGGATAGATTCATCGCTTCATCGAGTACTATACAATTTCATATAACCTATTGTTCAACTTCGAGGTAAATAACAACATTCCGTTTGTTACCGGCTCATTAATATTGTATATAACCTACGAAATTACGAGTTGGAAAGTTTAAATTGGACGTGAAAAGTTTTCCACTGGGGTATCATCGTAGCGTTGTGATGGTCGCAGTTATTTCTAACTAATTCTTACCCGAATTACATTACAACTGTTATTCCGATGATTGTATAAGATCATCCATTTTTTGAAGCGATGATAGCTCAGTGGTAGTGTGTACGACTCCGCGTCAAGGGACGTGAGTTTGAATCAAAGTACCTACAATGAGCTTGAGCTTTCGGTGCAGGAAAACATAGCGAGGAAACCATAGCACGGTGGTAGGGTTTTTTCTAAAGCGCGCCTGGGTAGCTACCACCCTCGAGTTGTGAACCTTCCGCCAAATACGAATAGGTGTGTTCCGGCAGCTGTACTTGAGAGCCAGTTCCTTCACAGGTTTAGCGTGTCTACCAACTTGGGCCCTATCGTCAGTTAAGATCAGATGAGATTATGGCTATAACGCTAAACCTTATGTATATTATAAGTTACGATGTGGCCCGAGATGGTGGATACGCACAAACACACCTATTTGTATTTGGCGGCAGATTTTCAACTTGAGGATTGTAGCTAACCAGGCGGACATCAGAAAAACCCTACCACCGTACTATGGTTTCCTCACGATCTTTTCCTTCACCGAAAGCTCAAGCTCATTGTAGGTGGTCAGATTCGAACTCACGTCCCATGACGTGGCGTTCCTAGACACTACCACTGAGCTATCAACCCTTCAAAGTTCTATGCGAACGAAATTGCAGGCACAGCTGACATAAATATAGAAGGTTGTTTCACGTTTCTCTCAATTTGTGGTACCAATTTATCCACCCCTAAGTTTTTTTGTCTTGCTGTTATGTTCTGTTGTCTTTTTTTGTATTATTTTTTATTTTTATTTTAAATTGCTGTGTGTTGGATAAATAAAAAGATACTTTCTTTTTTTTCTTTCTTTCTTTCATATGGTTTCTAAATGCGAAATACTTATTTATAATATAGAAGCACTGGAATATGTCGGTGTAGCACACAAGACGAGGGGCGGTTTCCACGGTCCGCTGACTCCAACGGTTCATTAGACGCCCGCCGTTGCCACCCCTCAACAGCGCGGCAGCCGTGAAACATATGGGATCTTATGTTATACTGTGTGCGAAAGAAAAGTATTTTCAAGCATCAAATAGAGCTTTCATAAAAAAAAACATACTAGTGTTAAAGCTGTGAAAAGTCTCAGGACCCCTAACATTTATTGGTAGAATATGCTAGAAATACAGCAGAAATTGTCTAGTATCGTCCTTGTCATGATTCCTTTTTCGTGATCAATTTGAGTGATTTAATTTGGTCTTTATAAAGTTTCTTTCTGATATTCGAATGATTTAAACGGACTTCAGTGAACTTCCTGTTGTCACTTTTAGTATTTGTGAAGTCTCTCAATTTATCTGTCACCGGAAATGCATTGCCTTCCGTTTGAGTATCGTCGACGGTATGGTCAGTTTGTGTTCAGCGAACGGAGAAAGAGGTCGTTACAGAATAAGTTGTGGTACTAACTTCGAAGTATAATAAGTTGAATAGAGGTGTTTTATAATAAGAGCTGCAGGAAATGAGGTGTTTTATGTTAGCCTTGGAATTGTTCTATTTAGATATAAGCATGTTTCATTTTGTACTAACGGAATCGACGTTCGATTTTACTAATATGCTATGGAACTTTATTATCTCTGATAATAAAAAAGATGCAGCAGTTTTGTTTAGTCTTATGTTTTTTATTATAACAATAGTTTCTTTTTTTTCCGAACTGACATACGCTGTTAGCCCCAAGGGCTGTGACAGCTTCACCGAAGTTTTTGGGGCGAGTGCTGAGGGCACTCAGCCCCGAGGCAGCGGGCACAGGGGTGTCAAAACGGCCAAACCTCGGCTTGGGCTGCTGCCGGTAAATGAAAAAAGATTCACGATCCTGACTAACCAACAGGTCTTGTATTACAAATTTAGTGATACTAAGAACGATGTTATCAGGGAGGCAGCTCAAGGGCCGCGAGATTAGTCCCTTACAGGACCGTGTACTTAACGTGTGAGTGCGCACGAATGGTATGCGGTGTGATGGTGTGCTCTCAGTGATGTAGATTGTCACGTTATCGCACGATCAGAGTCACTCGAAGGCTCCACGCGAGATCGAAGCCGATCTGTTGACACGCACTTACTTGTAAAAAAATTTTTTTTTTTTCGTAGGTATATCTTATGTAATATGTCCGACTTCCGCCTTGGGCAGGAAAAGTATGGGTCATGTCAGATTTTTAGTGACTAAAAACCTACGGCGTCTGTACCTTTCACGATTGATGGAGCGCTTTCATATTCATCATCGAATTCCGGATTTCAGAAGGTTCCAGACATCCGAAGGTTTCAGACCCAAGGTTTCAAGAGATTCCCTCTAATGGGATTGGGGATCAGCACAGCCAGACAAAACCTTTGGAGAGCTACACTCAAAGATATAAAATCCCCGTAAATGATTAATCAAAAACTATTGAATAAAAAAAATTGCCTGCCATAACCTTATCTGATGTTAATTGGTGATGTGGCTCAAAATGCTAGTAACGCTTACCACCGGAAAAAACTATACGTATTAGGGGGTAGATTTTCGACTTGAGGGTGGTAGCTAGCCAGGCGGGCATTAGAAAACCCTACCACCATGCCATGGTTTCCTTCACTGAAAACTTAAGCTCTGTGTAGGTGTATTTGAATCTACGTCCTTTGAGACGGCGTCTGTATACCCTACCACTGGCGGAATTCAATTTGACACTGGCGGAATTCAATTTGACACTGGCGGAAGTGGACTCTTCGTGCATATCGCCATTACAATAAAAAGAAGTAGGAGAATTTTTGTTTCTGCTTATCGTTTTATAATTTTTGAAGAACAATTTGGCTAAAGGCTTTTTCTACTTTACCATTTCATGATTAAGTATATACATAGGAGGTAAAATTTCCGAGCATTTACCGGTCGAAAATACGAAGAAATCAACCTCATTTATACAAAGAATGCCTAATTAAAAATTCATATGCATTGAATAGGAAATAGATGCTTTTAACAGCGAAATTTAGTTCAACGTCTGACCTTTTAAGTCTAGTCTAAAACGAAAACCGGGTCAGTCCACTAAACCTAATTTTGATCTGGTCTGAGTTCAAATGCATTTTCTGTTCTGTATAAATTAAATGGTTTATAAATTAACCAAATGGTTGAAATTTGATCATAAATTGTTGTCCAACGTTGCAGGGAGTTCTCGTAAAGTAAATGAAATTAAATAAAAATTAATATATTATTTTTATTAATAACATTAAAGCTCGTCAATAACTACACATAGAAAAGAAATAACACAGTCGGGTATTCTATTTGACAGGTTAGGATTTTCCTATCGCGAGTGGTTGAAGGGTAACAAGGAAATGAAATCTGGTAAGTCATCGATTAGTAAATTATTGAAAAAAAATGGAAAATAAATTTTGATAAATTTAAATTAATAATAGTGTAAATAAGAAAAACATGTTATATCTTTTAAAAAAAATGCATAGGGTGCATGGTGTCAAAAGTTATAAATATTTGATTGACAGATGTGTATAAAAGGATTATCATTTTGATAATATCTTAAAAAGCACCCCGTGCTTTTTTAAAATATATATTTTTTTTATTTACACTATTATTAAATTTTATTTATTAAAAAAATACAAATATAAATGATATAAAAGCGTATTTTTCAGTCTTTTTTTAAACTATTATTTTTATTAGTGCAAAGTTACTCGGTAGCTTAGTCCTCACTCATTGCAATCGCGAAAAAGTTTCTTTCCTCCAAAATTGCAAATTTAAATTCTTGCTTATTTCGTTGAATTAAAATTCTCTTTGGTATTCGAAAATTTGTTTATATCGGATATATCGGTCAAAGACATTGTTGGAAATTATAATTAACATAAATACCTGCCTTATCGGCTATAGATGAAAGTTATATAAACTAACAAATCTTATTCCGCAAATTAAAGAATGGAATAATCTTATCAAATTAGTGTAATATCATTGGCCCTCGATAATCTAACGAAAGTTAAATGTAATCTAACCGTTTGAAGTAGATCAAAATCATGTCCAAAGGAGTTGGTTACAAACATACAAACAAGCATACAAGTGAAGCTAATATAAAGCATAACTCAACCTTTTATCGTCCCGAGTCCGGATATAGCAATTCGCGAAAGATTCTACGTTATATTAGTTCCTATCGTAATAAATTGCCTCTTAATCAAACATTTCGTTCTGAAGTGTCAAACGCTGAATATACCCCACAAGTCACTGAAGCCGAATTTGGATTTAATTAAAACGCTTCGCAGATACCTATAATATTTATAGGTTTTATTCTGCTGTCAATATTAATTATTTAGTCTATGTCGCTGTGAAACTTTATATTAGCGGAATTATACAATACGTCCGGCCTTTACAAATCCCGGTCCAGTGTTTTCTGAATTCACCAAAATCCTCACTACTTTGGGATAAATAGAAATGTTAATTTTTCGTTATCTCCAAACAAATTTCACCATCTTGTTTATTTGTAAGTGGGTTATAGAGACCAATATCTTGGCATTTGTCGTTATCTCGGATGCGTCTCAGAAACTGGTACATGTTAGTTGATGTCCGGTTTTCTTCTATCAAGAGCTTTGACACAGAGAAGTGTACCAACAAGTAAATAATGAAGGCAGAGATATCTAATTTAAAACAACTGTTTGTCGATGAAATGAACATGGCGGTAACGGAACAGTCTGATTCGGAAGACAACGTTTTGCCTGCGGCTGTACGGACCAATATTTCGCTAGAAGCAATCACGAGAGCGGTTTGAACTTTGTCATCTCACACCCTATGAACCAGTCGATGGAGGCGTGGAATCGGTCTCAGACTCATGCTGCAAGGCAAACCACAGATGGCTTACTTCAGCACTTATGCAGTAAGTCATCGGCATTACGTATGGGAAGGTTTGGCCCGTAGACTTTTAGGAGTCGAGGCATTAGAAGCTGCAGAAGTCTGATAGACTACTCTCTTTAGAGGCTCGATGTGGTACCAGAGTAACAGCAGAAATCCCGACTACAATAAGGGATATTGAAATATCTTTGTACTGGGTATTTGTCGGCTCTTCTCATTTGATCATTCCCATTCGCCTGTCTCGTAACCAGTCAGGCATGAAACGAGAGAATGTAGGAAGATATAATTATTTTAAACGACCCTGTGGGCAGGCTCATCTAAAGAACGTTTAGTGCACCGGCCAAAGAAGTTATCAGCCACAACATCAAGATGGGGATAAAAACCCGTGACATGCCAACAGTTAGAAACATCACCAACGAGATAGAAGAGGAGTTTGCGCTGACTCAGCAGGTAAAACGTTTTACAACAATAAATTTTATGTAAGAGCACAAAGTAAAAATAATCACAACGATACAAATTAAATTAAAATGGTGCGGCCCAAGAGTCTGCAGTGTAGACAAGAAAAAATATAATTATTCATCATGTTATCCAAAAAACAGCTAACTGTGGACTTAAAACTAAATATCTCTTGAACCAGGACATGATAGTGGCCATTTTGTTAACGATATCCTCTGTTTCCGGCTCAAGTTATTATGTAGTTCATCGTTCAATAAAGCCTGTTGATTCATATTCCATGCATTTCAAATTAGCCCTACCTATGATTGATTAGGAAGCGTGCAGGTACAGCTCGGCCTACTTATACGTATAATAAACTTGTTACAGAATCTTTTAGGAAATTATAATCGAGGAATTATTATGTTTCATATAAAGGTATCTCAAATATACATTTCTAAAATAATATCTAAAGGCGTCTTTCGTAATTGAATACTTAAAATTTATTGCACGCCTCATAAGCGAAGCATTGTGATATTACGCAACACAACTGATTTTTCAAACTTAAAATGTCTGTATTTGTCGTATATTGCGCTTGTAAACAATATATGCACATACATATCAAGAAAAAACACTATTTTTAACACTCACGATAATTTCGATGCCATTTTTGTTATTTATACTAGTTTAAAAACTGTATAAAAAGGTTTGTCTCGGACGTCCGTGTGTCTGTATGTGCGGATTCTGTATGTCATCACGATAACGACCGAAATACTATACTAAACGAGTCATTTTTTTTGTCTTACGTTTCAGTATAATTAGGAACTCTATTACTTTTGCATTTTCACAACTTTATTTTTTATTATGATAAGGAAAATACAATCAGAAAACAACAATGATCATAATGAGATAAGCAATGCATCAGAAGTAGTCACTCTAAGGACGGCTTCCAATACTTTCAGTAACTGGAAGATTACCAGTTGATTCTAGATCGCGGCACTCTTAAACGCGCCACTATGTATGGTGGTTGGTTACTATCCTGTCTGGTGGATGAACGATAGCTCGCATGATGGACGTAAGTTCGCATCCCTGCAAGGAGCTTGCTGAAAAAAACATCGTGATAAAACTATGTCTTGGTGATACTTTGTAATACTCGCGTAGATTATTTACTATCAAGTTGAATTGTGTTTTGTTGGTTGCACTTGAGAGCTCACCCTCTAGGCTTAGCATGTCTTAGCCCACACTGTTAGGTAACATCACATGAGCTTCAAGGGAAACTTAAAACCAATGACGTATTAAATAAAGAAACGTACGGTTAAAACCTTCGCATATCTAATTTGATTGCCTCCTTTTTTATATCCCGCAGCGATAGTGTTTGCCACCATCATAAATCTTTTCTTCCCGACAAATAATAACCAATATTTACTTACCCGGTTATCCGGAGATATTTTCTCATAAACTCCGAGTTATACCGTTATGGATTTACGAGGCTGTTTGTCGATTGCCGCAGACTATCGTTGTGCTTTTCATTGGTGAAAACGGGGGAGAAATTTAATTGAACTATTTTTTTATCTTTGTTTATTTTAGCGGATAATTTCGTATCTATTATACTTTATTACACTTAGAGTCGTCATTGAGAATTGTAGGTAAATAGAGAGTTGATATCATGATGATCAAGATGTCATTTCGAACCTTTGTAATTAACCTGAGCTTTCAGTGAAAACATTGTGATGAAAACATAGTATAGTATAGGGCTTTTTATAATGACCGCCTGGCTAGCTACCACCCTCAAGTTACAAGTCTCACTTCAAATACCTACCTATAGGTGTGTTCCAACAGTTGCACTTGAGAGCTGCTACTAAATATCAAGTGTACTGCTTATTGATGTGGAGACATTTGAAGCGATGAGAGCTCAGTGGTAGTGTATACGACTTCGCGTCAAGGGACGTGAGTTTGAATCGAATCACCTACAATGAGCTTGAGCTTTCGGTGAAGGAAAACATCGTGAGGCAACCATAGCATGGTGGAAGGGCTTTTTCTGATGCCCGCCTGGCTAGCTACCAGCCTCAAGTTGAAAATCTGCCGCCAAATATCAATTGGTGTGTTCTGGCAGTTGCACTTGAGAGCCAGTCCCTTCACAGGTTTAGCGTGTCTGCCAACTTGGGTCATATCGTCACTTAAGATCACGTGAGATAATGCCCACAACGCTAAACCTTAAGTATAAAAAAAGACATAATGATACTGGAAACATAATAATGCTACATACTTTTAATTAATAAAATGATTCCACTACGAACAAAAATTATACTTAAAAAGATGTTGTATTGATCTTACAGTTAGTGTAATGACTGTAAAAGAAGTTGGTTATTTGATTAAGTGTTATCCTCGGTGGTAGCGCGACTGTGTCAGATAAATTCAGTCGAGTTTAGAACGTTCGACAGGACGGACGACTGTGTGAAATATACATTGTAGTAGGCGGAAGCTCTGTTGTAAAATATAACGAGTGTAGAAAGTGGCTCTGAATATGATTCAACGCAACCTTCAAGGTGTGTAACACTAGTACCTTCACTAGGTTTAGCGTGTCCACCATTTTTAACTACAATCCACCGCCTAACTACCATCTTAAATCAAATTTTGTTATCAATTATTTTTATATAAAAACGAGACTGGTAAATATAAAATAATTACTAAGTAATTACATTCTTTCTTGTTAATTTATTTTCCTTTTACTGATTTCCTCGAATTTTGTTTCAGTATTTATTTACATTCCTTAGTGCTGTCAATAAAAAAAAACAGATACAGTTTTTTCCCCAGTTATGCAACAATTTTCCCAAATTTTTTGTAATATCTATGGTCGACAAGTATCCAAACTTATAAGGCTCTATTCACATATTTTATTTTATTTAAGATAGTATAATTCGTTTTCCTTTCTTACGCGACTGGAATAAATATTTCAAAACGTTTTTCTTCAACATTTTATGGAAAATTCTAAACGAACCCTATTATGAATCAATTAACTTAGCCGGCCTTGTTAACCCCTGAAAAAGGGTCAATTTAAATTGCGCAAATAAGTCTTAATAACTGCAACAAAACAGGCTAAATAATTTCAATTTAACTTTGTGAAATTGGGTCGCACGATTGGCCTGGCGGTTGAAGCGGGCGTCTTGCCGCTACTGCTGTGCTGAATGCTGTGGATTCGAATCCCACGGGACAATAATTTGTATTACCTATTTACAATTGGTCTGTGGCTGGATGTTAATTATTGTTCGTTTATTGGTTGTTGTCACACTTGATATTGGTAAAATTGTCTTCATAGCCAGATATCATAATACAGAAGAACCTCGTTAAGTCCAACCTCGATAAGTTGAAATCTTGAAAAATTGTTTTGCTCCCTTCACTTTAGACACCAAAGCCTCCATTCTGTATAAGTCGAAAACTCTGTAAATCAATTTTTTTGTCATCTCCCTTGATGTTGTAGGCTTACAGAGGTTCTCCTGTATATAAGGAAGTTTGACATATGTTTTTTTATGTGGCCCAAGGTGGTGGACACGCTAAGCCTAGTGGAAAAACTGGCTTTCAAGCCCAACTACCGGAACGCACCTATTGGTATTTGGTGGCAGATTTTCGACTTGAGGGTGGTAGCTAGCTACGAGGACATTAGAAAAAGCCCTACCACCATAATGTGGTTTCATCATGATGTTTTTCTTAACCGAAAGCTTAAGCTGATTTTACGTGGATATCAACTCATAGCCTTTGACGTCGCGTTCGTACACACCACCAACTGAGCTATCATCGCATTAATAATATTAATTTTAAATAGTATATATGACTTAATGCTACTACTCCTGCGTTCAAGATTAATTGAATTATAAATATTTATAAATTAATCCCTATTTCCCTTGGTCATCGCAACATGCGTTAACGGATGGTTTTGTTGGTTTAATTATCGGCAGGACAAGGTTCTTATGAAAGAGAAAATTTAAGGAAGTTGATCGGAATATCAGGAAACTTTAAGAAAATTAAAAAAAAAAAACTTAACGACAATATCAATTGTACATAACCAACTGTCAGTTGTCACAGAGTATTACAATAATGAACACTATGTATTTGTTTTTTTTTATTTTTTTATTAATAAAACCTATTCGAATTCAATTATTCATAGTTAAAACGGGACAACGTCTGTCGGGTCAGTTAGTGTTTTATATAATTTTTGACTAAATAACATTTTGGACACTTTATTGCGCTAAGTATAAATGTAAATATCACAACATCTGTATATATAAAAACGAATCCCTATTTCCCTCGGTCATCGCATTACGCGTGAACGGATGGAACGATTTGGCTAATTCTTTTTTTGTTGGGTTTATTATTAACATGAGAAGGTTCTTATGAAAGAAAAAAATAATGAAGTTGAGCGGGAAATTAGAAAATTTAACAATTTAATGACTATATTTATTTTACATGACTGTCAGTTGACATAGAGCGTTATAATAACACTATATTTTGAATAATATGTATTTTTTTATTCATTGGACCAATTCGATTTCAATATTCATAGTTAAGACGGAACGACGTCTGTCGGGTCAGTTAGTTTTAACTATTGGACTTCGGTCACAGTGATATCAAATCGAATCGTTTATTTTTTAAATATAAGATAATCAGAAACGATTAAGACTCAGTTGGTAGTGTGTATGTACTCAGCCTTAATGGATATGAGTTCGCATCCTCGCAATGAGCCGAAGTTTTCAGTGAAGTAAAACGTTATTATTGATAGCATGATGGTAGGGCTTTTTCTAATGTCCGCCTGGTTACTACCTTTAAGTTACAAATCTGACGTCAGATACCTGTAGATTTATGCTGGCAGTTGCACTCGAGAGTCAGTCCCTACACTTCGAATCGCGTGTCCAAAATCTTCGGTCACATCGTCACTTAACACTTAGTGCCCCTGTGGCCGTAACTCTAGGCCTGTAATTTATAAATAACACTTTTTTGCAGTGAAAAACTATTAATGAAGTTAAATTTCATCGCTAGTGTAAAATATGATTGAATGAACAGTTTATTGCACTTTTAATGTGTAAACAAAAAAGTTTTTTACCACAAGGCATTTTCTTCCAGCTAATCAGCGGTATTGTCATCAAAATATTAAAAAATAAATGTCGGTGGACCAAAGAAAATAAAATTTATTAAATTAAGATAAGATAACAATAAAGTGAACTTAATATTTAATAAAACCAAAATACATAAATAGTGTATTTTGAACATGAACATAAACACTCAGATACACATACACATACTCAAATAAATATATTTACAGACATACATACATACGATCTGTCATATAGATATATAAAACAAGATTTAGATAATTGTAATAGGGTATAATACGCACAGCAAACAAACAAAAAGTTTATTGAAAATGTGAATTCCTGAAGAGGTATGTAATCATACTGCATATTAATATTATAAATGTGAAAGTGAGTTTGTTTTTACGCATTCACGCCTGTACAGCTGAATCGATTGTGATGAATTTTAGTACAGCGATAAATAGAACCCAGGAAACGGAGATAGGTTAATATCTTGCGAAATCATTATTGGAAGTGGGGGTAAACTTTGTATGAAAATTTATCACGTCATCCGATTCGTTTGACAAAATCGATATTACCACGAGCAAAGCCACAGGTAAAATCTAGTGTGGAATAATTTTCACAACATCTTCAGGTAAGTATACTTCTCTAAGTTATCAGATGAAATGTAAAACCAATAAAAGGTTTTCATATTATAATTGCTAAATCGAAGTATTTTCTCGTCTGACGTAATATATTTCGATTTAGGGCGCGCGACGGTTTCTGTGACGAATTATATTTCGCTATGAAAACTTCGGAAAAGCATTTCTAATTGGCGGAAAGCGACGTGAAGCGTTGAAAAGAATTAGTCTTTAATTAAATTATCTCAATTTTCAGTAATGAATATAGTCTACTCTATTTTATTTAATGTTTGTTTCCGAAACAATAATTATTCATTTACTTTTTTGAAACGTGTACAATAATAAATATATAATAATAATTATTATTGTGTAGATTATATAAAAAAAGAGTAATTGAAAGCATCTTAAAAATAATCAAATATTATATAAGCAGGAAATACGATGAAAGTACTTCAACGAATATTAGGGTATTACGAATACATCAACGACTTATTATTAGAGTACATCAACGAATTATTAAAAGTACTTCAACGGATGTTTGAGCTTCACTATACAATAAAAAAGGCGCTACGTAACGCTGGCTAGGATATATCGTGAGATGATCATTCGGAGTTTGCTATCATTTTACAAATAAAAATATGAGTCAATAAGATGGCTTATTTCCTGAGAGTACCATCGTTACTCTTACACACACACACACTCTAATGTATATGTATATATACATGAGTATGTGTGTATGTGTGTGTGTATTCATATTCATACTAGTTACATCATTCCAATTATATATATAACATACACTATTTCACAGAATGATAAATATTCACACATATATATATATATACAATCTCGAATTGAAACTTCGAAGCTCGTTACGTAAAGGAACGTAACACCTCACTTTTACTTAACGTTCGATTTTTCCAAAAACATTATCTGGCAGGCTTCGGTCTGGCCTTGGCCATCTCAACCATAGTGCATCAATATAAATTCAATACAAATTGTATCAGCCAATACACATTCACAGAACTTCATTGAAATAGCCTGAACTAACGTCATGACTCTGGAATCGCCTTGCACACCAAAAACTACTGGATCGAATAGCCTTTATCGAATTATGCTAATATATTTCTCCACTAAAGAAAATATTTAATAAAAAGCAATTTCTTAAAATTTAACCCCCATGTATATAAAAATATACGTGGCAATAATTTGTTACATACTACGCCTACTGCTTATTGATATGAAAATATAATAATACAACATACCATAAATTAATGAGATGGAGGGTAGTTCATAACACTGATTACTATATAAGTGAGGAGCGAGCGTAACAAGGTCCCAGTTCAGTCGATTCAGTTGTGTTAAGAACGTTGGACAGTACGGAAGTGTTGTAGTAGCTATGATAGCTCAGTGGTAGTGTGTACGACTTTGCGTCAAGAGACGTAAGTTCGAATCCAACCACCTACAATGAGCTAGAGCTTTCGTTGAGGAAACCATAGCATGGTGGTAGGGCTCTTTCTGATGCTCGCCTGGCTAGCTACCATCCTCAAGTTGAAAATCTGCCGCGAAATACCAATAGGTCTGTTCCGGCAGTTGCACTTGAGAGCCAGTTCCTTCTAAGCTTTAGCGTGTTTACCAACAGGGGCCGTATCGTCACTTAAGATCAGGTGAGATTATGACCATAACGCTAAAAAAAAAGGAAGCGGAAGCTCTACTGTAAAATATCACGATTGTGGAACGAGGCTCTGTTTATGATTCGACGCAACCTCCACGGTCTGTAACACATTCACCTAATGACTTGAAGGTAACCTAAAAGACTTCCTAATGAAACTCGTTGTACGTCTACATCATCTTTCATCCGGTTTAAACTTTTTTTTGTGTCAATTTTTCTCTATTATATTTATGTGGATGCTTGATTGTTTTTAATACTTACTTAAGACGACATTTCCCAAGATATTTAGCACACCTATAGTTATTTGATGGCTGATTTTCAATTTGAGGGTCATAGCTAGTGCGATGATCGTTAGAAAAAGCCCTACCATCATGATATGGTTTCATTACGATATCTTGTTTCACCGAAAGCTCCGACTCATTGTAAGGATTCGAACTCACGTCTATTAAAGCGGCTGCCGTACACACTATCAACTTCGCCGTCATCGCTTCGAATTTTCCTTTTCATTTAAAATTTTACTACCGGAAGGAGTGTAACAAAATCTACTAGACAAGCTATATTTAAATATAAAGATGTAAAACACGACAGGACTAAAGTAAATAAAAATACATTTCCCGAGGAAAATTTGCGGCGCGAAAGTGTGGACATGGGCGCTTTATGTTCGAGATGGGAACCGATTTGATGGTTCGTTTCACTTGTTTTATTCGAGGTGTCTGACGTTATTTCAGAGAGATTACATTTCCTTTTCCTCAGCGCTACACCTTAGTGGGTTCAGTAGGCGGTATTGAAAAATATATGATATATGCTCTGACGATATATAGGGCTTCGATGGCAACGAATGAATCCTTTTCAGTGTACGGTGGAATCGTGCTCTCTTATTATGTTTATTTTAATTAATATATTTAAGTTTTGCCTACCTGTATATCAGGTAGAAAAATATGAAAATTGTACCAATTTTTACTGCGTTCTGCAATCTGTTCCCTTGTGCAGGCGTCACTATGAAATTACTAGATAGATGTTACTGTAATTTGAAACAATGATAACGAATATTATAGAATAACATATGGGATACAGATTAACTGTTACACATTACCTATGGCATTAAGTCTGTCATTGCGTGCATAAAGTGTAAATCTTTACTAATATTATAAATACGATGGTGCGTTTGTGTATTTATTACGAACTATGAGATGAACTAGGAGACGGTATTAGACTACTTCTGCTCGAGAAATACTTATTAGAAGTGGGGTAAAGAGAGGAATAAACTGTGTATGAAACTTTTTATTGTACCATCCGATTTGTTTGATAAAATCAATATTAACCCGAGCGAAGCCGCACGTAAGATTTAGTAAATAAATACATGTCTTTACACGCATCCGCAGTTATGTATAGGCAAATATATATGTATATTTCACACGCGAACAAACTCGCGGGTGTGGCTAATATAATGTATTTTAAAAAGTATTTATCTGCTTATCCCCTGTTATAAACGGTATTATGATATTCATTTTAATAAAATAATAAGCACGTCTCATAGCCGACTGGTATCCAAAGCGTATTTAATAAAACGCCGAATTACTTTTTTAAATATCTCATAGCGAAGTGCCTTTTCAGTATTCCCCTCGGCTTTAGTAAAATCAGAGCGACACTCGGAAATTTTGTTTCTTATATAGACACCGGAAGAGGCTTCGTGGGTACTGAAAACTAGATGTGTTCGCAACTTCTTCCGCTGTGACTGGAAACATGTTTCACTTACTAATACCTATTGAATTTTTTATTTATTAATACATTTTCAATACTAAATATACATTTTAATTACATTTTAATACTTCTGCCAAACTGCATGACAGTTTATTGGCAGATGTAACCTCCGTTGTTAACAAAATTTGTCTATAATCTTTATAAACACTTATTAATCATTGTTATTAAAAAATATTTATATATTAATCAAGATTAATTAACGCAAAAGTAGGTTTGATTGTTCGTTTGTTTGTTACGCTTTCCAGCCTAAACCACTGAATGGATTCAGATGGATTTTGGTATAGAGATAGATGGGAACTTGAAGTCGGCGATAAGACTGATAGATTACTTCTACTCACGAAAACTTTGTTGGAAGACATACGCTGTTAGCTTTGAGGGCTTTGACAGATTCACCGAACTTTTTGGGGCGAGTGCTGAGTGTACTCAGCCCCGAAGGGCCCTCAGCCCTGATGGGCACTCAGCCCCAACGGAGTAAAGAGGACATCCGATTTGTTAGACAACACGTACATGACAATTGTTTATAGATACGTTACCTTCATAATATTTAGCCAAGACAAGTGGCAAAAATGCAAGAGATATTTAAATTGCTATGCATCGTCTTCAGTATAAAGGTTTTTTGCGTAACAGATAACTTAATTTAGCTTAATTGGTAGTGCGTACGGACGCTACGACCATGGACACAAGTTCGAATCCACCTGCAATGAGCTTAGCAGTCAGTGAAGAAAAACGTCTTTATGAAACCATAGCATGGTGGTAGGGCTTTTAGGGTAGCTGACTAACTACCACCCTCAAGTTGACCATCTGCCGCCAAACACCCATTCCGGCAGTTGCACTTGAGAGCCAGTCCCTCCATTAGGCGTCATCGTTACTTAACATCAGGTGAGATTGTGACCCTATCGCTTCTAAACCTTCACTTAAAATATCGACAAAACTTTACAGTAACGAGAAAAAAAAATAGACCGGAAATTGTCTGTTGTGCAATTTATAAAAATCTAGATCTCCAAAGGAATATTTGTTTTAAGCTTTGTGCAGGCTTATTCAAGAGTGATGAATACATTATCATACATATATGGAAAAAAGGAAATTGTCCGTTTGTGCGCCATCTTATCTCTTTTTTTTGTGTGCTAATTCGACTAAGTGTCGGACTCTCTGTTCTCTTATACATCAAAACAACGCTTACGAAGTAACTTAAAAAAAAAAAGAATGACGCAGCACTTTTTGGGATAATGGATTAAACGCGACCGCTTCCAGCAGCGAATTTAATACTAAGCCAATATAAAACTGGCCCGTTCCGTCGGCGTTTTATTTCAGTAGAGAATCCTATATATATGATGCTCGGTTTTAATTGAAAGATTTTCAGACGATTTTCTCCCGTACACGTATATGTAGGACGATGCTGTCGAAGCTTTTGAAGCGGATGACTTCGCGTCAAAGGCCGTGAGTTCGAATCCAAGCACCTACAATGAGCTTGAGCTTTCGGTGAAGGAAAACATCTTGAGGAAACCGTAGCACGGTGGTAGGGCTTTTCTAATGCCCGTCTGAGTAGCTACCACCCTCAAGTTGTAAACCTGTCTCCAAATACCAATAGCTGTGTTCCGGCAGCTGCACTTGAGAGCCAGTTCCTCCAGAGGTTTAGCGTGTCTACCAACTTGGGCGGTATCGTCACTTAAGATCAGGTGAGATTATGGCCGTAATGCTAAACCTTAAGTATATAAAAAAGCTTAAGTCAGCTGATTAACGTGACCCGTTGAAGCGTTCAGGATAAACTGTCAGGCGGTATTGACAGCTCCGGGTGATATCATTTAGGAAAGCGGGTGGGCGGAAATTTGTTTAAAAACACGGCGCCGGTTGGCGCTTGAAATGATTTTTACTTGACATTATTCATCGGTATATTTAAAATGGACGTTTTTATTTACCAAAATGAAAATTGACGTTTTTTTTTTTTTTTGTTTTGTACTTATTAAGCTTTAGCGTTATGGCCATGATCTCATCTGATCATAAGTGACGATACGGCCCAAGTTGGTAGACACGATAAACCTGTGGAGGAACTGGCTTTCAAGTGCAGCTGCCGGAACACACCTATTGGTATTCGGATGCAGGTATACAACTTGGGGGTGGTTGCTAGCCAGACGGGCATTAGAAATAGCCCTACCACCAAGCTACGGTTTCCTCACGAGTTTTTCCTTCACCGAAAGCTCAAGCTCATTGTAGGTGCTTGGATTCGAACTCACCTCCCTTGACGCGAATTCGTACACACTACCACTGAGCTATCATCGCTTCATTATTTGTCCTTTTTTTCTTATCTTAAACGTTCTTAACTAATAATATCAGTCAGAGGGTAACTCTATTGGAAAGAGGGTAGTTAGTTTACCGAGTAGTATAAATACGGCTTACTTACGGATATTTTAATCTGAACTTGTTTTAACGTAATAGCGGGTAAACGAGCGATCGTGTCACCCGATGGTAAGTGATCATCACCGTTTATGGACACCCACATCACCAGAAGATTCGCAGGCGCGTTGTCATCCTTTATGGGAGAGACTGACTCTCAAGTGTCACTACCGCTATTTGGCGGCAAATTTTCAACTTAGTTGAAGGTTAACTTGAGGGTGGTAACCAGTCAGGCGGTTTACTTAGCATCTTTACCTCCCTGCGGATCCCCTTGTGTTATTTTCAAAGTATCCGGTAGGATTTTTGGTATTTACTCAAAGAATATGACTGTAGAAGAAAATAGAGAATTTACCGTATAACAAGAATTCCTACGGAATACCGACTAAACGGTGACATTTATCCATAGATTTATATACTTTTTCCTCTCTCCGGTTGCCGACAACTTAATTAAAAGTCGAAATTATGTTTTATCTCTCTATATGCAATAGCGTCAGAAAATTAATATTTTTAATTATACATTTTATACTTATTTTTTTAAGCACTGTCGGAAACTCTGAAATCTATAACTATTGCCTACGAATATTTGTTTAATTCTTATTACGATATACTTGTAATAGACGAACAAAACCGCAGATGCAGCCTACATCCAAATATAATGTGATAAGTCAAATAAAAAAAATCCAACAACAAAAAAGGATCGTCCATTTTTACGTCTTTAACCCTCCTTTAAAACAGTGGAAAACGTATGATATTAAGAAAAAAAACAACCCTTATAAGTACACGTTTGAGTGCTCTCAACATCTTTCCTAATTAAACATTCATGAACATAGGTACCCTCGGCGTGAAGGGGACGGTAATAGGAAAACAAAGAGTGTGCGAGAGAGAGAGACAAAGCCCCGGAGACAAAGCTGGCGGTGTTTCCAACAGTTGAAGAGTCCTAGACTTTGCAGGGCCATTGTTTCAGCCTAGTTTGAAATAAAGCTAGACTGTTTTTTTTTCTTGTATAAAAGGGAAAAAAATCCCGAATCCTCGCTGTCAGATTCTGCATTTTATCTCGTGGCCTACGGTCTAGTGCATAAGGTGTAATTTAATTTAATATGTCTGCAGTTTGTAATTTTTTGGGTAAGTAATGGCTTTAAATTAAAGGCTGAATATAGTGAGCACACCGTCAGAGGAAACATCGTAAGGAAACTATAGCATGGTGGTAGGGATTTTTCCAAATGCCCAACTCACTAGCTACCACCCTCGAGTCGAACATCTGCTGCCGAATACGTATATGTGTGTTCCGGCAGTTGCACTTGAGAGCCAGTCCCTCTATTAGGCGTAGCATCTCTGGCTACGTCATTATTTAATATCAGGTGAGATAGCCAAAACCTATAAAAAATATTGATGTATGTGCTATTATGGTAGAAATCCGTCATTAATAGTGGGGTTTTTTATCTCTTTATAGAATCCATTGGCTTTTGTTTCATCTCATCAAGCAAATAAATAAATAAAAAACTATTACCTATTACGTATTTTAATGGAAGTCTCCAACGAATCATTAAAATCGGGATCTTAACTCTGCCCTCCCGATACATTCTTGACGCTTAAATGTGTGTTCGCAAAAACTTTGAAAAGCTGCATTGTGTGTAAGACCGACATGACATACTAGAAATTGTGATAAACTGGCCACCTCACAATTTAAACTCAATAACAGTAACAGTTTTTTGTGTAATAGTGTTAGGTTTTATGATAAAGTCCCAAAGCATATTACAGATTTGCCGGATGTAAGTTCAAGCAACACGTGACGAGAGTTTTGCATTCGAAAGGTTATTACAGTCTGGATCAATGTGTCAACTATAGTAATGTCTGAAAATAACACGCCTTTGTACATCCGCTGAAACTATTGTAAATGTACTAAATACAGTTTCTTTTTAATCTGTACCTAAAAGCAGAACATATCCAGATCGAATCCCTGACCGGTTCTTTTCGACGATTGATTTATTTTCTGAATCAGTGCTAGTAATTAGTGCTAATGTAGATAATCGCCTTCTTAGGGTTTGAATTGAATATGGTAATCTGATTTGAAGCAATTAAACGCGGCGCTGGTTGACGCTTGATCCGAAGTTGGTGGATGTGTCCGACCGTGTATGTGACACAATTGATAACACATATTTCACTGCCTCAGAGAGCATCCTCAGATCGATGTTGACTAGAAGAGTCAGTGCGTGAGGGCGAATGAGCGCGGCGCTCCGTGTGATAATAATAATGTTTTTTTTTTTTTTATGACACGCAGCAAAGTTTTATTAATTCTAGGCAAAGGTCCAAATAGTTTCCAATTCCACATTTACCCATCGACTCTTTTTTCTGTGTGAAAATTACCCTTTCTGCACTTCTGACATATATGGAAACAGCTTACACTATCCATATAAATATAAATATTACAAAGCGGAATGAAATGTTTTGTTTGAACGTGCTATTGTTAAGAAGTACCTGTCGAATATCAATAAATATTTTTGTGTTTGATAGAGTAATCATTGAGAGAAACTTTGGGCTACTTAAAATTATGATTCCATCAAAAGGAACAAAGCTGTATGAAAAAAAAAAGTTTCAGCAACGAGCAAAATAACATTTAATCGTTTTTAGTGCCACGGGAAAGAAATCACGCTTATGGCCAGTTACTTATAACTCTAGTTATCATATACTTCAATATGTTTTGTAATCTGACATTTACTTTAGGAGATTACTACGGTGTTCAATAAACTAACACAAAACCCTTCAGTATTATTACACAAGTAGAAAAAAAATGGAAATAATTGAATGAAGATTGTCTCAACCCTATTCCTTTGTTCTAACAACTGGAGAAATAAATCAAAAGGAATTCCTTATGAAGTGTTACATGCAAAATGAGGCGTATACCTATTCCTCACGCAAACACAAGCTCGTAACCCTCTTCTATACATCCACTTCCGGCAGAAACAAAGTGAAAAACACGTATGTTTTATTTCGATTTCCACGGAATATTTCCTACGTCTGTTTACCTTTTCCAGTAATCGGTTAAAGTAAATTCATAAAAAAAGTGCCTATACAAGAAATTTAGTTCGGTTCTAATAGAGTAGCGGCTTTGAAGCGATGATAGTTCAGTGGTAGAGTGTACGGACGATGCGACAATGGACGTGAATTCTAATCCACCTGTAATGCGCTTTAGCTTCCGGTGAAGGAAAACATCGTGAGGAAACCATAGTATGATGGCAGGGCTTTTTAATGCCCATCTGGCTAGCTACCACTCTCAGGTTGAAAATCTATAGCCTAGTGCCGAATACCTATAGGTGTGTTCCAGCATTACACTTAGTGTGTCCACTATTTTCAGTCACATCAGGTATGTATGGTGATAGGACTTTTTCTAATGCCCGCCTGGCTAGCTACCATCCTCAAGTTGAAAATCTGCCGCCAAATACCAATAGTTGTGGTCCGGCAATTGCACTCGATAGCCAGTTCTTCCACAGGTTTAGCGTATCCATCAACTTGGGACGTATCGTCATTCAAGATCAGGTGAGATTGTGGTTATACCGCTAAAACCTTAACTATTAAAAAAGGTGAGGCCACAAGGCCATAATACTAAACCTATTTAATTTAACTCTGGCAATAATTAAAGCAGTCGTGAGGACTGCTGATAGAAGTGAAAACTTAAAACTCTAAATAAACATTTGTTATTGTTGGATATCCAAATTAATTGTTTGAACTTAAAATTTAAACTTGTAAATCAAAACTATGTACAGCGCAATAACTTATACTAATGGGAACCGGCATAGTGTGTACGTGAATACGTCACGTGGCCATGTTGATGACGACATACATATATATATATATAGGTCTAGCGTTATGGCCTTATTCTCACCTGATTTTAAGCGACAATACGGTTCAAGTTTGTAGACACACTAAACCTCCCTCCCCAAGTCCCTCCGACTGGCTCTCAAGCGCAACTAACTGCCGGAAACACACCTATGGTATTTGGTGGCAGATTTCAACTTGAGGGTGATAGCTAGCCAGGCGGACATTAGACAAAGCCTTACCACCATGCTATGATTTCCTCACGATGTTTTCCTTCACCGAAAGCTCAAGCTACCATTGTAGGAGGATTCAAACTCTCGTCCCTTGACGCGAAGTCGTACACACTACCACTGAGCTATCATCGTCTCAATCCCTCCCTAATTTACTCCCTACCTAAACTTTCTTATAGAAGTTTTCACTTCAAGAAATGTTGAGATTAGATTTGGCTCAAATGAAGATTATTATATTTATAGATTCCTGTAATAATAGTAGTGTTTTGGTGTCAGATTTTCTTTCCCTTTGACCTTCAAACGAGGGTCATTTTGTTGTCGGTGTCGGATAAGGATCGAAACGTGGCCGAGCGTAAAGGTTCAAGATAAGCTGTAAAGGTTTTAAATTATCTCTTTTTTTATTCGCGCAGCCTTTTTTACATTATCCATGCACGTTTTTATGTCTTCGTTTTGTTCCATATTGCCTGGAAGAGTTTATTTTTAAATAGATCACTATAAAAGTTCGCACACGTGTGCGTATGTTTTTACAAGAGAAACTTTTTTTAACACATCCTCGTAGAATTGTGTGCGTATTAACTGTCTCTGCTAACATTTGTGAGTACATTGTGACTGATTTTATTTGTTTTTATTTTGATACTTTTTACGTTGACGCCACAATATCACAGGCTGTTAAGCGACAATATGAGGTAAGATGATGGACGTGCTGAACCAATATAACCTTATGTGGATCAATATGTGAGCGATCGTGATGTCTGGAATTGACACACCTCTCTGTACTTCCGTTAATAGCTACTATAACACATTAAACTATCATATAAAAAAGATAAAAATAAGACCTTAAAAAAAACGGTGCTGAGGGAGTTTCATGCCGGTTCTTCTCGATGACTGCGTTACTTTCCGAACCGGTAGTAATTTATAAGTTCGTAAGCGCCTTCTAAGGCCTAAATTAAATTAAGATTTTTGGTTTGAATTGATTTGACATATATTTAACTTAAGGGTGGTAGCTAGTCAGACGGGTAAAAATACGTCGACGTCATGCTATTGTGTTATAACAATGTTTTTCTTCACTGATAACTCAGGCTTATTGCAGAGATTCGAACTCACGTTCGTTATTTCAATACTTCTTGTCTTAATTAGTCAAACGTGCAATAAGGAATTTAACATACGCATTACCAGGACCACAGAAAAGGAGACGGGGGACCCTGAAGAAGGTATTTGACCTTAGTGATAAAAAATCAAATTAGTGTCACGCGAATGAAATTATAGGCAAAATTAACTGTGATTACAAATGAATTTGTATATAATACAAAAACATTAGCGAACGTGAATAAAGCGATGTTTAAAGCCACCTGTAATGAGCCTAAGTTTTCAGTGAGGGAAAACGCGGATAATAGTACGTCGTGCACGTAAGCTAGTGTTTTTTTTATACTTAAGGTTTATCGTTATGGCCATAATCTCACCTGATCTTAAGTGACGATACGGCCCAAGTTGGTAGACACGCTAAACCTGTGGAGGAACTGGCTCTCAAGTGCTGCTGCCAGAACACACCTATCGGTATTTGGCGGCAATAAAATAAATAGACGTTAAACTGACATACATTTAACAGACAAGACTTTGTACATATTAAACGAGATTGCTGGCTGCACCCGAATGCTTCTAGCTATGCCAATCACTTGCAGCGCTCGTCTCAAAGGACGCATTCAAAGCGTACGGTATTCGGAGTGTAACATTCATTTTTAAACAATTAATGTTTCCTGCGACTTCGTTCGGGTCAAACTGTGCTTCAATGAAGTAAAGTGTACTCACTTTTGTCAAGTTTCTAAAATAAATTCACTCCTAGTATCACCGTACAATGATAGAAGTGGAATTCCCCAAAAAGGAAGATAAAACTAGTCTGGAGGAAATGATTTTTTTGTTTTTTGATGGGACCTACACTGTTAGTCTGAGGGGCTTTTACAGCTGCACCTGAACTAGGGGGGAGAGCGCGGAAGGTGCTCGAGCCCGAAGG
The DNA here is from genome assembly GCA_039707435.1 of Actias luna. NCBI lineage: Eukaryota > Metazoa > Arthropoda > Insecta > Lepidoptera > Saturniidae > Actias > Actias luna. Next base: position 14,715,622 of record JAZHAC010000030.1, read on the forward strand.
GCAACTCGCGCAAGGGTGCCACTAGTGACCGAACCTCGGCTTGGGCTGTTGCCGAATCGCGTAGGAGAAAATCGAACGCGGTACTAGCTATTAATAAAAATCGAAAAAACTAAATGTACTAACTGAACCCTTTATATCGGGATCTGGAAACTAAATTAAGGAAATTACTTTAAACTGGGATTTAAATATGCACTTGATAAGTTTATCTCTCTCCCCCTACATTGTATCTTCCTTCTCTTTCTTATAAAGAAATTTGTCTAAAGAACTTTTACTTCAAATAATAACTTTTAAAGAAGGGATTAAGATGCGATTTCAGTCAAACGACTCAAACTTAAACGGTTACTGTAACATTAAGAGCATAATAAAGTTTGTTTTGTTTCAACGCATTTATCTTTGTAACCACCAGTCGGATTTCTAAAATGTTTTTTGTATTGACAGCCAAATTATTGAAGATGGTTTTAGAGTGCTTAATATGACGCAATGCCTTTTAGGAGCCGAATAAAATAAAAGTAAAGTCAAGTCTTGAAGCGATGATAGCTCAGTGGTAGTGTGTACGACTTCGCGTCAAGAGACGTGAGTTCGAAACCAACCAGCTATAATGAACTTGAGCTTTCGGTAAAGGAAAACATGGTGAGGAAGCCATAGCATGGTGGTAGGGCTTTTTCTAATGCCCGCCTGACTAACTACCACACTCAAGTTGAAAATCTACCGCAAAATACCAATAGGTGTGTTCCAGCTGTTTCTAGTGTCTACCAACTTGGGTCGTATCGTCACTTAAGATCAGGTGACATTATGGCCGCAACGTTAAACATTAAGTATAAAAAATAAAGGAAAAAAAAACCAAGTGAGCGATGAGACCGGTCAATAGAGTGCAGAAAGAACATTGAAATTATTTCATTAAAATAAAACCACAATCCCTTAATATTTGAAAAATAACTGCTAATCTTACGCAAGCGAAGTTACATGCAAAGCTGATACAAATACATATTCTGTGCTATATATTCGTGATAGCGAATTATTTACGGTACTAAATCGACTCGGCTACAAAGGCACAGTTAAACCGTACGTCGATACAAAACGTGCGACTACAGCGTTCGCTTTGATATCTGAATTCTTACCTCGAGCGATATTTTCCGAGTTTTGTGACGAACCTTTTGACGGCCGCTCGAGAACGTTCTCGTATTATACATAATGTGCTCCAAGTAGCTGTTTGACATTTCAAAGCAGGGCGGAGAATCGTACAGCGTTCTCCTATGAACGGTATGCCGGTTTCGATAACAGAGATTTTTGCAAATTGGCAATACGAAACCATAGAATAGCGTTTTCTTTTTTTATATTTTCCGATGGAATTGTTCGCATAACCATTAGAGGTGGTTGCGAATCGAACGTACTATAAATATAGTGTAGTTCGACTTCAAGAGATATCGGTTTTGAAAGTAAACGATTTTGTAAATTGGCAATATGTAATGGTAGAATTCAAGGTTATACAAACTTACCGGTAAAGCCTCTTATTAATGGTTTCCGTTCGAAGAGACCATGGAAATGGTGTTCATAGACATATACAGTTATAAGGTAGACGAAAATCCTGATTTTGTAAGTAGAAGACTTAACAAACTTTCGAATTGAAGATTATATATATATATATATATATATATATGAACGATTTCAATATATATATATATTGATATATATATATATATATATATTGAAATCGTTCACATTTCTGCCATTAGTGGCTTTAAGTCGAAAGAATCATAAAAATGGTGTAGATTAACTTCAAAAGGTATTGACTGAGGTAAGTTAAAATATGAATACCCTGTGTTTAGTGACGTAAAGTGTGCGTCTTAATTCTCTAGGGGGTGCGCGCAATGAAGTCTTTTTGAGCTGGATTTAAAGTGGTCAACGATTCACCACAAGGTTTTATAAAAGTTCAATATTCAAATACGTGCATGAGTATGAGAGAGAGACATTCATTAGTATGACAACATGTCCCTATACTTTCCGCTATCGGTGTGTCGGTAACTACGTGGGCTGTGTAAGGGGCCTCACTTTTTAAACAGCAGTACTGAGAGACATTAAATCAAGATATACGTGTAGTTAATAAGCCTAAATAGCTGGGATAAGTTAGATTCGATTCACGGAATTGCAAATCCAGCAACTGAGCAAAAAAGCCAAGCACTGTTTACTACCCCTGTATTAATACATAAACCCATTTAGTTTTTAACTGAAGTGTTATATTAAAACAATGTTAAATTAAAATCTCCCCAAAACTTTGAGAGTTAATTTCAATATTGATTAAGTTTACGTTAAAGAATACATAAAACATAAGACGGTGCTTTCGAAACACTTTGGAAATTCATAAATGAAAATTCGATTTTATTTAGTATGACTTAACTTCCTAAGCACGTTGTCTTTGCTTGTCTCAAGTTATAGAAAGTAAACAAAAGTCATTTGAGAAGAAAATGAAAGTTTGTCGATTCATATAATAAGCCTGTAACTCAACGATATCTTGTGCCTTTTTCAGCAGTGATTTTAATTTACCTTTTATATAGATATCATTTCTCACACAGTCCATCCCTGTCTTATTCATTCTTTCTCTACTTCTACTTGTATCCATCTTTTTACTTAATATTTCTCTACTTATAAGTCTTTCGTCTTCTTTATAACATGCCCATACCACACTATTTTGATAGTTCAGTGGTAGTGCGTACGACTTTACGTCAAGAAACGTGAGTTCGAATTTAACTACCTACAATGAGCTTGAGCTTTCGGTGAAGGAAAACGTAGCTCGGTGGTAGGGCTTTTTCTAATGCCCTCCTGGGTAGCTACCATGCTCAAGTTAAAAATCTGCCGCTAAATACTTATAGGTGTGTTCCGGCAATTCCACTTGAGTTCCAGTCACTTAAGATCAGGTAAGAGTATGGCAATAACGCTAAGCCTTAACTATAAAATAAAATCTATTACTCCACTATTTCTTTGTAACTGACAGGGTATTTCTGTTTCCTCGAATTCTCATGCATTCTAGTTACACCACACATCCATCTCAACATTCGCATTTCGGACACATGTATTCATTTTCCGTTTTTTTTTTCGTTAGTTTGCATTCAGATATGAATCTTACACGATGCCTGATTATAAATCTATACATCAAGCGGTCTTTCTACCTCTTACCTACCTGGTTAGAGTTGGCACTATAATGCCTTCCACTCTACTCATCAGAATGAGTACTACTACTAGAATTTACATCCTTTATACACATATAATTTACACTACAGTCCATCCATATCTTCTTCGACCTCTTCTCTTCTCCTACGTCCATCCACATTCATACTTAATAGTCCTCTGGGTCTATGGCTTTCATCTCTGCTCATAGAATTTCCAAATCCGTATATTTTATATACATTTTCAAATTATATTTTGATAAACATTATTATCGATTTAGAAGCCACTTATAAGCGAACCGATAAGGAACTACTCATCAAAATTTGATGAAATTTGAAACGGTGATCACTAATATGAATCGACATGTAGGATACTTTTATTTCAATCTAGATCCTAGATACCTACTAGATGATCTCTCTGTTCTCTGTCAATACGGGAGTTTGAATTGTCGTCGTAGTGTGTTGATAGTGTTTGGTGATTAGAACTTGAGGAGTCACCACACGCATGTCTCGCCTAGGCCTGAGCCAGTGAATGCGTTTGCACGTCCCGAAGCGATCATTAATATAAAACCTAAGTAAACTAGATCCTTGTATAAACATTTTCACTTCGAATGAAACGTGATTGAGTCCCTTAGGAACTCTTTATTTTTAATATACACGTAAAGATAGATAGATAGATAGATATATTAACAAATTAAAAGACGGTCCTTTATTCGAGAGAAATATATTTTTGTTTCTTGAAAAACTCATTATTTCTTACCAAAGTGCCACTCAAAGTTCAACAATATTCATCTTTGAAAACAAAAATCTTAGAAAGGCAAATTTGTTCTTTAAGAAACTTTATGTCATAAACGATGTGACTTTGAACGAACATTTAGAATTCACTGTTTCGATGTCTCAAACCCGAGGGACCATGTTCTGTATATTTTTATAAAGTTTATTTAACCGCTGTGAGGGTTGTCAGAAAAATGTTAGTTAAAAGCCGCTCATAAAATATGTATATGATATAGGGCAATAAACCGCAGTACACTCACTTCAATATATTTTATTAATATTTATTGATTTCTTAGGTTTACGCGAATATTATTCATTGAAATAAAACTAATTTAAGCGGACTTTATCGCGGTTATTTATTAAATTTTGATTCCGACGTTTCGAAAGCTTTTCAGCCTTCGTGGTCACGGGGCGAACTGAGGTGTAGGTTGTCCAGAAAAGTTTATGTTACTGGGTCTACCTTCGATTTAATTTTTATGTTTATATTTTTTATTTATTAAATAACCGCGATAAAATCCGTTTAAATTAGTTTTATTTCAATTAATATTTATTGCTTGCGACAATAGAATTATAATAAATTAACTAGCTGACCTTGTTTTACTTTTTCGAGTAGTCAGTCACATCCACTACAGCGACATCTATCGCGTTATGATCACTTATCGAGATAAAAAGTATCCTAAGTCTCAAGTTAGATCAAACTGCATATAGTATGCAAAACTTGATTGAAATCGGTTCAGTAGTTTAATAATTCATCGCTGACAAACAACGTGACGCGAATATTATTATATATATATAGATAAAAATCTGTAATAGTGAATAGATTTAAACAAGAAAAATAAATAGAAATTTACAGGTTTACCGTTATGGCCATAATCACACCTGATGTCAAGTGTCGATGAGGCCAAGATGGTTGGCACGTTTAGCCTAGTGCAGGGACTGGACTAAAGTGCAAATGCTGGAACACATCTATTGGTATTTAGCGGGAGATATTGAAATCGAGGGTGGTAGCTTGCTAGGAGGGCATTAGAAAAATCCAATGCACCATATTATGGTTTCCTCATTGAAAGTTTAATCTCATTGCAGGGATTATTTTTTTTTTTTTCGAAAGGACCTACACTGTTAGCCTTAGGGGCTTTTACAGCTTCACCTGAACTAGTGGGGCGAGCGCGGATGGCGCTCAAACCCGCGGGGCAACTCGCACAAGGGTGTCACTAGTGACCGAACCTCGGCTTGGGCTGTTGCCGAATCGCGTATGAGAGAAAACGAACGCGGTACTATCTATTATGAGATTAGAACCATTAGCAGGGATTAGAACTCGAGTGCATTTATGTGTCGTCTGTACACACTACCAACTGAGCCATCGTCGCTTCAACATACTCTTCCCTCATACTCAACTACCCTCATTTATATTTGAAACCCCACAAACAGAAACCAGATAATTTTCGGTTTTCTATTCCGAAATTATATCTGTGTATAGTATTATAATCTTATTTTGTAGCCCGGTTTAGGCACCCGGTTACCCGGTTACCTGGTAATCCGGTATAAACCGGATATATCTGTTGTGCAGAAATATATTACCGGAAAAATCTGGGTGTAACTTTTGGGCAAATCCGTCAGGAGTAGTTACGTGTTGTTTTCGACCTAGGCAAAGGGCCAGTTGGGTGGAAAATAAGTTTTATACTTTACTTAATTGAATGTTGCGGTTTTGGTCGAATGAACCTTAAAAAAAATATATATGTTTTTTTTTAATATTGTTTTACATAACGGACGACTAAATGTCATTATTAATAATATAATAATGACTTATTTTATTATTATTTTTTCTTCAATCTCACTCTTCTAATCTCACCTGAAGTTAAATGACGATGTGGCCCAAAATGGTGGATACGTTAAGTCGTGAAAGTTCTGTAGAATTTAACGATATATTAATGAAATAAATATACATTTATTTATTAAAATATAGTTGATGATAGAATTTTTACCATTTGTATTGCATTAATTTATGTTTTGACTATATAGGCTACCAATTAAATTATTAACCTAGTGTCAGCGTAGTTGACGGGTGATAATTCAATCTACAATTATGTATTTAAAACAGATATAAGTTTAATTTTAATGGACGAATTAAGTCATTGTACCTTTTTTATAAGTTCAAAGTTAGTTTAAATTCCAACGTTGGTAAGTTAAAGTTCAATAAAGCAAACTTTCCTGTGTAGATAGCGCTTTAGTGGTGATAAAATCAACAGACTGATTTAGTGACTTACTTTATTAGCAGAGCACAAACAGAATTATTCCGAGCAGAAACTCGTTCGGAATGAAATTCAACAATAGGAATTAAATTTCGAGAGATCTCTTCTGAAACGATGCGTACTATATTCCCCATTCCGTTCATTGCGTATTTAGCTTAATCATATGATCAATATTATTGTAAGACTTTGTTCAGTTGCTCGAAAGTTGTATAATGTAATTTTTATTACTTACCACATGTATTATTTATAAATCAAATACGGCTTAAGTTTAAAAGTGACTTAAACTTACAAGATTTTAGAAAAATCCCTTTAGTCACTTGCGAATAAATTCCTAGATATAGAAAGAAACGAAATATTTATATGGACGACATTCACACATACAATTATTCGAACAGACAAGACTATAATATATGTATTGATACAGATTTAAATCCACTCAGGGTTATATTACTACGCGATTCGGCTTCAAAATTGCTACGTTCATGTTAATTTTAATTAAAATCAACTTTTTATGTATATATGTAATTATAAGTGGAAGAATACATTTTTGCTAGGATGCCTATCAAAATGTTGCCACTGGAGTTTTTAATTAAATGACTCGTTTTAAAATACATTATATATATACAATTTTACTACTATACATATAAAACACTTGAAGAGATATGATCTACATAGCGCACTTGACTCCAATCTCTCTCCAGCCAAGTATATACATGTATATTTTTGTAACAGACGTACGTTCATGATATATATTATACCATCATAATAATATTATAAATGCCATAGTGAGTTTGTGTGTTTGTTAGCTTAAACCTCTTTTGGTATATTTTCGTATAAAGATAGATGAGAACCTGGAGACGGTGATAGGTGGCTTTTTCTCTTCAAAAATTTATACGAAGTGAAACTTGTATAAAAGTTTTTGTGCGTCAGCCGATTTGTTTGACTAAATCAATTTTAACGAGAGATTCTCACCTCACCAAATTTCACCTAATTTTAAGTGACGATACGGCCCAAGTTGGTACACAAGCTAAACTTATGGAGAAACTGGCTCTCAAGTACAGCTGTCAGAACACATCTATTAGTATTTGGCGGCAGGTTTACAATTTGAGGGTGGTAGCTAGCCAGGCGGGCATTAGAAAAGCCCTACCACCATGCTATGGTTTCCTCACGATGTTTTCCTTCACCGGAAGCTCAAGTTCATTGTAGGTGCTTGGATTTGAACTCCTTGACGCGAAGTCGTACACACTACCACTGAGCTTTCATCGCTTTATATTATCCAGTATTAATTATGGACGCCATTTGTATCATTTCGGGCTCCATAATGGAGGTACGTTCCGTATAGGTTAGCCGATATTAATGGCGAGGACAAAGGGTATTAATTTTGCCCTGTAGCCCTCTAATGGCAGGTCGTCCGTTAGACTCGACTGTTAATAATTGAATATTCACAGCTGAACAATTAACCGTCTATTATATACCTGGTGAGATACGTGTTTCTTGAAAATATAACAGTGGCCTCAACAGAATGCTCAGTGGTAGTATGTAGAAACGCCGCGTCATGGGACGTGAGTTCGAATCCAACCACCTACAATAAGCTTCAGCTTTCGGTGAGGAAACCATAGCATAGTGGAAGGGCGTTTTCTAATTCCCGCCTGTCTAGCTCACCACCCTCAAGTTGAAGATCTGCCGCCAAACACCAATAGGTGTGTTCCGGCACTTGCACTTGAGAGCCAGTCCCTCCTATATAGGTCAGCAACGCACCTGCGATTCCTCTGGCGTTATGGGTGTCCATGGACGGTGGTGATGATTCACCATCAGGTGATAAAACTTACTCGATTGCGCCCTATTACATAAAAAAATGTAGTCATTGTACCGTGTTAAAAAAAAAAATTTGTTGTTCTGGCAGACGCTGTCTAGCTCTTTCCGGTAGACAATATTTCGACTACAGCATCACATATTCTATTTAATGATAGTATAAAATCTTAAATAGCTTCAAGCCTAAATTGCGCTATTAAATATAAAAACAGTTTATGACATGTGATTCTTAAGATCTCAAAACCTAAACTAAACCTGAACATTCTTTACAGTCGGTTCCCATAATCTATCTATAACTGTCCGTTCAAATGACCTCCAGCGGTATCTACTGGCCTGTTTATCCGTTTCAATAAACATAGATAGATAAACAATTCTAACTTTACTACTTATGAACTACTTGTCGGAGGGTTTCTCGTTTATCTCAACTATGTGGATTCATAAAAAAAAGGGAGCTTTTCAATAGCTAGTTTTTAAAGGGTAATCAGTGGTAGTGTATTTCGACACAAATCTGTTATTTTGACACTGAAATTTTATTTATTTTTATGGATTACTAAATTCATAAACTATGTTTACGATTACGTAACAGAAGAGTTGAAAAGGGAGTTGCTAAGGACTAAATCTTATTATTTTGGCAAAATTGCTCCCGACTACAATTGTTACAGAATGGAATGGTCCAACGGTTGTACTTTTTGGAATCTTTCCCGGCAGGTCATTTTCTTTGCTGTCAATGTCTAAATGATTTAGTTTCATGGCTAATGTTACGAGTCTGTTGAGAGACTATAAGTCTTTTTTTTTTTTTTTAAACTTAAGGTTTAGCGTTATGGCCATAATCTCACCTGATCTTGAGTGACGATACGGCCCAAGTTGGTGGACACGCTAAACCTGTGGAGGAACTGGCTCTCAAGTGCTGCTGCCGGAACACACCTATTAGTATTTGGCGGCAGGTTCACAACTAGAGGGTGGTAGCTACCCAGGCGGGCATTAGAAAAAGCCCTACCACCATGCTATGGTTTCCTCACGATGTTTTCCTTCACCGAAAGCTCAAGCTCATTGTTGGTGCTTGGGTTCGAACCCACGTCCCTTGACGCGAATCCGTTCACACTACCACTGAGCTATCATCGCTTCAAAAATTTATTAAAAAGTTATAAATTACTCCCATAATTTTACACCCATTGATAATGTATTGTTTATTATGACAAATTATTTGGTTTTTAATATTGTGTTGTTTACCAATTTGCATATTGTGGTTGCCTTAAGATGTCCAGTGTATGTTTTTCTGAATTGGTTCGACTGTAATTTGTAACTGGTAATGTACTACTGATCGCTGGTGGTCCTAAATAAATGTGTTCGTCCGCCTCCTGCTATCACAATATTCTATATGACATATATTGCATATAATAATATCTTTTATATGAATGAGTGGTCTTTCTTCAAAAACGATATTTTTTTTTTAATTCCCAGCTTCATTCAATCGGACCTTTTGATAGTATATTTTATTTATTCTGTATTGGTTGCATTCACAATTTCATTTGTATTTAGGGTACTTGAAGTAGTATGAAGACTATTCTATACTATTTTTCCTACCTCTATACTATACATAAATATGACTTTTCATCCATTTAGTAGTTTCATAAATTACCGCGTTTGAATAAACAGAAGAGTTACATAAATCGGAAATGTTTTGAAGCGATGATAGCTCGGTGGTAGTGCGTATAACTTCACGTCAAGGGACGTGAGTTCGAATCCACCTACAATGTTAGCTAGAGCTTTCGGTGAAGGAAAACATCGTGAGGAAACCACAGCATGGTGGTAGGGCTTCTCCTAATGTCCGTGTGGCTAGCAACCACCCTCAAGTTGAAAATCTGCCGCCAAATACCAATTGGTGTTTCCGGCAGTTGCACTTAAGAGCCAATTCCTCAGCAGGTTTTTCGTGTCTACCAACTTGGGCCTTAACGTCACTAAAGTTCAGGTGAGATTATCGCTAATAAAACAAAACAATTTGTTTGTTTGTTTAAATGCAATTAATATAGTCTAAAGATTACTCTAGAACTTCTAATTGGATTTAAAAAAAGTATTTCTTCTATGTGATATTAAATATTTTTCTTACAAACATGTATTTTGAGTTGATACAAAACACCGTTATCAGTTGTAACTAGGAAGCCGCTATCTCGTAAGAGCATCGTTTGAACTTTGACGAGATCAGTAAAGGATTCAATCGAAACGATACAAACAGAATCCTGTATAAAGCACACGTTACAGTAGAAAAATACGGCTTCGTATAATATTGTTCCTGGAACAGTGGAAAAATGGAAAAATACATTTCTCAATATTTTTTCACACTTTCCGCCCCGCGTCCGCCCTCGGTGTGGTATAAACAAGAATTATTATTCTTTGGGATATTTCCCAAAGTAAGTTCCCGTGTACTATATAGAATGTTACAAATTCGCGCGCGCTTCCCCGAGCCCGTTGATATTTAAATTCATGGTATAAATTATAAGGTATAGCGTTTAAAGTAGATATTTTATTAACCCTTCTTTACAATATAATCAAAGGATAGAAGTTATGTGTGTAATATTTGACCAAAACAATCTATAGTCTAATACGCACATAGTAATATGGCAATGAACGAAAAAGTAGGGTAGTATGTATTTTTATATCGGCCGCGAAAATGAGCGATATAGTGTACAGTGCTGCGCATTAATTATCTGTAGGCGTAGGTTCCCAAAGTGGCTATATGGACCATGGGGTCCATGTCAGTGAAAACAAAATCGGAGGTCCTTGAGCTATGGATGGAGGTCAACAATTGTAAATTCCAATAAGGCGTAACGAAAAATAATCCTTTCTATAGATAGAATAATAAAATTCCAGTGCGTTTGGGAATCCAGAATAGTTTTTTAAAATAAACGAAAAATTATGTTTCTAAAAACTAAATCGTTATTGGTTTTTATACATACAATGTATACATGCCCATTTTTTGCCGTCAATATAACAAAAAAACATACTGTCCAATTTTTCCTTTTATTGAAATAATCCCTGTGCTCACAAATTCACATACAACTAAAAATTATTTAGTAATGTTTTATTTGTGAAACCCTCAATTTTTTTTTAATAAATTTAATCCAATTTTGTCCTTATAACATTAGCCATCTGCCAGTGAATGTCCTATCGAAATCATCCAGCCGTTTTAAAGATTAGACGGAACAAACAGACCGACAATATATGTATATACTTTTTTTACAAGTACCTTATATACTTATATGCATTCAGTAAAAAGCTGATTTTTCTACATTACAAACAGACACTTAAATTTTACCTATTTATAGACATTACTATGAGCGCATTTGTATAACTTTAGTTATGGAGAAATATCACGTAGTTTTATGTAATAGTAGGTAAACGAGCAAGCATGTCACCTGATGGTAAGTGATCACCGCCGCCCATGGACACCCACAACGCCAAAGGAACCGCCGGTGCATTACCAGCCGATACAAATTGTATGTCTATGAAAAAAAAGAAGTTATATTCCACCAAGTTTTCTTTAACTTATACCATCATGCCCAAATCGATTTATTAAAAATACATAATTCGAGTTTACTCGCGGCTGTGTTATAATGTTTCGTGGTTTGTATAAAATTTGCAAACATGTTTTTGCTATTCGAAACGGTTTTTTTTTTGTTTTTTTTTATACTTAAGGTTAGCGTTATGGCCATAATCTAACCCGATCTTAAGTGTCGATACGGCCCAAGTTGATAGACATGCTAAACCTGTGGAGGACTGGCTCTCAAGTGCAGCTGCCGGAACACACCTATTGGTATTAGGCGGCAGATTTTCAACTTGAAGGTGGTAGCTAGCCAGGTGGCCATCAGAAAAAGCCCTACCACCATGCTATGGTTTCCTCGCGATGTTTTCCCTCACCGAAAGCTCAAGCTCATTGTAGGTGGTTGGATTCAAACTCACGACCTTTGAGTCGCTTATCAAAATATGTAATTTTACAAATGTTTGATAAGTCTCCCCCAAACGCCAGATCAATAACATTTCTATTATCGTCAAAAATAGTTTTTATATTATCGTTTTTCTCATTATTTCATTTTTTTTTCAACTAGAAAAATGATAAAGATCCGGATAATCTCAAGTCGAAATATTAAAATTTAAAGGTTGCAAATTGCCAAGACAAGTACTTCTAGCTCACACAGATTCGAACACAGTACCAACTGAGCCATTAACTGAAACACTGTGATGAAACCACAGTATAGTGGTAGGGCTTTTTCTAAAGCCTGCCTGGCTACCTTCCGCCCAAAGGGTTTAGAATCTGCCGCCAAATACTTATAGGTCTGTTCCGGCATCTGCAGCAACATTTTCACTTTACTATCAGGTAAGATCGAGGCCACAACGCGCAACAAACTTAATTATAAAATAATCATCGCTTCAAATATCGCTGTTGACTGTGATTTAGACCACACGCGTTTTTAGGTTTACGTTCCATAGAATGCCTTCAAATACGGTTATATGAAATTTCGTAAGAATCGCTTAAAGCGCTTCAGCCCCTTCTATATAGAAATTCGCGATAACGCTTGATTTACTACACAGATTCACTTTATTTTACATTTGTTTGGATTTCCGTTTTGACAATAAATCGCTTTGGGCTTCAATGGCTAGGAGGTTTTTCTTTGCATCTTAAGCAAAAAAAAGACATACGTATGAACTAAATAAAATGTTCTTAAATTTCCGTGTATATTTTACGCAAATGAATGAATGAGTGAATAAATGAATGAATACTTTTTTTTAATACTGATCCTAGCGAGTTTAACACTATAAGGTATTCTCTTCCAGCTAACCAGCGTTATTGTTCTAAGTAAATTTAAAAATACCATTGTAGCGTGCGCTAATTAAATAAGTGAATCATAATAAATACACTAACATAATAATATAAAGTTAATGAGCCAAACGTTACACACGTACAAACGTACATACATAAATGCCTTGTATATATGGTCGCAATACACTCGTAATTAATGCAACAGTGTCCCAATCCCTTAATTCTTACCACAGCTCGCTCCCGCTACCACACCGAATCCCAACGCACGCGCCGCTATATAGCGTATTTACAAATTGTAGACACTGTACTTGCCGATCTATATCCGTCTAGTTACCATATATCCCACCGTTAGTGCAGTCAAATATCCACCTAATACCGGTAGAAAAAGGAAAAATATTGGTCTGCAAGGTCCACGTCACGAGTTGCCAACGTAAGAACATTTCGTTGTTGTTCTATACCTTCCCCACTGTTGCATTGTTACTCTAAAATCATTTACGCAGAATACAGTCCACTGTATCACCCGCGCAACCAATATATATTTTTATAATATACCATGTTAAAAAATATAGGTTTAGCCTTATGGTAATGATCTCACTTGACGTAAAGATACGATGTCATGATGGTGGGTACGCTAAATAGGGCTGGCTGGCAGTGCAACTGCTGGAACAGATCCATAGTATTTGGCAGGACATTTTGAAATGAAGCGATGATAGCTCAATGGTAGTGTGTACGACTTTGCGTCAAGAGACGTGAGTTTGAATCCGACCACCTACAATGAAGGCTTTCGGTGAAGGAAAACATCGTGAGGAAACCATAGCATGGCGGTAGGGCTTTTTCTGATGCCCGACTGGCTAGCTACCACTCTGAAGTTGAAAATCTGCCGCCAAATACCGATAGGTGTGTTCCGGCAGTTGAACTTGAGAGCCAGTTCCTACACAAGTTTAACGTGTCTACCATCTTGGGCCGTATCGTCACTTAAGATCAGGTGTGATTATGGCCATAACGATAAAGCTTAGCTGTAAACAAAAAAAACTTCAGGATGGTAGCCAGGCGGACATTAAAGAAGCCCTACCATCACGCTATGGTTTAATCATGACATTTTCTTCATTGAACACTCAAGCTCATTGTAAACATTCGAACTCACGACCACTGACGCGTTGTCCATAAACACTATCTACTGAGCTAACCATCGCTTCACAAATTGAATGTTTTTAATACACAACAATCTTACGCGTCACACTGTTTTTATATAAACTTCCCTCTCCTGCTTTTATATTTCCTCTTTTACAAATCTCCTGAAAGTTTTTACTGCGAAAGATCCCTGATTGCGTTTGTCGTTTCAATGCACTCTTTTATTTCGTCTCCTTTATACTTTTAATCAAAAATAGCACTCCTCTCTTCTCCGTTACAACTGTGGAGGGTATCAAAGTGTTGATTACTTTTTAAATTGAATAATGTAACTCACACTATTTGGAGAATGAAATAGTTTGGAAAATACAATAGTGAGTGCCTCATAACGTAATTATAATCGAATGACATAGATTTAAACATTCATATCAAACAGGAAGTAATCTGATGTCATTTTTTTTTTTATAGTTAAAGTTTAGAAGGTTCAGGTTTTCAACTTGAGGGTGGTTGATAGCCAGGCGGTCATTGGAAAAAGCCCTACCACCATGCTATGGTTTCCCCCCAATGTTTTCCTTCACCGAAAGCTCAAGCTTATTGTAGGTGCTTGGATTCGAACTCACGTCCCTTGACGCGACGTCGTACACACTACCACTGAGCTAACGCTAAAATCTTAACTATAAAAAAACTGCTCACAAAAATCACCACGATGACACTCCAATCTCCCGCCTCGCTAATATTAGCGACAGTTACAAACTTGTTCTAACATCTGACGGGAGTAGAGTTACTTTCTACATATATATATATATATCAAAGGTCCCATTTTCATATATTTTCTTAACATTTTAATCAAAACGAAGGACGCTAAAACACTCTCATACTTTATGGTCTGTTTATCTCCTTCCGTTTGTTTAGGCAACATTCCTAACTTAATTTTCGCTTTTGTTAATTGAGCTTGTAACGTTTTTCAGTGATCACAGAGGTGTTTCGCTTTCATTATCGGGTCTGTAAAAGAGTTTTTACATGGTTTGAAAATAGAAAGGAGTGACCTTAATAATAGTTTACAAGAGGAATTGGATGTTCTTAATTTGGAAGCTTAACACGATGTAATTAAATTCGTTTTCGAGTATAGTAAAGTACTGTAGGGAGGAGGTTTCGAGGAAAGAAAATGTCGTAATGAAACCATAGAGCGTTTTCTTAGTTATAGTTGTAAAGAGTATATAGAGTATATCGGCGCAAATATTATATAAACAGGAAATACGTTGAAATTAATTCAACGAATGTTTAGTGTATTACGAGTACATTAACGGATTATGATTAGAGTACATACTATTACTCCTATCCTATTAATTAATGTTTTTTTTTTTTAATAAAATTTTTATTTCAAAGTCATCAAGGTGTTAAATTTCACCTAAATATACTTAGTACTTGCAGAGTCATGTCTGTACAAGGGAAAGGATAGACAAGCAATCGATCTAAATTGAATCATTTTAACGTCTCTACTGAAAACGAGAGACACTGAGACTACATATAATTAAAAAATAAACATTATTGTTTTATATATTTATAGTTATCGTTACGCCCATAATCTCACCTGATCTTAAGTGACGATACGACCCAAGTTGGTAGACACGCTAAACCTGTAGAGGAACTGGCTCTCAAGTGCAACTGCCGGAACACACTGTTGGTATTTAACGGCAGATTTTCAACTGTTATCCACTACCAGTTATGGTTTCCTCACGATGTTTTCCTTCACCGAAAACTCAAGCTTATTGTGGATGGATTCGACCTCACATCCCTTGACGCGAAGTCGTACACACTACCACTGACCTATCATCATCACTTCGAAATATTTAAAGCGATGATAGCTCAGTGGTAGTGTGCACGACTTCGCGTCAAGGGATGTGGGTTCGAATCCAAGCACCAACAACGAGCTTGAGATTTCGGAAAAGGAAAACATTGTGAGGAAACCATAGCATGATGGTAGGGCTTTTTCTGCCTGCCCGCCTGATTAGCTACCACCCTCAAGTTGTAAACCTGCTGCCAAATACCAATAGGTGTGTTCCGGCAGCTGCACTTGAGAGCCAGTTCCTTCACAGGTTTAGTGTGTCTACCAACTTGGGCCGTATCGTCACTTAAGATCAGGTGAGATTATGGCCATAACGCTAAACCTTAAGTATAAAAAAATAAAAAATATTCATTATACATTTATCAAATTAGCTGAAATGGTTCAAATCTGTGCGAACACTCTTCAAGCTGCGCTAACGACAAAATTTCCCTCTACATTCAGATCATTAGCGGTACTAATTGGATCAGCAAACGAGCTTAGCGCAATCTACTCGTTAGGCTTGATGCAGTTCCACGGAAGGCTTGCTTTCACTTAGTATATGGATTACTCTATACAATGTATATAGATAGAATAGCTATACGAGGAAATCAACGTTAATAGCCAAAAAATAGTGTAGCCCTGGTGTACTAGGGTCGCTATATCAACGCTATAGATATCAGATAGAAGAAAAAATATATTATAGGACACGGGTTATTTTAAGGCTTAGCGTTATGGCCATAATCTCACCTGATCTTAAGTGACAATACTGCCCTAGTTGGTAGACACACTGAACCTGTGGAGGAACTGGCTCTCGAGTGTAACTGCCGGACCACACCTATTGGTATTTGGCGGCAGATTTTCAACATGAGGGTGGTAGCTAGCCAGACTGACATCAGAAAAAGCCCTATCACAATGAAAAGCCCTACCATCATGAAAAGCCTTACCACCATGAAAAACCCTATCACCATAAAAAGCCTTACCATCATGAAAAGCCCTACCACCATGAAAAGACAATACAAATTAAAACACATGTTAAATGATTTTTTAAACTTTGTATTATTATGAAGCGATGATAGCTCAGTGGTAGTGTGCGGTTTGATTTGAAAACTAACCAAATATTAATGTCTGTGTCAATGTGTGTTTTTGGGTGACGCTATCCGCAAAAAGATAGATCGCTTTGGATTGAAAAAGGTAATGAAATTGTTGTAAATTGTACAATATTTATTTTACGTCTAGCAACACTGCTGATATGTAATACTTTCTAAGAAATATACGTTTTTATAATTTCACATATAAAGGTAAGAGTCATGTTTTATTAAAACTTCCGAAGTGTTTTTTCACTATAACTGCATAAAACAAAATTTACAAATACCTTCTAAAGAAACTGGCGTAAATAAAAGTAAAAGATATTGGGTAGATAATATAACATTAATTTATAATAAATAAGAGGCATTTATACGACCTATATATATTTAGTCAAGCAAATGAAGCGATGATAGCTCAGTGGTAGTGTGCACGACTTCGCGTCAATGGACGTGGGTTCGAACCCAAGCACCTACAATGAGCTTGAGCTTTCGGTGAAGGACAACATCGTGAGGAAACCATAGCATGATGGTAGGGCTTTTTCTAATGCCCGCCTGGGTAGCAACCACCCTCTAGTTGTGAACCTGCCGCCAAATACCAATAGGTGTGTTCCGGCAGCAGCACTTGAGAGCCAGTTCCTCCACAGGTTTAGCGTGTCTACCAACTTGGGCAGTATCGTCACTTAAGATCAGGTGAGATTATGGCCATAACACTAAACCTTAAGTATAAAAAAAAAATCGAAGACACATTTGATTCTTATTACGTAGATAACTCTGTTCTTTTCAACCTCCCTTCTAACGATGCAGCGAACCAGCGAGGCGTTATCCAACCCCTTGCGTAAGCAATCCAATTAACTGTCTATTGAAATTTTTCGTTTACGAGATTCATAATAGAAAATAAATCGGATCGTACGATCACAAATATATTTCGGAATTTATTAAAATCTCCTCCACCCAGTTTTAGAACTCGTAGCGGCGTATCGTTCAAATAGATCGTCGAAATATCAATCAAAATTCATCAGAATCAAAACTTTGCCGCGTGAACAATTAATTTTAATTTAAAAACGTAAAAAATCTATCTTATACTATCGAATAAGTTATACTATTTTTAAATAATAATGAATTATGTTTAAGAGACTTCCTATGTGTAAGCTAACTGGCCTGACAGACGTTGGTCTGCTCTTTACAACGGCCTTTAGTAACTTAGAACCTACAAAAAAAAAAAACAATTAAAGTATCACTGAAAGATTACATCTCATAGAAAATGAAATTAAAAAAAAACTCTTTAGCAAGTGCTTATTTGTTTTCAAAAAACGGACATAAAGTAACATCTGAATTAATACCAATTTTCAAATTCGAACCAACCTACAAAGAGCTTGAGCTTTCGGTCAAGGAAAACATAGAGATGACACCATAGCATGGTGATAGCCTTTTTTAATGCCCGCCTGGCTAGCTACCGCACTCAAGTTGACAATCTGACTTCGAAATACCTATAGATGTGTCCGGCAGTTGCAATCCCTCCACTAGGCTTACGCCTATCATTTTGGGCCACATAAGGTGAGATTGTGGCCTAAACCTTAACCACAAAAACGAAATGGTCGAGGTGATCGCGGCGTCACATTGTCCTCCAACGTTACAGGTGGCGCTGTGGTCGAGATAATGCCCAGTGAATAAAGTAGGACAATGTATACTAAAGTAGCTAGTGTTAAAATACTATTGTAAACTTAATTTCAAAATATGTTATGACTGTAAAGCACAGTTATGCGCAATTTATAACTCGACGCGAGCGCATTATGGTAATTTTTACGGCGTCAAATTCAGTTATGATAATATTCATGGCTGCTTGAACATTCAATCGACCCATTAAGGCTTCTTCGTTGCCGTTCTAGAGAGTTCTACGAATAGTATTATTGAATTAATACAGTCTAGATAGAACTTTTGGTTCGTTCATTTCACAATGTTTTACTTTTGGATCTAACGGTATTAAATATTAGATTGATTTATAAAATATCTGATGGTTTTATGTAAAGTTCGATTCGAAACTTGCTCTCTATTATTTAATAACTATTTGACCCGGTAAACTTCGTGTCACATTACAAATCTTTGTATATTTCAAATTGTATATAATTTAATATGTATGTGATGTACATAAAAACATTCCTTATGAATCACTCTATCTGTTACTGAATACTGCATTAAAATCAGTTGAATAGTTTAAAAGATCTTTGCGAACAGACAGCGAAAGCGTACTTCATTTTATACTATGTGAAGTTTTTTTGCCCGTTTTCGAATTTTTTTCTATACGAAAAGCTTCTGAAGTGAGCTCAGTGGTAGTGTATACGATTTCTTGTCATGGGACGAGAGTTCGAATCCACCTACAATGAGCTTTAGTTTTCGATGAAGGAAAACATCGTGTGGAAAACTATAGCATGGTGGTAGGGCTTTTTTTATTTTTTTAATGCCCGCTTGGTTACCCTCAAGTTGAAAATCTAGCGCCAAACACCAGTACCAGTACCAGTTTCTTCATAGGCTTAGCGTGTCTACCAACTTGGGCCGTATCGTCACTTAAGATCAGGTGAGATTATGTCCATAACGCTAAACCTCAACTATAAAAAAAATCACATTAACATTAGTCAACATTTTTATATTTAGATAAAATAATAGATATATGGGAGATAAAAGTTCAAAATAGTATAGTAAATCAACTTCTTAAAGGTATATTGTGCTAGAATTTTCTTTGTTCTCTATTAAAAAAGTAATGTTTAAGGGCAAAAGTAATCATCACTGGATCGAGAGAACTGTACTTGATTTTGATTTCTCATGTAAAAAACGCATACTCCGTAATCTTTTAAATTGTGGACAATAAAGTAAATTCCTGAAAGTTAAATAATATCGAAGTTTTAGTCACTTTATTATTAAATCGTGTCAAGTTAACGCAGTTTTAAATCATTTATTTTGCTACCTAGATATACGATAGAACAATATTTCCCTATCGGATTTACCAATATCTATGCAAAGAAAGAAAGAAATAAGAAATTTATTTATTGGTTAATTAATAACAATTAAATTAACACGAACATATATACGTTATCTACTATCACCAACAATGGCGCATTATTATCTGTAGTTGCTTAAAAAAAAAAACAAATAAGTACTACGAGCTACAAAATGAACTTAATAGGAATAGCTACGTAGTCGATATATACGCAGTGGAAGTGGGAGCGAGAGGTATACCAGCTATATGTCTCTCTCTCTCTAACATAAAAGACCTTGTGTTGTCTAAAGTAAGTACCATACTAGAACGTGCTTTTAAAGCTACTCTAGCAGGCTCTTGTCAAATTTTGCTGGGTAGGAAGAGAAAGCTGAGTGGTGAAGGTGAGTGTTGACACACCTCTTAAACCTACATGCGAGACAGAAGTCTCGAACATTGTTCGGTGTTTCCTTCCGGCCCACGCGAGAGACCCGGCACCCGGATGGTGAATCCACGGTTTGCTAAGTAGTTTTTCTCATTGGTGTTTTTATTTGCTTCTACCATTACCGTGAAGGTGAGAAAAATCTAACTATTTCCAAGACTTTTGTATTGACGACATTGAAGCTCGTCGACAGCAAATTAAACAAATCTGACACACACAAGAAAAATGTACTGAAGTGTTGAGTACTATACACTACATATTATGTAGATTATATATAATACCTTCAATAGCTATAAAAGAAATCTGTTCGTTGATAAACAGTAGATAGAAAATACCGAATTGTTTTATGTTTGTTATAAACAATTATAAATTATCAAGTGAAAAGAGAAGGGCATTATAAATCCAACACGAAAGGATAGAATACAGAAAAAAAAAACCAAAAACAAAACAAGGGTTCCTGTAACAAAAAGCAACCCGTTAAACCTGTAAATAAGGATTTGCGGTATCGGATACCTCTCGTACGTAGATAATCCCGCGGGAACCTGTTGAAGGCAAACGAGGACCATTCTATTTGCGGTTCGACTTATGTGACAACATTCAGAGCTGACGAGAATCGTCCCCCGGTGTAATAATTAAATTGTTCAGAAAAAACTGTCGATATACTCTTTCACATTCGAGATAACATCTTGTCGCGTATTCACTCGCGTTTTAGCTCTAGCTTGAGTGTCTGTTTGTTGTTAATTTAATTTTGTCACACGTAACTGGATCGGATGAACGAAGTCTCGGGTACAGAATTAGTCTTTCATAAATCGATTTGCCGAAACCTCTACCATTTGCCTTTCGCGTAACTCGATTCGAGTTGTAGAACGCGTATACGTATATAATTTTTATGTTACACGTATTCTGAATTACACTGAATTTTTATATTGAAACTGAAATACATGTCGCGTGACAAACAATATGAAGATAGGTGTTTAATTCTTTTGGACCATTATTTCACATTGACTATCTTAAAAGATAAACATTCTAAATGTAAAGGTTCGATCCTCCAGATAGGAGCCCTCGAGTGACTCTGCTCGCGCGATACAGTGACACTCTACATCACTGTGAGTACACCATCACACCGCATACCATTCGTGCACCCTCACACGTTAAGTACACGGATCTGTAAGGGACTACCCTCACGGCCCTTGAGCTGCTTACCTGATAAGGTCGTTGTTAGGATCACTAAATTTGTAAGACAGGACCTGTTGCTTAATCAGGATCGTGAATCTTTTTTCATTTACCGGCAGCAGCCTAAACCGAGGCTCGGCCGTTTTGGCACCCTTGTACCTGCTGCCTCGGGGCTGAGTGCCTTCAGTACTCGCCCCAAAAAGTTCGGTGAAGCTGTCAAAGCCCTTGGGACTAACAAAAAGAAAATTCTAATTCCGTTGTTTTTACTGTATACATTTTATTATTTGTGTATGATGCTAATCAAAATATTTATTTATTGTACGCGTTTATGTCATTAAGACTTTTGACTGGGTTTGGTAGCGTTAAAATGTGTCACCAATCCCCTGGATTTTCCTTTATTAGCGCTTAGTTAGATCTCTTGATGCTCTCACCGCACTGTTGGGCCATTCGGTGCCATTTCCAGGCTATTTAAGACCGTCTTCATTGAACCGCTTTTTATTCTGCTCGTCCACATGGACTACCTCTGAATCTTTCCCTTTCTCTACGAGCATAGCTCGTCTAGTTATGTAATTTTCACTACAGACCGGTACACGGCCAAACCAATGCGGGCGGTTTCATGCATTTTTACTCTATCTCGATTATTCCAAACAACCCTCGGCTATATCAAAAAGTGGTGTACGTACAAGGAGCCAAACGGAAAAGCAAACAATGGCGAAGAATCATCCCGGTACAAATTTAACTCGGTTACAGTTTTTTTTATACGTATCTATAGACATGTAACTGTAGCAAATAGTAGGGGAAACGCATAGGCGCTCCATTATAGTCAGTAAATTAGTGCGGCGGCAATCTCTGCCGCGTTTGATTAAATCCACCTGCCTTCGGAGTGATTTGTGGCCTCAATATACTCACTTGGAAACGGGAAACAAGGTTGTTGGTCCCGGGCAAGTGAAGTGGCTGATAAATGACTGTAGCATTCGTAGCGACGACAGCTCAGTGGCGGTGTGTACGACTTCGCGTCAAGGGACGTGAGTTCGAATCCAACCACCTACAATGAGCTTCAGCTTTCGCTGAAGGGAAACGTCTTGAGGAAACCATAGCGTGGTGGTAGGGCTTTTTCTAATACCCGCCTGGTTAGCTACCACCCTCAAGCTGAAAATCCGCCGCCAAATACCAATAGGTGTATT
This sequence comes from Actias luna, assembly GCA_039707435.1. Lineage (NCBI taxonomy): Eukaryota > Metazoa > Arthropoda > Insecta > Lepidoptera > Saturniidae > Actias > Actias luna. Next base: position 14,738,239 of record JAZHAC010000030.1, read on the forward strand.
CCGGCGGCTGCACTTGAGAGCCAGTTTCTCCACAGCTCTAGCGTGGTCTACCAACTTGGGCCGTATCGTCACTTAAGATCAGGTGAGATTATAGCCGTAACCTTAACTATAAATAAAAAGGACAAGCCAATTGTTTCCGACCATCATTTGTTAAAAATCAAAACTGATCTACATACATGATTATAGTTATAATAAGTGCTTTTTGATATATCGCTTTCCGGAATTATCGAACATCCGGGAGGCTGCCTTTCCAACGCCGCCCAACGTTGGTGTCTCGATCGTTGGTATTGGTTTCGGACTGCACTCTACATTATCCGCTGCGATTAAAAAATAAACATTTTTTTATTTTCTTTCGGTGTAGGAAAACATCGCGTCGAAACCGTAGCATCATGGTGGGGTATTTTTAATTTCATAGCCAGTTGTAACAACTCGAAAGTCTATTCACAAGTACCTGTAGATCGGGCAGACGCTCTTGAGAACCACCCGTCAGTGGTGGATTTACCAGTACGCTGAGTGCATATTTTTATGTATATATATATTTTTATAGTGCATATATATTTTAGAGACTGCAAATCAGCGTTTTTTTTATATATTTTAGATCCTGAAACGATTCATACTGTAACACATATAAATATTGCTAAATAATATGTTTCACCATTTAGAATCTAAGTTTGTAGGGACGGCAAAATTTGAATACCCTACCGGCGGCTTAAGTGTAAAACCCCACTGGAACAAGTTCCCGCGTCATCATTATGAACAACATCTCAACATCAAGACAAATTGATCCACCGAAACAACCTTCACATGTTTAAAAAATAAATAAAGCAGTAAGTGAGTACATAGAAATAGGACAGTAACTTAAAGGTCTAATGAACTGAAAATTCATTCGTTCATTCGATTGACCAACTTAGGTTAGTAACATAAGGATGTAAGGCTTTTTTATGTTAGCTCGGCAAAGTGACTACACTGTGCCTGATGTTAAGTACAGTACAGTACAAAAACAGCAGCGACTATCGAGAGAACGACAATCCATCGCCAGTCGCTATCGTCATGCCGGCCTGCGTAGATAGGTAGGTGGTGAGGTAGGGCCTGTTTTATGTTTCTCTTGAAGGACCCGAAGTTATATAAGGAAGGGAATACATGAGCTGGAAGATTGTTCCACAACTTCACGGTACGGCAAAAGTACATATCAAACATTTTGGTTCGAGCCGTAATGAGGGTTACCGTGGAGCTGAGACTCTGAAGTCCAACGCGTGTAGCTCTATTGTGGAAAGGAGAGGAAGGGATAAGATTGAATAGCTATTCGGAACACTCACCGTGATACATGCGATAGAATATGGCCAGAGAAGCAATGTCTCTACTTAACTGAAGCGGCTCGATGTGCTTGGTAACTTAATGTAACTCTCATAAGCCATTGACACTTTTCTATTTACATATATCATTAACGCATATTTTAAGTCCTCGGCATATCTACAAAAATCTTTATTTAAGAGAGACTTAATTGCAAGAAAATAGATCGAAATTTTACTGTCATGAAATAGGAACAGATGTAGGGCAGAATTTCGCTGCGGTTTTTTTGCAAAGACTTTTGAGAAGTCCTATATACTGCGCTCTGAATAGCTCTAATCAGTGCCATGCAGCGCTTCAAAAGTATACTCATAGGAGACAACTCTTTAAACTTTCTACCATTAAATGACGTAGCTTCCTCTTGTTACGAACGGTCTGTAATAAGTAAAAGAGAAAGCCTTTTGGAAACCTGTTCCACTCATTGTGACGTATATAGCAACGATACGGCCCAAGTTGTGGACACGCTAATACTGTAGAGGGGCTAACCCTCAAGTGCAGCTTCCGGTTCCGGAACACACCTATTGTTATTAGGCAGATGATTTTTAACTTAAGGGTGGCAGTTCGAAAAGGCCCTACCTAGCACCATGCATACAATGGAATTTAGCACATTTACTCCAGAACTAAGAATTCCACGAATAGTAGGAGTGTCTGTCTTTGGCAACTCAGTTAGGATTATGTGTTAATCTTTAGTGAACATAATATATATACGGATCCCCTTACAAAATATTAAAGATGTTCTTACAACATGGCCGTCTCTCAAACGAAAAAAGAACCAGTTTCTTGTGCACGAACGCGTTATACCTTCGGCCTCGTCTTCACTTTCCATTTGGTGTGACCGAGGCCAAGCGTCGTACAGTTATATATAGATATAAAAAGGAACTAACTAGATTATATTTTCTACTATTTTCAGTGACCTTTAAGAAATATATAAACTGTAAAATGTTACCAAGCTGAAAAGGTCTCATTGTGGAATTTAATAGAATGACGCCTATCGGGTTCTTTTGTGAAAAGCTTGACATATTCTTTTGTGGTAGACAACAATGACCTTTGCAAGCCGAGAAGCGATTATTATTAGCTTCTTAATGCGTTATGGTAAAAATAACTTTTAAAAACTGCCGTGTCATTTACTAAGTAGGCGGCGGTGTTTGTGCCGGGAGATAGCGATTTATTCACCCAAGGTTTGTGAAAAATTTTTGAAAATTGAAGTGAAAATTTAAATTTTCACTGAAGTTTAAATTGTATCGAGTTTTTCGCTCCTTTCCGAATCGATTTTTCCCATAGGATTCCAGATATGGAATTTTTATGAGCGGTAGAATGAATACAGGCGTTACGTATTACTGTGTAACTTACCTTGCTCATCGTTCACTTTAACAATCGCGAAATCGTTAGTCTCATGGTTATCGTACTTAAACCCTAGCCAAATTGTCTTTTTATATAAACGTTAGCGAAAATAGAAAACAAAACTGTTTTTTTTTTTAGTTAAGATTTAGCGTTATGGCTATAATCTCACCTGATTTTAAATGAAGATACGGCCCGGTTGGTAGACTGGCTCTCAAGCGCAACTGCTGGAACACACCTATTGATATTTGGCGGCAGATTTACGACTTGAGGATGGTAGCTAGCCAGGCGCGCACTAAAGAAAGCCCTACCACAATGCTATGGTTTCCTCACGATATTTTCCCTCACTGAAAGCTCAAGGTCATTGTAGGTGTCTTCTCCGACGCCGTCGATAAAATAACGAGATTAAACGCGCTTCTCCCTGCCGTCTCTACCAATCGCACGTGTCCGCGCACACGTCCGCGTAACCGCCGTCCTCGCCGCCGAGGCCGAGCAGATAATTTCGCTCCCGCACACCCGCCGCGGCCTCCTTCTGCAGACGCCTGAGCCCTTGAGCTGCTTACCTGATAAGGTCGTAGTTAGTATCACTAATTTAGTAATAAAGAACCTGTTGGTTAGTCAGGATCATGAATCTTTTTCATTTACCGGTAGCAGCCCTAGCCGAGGTTCGGCCGTCCTGGCACCCTTGTGCCTGCTGCCTCGGGGCTGAGTGCCCTCAGCACTCACCCCCAAAAGTCCAGTGAAGCTGTCAAAGCCCTTGGGGCTAACAGCGTAAGTCAGGTCGAAAAAAAAAAAAAATTATTGTAGTTGGTTGGATTTGAACTCACGTCACACGACGCGGCATTCCTGCACACTACCACTGAGCTATCATCGCTACATATGAGTATGGATATATATTTCACAGTTAATATTACTAGCTGATGTATACACATGTTATGTTTTTAACGCACTCTCACCACGGGATTTAGTGTTAGATTGAAGCGATGATAGATCACTGGTAGTGTGTACGACTTTGCTTCAAGAGACGTGAGTTCGAATCCAACCACCTTCAATGAACTGGAGCTTTCGGTGAAGGACAACATCGTGAGGAAACCATACCATTTACCCCAGATCCAATAAAAAAAAAAAAATCATCTTCAAACGCACATCGCTTGTTAATTAAACGAGTACAAAAATTGGACAACTTTCTTAGACCCTTCACAGATACATTGAATGGCCGTGACGAGACTCGTTTGCCTAAGGAAAGCCTTCAAAATGGGTTGTTTCATTATCACTACTTTACTCACGAAGTTTTCCCAGAATTATTCTTCTCAAAGAATCTTCTAAAAGGCAACAGTCGCACCAAGGATCAAGCTTTTTGCTTCTTTTTTTTTCGAACTGACATGCCCTGCCAGTCTTAAGGGCTTTGCCAGCTTCACCGAAAGGGTCAAGCCCTGTATAACTGGTTGTATACTAACGTTATTTTGACGGTTTCTTCGTCACCCTACGGACGTGAGTTGTGCTAGTTACTTGACCGGTTCCTATCATACTGATATGAAGTAGAGTATTTTTCCTAAACCCTACAGTATCCATATAAGCCGTGTGTCACACGATAAGAGAAATGAATACCTTATTTTTTCGTATATCGCATTGTTTCCAATGGACTCGTTCGTTGAAACCACACGGCTGAATATTTATTCAAACCGAGCATTGAAGTTACTTTATTTAAAAAAAAACGTTTTTTTTAACCAACTGGGTCAGCTACGACAAACTCCTATTCCTTAACATATTTTTACTATTCTGATGTTCCAGTCTTTACGGACACTTTGATATTTATTATAGTTGATAATTTCTCTGGTCGGCACACTCACTGCCCGGTGAATTAATCTACTTACGATGTCGTTTGCATACACATATGTTTGTCTTGGAAAATAGTGACTATCTCATACTGTCATAAATTTGCAACCTCTTGCCTCCGTTCCAAAGGATTACTGCCGACGAAGACAACAGTCCCTGAGCCTCGTAGATAGTTCTTAATTCGTTTCTTAGCTTATGTTAATTGATTTTATATAATGTATTGTTGGTGAGCGTTTACGTCATATAGTTCGATTGTTAAACAGAATAATAATTAGTAATATTTTTTTCCTAATTGCCGCTGAAATACCGTGATAGTTTCTAAGAAGGGAGCCGGTATTATCAGAGTATAGCTGGAATTTTTACAAGATTAATAAACCCTTCGTTTAACACTGATAGACTTGATTACAATTTTTATTTTTTAATGCTCGTGCATCACCTGGTTAGAGGTGGAAGTTCTTTAAAAATGAAAGTATTAAGAAACATCATGAAAAAGAATTCCACGCATATATCATAATTTTGTAAACACAATTGCATAATAGTATCGTATTAGGTATACAATGTTCTCTTTTGTAATGAACTGTGCTGAAATTCTAATTGTCAAATCGCCGTGTTGTTACACGTAGTTTAACGTATAAGTACTATAAAATTATGTTTTTATGTAAAATAGCGAGGGTACTTTCAGGAAATGAGCCATCCTGTTTATTCATGATTTTATTAGTGAAATGGTTACTACCTCCGAATTATCCTTTTTTTTATGACAATTTTTTTTCTTTTCTTGTAAATACACAGTCCTATTTATTTTTTTTATGTTGCGCAGCATAGTGACTGTACTGCACCTGGTGTTAAGTACAGTACGATCCAGAGCAGCGGTGACTGACAATGATCCAAAATTCACAATCAGTCACCGCTGTCATGCTGGCCTGCTAAATCCGCCCACCTACCCTCATCCTCTCATTTATAACACAAGCACAGTATTCACTAGAAATAATTTATAAGAGAGAACAACGATTTTTGGATCAGCTGGTTAGTTGTCTATAATATTATTATTGTGTATCGAGAATCATATACGTATTAAATTTTTGATAAAATTCAGCTCGACGTAATAACGTGCCGTGTGTTTTCAACGCTACGTTACCTTAGACGCAAAGTGAAAAATAAGATAAGCATTGAACTCAACATAACACGCTGGTTCGTGCCATGCATTGAGGTGAAAAATATTTTTTTTTTCCAAAATTTTCACACGTTTTGTTTATATATCAACAATTTCATTTACATAAAGAAATACGTTGGACTGTCGGGGTCATATTACGTTTGTGCCTGTATATTGTGACCATGCACGCCTACATGATTATATACTAAGCTAAATGACTCTATTCCGGTTTTTCACGTTTCGAAATCGGCATTTACGGAACCGGCATAACGAAACAAAGGAGTTAGACTTACTAATGGTTGCCGCGGTTTTGTGTGTGATCTTTGAAGCGATGGTAGCTCAATGGTAGTGGCTACCACTTAGCGTCAAGGAACATGAGTTCGAACCCAGCCACCTACAATGAGCTTGAGCTTTCGGTGAAGGAAAACAAGCATGGCGGTAGGACTTTTTCTAATGTCCGCATGGCTAGCAATCACCCTCAATTTGATTTTGCCGCCAAATACCAATAGTCATTTAAGTAATCGTCATTTAAGTTCAGGTGAGATTATGTGCGTAACGCTAAACCTAAAAATATTAAAAAAAAACTTTCACATAAATACACTGATCGATACACACAAATATCGTGAAGCACACTCACGAATGAGTGAAAATGTAATAATATACAATACGGTCTGTTGATACGAGCGATAGGCGCTGCCATATTGTCAATTGCTGCTCTGCTGAGAGCCAGTCAATTTACACCTACACCGCGGCCGGCTGTAATGCGACATTTTTTTTTTATACCTAAGGTTTAGCATTATGACCATAATCTCACCTGATCTTAAGTGACGATACGGCCCAAGTTGGTGGACACGCTAAACCTGTGGAGGAACTGGCTCTCAAGTGCAGCTGCCGGAACACACCTATTGGTATTTGGCGGCAGGTTTACAACTTGAGGGTGGTAGCTACCCAGGCGGGCATTAGAAAAAGCCCTACGACCATGCTATGGTTTCCTCACGATGTTTTCCTTCACCGAAAGCTCAAGCTCATTGTAGGTGCTTGGATTCGAACTCGCGTCCCTTGACGCGAAGTCGTACACACTACCACTGAGCTATCATCGCTTCAAAAATGCGGTAAACGGACGAAACAAACTGAGGCGATGTATTTATTATATGTATGTATGTATATTTAGTTTATTTATTTTCAATACATTTTACTTATGTAATATGCTATCCCTTATGAATTATTTAAATTAGGGTTGTATATTTATTATCACACTGTTATTTCACCAATTACTTTACTTTCACTACCTACAACGATAGTAATTTTTCTTACTACATTACTGCTGGTTAGCTAGAAGAAAATGCCTTAATGACTTAAGCTCGCCAGTGTACATATTTAAAGTGCAATAAAGAATTCATTCATTCATTCATTCATGTTTATTTTCGCCTACATTTACCTGTCGACAACAGTTTGACAGGTATTTGAGAGGAATGGAACTTCACTAGACACTCGCCCAAGTGCAACCTTTTTTTTTATAGTTAAGGCTTAGCGTAATGGCGATAATCTCACCTGATCTTAAGTGAGGATACGGCCCAAGTTGGTAGACACGCTAAACCTGTGGAAAAACTGGCTCTCAAGTGCAGCTGCGGGAACACACCTATTGGTATTTGGCGGCAGGTTTACAACTTGAGGGTGGTAGCTACCCAGGTGGGCATTAGGAAAAGCCCTATCACCATGCTATGAATTCCTCGCGATGTTTTTCTTCACCGAAAGCTCAAGCGCATTGTAGGTGGCTGGAAAAGAACTCACGTCCCTTGACGCGAAGTCGTACACACTAACACTGCGCAATATATATAAAGATTATTCCGTAACACGCTAAATAAATTGTAACATAAAGAAAACACAGTGTTATAACGTTTCTAAAAACAAGTTCGTTGTAGAATCGCGACAACGATGTATTGGATGAAATTGACTTAGAACGAACCTGGAACTCCAATCGGGTTAGCGCGCTCTTCCATCACACCGCTGAGATTATTATATCAATAATTTTTTTTGTGTACGTGGAACGTACCATTCTGGGAGTTGTCGAAACGTGTTCTTACCTTAGTCGGGCTTTCCACAAAGCTGGGAACAATTTTCACCGTCCTATTGATGAAATAACAAAGAATTTCCGTTTGTTCTAGAAGATGATGATATTCCATAACAGGCTTTTACCTACGGCTTCGCTTGCGATAATATTGATTTTGTTGAACAGATCTGCAGACGTAATAGAAAGTTTCAAACAAATTTAATCCCTGTATTTACCACACTTCCGTCTCCAAGTGGCCACCTATATCTATACCAAAATACATCATAATCAATTCATCATTTTAGACCTAAAAGCGTAACAAACAAACTCATTTTCATATTTATAATATTAGTAGGATTTTAACCCATAATATTAGTTTATCAGCATGTCAATTTTTTTCGAAACCTGTCCAATAGTTTTGGACAAAAATTTAAATTTAAATATTTCTGGCTTTCATTGTGAAAACAAAGTAAACATCTATTATAATTTTCTATAAATATTTATGGTATTTTAACTCGTGTATTTTATGTATTTTAATCGATTTTTGCATTATATAGGTTTACCGTTATGGCTACAATCTCATTCGATGTTAAGTGACTATGTGGCCCAAGGTGGTGGATACGCTGAACCTAAGGGAAAAAATTGCTGGAACACACTTATGGATATTTTGCGGCAAATTTTCAACTTGAGAGTAGTAGCTAGCCAGGTTAGTTTAAGGAAATGCCCTACCATCACGCTATGGTTTCCTCACGATGTTTTCCTTCACCGAAATCTCAGGTATATTGCGGGTAGATTGGAAATACTGACTATCAACTTTTTCATCATTGCTTTAAAAAAATAGTTTACAGGTAAAGAGTTTCTGATCGCAATCTAACCGGATGGTAAGTGATGACGTCATCCAAGATGATGGACTCACTAAATCTATACAATTATGTTTAGAAAAGTAGCCTAGAAAAGAGGATATATTACTAAGAATTCTATTCCCGATAAACTGGAAGTAATGTCATAATACATAATTAATATCTACATTAACTTGATTACATTCGCCCAGTCGCAATTGCGATAGGTTTATAATTCAATGAAGTCCTTAAACGAAACGCCATGCACGTATTCAGTAAAAGAAAATGTGCCGCTGACCCCCCACCACGTTACAAAAATAAACATAAAATATGTGAAAATACGTTTTGAACTCGACACCCTAGTAGACACTGTCATTGTCTTTTTCATGATTTCATGGCTTTTCATAGTTTATAACTTGAGTGCAGCGCCACCTGTCACGTTGAGGAATATTCTTGCGACTACCACGAAAAATATAAATGGCAAATTTCATACAGATAGGTCAAACAGTTTTTATTTATTTATACAATTCGTACACACATATAATATTAACAGTAACACCAAAACATAATATATGCTACAATTACAAGATAGCTAGTTTAAACTAGCCACTAATATTTCTGCGATTTCTTTAAGTTTCGTCAGGCTATCACTGAATATATATATCGCGGCTCACACAGCAGCGCTGGTTTCCACCGCTTCATAATAAATTCGTTGGGTACGCACAACTTCAGAGCGGCAAAAATATCAGGGTGATGTATTTTGCCTCGTAATACATTAATTAAATACATAATTAATGCGACGTTTCTCCTTACCTTCAACCGATAATAGCCGACCATACCCAATACAAATAACGTCGGATACATCAAAGGATAGTAAGGATTTGAAGGTGTTGAAGGTTTTATCTATATCCTATCCTGGAGATACCATTTCAGTTATTCATCCCATTTATCCAGGATACAAATTATCCTATGTGTTAGAATCACAAAGTAAGCGCCGTAAAGCATTTTGTCTCCAAATTAATGACAAACAAACGCACATTCGCAATTTCTAATATTAGTTGGAACGCAATAATGCGCCAGTCTGATGATATATATCGTTGCAAACTTACACAATAATCAGTAGTCACTAAATGTGAAGAAAAAAGGAGTTATCGAAGTATCAAATTTCATCAAAATCGGTCTAGTGGTATCAGAGTGATGCTCGTACAAGGGGATGTACAGACAGACAACAGTAAAACATTTTTAACCTGTTTAACTATAATAAGTTAACACCGATGATTATGAAATCCAAAATTATATATACACATATAGAACTATATATGATGAATTATAAAACATTGTGTGATTTTATAAAACCCTGATGTAAGTGGAACTGATTAAAACACATAAATACCGTGATTTTGAAGCAATGTTAGCCCAGTAGTAGTGAGTTCGAATCCAACCACCTACAACAAGCTTGAGCGTGAAGGAAAACATCGTGAGTAAACCATAGCACGGTGGTAGGGCTTTTTCAAATGACCGCCTGGCTAGCTACCACCCTCAAGTTGAAAATCTGCCGCCAAATACCAATAGGTGTGATCCGGCAGTTGCATTTGAAAGCCAGTACCGTTAATAAAGGTCCTGCGATGACCCCGATGTTGTGGTTGTCCATTGGCGGTGGTGATCACTGAACACATTGCACGTTGAAATGTTAGATAGGAATACTACTATTCCTGATACTAGTATCAGATGTTAAGTTTTATGTGTATCTTCTAACTATCTATATATATGATAATACTGTAATGGTATAAATTTGGAACCGACTTGTATCGATGGTGACTTGGGGACCTTCATGAACAGAGCTTACTCTTTTACCCTAAGACCAGCAGAGCCTGGTGCCTCTATTGTTGCGGGTGGCCATGGCCGGCGGTGATCACTTACCATCAGCTGAATCGCTTGCTCGTTTGCCACATATTCCATAAAAAAGAACTTGCACGAGTAAATGAGAAATATAAATGCTACACGGTACCAGCGCTGCCATATTTACCTTGGTTGCTTCTGCGAGCGCCGCTCACTTCGCCCTACTCCGTGGCCGGCTGTAATGCGACATGTCATAGATGGATGAAAAAATTTGAGTAGATAGAATTAATGTTTCTGTTTTGTAGGCTAAAATCCATAAGTGATTCCTCGAAGGAAAAACACAGTCTAAATGAGATGAAGAAGAAAAATTCCTCATTTAAATAAAAAGGAAGGCGGATATAATCCAATACTTTTTTTTTACTTTTTTAACTTTGTTACAACAAATATTAGTAATATGTATGTAAATATAGAAATAACAATCACAATAATAAATCAAAAGTTATTATTTCGTTTTGTCAGTAATTAGGAATTTGGTCAAATAATAAGATAATCCAATAAATAATTAATAATAAATACATATTAGATTGCACCTTTGTCGGTAACAAACAATAAACATTTTTCTCACAACTTTCAACCTCATTCCGTCCCTGGATAACGTATGTCAATCATCGAACACGTGCGTCGCTCCAATAAATTGGTTCAAATTTAACATACAGAACTATACGAAGCCAGTCGATTTATTCAAAACTAGCTATGTCTGCGACTTCGTTCGTGTGGAACTAACAATTATTTAATATTTTTTGTCTGCTTTATAGTAGCGTGACGTTAAAAACGTCCAAAGCCTTCGCCACTGATTGCTCGATCAAATGCAAAAATAAATTTTGAAATTTGTATAGTAATTCCTTAGATGAGCGCGTTCATACAAACATACAAACTTTTCCACTTTATCATATTAATACAGATATATGAATATCACTCACCGCCCTGGCAGATGATAACTTGCCCTTAGCAGTAACTTAAAAAATATTTCAGTCAAGGGTAGCTTCAAAACCTACTTCCATGAAAAAATACAATAGTCCAACGCTGTTGGAGTTAAGCGATTAAAATTCAACCGTATTTCTAGTTACGTTTTTCTCACCTGATCTTAAGTGACGATACGGCCCAAGTTGGTAGACACGCTAAAGAGGGACTGGCTGTCGAGTGCAACTGCCGGATCACACCTATTGCTATTTGGCGGCAGATTTTAACTTGAGGGTGGTCGCTAGCTAGGCGGGCATCAGAAAAAAGCCTACCACCATGCTATGGTTTCCTCACGACGTTTTCCGTCACCGAAAGCTCAAGCTCATTGTAGCTGGTTACATTCGAACTCACGTCCGATGACGCGGCGGTCCTACACACTACCACTGACCTACTGAACGTGATATTTGTGTGGTCTGTTTATCGTGTAAGCCAATTGTATCAGTTGTAGCGCGTATTTATTATCGCACGTATTGTTGTTACTGTATATATATATATATATATATATATATATATATATATATATAATCATTGTGGCAGAGAGAGGATAACACGAGAGTGTCTGAGACTTGCGACTCAGATGGTAGGTTTAAGGAGGCCTCCTTTCGACAATTGTCAACACTCACCTTCACCGCTCGTGCGTCTCTCCGCACAGTATAAACCATTCCCGATAATGATTTACAGCATAAATACCAAAACAGTGTCAATAGTAAATAGTAAATAACATTAAATCTTACGTCCCTTCGGTAGTGTTTCAGCTACGTACGATGAATACGGCTCAAGCGCCTCTCTTACACTGAACGCAGTGGCACGCTTGCATCGCACTTTATACTAATCGGTGTTATAAACTACCCTCCTACAACTATATTCTACCATAGAATCCTATATATACCATAGAATCCATAGAACCCTATCACTACATCCCTATATATATATATATATATATAGTTAAGGCTTAGCGTAATGGCCATAGTCTCACCTGATCTTAAGTGACGATACAGCCCAAGTTGGTAGACACGCTAAATCTGCGGATAAACTGGGTCTCAAGTGTACCTGCCGGAACACACCTATTGGTATTTGGCGGCAGATTTTCAAACTTGAGAGTGGTAGCTAGCCAGACGGGCATCAGAAAAAGCCCTACCACCATGCAAATTTTATTATGATGTGTTTTATGTTTATATTTCGTGTCAATTTCATAAAAATCAAGTCAGCATTTTAAAAGGGCAACAGATAAGGGAGCAGAATGTAACTAATCAATTAAATAGATTATAAATAAATATTTTAATCAGGCCCAATATATTTTCTAATTATTATGTTAATATTATAAAACGGAAAATAACCAATCGGTTTGGAAATATTCTCTTGCTAGGTCAGTGGTAGTGTGTACGACTTCGCGTCAAGGGACGTCAGTTCGAATCCAAGCACATACAAAAGTATAAAAAACATCATGCTTCTACCAATAGGTGTAAAGGTATATTAAAAAAAAAACAAAAGTCAGCATAAATTATTAAGTAATTTTTATTTCCATGTAAACGAAGTCGCGGGCACAGTCAGTATTTTATACACATATTTATCTCAGTTACAGTACTAATTAAATGTCTGAGAAGCAATGAAAACCGTGCTTATTAAATTTTTCTGCCCTGCGTTCAAGTGTTCGTCCGCAATACACTGCACCGCGATGCCCTTGCGTTTTGATCTCAATTGTTTTAATTGCAACATTGACCCGATTGCCTTTACACTGGACTGTACATAGTGACATATTTGTTAACACCGCCATCTATCCGCAGGCCAGGTCAAAACTTCCGAAGAAACGACGCCGTGTCCTCCCAGTAGAGCAGCCACGGAGGAAACGCGACGCCGGCGCTTCTAACAGACGCGTTAACGCGGTGAAACATCCAGTCGTATTGAAGGACATTCCTCCAGGCGGGAACAAATTTGGTAAACCTCTTTGTTATTGTATGAAAACATAGATGGCGCTGTTTTAAGTTATTTTACTCTAAATCTACGTTCACCTTAGCGTTCAGAACTCCTCCAGATAGAATAAAATATAGCTCTAGAAAGGGGTCATTTTATCCATTAGAGTTTTCCTTTATTATATTCTTAAAAAATATTACATTAAGTGTTTATTTTATTAATTCATTTTTTTTATATAGATAAGGATTGTCGTTATGGCCATAATCTCGCCTGAAGTTAAGTGACGATACGGCCCAAGTTGGTAGACACGCTAAAAAACCTTTGGAGGAACTGGCTCTCAAGTGTAACTACCGGAACACACCTATCGGTATTTAGCGGCAGATTTTCAACTTGAGGGTGGTAGCTAGTCGGCGGGCGTCAGAAAAAGCCACCAATACCACCAAGCTATGGTGTCCTCACGATGTTTTCCTCTAGCGAAAGCTCAAGCTCATTGTAGGTGGTTGGGTTCGAACTCACGTCCCTTGACGCAAAGTCGTACACACTACCACTGAGGTATCATCGCTTTTTAACAAATGCTACATTTGAAACTTTTGAATGCTTTCAGAAAGGCTTAATTTTTTATCTCCGATACTCATAGTTTTTTTTTATTTATATATATAAAAATAAACCGTATTAAATAATTTTATACAACAAGTAGAGTATAGTATCATTATTATCTAATAATTTACTATACAAGATTTGCCTAAAATAATTTCAATACATCTATATATATAAAAATGAATGTTTATTTCCCTTGGTCATCGCATCGCGCGTGAACGGATGGAACATTTACGCTAATTCTTTTTTTGTCGTGGTAATTAGTTTCAGGAGAAGGTTCTTATGAAAGAAAAAAAAATCAATATTCATAATTAAGACAAGACAACGTCTGTCGGTGCAGTTGGTCTATAAATATATTCGACAAAATAATTTTCATATTCTATCGGTCTAAGAAGTACTCTCCTTCTGTATAAACATTAATATAATTAATTTAAAGTAAAATTCTTAAATCAAAAATTTCATTATATTTCGTCAAAATAATCACGAATATATTGTAAATTTCAGGTGTCAATGGCATGAACATGATAAGTCTGGCCCTCCAAGGTCCACCGAATTTACTCCGGCCTCCTGCGTCAGTCCAGCCACTGCAAGCGCGGGCGCCTATCGGTAAAACAAATATAATCATTATAAATAATCCCACATATAATAAAACTATTAAATTTAAGTAATTACAAATAATAAATACAACAAAAAAATTAAAAGTTGTATAGTGGACTGTGATTATATAACTCTAGAAATTTTATTATATGGACCGTTTATTTTGAAAGTGTTGTAAGTCCATTTACTTTTGTTTCGAGAAAATTAAAGGTAACTATATTTGTTGATAATGCAATTTCATTTACCGACCGATTTTAAGTTGTACAAAACATGGGATTTTTTTGAGAAATTAAACACGGACTAGTTATATATAAAAATTTACATTAAATTAAGCATGAATTACGTGATAGCTCATTTTTCTCAAAAATGGACTTGCACCACTTTCAAAATAAACGGCCCATATATATATATATATATATATATATATATATATATATATATACATATATATATATATATATATATATATATATATATATATATATATATATATATATATATATTTATATATATATTTTTTTTTGTCGTAATGCAAATTATACTATGTTCTAGGATTACATTAGGTGTACTAATTTAGTTCCACGGCTATTTTACACGCGCTCACAATATTTTCACGTACCTCCGTTACATGCACGCAAAGTGCTTTAAATTAAGACTGAATCTCAGGATACCCTTGGTTTTGGTTTTTAATGCACAGTACGTTTTAATTCTTTTCTTTTTTAAAAGTGTTTTGTATTATTATAGTGTATGTAAACGCTCAACGCCTCATTATGTAACTGTCTCCTACAACACAGTTATTACTAAGGTAGGAGGCAGAGTTTCCTTATATTTGTAACTGTAACATTTTATATTGAAATAAAATTATTATTATTATTAAAAAAAATATGTGCCAATAATTACTAAAATTGACTTTATTTTTATCGCACACATTTTTAAATTAGTTACTTTTTGTATGTTTGTATGGTCTTCATAGAATTGACGCCTCGATACAAGAGTCATGACGTGATATGTAAGGAAATCTATTGTATGCTTATGACCTTAACGGGAGATTGCGAAAACCTATTAAGTTTTCCCTTATTAGTTAGATACGTTGCAATCAAAGGCAATCGAAAATCGTTTCTTCACGAATCCTTAGTATACAAATATTATAAATACACGAAAATGTATTTTCTTTTGTTTGTAACGTTTTCACACCTAAACCAATGAATCGATTATTATAAATTTTTATATACAGATACATAAGAAACTGGAGACGCTGTTGGTTAATTTTCTCGCGAAAAACTTATTGGTAATGGGGCTAAGGATAAACTTTGGTAACTTTTTTATTGCGGCATCCGATTTGTTGGACAAAATCAATATTAGTCCAAGCGAAGCCGCGGGTAAAACTAGTATTATATAAAAAAGGTAAAATATAAAAGTGTTTACAAACCGTAGCGATGATAGCTCAGTGGTAGTGTGTACGATTTCGCGTCAAGGGACGCGACTTCGAAACGAAACACCTACAATGAGTATGAGCTTTCGGTGAAGGAAAACATCATGAGGAAACCATAGCATGATGGTAAGGCTTTTTATAATCTCCCCCTGGCTAGCTACTACCCTCAAGTTAAAAACCTGCCGCCGAATACCACTAGGTGTTTCGGGAGCTGCACTTGAGAGCCAGTTCCTCCACAGGTTTAGCGTGTCTACCAACTTGGGCCGAACTGTCACTTAAGATCAGGTGACATTATGGCCAGAACGCTAAACCTTAATTAAAAAAAAAAAAACATATATACTACACACATATAGCTATTTGTTTATATCACAGCTGATTAATTTTCAACCAAATCTGTTTATAGAACCTGCTGAAAATTTTCATAAATATAATAAAACAATATCGGTTATGTGCTTTTCCCGCTGTGAAAATGAAGCTCTAAAATACTTTTAAACATCCGACGATCAACTGTTCGTTATTACAGAAAATATGCCTTAAAAATAAACACAATTAGCACAAAAAGCTAGCATCTATATAAAGTGCAAAGGTGTGTATGTTCGAACGCGTTAATCTTACGAACTACGAGTTGGATTTCAAAAATTATTTTTGTATTTCATAAGGCATTAATCGGGGAAAGCTTTGGGCTGTTTATCATCACCCTATTACGCTGAGAAAAGCTGTAATGAATCAATTATAAAAAGGATATAAAAGTTATAAAATAAATTAAAAATTTATCATACTAGCTTTTACCCGCAGCTTCGCTTGCATTACAGTATTGATTTTGTCAATCAAAACGGATGACGCAATAAAAGTTTAATACAAAGTTTACCCCTCTCTTTGTCCCACTTCCAATAAGTTTTTCGCGAGAATAAGGGGCCTATTGCCGTCCTCAGGTTCTCATCTATCTCTACACCAAACTACCTTACAATCAGCAGTTTAAGCGCGAAGCGTAACAAACAAACAAACTCACTTCCGCATTTATAATAATAGTAAGCAACAGTAAAAACATTTTTGCATGATGCAAGCATGGTTTCTGTCGTAACCCATAGAATACTCGACCCATTCACGTGAACTAGATTCATCGCGATAATTATCGAATCCCTCTATTCCAGTCGAAAGCCCCATCATCAACACGCAGTCGGGAACGATCTCGCTAGCGTCACTGCAACCGCCCCTGATGACCGCCCCACCCCTGCAACCGAGGCCCGCAACGACCGGCTCCCTAGACCTCATGCTGCCCCTGCAACCGAAGCTCCTACCAGGCTACAACCTCCAAACGTCGTTTCTCTCCAACACCCTATCAACAGTCCGGCCACCGGACCTTAAAGAGAGGAAAGACCTGGAAACGTTCAGACCGAGCGTCGACATAATCGTCGAGAAACGGGAATCGGTGTCAGAGAACTCTGTAAAAAGTTGTGATTTATATGTAGACGATAGACATAATGACGTGGACGGTGATAATAATGTAAATAACGATAATTTATCGTGCAAAGGTGAGATTAACTCGAATCTTATCGATAGGAGGGACGACACAACCCTATTCAGTTCGGACGAGAGTCCTAATAATAATTCGTATTAAGTTTATTCAATAATAAAACATAATAGGTGGAAAACGTTTTAAGGCATAGTGACTGTATTTTTTTTTAATAGTTTATAGGTTCAGTGTTATGGTCATAATCTCACCTGATGTTAAGTGACGATATGGTCCAAGATCGTGGCCACGTTACGCTAAGCTCTCAAGTGCAACTGCCGGAATACACCTATAGGTATTTGGTGGCAAATTTTCAACTTGCGTATAGTAGCTACCAAGTTAGGAAAAGCCTTGATATAATGCTGTTGTTTCATCACCATGATTTTCCTTCACCAAAAGCTCAGGTTCATTGTCGGCGAATTCGTACTCAGGTCCATTCACGCGGCGTCTGTAGACACTACCAACCGAACCATAACCGCTTCAACCTTCAACATACGGTTATTGGGTATGTTTTAACTAATATCCATGTTGTTACAACAGTAATATTTCCTTCAGGGCTAAGATATGAAACTCTTGAATAAATGTATTGTCATATGGGTGCCAAAATTGTAAATATACATGGCAACCAATTAGCATTAGACTGGCTATTTCTGATGTCCTTTAAAAAAAAACCGGAAATGAAAAATAATATAGTAAAATATTATATAATATTAAGCAAATTTATTCCTAACATATTTTTCTCTAATTAACCTAATCAAATTACATTTCAAACCGATCTAGTCAAACTTAACTGACCAAATGATATTAGGTAGAGTTATCTATAATAAGCATGTTAATTGTTAAAAAAAAAAAGTTTTTGTATATTTTGTATTCGAAAGACGTCTTAGTGATTTAATTGTAGAAATGTTACCGGAAATCTGTATAAAGTAGCTTAATATATGAATAAATAACTCATGTAACCGTTGTACACGTGATAGAAGTCAAACAGCTAACAGGAACTGAAAAAAATGACAGATGTGGATAGTCTAGACTGTCTGTCAGATATACAATGTACAGCTGTCCTTCTCTTTCTCTCTACGTTATATCTTGCTTCTCTTTCGCGCACACAAGGGCTGAAAAAAATGAGATATGTGGATAGTCTAAGATATACAATGTACAGCTGTCCTTCTCTTTCTCTCTACGTTATATCTTGCTTCTCTTTCGCGCACACAAGGGCTGAAAAAAATGAGATATGTGGATAGTCTAAACTGTCTATCAGATATACAATGTACAGCTGTCCTTCTCTTTCTCTCTACGTTATATCTTACTGCTCTTTCGCGCACACAAATATGCCTAATTCTCGTCCAATTTGGTAATCATCACTTATGGTTACGTTCCACTAAGCACTCACAACAATCACGACACAACCCCGGTTTTTTTCATATAGTCCATCCATGTCTTCTTCGATCTTCCTGCTCCCCCATATCCACTCATTTACATACCAACATTCTTATAGATATATGGCTTTCATCTCTTTGCATAGGAAACCCATACCACGCTCAGTTTGGGTTTCATATATGTTACACATATGTAAGTGTGACAGTAAAAATGATGGACAAATCTATCAGACTAAATTTCCTACTATACCTGCCTATAGAAATTTTACTTCAACACACACTTTAAATTAGAAATAGTATTGCTAATGGATTCACCTATGTTTTTATACCAAAATCATTATTCAAAATCTGTTAATTTAATGTAAAATAGCTTTTGAATAAAAATATTATAAATAATTAAAAAAAATATATATTAGTAACATACAATAACGTTTTTTGGTTATTACATTATTCTCATATTTGGTATAAAATTAAATGTCAATTCTATATATATATTTCTTACTTGAATTAAGAAAATATAAACATAAAAACGAATGATTTCGTAGGACACCAGATAGGACCGAAATTCGTTATTATAAAAATATTAACGTCTAGTTCTATTCGAGGTATAAAGAAAACAATTATTTGGGTATACGTTTTTATCATGACTTTTTTATCGATAAAAATAAAATAAAAACTTGTTTACAAAATTATCTTAACACCTTTATTTATTTTACGATGATTTATAAAAATATATAATAATAACAGTCATCACGTAGACTATACATTAGACACTGTATAGCCATCATACATAGACTATACGTAAAAATCTTACGCTAACGTTATGGACGTTTTTTGCCCGCTAGGCCCCATAAGGAACTTCGTTCCAGTAACATGTTGTTTTCACTTAATTGTTTCTAACAAAAGTTGTGGAAGGACCAACTGGATACTGGATAAGAGAACAGTTGAAAATGTTGTTATAAAATATATAGATACTTAATGACGAATTCAAATCTGGATACGCTCGAACTATATATATAGCTAGGGCATTGTCAGAATTTAAATTCAGGTATTGGAAAAACTATATCATTATAAACTAATACATCTGAAACGCGTTGTTCCGAAGGTTTTCACTGTTAATATCTCAACCATAATCTCACATATTAAAAACAACCATTGTCTCGTCAAGTAAATTATTTAAATATTATAACCGAATTATCTTAAATCGGTTCAATGCAAAGCCATCACTAACATGTGCTTAAAAAAATGATAATTCAAAGATTTGTTACTTAGTATTCGTCCAATATGTAGTCTGGAAACCCGCTATTCAGTAAATATAATAATTTACAATAAATATTTTGTAATAAACATGTCTCGATTCCGTAAGCGTTTCACGGGAGTGTATTGTATTTCTTATATTTTCATATAAAATTCATTGACCGATATTTGGCGTAACTACAAAAATAATGACCTGTATATATGAAACTAAACTTCAGAAAATTTGACCTCAGATTGCTACATAGAAAAGTATGTCTTGATAAAGGATTTTATCGCATACATTAAATACGAAAATAGTCTTAGAAAAACCGGAAAATTTTCATAAATAAAGTTAGGACTAAAGCATATTACCGAGTATACAAAATTTGAGTGTTACAAATTTTCATTATAATAATTGTTGTTATCTAAATGATTCATTGTGTAAATAAATTAATAGATACAATTAAAAACTTTTTTTTAAATATAAATAAATTAAATAGTGCCAAATATGAAACTTCGTAGGTGATAAATGTTTAGCATAAAAACTCTAGGTTATAGACAACAAAATTGGCTGTTCGATGTTATACTGGATTTGCATTTTGAAAAATATAAAATTAAAACTTTTTGTAACTCGTGTATGATACAATTTTATATTTTTCCAATTGCAAACAATATTTATAATTATTCTCTTTATGATAATGAAAGTGTAAGTAGGTATTTATAATATTTTTCTAATGATAGAGTCTTATTAATTAATTTGAAAAGTCGGGTCGAATTTGGAGCTCATTTTTATTCAGTACTTCCGCTTTTGAAAGGTATTCTTTCACTAATTAAGGAAAATGCTCTTTACATAAATAAATCATCAACATACATAATCAGAAATTAAAAGAGTACTGTCTCATATGACATTTATGTAACTAACAGACACATGGGTATTATTAAATATTTCAATTTACATAAATGTATGATTGTATATGGGTAATCAGTTATTTTCTTCTTATTTTTATAAAATATAATTTACATGAGATGTTTAAGTTTATGTTTAGTGGCGATTTGGCATTTGTATATGCCTTAGTTTATAACTCAGGTTTATTTTTAAGAGGAAAATAAAAAGATAATTTTAAATTATTTTTACAAGAAAACAAAATATCTACAATGTGTAGTTGTTTGCTCAACCTCGTATGTTTCAGTGCAGTGAATATATAATTAACGAGAGTCTAAAATAACTTTTCTCTTATTTTTGACAAACGCGGATTCCGGAAGTTATTTGTTTCATTTATTTAAGTTCTGCGATATTATTATTTGAGGAATAATTCTTTTAGTATTTCTTCTAATTTGAGAAGCGATAATAGCGCAGTGGTAGTGTGTACGGATTCCGCGTCAGGGGACGTGACTTCAAAACCACCAACAACGAGCTTGAGCTTTCGGTGACGGAAAACATCGCGAGGAAACCGTAGCATGGTGGTAGGGCTCTTTCTAATGCGCCTTTCTAGCAGCCACCCTCAAGTTGAGAAACTGCCACCAAATACCAAAACGTGTGTTCCGGAAGTTGCACTTTAGAGCCAGTTCCTCCACAGGTTTAGCGTGTCTACCAACTTGGGCCGTATCGTCACTTAAGATTAGGTGAGATTAAGCCCATAACGCTATTCCTTATCTATAAAAAAAAAATTAGTAACTTCAATGACCATCAAATCTTTAATTACCTCTATATTCTTACCTGCATGTAGTAAGCTCATGTACTTTTTTAAATAAATAGAAATATGTTTGTATATCAAGCGATTTATAACTTACGCTTATTTGATATTTGTGTATACAGTATAATAATACCTTCATATATAAAAGTATTCACATACAAATTCGATCTGACCTTATTGAGACAACATCAACCCGTAAGTGGCGTGCAAAAACACTCAAAAAACTTTATTTTGATCCTGTTTATAAAGAAAATATATAAAAATCTTTAACATTTACTGTGTGACTGTGGGATAGTCTTCCGGTAATATAATCTTTTCCATTTTCTTCTACCTTTAAACGACGCTCAAAGAAGCAACTGCCCGCCATGATATTGTGTTTTATCAAATCAGTGTATAGACATTCAATTATATTTTTGCTACTGGTATTGCAACAGGGTTATTTTACAACAGAGTTGTTGTTTCGTGTGTTATAAGTGAACAAACAATACCTTTAATATGCTAATCTTAATGGAAATAAAACTAATTTAAGCGGATTTTATCGCAGCCATTTATTTATTTTGATCCCGACGTTTCGAAAGCTTTTCAGCCTTCGCGGTCACGGGGCGGACTGAGGTGTAGGTTGTCCAGAAAAGTTCATGTTACTGTGTCTATCTTGAATTTAATTTTTTTTATTGATAGTTTTCCGATCTGCGCAGAAATAGCTCACAGTGTCTTGTGGTAATAAATAAATAAATAACCGCGGTAAAATCCGTTTAAATTAGTTTTATTTCGATGAATAATATTCGCGTATACATAAGAAATCATTATGGTAATCTTAATCTTAAATAATCTCAACAGATGCTCGGTGTCAGATTTCCAACGTGACTTTTATGGCAAGCGAGTCAACCTTCAATAATACTTTCCCAGCAATGTTATCGTTGCATCACGATATTTTCCTACACAAAAAAAAACACAGATAGAACAATCCTCATTATTCTCATTGAAAACTAGTAATTTTAGTTCCTACACTTACGAAAAAATTCGAAACAAATTAATTATCATAAATAAAAATAGATTAAAATAATATAAAAGTTTTTATTTATTGTTATAAAACTATAAACAATAACCGTGTTTATGCTTGAAATCATAATGTATTTCTGTTTCTAGTAAATCCAACGTTAAGTTGAATTTGAAAATCGTATAAATTATCAAGGAGTCGTGACCCCTATACCCCCTTTTGTAAATCTGCACCTGTTTAATATTATACACCGTTGTTTAACCGTGTTTAAGTATCGCCACTTGAAACTATGTCGTTTTAATTGTTTGAATAAAGAAAAATCGAATTTTAATGCGTTTTTTTCATTCATTTATCATTTTCTTGTCAAGTAACTAACAGATCAATATAAGAAGATGGTGGAGTTAGTAAAATTTGAAGCTGTGTTGGTTCAGTTGGTAGTGTGTACGGTCGTCACGTCGATGGACGTGAGTTCGAATTTACCTACAATGTGCCTAAGCTTTCTGTGAGGGAAAACATCGTAAGGAAGCCACAGCATAGTGGTAGGGCTTTATAATGTCCAACTGGCTAACTACCACCCTCGAGCTAAAAATCTGCCACTTGTGTTCCGACAGTCGCACTTGAGACCCAGTCATTAGGTTTATTATTATTATTTTTAGAGGGTGATATGCAGGCTTTCCAGACCTGTTTCACTGCGACCATAGATGATCTATTGTGATCACCCCACGTTACTAGATCTCAACCTAGTCCTATAGCATGAATGTACTGTACTACTTTTTTGGCAGAGTGAAATAGAACCTCTTCTGGGAGCTGTATATGCTTTCCTAGAATAAGGTTACGCGTATGTTGTAGTGACCCACATTCACATAAGGGATGTTTTGGCGTTCCATCGACACTGTTACAAAATCTGCGATCTCTTATGCTCATATGCTTATTCAAACACCAATGTCTAGAAAGTGTTCTAACCAGAACACGCAGCTGATTCCTCCTGAACCTCATAGACTCTCCAGCTCGGCGCTGGTTAAAGGCCATGATAAGGACTTTGGAATCATTTTGTCCCGGCAAGTTATACCAGAATTCTTTGCCTCTCTAGGCTTAGTGTGTCCGCCATCTTGGATAATATCGTCTCCTAACATCAGGTGAGATTGTGGTGATAACGTTAAACTTGAAAATACATCACTGTCAAGTAGCTTTAAGTTTTGTCTCTCACATTATTCTACAATAAAAGTACTTCGTAGACATATCTATTTTTGTAAAAAAAATTGATTTTTTACAAGATTAATAACATGTATATTTTTCAACATGTTCGTTTGGCAGATTACTATTGCAGCTTAAATTAGACGTTGCAGAGTGGTCATCGTTGAAATCGGTGGGAGGACTACATATTGGTATGAAATGGTTCATATTAGAATAAACAACTTTCTTACCACAAATTAAAAACTAACTTGAGAGATTTGAGAAAGATTTGAAATTAATTTATTTGTACCTTATAATAAAGTATTAAGGTTCTTGATAATTTAAACCAGAATCAACATTCACTTGTTTCAGTCACTAAGAGAATAAAAAGACTAAGAAGCGATGAAAGCTCAGTGGCAGTGTGTAGGAACGCCGCGTCATGGGACGTGAGTTCGAATCCAACCATCTACAATGAGTCTGAGCTTCCGGTGAAAGAAAACATCGTGAGGAAACCTTAGCATGGTGGCAGGACTTTTTCTAATGCCAGCATGGCTAGCTACCACACTCAAGATGAAAATCTGCCGTCAAATACCAATAGGTGTGTTCCGGCAGTTGCACTTGAGAGCCAGTCCCTCCAATAAAGGCAGGCAACGTACCTGCGATTTCCCTGGTGTTGTGGGTTTCTATAAGCGGTGGTGATCGCTTACCATCAGATGTCGCGTCTGCTTCTTTGCCTCCTATTCCATTAAAAAAGGCAAGAGCAGAACAATACATTTTGA
This sequence comes from Actias luna, assembly GCA_039707435.1. Lineage (NCBI taxonomy): Eukaryota > Metazoa > Arthropoda > Insecta > Lepidoptera > Saturniidae > Actias > Actias luna. The sequence continues at coordinate 14,762,960 of JAZHAC010000030.1, forward strand.
AATATGTTTAGAAATTAATACGAGTAAAAAAAAATATATAAATAAAAAACAAGGTATAATTTGAAATAAAAGTTATTATTATCGATAATTATTTTCGAATAGGGGGCAAACAAGCAAGCGGATCAGCTGTTGGTGTGTTATCACCGCCACCCAAGGACACTCACAGTACCAGAGAAATCGCAAATGCTATACCGGCCTTCTATTGACGGTACAGACTCTCAAGTACAACTGCCGGATCACACCTATTGGTATTTGACGGCAGATATGCAACTTGAGGATGGTAGCTAGCTAGGCGGACGTTAGAAAAAGCCCTACCACCGTGCTATGGTTTCCTCACGATGTTTTCCTTCATGCTCAAGCTTATTGTAGGTGGTACGATGGTAAGTTACCATCACCACCCATGGACACCCACAGTACCAGAGAAATCGCAGATGCGATGCCGGCCTTTAAGATAAGCTCTCTTCTTGAGGTTCCAAAGTAGTATCGATCCGGAAACACCGTCGACGCAAGTTGGTTCCAGAAGGTAGTCGTGCGAGGAAAAGCCTTCCGCGAAAAATGTGAAAAGTTAGGATGGAATTTAATTTCGTGACGTGTTATATATATATACATATATTCAAAGTAAATTATCATAAAGAAATTTAATACAGAAATTTATACATTGGTAAGTTTATTATATGTAAAATTTTACTCACATAAGGTTGACTGAAGATCTATTTTGTTCAATATTAAATTGAATAAAGGCAGCCTTTCTTGCAACGTTCCCAAGCAAACTTCGTTACGCGGTTGAACAGTATCGTCTATATGTATTAGTGTTCCTACATACTTGCGACACAGTTCTGCGACTTGTGAAATACTTTTTATTTAGCATCTCGATATGCCTTCGACTTCTTTTGGGTGGAACTAAATTTTAATCTGCCGTAATTTAAATCGCAATATCTTTTGATGGAGTTATCTGGTTGTAATAAAAGAAAAACTAAATGTTAATCGAGGATAAGTTTCATGATTTCCTTGGTGACGTTGTAGTATAAACGTTGTACTTTAGCAGTGATGCTTGCGCAAACAATCAGACAGACATTTCTAAAAATGATGCAAATGGATTGCTTTTAGTGCTTATTCTTAGTTATTTGCAATATTATGTTTCCATATATATCTAAAACTACGGGTGCTTTAAATTTGCGTTTCTATTATATGTATAGATTATAAAATTTAAAGGTTGATTGAAAGGTTCCGATAGCACTACGAGTACTATATACGTGGTGTAGCGTAGGTTATAGTGATCGAAATAAAACTAATTTAAACGGATATAGGAGGGTAGTTTACAACGCTGAATAGTATATAGGCTTTGGGTTTATTCTAAGCTTGGCGCTTGAGGCGTATTCATAGCTGGAACATAACCGAAGGGACGTAAGGTTTATATTTCTCTATTATTGACACTGTATTGGTATTTATGCTGTGAATCATTATCGCCAATGATTTTTACCGGGCAGAGAGAAATGCGAGCGGTAGAGGTGAGTACCAACTAACGTCGAACGAGGGACCCCTCTTAAACCTACATCCGAAGTCTCTCACACTGCGGTCACAACGATTAGGCTTTACGCAGTATCCACCACCCTGATGTGGTTTGATAAGAAGTTCTTATATCATCCATTATAATTACTGATCCAATGATCATTATTACCTTTTCACAACTACCCGTCGAGTTACAAGTTATTCTACATCAGAAGCTCAAGATTTCATGTTAGCTTATGATTTTATGTTTCAACATATATAATTTATATTTATACGATTGCAAAACAAAAATGTTGCGTCCGTTTGCGCCAGAAGACCAAGCAAATTGCTAATTGTTTCATGGTTTTTAGAACCTACTATAAACGCATTAATGGCAATGGAGACGCCATTCAAGTCCCAAACGGCTTAGTGTAGAGGACCCAAATCGGCTTACCGCATAAGACCATAATGTTCTGGGTTAATTTCAACCATAACACGTTTTTATCAACCCTAATTTAAGACCAAGACTGACTCGCTGCTTAAGTTAGAAATATTGAATGTACATTATTATACTAATATAAAAAAGCTAAAAATTTACATCGACATAAAACTAATTTAAACGGATTTTATCGCGGTTATTTATTAAATTTGATCCCGACGTTCCGAAAGCTTTTCAACCTTCGCGGTCACGGGGCGGACTCAGCTGTAGGTTGTCCAGAAAAGTTAATGTTACAGTGTCTACCTTCAGTTTAATTTTTCATTATCAGTAACTTTTTTGGACAATCTACACCTCAGTCCACCCCATTTAATAAGGATTTTCCTCTATTGCCCTGTTTTTTCTTGGCCATGTATTTTATATTTCTCTTCATTCTTGACATTTTCTTTAGAAATTTCCCATCAGGTAAATGAACAGCACACTCTCCGAATAATACGAAGGGGTGGGGTGCTAAATAATTTGCTTTTTGTAGACGTCATTTACTTTTAAGTTACCTGTAATAGAATTTTTATTATTAAGTTACCTATATTTTTTAATAGTTTATATATAGGTGTAGCGTTATAGCCATAATCACACCTAATTAAGTGACGATACGGCCTAAATTGATGCACACGTTAAATCTGTGGCGGGACTGGCTCTCAGAACAACTGCCGGAACACACTTATTAATACTTGGTGGCAGTTTTCCAACTTGCAGGTGGTCGCTGGACAGGCGGATATTAGGAAAAGCCCTACCAACGTCCTATGTTACCTCCCAATGTTCTTCTCTACCGAGGGCTCGAGCTCATTGAAGATGGATTCAAACTCGCGTCCCCTTACACGGCTTCCGTACACACTACCACTGAGCTAACAACGCTTCAATATAATTTTAATGAAAACAAAAACATTTCTTCGCCGCTCGGGAAGCTATGAAACAGACTTCCGGTGTTTCCAGCATGACGTTCTACCCATAACATAAATAAAAAAAAAAACAAAGATCCAGTCCCTAAAATATTTTATATATATAAAAAAAAACTACAGTTCATTTATTCCAAATTATTTAATATGTAAGTCCAGCCTTATTTTAGTAGGTAAGAGAACCTTACCTCGGAGTATTTTTGCGAAACACCACACAACATAAGGTGATATCGAGTTGCGTTGTTCAACATGAAAGCGCTGATAAATTAAAACAAGTACGTACTGTCTTGCAATTCTGAGTTATATAAATCATTATATCATAATATATACCTACATCAAAAGATATGCTAGGGGCTTTTACAGCTTCACCTGAACTAGTGGGGCGAGCGCGGAAGGCGCTCAAACCCGCGGGGCAACTCGCACAAGGGTGTCACTAGTGACCGAACCTCGGCTTGGGCTGTTGCCGAATCGCGTACGAGAGAAAACGAGCGTGGTACTAGCTATTAAAAAGAGAATGTTATAATAATAAAAAAATAAAAAGTCTAAACTAACTGATCCCCTTAGGGATCTGATAGCTACAATCAATCAATCAATCAAAATCAAAATCAATGAAGAAATCAAGGAGGGGATCGCCGCTCGGTAATGCCCGTTAGGTTGACAAGCCGACGTGACGTGCTAGTCAATTGACTTTCTCTTTGCTGTGGCTACCGTGGCGTACTGGTTGTCATGGCTACGGCTTTGGCTGAGGCTGTGGTTCTGACTGTGGCTTTGGCTTTGATGACGCGGCATGGCATGGCTGGCAATCGGGTGACCGTTACATAAACGAAAAACATATATATGTAGTATAATATATAGTTAGATCACAAAGATCGCAAGGAAGGAAGGAAGGAACGGTGTTCTACCATTCTAAAAAAGTTTGATCTTGTAAAATCTTTCAAAGTGCAAATACTAGTTTTAGTAATTAAAATATAAGTAATAAAGATACGAAAGGGAGAGTATATGGATGGAATCTTACTTCGTCATTTTGTCGTATTTATTTATTTCGACATGTTTCACAGTTCACTAATTGTAAGTAAATTGTGTCAGTACACACAAATTAGAAATATAAAATTCAGTATATATAAGAAAAAAACACACAATAATATTATAGACTAATTATAACCAAAACTAAGTGTTAATTATTATGTTTTATGGGTTAGGCGGTGTGTTGTACATATAATTAGGTATGCGTTATTGTTAAAAAAACAAGGTCATGAAAGTACTGTGGCATTTTTATATAGATTGGTTATATTTCATCGAGGAAATGAATTATTCTTATTAATATAAATAAGTAACTATGTAAATTTAACATGTCTAAGTTTGGATTTATGAGCTAAGTAATGAAATGCATTTACATCATTTTTAGAAATGTCTGTCTGTTTGTTTGTGTACGCATCACTGCTAAAGTACAACGTAAGTTTGAATGACGGAATAATAAAACATTGTATCTCTAGTATCGTCACTAAATAACAGAAAAGAAGATAAATAACAGAAAGAAGATTGTACGAGAATAGATTTAAAAATGTAAACAGAGAGTTCGAGTAGTGAGCTAATTGGCACTTTCGTGGTAGTTACTAATTAGCAGTTTTGTTCTTTGTTCGCGTACGATATAAAGCAATGTTCACAATGCATGGATTTTTTTTCTCTATCCATTTTTTACTTCTTCTACCTCTATTTTTTTCTTCTATTCTCTGGGTATTTGACGTAGATACCGATAGGTCAACGAGTGTGCAGGAGTGTGGACAGGGGGCATGACAGTAAATGCATCATAATTTGGGGTCCTCGCAGTCATATGAGGCTTGGTTTCGTTCTGTAAGTCCCTCTAAGATGTTTTACTTATGCGAACATCATAACGTAACAGCACAATAGATTTACATCAAAATATATGAATATTATAAAACCCGAATACATTAAAACACAAGTTGGAATGTTACGCTTTCACGCCAAGCCGCTGAATCGATTATGATGAATTTTGCCATAGACATAGATGGGACCTTGGAGACCGCGACTAGCTGTAAACAGCGGAGAAAAACTTTGTATGAAAATTTCATTGCGCCTTCAGATTTCTTCAAGAAAATCAGCATTAACGCGAGCGACGCTGCGGGTAAAAGCTACTAATATTATATGAAATAGTCATCAATGTCTTGACATTGATATTAAAACCTTTATATGTCAATACTATGAAGAAAAATGTCTTACCTATATTTATGTGGTATACATCATATTTCCACATGTAAAACTCTTTCTTAAAATTTTCTCTCTAATCTTTCATGTAACGCAATATTGAAATATTATAGATTTTTTTTCTGGAATAGCGGGCAAACGAGCAAGCGTGCCACCTGATGGTAAGTGATCACCGCCGTCCAGGGAAACACACAACATCAGAAGAATCGCTGGTGTGTTGCCTTTATAGGAGAGACAGGCTCTCAAGTGGCGCTGCCGAAACACGCCTAATAGCATTTGGCGGTAGATTTTCAACTTGAGGATGGAAGCTACCCAGGCGGGCATTTGAGATAGCACTACCACCATGCTATGGTTTCCTCACGATGTTTTCCATCACAGAAATCTCAAGCTTATTGTAGGTGTTTGGACTCGAACTCACGTCCAATGACGCGGCGTTCCTACACACTACCACTGAGCTATCTATATAATATTGTTTCTTCTTTTCGATTTTGTCTACTATAATACCAAAAAAACTGTCTGTTAGAATATACTACAATGTAAACGCGGCCGTACCTCGGAACGCATTAAGCATTAATTGCTTTGCGACGAAAAAGCACTAACCTGGATCCTAGGACTCGTTAGGGTTTTCTTGTAAATGTTTTCAGGACTTTTATCTTCGGAGACAGTGTGTTTTTACAATGTTACTTGAATTAAAATGTCGTGAACTGTATTCAGGTCTTTTCAGGTATTCAGGTTTAATTCTACATTTAGGATATTTTGTGCCGAGTAGTTTTTTTTGAGATAACAATAATAATCTAATCTATAATAAAAACAGGATGAGATACGAACTTCTTAGCAAACTACGGATTCACCGTAAGGGTGTCGGGTACATAGTGAAAGCTAATCATTGTGGTAGAGAGAGGATAACACGAGAGTGTCTCAGACTTGTGACCCGGATGTAGGTTTAAGGAGCCCCCTTGTCGACGATCGTCAGCACACGTCCACCACTCGTGACACACTCCACCAAGTACAAATCATTTCCGATAATGATTTACAGCATAACCACCAAAACAGTGTCAATAATAAAGCAATATTAAATTTGACGTCCCTTCGGTAATGTTCCAGCTACGTACGATGAATACGCTTCGAGCGCCGAGCTTAGACTGCACCCAAAGCCTTTTTTTTTTTTTTTTTTTTTCGACTAGAGTTAGCCGGAGGGGCTTTTACAGCTTGGCAGGACTTCTTGGGGCGAATGCTGAGGGCACTCAGCCCAGAGGCAGCGAGCACAAGGGTGCCGTTGTGGCTGGCCCTTGGCATGGACTGCTGCCGGAAGAGAAAAAATATTATAAAATAATAGGAGCTGGCCTACTGGAGTAGGCCTTCAGATAAAATACTAATTTGTTAGGTGTTCAAAATACTAAATGTTAAGAGAGGCAAGGAAGTCGGTGGAGTGGATTGTACTGTACTGTTTTGGATTGAGTTTATCGGATTTGGAAGGACGTAGTCTTCGCATCAAAACGACCGTGAACTACCGTGGTCTAACTAGTATTCTGGTGCTTGTATTATCTGAAATAAATTAGAATTTTATTAATTGAACTTTTTAAAGGTAAAGGATAACATGAAACGTAACCAAAAGATCCAACCATTATAAAAAAGTGCCAAACAACTGGCAGGGCCACAGGTTTTGGTCCCTTACAGAACCGTGTACTTAGCGTGTGGGTGAGCACGGGTGGTATGCAGTGTGATGTTGTACTCTGTGTTGTAGAGTGTCACTGTATCGCGCGAGCAGAGTCGCTCGAGGGCTCCTTTCCGGAGGATCGGACCTAGGCTCGAGCGTCTGCAGGGAGAGGCCGCGGCGAGTGTGCGGGAGTGAAAATAACCGTTAGGTCTCGGCGGCGAGATCTGCGGTTACGCGGGCGTGTACGCGGACACGAACGGTTTGAAGAGACGGCGGATGCTGATTACGGAGAAGCTCGGACGAGCTTTTGCACGGCGCGAGCTAGGTCCGGGTAGGTGGCTACGGCCTTTAGGCGGTCGATTCCGTCGGCAGAGCTGATCATGAGACCGAAGGCGATGATGTCATCGACGTCGAAGCTTTGTAGAAGGCCTGCTATCCAGGTCAGGCCTTGAAATTCGTTTGAGGTTGAAGGCGCCTTCGGGGCTTGTGGCTTGGGCTTGGGGGCCCATGCCGTGGGTGGGGCTTTAGTGGTTGGCTGCGCGGGAGCGACGCGCGTGGATCCTGGCAGGCTCGGGAAAGCCTGGTCCGACGTAAGTGGCGGTGTGGCGGGGCCTGGTGCCACGACACGCGCTGTAGGCGCGTGGCGCGGGACATGTGTGCGCGTGCGCCTTGTCCGTGGGGCGCGTTCACACCCGCGATAGTTCGCGGGGTGTCCGGCCTTACCGCACAGGACGCAGCTGGGTGGTTCGATGGTCTCCGGCATGCGAAGACACTCCTTAGTGGAGTGATCTCCCAGGCACTTGACGCATCTCGCCTTCATGTAGCAATTCCTGGCCGAGTGTCCGTACGACTGGCAGTTATGACACTGCGTAGGAGCATGCTTTTTGTGGGGTATCTCTACTGAAATGCCAGAGAGCCCGCACACAGATTGGATATTAAAAATCTCCTTGCCCTCCTTGGAACGGTCCAGGGTGACAAGGACGAGATCATAAATGTCCTTGGTGATTGCGTGGTATATGCGGTGTACCTCGTGGACTGGTAGATTCTGCTCCTTAAGGGAGGCTAATATATTTTCTGTTGGGAGCTCCTTCGGAACGCGCCTGATTACTACGCGCAGAAGGCGCTCTTCTTCGGGCGTGTAAGTGAAAAATTGGAATTTTCCTTCGCGGAGGAATGTTGTGAGATTTTTGTAGTCCGCGATTGTGGGGGACTTTAATTTGCATACCGGATGGGGTGCTCCGGGCGTGTGTATATCTGATTTTGGCGGCATTCAGCCGCGTGGAAATATTTAACCACGCTGCTTTGTCAGCTATTGTGACTGGGGGCGGTGGGCGCACCGCCCTTTCGGTGGGCTCTGCTGCTGCTTGCGCAGAATGAGGAACGCGCGATCTAGGGACGCGGTTGTTTCCGGCTCGCATGGTTTTTGCGGCTGCCGGGGCTGTGGTCTCGGGTGATAGCACCCGTTTTTGTTTGGGCTTGGCCCTTGAAACGGTTATGAATTCCGTTTCGGGATTAGTTATTTCCGAGTCCATTTCGTTGTCGACATCTGGAGTCGGGTCAGGAGAAAGTGGCGAGAATGAATTCGCCGTAGGTATTGGCTTAGGTGCATATGATATTATTTCCTCGAACGGACGAGGCTTAGATGTTGTGGCGGTGGTCGCTGAGGGCGACGGAGGCCGCGACGAGGTGCCGGCGGGGGGAGCGGACGCTACCGCGTGCCGGATGACCGGTGAGCGGGAGCGAGAACGCGATCGCGGCGGCAGCGGCGGTGAATTCGGGCGACGCGGCGGTAGGGGCGGCTACGCCGGACGACGCGCCGGGGCGATCGCCTTGGTGGCGGAGGTACGGATGGGTAAGGTCGTGGGAGCAGGTGGGGACGGCGGGCGGCGTGCCGGCGCGTTGGCGCCGGTGGGTGGGGCGCGGACGCGCTGCGTGGGCGCAGGTTCGGACGCAAGGTATTTCTTGAATAATTCCGGATTCTCCCTTTCCAAGAATTTCAAAACCTTTTCCATCTTGAGGAGATGGATAATCTTAGATAAAAATGAAAGAATTAAGGGAAATAAATTGACTCTACGTCAGAAAACCTCCCTGCCTGAAGGGCAGGGGGGCGCGGCTAACAGAAAGTCAACGACTATCTTGGATGTGATGTTATAACACGAATTTATTTTAAACTATTCATGCACAGTTAAAAATAGTAATGAAAGTGAGAACAATTACACAAGATAACTGGGACTTGGCCCGTAAAAAGGTTTAAATAGATGTTACCTTATGTGGAAGCCGGTGACCGGCGTACTTACAGGCGGTGACACTAATTTCACTGCACTTAATCACAATAACAAAGCAATATTTGGAATCACGGCACAAAAACACTGAGAGATATCTCTCAATTTAAATACCACGATAACCAAACAATATGGTTAGAGAACAAAGACACTGTATCGCGAACAAGCAACAATAGCCGGTTTGTTGCAGGTGCGTCGTCGCAGGTGCGAGAACAATAGCGGCGCGGTAAGGCGCAGCGGTCGAATCGTTTAGAACAATCGGCAGAGCTCACGGACACGTCCGTTCGCTGTGGCTGATCAAACCGAACTCACCCTTGTGTTGGTTTGATAAGAAGTTCTTATATCATCCATTATTATTACTGATCCAATGATCATTATTACCTTTTCACAACTACCCGTCGAGTTACAAGTTATTCTACATCAGAAGCTCAAGATTTCATGTTAGCTTACGAATTTATGATACAACATATATAATTTATAATTAAACAATTGCAAAACAAAAATGTTGCGTCCATTTGCGCCAGAAGATCAAGCAAATTGCTAATTGTTTCATGGTTTTTAGAACCTTCTATAAACGCATTAACGCCTCCATCCAAGTCCCAAAGGGCTTAGTGTAGAGGACCCAAATCGGCTTACCACATAAGACCATAACGTTCTGGGGTACTTTCAGCCATAACACGTTTTTATCAACCCTAAATTAAGATCATGGCTGACTCGCTGCTTAAGTTAGAAATATTGAATGTACATTATTATACTACTATAAGAATGCCAAAAAATGCCATCGACATAAAACTAATTTAAACGGATTTTATCGCAGTTATTTATTTATTTTGATCCCGACGTTCCGAAAGCTTTTCAACCTTCGCGGTCACGGGGCGGACTCAGCTGTAGGTTGTCCAGAAAAGTTAATGTTACAGTGTTTACCTTCAGTTTAATGTTTAATTATCAGTAACTTTTTTGGACAACCTACACCTCAGTCCATCCCAGTTAATAAGGATTTTCCTCTGTTGCCCTCTTTTTCCTGGCCATGTATTTTATCTTTCTCTTCGTTCTTGACATTTTCTTTAGAAATTTCCCACCAGGTAAATGAACAGCACACTCTCCGACATAATACGAAGGGTTGCAGTGCTAAATAATTTTCTTTTTGTAGACGTCATTTACTTTTAAGTTATCTGTAGTAGAATTTGTATTATTAAGTTACCTATATTTTTTAATAGTTTATAGGTGTAGCGTTATAGCCATAATCACACCTAATTAAGTGACGATATGGCATAAATCGGTGGGCACGCTAAATCTGTGGCGGGACTGGCTCTCAAAACAACTGCCGGAACACACTTATTAATACTTGGTGGCAGTTTTCCAACTAGCAGGTGGTCGCTGGATAGGCGGATATTAGGAAAAGCCCCACCAACGTCCTATGTTACCTCCCAATGTTCTTCTCTACCAAGGGCTCGAGCTCATTGTAGATTCAAACTCGCGTCCCCTTACACGGCTTCCGTACACACTACCACTGAGCTAACAACGCTTCAATATAATTTTAATGAAAACAAAAACATTTCTTCGCCGCTCGGGAAGCTACGAAACAGACTTCCGGTATTTCCAGCATGACGTTCTACCCATAACATAAATAAAAAAAAAACAAAGATCCAGTCCCTAAAATATTTTATATATATATAAAAAAAAAACTACAGTTCATTTATTCCAAATTATTTAAAATGTAAGTCCAGCCTTATTTTAGTAGGTAAGAGAACCTTACCTCGGAGTATTTTTGCGAAACACCACACAACATAAGGTGATATCGAGTTGCCTTGATCAACATGAAAGCGCTGATAAATTAAAACAAGTACGTACTACGGTCTCGCAATTCTGAGTTATATAAATCATTATATCGTAACGAATACCTACATCAAAAGATATGCTTTCGAAGCAATCATACATAGCTCGGTGGAACACCGGATCTACGTAAGTGAGTTCAAGGTCCTGCAATAAGCTAGAGCTTTTGGTGAATAAAAACGTCGTGATTATATCACGGCATGGTTGTAAAGCATATTCTAATAGCTAGCTACCACCTTCAAGTTAATCATCTACCGCCAAATACCTGTCGCGGTGTATTTTGGCAGTTGCACTTGAGAGCACAACGTGTACACCATCTCGTGCCACATCGACATTTAACATCCGGCGAGATTGTGGCCATGACGCTATACCTACACCGTATAAAACTACACAAATAATTATAAAGTAAATGAACAGGAGATAACGAAAACTATTTTCTTGATTGTAGATATGTATTGTATAAATTATAATCGAACAGAGTTTAGGCTTACGCTAGGTTCCAGATCAGAATAAAGCTACAAAATGCGCTGAGCGACCTATTTATAAGTTTACCCCCACTATAAATCGAGGAGGGGATCGCCGCTCGGTAATGCCCGTTAGGTTGACAAGCCGACGTGACGTGCTAGTCAATTGACTTTCTCTTTGCTGTGGCTACCGTGGCGTACTGGTTGTCATGGCTACGGCTTTGGCTGAGGCTGTGGTTCTGACTGTGGCTTTGGCTTTGATGACGCAGCATGGCATGGCTGGCAATCGGGTGACCGTTACATAAACGAAAAACATATATATGTATTATAATATATAGTTAGATCACAAAGATCGCAAGGAAGGAAGGAAGGAATGGTGTTCTACCATTCTAAAAAAGTTTGATCTTGTAAAATCTTTCACAGTGCAAATACTAATTTTAGTAATTAAAATATAAGTAATAAAGATACGAAAGGGAGAGTATATGGATGGAATCTTACTTCGTCATTTTGTCGTATTTATTTATTTCGACAGGTAAAAACAGAACAGAAGTGTATACAATGAGCTAATAACATATTTCACAGTTCAGTAATTGTAATTAAATTGTGTCACACACAAATTAGAAATATAAAATTCAGTATATATAAGAAAAAAACACACAATAATATTATAGACTAATTATAACCAAAACTAAGTGTTCATTATTATGTTTTATGGGTTAGGCGGTGTGTTGTACATATAATTAGGTATGCGTTATTGTTAAAAAAACAAGGTCATGAAAGTACTGTGGCATTTTTATATAGATTGGTTATATTTCATCGAGGAAATGAATTATTCTTACTAATATAAATAAGTTACTATGTAAATTTAGCATGTCTCTATAAGTTTAGATTTATGAGCTAATGAAATACATTTACAGTATTTTTAAAAATGTCTGTTTGTTTGTGTACGCATCACTGCTAAAGAACAACGTTTATGATGAAATCTCACCAAGGAAATCATAAAACTTACACTCGAGGAATATTTAATTTTTGTTTTACTAAAATCGGCCAACTCTATCATAAGTTTGAATGACGGAATAATAAAACATTGTATCTCTAGTATCGTCAGTAAATAACAGAAAGAAGATTGTACGAGAATAGATTTCAAAATGTAAACAGAGAGTTCGAGTAGTGAGCTAATTGGCACTTTCGTGGTAGTTACTAATTAGCAGTTTTGTTCTTTGTTCGCGTACGATATAAAGCAATGTTCACAATGCATGGATTTTTTTTTCTCTATCCATTTTTTACTTCTTCTACCTCTATTTTTTTCTTCTTCTATTCTCTGGGTATTTGACGTAGATACCGACAGATCAACGAGTGTGCAGGAGTGTGGACAGGGGGTCACGACAGTAAATGCATCATAATTTGGGGTCCTCGCAGTCATATGAGGCTTGGTTTGGTTCCGTAAGACCTTCTAAGATACCTTATGCAAACATCATAACGTAACAGCACAATAGATTTACATCAAAATATAAATATAAAACCCGAATACATTAAAAGCTTGGTTTCGTTCTGTAAGTCCCTCTAAGATGTTTTAATTATGCAAACATCATAACGTAACAGCACAATAGATTTACATCAAAATATATGAATATTATAAAACCCGAATACATTAAAACACAAGTTGGTATGTTACGCTTTCACGCCAAGCCGCTGAATCGATTATGATGAATTTTGACATAGATATAGATGGGACCTTGCAGACCGCGACTAGCTATAAACAGTGGAGAAAAACTTTGTATGAAAATATTATTGCGCCTTCAGATTTCTTCAAGAAAATCAGCATTAACGCGAGCGACGCTGCGGGTAAAAGCTACTAATATTATATGAAATAGTCATCAATGTCTTGACATTGATATTAAAACCTTTATATGTCAATACTATGAAGAAAAATGTCTTATCTATATTTATGTGGTATACATCATATTTCCACATGTAAAACTCTTAAAATTTTCTCTCTAATCTTTCATGAAACGCAATATTGAAATATTATAGATTTTTTTTCTGGAATAGCGGGCAAACGAGCAAGCGTACCACCTGATGGTAAGTGATCACCGCCGTCCAGGGACACACATAACATCAGAAGAATCGCTGGTGTGTTGCCTTTATAGGAGGGACAGGCTCTCAAGTGGCACTGTCAAAACACTAAGTGTGTTAGTATTTGACGGTAGATTTTCAACTTGAGGATGGTAGCTAGCCAGGCGGGTATTATAGGAAGCCCTACCACCATGCTATGGTTTCCTCACGATGTTTTCCTTCACAGAAAGGTCAAGCTTATTGTAGATGTTCGGACTCGAACTCACGTCCAACGACGCGGCGTTCCTACACACTACCACTGAGCTATCTATATAATATTGTTTCTTCTTTTCGATTTTGTCTACTATAATACCAAAAAAAACTGTCTGTCAGAATATACTACAATGTAAACGCGGCCGTACCTCGGAACGCATTAAGCATTAATTGCTTTGCGACGAAAAAGCACTAACCTGGATCCTAGGACTGGTTAGGGTTTTCTTGTAAATGTTTTCAGGACTTTTATCTTCGGAGACAGTGTGTTTTTACAATGTTTCTTGAATTAAAATGTCGTGAACTGTATTCAGGTCTTTTCAGGTATTCGGGTTTAATTCTACATTTAGGATATTATGTGCCGAGTAGTTTTTTTGAGATAACAATAATAATCTAATCAATAATAAAAACAGGATGAGATACGAACTTCTTAGCAAACTACGGATTCACCGTAAGGGTGGCGGGTACATCGTGAAACTTAATCATTGTGGCAGAGAGAGGATAACACGAGAGTGTCTCAGACTTGCGACCCAGATATAGGTTTAAGGAGCCCCTTTGTCGACGATCGTCATCACACCTTCACCGCTCGTGCCTCACTCCACCAAGTATAAACCATTTCCGATAATGATTTACAGCATAACCACTAAAACAGTGTCAATAATAAAGAAATATTAAATATCACGTCCCTTCGGTAATGTTCCACCTACGTACGATAAATACGCTTCGAGCGCCGAGCTTAGACTGCACCCAAAGCCGCTCTTGCATCGCGCTTTATACTAATCGGCGTTATAAACTACCCTCCTATAACTATTCTACCATAAAACACAAGGCTATCGCTTTATATTGAGTTTTGGTGGTGGGGAGTCGGAAACACCTACCTATTCCTTTTTACTAAAAACGGTAAAGTGACTGCACTTTGATATCTGATATAAATGCAATTCTTGACTGGTTATTGATGTCATAGCAATTTCCAAGCTCTCTCTACTTCTGAATAAACACTAGCTGACCCCAAAACTTACGTACATACGATCTAAAACCCCTGGAACATCGTAGTCACATAGGATCTCTGTGTTCTACCGCATGTATTTATTTATTTTTTTACAGTGGGGAAATGTATTTCTGTGGGCTTTGAGAAACTTTTTTAAATTATAACTTCAAACCATCTCAAAATCGTACAACTCACCGTCGGTTATCTCCATACTTACAGCCCGGTCGTATTGTGGAATCGGTTATCCAGCATAGTTTTCCCCCAGAACTACGATATGGGTTTTTTCAAGAAGGTATTGAAATACGGTCTCTAAGTTCAGCAACGTCTGTAATACCCATGGTGTGGCAGGTGTCCATAGGTGATGGTAACCTTATACCATCAGATAGGCCGCTGTGTGCTGCCCATTATTACCAAAAAAAAAAATACCCTGTCACGACCCAGTCGTCTACATATTACTACCCATCCCATGACACTGACTGATGCCAGAACGTGACACATCCAAACGTGCCGCGATAGTGGCTCTTACACCTGAGGGTGGTTGCTAGCCAGGCGGGCATCAGAAAAAGCTCTACCACTATACTTTGGTTTCTTGTCTATGTTTCGCTTCACCGAAAGCTCAAGCTCATTGTAGGTGGTTGAATTCGGAATCACGTCCCATGAAGCGGATTTCCTACCGACTACCACCGAGTTATCATCGCTTATAACTATACCATATATCAGTAATTCTTCAATATTTATCAATATTTAGACTAATCACACGTGTATAGCAACTTTTAGGTTTGAGTGTTGTAAGATCATTCGATCAATATCTCGTCAGTGTCTCACTCCGTTGCGTCCCATTAGCTAGGTAAGGCGACAACTGTCCGTTTAAGTTACTGAACCGTGCGAGACCATGCAGGTAAATATAGCCCACTAATAACACAGATGAGAGGTTTCTATCAACGCATCTGTCTAACAAATTAAGCAACAATTCGTTACCCAAAAAAACGACCTATTTATATCGCTTAGCGTTGGATGAAATATATTTAAGTACGTCTCCTCGTGCTATATAATATATGAGAACAAATAGGAACAAAAAAAATTATAGAATGCGCGAAGCACACAATTTAGGTTTATTAAATACACTCGGAAATGCTATATGAATTAAGAAAATTTCTAAATTTCAAGGCGCATTTATTTTCTAGCAAGGTTGAGAAGAATCTCGGGTGTCTCATATGTAACTTTTTTTATTTAAGGTTTAGCGTTATGGCCATAATCTTACCTGTTCTTAAGTGACAATACGGCCCAAGTTGGTAGACACGCTAAACCTGTGCAGGAACTGGCTCTCAAGTGCCGCTGCCGGAACACACCTATTGGTATTTGGCGGCAGGTTTTCACCTTTTTTCT
Source organism: Actias luna (assembly GCA_039707435.1). NCBI lineage: Eukaryota > Metazoa > Arthropoda > Insecta > Lepidoptera > Saturniidae > Actias > Actias luna. Next base: position 14,778,998 of record JAZHAC010000030.1, read on the forward strand.
TGCAGACTTACTTTTACTTTTATTACTTATTCCAGATTTTGATTAAGAAAACTAGCAAATATCTTATCTTTACCACTTTATATCATTATTTAGGATCTTTTACGAACAAATAAGCAAATATATAGGAATTCACTTCTTTTGTCCGTTGCCTATGATCTTTTTCTGTATAGTAAATTGATGATTTTTACTGTTATTATAATATAAAAACTTCGTTACTAAATAAATAACAATTTTTCTCGATATTCCATGACTACCTAACACTAGTAGTAAATAATTTATTACCTGCATTAATATATGGATTTTTTTATATAAACAAAGCCATTAAAATTTCCCTCAATAGTGAGTTATAAAATAAACTCAACGGGAACAAAAAGGCGCTTCGTTTTCTAGACCGTCCGTTATTACTGTATCTATATACATAAAGCAAAAGAAAGATTTCTTAATAAAGGTGCCATTAAGAACTAAAAGGAATCGCTAAGATTGAAATAAAAGATGAAAAACCATCCGTAGAGAACGTCTAAAGAATATTTCTCATTCATTTTTATCACGGAACGATTTGTAATCAAGTTTTAATGCACCCCGGGATTGCGGTCGGACCCTTTTAGTTTGTCAATTGTCTTCCATTATATTTATATATATATACTTAAGGTTTAGCATTATGGCCATAATCTCACCTGATCTTAAATGACGATACGGCCCAAGTTGGTAGACACGCTAAACCTGTGGAGGAACTGGCTCTCAAGTGCAGCTGCCGGAACACACCTAGTGGTATTTGGCGGCAGGTTTACAACTTGAGGGTGGTAGCTACCCAGGCGGGCATTAGACAAAGCCCTACCACCATGCTATGGTTTCCTCACGATGTTTTCCTTCACTGAAAGCTCAAGCTCATTGTAGGTTCTTGGATTCGAACTCACGTCTCTTGACGCAAAGTCGTACACACTACCACTGAGCGATCATCGCTTCACTTCTATATTTTTCTTCAAGTATATGTTTTTACTACAACCCTCGCAGTATATTTTCTGTTTACAATTCGCCACTATAATAATCCACCACTGAACTCAATTCACATGGGAAGAAACGAAATAAACGGTTAAAAGAAACAGTTTGTAAAACAAAGTATCAATTTTCAAGAGTCACCACTTGTTTTACTTTGCACGATAATATGATATCACTGCACTTGGTGATAACTTAGTTATAAACATTGCAATAGACGTTGACATTATCATTTTGATTGCATTCAATATAGTTGCTTAAGTGCACTTCGAACAGTACATTTAAATAGAGACGTACGATTCTTGAGATGAAAAGAGAAATCGTTGAATAGTGGGCGTAATGTTGGAACGATAAAAATGAGATAAGCAAATATCGCGCCGGTTATAAATGCTACGGCAAGACAATTACAGTACAATAAAGCGAAAGGCACAGAGGGCGGGGTAGGCATTAAACTGAACTTTATTGCAATGAAAAACGTACCATTAAAACGCCTGAATAATTGTCGGCTGTAAAGCGAGAGTTAATCGTATATAACTCCTTAATGCCTCTGTTTACGCTTGTTTGTTTGTTAACGGCTGTAAAATGGTGATCGGAGTTTGTTTTTTTTTAATACTTAATGCTTGGCGTTAAGGCCATAATCTCACCTGGTCTTAAGTGACGATACGGCCCAAGTTGGTAGACACGCTAAACCTTAAGAACTTTTTTTTGCAAAAAACTTTTTAGACACAGTATAGCCTTTTAGAGTAAAGTTAAAAAGAAGCGATTATAGTCGATTCGGTAGCGTGTACGGATGCCGCGTTAATGTAAGTGGGTTCGAATCCACCTGCAATGAGTTTTAGCTTTCAGTGTAGGAACATTTCGTAATAAAACCAGAGTGTGGTGGTAGGGATTTTTAATGCCTGCCTGGCACCCTGCAGTTGAAAATCTGCCGCCAAATAGCTATAGGTGTGTCCCGGCAGTTGCACTTGAGAGCCAGTCCCTTCTCTAGGCTTAGTATGTAGTCTATCTTTGGCCACATCGTCGTCTAAGATCAGCTGAGATTGAGGCCACAATGCTAAATCTATAATGTCTTAAAAACATCTAAACATTCTTGACATTTCTACACTAACTATGCATTTTGACAAAACGCTGAGTAGGTGTTATATAGGTGTGTTCCGGCAGCTGCACTTGAGAGCCAGTTCCTTCACAGGTTTAGTGTGTCTACCAACTTGGGCCGTATCGTCACTTAAGATCAGGTGAGATTATGGTCATAATGCTAAACCTTAAGTATAAAAAAAAACCGTGAGTTAAAAGAGAATACTAATTACTGTCACAGTTTTATATATATATATATATATGAGTCTATATTTTCCTTGGTCATCGCATCACACGTGAACGAAAAGAACAATTTCGCTAATTCTTTTGTTGTCGTGTTAATTATTGTCAGGAGAAGGTTCTTATGACAGTAGAAAATAAGGAAATCGACAGGAAGATTAGAAAATTAAATAAAAACTAAACGACAGTATTAATTTTACAAGACTTTCACTATAATGCGCCACCAATATTCTATATATAGGTCATCTAGTTGTGAATAAATATTTATGTAACTTACGTCATGCTGCAGATGGGAAACTTTTTAATCGATGCTTTCCCAATTTGAGCAGCTGTGTTTTACTTAGCAAATGGTGTCGAATTTCGGAACATTTTCTATCAAACAAAATACTTACAAGTACTTCAAATTTCTTATTAAGGTATAAAAATTAATAAAAGCTTACCTCCATATAAATAGGGGGGTGACAGATTTACGTCGCAAGCTGTCCGTTGGGGTTAGGTCGATGGGAAATTTATTGAGTCGTTGAAGGAATTTATTGGTCCATTTCCTTGCTACAGTCTATCACATTAAACTCTACTGTGTTTTAATTATATTTTGTATATACGTTTCTTATAATATGAATCGCGACATATGTTACTTTGTTTAAACTTTATGCATGCAATAGCGGACTTAATGCCATAGACGTTCTTTGACAGTCCACCTTAAGGTGCTACAGAGATAAAAGATGGTAGGTGTAAAACAAAAAACGAAAAGAAAAACAAAACCTTCTATAACACTAACGATTAACGGAACCGAACTCAACGGACAGGGATCATAAAATGTTTAGGACTGAATTTAATGGACCAGGGCATGTTCCATGGAATCTTAGCTGCACGTGCAGGTGATGAAGCCAAGATTTTATGAAAATTTGTGATTAAATCTAAGTAGAACACATTTGACTTTAATTATATTTTGCACATAGTATAAGGTACGATGGGCCTGATATGTGCTTTTTGGACCGAAGTCCCTAAAATAAACAACACACAAAAAAAAAACACTAACTATAATAAATATATACTGTGATAGGGAAATACAAGAATATAGATTTTTTTTTTTTAATTTATGCCAAGGGGGGCAGTCGAGCAACCACTCATGGACACTCTTAACTCCAGGGGAATCGCAGGTGCGTAGCCAGCCTTTACTAGAGGAACTGGCTCTCAAGTACAACTTTTGGACTTACTTATAATAAGAAATATTATAATATATATATATATAATATCTTATAATAAGAAAGAAATGGTTAATCCTTAGCAAAATGGCCATAATCTCACCTGATCTTAAGTGACGATACGGCCTAAGCTAGTAGACACGCTAAACCTGTGGAGGAACTGGCTCTCGAGTGTAACGACCGGAAGACACCTATTGGTATTTGGAGGCTGATTATCAACTTGATGGTGGTAGCTAGCCAGGCGGGCATCAGAAAAAGCCCTACCACCATGCTATAGTTTCCTCACGACGTTTTCCTTCACCGAAAGCTCAAGCTCATAGTACGTGGTTGGATTCGAACTCACGTCCCTTGACGCAAAGTCGTACACACTACCACTGAGCTATCATCGCTTTATCATACTAGTTCTAATTTCGACTAAAATGCTCAGACATCTCATTTACCCTCATATATCAGTTATATGTTAAACATTGCATAACAGAACCACGCGGGCGCGACTTCGGTGTCACAGCTTCACGGTCATTCCTACTGAATCGCGAACTGAAAAGTTTGCTGTGGAACCATCTTCCCGTCAGCGTGTTCCCACCCGCCTATGACACAGGGTTCTTCAAAAGAAGCGGTGACTGATAGTGAATTTTGGATCAACATCAGTCACTGCTGATTTGTATTGTACTGTACTTAATACCAGGCGCAGTGCAGTCACTATGTTGCACAACATGAGAAAAAAAAATCGAAATTCGACCATAATTAATTTTAATTATAATTTTGAACATTATTACGCTTCTAGTGTCAAAGACTCATATTTATATATACAGTTATGTTTGACATTCAGTAAACAGAAACAATATTAATCTAAAATCTATACTCAATTCGACCACAGATTATAACAACGAATAAAAGAGTATGTATATATGCGTGTGTGTGTGTCAAATACATGGTTGCGTATGTGATGTTTTTTTTTATTGATTCAGTGTATCTTTTATGCATAATTAATAAAATATATCATTCTGGACTCCTTCTTTATATAAACCATAAGTGTGCGAAATTTCATACTCTATTTTGTAGTATTTTATCGTGAAAAGAGGTACAAAGTCTTTGTGTCACGTACTAATATATAGGTGTATGTTACGTGATATAGCGATACCAAACAGTACGGTGGGCGGTGGACAATTATTTTAAACGTATTCAGTTACGTCGCCGTCTCTTGGGAAATTAGAAAACGATGCAATAGATCGTAGTGCCTTACTGAATTTTTCCTACACACGGTGCGTAAGATCTGTTAGCGAGTATAAAATGAGGTAAGTATATTATTTTACATTTATTTGTTTTCACCGTTATGAATTCAACAGTAACGTTTATTGAATTGTGAAGTGATGATGACTTAGTTGTTAGTGTGTACGTAGGCTACGTCAGCGGACGTGAGTTCGATTTCACCTGCATTGAACCTGAACTTATGGTGATGGAAAATATCGTGATGAAATCATAGCATGGTGGTCGAGCTATTTCTAAAACCCGACTGACTAGGTACCATCCTCAAGTTATAAAACTTCCGCTTAATACCTATAGGTATATTGTGCTACATCACCACTTAATATTAGGTGAAATTGAGGTCACAACATGAAATCCATTAACCGTATAAAAAATAAAAAATTTGAGAAATTTCTTGTATAGTTGCGAAATAATATTTATTCTTGAACAACTAAACACATGAGCTTCCCGTACCACGAGAAACAAACATACATAAAGACCACGCTATAAAAACAAATAAATACTACGAACTACTAAATAATCCCAATAGGAATGGCTACGTGGTCAATTTATACGCGGTCGAAGTGAGAGCGAGATATATACCAGCTAAATCTCTCTACAACCTTCTAAAAGCTCTTAGCCTGTCTAAGACTGCAGTAAGTTCTATACTGGAGTCTGCTTCTAAAGCTGCGCTAGCAGGCTCCTACCAAATTTGGCTGGGTAGGGAGAGAAACCCGAGTGGTGAAGATGAGTGTTGACGCGCATCGACAAGGGGTCTCTTAAACCTATATACGTATTACAAGTCTCGGACATTGCTCGGAGTTTCCCTTCTTACCACACGATGGACCCAGCTACCACGCAGTGAATCCATGGTTAGCTAAGAAGTTCGTCTCTCTTTTCATTTTCTTACTTATAACATTAGAGATTACCAATGGCTACTGAAAAACAAGAAAATCGGTTGAGAAACATGAAGTTATATGAAGGTTATCATTCAACTGTTTTTGTACGGGATTCTTGTTGTTAACTTACCAATTATTGCAGACGTTTGACGTAATCAAGAGAACTTTCGAGAAGAGAATATTCGAGAACAATTTTTATTGTCGGAAAATGCTATAAACCAGTCCCTCCAAAATAAAGGCCGGCAACGCACCTACGACATTCCGTGGTATTGTGGGTGTACGTGAACGACGGTGATCATTTACCATCAGGCGATACGCTTGCTCATTTACCTGATATTATATTAAAAGAAGCTATAAGAAACTTAAGTATATATAATATTTTTTCTTTTTAAATACACAAATGCCTTCATTGACGCAGTGACTTCTTATATTATAACTGAAGCTCCGAAGGAAAGATTTATTTTACGAAATAAAAAAATAATTTTCTTTCTTTGGCAAGTAATTTTAGACGAATATTACGTCACATTAGTATCGTAAAATGTGAAAATTTTGAAATACGTGCTTTATTGTATTATTGTTTCTGTTTTTTTATTACTTTCTTTGTTAAATGTTTTAACACCACCGAATTTGTCTGACGCATATAAACAATGTTGCTGCGAGACTAACGTTATTTTTTCAAGAGTAACTTCTGTTTAGGAAACTTGGTGTTAAATAAACAAGACAACCAATATGACGAAAGAAGCATTTACGAGAATAGATGTTTAGATCAATTTTATCGATATTTTTTTTTCTTAATTTAAAATACGTAAAAAGTGAGATTGTCGCTTTGGCTTCTATGTCGCATACACATCTGATGTACTATAAATGAACCACAGAGTATGTGTATATACAAGACATAATAATAATAAATATGTTATTTCTTGATATCAATAAACTATATATGTAAATGAGGAGGGATGATCGGGAGAGATATACATTCCTCTTTATACTTGTAGTTTTTATTATTTGACCTATATATACATTTAAACAAGTATTTTAGATCACTAAAATAACATAGTTTATTTCGCAGACGAATACGTATAATAAAATAATCAAGTAAACCGCTGTACAGACTCGACGACATTGTGTCCCGATCCGATTAGTAATGGGGTTTCGGAGTTATCTCAAACATTTATAGCATTGGATACGTTAATTGTGAAAATTTTCTTCTTTGTCAAGATTTAATATACAAAAATGCCATAACCCTTTCTTTTTGAATCGAATAAATAATTATCAAGTGTAGTCTTCAATCTACATTTTGCATCGAACAGTATAGGGGTGGTAAATACCGGATCTAGAAACTTTCTTTTACCTAAGGTTAGCGTTATAACGACATTCTTACCTAATGTTAAGTGACGGTGTGGTCCAAGATGGAAGACACGTTAAGCGTTAAGATACTATAGGTATTTGGCGGCACATTTGGAACTTGAAGGTGGTAGCTAGCCAGGCCATAAGAAAAACCCCTATCACCATGTTACGATTTCTTCACGAAGTTTTCCTTCACCGAAAGCTCAAGCTTGATGGATTCAAAATCACGTACTTGACACGGCGTCCGTGCTCACTACTAACTAAGCTATAAGTGCTTCATACTCTAATTTTGCTGCATATTGTTAGAAACCGCGGAGGTTGCATCGAATCATGCTCAAAGACTCATTCCACATTCGTTATATTTTACAGCATTTTACAGCAGAACTTTTCCTGACGACTCGAGATCTCGTCCGTACCGTCGAACGTTCTTAACTCAACTATATCACCCAGTGGCGCTACTACCCGGATATCACTAAGTCAAATAACCAACTTCTTTCGCAGTCATTACACTAACTGTAAGATCAATACAAGAACTTTTAAAGTATAATTATTGAATTTACATCATTTAATTAATTAAAAGTATGCAGTATTATTATGTTTCTAGTATCATTATGTCTGCACGCCAATATGCAGTTGACATGGTATTTAATAATATATAATTGGAATTTACATATATGCATTTTACTGAATAGAAAGATCTCATTACACCTCTCGCACTGTTGTCCGATTTATTGGAACAGCCATTACCACTAACCAAGCATTTTTTAACATAATCAACATGTTTTTACCGTGATCCTTTACTTAGGTTAATCACAAGGAATGTGTATACTTGTTTTTAACTGTGGCTTCGTCCGTTATTTGGATATTTTTAAAAGATTTACGTGTGTCATTTTTTGCGTTTTATTTACGTTAATTATGCGTAAGTGATCGTAGAAAGACTACTGGAGTAGAGGCAATTTTATTAGCGCTACACTTCACTAGCTAGTATACATTACAGCGCAAGCACATTGTAATTATAAAGGTACCATTACAGTAGAACCTCGTTAAATAGTACCTCGATAAGTTGAAAACCTCCATATCTCCCGAAAATGTTGTTGTGAACGTATTTACGTACGTAGTTACGTAGTATGTTATGAAGGTATTTCTGTTTCTCTTATTTCTTCACTCTGCAGAACTCTTGGTCCTCACCATTTTCATTTCATTGTATTTTTTTATACATATTATAGTACTCCTAACAAAAATGCACAATATGAATAACTTAAGTGTCTTTTATATGCAGTAGACCCTCGTTAAGTCGAAGCTGGTTGAGTTGAAAACTTCCAAATCTCGAAAAAATGTTTTGTTTCTCTCCCTTCAAACACTAAAACCTCCACTCTCTATAAGTCGAAAACTGTACAAGTCGAATTTTTTGGTGTCTCCCTTGGTGTTCGACTCATAGAGATTCTACTGTATATCATATTAACGTGAAAACCTATATAATACTCTTTATCCTACAAAACTAAACTGGTTGCTTGTCGAAAATTTCATTAGTTAACAAAGATCATGTCGGATTTCAAAACAATTCACTTTGATAACTTAATTCAAAATAGTCCCTTGTTTTAACAATTTTTGGTATTTGCGATGTTAAAAATCAGCCTCTCAAAAATATTGTTTCATAATCAAAGTCAGGAACTCTACAATAGCCAATGATGCAAAACGGTTCGCTTCAGAACCCAGTGGTTAATTTTCTTTTTCACCTTTAAATTCTTTTCTATTGTCTAATCGCCTAATGGATGTCAGACGTTTCATGAATAATATAACAAATTAATGACCTGAACTGAAACGGCTACGTAGTTAATTTATACACGGTCGAAGTGGGAGCGAGAGAGACACTAGAGAAATCTCTCTATAATCTATTTACAGCCTTATGTCGTACAATGGAGCTGTGGAACCGTCTTCCGGTCAGCGTGTTCCGACCCTCCTATGACACGGAGTCTTTCAAAAGAGGCGTGAACAGGTATCTAAGCAGGCCAGCATGACAGCAGTGACTGATTGTGAGTTTTGGATCATTATCAGTCACCGCTGCTCTGGATTGTACTGTACTCAACCCAAGGTGCAGTACAGTCAAAAGGCCTATCTAGGACTGAAATAAGTTCTATATTAGAACCTGTTTCGGTAGCTGGACTCGCAGGCTTCTACCAAAATGGAGGGAAGCACGAATACTCAAGCACAAACACGCATCGGTTTTTTTTTTCGGCCTGGCATACGCTGTTAGCTTTACAGGCTTTGACATCTTCACCGAACTTTCTGGGGTGCGTGCTGAGGGTCGTCAGCACCGAGGCATCGGGTGCAAGGGTGCCAGGGTGGCCGAACCTCGGCTTGGGCTGCTGCCGGTAAATGAAAAAAGATTCATAATCCTGACTAACCAACAGGTTCTTTATTACTAAATTAGTGATACTAACTACGACCTTATCAGGTAAGCAGCTCAAGGGCCGCGAAGGTAGTCCCTTACAGAACCGTGTACTTAACGTGTGAGTGTGCACGAATGGTATGCGGTGTGATTATATACTCTCAGTGATGTAGAGTGTCACTGTATCACGCACGCACCGGAGAGGGGCCTCTTATACCTAAAGCCGTGTCGCAAATCCCGCGAGTCGCTTGGAGTTTCCCTCTCTGCCACACCATAGATCCAATATCGGCACGGTGAATAAACGCAACGCTAAGAAGTTCGTCTCTCACAAAATTAGTACTTAACATTAAAAATAAATACACTGGGACGGGTTTTAAATCAGCCTTATTGTGTGCTGTAAAAGTTTTTTTTTTTACAGTTAAGACATAGCGTTATGGCCATAATCTCACCTGTTCTTAAATGATGATACGGCCCAAGTTGATAGACACGCTAAATCAGTGGACGAACCGACTCTCAAGTGCAGCTGCCGGAACACACCTATTGGTATTTGGCGGCAGATTTTCAACTTAAGGGTGGTCGCTAGCCAAGCCCTACCACCATGCAAGTTATGACGCACACCGAAGAACCGTGCAGTCGACACGTTATTTTTAAGTAATCCAATAACATAATAGACTGACAATGCTTAGATTTATAATTCAGTTGTACTGATAAAAGTAAATGAAAACCCATTTACAAGTTTGTTCACTACAACATTTTTAATCCCTATAACAGAGAAATTTTATCTTTCTATAAGATAATATATATTAGATATACATTTTATTAGTTATCAATGTATTCATTTTTACGGACAAACATATATCAAAACCTATTAAAAGTTTGTATATTGCAGCATTATAACTATTAACCCCTATCCTGGAAGAACTGTATCTTGTTATAAGACCATATGTACCGTATATATTTATCTCTAGCCTAATTTATCACTATATTAATGTCCAACTATAAACGGCCTTGTAAATATACTTATTAAAACAATTTAATAAAAACCAGACTTCACTAAGATCACAATTTTCAAATAAACATTCATTTAATTCACTTATAGATTGTAGAAGATTATAAAGTTTCACAGAATAATTCACACAAACATACATAAGTTATATGATATTCAATGTATAGACCATTAGCGAAATTCAAATGCATATACGTCATTATTACACGTGACATAGGATTTTATTACTAGAATCGTACCTGAGTTTTTTGTTTCCATCGATAGGAAAATGTGTGCTAAAGTAATATGGATTAGGTTGAGAATAGTTTGAGAGTTATTATCTTGAGTTCATTACAAAATGAAATGCGCCTAGGTACCTAGGGCCGGGGTACGCATGCGTTCTTCCGCGCCGCACGTTAGTACCTCGTAGAACGCGCGCCTCGGCGCCCGCCCAGCGCCGCCCTAGCGGTTCTGACCACAAACAGAGATGATGTTCGTTATCCAAACGCTCGTGACGATTGTGCTGTGAGGGGAAATTTTTCGTGTCTCGCTGTGTTTGTGTAAATTTTTTTTTTTGTTTTTTTTTTTTATAAAATACTTTTTTTTTCATTTTTAACGTGATCAACGGCACTGCGGCAGCGAGGCGTGAGGGAACGAATGGGGTTCCGTAATCCAACCATCTGATACAGGTTCGTAAATTAAATTGGTCTGTTGCGTGTTCCGAGTCGGGGAAACGTAATATTGTAAGTAAAAGTTACGACTTTAAACACACAATAGTTTTAACTGACACAGTTAAAACTGTGTTCGTTTTAATAAAAGTTTCATGTTTTATTATACTTTCAAAAACGTTACATAGCAATATATTTCTTAAGTTTACGCGAATATTATTCATCGAAATAAAACTAATTTAAACGGATTTTATCGCGGTTATTTGTTAATTTTGATCCCGAAAGAGCTCTTTCTGCATAGATCGGAACTCTATGAAAAACAAAAATTAAATTGAAGGTAGACACAGTAACATGAACTTTTCTGGACAACCTACACCTCAGTCCGCCCCGTGACCGCGAAGGCTGAAAAGCTTTCGAAACGTCGGGATCAAAATTAATAAATAACCGCGATAAAATCCGTTTAAATTAGTTTAATTCCATGAATATATTTCATAATCATAATCGCCTACGTATTTTTTTTCTTTATAATATAAAAATATATATTTCTTACTTTAATAAAATTTAACACATAAGTTTAATATTTATAAAAGAAACTGTAATTGAGCCAATATTGATTTAAGTACTACGTTATTGATATAGTAATAAAAATATTTTATTCTGAATTTCCGCCTGTTTATTTATAAGCACATAACTCTAAAATTACTGGACAAATTTTGATGAAATTTAACACTGTGCTAACTAATACTATTTACTTGCATCAGGATGCTTTTTATTCCGTAAAACGGAATAGATCCTCCGGAATAGAGGGTAAAATTTTTAACTTTAAAAAATAGAGACACTTGTTTTTCTATTTAATAAAAATTTATTAGTATATACATAGAGATGCCATGTCATGCCAATATTGAAAATCTCTATTTTTTCTAAAATTTATATAAATTAAAATAAACGCGAACAAAGTCGCGCGCGCGCGTAGGCATTGTTTCATTAATTATAGACACTTGTACTTAACTTGGGCTGCGACTACCATACACAAAGGGGATGTTAGTATTTATATATATATTTTAGTATTAGTATGGTACCGGCTGTATTTTGTAGATATTTACAGCTGACAAGGTAACGATCACTACACACATGGTGATTATATTTTAGTTTACCGTATTTTGACATCAGCCTATACATACCCAGTTGCCTAAAAGCTCACAGACCGGCATGACAGTCACCACTAGTTTTTTTTTAATTCTTAAAGTTTAGCGTTATGGCCATAATCTCACCTGATCTTAAGTGACGATACGGCCCAAGTTGGTAGACACGCTAAACCTGTGGAGGAACATGCTCTCAAGTACAGCTGTCGGAACACACCTATTGGTATTTGGCAGCAGGTTTACAACTTGAGGGTGGTAGCTAGCCAGACGAGCATTAGAAAAAGCCCTACCACCATGCTATGGTTTCCTCACGGTGTTTTCCTTCACCGAAAGCTCAAGCTCATTGTAGGTGCTTGGGTTCGAACCCACGTCCCTTGACGCGAAGTCGTGCACACTACCACTGAGCTATCATCGCTTCAAAGTTTAAGGTTCTATATATTGCCCTTTTTGCGATAGAGTGAAATAAATATATTTATTTTTGCTGGTATGATTTTCATTTCTTTTTGTATCTGGTAGAGTATCCTCCATTATATTGTAGGTTCTGTGAAATTTTCAATTAGTCACTTTTTATAGTCCAAAAGGTACCCAGCGCTTTAAAGTTGAGACGAACCCCGTAGGTTCAGTTGTGGTATAACGCTAAACCTTAACTATAAAAAGGTATATACGGGAAGTTGCTCTTAAGAGCCAGTTCTTTCACTAGGCATTGTATGTCCATTATTTCCGGTAACTTAACATGAACAGTTTAGAAACGATGCTAGCTCAGTTGGTAATATGGTCGCATGCGAGGACAAGGGACATGAGTTCGAATGCGCCTACAATGAGCTTGAGCTTTCGGTGAAGGAGAACGTCGTGATGAAACCATAGCATAGCGGTAGAGCTTTTTCTAATGCCCGCCTGGCTAGCTACCACCTACAAGTTGAAAAGCGGAAGAAAAACTATTTAAAAATTATTACATGTACTTCCGGGTTTTCTTATACGAGGTGGGCACGATAACTCCCAAAAAAATTACGTATCGAGACCGTGTTTCGTTATTATTTTTAGAATAACATCAACCAGTTACCTATTTCAAAACAATAGCTCGTAGTTTAGTAATAAAATGGATTTTTGCAAGTCTCACTTATGAATTTCTTACATTTTACATATTCTTTTAAAGGAAAAGGCAGTGACGCCGATGCTATACAGCCGAGTCGGACGTTATTTCATAATGAATAGGTTACAATTCAACGTGATAGAGAATCTCTAGGTTCAATCATCTACAGAGCTTCTGTGGCGAGCAACAAATCGAGCTTGCTTAAAAATATATAATAATTAGTAAAATAATAATAATTAATAATATAAGTAAATGGTACGGTTCGTTACTTTTCTTAAAAATTATATTAATAGTATGAGGCGTCACTTTTGAATTCAAAACTTTTTATTATTATTAAAAGACCCATAGATGAGACTGCGGACGTCCAGGGGTCTGCGGACTACAAGTTAAAAAAACACTGGTTTAGGAGAAACTCCTATAAGGCCCATAGTTCTGAAATGCATCATTTATATTGTGTACGAAAATGTACCAGAGCTTAACCTCTTGACTATCTTTGAGAAAAGATGTACGCGGAAAGGCATAAAAAATGTTAGTATTTTAATAATTTTGTTTCCTTTTATGGAGTAGGGCGCAAGCATACATGCGTGTCACCTGATGGAAAGTGTTCAACGCCGCCCACGGACACCCACGACACCAAACTATCGCAGATGCGTTGCCGGTCTTTATATGAGGAACTGGCTCTCAAGCGCAACTGTCGGAATACACCTACCGGTATATGGTGACAGATTTTCAACTAGAGGATGGTAGCTAGCCAGGCGGGCATTAGAAAAAGTCCTACCACCATGCCATATTTTCCTCACTATGATTTCCTTCACCGAAAGCTCAAGCTCATTGTAGATGGTGGGATTGAAACTCACGTCCGATGGCGCAGTGTTCCTACACACAACCCAGTGCAATCAGTAGCAATTATGAAGTAAAGTAATAATAAATAAATAATTTGAAACTTGAGGATGCTTAAAATGCATTAATCCGTAGGGACTGTGTTCGAGAAATCCCTAAGTTAAGTAACTTGATAAAACTTTACTTCAGCTGAATCTCTACATACTTTCATATCAATATACAAGTAAAAATGTATATTTGTAATTTATATCTGTCTCTTCACTTACAAACTACGCATACAGCTGTGACACAATTGCACGCATTTTACGCAATACATTTTGTCCCTTAAAACGAAAGGTTTCCTCAGGGACTGGGGTTGTTTTTTACACGTTAGTGTATGCCAGTCCTAACTGAGCATACATCCATATATATAGTACTGTTATTTCTAAATAATAAAAGTGAAAATAAAACTATATAAGTTTGGCAAATCCAAAAGTGCCTACGCCTCATAACGTAATTATAGTTGAAATTTAAGCATTCATATTTAATAGGAAGTTATCTGATATAATTCTAGAGCTATTAAAAAATAAATGGTTCCCATGTATTAAGATGTTTGGACGTAATCAATACACATATACACACAGACATCCGGATGTCAAAGAAAAAATGTTTTCAAAAATCGTCTAATATGATAGTAATAAAACGTTTGTATCGGCGTAAAAACAAAAAAAAAAATAAAATAATATTCATTGAGGTCTCGTGAATGGCTCAACTTTGAAATGTTGAGAGTAATGCGCGACCTCAAAAGCGACGCGTTATGAGGCGTGTAATAAAAACCCGAAGTGTGCTTTATACTGCACGACAGAAGTGAAGCATCACTATATTTCTCCCGCTACCTGAGTCGCCTCGAGCTGACTTTACCCGAACGAGCGCCACACAAAAAGATGGCAAATCAGAAAGTCAAAGCCCTCCCATGAGTAGTTTCACTTCAAAAACACTGCGTCTTCCCTTGCGAGATAATAAAGTTCAATCGACACTACTCCTCTATGGGATATACCAATATCTAAATAGGATAGAACCGACCAGAACCAAATAGCTGGGACAGGGGATAAAGTATTATATGAATGCGATACAATTGAATGAATGAATGAACGAATGAATTCTTTATTGCACTTTAAGAATGTACACTGGCGAGCTTAAAGCATTAAGGCATTTTCTTCCATCTAACTAGAAGTAATGTAGTAAGAAATAATTACTACCATTGTAGGTAGTGCAAATAAAATAATTGGTGAATAATAAGTATACACTAACCTAATATAAATAATGATTTCTTAGGTTTACGCGAATATTATTCATTGAAATAAAACTAACGCGGTTATTTGTTAATTTTGATCCAGAAAGAGCTCTTTCTGCGTAGATCGGAACTCTATGAATAACGGAAATTAAATTGAAGGTAGACACAGTAACATGAACTTTTCTGGACAACCCACACCTCAGTCCGCCCCGTGACCACGAAGGCTGAAAAGCTTTCGAAACGTCGGGATCAAAATCAACAAATAACCGCGATAAAGTCCGTTTAAATTAGTTTTATTTCAATAATATAAATAACTCATAACGAATAACATATTAAATAAGCAAAATGTAGTCAAAATAGATAAACTAAATATATATACTTATAGATATATACATATTTTTTTTTTTATCGAATCTGTAATAAGTGTACCGATTAAGGCAGTCTTTAGGAGAGTTGTTGACAATCATTGTGGGGAAGAGATTGGTAGTTCGAAGCCTTTTTAAGATGTATAGTATGCGCTCAGCGGTCGGCGTTAATTCCAGAAATTTCTACTCCTTCCTCTTCCGCCATATGCGGCGGCGTAATCTCTTGATTGTATTATACCATGTGTATATATAATATATGTAATATTTATACAAAAAGCTTAACCGACATATAAATAAAAACGAGCAGTGTCATGAGACACCAGATACGAACGAAATTCCTTACTATAAAAATATCAATTTGAAGTCCTATTCGAGGTATAAAGAAAACAATTATTCGGGTATACGTTTTTTACTAGGATTTTTTTATCGATAAAAATAAATAGAAAACTACTCTACAAAATTATCTTAACACCTTTATTTTGTTTACGATGATTTATAAAAATATATAATAATAACAGTCATCACGTAGACTATACATTAGACACTGTATAGCCATCACACATAGACTATACATAAAAATCTTACGCTAACGTTACGGACGTTTTTACCCGCTACTACCCCTCCGCGACGTCCCATAAGGAAATTCGTTCCAAAAAAAATCCCTATAATCAAGAAAGAACTTAACTATTAGCTAAGCTAAAATTTGTCAAGACTATTCACTTATTATTTAACTTTACTAATTATTTATACGACGATAAATATTATTATATACGCTACCTGATAATCCATTTGAAGTCGGTGCCAAATTACATTTCACCCCCTCAGGGGTTCACTATTGTAACACCGATTCAATTTTATAAAATAATAATTAAAATCAGTTCACAAATGACGAAAATATGTATAACATACGTACAGTCAAACAGAAATTTCAAACGCTTTATCAAACTCGGTGAAAACAAGGTTCTATAAAATTAAAATAGCTAGTGGCGTTAAAACCTGAAAAACGACAATTTTCTTTCTCTCAGCATTTCCTACGTTAAGAATGCTGTTTCATACAACGAGAATTTCACACGTGGCGTATTCGAGTATTTCCGAAGGAATGTCATTTAAATACAACCTCGATAAGTGCTTACGTGTTATTAATATCCTGAAATATGGATATACAGCGATTACATCGCTTAATTAATCGCCTGTCGACTGCAGTAACTTTGAATTTTTCAGCGCAAATCGCGCTTAACGAACATCGTTCCGTCGTTAGGCGAAGATTTGTAATTATGTTATTATTAATTATCTTCGTACGTTTGTGTCACGATTTGACGATAGGACAGTTTAATATAAGTTTGGTAAATAGAGACTAGATTTTCGAAACAAACACGCAGTTTTACAGTAGACATGAAGGCAAATTAGCAGTCGCATGTTATACAGTTGACAAAACTAACACAGTTTTATTTTTTTGGTATTAGCGTTTTTTTTCTGTGGTAACATTACCAAGTGTATGAATGAATTACTTCTTCATTGTCTTCGTGTCGGAAAAGGAGTTTTTTTATTGTTAAGGTTTAGCGTTATGGTCATAATTTCACCTGATCGTAAGTGACGATACGGCCCAAGTAGGTGGACACGCTAAGCCTGTGGAAGAACTGGCTCTCAAGTGCAGCTGCCGGACACCTATTGGTATTTGGCGGCAGATTTTCAACTTGAAAGTGGTAGCTAGCCAGGCGGGCATTAGAAAAAGCCCTACGACTATGGTATAGTTTTCTCACGATGTTTTACTTCACCGAAAGCTCAATCTCATTGTATGTGGTTGGATTCAAACTCACGTCCCATGACGCGGCGTTCTTACACGCTACCACTAAGCTTTTTATGCTTCTATTAAACGCTTATTAATAGTAAAGATTTGTACATTTAAAACTGACTAATTTAATGTAGTTTCTTGCCTGAACTTCTCGATCTCAATAATGGTTTACTAGACATATCATAGTGGTTTGACATTCACAACGAATTACTAATGGGGTAAATTGTATAAAAGCTTTTTGATTTTCACTCAGATAACTTCGATGGTAATGAATAGTTTAAATGTTCAATGTTTTAAGATCCAGTTTCTAGAATATTAACCCCATCACTGAACCTACGGAGTTCGTCTGAACTTTATAGCGCTGAGTACATTTAGGACTATAAAAGGTCACAAATTGAAAATTTCACAGAACCTACAATATTATGGAGGATACTCTACCAGATACAAAAAGAAATGAAAAAAATACCAGCAAAAATAAATATATTTATTTCACTCTATCGCAAAAAGGGCAATATATAGAACCTTAAACTTTGAAGCGATGATAGCTCAGTGGTAGTGTGCACGACTTCGCGTCAAGGGACGTGGGTTCGAACCCAAGCACCTACAATGAGCTTGAGCTTTCGGTGAAGGAAAACACCGTGAGGAAACCATAGCATGGTGGTAGGGCTTTTTCTAATGCCCGCCTGGGTAGCTACCACCCTCTAGATGTGAACCTGCCGCCAAATACCAATAGGTGTGTTCCGGCAGCAGCACTTGAGAGCCAGTTCCTCCACAGGTTTAGCGTGTCTACCAACTTGGGCCGTATCGTCACTTAAGATCAGGTGAGATAATGGCCATATAGCTAAACCTCAAGAATAAAAAAAACAAAAATCTTAAGGTTACACCGCCAAAGGTATGATAATATACTTAACATTACGCACAATCTAATAGGACAAAAGTCGGTGAACAGATCCTAATCTATCAACAGGTTCACAGGTCACACCCAAACGTAAGACGATTATCGTCAATCCAGACAAACACAATCGCTAGTCAAGAGTTACATAAAAAATGTACGTCTATCAGCTTCGACGTACGACTGAAAATTATTCCGTAAGTACGAATGACTTTGCAATTGGATTGGTAAGTAAAATATGCACGAGGAAAACATTAATTTCACTGCTTATACAATTTCCATACATGAAAAACGATTCCTAAAACGGAAATGGTTAGTAAATTTATGTATCTACCATAGGAAGGCGGAAAGGATCGATACCTTTATCCCTATCAATCTCTCTTTTTCTTATCCTAAATATGCTTGTAAACCGTCACGCATCGCTGGCGGTCCCGATTACCTCTCACTCTCTTCCCGAGGTCAATATAGTTTTGTATTATTTGGTCCCCATATATCAGTCCGCTTCGTCTTCACTTTCTTATTTTTTTTATGGAAAAATGGGCAAACGAGCAAGCTTGTGTTCACGACCGTCCATGGAAACCCACAACACCAGAGGAATCGCACGTCCGTTTCCGGCCTTTTTAGGAGGGACTGGCTCTCAAGTGCCACTGCCGGAACACGCCTAATGATATTTAGCAGCAGATTTTCGATTTAAGGGTGGTAGCTAGCCAGTCGAGCATTAGAAAAAGCCTTACCGCAGTGCTACGGTTCCTCACGATGTTTTCCTACGCCGAAAGCTCAAAGCTCATTCTAGGTGGTTTGATACACGCTACAACTGAGCTGTGATCGCTTCAAAACGTTACTTCATATTCAATAGCTTGTATTTTGTGCCCGCGTCTCTATTTACTAGATAGTACTTTTTTTTTGTGAAAACTGTTCGCTGTTGTATTCTTTACCCCAGTGAACGACCGATCGTATTCACAGAACTCGTCCGAGCTTCCTTCTCGTTTGAAGCTGCTTTTTGCACGACCTTTAAAAATCGTATCCTGTTATATGAAAGCTTTCCGAAAAATTGCGCCGTCAACATAATATTTTTTTTTATCATACGATACCATTGATAAGATTTAACTCGAGCTTTAATTATTCAATGCTAATTTACCGAACCGTAAGCTTCATATTAACTTGCATGAAATGAACTTTGACTAATTCATAGCGGCTTCAACTTGGAGGCACGTTGTATTCTGTAATGTGTCTTACGATTTGGGAATTAATTATAACGGAATGATGGTTCAAATTGAGAGTGGATCTTGAACTATTAAGGGTCGATTTTAATTAACGTCATAGATGTTATCCAGATATTAATTGATTGTAGGTCTGTCTCCATCCATAGTTTTTATATCAAATTTTAAACCCTGCGTACGTTGCCTTCGCAAGTTACAGAGGTTTTTATATATTACTATTAAGTGACAACGCCCAACATAGTGTGGCACTCATCTTTGCGACGTATTTATATTTAAACTAGATTTTACGGGCGGCTTCGCTCGCGATAATATTAGTTTTGTCAATAAAATATTTATACTTCTCTTTACCCTACTTCGAACAAGATTTTCCCGAGAAAAAGTAGACCATCCTCGTCTCCAGGTTCCCATCTATCTCTATACCAAAATTCAACTCACTTTCGAATTTATAATACTAGCTTTTACCTGCGGCTTCGCTCGTGTTAATATTGATTTTATCAAATAAATCAGATGACGTAATAAAAAGTTTAATACGAAGTTTATCCCAGCCTCCAGGTTCCCTTATATCTTTAATCTAAAATTCAACATAACACTGACATTGGTTTAGACTTGAACGCGTAAGAAAGAAACAAAGAAACATACTTCCGGATTTATAATATTAAAGTAAGGATTTTTTATTATTTATTTATTTGACATAATTATTTAGATGAATTTGAAAATTTCAAGCGATGATACCACAGTGGTAGGGGTACGACTTCACGAGGTGGAGCGTTAGGCGAAGGAAAACATCGTGAGGAAACCATAGCATGGTGGTAGGGCTTTTTCTATTGCCCTGCTGGCTAGCAACTGCCCTCAAGTTCAAAATCTGCCGCCAAACACCAATAGGTGTGTTCCGGCAGCTGCACTTGAGAGCCAGTTCACTCGCAGCTCTAGCGTGTCTACCAATTTAGGCTACTTACTTAAGATACTACTACTACTTAAGATAATACTCACTTAAGATCAGGTGAGATTTTGTTCATAACGCTATAATCTTAACTATATAAAAAAAAGTAAAGATTAGTAAGGTCAAGTATAGTCTTATAACAGTACAAACTGGGTTTTTAAGTGAAACGTCTCATGAGAGGACTTAGAAATTCTGATCGGCAACCCTTTTGTGTGACGCTGGTTCGAGTAAAGTCGCCTCGAGGTGACTAAGGTAGCGAGAGAGATATTGTTTCGCTTTTTTCGTGTGGGCTTAAGCACATACTGGTTTGTCTTTAATAAGAGCAGGGACCATGAATTTCTTCATTTTACTTTTACGAGCCATTAATGAACATTGATAGGCAACGTCAAAGTAAATAGATTTTAAATCATTCTGGTACAAGCAAATAATTTTTGTATCCTGACTTGATCTTAAGTGACGATACGGCCCAAGTTGGTAGACACGTTAAACCTGTGGAGGAACTGGCTCTCAAGTGCCACTGCCGGAACATATCTATTGGTGTTTGGCGGCAGATTTTCAACTTGAGGTTGGTAGCTAGCCAAGCGGGCATTAGAACAAGCCATACCACCATGCTATGGTTTCCTCACAATGTTTTACTTCACTGAAAGCTCAAACTCATTATAGGTGGTTGGTTTCGTCCTCACGTCCCTTGACGCGAAGTCGTACACACTACCACTGAGCTATCATCGCTTCAAGACTTCACTTTACTTTTCTTTTTATTCAGCTCCTAAGAGGCATTGCGTAATATTAAGCAGTCTATACCCATCCTCAATAATTTGGCTGTCAATACAAAAATCATCTTAGAAATCCGAATGATGGTTACAAAGATAAATGCGTTCAAACAAAACAAACTTTATTATGCTCGTAATGTACAGTAACCGTTTGAGTGAAATCACATATTAATCCCTTCTTTAAAAGTTATTATTTGAAGTAAAAGTTCTTTATACACATAATACACACACTACCACTGAGCTATCATCGCTTCAGTTAAAAACGATTACTACTTATATTTCCGGTAACTCTGTTATCCCAAACGAAACTACACTAATAATGTCATTCTGACAAGACAGGAATTTCATTACCAACATAACTCAAGTAATGATGGAATCAATCAATAAATTGATACCAACATTGCAATTCACATATCGATATCAGTTTCTGTCGCTTCAAAATATGTATCGAGCCTTGTCAGGGAAAAAAAATTACAAGCGAAAATTATACTTTTTACAGGAAATAGATTTTTCATTCCTCATTAAAAAGTATTTATAATTATTATCCATACTAATATTATAAATGCGAAAGTGAGTTTGTTTGTAACGCGCCTCACGCCTTAACCGCTGAAACGAGTATGATGCATTTTGGTATACAGATAGATGGAAACCTGGAGATGGTGAAAGCTTCGCAAAAAACTTATTGGTAGTGGAGTTAAGAGAGAGATAAACTTTGTGTTTACGCTTCCAATGAAATAATTAAAGATCACGTTGTTCTTTTAGTCGCTTTCTTGTATTTTTGTCCGGATGGAATTTTGTAATTGAATTTGACTCATGAAACTTACCGATGAGTTAGATATATTAGAAATTTGGACCGCAGCTCAAACGTGGATAACAATGTATAAAAATGTATAAAAAAAGTGTGTTTGTTTGTTTTTTTGTTAATAATTATAATAAATATATAACTAACTTCTAGATCAGCTATAAAACTCTAATCTGACAGATGAACAGAATATACCAAAATTTCATTCACATAACCCTAAAAGAAATTAAAATCACAATTAAAAAATCCGCATTTTTTTTATAATGGACTAAAACCCTGAAAAACTTTTATTTTTATTTTGCGTTGTCAATCTTTTATTTTCTACTTTTTAGTCCGTTATAAAAACATTGCACATATATATATATATATATATATATATATATATCTCGGCCACAGTAACCTTGATAACTTAAACAGAACCTTCCATATTGATCATAGCTTTGAAAGGACTTGTCAGTAGCATTTAACAATGGGCACTAACCGATTTCTTTCAAATGGTGTGACAAGGGGGGAAAACACGCTATCTTGAATAGCAGAGCTCGTTTAAAAGCAAACGTCGCGTTCGCACAATGATTAATTACCTGCCACAGACACGCCAGCTAAATCCTATTATAAACATATTAGCCACGAACAGCGTGCTGTAAGTTGTCGCTAATCGATAAGCTCTGTACACTCGTTATTAATTAACATGCATTTACAAGTAACTATACAAATTATAAGTGAATTTTGATATAATATACATACATACATACTATCACGCCTCTCTCCTATAAGGGTAGGTAGAGACCATATCTTTCCACTTGCTACGATCCTGACATACATCTCTCGCTTCTTCTACTTTCATATTTAGACTATAATGAGGGTAGAAGCGAAACTATAGATAAACGTGGCTGAATTTAACGTCATTATACGTTAGATCGTTGCAGTGAGCTGATGAGCTGATGATATGCATCGATGTAATTTATTCACATGATTTATCGATACTCCGTCCTATACCAATGTAGCTGATAAGATTTTTCACTTTTTTCAATGGAATTTTCCAAAGGAATTTGGATTTTTTTATATAATACTCAAATTCCTGAAAGATTTCATTTGGGCAAGTGCTATTTGTTAAGGGCAGAAAATCATCAGTTATTTCCACGGAAATAAATTCGCGGGAATAGCTCCATCATACTTTATACTGATATTATAAACGCAAAAGTGAGTTTGTTACGCTTTCACACCCAAACCGCTGAATCGATTAAGATGAATTTTGGTATAAACATAGATGGAAATCTGGAGACGGTGATAGGTTACTTTTTCTCACGATATCCTTATTGGTAAAACTTTTTTTACGTCATCCGGTTGGTTTGACGAAATCAATAATAACGCTAGCGAAGCTGCACGTAAAATCTAGTTTAATTATAAATGTGTCGCAAAGATGAGTGCCACACCATTCTGGGCCACGTTGTCACTTAACACTAGATGAGATGTGGCCATAACGCTAAACCTACAAAGCATAACTAGACTATACCGAACCACTATGAAAAAGGATTTTCATACCTATAGAAATTACAGGTGAAATAACTATGAACAACTATAAATACTTCGTGAATGTACCAGAACAGAACTAGATTCTGTCTTTGAAGGCATGTCTAACAACACAGAGCTTTCAGAACACGTAACTATTCTACAATGGATTTACAACCTGCTGGCGTATTTAGGTTGCGTTGAACGCGATTGGAGGTTTCTATTTTTGCCTATATATCACTATGGCTATGTTTCACTTATAAAATTCGTTTACAAAACTCAACACACACACTTTTGAAAAACAATTTCTCCGCTTCTATAGTAGAAACCCTAAAAAATACGTGAACTAAAATTAAATCAGTTTAAAATAATTGTAAAACAGAAAATAGTTAAACAATCTTATGTTATACAATTTTAGATTTTTTGGCAGATAAAAAAAAACTGTACACAAAATGTATGGGATTTAAAATATTTTTAAGATTTTTGTGTTCGGACATAAGATGAGATTGTGAACATAACGACAGCACTCTTTGTGAACCAAACCGCGTGCGTAATTAGTTTTTTTACATAAAGATAATGAGAGATTTAAACACTTTCGGTTGTTAATATTTATTATGTAAATTTTATACAATAGGTGACTGAATACGTTAATTCTACGAACCAGGAAGCGGTAAACTTTGAGGACCTCACCCGAATGCGCTTAAAGCTTTCAAAAGTTTTAGAGCCGGTAGCTGTCTAAGTGTGAAACCGTATGTGGAATATGTAACAATTAGTTTGTTAGAATAATCTCACAGAATTTACATAACTGAATAAAGTCACTTCTATATATACAACTTATTTTTTTTTTAATTTTGAAGTCAAATTTTTTAATAGGTTTCTACTCTATTTAGACATTTTTTAGATTAGTTAAGTTATAGTTTATTGGCTTATTTTTATCCTCATATTTACATGGAGTACGTAGAAAAGTGGTCATAAATATAATTTTTTTTATAGTTAAAGTTTTTAACGTTATGGCCCCTTTACCTTATGTTGTAATGTATGTGAAGCGATGATAGCTCAGTGGTAGTGTGTAGGACTTCACGTCCAGGGACGTGAGTTCGAATCCAACCACCTATAATAGGTGTGTTCCAGCGGTAGCGGTGTCCTTGTGCGGCGGTTATCACTTACCATCAGGTGACACACTGGCTCGTTCGCCCGCTATTAGATTAAAAAAAAATATTTAGAATAAAGGAAAATATCAAGGAATATGAAAATAGCTAAAGTAGATAGCAATACCTAATAGCGACATAAAATATCGAGAATGTAGTTGCGTGCGAGATCATCATAAACCAAGTAAATGCGTCGGTTGTATTCCCGCGTGAATAACACATGCGTATGTATATCAACCGCTCAGTTGTAAATCAGTTTGTTTGTCACGTGACTTGCGTTTTAAAGAGGAACGAGGTAGGTTCATATCTAATACTAGTTGGAGCCTCCGATTTCTTTGTTGTTTCCTTTCAAGCACTCGTGATCGAAAAATCTGTTAGTAAGCATGGCCTGCGGGTGTAAGTCGTGGGCGGAAGTCACGGGCGGAAGTCGCGGGCCGTCCTTCCGCCGTCGCACACACAGACCCGAGACGAGGCGCTTCCTCTGTTCGGTGCTGTCCTTGAAGACTCTTCAGGGGAATCTCTACCATCTTTACCCCCCCAGATTATAGAAGGTGGTCCCAGTTGAAAGGCCTAAGCTTGTCGGCGAGCAGATGCAATGTAAAGATCCTGCTTCCTGGCCCAATAGGCGATAGAAGACACAGTGGGGTTTCAGTGGGTATTACTGGAGAGTATTCCGCCGGTTGAGTCCCACATACCCCTCCTAGCCCATCAGCAAGGGGATGCCTGAAAGCGTTTCCCCGCGTAACAAAAAAAGGGTAAAATGTTGAATTAGTCAATGAATGAATGAATACTTATTTCACTTTACATATGTACAATGGCGAGCTTAATGCCATAAGGCATTTTGTTCCAACGAACTAGTAGAAAATTAGAAAAAAAATGACTAATATTGTAGGTGGTGCAAATGAATTAATTAGTCCAATATAGTATATGTAAACAGATTAACGTAATATAATTATGATAAAATGTTCCTAGTCGGTATTCACGTTTTCAAAGTAATCCATTTTTTAACGCATTTCCTCTTCACAAATTATGATATCTTTCTACAACTGCAAAGTGATAAAACTATATAAACTAGTTTTTAACTGCAGCTTTTCTCGCGTTAATATTAATTTTGTCAAACAAATCGAATGACGCGATAAAACATTTCATACAAAGTTTATACCTGTCTTTACCCTACTTCCAAAAAAATTGTCGGAAGAAAAAGTAGCCTATCATCATCTCCGAGCTCCAATCCATCTCTATATCAAAATTCATCATAGTCGATCCAGCGGTTTAGGTGTATAAGCGTGACAAACAAACAAACTCACTTTTTAATTTATAATATTACAAAGGGTTGTAATTTTTTTTATACTCAATATTTTTGCGTTATGGCCATAATCTCACGAAATCTTAAGTGAGGATAAGGCTCAAGTAAGTAGAGACGCTAAACCTGTGGAAGGACTGACTCTCAAATGCAACTGCCGGAGCACACTTATTGGTATTTGGCGGCAGATTTTCAACTTGGGGGTGGTAGCTAGGCGGGCATCAGAAAAAGATTTCTCGATGTAATATTTTCAACTTTTAGAACTCCTTTTTTAAAGCTCATATTACATAAAACATTTTCGATTGAATCTGGAACGCATTTTGTTATATTATCTACAAGTAAACCGACAGAAACGCACGCAGTTAGCTACAATGCTAATCCGCAAACGCAGTTAACTACAATGCCAATCCGCAAACGCAGTTAACTACAATGCCAATCCGCAAACGCAGTTAACTACAATGCCAATCCGCAAACGCAGTTAGCTACAATGCCAATCCGCAAACGCAGTTAACTACAATGCCAATCCGCAAACGCAGTTAGCTAAAATGCCAATACGCAAACGCAGTTAACTACAATGCCATACCGCAAACGCAGTTAACTATAATGCCAATCCGCAAACGCAGTTAACTACAATGCCATACCGCAAACACAGTTAACTACAATGCCAATCCGCAAACGCAGTTAACTACAATGCCAATCCGCAAACGCAGTTAGCTACAATGCCAATCCGCAATCTCAGTTAGCTAAAATGCCAATCCGTAAACGCAGTTTGCTACAATGCCAATCCGCAAATGTCAAAGGTTTCGCGCGCCGGCCACGTAACTGCTTCACCGATCCCGTCGATAAAATAACGAGATTGAACGCGCTTCTCCCTACCGTCTCCACCAATCGTACGTGTCCGCGTACACGCTCGCGTAACCGCCGCCCTCGCCGCCGAGGCCGACTAGTTAACTTTGCTCCCGCACACCCGCTGTCGCGTCCCTCCGCAGACGCTTGGGCCTAGGTTCGATCCTCCGGATAGGAGCCCTCGAGCAACTCTGCTCGTGCGATACAATGACACTCTACATCACTGGAAGTACATCATCACACCGCATACCATCCATGCACACCTACACGTTAAGTACACGGTTCTGTAAGGTACTACCCCCGCGGCCCTTACGCGGCTTGCCCGATAAGCTCGTGTTAGGATCACTAAATTAGTAAGTTAGGACATGTTAATTAGTTAGCCTCGCGAATCCTTATTTATTTTTCCGGCAGCAGCCCAAGCCGAGGTTCGGCCATTCTGGCACCCTTGAACTCGCTGCCTCGGAGCTGAAGCTGTCAAAGCACTTAAGACAAACAGCGTATGTCAGTTCAAAAAGAAAACCGACGGATGTGATATCCCGCAGCCTTATCATCATACAATATATGTAAAAAAAGAAAAAATATATAAAAAACGATAAAACAATCAAGATCTAAATACAGTCGAAACATCGTACGTTCACATAAATAAAACACCGTTGTTTGCCAATTTAGAAGTCACGAATCCCGCTTTCGTGTCAGGTAACCGATGCGGTCGTGTAAAAAATTTTTTTACGACACCGTATTGTTTAATCTTGCGCGGATGAATCGGAGATTTTTCTTCTTTTAACGGCGTCGTAAAAACGAGTCTCGGCGAGACCGTACCGGTCGGAGCGGGCGCACTGTAAATAATTAGTAAGACTGCGAATCGGACAGTTCGAATTACTGTTTCGTGACTCGCCAAAGAACGAGATTCGTTTAACCAAATACAGTTAATCTTATCGCTTGTAAACTTGCGGACAGCGCAAAGAAGTTGTCCGTATTCCCGATTCAGTCGAAACGACTTCCAAACAGAATAATAGTGTCGTCGTCAATTTCAACTATGCGCGACCACAGCGTATTCCTCGTTGTACGCATATGAAATTATGCAATGTTTTCAAACTCCTTTGAGAAGTTTGCTTACTACATATTTTTACTTTTATTCTTATCCTGGAAGAGTCCTTTCGGTTTACGGGATAAAAAGTATCATATTTAATTATGCATAACGTTAGCTATCACTCTGTTAAATTTTCTCTAAATCTATACAGTAGTTTCAAAATTGTGCACGTAGAAAGCATTTACATAATCCATACAAAAAATATATAATCCTTTTCATAGTTCATTTTCGTAAATTTTCGTCATGTCTTAATGGTTATTTTGCTATTCGAGATAAAAACAAACTCAACAAATCAGTGATCATAAAATGGTTCCAGCCTTACTTGAGTTTAAAGACATATATAGACTCGCAAGCGTCCGTGTTAAATTTAATTTAATTTTTAATTTTTTGTATTAATTTAAGTTACATTTAAAATCCGTTATTGGTCCTTATCCGTATAAGTATATAGGTTTGTTGTCAGTTTTGGAGATATCATGGTGAGTGAGTCAGTCAGTGAGTGGTATTTCGCTTATATATATGTATTGTTAGGTTGGTCGTTGATCGTCTCTTTAATTTATTTGAAGTAACTCGATTTTAACTTCCGGTAGTTGTAATATAGAAACGTGTGTTTCGCAATACTGAGGCAGTGATAGTGGAGCTCCGGAAAGGATCAGGTTTTTTTTTATGACTGAAGTCCTATGCGAGCGCGAAAAGGGCCCAATTCAGTCGAATTAAGAACGTTCGACGGTACGGAAGTGTTGTGCTAAGCGGAAACTCGACGCAACCTCCACGGTCTGTAACAGGCAACCTATTCGTGGCACTGTTTTCGACCGACTGCTGTTCCGTCCGCTATTGTTGAAGCGCGATGGAGCGCCATTACCCCTCCTAACCACTCCTACTTCCGTCAATACAAATACCAAAATACATCATTATTTACATCTATAAGCGTGCTTTTAATATAGAACTAATTTTAGTAAATATATGGCTATTTAATAACACCTTTTATGGAAGAATATTGCTGGAGGTTTTTCATAACGCATTACGAACTTCCGGTACTTATTTTAGTCGTTTTATTATTTCGTATATATTGAAGTATATTAAAGTTGTTGTTAAAATCGATTAATGTAATAATTAGGTGGTTTAGCGATAGATTTTAAAATCGGTCACTACAGTATATATCATGTATTTTATTTTATTTTATTTTACAAGGCACTGATACAGATATGAGATTAAATACAAAAGCAACTTAATTCTAGATATCATTTTAAATCCCATACCCTATTACTTTAGTGCACAACTTACACAGGGAATATTTATTATGAGTGAACATGAACAGAATACAGATGACATAGATTGTAATATTTTTTACAGAAATTATAATATTTTAAAGCATTTGAACGTAAATGTAAACAAAACAAAAACTAGGACAAAAAAACAATTGTAGATGTAGCATTAACCAGTTATGTAATTAAACTTTTGAATTTTACTAAGCTATTGAAGAATATGTCGTGTGGAACATGACTTTCATTGTAGCGCCTACACATTCTATAAATCTGATTATTCTTTGACACGTTATTATTACAAGCTGGTATACTAAACAATTGTTGATGTCTTAAAGAGCGTGTAGGCACCTTTATATTGACCTTACTCAGTAACTCGCCAATGAATATTCCAAAATGTGTAGATGATTCAATCTCGTTATGTGGCTATACGATGGAAATGATTACGTATGTGTGTGTATTTTTAGAAACGTCGGTACCGTAATGGTTTCGTCGATATCATTATCGGATAGAGAACGTTCAGATAGAGGGTAGATACAGGTAAATGAGCCAGTAAAAACGAAACTGTCGCGCGACGCTTCGCCCCACACTCACGCATTGTGGATGAAATGTCGAGTGGCTGGTATCGATCGTTTTTCGCCGGATTATATTAACCTAGTATTTGGAAGCCAACAGTCTTATCTTATCATCTGCATAACGCATTTATATCACATTCATTTGTCGTCACGAACTGAAAACTAGATCTGAATTATCTACGTCAGTTTTCAATTATGTTAATAGTTAAGTTCATTGAAATTCACGTAAATACAAACACGTATAAATAATTTGCTGTGTCCGCGGGTCCGATCGTGTGCAATTAAATGTTTATTAAATTATTTTCATTGAATTTTTTTTATATAGCCATGTTATTCAGAGATAATGTAGCATTCTAATGCTGAAACAATTTTTTAAATCAGTCCAGTAGTTTTGGAGTTTATTAGTTACAAACAAAAATACAAATCGTTCCTCCTTATAATATTAGTTAGTAAATAATTAAAATGTCTATTACGTCAGTCAACTTTTAATTATATTTTATACAGACTTTATTCAATCAAATCAAAAATCTTTATTCTTTATTTATCTTTAATTTAGGCCCCAAGAAGGCGCTTATGAACGTCAAAACTACTACCGGTTCGGAAAGTAACGCAGTGGTCGAGAAGAACCGACAAGAAACTCGATCTGCATCTTTTTTTAAGTCTTATTCTCATATGTTTTTTTATATTTAATAGTTTAATATGTTACTGAACAGAGAGAGGTGTCCATTCCAGATATCACGATCGCTCATATATCAATCCACCCTAAAATAGCTTTTTCACATCAAAACTCGTTTAACATGATTCTTGAACCTACTATACGGCAATTAAGTAATGTGCTTTGGGAGTTTATCATAAAACTTGACACTATTACCTAAAAAACTGTTACTTTTTTGACTCAGTCTACAAAAGGGAGTGACCAGTTTATCGCCATTTCTAGTATTCAAATTATGGCGGTCTTTAACGAAATCTAGCTTGTGTAAGTTTTTGCGGACATACATTAAGTTATCCGTTTGACACTTGCTTGTTTATGAAACTTATTCTATTATTTGATGAATACATAAACGTGTATAAAAATGTATATAATTCTTGATCACAACAGCAACGAATGTGAAAACGTTCATGATTTTAATTTATAAAGAATTAAGGTTTAATCATTTTGTTAAATTAAAAAAAAAAAAAACAATTTCCCAGTTTTCACTCGTGTCAGCAGTCCGCAAAGATTTTTTATCGTGGCATTTCAAAGATGGTCAGCTAATGGTGACTTTGAAAATCAAGAGACCATGGATGAACCAACAGTTACAAACTATACTTAATATTATAACGAGGAAAGATCTGTATTTTTTTTGTTTGTAACGAATAAACTCAAGAATTACTGGACCGATTTAAAAAAATCTATCACCATTACAATGCTACATTAGCCCCGCGTAACATAAGCTATATAGGGGGGGAAAAAGTCCGATTTTGGTTCTGACAGCGAGTGGTCGCATACACGAGCCAACATCGTTCGTTCGTATATTACGAAAATTTATTCGTAATTTCTCTTATTAATTCGTCGAAATTAGTGAAGTGTTCTTACGTGTTTATTTGCATATCGCGTGCTGATAAGGTAAGTGAGTTGCAAATAATCGAAACTCAGTTCATTCGCGGTCTCGCGGTAGTTTTTCCGCGCGCTTTTGTAACGGCTTCTTCGAAGCCGTTAACCGTGTAAATCCTTTGTTATAAGGTCGACGGTTGAAACCTAACGGTGTCAACGAAGCCGTCGGAGCGTGCCCCGAGCGCTCGCTGTCTGCCTCTCGTTGGCTAGACAGCACTCTCGGACGGGCCTGGGAATCTTAGCCTTTGTCTATTCACATAGTTAAGCCCCAGGTGTCTCCCGCCCACCTTGCCGATCCTGCACGACTCCATCCCTACGGTGCGTTTGGGCACCGCCTTTATAAAGGCGACTGTCCTCGGCCGTAGGATTGATAGGGCCCCGTAGCTTAGGGTACCTAGGTACACACATCCTGTGCCATTGCACTCAGGCACAAGGTCTTTAGATCGAGCTCAGGAGAGCTCAGTAAACTCATATTTTCCGCCCCCCTGCCCTTCTGGCAGGGAGGTCTTTGAAAATATTAAATATATTTATTTTATATTTTATTTCTTCATATATATATTTATATTCCTTTCTCTATTAATATATATTTTTTCCTAAAATTACTTTTCTTTTTATATATTATATATATTTACGTAACGGTTTTTACCCCCCCGCCCCCCTGCCCCTCAGGTAGGGAGGTACATATACATCGGTGCGCGTATTCGCATTCCTTTCTATTTATAGATTCAGTTTATAAAATTTTTTTTCCTTGTTCTATTTATAACTTGGCACTACAGTTTTTTACCCCGCCGCCCCCCTGCCCCTCAGGTAGGGAGGTATATACAAATATTTACATATATATATATATTTAATTTAGCTTAGTATTGTCTATATTTTTATATTGTACTTATTACTTTTTCTTTTTTCTTATTTTTATTATATTTATTTAGTATACAATAATACCCCACAAACCCGCCACCGGAATGGCCACACTAAAAAAACGCAGACCTAGACTCTGCTCTAGAGTTCTTCAGGGTTAGGTACCCAGAAGTGTATCGCGCGTATCTGAACCAGGCGTCTCCGCCGGTCAGGAAGCCTGTCGCGCTCATAAATGCATCTGACAAAAAGATGCAACAGTTAGGGGAAAATAAGTCGGTAGTGGCGGTCGAGCCTTCAGCTCCCGCCACCTCGTCGGTTAGGTCCCCTACACCGAGCCCCATCGCCTCCACGTCATCCGATTTCGCGAGGATGACGTCTTTTGCGATCAGACCAGTTCCGCAGTCGGCACGAGCAAATACGTGCGCACCGGGGCTCTCAACCGGTGCCGCGTGTTCAATACCGACGGAAAACAGTTTTTCTCCGCTGTCCCCAGAGGACAGTCTCGACCGTCGGCCATACGTAAGGCCGGACTCACGCGCATCGTGTGTGAGCTCGGTCGGTATGAGCTCTGACCATTCACGCTCTAGCTCAGATATGAGCACGCTGACAGAGAACGATTACGAGGGGGTTGTAACCGCTCGTAAAACAAGAACAAAGAGGAAGCGAGGGAAGCGCACCGTCTCGGACAATGGACCGGTAAAACGGTTCATAATACCTGATGGTGAGGGAAGCCGAGCAGTTTCGCCGGCGCCTTCCTCCGCAGCCTCTGCACCCGCTCAGGCCGCTCCCGCGCCCCACGTAGCGCCCGCGTCACACGCCGCGCCCGCGACCCGCGCCGCACCCGTGCCCGCGACCCGCGCCACACCCGCGACCGCAACTCGCGCCCCCGCTTCCGGCCCCTCGGGCTCGGCTGGCCAGGCTCAGCCGCAGCAGGGCCGCATTCCACCGCCCGTCATCATCCAGGACAAATCCGCCTGGACCCGAATCTCGGCGGATTTGCATGCTAGGAAAATTCACATTGTCAGTACGACGAGTACCCCCGCGGGTATTCAAGTCAAAGTTCAGACGTCGCTAACCCATAAAGCGTTAACCGCTTATCTTAGGGATGCTAGGCAACCTTTTTACACCTACACGCTCGAAGAGGAACGCCTCCTTCGAGTTGTTATTCGCAGGGTGCCCAAGGAGCTCCCCCTGCCCGAAGTCGCAGCTTCACTGCGATCTCAGGGATTCCCTGTCCGGGATACATTCAGAATGTATCACCGTTTAAACAAAAAGCCGTACGATATGGTTACGGTACTTCTAGACCAAACGAAGGAGGGAAAGAGTATTTTTTCCCTGAAGTCGGTGTGCGGTTTAACAGGGGTCATCGTAGAACCCCCCCGCAAGTCACATATCCCCTCGCAGTGTCACAACTGCCAAAATTACGGCCACTCAGCCAGTGGCTGCCATCTTCGGCCCAGGTGCGTAAAGTGCTTGGGCGATCACTCCACTAAGGAGTGTACTCGCACCCCTGACACGGCGGCTCCTCCGAGCTGCGTGCTATGCAAAAAGGCGGGTCACCCCGCAAATTATCGCGGGTGTGAGTGTGCGCCTCGCACCAGGCGTCCGCGCCAGCAGAGGCAAAGGCCCGCGCCCAAGGCGCGCGTAGCAGCCTCTCGGCCTGCGCCTCCGCCTCTGACGTCCGCTGAGGCCTATCCGAGCCTCAAGACTCCGGCCAGCGCCTACGCGCCTGCCCCCTCCAAACCCGTGCGTGTCCCTCAGACGGCATGGGAGAAGAAATCTAAGCCGCAAAAGGCTTCTGCTCCTGCTAAGGAGCAGCAACTTCCAGTGGACCTCTTCCAAGGGGAAAGCTTCGCCACTCTGGCGCAAATCCTCAGTAGGCACGCTATTGAGGATATCATCGCGTTTAACGATGCGATCAAACGCTCGTCGGACCCCATGAAACAGTTGGGTATCATTGCCGCTTTCCCTCACATTGCAGCTACTCTGCAGTGTATATATTCCAAAAAATAAATTAAATATTTAGATTTTTAGTTTTTGTTTTTAAATAATTTTTTTAGATTTCAACTAATAGATGGATAAAATCAAACCCCGCGGTTTGACTTTGTCCTTTTTTAATGTTAACGGGTTTACTAAAAATAAAGCCTGTCGCGACCTGTTATCTGACTTCCTTCAGAAGTATCAGATAGATGTGTTTCTGTTACAAGAAACACATCTCAAAAACAGTTCCCGCAATCCAGCGATTGCAAACTACAATATAGTAAGAAATGATCGTACCACAGGCCGAGGCGGCGGTACGATGATTTACTATAAGAGATCTCTCTATTGTACAGAAATAGAGCCCCCGAAACTCGATAATTTAGAAGTATCAGTATGCAAAATAGGGATGTCCGGACATCAATCGATACACATAGTGTCCGCGTATCTCAGTCCGAAAAAGACTTTAATCAAAACCGATTTGTTAGCTCTTTTCTCGCTGGGCGGGGCGGTTATAGTGGCCGGCGATCTCAATAGCGGGCACGTTATCTATAACAGTTCGAGGACTTCCGCTAACGGTAGGTCGCTTGCTGTTTTGGAGAACGAGCTCGTGTTCGATGTCATAGCTCCTTCTGAGCCCACTCATTTCCAGACAAACTGTACTCCTACAGTACTGGATGTCGCTCTTCTTCAAGGAATCGCGCTTCCGGTAAGACGTATTGAAGTCTTACATGAACTCGATTCTGACCATCGTCCCGTCATTCTTCAACTAGGTCAACCTGAAGATATCGGGCCCTCCTCCGTCCAAGTGGTTGACTACGCGCATCTCCGGAGATATCTCCGTGATAACATATCTTCTCCCAGTCTAAGTAGGATCCCGGATGAGGTGAAATCCGTCAGCGACGCTGACCTTGCGATCGATTCCTTGGTCGATCACCTGCAGACGGCGGTCAGGGTGTCATCCAAAGAGGTGAAA
This sequence comes from Actias luna, assembly GCA_039707435.1. Classification (NCBI taxonomy): domain Eukaryota; kingdom Metazoa; phylum Arthropoda; class Insecta; order Lepidoptera; family Saturniidae; genus Actias; species Actias luna. The sequence goes on from JAZHAC010000030.1 coordinate 14,814,304, forward strand.
GCGGCGAACGATCGCCGCTTCGTGCTCCCTGCCGACGTCCGGGTATTGATCACGGAGAAGAACGCGGCGACGCGCGCGCACGATTCATACCCGTCCGAGGAAAATCGCGTTCGCTTACGAGCCCTCCAGAGGGAGGTTAGGAATCGTATCACGGAGATCCGAGATAAAAGATGGGAAGACCTTCTCGAAGGTATTCAACCGTCCCATCTGGCTTTCTGGAATTTAGCCAGAAAGCTAAAATCTATTAATAAAGTCTCCATGCCCCCGTTGCAGAGAGGGTCTGGGGAAACTCCTGCTTTTGAGAGTGTAGAAAAAGCGGAATGCTTAGCCGCTACACTCGAAGAACAATGCTCACCCAATCCGGGTGTATCACTCAGTCATCTGGCGGAAGTGGAATCCAAAGTAGAGTCACTTCTGTCCTCTTCACCCGAGGCCTCGTTAGACCCTGTCACGTCTGACGAGGTTCGGTTAACCATTAAAGGCCTTAAGCCTAAAAATTCTCCCGGTCCGGATGGTATCAGGAATGAAGTTTTGAAACTTCTTCCTGACCAGCTCATCGCTCTTCTGGTTTGCATCTTCAATGCGGCCATACTTCATTGTCACTTTCCAGCTGTTTGGAAAAGGGCAACAGTCATAGGCATTCATAAGCCTGGCAAAAAGTCAAATCTGCCAGAGAGTTATAGACCCATTAGCCTCTTGAACACTCTAGGCAAGGTATTCGAGAAACTCCTTATGAGTCGTCTCCTCAAGGTAGTTGAGGATAAAAAGATCATTCCGGAAGCACAGTTCGGCTTTCGAGCCAGACACTCGTGCACGGACCAAGTGCTTCGCCTCACGGAGCACATCAAAGCCAACTTTGTTAAATCAAAGTTTCCCAACTCTCCCTACCGCACTGTCGCGGTCTTTTTCGATGTCGCTAAAGCCTTCGATAAGGTATGGCATGCCGGGCTCATCTATAAATTACACCAGTTCGGAATACCGGACAGGTTAATTTTTATTCTAAAAAAATACCTCGACGACCGCTCCTTTTGCTATAGAGTGGAAGGAGCCCTCTCTTCTGAGCATCCTGTTCGAGCAGGAGTTCCCCAAGGTTCCATTCTGGCACCCTTTTTATTCAACCTGTACATCAGAGACCTCCCGAAGCTGGAGGATAAAGTCCACTACGGACTCTACGCTGATGACACAGTTATTTTCACATCCGATAGGAGGAAAATAGATATCATCCGTCGTACCCAAAGGGCGATGGACACGTTCGGAGAATGGTGCGTCAAATGGCGTATTGCACTCAATCCGGATAAGACTGCAGCCATTCTTTTCCAACCGAACCTCCCTAAGAAAGTGCTCAGCAAAAACCTCTCCTTATACGGTAAGGATATTCAGTGGGCTTCCGAAATCAAGTATCTCGGAGTCACTTTAGATAGGAGACTCAGTTTCATTCCCCACATTAGGAAAGCCACAAAGAAAGCCCTCATGATTATGGCTCAATTGCGTCATATGTATACTGGACCGAAAATGTCCCTACGTAATAAAATGACCCTATATAAAATGTGCGTAAGACCTATTCTTACGTACGGCTGTCCCGCATTCGCCCATAGTTCGAAATATTCCTTGAACAAACTTCAAGTTGTTCAAAATAAATATATTCGTAGGTCGGTCTGTGCTCTCGATACCATGAGAAACACAGACCTACATAAAGATCTTGAACTCCCGTCCATAGAAGGGTATATCCGGACCCTTTCGAAAACACATTTTGAGAAAGCTGAAGCACACTCAAATTCGCTCATTAAGGCTTCCGTCTCTTACGTTCCCACGCCTAATGAGCAGTTGTCTAATATAAAATTCTGTCGACGTCGGCCACGTAACATCTTCCTCGACCCACCCGATAAAATATCTAGTCAAAATAATGACTACCCAATAATTAAACGCACGCACGCACGCGCTAATCCGCGAAACCGTCGTCCTCGCCGCCGAGGGCGGGCGGTTAACTTCGCTCCCGCACACCCGCCGCGGCCTCCTTCGGCTGACGCTCGAGCCTAGGTCGATCCTCCGGAATGGAGCCCTCGAGCTAACCCGCTCGCGCGATACAGTGACACTTCACACTCACTGAACCCACATCATCACACTGCATGTCACATTCGTGCACACTCACACGGTACGTACACGGTTCTGTGAGGGACCGCCCGTGGTCCTGAATGTGGTTCGGCCTTTTCTGTTTTGATTTATATTTATTATATATAAATTTTCTTTTCAGTTAATTCATATAATTTCAGTGTGTCATTGCCTTCTTCTCGGTTCTCTGGGTTCGATTCGATTCATTAGGTTAGATACTCGCGTCTTTCGTTAGATAGGTAGGAAGGACGCACAGTACAATCCTGTCTCGCCGCGTTGCACAGTACAATCCAAAATAAGAGTTTTATCAGATCCTTAAGAAGATCAGTTAGTTTAGACTTTTTCTTTTTTACATTTTATAATATTCGCTTAGTAATAGCTAGTACCGCGCTCGTTCTCGTTCGCGAATCGGCAACAGCCCAAGCCGAGGTTCGGTCACTAGTGACACCCTTGTGCGAGTTGCCCCGCGGGTTTGAGCGCCTTCAGCGCTCACCCCACTAGTTCAGGTGAAACTGTAAAAGCCCCTAAGGCTAACAGTGTAGGTCCTTTCGAAAAAAAAAAAAAAAAAAATAAGATATATATTTCCTTCTTTTTTTTTTTATAAAAATGGTTAAATAACAGTTTACTTCCATACGAACAGAGTCGCGGACCCAGATAGTATTAAATAAACAGAAATGAAAAAGATCTTCCCAGGTGTATTTATATCACTGTATTAATATACGCAATTACCAGAACTAACGAGACGTTAAAAAAATATACTTTCAAACAGTTCAATTCCGATAAGCGAGGTCGGCTGTATGTTTCGCGCCCACGCGATCTTATAAATAGAAAAAAAAACTAAATGATTTACAATTATTTATACGATACGGCAGGACGCAGCAGCAATCGCGACTGCAACACACCAGTGCTCATTGCAAATATATTACAAAAAAAAGTATTATATGTCAAAATCATTTTGACAGCTTTGACATCTGTCAAATCAATTTTTTTTGGCGTGAAACTCGCATTGTCGTCACTGCACACTTCCTATGAGCTATATGTATACTATGTAGGTATGTATGTGCATAGATATACTTCCGTGCATTATTAGTATATATATATATATGTCTCTTTTGTTTATAGTTTTAAGTTTCCACTTCTGTCGGCAGTCCTCATAACTCTTATTTTTGGCTGGGGCACAGGTTTGACACGATTAGACTTCTCGCGTGCCGACATCGAGGAGTTTGGGCGAGATTTATTTACAAGTGAACCCCATATATATGGTGAGAAACTACCCCGAGTGTTGATCTTCAAGCTTATTACGGTTCGGAATTATCCCGTATACAGCCAAGTACCGAGTGGGGAGTTTTCGTATGCTGAGGTATTGGGCCCTTTGCTCTACAATATCGGTGAGGTTTAGCGCGACGTAGCTAAGTTAAGCGAAGTGAATTGTGAACAATGATTCGGAATATGAAATGAAGCGATGATAGCTCAGTGGTAGTGTGTACGACTTCGTGTCAAGGGACGTGAGTTCGAATCCAAGCACCTACAATGAGCTTGAGTTTGCTGTGAAGGAAAACATCGTTAGGAAACCGTAGCATGGTGGTAGGGCTTTTTCAAATGCCCACCTGGCTAGTTATCACCCTCAAGTTGTAAAACCTGCCGCCAAATACCAATAGGTGTGTTCCGGCGGCTGCACTTGAGATCCAGCCCCTCCACAGGTTTAGCTTGTCTACCAACTTGGGCCGTATCGTCACTTAAGATCAGGTAACATTATGGCCATAACGCTAAGTATATAAAAAAGTATATATATTAGTTGCCACAAAAAACTCCTCGATAGTTTAAATAAAACACTCACCAACATGTTAAAGTTTTTTTAATTATTTTATAAGTTAAGCATTATGGCCACGTTCTCATCTGATATGTGACGATGTGACCGAAGATGCAAAATCAAAAACGGACCTAAGTTTATCATACACTTCCGTTAACTTCTATACCGTTGAGTTTTAGTTCGATTCTAGTCTGATTAGGGTCCAATTAGAGTACCAGCGCTGCACTGAAATATATATATATTATATTTAATTTAAGGTTTACCGTTATGGCCATAATCTCACCTGATCTTAAGTGACGATACGGCCCAAGTTGGTAGACACGCTAAACCTGTGGAGGAACTGGCTCTCAAGTGCTGCTGCCGGAACACACCTATTAGTATTTGGCGGCAGGTTTACAACTTGAGGGTGGTAGCTACCCAGGCGGGCATTGGAAAAAGCCCTACCACCATGCTATGGTTTCCTCACGATGTTTTCCTTCACCGAAAGCTCAAGCTCATTGTAGGTGCTTGGGTTCGAACCCACGTCCCTTGACGCGAAGTCGTGCACACCACCACTGAGCTATCATCGCGTATTCGCGAATTGCGTATAAATGGGTATATTTGGTAGACTGAATCAGTATAAGCGAGCACGTGCGCGTGTGTGAGTCCGCCCAATTTGAAACTAAATAAAACATTATTAAATTAGTAACCGCGTTATTTGTCTACATTATCTTTAACTGGATGTATTTTTAACTAGATTCCAACTACTTACGTCAGTTGTAATGTGCGTTTCACATCGGTAATCGCGTTCGGTGTTTGTATTTGCAAAACGTTTTAGTTAATGTAAACCGTCTGTTTTACAGGTTATTTTGTTTACGAAAATTACCACATAGCTCAAGAAGCGATAATTCCTGTTTGAAATTGTTATTTTTCTGGAACCGGGCTCTTAAGTGCAATTGCTGGAACACGCCTATAAGTATTCGGCAGCGCATTTTCAAATACAGGGAAGTAACTATTCAGGCGGACGTGTTATGGTTTCATTACGACAATTTTTCATTCGCCGGAAGCTCAAGCTGTTTGCAGGGATTCGAACTCAAATTCATTGACCCGAGAACCATTGTCATCGTTTCACAGACACGTACAGGAGGAAGATAATTTACCCGCGTTATACAAAAAAGATATTTGATACTTTGGCATCAACTATAATTAGCAATTATCTCTCACCTGTACCAGTTTCCTGAACTTTTTAAAACTACGTATAAATTTCATCTGACATTTGTTTGGTTTGGATTCTAATTTGTTGGTGCACGTCGGTGACCTTCGTGTGTCGCTTCATTCCGGTCTATATTATTATTATGTATAGCGTTGATCTATTCTAGAACGTTCCATATCGTAACGAATCCATACGAAGCAATGATAGCTCGGTTGGTAGTCTGTACGACTTTGCGTCAAGGGACGTGAATTCGAATCTAACTACAATAAGATTTCGGTGAAGGAAAATATAGTGTTGAACCCGTAGCATGGTGAATTAGAATAAGCCCTGCCACCATGGTATGGTTTGATCACGATGTTTTCCTTCATAGAGAGCAAAGGTCATTGCAGGTGGATTCGAATTCACGTCCCTTGTCGTGACATCCGTACACATTGTCAGCTGAGCTATCATCACTTTAAAAGAATTTTCTTCTATTTTCTACTTCTAAAATCTCAACTATCGCACGTTTGCATGGTGGTAGGGCTTTTTCTATTGCCCGCCTGACTAGCTACCACCCTCAAGTTGAAAATCTGCGGCCTAATACCTGTAGTTGTGTTCTAGGAGTTACGCTTAAGAACTGGTCCGTCCACTAGGCTTAGTGTGTCCACCATCTAAAACCACATCGTCACTTAACATCAGGAGATATTGTGACCGTAACCTGTAAAGTATAAATAATTAATAAAAATACAATAAGGCTAAAGTAACAGGTGCTTTGTGCATCGCGACAATGTGTCTGAAATTCGCATAACATATAAATAGCTGCGATTGTAACTTATTCTTAACATAATAATACCACGTCGATAACAAAGAAGAATGGAACCTGTTATAACACAAAACATAATTCAAACCCCCGGGGAACGGAGTTACTCTTGAATGGGGTAATTTCTACCCCTATACTTGGGAAAATATGATAGCGTATTACTTTGTGAGAGATCAGATATTATGAGTCCTCTCGCAGACGTCCGTCCATTCGGTACCCGATTGACCGTTAAATTGATTTACTTCGAGTGTAGTCGCCGACTCGTTCTTGTCGCGTCTTTCATCGAGTTCATCCTATCTAAAGTGAAATTAGACGTTTGAACTGTTACGTATTCACTGAGTAATATAATTTATTTTCGTCTAGTATCTTATGGGGTTTTATCATCGAAAACTTCGGTATTTTTTTTTTTTTTTCGCTTTTATGTACCATATATATATGGGCGCAAATATTATATAAGCAGAAAATACGTTGAAAGTACTTCAACGAATGTTAGTGCATTAAGAGTACGTCAACGGATTATGATTAAAAGTACTGCAGCGGATGTTTGCGCATTACGTGACGTCAGCGCTGCACTATACTATAAAAAGGTGGTACGTAACGCTGGCTGGGATATATCGTGAGAGACTTCCGAGCGAGACTGATCATTCGGAGGTAGTTATTTTACGAATAAAACATGAATCAACATGATGGCTTATTTCCTGAAAGTACTTCCGGTACTCTTACATATATACAGTATATTATATATCATATATAAAATACAAAAAAGGTTTACCTTGTTGTTTTGGTATTTTTTAGTTATGGTTTAGAGTTATGGACACAATCTCACCGGATGTTATGTGACGATATGTCCCAAAATGGCGGACACGCTAAGATTAACGGAAAAACTGTTTCTCAAATGCAACTGCCGGAACACACCTATAGGTATTAGATGGTAGCTAGACGAACGGGCATTAGAAAAAGGACTATCACTATGCTATGGTTTCATCACGACATTTTCCTTCACCGAACCTCAAGCTCATTGTAGGTGGATTCAAACTCACGTCCCTTTACGCGGCGTCAGTACACACTACCAACTGAGCTATCATCGCTTCAAAATTGATCGTGATTCTATAAAATCAGTTATCACTGTGCTTACTGTCTTCAATATCTGTTCGGTAGTTTCATAGTGATGAGCTTGTATGTACGCACTGAGGAGCAAGTGAAACTATAAAATAAAGTATATTTTACATTATGTCTAAATCACAAATCACATATCAATTCTAATACTTCAATGGATAGCACAGTTTGAAGTGTGCAAGGTGGCCGCATCAATGTAAGTGATTGCGAAGCCCTGCAATGGGCTTTTAGCTCTCGTTCAAAGAAAACATCGCAATAAAACCACAGCGCTAAGTAAGAATTTTTCTACTACCGCCTGTACTGAACAACACCGTGTGTTCTGGCAGTTGTATTTGATAGCCAATCGATACACTAGAGTTATATTAACGTGCCCATCGTCATTTAATATCAGCCGAGATTATAAAAGCTGAAAATCCTGGATAAACGTTTTCGAAAAATAAATCTAAAACGAACATATTACACAATGTAGTATATTACTCGTCGAATTACATAATCTTTCTCATTTAATAATACCTTAATAACTCGAGATTATCTTCGGGCAATATTTACAAGGGGAGGCACGAGTGTTTTCAAGATGAAAATAACTTATGCCCACGGAACACAGACGACGGAACGTCGGCGTACCTACCCGGGGAAACCGAGCGGAAAATCGTATTGGTCGATTTTCACGTAACGCAATCACGACTATGTTCGGGTGGTCGACCGCGCGGAAATATTACCTCGAAAGTTTAAATTTTCCGACGTGCTTTTTTAACTTGATTATCGCCATATTCTGCAGGCAATTTTCGACACTGTAGAATAATTTTTTTTTATTTTTTCTGTCAAAATTTTGTAAACAAATAGTATCAGAAGCGATGACAGCTCAGTGGTAGTGTGTATGACTTCGCGTCAGTCCATCTACAATGACCTTGAGTTTTGGGTGAAGGAAAACATCGTGAGGTAACCATAGCGTGGTGGTTGGGCGTTTTCTAATGCCCGACTAGCTAACAACCACCTTCCAGTTGCAGATACTAATAGGTGTGTCCCGGCAGTTGGACTTGAGATATAGTCCCTTCACAGTTTTGGCGTGTCAACCACCTTGGGCCTTATCATCACTTAAGATCAGGTGAAATTAAGGCCGTAACGCAGAAATTTCACTTTAAAACAATACTTTTAATCATAATTTAGGACGACCTCTAAATAAAAGAAGGCAGTAATTGAAAACTGTCGCGCATAGTGAAATATGAGAATTTTTTTTTTAAGAATATTTGATGTAGTTATGATTTAAAATAAAAAGTAAAAATTCTATTACTTGTAAATTATATTCATTTACACGGGTGGCTGAGCTCAGTAGAGAATGTAAATTAAACTAAATTGATATAATAATTTATATATACAAGCTAAGTCTGCGACTTCGTTCGCGTGGAAATGAAATTATTAAATCTCGCACCATCATTCAAATACCAATAACTTTTGATAGAGTTAACCGGTTTTAATGAAACAAAGACTCTTACTCGCGGATACGCTTTATGATTTCCTTGGTGGCGTTTTACCATAAACGTTGCACTTTAGCGGTGACGCGTGCGCAAATAAACAGACATTTCTTGTAATAATGTAAACGTATTTCATTTCTTCTTCGTAGTCATTTGCAATATATTTTTCACACAAATCAAAAAAGTACCGACACGTCTAATTAACTTTTTTATTATATGTAGGTATAAGTCATTTATAAAAACACCTTTCCCTTTGACAATCAGTACCTTTGTTTCAAAGATAATCGTGTGTATGGAGCGAATAGTTGGGTCACCGAGTTAATACACACACATATTTTTTTTATTTATATAAATAAGGATTTTGCGTTAAGGCCACATTCTCACATAACGTTAATCCAGACCACACCCACTGGTAGCTAGCTAGTTGGGCATTAGAATAAGCCCTGCCACCATGGTATGGTTTAATCACGATGTTTTCCTTCATAGAGACCAAAGGTCATTGCAGATGGATTCGAATTCACGTCCCTTGACGTGACATCCGTACACATTGTCAGCTGATTTTTTTTTTTCAACTTTACAAGAAATTTCTTCAATTTTCTACTTTCTGAGTTTCAACCATCGCACGTTTGAATGGTGGTAGAGCTTTTTTTGATGCCCGCCCGCCTAGCTACCATACTCAAGTGGAAAATCTGCCGACAAATATCAATAGGTGTCTTCCGGCGGTTGCACTTGAGAGCTTATATTCAAAATAAAGGCCGGCAACGCACCTGTGTTTCCCCTAGTGAGGTGACATGCTTGCTCGTTAGTGAAAAAGGAACACTATTATATATACATATAAAGAACACAGAACACTACAACACCCTAACTGTTTGATCAAAGAACAAATTTATTCAATATCTCCAACAATCCTGTCTAACACTGTAAGCGTATAACAGAAAGGGACGGTCCTAAAAGTCCCTTATAACATTGTCGTTTACATAAAAGTCCTTTAGAATAATAATATTACACAAAAAGTCGTAAAGACGTCGATGTATACCGTACAAACATTTTTTGGCCCCAGCAAAGAAAAACAGCTTTCATAGAAGGTTTTAGAAATACGCGATCATGACTTTGGAGTTTACTCCTGAAGAAACTATTTTTCATACATTTTTTTTATATACTTAAGGTTTAGCGTTATGGCCATAATCTTACCTGATCTTAAGTGACGATACGGCCCAAGTTGGTAGACACGGTAAACCTGTGGAGGAACTGGCTTTTAAAGTGCAGCTGCCGGAACACACATATTTGGTATTTGGCGGCAGGTTTACAACTTGAGGGTGGTAGATAGCCAGGCGGGCATTAGAAAAAGCCCTACCACCATGCAAAATGGTTCCTATAAGGAGTGAAATTACTCTAAACGTTATGTTTCGCCGCGCAACGTTAAGTTTGAAATCATGTAGTGATTGTTGTCACGTGGAAGGTGATACACATACGCACACACACACACACACACAATTCTGACCCGCAACCGTTTTGTGTGACGTTGATGATAGCTCAGTGGTAGTGTGTAGGACTTCGCGTTAAGGGACGTGAGTTCGAATCCAAGCACCTACAATGAGCTTGAGCTTTCGGTGAAGGAAAAAATAGTGAGACACCCATAGCATGGTGGTAGGGCTTTTTCTAATGCCCGCCTGGCTGGCGGCAGCCACCCTCAAGTTGTAAACCTGCCGACAAATACTAATAAGTGTGTTCCGGCAGCTGCACTTGAGAGCCAGTTCCTCCACAGGTTTAGCTTATCTACCAACTTGGGTCGTATCGTCATTTAAGATCAGGTGAGATTATGGCCATAACGCTACCTTAAGTATAAAAAAAAAAACGCTCGTTCGGGCAAAGTCGACTCGAGGCGAGTAAGGGAGGGTAAAGGAAGAGTATGGTCATAAATACACGCCGTCATTCTTATATAGAAATATGACAAAGTGTCTGCGATGTAGCTGACAAGACGCTGAATGCCATCAAAAAACAGTGGCGAAAGATTAGCAGTAAGTCGGCGACATGATTAGAAGAAGGTCACGGTTTTTTGACCTGGCAGCTGACACAGGTGCTCACGTAGTACGATTGTTCCGGGAAGTACCTGTGTCGCATTGACCTGGAGTTCACACCGAGGTGACTTCATCAATCATACTCTAGACTCAGACAATCACATTCTAGCAGTATGTCCCTTACTGCAGGTACTGGGTCTCAAATGCAACTGCTGGAACACACCTATTGGTAAGGATTCCTTATATTTACGCGAATATTATTCATCGAAATAATAATAATTCAAACGGATTTTATAGCGGTTATTTTTCAGCCTTCGTGGTCCGTTCGAAACGTCGCGATCAAAATTAATAAATAACCGCGACAAAATCTGTTTAAATTAGTTTTATTTTGATACCCATTGGTTTTTGGCAGCAGCTTTTCAACTTAAGAGTGGTAGCTAACCAGGCTGGCATTACAAAAAGCCCAACCACCGAAACCGAACCATGCTATGCTTTCACTTTAACCTTCCGTATTGCCGGATAGTAGGGACGGCATCCCACTTCTGATGTAATGTGCAGAATTCAAGAAACAGTCTGTTCCAATTTGCACCTCAACAATACTCGATCTATCCGTGTAATTGCCACTCTGTATCCTTTTTAATAATATAAAAATACAATAACGTCATCTCAATATATTCTTTTCATAGACTTGTGTCTATTATCGAAGAACGTTTGCTTACCACAACACTTGTAGTGTTCAATATACTCAAAAATATTTACATTAATTTCCTTTTGGGTTATAACACAGAGAACACTATTTCCTATAAAAAAAAATATAATTCAACGATTTGTAACATACGGACACACAATTTTGGACGTGGTCCAAACGTTCGCCCCTCGTCCAATCCTCTACGATAGCTCTGGCTTTAATATAAAGTTAATCGCCTATAAAACCTTAAGATGTACAGGATACAGTACAATTATTAGTCTCTAGCCTTTGAAGATTTTGTCAATACAATAGGTATCCCTCTTTCTCAACGGAACAGTATTTTTTATCGATATAAAAACTACTCTATATTAATTTCTAAGCTTCTGACAACGTGTATGCAAAATTATATGATAATCGGTCGTGTAGTTAAGATTTAGAAGCGTAATAAACTCACATTAATTCTGTATAATATATTTTATTAATATAAGGATGGTTTTAATAGAATGTAAATACTCGAATCTTTTCAGGAAAAACTTCGTAAGCGGCCAAAATCTTACAAATCGTTTTTTTTTTTGTTACCTGAAAATTATCTCTGTAAATTAGAAGCAGTATGTTAACAGCTACTGTTTTAATAAATCAGTAGTTAATTGCGAACAACTAGTCATATTTTTTATAAAGATATTATTATGAATACATTTAAAGTAGGAATGAAAAACTCTCGCCTGAGAAAAGTGCCTACGTTGTTTTTCCCTAAAAGGGTCGAATAATGTTATACTTTTCGTAACAACTAATGTTCCTGTGTTCATGGAAACATTTATTAAGCCATCATGGCTCAGTTGTTAGTGTGTACGAACCCCGCGTTTGTGGGCACGAGTTGGAACCCCTGCGAAGACTCTGTACGTACGATGTAAGAAAATGTCATGATGAAACCCTAGCATGGTGGTAGGACTTTTTCTACTGGCGACCTGGCTAGCTACTACACTCAGGTTAAGAATCTGCTATCAAATAACGTATGTGTTCTGCCAGTTGCACTTAGGAGCCAGTTCCTCCACTAGACATGTTCACCTCATTAGGCCATGTTGCCCCATGAGATCAACTGAAGTTGTATACATAGGGCTAAACCTATAAAGTAATTAAAAAACTTAATCGGAGGCACAACGAGTAAGTTGAGTTTATGTTTCAAACCAATTTATATCAAACTTGACATCGCTCGTAGTAATTGACAGATGTTAAATAGTTTGCGGTTCCTAACTAATTAACACCGACCGCTATACAATAATATATTTGAATTTCAATACATATTCATAAGAGAGGTGCTATGAAAATGTACGTCAATCTAATTCGACGACCTTTATCAAATAAATCAAAGCATCAAAACGTCTCTGCCGAACCGACATATTGTTATGGTGAATAATGAATCCGAATGTCGGAATCGGCTCAAGAGATGGTAGAGGTCTATAACTGCGTAGTGATCGCGGTTGGTAGTAAACCCGTTATAATTTATTTTTTATGATATACCAGTATTAAAGTTGAAGCGTTTAAAGTAAAGTTTAAAAAGCTTTTACTACAAGATCATACTGGTAGCTTTAAATGAACCTCTTAGGTATGCAAATAGTCTCCCTGACCACATTATCATTTATATAATTATCCTCTAAATTTTTTGTATTGTGTGTTGCACAATCATTGCACCATTCCCATGCATCACTAATACTGGTATGTACTATATGCTGTGTCTATCATACAAATTTTTAAGAGTTTCTTCTGATGTCCGTGACATTGCCTTCAGAGGGTCCAGTCAGAATATCAGCGCTGCACTATATCAGTGTAGCTGTTACGCTGAGACTGGTACCAATTTATCCACACATTAGGTTTTTTATTAATTTTTTTGTTGTTATATTCTGTTGTTTTAATTTGTATTATTTTTTATTTCCTTTTATTTATTTTAAATATCATTTGCTGTGTGTTGGATAAATAAAACTTTCTTTCTTTTCTTCTTTCTTCTTTCTATTAAACGGTGTGATTAACACGATGGACATATCAATCTCTCGACAATCGTCATTGTTTTAGATTTGTGCCATCGTTAATAGTAAAATTAAATGGTACGCAAACCACACAGAGAAGAAATCGAAGCGGTGGCATAAACGACGCATGACGGCATAACGGAGCGTCATGCCATTTGCCGTAAAGTCATAAGGAATTATTTTACTGTCAAATAGATAGATGTATCACAAAAAAAAATGTCAATAAAATCTCATTATGAATTTGAAGTGGGATTTTCAATTAAAGTCAAACTTAATTAACTATTCAAGATGGACAATCTAAAAGTGAAACCCCAGCTGTTGAAGGAGCTACTAAATGTAATGGGAAACGGATTCACGGTTCCTGAGAGTACCAGATAAATATTGGCGCCAGTCTAGTCTTCCTTGACATCTATCGAAGCCAGCCCAGCGTTATATAAAAAAAAATGGAATGTTTCTATTGAGAAAAATGGGTGATGTAACAGTATGTAACGATGTTAAACATCGAAGGTAAGGTAAGATGTTCATCGATACAAGACCAGGTTTTTTTTTATACTTAACGTTTAGCGTTATGGCCATAATTTTACCTGATCTTAAGTGACGATACGGCCCAAGTTGGTAGACACGCTAAACCTGTGGAGGAAATGGCTCTCAAATGCAGCTGCCGGAACACACCTACTGGTATTTGGCGGCAGGTTTACAAATTGAGGGTGGTAGCTAGCCAGGCGGGCATTAGAAAAAGCCCTACCACCATGCAAGGTGGTATATGTTCCGTTATTCTGCCCTTCAATGACAGAGTAGACTTAATATATTTCACCGTTTGTGCTTACTCGATGTTCACTGTTGTTTTATTATGATTTACTATGTTATGTATGTATGTACTATGTTTTACTATTGATTTAAATTACATTTGCCATCAGGTACAATACCGCAATATTATATAACAAGATATATCGTAAAACTTTTATTTTTATTATAACGTCCGTTATTTCATAGCGAATTGTAAGCTTTCTGACTGTTATTTCTATCAAAGCCCGAGGAAAAATTCCTCATCACAGGTAAAAGAGCTAAGTAAAATATTTGATAAAGGTAAATAGTAAGGTATTCTTCACTTTAATAACAATTATTTATTTCATTCCAATTCTGTACTCTGAACAGAGAGGCGGGAAGGAAAAATTAGCTTTATTCGCAACAGTTTTGTTGGAGGCAAGAAGTTTTTCCTCTACCGTTATTCGAGAAACAAGAGCTTGTGTAATTTTCAATTACAGAATCTCCAATTAATTTAACCCAAATTATGATATAGCAGTCACACGTTGCGCTTTCCCGAAATTTACAGACGTTTTGAAACGTGTTTTTGAAACTTTCATTATAGAGTGTTCTGAGAAGTATTGTCAAGATTCTACCAAAATATATTTTTCATCTCCTGGAATTTATGGCGTAGTATGCTGTGAAGTTTATGGAAACATATGCTTGGTTGCTTGCAATACTGAATCGGTAGTTAAAGACATCTACGCGTGGCAAGAAAAAATAACACTATTTTAGTATATTATGGACTATTGTTTTTAATAATATTTCTGCAAACAGAAACTTGCTAAGTATAACGATGTAACGAGCGGTTCAAACAAACGGTTGCCAAAGTATGTATATTCCGGCAGTAGCACTTTTTTATAGTTAAGGTATTAGCTTTATTCCCATAATCTCAGCTGATCTTAAGTGACGATACGGCTCAAGTTTGTAGACACGCTAAACCTGTGGAAGGACTGGCTCCCAAGTGTTAACTGTCGACACACCTAGAGGTATTTGACGCCACATTTTCATTTTGAGGGTGGTTATCTAGCCAAGCGGACATTAAAAAGCTTTACCACCATGCTTTAGTTTCATTACATTTCATCAATTTTCCTTCATCAAAAACTCAGACTCAGTGAAAGAATAGAATTCATGTCCAATAACGTGGCATTTGTACAGGCTACCAATTGAGCAATCATTATATCAAATCAGTTTAAGAACCCATTATCCAAATTATTTTGTTTGCCACTATGTAATAACCGATGATAGCTCAGTGGTAGTGTGTACGACTTTTCGTCCTGAGACGTGAGTTCGAAATCAACCCTCCTCAAGTTGAAAATCTGCCGCCAAATGCCAATAGGTGTGTTCCGGCAGCTGCACTTGAGAGCCAGTTTCTCCACAGGTTTAGCGTGTCTACCAACTTGGGTCGTATCGTCAGTTAAGATCAGGTGAAGTGATTATGGCCATAACGCTTAACATTAACTATAAAAAAAAAAAACATGTAAAGTTTGCAGCTCCTAGACTAAAACTGTAGGTAATATCAGCTACGAAGCCAGATGTTTTCTTTGATATTTACCGACCCTTTTATTTTTGCGGTATTTACACGTTGTGATAGAACCCAAAATATATTAATAATGTTTTCTGTTCGTAATGTTTGTTCTTCGCCGTTCGGGAGATGTATATTTTTTTTTGTACAAAATAAATCAAAATATTATTACATTACAATCATATAATAACATATACAATAATAAATGAATGTAATACGTTTGTCTACTTATCGCTCTTATTGTTTTCAAAAATAATCTAAAGCGGTGTTCCTCAAACTTTTTAGTGCACTGTCCATTTAAAATAATTTCACAGCGCCCCCGAGAAATACTTAACGAACTTTTTTTATTGAACTTTGTTGGGAAATCCGCCACCCATTGATTTTTTTTTGCCATCCTCTATATCATTTCAAGTTTCAATTGCCCCCTCAGATAGCCTTAGCGCCCACTAGGGGGCTGTACCGCCCGCTGGGGGGCGATACCTCCCACTTTGAGAATCTATGATTTGGAGTTACTCTATCGAGCTTACTAGCTGTGCCAGCGACTTTATTCGCATGGAATGAAAATTAATTTAATAATTTTTACGCGTTTTCGTTACTTTTTTCAATACATCTTTGATCTTATTGTTAGTAGAGTGATGTTAAAAAGCTATCCGCAAAAACTGCTTTATCAAATATAATCGGAAATAATCGAGACAGTGATTTCTAAGATTAGCTCGTTCAAACAAACAAACTTTTCCACTTTATAATATACTACAATTTACGTGCGGCTTCATCCGCGTTAACGTTGATTTTGTTAAACAAATCGGTTGACGTAATAAAAAGTTCCATACAAAGTTTATTCTCCCTCGCTTTACGCAACTTCCAATAAGGTTTTCGCGTGAAAAAGTAGCCTATCGCCATCTCCAAGTTCCCATCTATCTCTATAACAAAATTCATTATAATCGCTTCAGCGGTTTAGACATGGAAGCGGAACAAACAAACTCACCTTTGCTAGTATAATATTAGTAAGGATGTATTGAAGAGTATACGAAATGACAGAGTAATAAGTGAGCGTGGTGTGGGCATGCTATGAGAAAATATTAAAGCCATATAATTAAAAGAATGTGAAGTATGAAAGAGGATGGATATAGGAGAGGAGGAAGCCCGATGAAGATATGAATGGACTGTGTGAATAATGATATGTTATAATACATTTTACAAATAATTAAGGGAGATACGTGCCCACGATAAACTTTTTGAGAAATAATTATCACACTACATACATTCTTATAATTCCTACATAAGTTTAAAAATGTAAGTTAATTTACATTATTCTTACAAATCTGTTCTAATTGAGTATTTATTTCAAACACGATCCTAATGTTCATCCCATGTTCATCCCATGACGAATGCCAAAGAAAACACATGGTTAGGCCGGCCGTGCTAAGCCTTTTCTACCTCTTCTTCCTGAAGTGGTGAGGAAACTGTTCAGGGTTAATTTACCCTTTTCAGTAGTATCGTTGCAGTCAGCATCCGCTGACTGATCATTGGAGTTTTCCCAACTCAGAGATGAAATTGGCTGGATGTCTCTTTTTTAGTGTGGGTGTTCTGTTGGTTAGCTATCATCTTGGATAGCTAGGTTGCGTGGCGATGGCTTCAGGCTACGGTCAGGCGGTCTGGCATGTAGCGGAGCGATTCCCTTAACTAAGGGCTGGCTCGACGCGTCCGCTCGCCTGAACATCGTGGTTGCTAGCCTGCCAATGAAAGTGTCCAGACTTTCCCAGCGTAGGTCGCGGGTAATTGTCCGGTTGCTGACGTATCGCGGTGCTCTTATGATGGTCCGTAAACTCAGGCTTTCTTGAGCTCTCAGCTTTCTCTTATTGCTTTCGGCGGTGTATACGTACCAGGCTGGTGCCGCATACGTGAGTCGTGATCTTATATATGCCTTATACAATCCTAACTTCGTTCGAAGTGGTAGCTTAGATGTTAATAAAGGAAGTTTTTTTTTTTTTTTTTTTTTTTCGAAAGGACCTACACTGTTAGCCTTAGGGGCTTTTACAGCTTCACCTGAACTAGTGGGGTGAGCGCTGAAGGCGCTCAAACCCGCGGGCCAACTCGCACAAGGGTGTCACTAGTGACCGAACCTCGGCTTGGGCTGTTGCCGAATCGCGAACGAGAAAAACGAGCGCGGTACTATCTATTAAAAAGAGAATATTATAATAATAAAAAGAAAAAATCTAAGCTAAGCTAACTGATCCCCTTAGGGATCTGATAAAAATCTTATTTTAGATTGTACTGTGCAACGTGGCGAGACAGGATTGTACTGTGCGTCCTACCTACCTAGAACGCGAAAGAAATGAACGAATAATAATTTTAAAAGGCCGAACCACATTCAGGACCACAGGCGGTCCCTCACAGAACCGTGTACGTACTGTGTGAGTGTGCACGAATGTGACATGAAGTGTAATGATGTGGGTTCAGTGAGTGTGAAGTGTCACTGTATCGCGCGAGCGGGTTAGCTCGAGGGCTCCATTCCGGAGGATCGACCTAGGCTCAAGCGTCCGCCGAAGGAGGCCGCGGCGGGTGTGCGGGAGCGAAGTTAACCGCCCGCCCTCGGCGGCGAGGACGACGGTTTCGCGGATTAGCACGTACGTGCGTGCGTTTGATAACTGGGTAGTCATTATTTTGACTAGATATTTTATCGGGTGGGTCGAGGAAGATGTTACGTGGCCGACGTCGACAGAATTTTATATTAGATAACTGCTCATTAGGCGTGGGAACGTAAGAGACAGAAGCCTTAATGAGCGAATTTGAGTGTGCTTCAGCTTTCTCAAAATGTGTTTTTGAAAGGGTCCGGATATACCCTTCTATGGACGGGAGTTCTAGATCTTTATGTAGGTCTGTATTTCTCATGGTATCGAGAGCACAGACCGACCTACGAATATATTTATTCTGAACAATTTGGAGTTTGTTCAAAGAATTTTTCGAACAGTGAGCGAAAGCGGGACAGCTGTACGTAAGAATAGGTCTTACACACGTTTTATATAGGGTCATTTTACTGCGGAGGGACATTTTTGGTCCAGTGTAAATAGGACGCAACTGAGCCATAACCATGAGGGCTTTATTTATGACTTTTTTAACATGGGGAACGAAACTAAGTCTCCTATCTAAAGTGACTTCGAGATACTTGATTTCGGAAGCCCACTGAATATCCTTACCGTATAAGGAGAGGTTTTTGCTGAGCACTTTTCTAGGGACGTCCGGTTGGAAAAGAATGGCTGCAGTCTTATCCGGATTGAGTGCAATACGCCATTTGACGCACCATTCTCCGAACGTATCCATCGACCTTTGGGTACGACAGATGATATCTATTTTCTTCCTATCGGATGTGAAAATAACTGTATCATCAGCGTAGAGTCCGTAGTGGACTTTATCCTCCAGCTTCGGGAGGTCGCTGATGTACAGATTGAAAAGAAAGGGAGCCAGAATGGAACCTTGGGGAACTCCTGCTCGAACAGGATGCTCTGAAGAGAGGGCTCCTTCCACTCTATAGCAAAAGGAGCGGTCGTCGAGGTATTTTTTTAGAATAAAAATTAACCTGTCCGATATTCCGAACTGGTGTAATTTATATATGAGCCCGGCGTGCCATACCTTATCGAAGGCTTTAGCGACATCGAAGAAGACCGCAACAGTGCGGTAGGGAGAGTTGGGAAACTTTGATTTAACAAAGTTGGCTTTGATGTGCTCCGTGAGGCGAAGCACTTGGTCCGTGCACGAGTGTCTGGCTCGAAAGCCGAACTGTGCTTCCGGAATGATCTTTTTATCCTCAACTTCCTTGAGGAGA
The DNA here is from genome assembly GCA_039707435.1 of Actias luna. Taxonomy (NCBI): domain Eukaryota; kingdom Metazoa; phylum Arthropoda; class Insecta; order Lepidoptera; family Saturniidae; genus Actias; species Actias luna. Next base: position 14,833,681 of record JAZHAC010000030.1, read on the forward strand.
CGACTCATAAGGAGTTTCTCGAATAACTTGCCTAGAGTGTTCAAGAGGCTAATAGGTCTATAACTCTCTGGCAGATTTGACTTTTTGCCAGGCTTATGAATGCCTATGACTGTTGCCCTTTTCCAAACAGCTGGAAAGTGACAATGAAGTATGGCCGCATTGAAGATGCAAGCCAGAAGAGCGATGAGCTGGTCAGGAAGAAGTTTCAAAACTTCGTCCCTAATACCATCCGGACCGGGAGATTTTTTAGGCTTAAGGCCTTTAATGGTTAACCGAACCTCGTCAAACGTGACAGGGTCTAACGAGGCCTCGGGTGAAGAGGACAGAAGTGACTCTACTTTGGATTCCACTTCCACCAAATGACTAAGTCTTAGACCCGGATTGGGTGAGCATTGTTCCTCAAGTGTAGCGGCTAAGCATTCCGCTTTTTCTACACTAATAAAGGAGGTTAGGCCGGCAATGTAATAAAAAAAGGACTTTAAACAAAAAATACAATTCGATAGCTTGTACGAAATCGTGGCAGTGCCATCTATTAGTGTAAAAGTAAAATAACTCAAAATATAAGCTAACAAATTAAAATATATTCAAGAACAAACACTTCAATAAACCAGTTGAACAAACATCCTGATTACGTAAACCATGATGTAATATATTAATTTTAGTGAACGCATTAAACTTTACTCTTAAACCGCACTTCCTTTGTTTTCGTTAGCATTATTACAAGCTGAGGCTAATGAAAGTTATGTTGTTGATTTTCCACGTAACTTTAACAGAATACAATATTATTTTATTATATTTATATTATATATCTATATATACAAAAATGATTGTCTATTTCCCTTAGTCATCGCATCACGCGTGAACGGATGGAACAACTTCGCTAATTCTTTTTTTGTTGTGTTAATTATTACCAGGAGAAGGTTCTTATGAAAGAAAAAATTAAGGAAGTTCAGCGGAACATTAGAAATGTCAGACAAAATAAGCCATCTCTACAAAATAATCTCGACAAAATAAGAAATCTCTACGTAACTCGTTTTTGATGCATAACAAAACAATATTTTCTAGTCCCATGCGCAACCGGGACGGAGTGTTAGTAAAAAATTATTATGCACGCGAAAGTGAGTCTGTTTGTTACGCTTTCACACTTAAACCGCTGAATCGATTATGACGAATTTCGTTATAGAGATAGATGGATTCTGGAGAGGGTGATAGGCTGCTTTTTATTTCAAAATACTTATAATGTGTGAGGTAAAGAGAGAGATAAACTTGGTCCGATATGCTGCAAGCTTTAGAGAACAATTACTTATAATTTAAAATTTTGGTTAAGTTCATATCGCCCTGTATTGACCGACATGCTCAAATACATTATTCGATAGTATTTTTTTTTTCGTGATAATCCTATACAATTTTATTTATGGAATAGGGGGCAAACGAGCAAGCATATCACCTGATGGTAAGTGATCACCGCCGCTCATGGACACCCACAACACCAGAGGAATCGTAGGTGCGTTGCCGGCCTTTATAGGAGGGACTGGCTCTAAAGTACCACCGCCAGAAAATACCTAAAGGGATTTTCAACAATAAGGTGGTAGTTAGCCAGACGACTATCAGAAAAAGCCCTACCACCATTCTGTGGTGTCCTCACGATGTTTTCCTTCACCGGAAGCTCAGGCTCATTGCAGTTAGTCGAATTCGAACTCACGTCCCATGACCTGTCTAGCACTGCAGTGAGTTGTCTATTAGAACAATCTTCTGAAGCTGTGCTAGCAGGCTTCTACCAAGTTTGGTTGCGGAGGAAGAAAAACACGAGTAGTGAAGGTGAGTGTTGACGGGCGTCGGAAAATGGCCCCTTAAACCTACATCCGTGTCACGTGTCTCGGGAACTGCTCTGAGTTTCTCTGACGCACGGTGAATACCTGGATATCTAAGAAGCTCGTCTCAGCTGGTTCAATACGATTTCACATATAATGTGATATCGCACGCGAAATTTTTAATCTGGTTACGATGAAAAATCCCGCGCGTCTGTTTGTTTCTCTTGAGATGATTTATTGTTTTATTTTTATCGAAGACTCCATAACGTGCTGGTTCCGTCAGCGCCGCGTTTTTTTGTTTTCCTTTCAAATATGTAGTCTAAGTATTTTTAGACTTGAGATAATAATCCGATATTTTTATTTAGATTCCGTATGGGACTGCGTCTGGGTCACACATTTGTACATGTTTTTTTATATATATATATATGTCTACATCTAGTATCTATTTCTCTAATAAGCGGGTATTTCTTGTATATATATCTATATACATTTCGTGTATCTCCATAACGGCTCTAATGATTTGGATGAAATTTTGCGTTTAGATAGATTTTTCGCTTTTCGTGTTCTCCCGTATTGTACCTGTAGTTTTATTTTGCAAAAAATTTTTTTTTTTTTATTTATATAATCTGTACTTTCTTAAAAGTGTAGATGTTAAACAGAACGGGATTCGTATCTAAATATTTTCTTAAGTAAACGAAAGTTTAAAAAATGCTTAGCTAATCTCGTTTGACCAGGTACTTATGCTTATTTGAGCAATCTCTTTATATTGAAAACAGAGTATTTTTTTATAGTTAAAGTTAGCGTTGTGGCCACAATCTCACTCGACGTTAAGTGACGATGTGGCTTAAGGATTTTTGACACACTAAACCTGTTAATGGACTGGCTCTCAAGTGCAAATGCCGGAATACATCTATAGGTGTTTGGTGCCAGATTATCAACTTGAAGGTGGCAGCTATAAAAAGGCATATAAAAAGTCCTACTAACGCGGCATTATCGCGATGTTTTCCTTCACCGATAATACAAGGCTCGTTGCATGGATTCGAACTCAAATCAGTTGACGCGACGTCCGTAAACGACACCATCTGAGCTATAGTCTCATCAAAATCATTCTTTGTTTGTACCACGTGATGTAAACAATATTGATGACATGACCTTGACGTTTTACGCGAAGAAAAATCGCCCAACGCGCCAAAACAATTTTCATTTAAATGCCGTCAGCTTAGAAAAAAATATATATGTTTGTATATTAGATGCTAGCTGTGCCCGCGACTTCGTTCGCCTGAAACTAAAAATTACTTATTAATTCCTTTTCGCGGAATCCCAGTTTGTTTTTTTTCTAAAATAAAAGTTACCTGAGTTACTCTTTATAACATAAGCGAAAGTTCTGACAAAATAGGTCCAGCCGTTTCAATGATTAGCCGGAACAGCTTTTTACCGCATAAACTTTGATATGCATTGAGTTAAAAGCTGTTATTTTAAAATTACAAACAGACACTTGAATTTTACTTATTTCTATCGATAATATACATGGTATTTCAGTATAAATAAAACTGGTAGATATGTCTTCTTAGGTTTACGCGAATATTATTCATTGAAATAAAACTAATTTAAGCGGATTTTATCGTGGTTGTTTATTAAATTTTGATCCCGACGTTTCGAAAGCTTTTCAGCCTTCGTGGTCACGGGGCGGACTGAGGTGTAGGTTGTCCAGAAAAAGTTTATGTTACTGTGTCTTTCTGCGTAGATAGGAACACTATCAATAATAAAAATTAAATAAAAGGTAGACACAGTAAGGTGAACTTTTCTGGACAACCTACACCTTAGGCCGCCCAGTGACCACGAAGGCTTAAAAGCTTTCGAAACGTCGGGATCAAAATTTAATAAATAACCGCGATAAAATCCGTTTAAATTAGTTTTATTTCAATGGTAGATATGTCGTTTTACATCTTTAAGAAGTTTGCACTAGAAACAATATAATTTAAATATACAGTACACATAGCACGCCCTTAAACGAATGATTACTGTTCTAAAAAGAATGCTCTATTAAAAAAATAAACTAACATCATCGAAGCCGCTAATGTAAACAGTATCGAACTAAAATTTAAAAAACCAAATCGATTTAATCTAAACAAAAATGCGCACCATCGATATCTTTATTCGGCCTTCAGTAGTAATCCAATATCAACATTGTGTGCGTACGTCTTCTATAGATATTATAAAACGAAATCTCCCTGCCGCGTCTGTTTGTCTGTTTGATCGCGATTAACTCGAAAACTAGACGACAGATTTTCATGTTAATTTCACTGACAGATAGAGTATTTTATCAGGAAGGTTGTGATGTATAACTCATTATGGTTCTGTGTAAATTGTCTGAAATATGACAATTGTTGTGTACGGAGTCGGAAAAATCATGGTTACCGGAAGTTATAGCGGCGTGCGCTGATTGAATCATTAAAGTTACATGAAAACAATGTATTACGGGATCAAACCATTTAATAAGATCTGTTAAATTGATGGAACGATATACATCTATAGCTCAATTCCCCTTGCGAAGCTGGGGCGGATTACTAGTATATATCTATAATCCTTACTAATATTATAAATGTACTAATAGTATTAAAAGTGTGTTTTTTAGTTTGTTACGTTTCCACGTCTAAACCGCTGAACAGATTATGATTAATTTTAGTATACAGACAGATGGGAACCTGGAGACTGTGATAGCCTACTATTTCTCGCGGAAAACCTTATTGAAAAACGAAAATGACCATAAAATAATATTTCTTTAGAACACAAAAGTGATACAGATACATTTCCAGCGGTTGTCAAATTAGATGGAGCCTGTACCTTGAGAAACCAAGTAAAATATAAAATACCTATTTATTAGCGTGAGACGTTATTTAAAGAACTGTGTGAAAGATGATTTCTTATGTTTACGTGAATCTTATTCATTGAAAAAAAAAAACTAACTTAAAGGATTTTATCACGGTTATTTATTGATTTAGATCTCGACGTTTCGAAAGCTTTTCAGCCTTCGTGGTCACGGGGCGTACAGAGGTGTAGGTTGTCCAGAAAAGTTCATGTTACTGTGTCTACCTTCATTGACAATTGAATACAATACCGCAAACAAATAACCGCGATAAAATCCGTTTAAATTAGTTTTATTTCAACTGTGTGCAAGATTAGAAGTGGAGTTTTTTATATAGTTAAGGTTTGGTTAGGCTCACAATCTCACCTGATGTTAAGTGATGATGTTGCCCAAGACGGTGGATACACGAAGCCTAATGGATTCGTTTGACTACATCAATATTACCGCAAGCGAAGCCGCACGTAAAACCTAGTAATATTATAAACCGGAAATGATTTTTTTAACGCTTATCTCAGTGCGTATATGTATCTTAAATGATGAATCTGAAAGCGCTCCATCCATCCTGGTGGAAGTTACAGACTCCGTAGGAGTAAGAGAAAAAGAATGTAAGTGTAGGATTAAAAAGAAAATGAATTTAATGAATAATCCTCGATGAAGGCTATATATAAATAATTTTTAATTCCACGCGAACCGAGTCGCGTCCAGAACTATGTAAAATATTCTGTTCATTCAGTATCATAAATTTCGTATGTATTCAAGGTGAGAGGATTATGTTTACCGCGAAGCCAATGGGAAGTCGAATACGTTGTTAAGCAATTTTGTTACAGTACGTGCATTTACAAATTATAAACACGGCCCAATTTACAATATAGGAACGGTAGAGTGCTTTCGACTGAATGGATCATGAAAATTGCTGTAAGCTAGCTTTTACCCGCGGCTGCGCTCATGTTAATGTTGATTTCGTCAACCAGTTCTGCTATTTCTTCTTCAGAACCCTTATCTTAGTAGGTTTGGCATAACATCGTTTCTTCTGCTACTCTAAAACGATGATAACTCAGTGCCCATCTATCTCTATACCAAAAGTTATCATAATCTATTCAGCGGTTTAGGCGTGAAAACGTAACAAACAAACAAACTCACTTTCACATTTGTATAACTAATATTTAAAATTAGTATTGACTAAATGTGACATGTCGATCAGCTGATTATAAATTGTTAACATTGAAATATTGAAGAGAAAATGGAAAATTAATTTCTACGTATAATTAATCGAATGATCTAGAAAAATAATGGGTTCCATTATAGATAAATTTACAAATAATTAACCTAAAAATAGATTGAAGCGATGATAGCTCACTGGTAGTGTGCACGACTTCGCGTCAAGGGACGTGGGTTCGAATCCAAGCACCTACAATGAGCTTGAGCTTTCGGTGAAGGAAAACATCGTGAGGAAACCATAGCATGAAGGTAGGGCTTTTTCTAATGCCCGCCTGGGTAGCTACCACCTTCAAGCTGTAAACCTGCCGCCAAATACCAATACGTGTGTTCCGGCAGTAGCACTTGAGAGCCAGTTCCTCCACAGGCTTAGCGTGTCTACCAACTTGGGCCATATCGTCACTAAAGATCAGGTGAGATTATGGCCATAACGCTAAACCTTAAGTATAAAAACTTTCACAGTTTCACCGGACCCGCAGACAGTTCGAAGTGTATGATTTGTCAGTTCGATGGTCACAGGTAGCGAGGACCTGAGTTACCTTAGATATATAAATATATTTTGTAAATGTGGTTTATGTTTATTGCAGTGTTAATATTGAATTGTACACGCATTATTATTATAAAATGCTCACAAACAATTTTAATGGTAGTTTTCTACAAATTTAAAATGCTGTCATATGCGTAGTAAAGTTTGTTTTATAGGTTTAGCGTTATGACTATTATCTCACGTGATCTTAAGTGACGATACGGTCCAAGTTGGTAGACACGTTAAACCTTTGGAGGAACTGGCTCTCAAGTGCTACTGCCGGAACATACTTGTTGGTATTTGGCGGCAGATTTTCAACTTGAGGGTGGTAGCTAGCCAGTCGGACATCAGAAAGAGCCATATCACCATGCTATGGTTTTCTCACGATGTTTTCCTTCACCGAAAGCTCAAGCTCATTGTAATCGGGAAATCATACACACTACCACTGAGCTGTCATCGCTTCAAATACAGCTTATAAGTGAACCTGATATAAGCGTGTTTAATATAAATAGCTTGCTCTCAATATAATTCATAGAATGCTTCCGTCATAAACAATTCTAGTTGGGATGTTATTTCGGTAATATTTATTATTAAATTTTATCCTGTGAATATGTTTATTCGACGTAAAACATTGTTGGTTAAGGTCGAATCATATAAACGTAAACTTCCACTTATGTATACATATATATATAAATATCTACCATCAGGACGTCCCTGTAATTCGATTTATGGAAATATAGCATAACTAGCATTTACCCGCGGCTTAGCTCGCGTTAATATTCGGTTTTGCAAACAATTCGGATGACGCGATAAAAGTTTCATGTAAGTCAAAGTTTATCCATCAATTTAACTGAATTCTAATAAGTTCGTAAAAACTTTTCTTTGTTGCACCGTAGAGCCGAACCGTTCCCTCCTTCATATAATATTGGGTCTTTTACATGAGGCGTGAAGGGATATTTACTGGGCCGGCAAGACAGTTGTGACTGTCGAAGGACATTGGCTCCTACGGCAGTCACTACTGTCACTGGACTGTACTGAAGCTTACTATCATATGGAAGTACAGACATTTTGCTAAGCTTGGCTAAAAAAAGGTTTTTGAACGAAAAAGTAGCGTATCACCGTCTCCAAGATCTCATTTATCTATACACTAAAATTCATCATAATCGATTCAGCGGGTTAGGCGTGAAAGCGTACCAAACAAACAAACAAAGTCACTTTCGCATATATAATATTAGCAAATTGTAAATTTAATGAGATTTTTGTATTATAAAGTTTGTTATTTCATATTAAAAGGAAATTGTGTTTGAATAGGTTCTTGAAATTTATGCCAAAAAGGGGGGCGATTTTAAACAGCGATCTACATACTAAACTAGTGATTTTGGCGACCTCAGCTTTCTAATGGGTTAATCATTTATTCAAACTGTAATTAGGTACAAATTGTCTAGACTTTAGATCATAGTTTATGTATACATACTACTCAGACTAGATAATCTTGTGCAGTTCAATATTCAAACATCGACGTAACATAAAATGTGAAATAAAGTGTCAAGTGTGAAATACGATATTCGAAACCGCTGAGGCAAAATGGCGAGTTCCTTTTCATAACGTCTAAGTAATTTTAAGGCGATGTCAAATGCAAGAGAGACGACTCCAAACGATTTGGTGGTAGGGCTTTTTCTGATGCCTGCCTGGCTAACTACTACCCTCAAGTTGTAAGCCTGCCACCAAATACCAATAGGTGTGTTCCGGCGTTACACTTGAGAGCCAGTTTCTCCAAAATAAAGGCCGGCAACACACCAGCGATTCCTCCGGTGTTGTGCGTGTCCATGGGCGGCGGTGGTCACTTATCACCAGGTGACACGCTTGTTCATTCGTCCGCTATAACATTAAAAAAAACGACAGAGGATAAAACTTTATCACTATATACCTCTCGCTTCTTTAGTCAACTCGAGCTGTCTTGACCCGGACTATCGTTACATAGCCAAGTGTGACGGTTCAGCCTCACTCAGTACCCATAAAATCAAGTGCTCAGGGGGCCTTAAGAACTTAAAATTATCAATACGTAGAAATTTATAACTAATACTGTGTTATGGGTTGAGTTTCTTACCTAAGGGTGTGGCCGTTCGGAAGACCGATATGTATTTCCTTACATACCTAAAGAATAAATATATATACGTAAGAAACATAAATAAGAGGTAAACGTAATAAAAATGTAACTATGAAAAATAGGAATGGTAATGTTACCAAAAGACGTTCAAAAGAAAATACGAAATAGAGAGTTGCGAGTTCTTCATAGTAACGGTTCCGTATTAAATTATTATTATATGTAGCGAGCTTATGTAATTTTATTTTTTTCGACCTGACGTACGCTGTTAACCTTAGGGGCCTTGACAGCTTCACTGAACTTTCTGGGGCGAGTGCTAAGGGCACTCAGCTCCGAGGCAGGGTGCCTTGGGTGGCTTGGGCTGCCGCCGGAAAGTAAACAAGGATTCGCGATCCTAACCTAACTAACAGGTTCTAACTTACTAATTTAGTATTTCTAGCACGTGCTTATCGATAATGTAAGTATGCATGGTCGGTATGCGGTGTGACGATGTAATAGTATCACTGTATCGGGCGAGCAGAGTCACTCGAGGGCTCCTATCCGGAGGATCGAACGCGAACTTATGTATGTTTAGTACAGTTTTTGGGATATATTTATTACCTTGTAGATATACTGACACTTATAACTCACATATACGTATATTTTCTCTCACACACACACCGCACATTTATCTAAGTTTTTATTTTACTTTATTTTTTTAGAAGTTCATATTTTGCTAATATTAAAATAATCACTCCATTTATAATTCAAGAAAAGTTTAGTTAGATATGCATGCAAACTATTTTATGTTATTGGAATGTCTTTTGGCTAAACTAATATGTTAATAGTTAATTATCTATATATCTAAAAATGAATCTCCAATTCCTTTGGTCATCGCATCACGCGTGAACGGATGGAACAATTTCGCTAATTCTTTTATTGTTGTGTTAATTATTGTCAGAAGGTTCTTATGAAAGAAAACACATTAAGGAAGTTGAGCGCAATATTAGAAAATTTGTAAAAACTTGGCGACAATATTAATTTTCATAAGTATCAGTTGTCATAGAGCATTATAATGATAACCACTATATTTTTGAATATATACTTTTAAATAAATTATACCAATTTGAATTTAATATTCATAAATAAGACAAGACAACGTTTGTCCCATCAGCTAGTGTAAAATAAAGTTAACGGTTGTTATTTTTTTTATGAATAAATAAATATTATAATGATAGGTACAAATATTACTTTAGACTTTAATATATCTGTTGAAGCTCGATGACACTGTTATAATTACAATGTATTCTGGCATTGAATGAAGAACGGCTTATTGAATACTGTACTGCACTGGAAGCTTTACCGGCAATGTCATGGATGAAAAGAGTTACATAAAAACTTATTTATTAATAATTTCATTGCATAAAATTATTATAATCTGCACACAAGGTTTTACATATCGTCTCGCGGAACTCTAATACTCTTAATAACGGCGACAAGACAAAAAAATGGTGTAATATCATTAGAGCTTAGCCGAGACGGTTCGTCCCCTCGGATTGTGGGATAAGGAACATTTAGCGGGGTATAATTCTACATAACGCAATTTGAAGGTGTTTTCCCTCTTGAGGCCGCTTTTATTCGTTGATTTTTTTTTTATAATTTGTATTCGGATGGACCTTATTAGATACTCTTTTATAGTAATAAACGCAAAGAATATACTTTATAGTAAGTTTCGAGGGACGTGAGTTCGAATCCAACCACCTACAATGAGCTTCAGCTTTCGATGAAGAAAAACATCGTGAGGAAAGCTTATCATGGTGATAGGGCTTTTTGTGATGCCCCACTGACTAACAACCACCCTCAAGTTGAAAATCTGCCGCCAAATACCAATAGGTGTGTTCCGGCAGTTACTCTTGAGAGACAGTTCCTACACAGGTTTAGCGTATCTACCACCATCTTGGGCCGTATCGTCGCTTAAGATCAGGTGAGATTATGGCCATAATGCTAAACCTTACCTGTAAAAAAAAACTTTTAAAAAGGTCTATAGTAAGTCTATAGTAGATGATATAGTAATGTATTTTAAAATTGTAATTAAATAACGCAAAAATATCACTAGTAAATGCTTTTAAATAAATCTATGACTGAAGCGATTTCTTGAAATAGAAATTGAGGTGGAATTGCTAAGGGCCATATTTAAAACGGTTCCGAACAATACGATCGCATGTTAAAGTAATAAAGAAAATAATAACTCACTATTTATTATTGTATTCATCTTATTAGCAATAATAAAACACATTTCAGACAAATAGCACTTTTATTCGGTCGTATATTTTTATGGGACGTTTGAGGAGTTTTAAACATTTTGGGATATAAATACTTCGAAATCGAACGCCCTTAATACAGAGAAAAGTCATTAAAACAACTATCATTTATGTATGCAGTTATAGGAGGGTAGTTTATCACACCGATTAGTCTCAGGCGCGGTGCGAGCGCGGCTTTGAGTTTAGTCTAAGCGAGGCGTTATAGGCGTATTCATCGTACGTAGCTGGAACATGATCGATGGACGTAAGATTTATATTTGTCTATTATTGACACTGTTTTAATGTTTATGCTATGAATTATTATCGGGAATGATTTATACTGGATAGAGAGAATCATGAGCGGTGAATGTCAGTGTTGACAATTGTCGAAAAGAGGCCTACTTAAACCTACATCTGACTAGCAAGTCTCGGACATTGTTTCGTGTTATCGTCTCTCTGCCACAACGATTAGGTTTCACGATGTATCCGGCACCCTTAAGATGAATCCGTGGTTTGCTAAGAAGTTCTTATATAATTCTGACAATAAATTTGTCAGATTAATCTTTTAAATTAGTCGGCTCATATATATATCAAATTTTTCTTTACATCTATCCCTTTATACGCGAATTATTCTGAAGATGTTTAATATATTTTTATGAAATTCACGACGAATATGTATATCTGATACTTTTTGTGCAGTAAAATATGGGAAAGATTTGGGATTCAAAAATTAAATACTGAAAAAAAAATTACAGCAATGAAACTTCCTTACGAAAGTTGATACGATTTTTCACGAAAATTGCAAACGAGTTCATTGGCCTCAGGTAGTTGTCTATAAAAAAATAACAAATATGAAATAATAAGCGGGTTGTTTGTCTACTTTTAAAAGTCATAATAAACCATAGAACTTAATCCCCTCCGTTTACCTTTAGTTATGGTCATAAAAAAGAGAAAACAGATTGTACACTCCATCCAACAAATTAAAAAAGTTTTGAACACAATTTAGATCTGGCATGTAGTGGATTACAATGTCATTTATAAATATTTGTTTATTATTCAGTCATGTATTATGTTACTTTGCTGGCCTTCTACGTCATTTAATTAATTATTGTGAATTAATTACCTAAATAAGAATGGCTACATAGTTAATTTGTACGCGGTCGAAGTATTTTTTTATAGTGTAGGTTTAGTGTAATGGCCATAATGTTAACTGATGTTATGTAACCATACGGCCGAAGTTGGTAAACATGCTAAACTTGTGAAGGAACTGGCTTTCAAGTGCAACTGCCGCAACACACCTATGGTATTTGACGGAAGATTTTTAACTTGAGGCTGGTAGCTAGCCAGGCGCGCATTAGAAAAAGCCCTATCCTCATGCTATGGCTTCCTTACGATGTTTTCCTTCACCGAAAGCTCAAGCTCATTGTAGATGGATTTGAAGTCACGTCGCTTGACCCAAAGTCGTATACACTACCACTTAGCTATCGTCGCTTCAATATAAATTAAAACAGAAAATTATTTTATTATCACATGTTAAAGACATTTCATCTTTTACTGAATATATACTTCTTAGCGCATATCACAAAAAAATCACCAATTTTTATCATGGAATCATGAAAATGCGTTCCATTCGCGATAAACGTATTATGTGCGTGCATTCCGTTTGACGTAATATTACGCGGTTTGAACTGTCCGTTTTCTAACTTCTTTGACTTAAGCTCACGTTACAAAGCGGCACGAGAAACTTTTAAATCGTGCAACAATACGCCCGGGCTGACATTACTTGTGGCTTACTGAGGGGTTTGTGTCGCGGTTGTCATGGCAACGGACGGTAAACACCCCCAACAGGGTAAGGAAGTACTATCATCTATCGACGTTCAATAGCACTTATTATGACATTGTTATAGAAAAAGAATTATATAAATCATTCTATAATGATATGAACAGTAAGGATATGGTGCCCATACAATTATAGCGGAGTCCGTTTATGGAAGCTCTCGAGTGACTCTACTCGCGCGATACAGTGACACTCTACATCACTGAAAGTACACCATCACACCGCATACCATTCGCCCACACTCACACGTTAAGTACACGGTTCTGTAAGGGACTACCCTCGCGGCCCTTGAGCTGCTTACCTGGTAAGGTCGTTGTTATGATCTCTAAAATTGTCAGAAAAGACCTGTTGGTTAGTCAGAATCGTGAAACCAACGTTCGGCCATTTTGGCACTCTTGTTCCCGCTGCCTCGGGGCTGAGCGCCTTCAGCACTCGCCGAAAAAGTTCGGTGAAGCTATCAAAGCACTTGGGGCTAACAGCGTATGTCAGTTCGAAAAAAATAACCGCTTATGGTAACTTTAAAATATCTACTACGGATTCTTTGGCGGGATCTTAATGTATCGAGTGTTATTTCTTGTATAATTTTTAGATTTGAAATTATGCCGCGCAATCACATCTGACGTTATACGACGCTGTTTTCCAAGATGGTGTATACTATGAGTCTAAGGAGGGACCAGCTCTCAAGTGCATCCGCCGGATTACACTTAAAGGTATTTGGCGGCAGATTACCAACTTGAAGGTGGTAGCTAGCTAAGCCCTGGTAACACGGGAGTTTGGAGTCTCGTCGTGGTCCGTTTTAGATAGTGTTGGGTGAAGGCGATGTGCGCCTTAGCCTGAATCTGGGTAATTTGAGTCTACGTGTTGCTATGTGAAAGTTCGTAAATAATGGGATTTTAAATACCACGTTAATAAAGAGTGGTGGAAGATAGTAATTAGATGAGCATCAGAAAAGCCCTACCACCAGCTCAAGCTCGCTGCATGGGGCGTGACTTCGAATCCATCCACCTACAATGACCTCGAGCTTTCGGCGAAGGAAAACATCGTGAGGAAACCATAGCATGGTGGTAAGGCTTTTTCTAATGCCCGCCTGGGTAGCTACCACCCTCAAGTTAAAAATCTACCGCCGAATACTATTCGCTGTGTTCCGGTAGTGGCATTTGAGAGCCAGTCCCTCCTGTATAGGTCGGCAATGCACCTTCGATTCCTCTGGTGTTGTGGGTGTCAATGGGCGTCGGTGATCACTTACCAACAGATGACATCAGGTGACAGGATTCCTCGTTTGCCCCCTATTCAATAAAAAAAATACACAGATAGATATGTTCCGGCAGTTACACTCAAGATCCAATCTCTCACTAGGCGTGTCCATAATTTTGTATCACATCGTCACTTACCATCACGTTAATATGTGGTCATAACGATACGTCTGTAAAGTATCAAAATAACGATAGTCTATTACAGTATCATAGAGATTTCAATCTACTTCATATGTATTCGGATTGCGGTCTCGGTTTCTAATATACACACGCAAGCGAAGCCATTTTGTACAGTGAACATCGTCTGACGTACTGAATTACATAGTGGAAGCACTGACATGCGCTGTTTACTTAGCTCGTTTGAACTGCCTGCCTATCCTGGGCGGTTTATTGCCGGCAGTGTGACGTCACTGTTGACGAACGCGGAACTAATTCCGTTCCCTCTACGTCGGTGGGGGTGTAATGTTTGCAAATCGTTCGAGATTCATTAGCTCATGAATGATAGATACGTACGGGCGGCAACTTGTTATAATGGATCTAATACATATTATAAAACTCTGAGGCAATAATTTACACATTTTTTATACATTTTACGACTAGTTTTAACCGCGGCTTCGCTCGCGTTACTTATTTAATTTAAAAATAATAGTTTCTGTCAAACGATCTCTTTACCTTACTGACACTAAGTTTTTCGCGAGAAAAAGTAACCTATCATCGTCTCGGGGGTTCCATCTATATCTATACCAAAATCTATCGTAACCGATTCAGCGGTTTTCGCGTGAAAGCGTAATAAAGAAACAAACAGACTGAATTCCCCTTTTATAATATTAGTAAGAATTTAGGATATAATTTGCTAAGGATTCGATTTATCTAGTCTTGTAAATGTACCATTCGGTAACTGTTGAGACGGTGATAGATAATATTATAGATTTAATGTATAGGGTACATTATATTTGATAAAATCAACCATAAATGGTAAAATTTTGTAACAAATGAACATCTAAATGAACACTCTTGTGACCGAATTTTGATCTGTATGTATAAAATCCATCTGTATGCGTGACTTTCTTCACGTGGAACGGAAAACTATTAAATAAAAATTAAAAATATCCATTTTGTATCTTTTTTCAATACAGAAGCAATGCTAGTGTGTACGACTTCGCGTCTAGCGACGTGAATTCGGATCTAACCACCTACAATGAGCTTGAGCTTTCGGCGAAGGAAAACATCGTGAGGAAACCATAGCATGGTAGTAGGGCTTTCTCTGATGCTCGCCTGACTACCTACCACTCTCAAGTTGAAAATCTACCGCCAAATACCAAACGGTGCGTTCCGGCAGATGCGTTTGAGAGCCAGTTCCTCCACAGGTTTAGCGTGTAAAGTAATTTGAGCTAGCCAGGCGGGTATTAGAAAAAGCCTTACCAATACAAATAAATAGCTTCCTCACGATGATTCCCTTCACCGAAAACTCAAACTCATTGTAGGTAAATTCGAACTCGCGTCCCTTCACGCGGAGTCCTTACACACTACCACTAAGCTATCATCGCTTCAAAAACATTGGGCATTGTCAAGAAATTATTATATTATATGTTATAGTTAATTTTCAAGTTAGTCTCTACAGTAAAGATTGATCTAACACATAACAGGCGTACATTATTTTGTTTTCCTTCACTCTTAAATCCATCCACTTTCTTAATCAACATTCTTCTAATTATATATGTCATTCATCTCTCTTCATAACATGTCCATACCTATTCTATCACTTCTCAACTGTTTTAATTAATATATCATAGAAAGTTCAATTAAATTATTAAAAAAAAAAGAAAAAAATAAATAAACCTACTTACTGATTTCTTAGGTTTACGCGAATATTATTCATTGAAATAAAACTAATTTAAACGGATTTTATCGCCAAAAGCTTTCGAAACGTCGGGATCAAAATTTAATAAATAACCGCGATAAAATCCGTTTAAATTAGTTTTATTTCAATGAACCTACTTACCTTTAAGTTTTGAATTGTTATAATACATAGCTACTTATTTTAAAGCAATTTTGTAACGCCCACCAAATCACTTACCTACAAAAAGGTGCCGTCCCAAAGTCCGCAGATTGTGTATATTTATAAAAAAAAAACATTTTTGATACCGAAGCTATTTTTATACTTTCTATGTTCATTAGCACCTACCCTCATCCGCTATGTTTACACCAGGCATCTAATCCTTACTAATATTATCAATGCGAAAGTGAGTTTGTTTGTTTGTTACGCTCTCGCGCCTAAACCGCTGAATCGATTACGATGAATTTTTGTATCGAGATAGATGAAAACCAAGAGTCGGTGATAGCCTTCTTTTTATCGCATACACCTTTTTGGAAATGGAGTAAAGAGACAGTACAATTTTGTACGAAACTTCTAATTTAATTCGTTTGATAAAATCAATATCAATCCGAGCAAAGCCGCACGTAAAAGCTAGTAAAAATACAGTTCTCCTATCGAACTTAATATCATAAATGAGAATGTAAGTTTGTTTATCATCCTTTGAAGCTTAAGCTCGACTCAGTCGATCATTACGAAACTCTAAGTATACATACGTTGTCGGGAATACAAAAACAGGATACAGGATACTTTTCTCCCAAGGAAAAAGTCCTTTCGCCGAGACAGGAAATAATAACTTCTAATCCCACGCTAACGAAGTGACGGGGCCAAGTTATTAAGTTATAACGTTCACACAATGAGAAAGTCCGTGGAAAAATAAGCCGAGATTGAGATTAACTTAGAAGATCTTAGGGGCCACTTGTTGATTTCGCGTTATTAACTTCTTCGGGGCTGGGGTAAACGCGCCGGCGTATTGATATATATTACGTTTCCCCCTTTCCCTTTACGGATCACTCCCCCGTCCGGGGTAAGCTGTTTATTATGTTAATGTATTGTAAACGATTGTGTGCCAGTGAATATCTCCGTATGTAACACATCGTGACAGATTTCTTTTTCTTTCTTTGTTTTTTTTTTTGCATACTTTTTGAAGCTATGATCGCTCTGTGGTAATGTGTACGAACTGCGCGTCAAGGGACGTGAGTTCGAATCCATCTACAATAAGCTTAAGCTTTCGGTGGAGGATAACATCGTGGTGAAAACATAGCATGGTGTTAGGGCTTTTTCTAATGTCTAACTGGTTACCTACCACCCTCAAGTTGAAAATCTGACACCAAATACTAATTGGTGTATTCCTGCAGTTACACTTGAGAGCCTCCACAGATATAGCGTGTCCACCAACTTGGGCCGTATCGTCACTTAAGACCAGATGAGATTATGGCCATAATCTCATCTGATTAAGGTGACGATACGGCCCAAGTTGGTAGACACGCTAAACCTGTGGAGGAACTGGCTCTCAAGTGCAGCTTCCGGATCACACCTATTCGTATTTGGCGGCAGTTTTATCACTTGAGGGTGGTTGCTAGCCAGGCGGGCATTAGAAAAAGCACTGCCACCATGCTATGGTTTCCTCCATATATTTATATATTATAATATATTAAATATATGAAATATATTATATATATTTTCCTTCACCGAAAGCTCAAAGTCATTGTAGGTGTTTTTGGTTTCGGTTTCACGTACCTTGACGCGAAGTCGTACACACTACCACTGAGCTATCATCACAAACATTATATAATATATCATTTTATTTATAAGCGAACAAATTGCATCAGAATTCATCAAGAAATACATTTCGTATGTACAAAAAAACCTTTCGTGTTTCTACATTTATAAGATAAGGCAGCATCGTGCCCAATGTCATCAAAAGTTATCAAGTTATTTCAATGTGACACCAGCACAAGAGGACCGACTGTAACTCACCTCTATATTGAAAAAAATATATATGTCGCATTTATAATTTCCAAAACATACAACAATCTATCAGTAACAATTTCAGTATACTAGAGTGATTGCAGACTCAGGTTTGTAGCCAAAACAAAAAAAAAAAAACAGAAACTTTTTATTTATATTTTATATTTTATATGTAAAGAAAATAATACTATGACGTCATCACTATTCGAAGCGGAAACGTACTTATGAATCTAGGTTATTCAGTTTTGGATTCCATTTTCCCTTTGTCATTCTTTTTTTTTCAATTTACGTTTGTTTACTCGGCGCAGCGGACACAGAATGGCCAATCTATACTATATTCTTTCAAATAGTTTACGAGGCATAGTTTTTACATGTTAACCATGTTTCTCTTTTTATACGCTCTGGCACGGTGATAAAATATACTATGGATCAATATATAGGATAACTTTCTAACCATAAAGAAAGATAATGTATGGAATACTGCTCGCACCTCTGGGATGGATCCGCTAAATATCTGCTCGATGCCTTAGATAGGTTGCAGAGACGGACTGTCCGCATTGTACACGATTCAGACTCGTCCAGCACAATAGAACCGCTTAAATTGCGAAGGAGCATTGCCTCGTTAAGCGTGTTCTATCGTATGTACCACGGCGAGTGTTCTGAAGAGTGTTTTCATGTAATCCCCTCCTCTCCGTTGGACAACGGAACACGGCTTCGGTTACACAGTTTCACAATGACGCCTACTGAATCGCACAGTATTGAATCGCGAACTGAAAAGTTCTTATTTCCGTCGTACCGTGGAACTGTAGAAGCGTCTTCCCGTTACCGTGTTCCCTACTTTCTATGATATCGAGTTCTTCACAAAAAGCGTGAAAAGGCAGCTAAGCAGGTCAACGTGACAGCTGTGTCTATCAGAGAATTTGGGTTCATTGACAGTCGCCACTAAATAGGATTGTATTGGACTTAACATCTGGTGCAGTGCAGTCACTATGCTGCGCAAAATAAAACAAAAACGAAAAGGCACTTCCAGGATAGGAGATAAAACGTTAAGCTCCAACAGCTATTCTCGGAGCAAGAACAACATTAAAACAGTAGGTTTGTGTGTTTTCACGTAGGTTACTATGCTGACCCTAAAGGTGATAGGTGGCAATGTAATCGAGTTAGTAATTACTAGAAAGCCTAACATAACGTCTTCCAAGCCAGCCAACAAACCCTTGTCCTTACTAATATTATAAATGTGAAAGTGAGTTTGTTTATTTCGTACGCTTTCACGCCTAAAGCGCTTAATCGATTATGCTGAATTTTGGTATATAGATAGATAGGAACATGGAGATGATGATAGGCTTTTTATTGC
This sequence comes from Actias luna, assembly GCA_039707435.1. Taxonomy (NCBI): domain Eukaryota; kingdom Metazoa; phylum Arthropoda; class Insecta; order Lepidoptera; family Saturniidae; genus Actias; species Actias luna. The sequence continues at coordinate 14,852,770 of JAZHAC010000030.1, forward strand.
GAAAAACTTATTGAATGTGGGTTAAACGGAAGGGTAGACTTAGTATGAATCTTTTTGTTGTGTGATCCAATTTGTTTGACAAAATTAATATAAACGCGAGCAAAGTCACGGGTAAAAGCTGTGAATATTATAATTCAACAAATGTTTAGAGAAAGTCATAATCAGACATCACTGTCGTTAATATAAACATTTTTAATACTAAATAGAGTTAGCGTATAGCCTGCAATCTTATTTTATGTGAAGCGATGATATGGCAAAAGATAATAGCCACGCTAAGCCTAGTGGAGAGATTGGTTTTCAATTACAACTGCCAGAACACACCTATATATTTGGGGATAGTGGGGATACATAAAAGTATTTGGGGATAATGGGGATAGATTTTCAACTTGAATGCGGTGGTTAGAGGGTTTGAACATAAGAAATTTAATATTTTGACCTTAATTTAATGTTTTGACGATGTTCTCCCTCACATAACAGCTCAGGGTCGTAGCAGGGACCCGAACTCACGTCGATGGACGCAATGTCCGTACACACCCCCAAATCCGACCAATCAAATCAATATTACAAACGTCACAGGAATAATATGAATTTATTTTTATTTTTCAGATATTATATCGAGGAGCAACCCTACGCGGGTAACAAATAAACACGTAAGTAATACTTTGGCCTTTTAGGAAAGGTCCTTTATTGTGCCGACCCCTACGAAATGGAACATTCTGCGCAGTACCCGACCTCTGTTTATATCGACCATGGAAACAAACTTAGGCCAAATACACAAACAATTTGTATATATATAGTACAAACCTATTTAAATATTAGTTCTACAGCACAATCTATTTAGGAATAGTATACATATTTACTTATTTAATATTATGTTCCGATTGCTGAAGACAACTGAAGACAATGTAATATAAGCGAGCAAGTTGCATCAAAGTTTATCAAGAAATACATTTCGTATAAAAAAACCTATCGTTTTGATGAGATAACTAGACTCTAGTTTCTTGATTCATAAGATAATGTAGTATCGTGTCCAATGTCATCAAAATTTATCAAGTTATTTCAATGTAGTACGAGCACAAGGGGACCGACTCCTTTTTTTTTTTTTTTTTTACGTGGAGGAAAATCTTTTATAGACGATACCTCTCCAGCCTTGGGCTAGGCGAGAGGCCTGTGGGGGACTCAACCGGATCACACCGGAGATACCACTATGCCTAAAAAACTCCACGACGTTCCTTCAGCCACCTTCGGACCGGGGAGCAGGAACTGTTAGCACAGTACTTCTACCCCCCAGCAGGTGCTGGCCTCTGTGGAGACCCCAACCTGGGGACCCTCAAAGAGGGGTTGCGACAGTCAATAAGGGGGGAGAGGTGCTTCCCCCAACGAACCTCGGAGGCAATGCATCGAACGCAATGCGCTTGCCCCGGCCTGGCAGACCTACATGCGATCTTGGCGAAGGACCCGCCCTAGTCCTACGCCCGCAGGCAATCTCTATGGCGGCTGGAGGTCATCTCTGACCTGACACTGCCTGGCTCGCTGACTGCGGGAGGGGACCCTTCCGGTCAACCGCTCCCTTACACTTTCCGCCACCTCCTTCGCCAGCATGACTTGCTCACAGAAGGAGGCACCGGAGATCCTCCCGCTCTCGCTCTCAACCATGGTTTTAATCACGTTCGACAGCGAGAGATCGGGCCCCGTAACCACGATCATGTCCCGACGCAGCGACTCCCACGCAAGACAGACTGCCAGAGTGTGCTGTGCGTCGTCGACGTCACAGCCACAATGGTGGCACACGGCACTTGACTCCCGGCCAATGCGACACAGGTAGCTCCCAAAACATCCGTGTCCCGAAAGTACCTGCGTCAGCCGGAAAGTGAGAGTGCCGTGCCGTCTGCGTAACCATTCCATAAGATATGGTCTTATGGCCCCCAGAGTCACTACGCCCGAGCTGGGTCGCTCGAGTCTCCGTTGCCACTCCTCAATAACCTGGGACTGGATGAGCGCCGACCTCTGCGCCTCGATCTCTCGAGCGCCGGTCGCAGACCTCGCTCATGTGCCTCATTGCGCCACTTGTACAGTGACGCGAGGGCTCGCGCTTCCAGTTCCCAGGGAGGATATCCAGCCAATAGGGAGGCAGCCTCGAAGGAGACCGTACGATACCCGCGGGCCGCCCTTACGGCCATCAGCCTCTGCGGCCTCCGTAGGGAAGCCACATTGCGAGGCGTCAAACTGTCGGCCCACACAGGGGCCCCGTAAAGGGCCATGGATCGCACGATCCCCGCATAAAGCTTTCGGCAGGTGGAATCCGGACCCCCCAGATTGGGCAGCAATCGTGCTAACGCGCCAGCCGCACCAATCAGACGGGGGGTTAACTGCTTGAAATGCTGTTCGAAGTTCCATCGGCTGTCCAGGATGAGGCCAAGGTATCTCATCTCGGATTTAATGCCGATGGAAACGCCTCCCACTATGATTCTGGACCCTCGAGGTGGCGCATGCCGGGGCCTGTGAAAACACAGCGTCTCGGATTTGTGAAGCGCCACCTCTAGTCCCAAACGCTGGATTCTACCAAGGACTTGAGCAACCCCAGCTGTGGCCAGGATCGCGGCTTCGTGATACGACTTACCCTTCGCCATGACTAGAGTGTCGTCTGCGTAACAGACGACAGTCAGGCAGGGGACCGACTCCTATCTCAAGTCAAACTCTTGTTTGTTGATTCATAAGATAATGTAGTATCGTGTCCAATGTCATCAAAATGTATCAAGTTATTTTTTTGTGGTACCAGCACAAGGGGATCGATTACTATCTCACGTTACTCTTATTTGTTGATTCTTAAGATAGTGTAGCATCGTGTCCAATGTCATCAAAATTTATCAAGTTATTTCAATGTAGTTCGAGCACACGGGGACCGACTCCTATCTCAAGTCAAACTCTTGTTTGTTGATTCATAAGATAATGTAGTATCGTGTCCAATGTCATCAAAATTTATCAAGTTATTTTTTTGTGGTACCAGCACAAGGGGATCGATTACTATCTCACGTTACTCTTATTTGTTGATTCTTAAGATAGTGTAGCATCGTGTCCAATGTCATTAAAATTTATCAAGTTATTTCAATGTAGTTCGAGCACACGGGGACCGACTCCTATCTCACGTGAAACTTTTGTTTGTTGATGTTTTTATATTACCACAACCGGAAGGTAAACGCGAGCTATTTGTAATAAAAAATTAAAATACTTTCTATGTAATCTCGTCATAACAATTTCAATGAATAGAGTTCTTTTTAATCAAACGTGAAAAATATTTTAACCCCTCTATTATATTTAATATAAAGAGACGATCAACGACCGAGCTAATAAACGTAAGGTCTTAACCTCCCAATGTTTTCCTTCACCGAAAATTGTAGATGGAGTGGATTCGATCACGTCTCTTTGCGCGAAGACGTATACACTACAACTGATCTTTTTTTGTTTTGTACAACGATTACTATAATTTGTCGAACTCGATTTCTGTCTTTGCCAAAAATTGGTACTAAGCTTAATGTTATATTTGACAGACTAAGATCCAGTATACTGTACTTTATTAATATCCCTAAAAATACTCTAAGTACTCTATACTTTAAGTGGTCACTTTTATTCCGGGCTGTATTCTTAACTACAAAGCGACGACTCTTACTTCTGTAGTACCGTGAAGTTGTGTCAGCGAGTTCCCTCCTTCCTATAGTATTGGGTTCTTAAATAGAGGCGTGACAATGTACCTAAAAAGATAAGCATGACAGCGACGTCTAGCGGTGAATATGTGTTCATTCTCAGTCGCTGTTGGTTTGGACTGTACTGCACTTAACATTAAATACAGTGTAGTCACTTTGCTACGCAACTAAAAAAAAATATATAATGATAACTTATGTTAATATATTACTCATCTAAATGCAGTGTTCAATTTGTAACATGAAATTTTCTGGACAACCTACACCTCAGTCCGCCCCGTAACCGCAAAGGCTTTCGATATTAATAAATAACCGGGATAAATCCGTTTAATTTTTTTTATACTTAAGGTTTAGCGTTATGGCCATGATTTCACCTGATCTTAGTGACGATACGGCCTCAGTTGGTAGACACGCTAAACCTGTGGAGTAACTGGCTCTCAAGTGCAGCTGCCGGAAAACATCTATTGGTATCTGGCAGCAGATTTTAGAACTTGAGGTTGGTAGCTAGCCAGGCGGGCATTAGACAAAAGCCCTACCACCATGCAAACTATTTAATTAGTTTTATTTCAAAAAAAAATCGTAAAACATAATACTGTACCATATGCTATAATATATCTATTTATTACCGAGTTAGGAAAGAAGAAAACTCAGACAAAAACATTTCTTATGATAATAAGTCCCGCAGTGAATTTTATGGGGCGGTGTAACACACAGAAACATGTCAGAAGACATTAAATAAATATATAACAGCGAAAATCTAGAAGCTAGAAACAGAAATATAACGTTCCCGTCTCGCTGGGGACCCATTTTATTTCTCATACCATTTGAACATCTGCCGAGAGCTTTTTTCTTTGCCGGGACTTATACAGGGCCGGATTTGGATTTTTCAAAACGTTATTTAGTCTCATGAGTATTATTTGTAGGAAAGAATGTCAGAAATGATCATTTTATTTATTAAAATTTTAAATGTAATCTGTATACAAGGCAAACATAATGCCTGTGGCATTCTCTGCCCGTCAACCTTGAAGTGGTACAGAGATGTTGCAAAGTAGGTGCAATAGAGAAAAAAAAATCCATTTAATAATTATAATAGGGGTAACAATTTTTAATATATTCATATGAACTACTAACATATTTTTTTAAAGAAGAATAATATAATATATATACATAATCAAAATAAAATTAAATTATCGAATAAGCTTTGACAATCCTAACCAATATTTTTAATGTGTAAATGAAGTCATTCATCATTCAAATACTGCATTTGTTTGTTTTAATTTATTGATAGTCACAAATTGACGAAACAATTGCTAATACGTATAGATAACCAGTTAATAAAACATTTATATAATAGACAGTCGACAGAATTGTGAATAATTAAAAGAAATGAGAACTTAAATCTATGAATTACCTACATATCAATAATTTTTTTTCATTCGTAACGTGTAACTCAAGCATGTCGGTAACGGAACCTTGGACTTTTTTACCCGTACAAAAATGATCCAATTTTTCTATATTTTATAACTTTTTAACGTTACTGCTATAATCTCACATCACACCAAGATCGTGGACATGCTAATTCTGTTGGTAGCACCGCCTCTCAAATGGAACTGACGAAATATACGTATCCGTATTTGGTGGAAGACGTTCAGCAAGGGTGGTAGTTGGGCAGGCAGACATTAAAAAAGCATCATGCTGTGGTGTCATCACGAAGTTTTTATTCAGCAAAAACGCGAACTCACTGATACAAACTCACGCCCGTTGATGCGGATTCCCTACGTACTGCTAATTGAGATATCATCGCTTCATTATTCCTAAATCAGTCACCTTTTCGATGAGGTGGTATCAAAAATATCAATGTTCATTCGATAAAAACTATTCGAATGCATTATGCACCCACACTTACCCGCCACTGAATCCGTACCAGCGCGCTCGAGAGAACGCGAACTAAGCAAAACGAAAAATAATATTTCTCCCCCGACAACCGTGGAATACTATTTTTCATAGGTCGGCCGTGTCTTTTATCCATTTATAAACTTCATTATTCCCAAATTATACACACCTAGTTGTTCGTGTCGCTCGGAAGATCTCTTTTTGACGTTACCTCTCTAGCGTTGACAGTCACTTTCCTCAAACTTCCGGTCCGGTAATCGGTTTTTAACACGCTCATTTTACACCTTCACTTGTCAATCTATCTAACTATTAATGTAACGAAATATCTCAACTCAATTTACATCGATTTAGAGCCATCTGATTCTATTGAAAATTTGGGTACGTATCAAGATGTAAATGTTTAAACAATTGTTTTATAATAACGTGGATCCTTTATTCCGTTTTTTTATGGAATAGGTGTCGAATGAGCTAGCGTACCGCCTGATGGTAAGTGATCACCGCGGCTCATGAACACCCACAGCACTAGCGGAATCGTAGGTACGTTGCCGACCTCTATTGAAGGGCCTGGCTCTCAAGTGCAACTTCCGGAACCCACATATTAGTATTTGGCAGCAGATTTTTAATTTGAGGGTGGTGGCAAGCCAGACGGGCATTAGAAAAAGGCCTACTACCACGCAATAGTAATAATTATTATTTATCATATTCTCTAAAATCTTTTTTGAAGTCAAATATCAAATGCAACGTACGTAAAACAAAACTCGAGCTCAGGTCAAAGCAAGAGAGGCATATGGTGACTCCTCTAGTTTTTTATATAGATTATGAGCATAGCATTATGGCCACGATCTAACCTGATGATGATAACCATGTAGCTCAGGATGGTGGGCATGCTAAGCCTAGTGGAGGGTCTGGTTCTCAGATGCAACTGCCGGAACACACCTACAGGTATTTAGCTGCAGATTTTCAACTTCAGAGTGTTACTGTGCCATGCTGTAGTTTCACCACGATATATTCCTTCACCGATAGCTCAAGCTCATTAATACCTACCCACGGGACACTTCGAATTCCCGTAACACCAGATATCAGGAACAGCTTCCACAATCATGACTTTATCGTAATATTAATTACATCTTAATTTTCTTTCTATCGATATTCGTTCTAATTTAAATTTACTGTTCTAATCACTGCATTAGTGAAGATTATGAAGCGATGATAGCTCAGTGGTAGTGTGAATGACTTTGCGCCCAAGGAACACGAGTTCGAATCCACCTATGATGCGCTTGAGCGATGAAGAAAATCATCGTGAGGAAACCATAGCATGGTGGTAGGGCTTTTTCTAATACCAGCCTGGCTAGCTACCACCCTCAAGTTGAAAGTCTGCCGTAAAAATGCCAATAGGGGCATTCCGGCAGTTGCATTTGCTAGCCAGTTCCTCCACAGGTTTAGCGTATCTACCAACTTGGGCCGTATCGTCAATTAAAATCAGGTGAGATCGTGGACATAACCCTAAGCCTTAACTATAAAACATAAATTATTACCTGAGGCATATAATAATAATAAAGATGATACAGTCGAAATAGATTACTCGGATGAAAGGCGTCGTTAGAAACAGCTAAAAGTTTGTCTTTACGAAACAAACGCCCGTGAGCAAAGCTTTGGGGAATTAGGCAAAGTTAATTTACAGTTTGCAAGCTACCTAATTATTTGAAATGTTTTAATGAATTTAATTTGCCCAGCGTCACGAACAAGATTTAAAGTTTAAAGCATATATTGTGTGTACTTATATCGTAATAGTCGAGACAAACGAATGCTGCAGAGAATTTAAAATGTTAGAGATCTGAAGTAACTTTTTTCTAAACAGTTTATAAACTTTATGTGCCGATTTGGCTCTAATGATCGCTACGCTATACTTAATGGGGAACTGGCTTTCGAGTGCACCAGCCGTGACACATACGTTAGTATCTGGTGGTTGATTTTCAACTTGAGGGTGGTAGCTATCCAAGCGGGCATTAGAATAAGCCCTACCATGCTATGGTTCCGTCACAATCTTTCGTCATTCGTTCACTGAACGTTCAGTATCATCGTAGGTGGATTTAAACTCCTGTCCATTACGCGACGTCCGAACACACTACCAACGGAGACATACAAAAACATGGAGTGGAAATAGCGTGAGAATTTAGAGTTGATCTTTTGAAGGTCATAGACGTACTTTCCCAAATTATAAAAAAAAAAACTTTGCATTAGATTTTTTTGTGTACAATGTAGCTATGATAATATCTTTCGATTTTCGTGTCTCACTTTTTATATAACATCGGAGCTTTCGAGCATTAAATAAAAAATAGTTTAATAAAATAATTTAAAAACACGCTTTTTATAGAAAACTGAACTAAAGAAATAGAAAATAAGTTTTAATAAATTTAAATTAAGAATAGTGTTAAAAATTTCAATAAACATGAAAATTATATAAATTAACAAAAGTTTTATTTTGCAAATTGAAAATTGGAATAATTTTATCAAATGAATCTATTGTCATCGGTCCTCAATAAATCTACAAAATTTGAACGAAATTTGGCCGTTTAAAGTTGGTCAAAATCGCGCCCAAAGGAGTCGGTTACAAACAAACATACAAACAAACATACAGGTGAAGTTAATAAAAAGCGTCTAATAAGGAGGCACTCACACTAACATAACAGGATTATTATCGAATACGGATTATCAATATCACTTATGTCTATATTATTTATAGACGGCTCTGTGTTACTATAAAATTTAGTGTTATACCGTTTGCCAAACTTCTACGCTTCACTGATCAGTTATTAAACGAATCTTCGTGAGTAACATTCCCAAAACACGTTTTAGGTATAATACATTTGCTTGACGTCAACCAGAATCGATGTCCAAACGCGGTCGTACCCCGTAATAAACGAATTACTTTCAATAGCGATAAATACGTGTATTGATTGATAGACCGGCCTCAAAGGGTCGCCGTACACTCCAATACGAATTAGTGTGCTCGTTAATCATGGCACGGTGAAAGGTTTTTATTATGTTTTCCATGGAAAGAAAATTGATTTGGGAAATCTGTATTGTTCGTCTGATACGCTTCGTTTTGTTGGAAATCCGGATTTGCCAACTGGGAAATGTTTAAAGATGATTTTTGTTACAGTTATTCTTGTGTTATTATTTTTAATCTCACCTGAAAAGTTATCTAGCTCTCCAAATATTAAGCTAAAGAAGCTGAAGGGCTAAACTTATACGACTATCAGTAATGAAGTAGAAAGAGAAGAAAATGTAATGGAAAATATAATTTATATTACCACCGAAAAACTGGCATTGCATCGAAAATCAACGCTATTATACAGACCTTGCTTGGCAGCTAGGCTTGATTTTCCAAATCGATTCAAAAATCTTTATTCAATTTAGGCCCTAAGAAGGCCTTTATGAACGCCAAAACTACTACCGGTTCTGAAAGTCATCGGGAAGTACCGGCAAGAAACTCGATCTGCATCTTTTTTTAAGTCTTATTCTTATCCTTATATACAATAATTTAATATGTTACAGTAGTTATTAGCGGATGAACAGAGAGGGGTGTCAATTCCAGACATCACGATCGCTCACATATTGATCCACCCTATAATACCCTTTTGACAATCCAAACTTTTTTGACATGGTTCTTGGTCCGGCAATTCAGTAATGTGCTTTTGGAGGTTATTATAAAACATGACACCATTACCTAAATAACTTGTCTTACTCAGTCTAAAATTGGGAGTAACCAGTTTGTCGCGATTTCTGGTATTCAAATTATGGCGGTCTTTAACGAAATCTAGCTTGTGTAAGTTTTTACGGACATACATTAAATTATCAAGAATATATTAGTAGGGCAAAGTTTAAATAGCTAATTCCGAAAACTTTTCCTTTAATGATTCGAGAGGTCTCATAGTGTAAGTATTCGTGAGAAGACCTCAAAATGTTAAATCTTAGAAGTAAGTAAGCTTTTTAGCATATTCACGATTTCTACCATCCAGCTGATATATACCGGGTGACTATGGCACTAGGCATACCTAATCATGTACCAAAAGGCCGGCTGTCACATCAGACCCGTGGTCATAGCGAATCATTCGAACAGAAAAATTATATCCTACTGCCCTATAAAGTACCCTCACTTGTTACTAGTAAATGACCTTAAGCATGTAGTCGCATTTTACTCCTAAATGCCATAGCTTCACATAATGACATGCTCCGTCCAAATGCATTTATGACCTTAACAAGCATATTTGCAACATAAACTCTGTGATATAGCTTTCATTATACCAAAACTTTGCTATCTAGTTCTTAAACATAGGTTTCGATAGGTATATTCAATTAACGCTAAACTCAATATAAAACACACTGTAGTAATATTGGAATCAATTATGTTTTAAGAAACTTCCACCTTTGTTTATCAGTTTGTAATTAAAAATGTAAACCTTATCACCCTCCGATCGGAAATCACGGAATCTCAAAAGCTCATTTCAATCTTAACAAAGGTTAAGCCCGCGTATTTTAGCATAAAAACTTTGCCGAGCGTCCTTTTAAAAGTCTTCCCTCGGCTCAAATATTGCTTCCTATTTTTAGGTTGAACAATGTCGATAATGCGAGAAGATACTTTTTGCACTTTTGTATTTTTTTTTACAACTTGTATTTTAGCCTTGGCGAAAGTATAAAATTATCCACGTAACAGTAGAAGCTCTGTGTAACGTGAAGCGCGATGTTTTAATAAATAAAGAGATAGCAAAAAAAATTTTTAAAGAACACGGTATATATTATAACGTTGTTTGAAAGATATTTTCACATAAAAAGACAGCTGCTGTCTTGTTACATTTACGTAAAGCCAAATAACTCACCCAAATCAATTCCCCAGAAGAGAATACCGGGTTATATTTTGCAGTGTTATGCAAAAGTTCCTTCTTTTTTTATAGTTAATGCTTAGCGTTATGGCTATAATCTCACTTGATATTAAGTGACAATACGGCCCAAGTTGGTAGACACGCTAAACCTTTGGAGAAACTGACTCGTCAAGTGCAACTGCCGGAACACATCTATTGGTATTTGGCGGCAGATTTTCTAGTTGAGGGTGATAGCTAGCTAGGCGGACATCAGAAAAAGCCCTACCACCATGCTATGGTTTCCTCACGATGTTTCTTTCACCGAAAGCTCAAGCTCATTGTAGGTGGTTGGATTCGAACTCACGTCTCTTGACGCAAAGTTGTACACACTACCACTATAGTATCATCGCTCTTTATGCTTAACCTATGAAACGATGTTAGCTCAGGTGGTAGTATGTACGGCCGCCACGTTAATGTACGTGGCATCGAATCCATCTGCAATTAGCATGAGCTTTCGGCGAAGGGAAACATCGTGAGGAAACTATAGAATAGTAATGGGGCTTTTCAACTGACCATATGAATAGCTACCATCCTCAAGTTGAAAATATACCGGCTATAGGAGTGTTCCAACTGATGGAGTTAGGAGCCAGTCCCTCCACGAGGCTTAGCGTATGGACCATCTTGATCACATCGTTAATAAAGTTTAGATGAGATTGAAGCCATAACGCAAATCCTATGAAGCATTAAAGGTAACAACAGACAAGCACATAGTTAGTGCTTTCATTAATCTAATATCAGCTTCAACATTCATTGTTCTCCTGTTTGTTTTGATATTTTAAGTGGTTAATAACTCAACTGCAACTGTTTACAACACAAAACAAAAACTAATGAACAAGTTTTACTCTTTTTTATTTTGGCAACCAATCCTCATTAACACCGACTCTTACAATGCACAATATTAACGTTTAGCGAGTTACCATCTGAACCCATTAGGTGATGTTGTAGACGAATGCTAAATAAATGTACATAGAATAAAAAAGTTACATTATCAAGTGATTTTTTTTTATGACATGACCATACAGTGATGACACCCTCTATTAGGGTTTTGACGCAACTTACAATTCATGGTCTATGTTAATTTTTCTGTAAATAAAAATAAACTGTAGCTTAGCATTTGAGAGTAGCAGGGATAAGTTAATTAATTTTTATAAAAAGCCACTACAATATGGCCCAAGTAGATTTTGTAAGAAAAAATAATTTACTTGAGAGACTTATTTCTATACTAATTAAAAGAAAGAAAGAAAAGAAAGAAAATAAATTTATTTACAAGACACAAGGATAAAGTAAAAAATACATGAAAATTAATTAACATTACTATCATAAAAAAAAACACTAAAACATATAACATAAAATATGCTCTATGATAAAACCAATAAAATTATCAACTATGTTCATAGGTTTTTGTTAATTTGCTGATAATTGTGTTAGATACACAAGTACCTTATGATATTATTTCTTTCATATTCTAGTTATTGTCTGTAGTATAATTATTATATAGTCATTAGGATTGTATATACTTGTTTGTAGTGTTGTAAGCTTTTGAATGTTTTGTTGTTGAAAGGTGATAGAGTAAAGGAGATGGCCGAGAGAATGATTTGCGAAAGGATGATCGGACCAAATTGCTCAAAACCGTAGCAAGCGCTTAAAGAACTTCCATCGTACCGAAGATCGAAATCGGTCGAGTCGACTTTAAAAAGACGTTTCATGGAGGCATGATCTGCAGCGTTATCGGAAATATAATAAAATTGAATAATACATCATCTGACATAGTAATTTTGCAGTAGACAACAGTTTTAGCTTACACAATCATTCTATCAATATCCGATGGGATCTAAATTCCATCTTTTTAATTCCGTCCAGGAAATTGAAAGTAATTAACGTCAAACTTGAAAACATCGTTGCTGCATCCGTTGCATACTTGAACTTATTTGTCGCTGGTATTATTATATAATAGATATGTAGCTAGATACAGTTGCGTATGATTATTATAGGATAGGATAATATAATACGTATTCAGATATTTTGATTTATTAAAAACAATATTTGTTTTATTATATACATGCATATATATGACCAAGGGGTGGTCGTTAACAAGTCGAGGGATAAAACAAAACCCTTCTACCAAAGTGTGACGGTTCAAGAATTGAAAGGATAGATATGGTTCACCGTCATGAACTAAAACCAAATGTGGGGCCAACAATCGCCAGAGCCTCGTAGGTAACTTGTCAGGGTGCACCGCGTGTAGGTGAGGTTGTGTAACTCAGATAGTATTCGATACTTACAATCGATGTGATCGACTACTCGAAAATGCAGAACAAGGTCTGTCAGGTCAGCTAATATTAAAATAGATTATAGAGAATATATATATTATATAGAATATGCATTATACAAATAAAACTAAACGGAATACAATTTTTTTTCATTGCCCTCAGACCACACCTAGAACCGGCATTTGTTATGCATACTACACGGCCGAGTATAATCAATATAAATGTGCCTCCGCGAATGCTTGAAATAAAATTGACCCATTTAGCCCATGTCACGGCCGTATTTCGACTTAACACACAAGAGTCTCGCGGACTGTTTTCTGGTCTCGCCTTTTCAATCTCGTACTACAGTTCGCCTGGTGGTCTAAATTCTACCAGAATTACTATTGAAAATTCTTTGGGGAAGTGAAGCAAAAATCTGATGCAAATGTTTTTTTATTTATTTACACAAAATGAAAATTGTTTGACAAATAGAGGAGAGGCGGTATTTAACTGCTTCTCTAGCCAAACTGTATCTTCCATAACGCTAGCGTAGGAAGAAAACAAAATAAAAATAGGATAATATTCTAGATAGTAAATCTACGATAGACATATCTCAAAACTTCATTTATATATATTTAACTTAAGAAATTTAAGAGAAAAAATTATATATTACTCGGTTTTAAAAGTCATGATTAGATAATATAGTGCTATCTTATATTTACGCGAATGTTATTCATACAAATGGGAACTAAATTAAACGGCTTTAATACCATAATAAATTTAACTCAATTCCATTAAAGGCAAACTATGTTTCTTTGAATCACAAAATAAATTCATTATTTTACAGCCTCTGGGCAAGAACCTTTTGGTTTTGTGAATCTCATTAATTGTACATAAAGTAAAATTGATAATTGAATCTAATTCAAATATAAAATGTTTATTTGAAAATTATAAAACCATACTCTCTTATCGATGTTATAAAGAATTTATTTTGAATTTTTGTTTGTCTGTTCGCAACAAGAAAAGCTGATAATATTTTGATGACACGTAGATAGCTATTATGAACTTATATACAATAATTTTATCGCATAAAATGAAGAAATCCTTTCAGATTAGGTATTAACGTGTTTTGATACAATTTCCGATATTTTCCGACGCAAAAATTTAACCTTTTCCTGGTTTTTTAGGTCCTATAAAGTGCGTAGAAAATGAAACTGTCAACGCCTCACTTAAAAATCCCTTGCCAAGTATTAACAAGCGTGTGTGTGTTCCAGCAGTAACACTGGACAATATTTTTTACTAACCATGATTTATACCCTGATTTGGAATTAGATCCGACTATAGGTAAAGGTTAGCTTATTATAAACGAGATACCAAGAGCAACTGTCGCATCGAATTAGAATCTAATTGGATTCTCTAACCTGTTTCCTCGTTACTTTCACACGTGTACGACTTGCATCGAATCTAAGCATAAGTGGGTTAAATGAATCCGTCCATAATTAGCAACATGACCTTTTATCCAACGCAATACTGTCGACTAAGTTGCAATCAAAGCGCACGTATTTGCTATAGTGATTTTCCATTTACGTTTGTTACACCGGTTAATTGGTAAATCGATCTTAGTTATACGCTTGTAGAGCTTCGGATTTCGAGGTTTAGTCACTCATTTTAATTAGTTGCATTTCCTGAAATCGCTGTCATTAGCTATTACAAAGCGTAGTCTACCGAAATTCCTAAGCTGTACAGAATGTTAATGATTGATGGAAAGTGTTTTTCCATAGTTGTTGTCTATATAGCAATTGTTTAATGATTCAACAAAAGCCTTAAATAATAAGGAAATGAGATTACGCTTAGGTCATATACCATTAAATAAGTTTGCCTTTACCATGTGTAAAGTTCTGTTTTCACTTTACAAGAATTTCAGACCCATCGACAATGTGCACCACATCTTATATAATATATTCACAGCGAGCATATAAGATTTCGGATCAATGCTTCTGGTCCGTACCACGTTGGATTATATAATTCCTTGTAAACCTAATTTGAAAACTGGTAGACAATTATATAAAATTGATTGAAAAGATTTGTAAACATATTTAGTAATGCCCGTAAATGTTTGTTAGAAAGAAAGAAAGAAATAAATTGTCTATTTCCACCATATACACAGCACATATAAAATTAGCATATATATACATACATTTCAACCACAATTTTTTCCCAACTGCATGCGCTGTGCTACGACAGAAAGAAAGAACCCAGACTCAGCTTAATGTTCCCAAGATATAACCATTATTTTTTATTGATGTCTGAGATCGAACACTTGTATGGTAAAAGCAGATCAGTAGAAAGCTAAACCTCACGTCGTAGCCGACGTTTCCATTGTCTCTTCGTATGGGTAATTGGTAAGAATTAAAGAATACATAAATAGATGTGGCATGATATGAGTTGTGCTATTATTCTGCATACCTTGATTTAGTTCGGTCACTCTTACAACGACCCATTTGAACATGAACACGGTTCAGAATTTTAGAACTAGATCACTGCTACCCGTAGCTTGTGGTAAATTACTTCGAGGAGGGAATATAGTTTTTAAGAATAAACAGAACAATTACCTACAGTTAACTTCGTGCATTTAATGTACGAACATGATTCAAACCAGTCAGACGAGAAACGAGTTTCATTTCAAAGGTTTTTCATCTTTATAAAGAAATAAAGATGAATTCCGATTAAGCCCCGTGCCATTTATCAAAACAGTTGACACCCTAAATTGAAATGAATCTGGCTCTATACCTACTTTTGCTTATCGTTCTTTTGTTCTAAAATGTATATTTTTCAAACTTACAAGAATACTAAGAGGGAATAACTTCTTTGGTCCAGGATTACCGTCATCGTCAGAGATGTCACCGCGTGGACAGTTCAGCATTCTTGAAGATGAGTACATAGAAGTGATGTCACGAAGAGGACAGAGTCGGTCGCCATAGCCTGTTCTGTTTAAAGTGGAAAGGAGATATCGCGAGTGAGTTCTTAGATTTTTCACTGTTGATTTTTCTCCTCTGTGTGTTAACCGATTTTCTTTTTTCTTTATTAGCTATATCGGCGAGCTTTTGTGTTATGAATTAAGAAAAAAAAACCGGAAACAGCACCGATTATTTTTCTATAGATAGGGTAAAGACTAAACAATTGAACGCCCTCTTTTACTCGCTTTTGTTCTCGATACTCGATTGTTTTTTGTTTAGTACCTCTCATTATAGAAACATTTTTTTGTTCAACTTTACAAGATTTCCCTTAAATTTTAACAATATAAAATTTTGATAACTGTAGGAACGCTAGCAGAATATATATAAGAGATTCCTTCAAATACCCAAAA
This sequence comes from Actias luna, assembly GCA_039707435.1. NCBI lineage: Eukaryota > Metazoa > Arthropoda > Insecta > Lepidoptera > Saturniidae > Actias > Actias luna. The sequence continues at coordinate 14,868,899 of JAZHAC010000030.1, forward strand.
AAAAATCATAATTAAATATAACAATATTTGTATACATAACAACATTATTTCAGCTACGGAACAACCGTAGTACTGATTTGAATGTTTGAAATTAACAGATGCATGGCGGTAGGGCTTTTACCATCCGAGGAGAAGCGATGATAGCTCAGTGGTGGTGTGTACGACATCGCGTCAAGGGACGTGAGTTCAAACCCAAACACCTATAATGACCTGGACCTTTCGGTGAAGGGAAACATCCTGAGGAAACCATAGCATGGTGGTAGGGCTTTTTCTAATGCTCGCCTGGGTAGCTACTGACCTCAAATTGAAAATCTGCCGTGAAATACCAATAGGCGTGGTCCGGCAGCTGCATTTAAGAGTCAGTTCCTCGTATAAAAGCCGGCAACGTACCTGTAATTCCCCTGATGTTGTGGGTCTCCATGTGTGTCGGTGATAACTAACCATCAGGTGACACGCTCGCTCGTTTGCTCCCTATTACAGAAAAAAAAAATCGTGAGGAATTACTTCAAATGTTTTAGAATTAATATACAATCAGCTGCAGGACATGAGTAGAAAAATACTTTCATACAGTAATAGACACGTAACAGCTATGTAACTTCTTGAAAAGGAAAGCACAACTTGGGGACGCGGAAAGCCTTCACTGTGTATCTTACCTTCCGCTTCTCGCTACGTATCTTTTAAATTTCTCATACTAGCTGTACCTATGACACTCACAGAGTTAACTGATTTTAATGAAACAAAGACTAAGTCTAGCGAAGCGATGATAGCTCAGTCGTAGTGTATACGACCTGGCGTCAAGGGGCGTGAGTTCGAATCCAACCACCTACTATAATCTTGAGCTTTGGGTGAAGGAAAACATCGTGAGGAAACCATAGCATGGTGGTAAGGCTTTATCTGATACTCGCCTGACTAGCTACCACCATTAAGTTGAAATTCTGCCGCCAAATACCAATAGATGTCTTCCGGCAGCTGTAATTGAGAGCCAGTTCCTCCACAGGTTTAGCGTCTCCACCAACTTGGGCCATATCATCACTTAAGATCAGGTGAGATTATGGCCATTTTGCTAAACCTTAAATATAAAAAAGTGTTATTCGAGGATACGTTTTATGATTTCCCTGGTGACGTTTTATCATAAACGTTGTACTTTAACAGCGATTCGTAAACAAGCAAACGGTCATACAGACAGACATTTTTTTTTAAATTAAGTAAATGTAAATATTAATTATTTATAGTCACTTGCATAATAAAAAAACCTTTCAACTTTAGTTTATTATAAAATATATCTTTTACATTGCGAAGCTAGTACCGCTGCTTATGTGTTAAAGACCTTATTCCTCGACTGTTCAACCGCAACTGACCATATCGTCGACGATATTCAAAAGGTATGCAATGTATTTCCGGTGACAGATAAATTGAGAGACTTAATAAATACAAAATTGACAACAGGAAATTCACATTCAAATTCGTTTAAACCATTCGAATATCATTTAAATTAATAAGAATATCATAGAGACCACATTAAATTGTTCAAATTAATTACAATAAAAATAGAAATCATGATACTTGCAATCAATTTTTTTTCACAAAAATCTAAAAAGCATTGACACGTTACATTTACATTCTTATTATATGTACTATGTGTGGTTAAGTAATTGAAACAAAAATTAAATTATCATTATATGTCCGTTTTTGTAACTTTTTTCAATACAGCTTTGCTTCTATTGGCGATAGCGTGATGTTACATATCCTAAAGCCTCCCTCGCTGATTGCTCTGTCAGATACTAAACGAATTTTTGGATTTCGACGAGCAGTTCCCAAGATTGGCGCGTTGAAACAAATACACTTTTCCGTGTTGTAAAATTTATATAGATAGGTAACGAATTGTACCTATAGGTAAATATATCATTGTAATTTTCACACTCAACCCTTGTCCGATTATCGTATCTTTTTTTCTCATTAATAGCTAGTACCGCGTTCGATTTTTCTTACGCGAGTCGGCAATAGCCTATGCCGAGGTTCGGTCACTAGTGACACCCTTGTGCGAGTTGCCCTGCGAGCTCGAGCGCCTTCCGCGCTCGCCCCTCTAGTTCCGATGAAGCTGTAAAAGCCCCTCAGGCTAACATTGTAGGTCCTTTCGAAAAAAAAAAGTCTTCGAAAATTAAGCCTAACCACAATTATCCGACAGAAATGAATCTCCTAAACATGGACGCGGAGAACCGCGTGGTTTTAAACGTCGGCGGTATCCGACACGAGACGTACAAGGCCACGCTGAAGAAGATCCCAGCGACGCGCCTCTCGAGGCTGACGGAGGCGCTCGCCAACTACGATCCCGTACTGAATGAGTATTTCTTCGACCGGCATCCGGGAGTTTTCGCCCAAGTTCTCAATTACTACAGGTAAATGTTCTTTTTTTTATAGTTTAGTAACTTTTACCGGCGGCTTCGCTGGCGCTAATCAGAGCGGAGCGATGTTAGCTCAGTGGTAGTGTGTACAACTTCGCGTCAAGGGACGTGAGTTCGAATCCAAGTGCCTACAATGAGCTTGAGCTTTCGGTGAAGGAAAACATCGTAAGGAAACCATAGCATGGTGGTAGGGCTTTTTCTAATGCCCGCCTGGATAACTACCACCCTCAAGTTGAAAATCTGCCGCGAAATACCAATAGGTGTGTTCCGGCAGTTGCACTTGAAAGCCAGTTCCTTCACAGGTTTAGCGTGTCTGCCATCTTGGGCCGTATCGTCACTTAAGATCAGGTGTGATTATGGCCGTAACGCTAAACCTTAACTAGAAAAACGTAAAAATCTGAGATTGCAACCTTTGCTGTTTTATGTCTCATGTAGGTCAGCAATTTGAGACAAGAACAAGGCAACGGGTTGTTAATACTTGATCTATTTTAACGACAACCAAGCGTATCCAACAAAATCCAAACACGACCGATTATGTTTGTTACCTTTACAAAATTAAACCAAAATGTACAATTCTTAGGAACCGGCAACGGTTACGGCAAACACACGGCTCTGAATGTTAATAAAGAAAACAGAATTCTTTATTTCAACCCCCTTTGGAACGTACGTAATGATAACGTTGCGGTTACGGGCGACGCGACGCAGGCCCCGGCCGGTAGGGAAGTGGAATTCCCCGCGGAACGCAGGGTTGCCCGGTTAACGTGGTCGGATGCCGCGGAAATTATACACACCCTGCGGTTTAGCTCCTAAAAAACTCCGTCATAAATATTTTACTTCTGTAATATATTACCAGGCTCATAGCCGAGTGGTAGTGTGCAGGAACGCCGCGTAATCGGACGTGTGTTCGAATCCAACCACCTACAATTAGCTTGAGCTTTCGGTGAAGGAAAACATCGTGAGGAAACCATAGCATGGTGGTAGGGGTTTTGTCTAATGCCCGCTTAGCTAGCTACCATCCTCAAGTTGAGAATCTGCCGCTAAATACCAACAGGTGTGTTCCGGCAGTTGCGCTTAAGAGCCAGTCCATTCAACGCCGGCAACGCACCCACGATAGTCCTGGAGTAGTGAGTGTCGATGGGCGGCGGTGATCACCTACCATCAGGTGAGACGCTTGCACGATTGCCTCCATAAAAAAAACCAGGCTGTAATAGTTTGCAATCGTCCCTTTATGGACACAGAAAACTTCTATGATGAATTTTTAACATGAGAACTTATTTAGACGTATTAGGTGACTTTTTCGGGTAAAAACCTTAACAAAGAAAATAATTAAGTAAATTGAAATTGTAAATGTAAAGTCACTCATATGGGATAACTATATATTTTATACTGGGCTTGCATATCCCATCACGTGGTTTAGTTTAATTTGTACTACTGACAGATGTGAAACGAGATTTTAATACAAAATTATTAACATTTCATTAATTAATTAACAATAAAGCAATCACATTTATTTCAAACTATTTAGTTTTGGCTTCAATCCACAATGGCTACCTACCAATTCTTATATTCCGTGATGATGTATACAATATAATATTATTAAAACGATTTTTTTGTTATTACAACGGTATGTGCCTATGTGCCTAGAGTTTAATTTGAAAATGCCGGTACCGCAATTTTATCATAATATATTAGTCACCTATATCATGTATTATTGTACCACAGCAAAGAATATTTAATAATAAAGACGCCATTTTGTAACAAATGTTGATCGTGATATTTAGTGTTTAGAATGGCGTTTTATTGTTTTATGTAGTCCCTTTTTGTTATCGACTGTAGAATAGGACAATTTGACTATGCGGGGGAAAGGGGGTAGGGTACGAAATTAATATATATTTTATTTTTACCGCAATAACTTCAATGCCTAAACAATAGGGCCGGAGCGCGACGGCGGCCATTTTAAATGGCGTACGCATTACTATCTATAACAACGAACGATCGAAACACCAATACATTCGAGGTAACAATGCTCGTTTGCTTATTCACGCCTGTAAGCCGGCGGTAACTCTGATAACGTCGGTTGTCGCCGTTTCTATCGACGTCACAAGCTTTGTTTGTCGACGTAATTGAGCCGGGGAGCGCCTTTGTAAGGCTCGCTTTCGGATTGTGTTGCCAAGTTTATTATTTAAAATATTCCGAGGGTGAACACAACGAAATTCGCTTGTTAATACTGTACGAAAGTATAGCCCGTTCTACTTATGGCATACTTAAATATGAAAACGGTTTTTGCCACTATTATGTTGACTCAATAAATGTAAATTCGGATCAGTTGTTCTTCGTATCGTTTACTCTGTAATACACCTTTTTTTGATCATTAAACGTTCAGCTTTGGACCGTAAACTCATCTGATGTTAAGTGTCGATGTAACCTAATATGTGGACATACTAAATGTACAGGATGGAATGGACTGGCTTTTAAACACATTTTTTTTCAATGTTTCGCAGCATAGTGACTGCACTGCACCTGATGTTAAGTACAGAACAATCCAAATCAGCGAAATGGCAATGAATCAAAATTCACTGATGTCATGCTGGCCTGCTTAGGGACCTCTGCAGCCCACTTTTGAAGGACCCAATATCATAGGAAGGAGTGAACGTGCTGACAGGAAGACTGTTCCACAAATACACGGTGCGTCAAAAGTAAGAGTCGGCAATCTTTTTGGTTCTGGATGTTATAGGTGTCAGCGTGAAATTGTGACACCAAAACCCCGCCCGTGTGGTTCCGTTGTGGAAAGGAGAGGAGAGGATCGATTCGAAGAGCTCTAGTTAGTTAGAAATTTGATTGGGATTTTTTTATTTAACTGTGTCCGCTAACCACGAAGGCACTAACACTTGCTCTACCATCATACTATGGTTCGATAGCATTTTTTTCGATAGATCTTGCTCCTGATGGCAGTAACTTGATGTTAAATAACCTAAAGCCTTCCTCAATAATTAGGCCATGAAATACAGGAATACCTCATTTCCAAATTTCAAAGCCATCGATACAGAACTTTCGAAGAATTGTGTTTTAAGAACAGACAAATAATACATTGTTCTATATACAGATTTGTCGACAGTATTCTTGACTTACATTGTTTACGCTATCGAGTTCCAACACAATCACTCAGCCGGGCTAGTGGTAATAAAGAATTATACCTAACAATCACGCATTGACAAAAATACCCCGAATTCGCAGAACAATTTTAGAAACATGGCAACATTATAACGAATTTCATAGAGACGCGCTTTTGTGGACGTCGAATTAATTTTACGCATAACAATAAATCTCAATTAATCAAACGATCCATTCAGCGATTTGGAAAACTTTTTTTTACAATGCCATTAAATTTAAATTCCATTTTAAAGGCAAATTTTTAAGTTACTTTTTTTTTCATGTAATTCATTTGCTTCTTTTCAAGATCGTTTTTACTGATTATATCATATTAGAAGGCTTTTTTACAACGTATAATGCTTTTCAACTTCATTCCATTAAAATTCCACTCGAGAGGAACCATTATCAGACCTGTAATGTATTGATATCATTGTTAAGCACCAAAAGAGATTAATAAAGTTGAACGTGTGTAGCAACTTAATGGGAGAAGTAAGGTTTTGAAGCGATGATAGCTCAGTGGTAGTGTGTACGACTTTGCGTCAAGGGACGTGAGTTCGAATTCAACCACCTACAATGAGCTTCGGTGAAGGAAAACATCGCGAGAAAACCATAGCAAGATGGTAGGGCTTCTTCTGATTCCCGCCTGGCTAGCCACCACCCTCAAGTTGAAAATCTGCCACCAAACACCAATAGGTGTGTTCCGGCAGTTGCACTTGAGAACCAGTTCGTCCACAAGCTTAGCGTGTCTACCGACTTGGGCCGTATCGTCATTTAAGATCAGGTGAGATTACGGCCATAACTCTAAGCCTTAACTATAAAAAAGGGCAAATAATAATGGGGCTTTTTAATTGCTTTCCGGAGGGCATCTCTCCAGGCAGCTCGGATGCAGGCTGAGCTTATCATCAGGCCGAGTCGATCGCCATACCGACGCGGTGATTACAAATTATAACACTTCGAAACTTTAGTTGAAAAATTTCAAAACAGAATATTTTATAATGGTCCCTACCATCTATATATTGTCTAGTCTCCTCTTGCCATCTAACTCGTTACGCTTAAAATATATTACCAAGCACGTAAAGGTATGTTTTTGGAGCTGCATTTGAGAGCTAATGCCTCCACGAGGTTTAATATGTTGGCTAGAATACGTGCAGGCGCTGTCCCTCTGTTCCTGGACTCTGGCAAGAGAGGTGTTTGAGTGTCGCCTTACCTTGAGCTCAAGTATGCGTTTACCCCTTGTAAGAGTAACTTTGAGAATGGATTTTTTCACCACGTTAATAAAAAGAGGACTCAGCGTACCGTCTTTGACTACAACATGACATCAAGTGTGATTATACCAAACGCATGTAATCTATATTAATATAATATAATCATATGTATATATATAAAGCGGAAAAGTTTGTCTGTTTGTTTGAACGCGCTAATCTTGAAGCTACCAGTGCTATTCCAAAAAATCTTTTTGTATATTATAGAGCAATTTTAAGAAAATCTTCAAACATCAAGCTACCAAATAAAACTAATCGATGGTAGGTATAATAATACCAAATTAATAAATAAATAATTGTTATAAAATAATAAGAATACCTAAATAAAATTTCTGACCTAAGCCAGAAGAATTATTCGTGTAAAAAAAAAAACTTCAAACTACCACCAACGGAAGCAAAAGTGTATTGAAAAAGTTATAAAAACGGGTGAAAAATTAATGTATTTATAGTTTCACGTTGTCGAAGTCGCGGGCACAGCTTGTAAATAATAAGTATGAAAAGAGACTACGAGAAATATAATTTTGGCTGGTAAACCTCTAAGAGACAATAAGGGAAACAAATTACTGGATTTTTTTTTTCGTTCCTCTATAACGAAGCGAATCCGTCTTCCTGTCTGATGCTCGGAGCAAGGACTTTTTCACAGTCAAACTAAACTCCACAATAAATCTTCGCGATCACAAATTATTATTCTCGTGGATTCATACATTATTTTTATTTAAAATTAGCTGACACCATGAACATCATATCACCTATAACCGTTGTTCTTTAGCCTCGAATTTTTTTTTTTTTCTTTTATACAAACCTTGTCCTGACAAAAAAGAACAGAATAAAAAAAGAATTATCCAATTTGGTACAGCCGTTCGAAAGTTATGCGCGTACATACATTTAGGCGATTTATTTATATATATATATATATATATATATATATATATAGATAGATATTCTAATGTTCCGGTCAACTTCCGTGATGCGATGACTAAGGGAAATAGAGATTTATTTATATATATATTCCCTTTCCGGTACTTTTTAAGTCGGGCCTTATTGGATCGTGGCTAGAACACACTTTGTGATAAACCAATGAGACATAATTTAGACTTATCGTTTTCGGAATTAGCCAATGATACATTTTATACGTTAACCATCGTGAGGATATCATAGCATGGTGGTAGAGCTTTCTCTTAATTCCGGCCTGGATAGGTACCATTATCATTACTTTTTTTATGGAATAGGGGGTAAACGAAAAAGCGTATCACCTGATTGTAAGTGATCACTGCAGCCCATGGATACTCACAGCACTAGAGGAATCGCAGGTGCGTTACCAGCCTTTATAGGAGCGACTGGCTCTAAAGTGTCACTGCCGGAACACACCTAATGATGGTTTCGCGGCAGATTTTCAACTTGAGGGTGGTAGCTAGCAAGATGGGCGGTAGAAAAACCCTACAAAAATACTGTGATTTCAGAACAATGTTTCCCTTCACTGGAATCTCAAGCTCATCACAGCCGGGTTCAAATTCACGCCCATTGACGCAATGTTCGTACACACAAAGTACTAAGCTTTCTGATTATTGTTTCACATTATTGTCTTTATTCGATCGTGTCACGCGAACACGACTTTGAAACGTTTTCACTTGAAAAAGCTCCCGATGCGTTTAAAGACGCTTCGACTTTTAAATCTTGTAATGTATAGGTTAATCTAAGGACGGGCGCTCCACGAGTCCCTCTATTCAACGAGCCCTTAAAGGGAGAACTGGCCGAATTAATTCGATTGATAAGGGCCAAACACTTCGGGCGCGTCTCGGCAAACTTCGTCGGCATTCGTGGACAAGGCCGTTAAATAATGCGTTGATTGATTGCTTCTGGTTAGTTTGGGACTCGGAACTTCGGAGACGTTGTGGTTTCGATGGTAAACATTTGCGTCGATTTGTTAGTTAAGTAAATACATATTATGGCTTACCGACAGATTTATGATCTCGATATATCGATAGTAATTTCGAAGTAAGGATGGCGCAGTGTTGCCGCGTGCGGGCTACGAATCGTACTGTAAATACCAACAATAAAACTGAGCTTTTGATGAACTTGCTATGATTCTGTAATTCCTTTATGTGTTTTTCTTTTGATCGTAATCTCACCTGATATCTAGCGTACGATGTAGTCTAAAATGGTTGACATGTCTAAACGTAGTTATCAAGAATAATAGTTCCGGTTCCAATACCGAGTATCTGTTAGATACCGGCGCCAAAAATTAACCCCTAAAGGACCCGGAAGGATAATTCTTGGAGGCAATTCAACCATACTGTGATTACGTAATTTGTACAACTGGATAAGTTCCTCTGTAGATATCCACGTGGACAGTTTGCGAGAATACCGAAACTCTATTATTGAACAACTAAAGTTATATTAGATAATTTAATTAATAATGGTTAATAATTTAATTAATATAATATAAATATAGAAAATTTAATTTCAAAATTAATGCAAGATGTGTTAGCCTGTGATTAGTTTGAACAGTTAATAAATTAAGTCGAAATTGTATTTAAATATAAATAATACTGTTCAATTGCTGGCAACCAAATAACACCAATATACGTGTAGGCATTTGAAAGTAGATTTTTAACATAAGGAGGCAAGTATTTCACTACCGAGATCCGAACTCAACTCCTTTCGTGCGACGTCCCTACACGCTACAATGCAGCCATCGTTTGGGTGATGAGTTTCTCTCATGAGAAACCATGACATAGAGCCTTCTCCAATATCCTTCATAAATTAATAAGTACACAGGTATACACATCTGTAGCCGTGATAACGTAGCGTGACTACTGAAACTGGCGGGTGAACGTGACGTTGGTTTATCACACATAACTATCTATGTACATATAAAATTGCTATGTACATAACTGTTGTTACGATTAATCTTTCTACCTACCCTAATGGGTCCGAGGTATAATGATATCTATCGGTTTTAACTCTTCCACCAGAACCGGGAAACTCCACTACCCGACAGACGTCTGCGGGCCGCTGTTCGAGGAGGAACTCGAGTTCTGGGGTTTGGACGCAAACCAGGTGGAACCTTGCTGCTGGATGACATACACCCAGGTAAGAAACGTTTTTTTTTTTTTTTGTTTAGAAAAATTTCGCCTAATGTGCTTTTGGGTGGTGGACATGTTAATCTTAATAGAAGGACTGGCTCTCAAGTCCAATTTTTGAAGGCATTAAAGCTCAGTTAGTAGCCTAAACGGGATCCGTGTCAAGGGACTTGAATTCGAATCCACCTACAATGAGCTTGAGCTTACAGTGAAAGAAAACGTGGTGATGAAACCATAGCATGGTGGTAGGGTTCTTTCTAATGCCCATCTGGCTGGCTACCACCAATATGCATTTGCCGGCAGATTTTCTCTCGGAGTGCAAGCTAGCCAAGTGGACATTGAGAAATGCCCTATCACTATATTATGATTTCATCACGATGTTTACTGCTCGTCTGATCATCGTGAATTTTTGCAAACACGTTGCGAGTGGAATGGAAAATAATATAGTAATTTTCTTAAACATAAGAAATGCCGCCAAAAGATAGAAAAATTAATTTAATTTCAACGCTAAAGAAATCGCCACCGCAGATAGATTATATAACCTAAAAATGCAATTGACGCGGCGGCCATTTTTAATTTTATGTCAAATTGACTCCCATTACTCTCGTTGGCGTTTCGAATCCGCGCGAAAAAAAAATACACTCGTAATTTGTATGCAAGAGGCTGTTCAGTGCCGTACTAGAGGTCAGCGGTCGTGATATTTTTGTTAAAGCCTCCCCCGCATCCTCCCCTCGTACGTTTCTCACCCCCAATCCTCTCCGTCACTCCACTCTCAGATAATGTAGAATTGAAGTGCTTTTAGGTTATAAATACGATGTGAATTCTGCATGGCTATACTTAAAGGTACTTCAATTTTTATTGTATCGTTGAAAATTGTTATAGTAGATATCATTGTATGGGTAACAAGATTATCTAAACACAGTGAGTGATTTCGACATTTTAGGTAACGTTGAATCGAAAGATGTTAGAAATTATTTGACTTAAACTGGTTTTTGATTAGTTTATTATCGAGTTTCTTTTTTCTCTATTTGTTAACGAGAACACTTATTAAAATCCCAAAAAATCACTGTTATTTAAATGTTTTTGGTTATCGAGTTTTTTTTATGGAATAAGGTGCAAACGAGTAAACCTCTCACCTGATGGTAAGTGATCACCGCCGCCCATGGAAACCTACAACACCTAAGGAATAACAGGTGCGTTGCCGGCCGTTAAAGGAGGGACTGGCTCTCAAGTGCCACTCCCACACACGGAACATACCTAATGGTATATGGCGGCAGATTTCCAACTTGTGGGTGGTAGCTAGCCAAGCGGGCGTTAGAAAAAGCCCTACCACCATGCTATAGTTTCCTCACGATATTTTCCTTCACCGAAATCTCAAGCTCAATGTAAATGGTTGGATTCAAACTCACGTCCCATGACGCGGCGTTCCTACACGCTACCACTGAGCTATCATCGCTTCTACGTTTTTAACTACTAATAATATTATAAATTCGAAAGTGAGTCTGTTTGTTACGCTTGCACTCCTAAACCACTGTACAGAATATGATGAATTTTGGTGTAGAGATCGATGGGAAGCTGGATACGGTGATTGGCTACTTTTTCTCGGGTAAATTTTATCGGAAGTGGAGTAAAGAAAGGAATAAACATTGTATAAAAAAATTAATTGTGACTTCTGATTTTTTTTACACAAATAGTATTAACGCGAACGAAGCCGCATGAAAAATCTAGTACGCTATAAAAACAGTATAGAATATAACATTATTCTTATAAGGTAATATAATACAGTCAGAGAGGTGCAATTGTGGTGAAACTCTGCGGGGTCGATATGACGGCGAACTAAGAAAGTTAGAACTATCTGGAACATGTCGAGACGCGTTACGAAGTTTCATTTGAAGTTTTTTATTTATTTTCATACCGAGTTCGTGGTTCGTGATAGCTTATTTACAGTTAAATAATTTGTTACGTTTAAAATAAAATAATCAGAAATCGTTCAGGAAAATATCGCATTAAAAGGCTACGTAAATACGTAGGTAAGTCACAGTTATAATAAAAGTTCGTACATTTCGATCAGCCTCCCGTTATATCGAAATTTCTCAACTGCTTCACATAATCTCGCTACCACCGAGGATAACTAAATTACTCAAATAAACAACTTAATTAAGTGCCGTTTCACTAACTATTATTAACAGTGACACAGTAGAGTGTGTATGGACGTCGCGTCAAGGAACTTGAGTTCGAATCCACCTACAAAGAACATGAGCTTTAGGTGAAGCAAACATAGGAAACCATGGCATGGTGGTAGAGCTTTTCCTAATGCTCGCCTAGCTAGCTACCACCCTCAAGTTGTAAACCTGCCGCCAAATACCTATAGATGTGTTCCGCCAGTTGCACTTGAGAGCCAGTTCCTCCACAGGTTTAGCGTGTCTACCAACTGATCAGGTGAGATTAGATTAGAGATTATAGAGATAGATTATAGAGAGAAAAATATCGTTGATCCACGAGGTCGAGAGAAAAAGGGGAGACAAAACAACAGAATTTAATAACGGACCCTCTGAACAGCGACATGTTGCCTTCATAAATTCCGGGCATGTCGCGTAATCTCCGGAGTGGACGAAGTTTGAACAGAATGTAACGAGTTGTGAGTTAGGGCGTTACACGATATCGACGGCGTGAAAAATCTGGTTTCTCTTTACCCTTATATTATTAGTTTTAATACGGCTGGTACCAGTTTAGTAGTATATTGTAGTTTTTTTAATATTTGAGGTTTAGCGTAATAGCCACAATCTCACCTGATCTTAAGTAATGATACGGCCCAAGTTGGTAGACATGCTAAACCTGTGGAGGAACTGGCTCTCAAGTGTAACTGCCGGAACACACCTATTGGTATTTGGCGGCAGGTTTTCAAAGTGAGGGTGGTAGCTAGCCAGGCGGGCATCAGAAAAAGCCCTACCACAATGCTATAGTTTCCTCACGATGTTTACCTTCACCGAAAGCTCAAGCTCATTGTAGGAGGTTAGATTCGAACTCACGTCCCTTGACGCGAAATCGTACACACTACCACTGCGCTATCATCGCTTCTAAGCGATCATCGCTTCTTCTAAGGTTTAGCGTAATGGCGATAATATCACCTGATCTTAAGTAATGATACGGCCTAAGTTGGTAGACATGCTAAACCTGTGGAGTAACTGGCTCTCAAGTGCAACTGCCGGAACACACTTATTGGTATTTGGCGGCAGGTTTTCAACCATGATATGGTTTCCTCAAGATATATACATTCTTCAGGTATTTCATCCTTAGAAACGATTATGAAGCGATTATGGCTCCGCTTGGTAGTGTGTACGGAATCCACCCAATAAGCCGGAGCTTTCAGTGACCGAAAACATCGTCCTGAAATCATAGCATGTACGTAGGGCTTTTTATAATGCACGCCTTGCTACCTACCACTTTCATATTAAAAATCTTCCGCTAAATACCTATAGGTGTGTTCCAGCGATGACACTTGGGAGTCAGTCCCTCCACTAGGTTTAGCGTGTCCACCATCTGAGAGCACATCATTATTTAACATCAGATGAGATTTTGGCCATAATGCTGAACCTATTAATTATAATAATTGCGAAAAAGAATGAGCAATAGGTAATAGGTAACAATTAAAACACGAAATATATTCCCTATATACTTTTAGCAACTTTTTTAAGCCAGCTAGGCAAAGTGACTGCACTGTACCTGATTTTAAGCACAGTACAGTCCAAAAACAGCAGTGACTATTGAGAAAACGACAATCCATCGCCAGTCGCTACTGTCATGCCGGCCTGCGTGTAACCCTCTTGAACTTCTGCCCCTCGTTAGAGCTTATATAAATTGATACACGCATTTTTGAATTTGATCAAACGTTCCCAGATTCTGTAATATAATATATAGCGTACATGTAAATCAAAAGTAAAAAGGTATTTCAAAAGGATCCCGAATTTTCGTAAGCCTTCACGCTTTGAACGTGCCTTTACAAAGCTCTCGCTTGAAGCCGTGTATCCTAAACTGCAATTCGCTTTTGTGAACGTCTACTTAAAGCTTACCTTAGGAAAATAATTAATTATATATATGGATATATAAATTTATTAATAATACAAAAAATAAACAAGATTTTATGTAGGAAAATCATTTTTTATTTTATTGTTATCAATGCAAAGCCTTTAAAATTATTTTATCTATAATCTCCTGTACATGGTGTAAAATGAAGTCGCTTCCGCTGTCTGTTCGCTTAGACTTTTTAAAATATACAACGGATTTCAGTAATAGATAGAGTGATTCATGAGGAAGGTGCATATGTATACATATATACATATTATAGTACAGAAAAGCTGAACAATTTAAAGATATGTTATTTGATTTATTTATTTAATTCATACACATAAATAATATTAACAGATTGATAATAGATTAATATTAGAGATTTTGATTCGATGATACCTCAGTGATAGTATATACGTCTTTGCGTCAAGAGACGTGAGTACGAATCCACTACAATGAGCTAGAACTTTCGGTGAAGGAAAACATCGTGAGGAAACCATAGCATGGTAGTAGACCTTTTTCTGGAGCCCGCCTCGCTAGCTACCACTCTCAACTTGAAAATTTGCCTCCAAATACCAATAAGTGTGTTCCGGCAGTTGCACTTGAGAGCCAGTTCCTCCAAAGGTTTAGCGTGTCTACCAACTTGGGCCGTATCGTCACTTAAGATATAATTTAATATAATTTAAACCAGCCACAAATTTTTCCACAATTACTTTGAATTTTTGTCAAACTATCACTGAATATATCACTTTCCTAAGACAAATGATTTAGTATGCCTATGCCCTTTGGAATTGGATCATTATCTAATAAGTTAGTGCGCGCTCGCGGCTCGCATCGCAGTGCTGATATCCACAGCTTCATAATAAATTCTTTGGGTACGCACAACTTTATGGCGGCAAGAATATCAGGCAGATGTATTTCACAATACCTTAATTAAATAAATATTTAATACGACCTTTCTCCCTACCTCCAACCGATAATAGCCGACCAAGTTCATTTATAACTTAAGTGAATGTTACGGATTTTCTAAATCTATATCGATACACGGAAGTCTCTAATCTTCTTCAGGTAGAAAATTCGAATAAATCAAATAAATTAATTAGATTTTAAATAATAGTGTCATAAAAATATTGTTTTATACTTTATATGTATAGCGTTATGGGCACAATCTCACCTGATGGTAAGTAACGATGTGACCCAACATGGTGGAATACTAAGCCAAGTAATTAGACTGGCTCTCAAGGTACTACCGGGAAATATTTAAAGCCTGAAGGCGGTAGAGCAGCCAGGCGGACATTAGAAAAGCTCTACCACCAGGCTATGTTTTCATCAAACTGGTATCTTACACCGAAATTTTAGGCCCATTGCATGTTTTTTTTATATACTTAAGGTTTCGCTATATGACCATAATCTCACCTGATCTTAAGTGACGATATGGCCCAAGTTGGTAGACACGCTAAACCTGTGGAGGAACTGGCTCTCACGCGCAGCCGCCGGAACACACCTATTGGTATTTGGCGGCAGGTTTACAACTTGAGGGTGGTAGCTACCCAGGCGGGCATTAGAAAAAGCCCTACCACCATGCTATGGTTTCCCCACAATGTTTTCCTTTACCAAAAGCTCAAGCTCAGTGTATGTGCTTGGATTCGAACTACCACTGAGCTATCATCGCTATCGAACTCACGGTAATTGACGCGGAATTCGTACACACTGCCAACTGTGCCAATCGCTAAAAGTGACCTTAAGGTACCCGCAGCACGTGTGTAAGATATTACATATATTAATTAAGAGCAATATTTTGCAACAAGTCTGTTTATGTGTGTACAACTTGTACCTTAACAAAGGCTTCCTGTTGAGTATACGTATACACAGTTTACAATAAAAATGAACACAATTAATGATCCAAGACGAACACTATTTGAAACTATCAAGCGACGATAGCTCAGTGGTAGTGTGCACGGACTCCGCGTCAAGGACGTGAGTTCGAATCCACTTACAATGAGCCTGAGCTTTCGGTGAAGGAAACCAAGCAGGATGGTAGGGCTTTTTCTAATGGCCGCCTGGCTAGTTACCACCCTCAAGTTGGAAATCTGCCGGCAAATACCAATAGGTGTGTTCCGGCAGTTGCACTTGAAAGCCAGTTACTCCACTGGTTTAGGGTGTCTACCGACTTGGGCCGTATCGTCGTTTAAGATCAGGTGAAGTTATGGTCATAACACTAATAATTTAAAAACTAAAATCCTGGTATTATAATTCTGTCTTTTTTATTCTAGAATGTAAGAGAAATCGAACAAACATATATTTCCGTTTTATAATATTAAAATAAATAAAATGAATTGATAATTAAAAACAAACAAATCATCTAAGATTCCAGTGTAATCGTACTGAGTGCGTTTGTTACGCTTTCACGCCTACACCGCTGAATCGATTATGATGAATTTCGGTATAGAGATAGATGGGAACCTGGAGACGGTGATAAGCTAAAACCTTATCGGAAGTAGGGTTAAGAGAGGGATAAACTTTGTATGTTACTTTTTATTGCGTTATCCGATTTGCTCGACAAAATTAATATTAACGTGAGCGAAGCCGCACGTAAAATCTGGTCTTATATATGAAATTTCATGTACGTATGTGTCATCACTATAGACTCGTAAACGGTCTGACGGATTGTGGTGATGAAATTTTTGCGTCATCTTAAGATTAGTTATAAAATCCCGTGGAGTGTGGTGATAATTGGCACGCGTTCCCGAACGATAGAAAAATACATTTAGTACCCAAAAAACAAAGCCGCGGGAAGAGCTAGTCTTATAGATATAAGTTCATGCGTATTAATGTTTCCTTGTGTATTATTTTTTTTGTACCATATATGTGCGGTTTGATAGCGATCAACTGACTGTCCGCGAGGAGTAGAAAAAAAAGGATTATTCCAAACGCACAAAGTCGCGGGTGAATACTAGTGTTTAATAACATTTAAATTGAATGAAATAGATTTATACCTGCACAGTGATTTATGCGAAAACGATACGAAGAAATGATATACAAAGAAGAAAAATTATAATAGATTCCTTGGCCTCGTTACGAGTTCCATTTCACTGTAATAAAATTAATTATCCTTTGTGTGTCATATTTATTACCAAAAAGTATATCACAGTCTAAACCGAAGCAGCATTTTACGTTTCGGGGAAACGGTATTCGAATTATTTCGATGTCGAGTTGGGTACAACAATTATTGGTTTCCAATGAATCTTTTATATAATTAAATCGATGGAAGCGATGATAGCTCAGTGGTAGTGTGTACGACTTCGCTTCAAGGGACGTGAGTTCGAATCCAAGCAACTACAATGAGCTTGAGCTTCGGTGAAGGAAAACATCGTGAGGAAACCATGGTGGTAGGGCTTTTTCTAATGCCGCCTGGGTAGCTACCACCCTCAAGTTGTAAACCTGCCGCCAAATACCAATAGGTGTGTTCCGACAGCTGCACTTGAGAACCAGTTCCTCCACAGGTTTAGCGTGTCTACCAACTTGGGCCGTATCGTCACTTAAGATCAGGTGAGATTATGGCAATAACGCTAAACCATAAATATAAAAAAAAATACATTTTCAATTTGAGGGTGGTAGTTGGTCAGAACGGAAGTGTGAATATAACCTGTCCCTGGTCTGTACCAACATGCAAGATTAAAGTGTCACATTGTTGGCCTTTAGTGACTCGGTTAATGGTGAATGTCACTCGATGTCACACAGCCCTCCTGACATGGCCTAAGCCCGGGCAATGCAATTACGCAATACTTAAAGAAGTCCGCAGAGTGCTTCTTACATCACATTAATAAAAAAAAGGGCGGCAGATAGTCAAACAGGAATTAGAAAATACCCTAATACTACCAATTACTGAAAATACTTTGACCAGTCTCGGAATGCATGGTAGCCTTTGAATCACTATTCAGGTTTACTTTCCGAAATATTATTCCGATAATTAAACATTTTTACCCCCCGCAGCATCGAGACACGCAGGAGACGCTGGCAGTCCTGGACCGTCTCGACTTGGACACGGAGAAGCCGACCGACGAGGAGGTTGCTCGGAAATTCGGCTTCGAAGACGACTACCTGAAAGGCACCGTGTCTTGGTGGCAGCATCTGAAACCTCAAATGTGGTCGCTCTTCGACGAACCGTACAGTTCCAATGCTGCCAAGGTTTGTTATTGTTTTAAGCTTCGAATTGTCTAATACATTCATTAGAACAACCAAATCTTTTAGTTTGGTCTTGCACTCGCATTTAACGGAGGTAAAATTAATTTACGGATCTGCCTGCGTCCATTTGAGCTGACTACAGCCGGAGTATGTAGAACTCACGTAGTGCTAACCTCTAAAAATAGCCCGGAATCCTCACATGCAGCCTATATTTATCCATTTCACTTGCCAACGGCTGATACTCGATGCAAAAATTATCTAAACGTGTAGTTCCTGAAATCGAGATGTTATGCGGCTTGGTTATAATCACCATACTTGGTGTATCACCCGCCTTAGTAATACGTTTATCTTTGTCGCGTTCCAGAAACAGGTGGTATATATCCATGGAAGCCATGATAGCTCAGTGGTAGTGTGTACGACTTCACGTCAAAGGACATGAGTTAGAATCCATTCCACCTATAATGAGCTTGAGCTTTTTGTGAAGGAAAACATTATGAGGAAATCATAAGATGGTGGTAGGGTTTTGTTTAATGCCCGCCTGGCCAGTTACCACCCTCAAGCTGAAAATCTGCCGCCAAATACCTATAGGCGTGTTCCGGTAGCTGCACTTGAGAGCCGGTTCCTCCGCAGGTTTAGCGTGTCTACCAACTTGGGTCGTATACGTCACACAAGATCAGGCGAGATTACGTCCAAAACGCTAAAACCTTAACTATAAAAAAATAAACGTTGAAAAAATTATCTTAACATCTAGTGATTGAAAACAACGATGTTCTTCGGTTAGGTCGTGATCACCATACTCGGTGTATCACCCGCCTTAGTAATACGTATATGCGTGTCGCGTTTCAAAAACAGGTAATCTATATCTACTAAAAAAAGTTTAAACTTTGTCCCTGCTTTGGCAGTATATCTTGTGGTATTTGACGGTGCTTCTCACCTGATGTGTCTTGCCATATGCCACTCTTGTGGCATGCCAGGACATAGCAATAACGCATAACGAAGGAAAGTTTGTAAACTGTTTTTTTCATCAGAATAAAAAAGAAAGATGATGCATATCCAGGGATCCAGCACCAATTTCGAATTCATAAATGACTTTTATTATGCTTTTCTACTTAGATTGTGAGATGATAAGTCAATCAACGAGTTTATATAAATAGATACGATATAGTAACAGAATATGTACAAAAAACTTGTACATTATTTTTGCTGTTATATCTCAAAGAGAAAGTATATTTTTTTTTATATTTAGCTTATAATTTCAAAACGTCATCTTAAGGTATTAAACATTAAATGAAATCTTATAATTACAACAGAACGTCTAAAGAAAACAACTTCTAACAAGTAAACAAGCTAAATAAATACAATTTTGCTTAACTTGCCCCAAGCAAATGACAATTTTCATAATTTACTTCACTTTTCGCAAACGTTTAGCATTAAATTTATTTTCTTTTACCGTCTTTGAGAATTTTAAATGTATCTAATATAACTTTGACTTTGTTCTTTTGATAGCATTAACTTTTATCTCATACCTTCTTAAATATCAGAGAGCTCTATTTAAAGTCATGTCTAGAATAACCGGGAGCTTTCTTAATCTTTTAAAATTAGCTTTGAATTTTTTTTTCTAAATGCTCTTGTTTCTTGCAGATAATCGGTGTGATATCAGTGTTCTTCATATGCGTGTCCATCATATCGTTCTGCCTGAAAACCCATCCAGACATGAGAGTGCCGGTGATAAGGAATTATACTGTGACGACGGCCAACCAAACGCAAAGCTGGGCTTTGGACAAAGTGCAAACGAACGCCCACATCGCATTCTTTTACATAGAATGCGTTTGCAACGCGTGGTTCACGCTCGAGATCCTCGTCCGGTTCATCTCGTCCCCGAACAAATGCGAATTCATCAAATCGTCCGTCAACATCATAGACTATATCGCCACGATGAGTTTTTACATCGATCTGATCTTGCAAAAGTACGCGTCTCACGTCGAAAACGCCGACATACTCGAGTTCTTCTCCATTATTAGGATCATGAGACTCTTTAAGTTGACCCGGCATTCGTCCGGTTTGAAGATTCTGATCCAAACCTTCAGAGCGTCGGCCAAGGAGTTGACCCTATTAGTGTTCTTTTTAGTTCTCGGTATAGTGATATTTGCGAGCTTAGTTTATTACGCGGAGAGGATACAGACGAATCCGCACAACGACTTTAATAGTATACCGTTGGGACTGTGGTGGGCGTTGGTTACTATGACAACTGTCGGGTACGGTGATATGGCGCCGAAGACCTATGTCGGCATGTTTGTAGGTGCACTCTGCGCTTTGGCTGGCGTAAGTATTTCAATTATATTAATAACACAATCATCGTGTCTTGTAAAATATTCTACGATAATTTTGCATGATTGCACTCTGTTATCAGCTTCGATATCTAGTACATTTCACAGCGATTTTTGGTAGTCGGTTTATCTACCGTGTTGATTGATTTACTTTCAATATATGTTTATAATTTAACACAAAGGTTAGCTTCGGTTGATTACTTACAATCCTTGAAACTAAACGATGTTGATAAGATCTCTGAATGCGTGCTCAATCTTGACCCAAATTGGATTGATTAGCCACATATAAGTCACCAGTATTAAAATATATGTATTTATAAAAACGACAACACTGCTAATTATTTTGCAAAGGTGTTGTTTTTTTGTACTTTAAAGGTTTAATGTAATTGCTTCAATCTTATTTGATGTTATGTGACGATGTGGACCAAGAATGTGGACACAAATAGCTTAGTATAGGGACTGGCTCTCAAAAGCAACTGCTGGAACACACTGATAAGGAATTTGGAGGCAGATTTTCAACTCGAGGATGGTAACTAGTCAGGTGGGCTTTAAAAAAAACCCTACCACCATGCATGGTTTTCTTACGATGTTTCCATTGGAGAATGCTCTGTCACATTTCAGGGATTCCAACTCGAGTCCGTTGACGAGGAATCCGTACACACTACCAACCGACCGTCATTGCTTTTAAATGTATCTTAAACACTTCATTATAAAATAAACAGGTGCTAACGATAGCTCTACCCGTGCCGGTGATAGTGTCCAACTTCGCAATGTATTACTCCCACACGCAAGCCCGAGCCAAGCTTCCGAAGAAGAGACGAAGGGTTATCAATGTGGAGCCGACGAGACCTCCCTTACGTGAGTTTTTAAATTTGCCTTAGAATCACATTTTTATAATAATTCTCTGGGTAATTTATTATTTAAGTGATGAAGATATGGATGGACTGTACGATGAATAGAATGGAAAAAGAAAATATGTTTTAGTGGGTTGGGAATTTAGGTAGGATAAGTGTTATGAACAAGAAGAAGTATTTTGTGAGCACATTACAAACCAATACAACGACCTACACGATTGATGAGTAAATAACCAACCAAAATTCCATTTTGAATCGGGAAACGTAATCAAAACATGATAATGATAATTGCTTAATCAATTTACATATAAACCAGTATAAAACTCAACCGAATTCGTAAACGAAATCTTTGTTGAAAATGTAAACGTACTGTACTTTGTTATCGATAAATTCATTAAAATAGTTTATTCTGTCTGATTATTTGTAAGCAGAGCATTCTAAAACTTCTAGTCGTATTTTGATGAAATTTGA
This sequence comes from Actias luna, assembly GCA_039707435.1. Classification (NCBI taxonomy): domain Eukaryota; kingdom Metazoa; phylum Arthropoda; class Insecta; order Lepidoptera; family Saturniidae; genus Actias; species Actias luna. The sequence goes on from JAZHAC010000030.1 coordinate 14,890,698, forward strand.
CATAGCAATTTTTAATGTTACGCATCAACATAGTTACTTTTTGTCACATACAAGGGTTTTTCAAGGATAAGGAGTTATCGCTAAACTCCAACACTGTTAGACTGGTCGTAATGAAAATAGGTATATATACTTATTGACTCATGATGAAGGGTTTTACGTTGCACCCAACGACAAAGGTGTAGCCGATAGATAAAATAGTGAATTTAATGTTTGCTATTCACACATTCACGTTGACACAACTACTCTAGTGTAAGAGACTAAAAAGTATAAGTACATTTATAATGAAACAGGTACCGAAAAGATTATGTCTTTTTTTTTTAATAATATTCAGTAATTAACATTATGTCTAGCATGTATTGTCGTTGGTTAGAGAATAATTGTATCTTAAACACACATAATTACGGAGTGTTACAGTGAACAAAAGGCTTTTGTGTGACATCGGTCATTAGGTTTCTAAATCTCCTTCTAGACTAATAATGCGAACAAATATTATAAATACGAAAATATAAAACATTGAACAAATTTTGATCATGTTTGTAATAGATGAGACCATGACGAAGGATAAAGCTTATATATTGAAGCAAAATTTCGAAGGAATGAAATGGTGTATTGAGAAATTATTTTCTCTCTTCAGTTCTTAAATAGGGGTAATCTTCGGTAAAAAAATAAAGTGTTTCGAATTTTTGAAAAATCTTCGATCATGGCGGTATAATGCGGAATAATTTAAATTCAAGATTGAACTAGATATATTTAAATAAAAATGATACTTGAGACAAAGGTGTGGAAAGTAATATTTTAAGGAGTAATAACAAACGATTAAATCAATCTTTGCTATAAGATATTTACTTTGAATATCCAACGACCTATGAAAATCTACTGGAGTTTCCTTTCAAGAAAAATGTGTAATGAAAATTTGCAAGATCTCGCTAAGTTGAAAAAGAACTCTCCAAGTTACATTTTTGCAGAGAGTTCAGTAAATTTTACAAATATCAGGTTGAGCAAACTTCCACAAGTTCAATTCTTGCAATAATAATAAACCGAACAATTATACAGGAGAGTGATTTGAAAATTATAGAAAACATTATAGAAGCGATAAATTATACAAAGCGATATCTAGTATTCAAACTATGCCGGTCTTTCATGTTATCTAGCTTACATTAAATTATCAAGATTATATATTAGGACGGCAAAGTTAAAACACCGAATTCCAAAAACTAATCCTTTAATGATTCTCGAGGTCTCATATTGTAAATGGGCTGAACTGCTCGTTTTTGTAAAATAAATACGGTGTCTACCTCAGCTGCTGTCCCCCACAGCAAAATACTATAAGATAGTAAGCTATGGAAGTAAGCGAAGTAGACTAACCTAGAAGTGGCAATCAATATCTGTCAGCTGTCGAATCTTACGAACAGCGAATACAGCAGAACTTAACCTTCCCGCCATTTTTTTCATTTCATATGAGGATCCTATTGTAGTTTAGAATCAAGCTTGATACCCAAGGACACAGTAATATCAACTAATCCTACTAAATACCCTCCGATCTTGACTCTAATGTCAACCCGTGAAACATTAGGCAAGGTAAATCTAATACATTTAGTTTTGTCTACATTTGCAAACCAATTAGAATTTTCATTTGGTCTTGTCCTTGTCAGCAATTGAAGCTTGAAAGGTAAGTGAATATGGAGAAAAGAACAAAATCTGGATAGTAATAGTAATATTTTGCTTGCAAGATTTCAGAAGCTCAGAAGACTTATATTGAGTGTATATACGTATTGAACGCAGGTACTACAGGAGTACCGGGAGCACAGACTGGCCCCTTAGCAGCCGGAATGGGAGCGCAAGTAGTCAATCGTAGGATGAACGCAATAAAAACTAATCATCCGAAAGACATGATTGGACCTAATATGGGTAAGTTTTATGGCATTCGATTGATTATACAGTTTACGACTATGGATAAAATTAAAGATATAATATTTTCTATTATTTTTACTGACTTGGTGAAGAAGCAAAGTGGAATTAATTAATATTCCCATTCCTAAATAAAACAGCAAACATGATTACAAATATTCATGATTATTAACTTAAATTTCTTCTTTTAATTAGTTATATACTTTCAAAAATCTTCTATGACATGTTCATGTATTATAAATAAATATAAACCTCGTATGATTTTAATATCATTCAAAATTTTACTTATACGTTTTTACCTCAACAGAATATGTATTTCAAAACGTTGAACCATGTATTATAAAAATATATCTATAAATTGTAAATCCTTATAATTGAAGGCTAATTTATTCTGTTTATATATATATATCATTTTTAAATGTAAATATTACTACTTACGAAAAATTCTACTAAAATTAAGTATTTGCAATAGAGAACTTAATAAATTTAACGAATAATTTAATATATGGAAATACGACAAAAATAACGGTTCGATAAACAAAAATGCATGTAAACAGAATAGAAGATTAGTCTTGAACAATCCACTGTAGTTATAAGCACAATAAATGTATGATACCACTGAGTAAGTAGTAATAAACTAAATTATATTGGAAAGCAAAAAGATTTAACATAAAATTGGCATCTATCACATAAATTAGATCATAGATTCATATCACACGAAATTCATACAATCAAAGTAAACCAAATTAACAATTAACAAAGCACACACAGAACGTAATCATGCATTTTATTCTGCAGTAATCTAAAAGGACCTTTTTCGTTGGTAACTCGTAAAAATGAGGAACAAAATTTTCAAGATCTAATAACGGTTAATGAAACTCAGAGAACAACATTGGAAAATCTGAACGATATTATAAAATCAATAGACTTTCTAAAAATGTCCTTTCATACAATGACGTAAGGTACTCACAATACTAACTGTAGCGCAATATAATCGTCCACAGATGGTGATCGTAGCGAGCTTGAAGCTATGATCCAAACAACACCAAACAACTGCAAAAGAAAAAATATAAACATGCTTTAGAAAGCAACACAAAACGGCGCCGTTGGGTCTACGAACGGGCTTTCTATATCGCCTGCACACGTGGACTTAGCTTACAGGAATGCTACATTCTTTATAGTCACCACTAGCATCGTCATCATTATAGCACAAGGCAATGTCTTCAAGCACTCAAGATGTCACCAATTAGGTCCCCATAGCTTCTTCGGTGGAATTAAGGTTCGGGATCTTATTGACGATATATGTGTCCCCGAACTTAGCCGCTTAGCCGCTTCATTTCTATTGGTGTTGTCGTAGAACTTAGCGTGTACCATTTACTTTCAATTTGTTCCATGTATTTTGTATTGTACAGAAATGTGTTAGAATAGTCCATTTCGGGAGGATCGGCATGTCTAGCTATTATTATTTTTCTAAGGTGAATGTACAATAATTTCTTCCAGGCAATCACCACATACCAGATAAAAATCAAAACAATACAACTACAATTGAAGTACCAAGTATACAAACGAACACTACGGTATACCATTATTTAGTTATACACTAACGAGCAGTAATAATATATTCCTGTGTTACTTACGAAAACTAAATGTCAGATAAAAAGATTTCAGACTGCTAGCTGGATGTCAGTTTACCCTTCCTTTTGCTATTTACAATTCGTTCGTGTATTATTAGTTCAATTCTATTGATTATTTTACTATTTGATTCTTTTGCTTCGATTAACGCTGCTTGGCTACTTTCAGATGTAACCCTGTTTTATGCAAATAATTTTAAACGTACTGAACATTATTCATAAACCGAAGCAGCGATAACAATTTACGATTCTTCTGATTAATGACTATTCTTAAATGTGTCGTCTGCATGTTTAATAGTCTTTTATAACCGTATTAACAACGATACCAGTAGTTACCTTTATCTATGTAATAATATGTTCCATTTCGTCCCTAACAGTTGCAACTTTAATGCCTGGCATGGACCTCTCGGTCACTACTCGACTGACACCGAGTCCGCGTGACGTCTCCCCTGCGCTCGCAATAGCTCTCCCGATGATGAAATCCGTCAACCTAGTTCCGGTTCAATGCTTCGACAATATGGCTTTCCGCAACGACAAGACTGGAGAAAATTTAAGTGATAATGATAGCAAGTCATCGAGCCGCCAGGGATCAGTTGAGAGCGATAATACAGTACGAGTTAATAATTACAGAAACGAAAGATATATGCAGAAGATTGAAGAGAAAACAGATGCTAGAACGCCTCTATTGAGAGGTCATAAGATAGAATCTCTCGATGAGACGAAATCTAGGGATGCTAAAATTGAAAAGCGAAAGTCATCTGCTTCTACATAACGTTACATTACATATAAACCATGACCAATATTACTAAGATGGACTTTTAATATACTTACTTAATGATGCTCTTTCTTCCTTCCTCTTATATAACTAACTATATCAATGAATATTGCATATGTAAATTATTAATGTGCTATTCTTAAAAATATCGAAACAGGCTAGGAAATCAGAGATTTTAAATTAGCGCTGGTAATACCTTATCAATAGGTTGGTGAGATATACTTATGTGATAACAACCGAAAAAACAAGATTGGAGAATTTGGTAAAAAACCAAACTTGAAGGTACTGCTTGATAAATCAAGTATCTATTCTACGCCTTTAGGGGTATTTACTAACAGAATTAATATCAACCATTTTCCGTACTTATTTACTTGTAATAAACTACATTGATTACACTCATTTCACAGAATTTCATGAAATAAATCAAACAAAGATTGTACCAAGACAAAGTGCTATTTCGTAAGCGAGCGCGATTATTAAATCTCTCATTTCCTTGACAATCATAATCTAAAATTTCCTTATAAGAGTATTGAAGGCCGTGATAGATTAAGGTGAGTGTTTAAAGCACTTAATAATAATATTTTATAAAACACATATTTGATACTGTAGTATTTAGTCAATCACATTACTAGGTTAATCATCTTAAGCCATTATTATATTTTCTTAAGTACCAATACCCAGTAACTCTAATTTATTTAGGTGATAATATTGTCGTAATTCTATGGTAACATTTTTTTGTTACTTCTTGCTACACACTGAGTTAAACTCTATTTATTTACAATTATCTCATCGGTAAACATTGTTCGATTTCTAACAGTTGATAGATCAACCACAACACCACCCCTAATTCTCCAGGACCACAAACAATAAAAGAGGTAATTTAAACATTTCGTTTTATTAGTCTTACAATAGTGTTAAATCCTATAGAAAATAAGCAATTTCAGTTTGTCTATGATTGCCCCCATTTCTTGTTACTGCACAAAAGAACCAGTTGACAAATACAGAGTAAATTTTAATATAGATAACCATATAGGTTATGAGATCAAGAGCTTAGGGACTTTTTATTTATTTAGATAAATTAAAGCCAGACTTAGTAAGACCATTAAAGGTTTTTTAAATTATAAAGTCTAATTATATTTCTTTGTTCTCCGTAGATAAAACCCACAACTGAAATTTTATTACAACGTAACATCGCAATCCCTGTGATAATCATAATCTAAGCTCAAATGCTATGTTTACAAAAGTAAAATGAGTACAATTTCGCTTCAGTGTTAATGTTACTGTTAGCTACTTCAGTATTCAGGTTATAAATGAAAACGTAGAAGCAAATACATACGCACGTACACGTATCGATTGACATACATAGGTTTCTAAACTATATTGCAGTTAAAGGAATTGTTTAACAAGGACGTGCGGTAAATTGACCGAGTGTATTTTAAATAAAACATTTGTAGGAAATAACTTGATATCAAAATTAAAGAATTCTCTACTCAATTTAGACTTCAAAAAGGAGCTGAGGCTAGTAAAAACCACTAACACGGAGATAAAAGACATGAAGAATAAATTTTTGTCCCCGAAAATAATTATTACGTTTAATATATACAATAGGGATTCAATATTACGTATTGATCCAATCTTTGAAAGGAAATCTTTGCTTGACCTAGTCCCTGAACTTACTGTGCAACACATCGGTATGTGTATTAGAAACTTATTATAGAATCTAGCTCTACTAAATAAATTCTTTTCTCACCCACACTGATTCTAAAACATGCGTTAACCAATTCTTTCCTACTGGTATATTAAAACTATGCCAGATCTTAAATTTGGGACCCTTCAGAAAATTATAATAGTGGCTTAGAAATAGTGTAAGCTTTTTCATAATCAGTATAATTATTGTTAAATATTAAACTATACGGAGTCCATTAGCGAAAGTTTGAAATATTGTTTAGTATTGCACTGTTTTAAATATATTTCTAATCAGGGGTAAAGATTTTGCAATGCAACAGCAGTTACGTGGATTTGTTTATTCAAAAAGCGCTTCCATCTTATCGCGATATTAAAGTTATTGATTTTTTCAATTATCTTGCATAGATATTGACGTTGCAAGCACTTGAAAGAAGAGTTTAGAAAAGGTTTAAGACAGTAGGATTGGTAAAATAATTCCATCTAACAAGAGAATACGTATTTTCCTTCATTAGTTAGAGTTTCCAGAGCCCCTTCAAGAAAGGTCTTTGCGTCGCTGACGTTAATACTTACGAATTTATAAGTGTTTCAAGGCTTCAATAAACACACCAGGCGTACCATACAAGGGTCGACCATTTTATAAAAATAAAAAATAAATAAACTTTATTCTGGATCCACTTAATCGTTAATTTTAAAATTGGTGATAGAAGCGATGATAGCTCAGTGGTAGCGTGTACTACTTTACATCAAGGGACGTGAGTTCGAATCCACCTACAATGAGCTTGAGCTTTCGGTGAAGGAAAACATCGTAAGGAAACCCTAGCACGGTGGTCGGGCTTTGGTTTTGGCCACCCTCAAGTTGAAAACCTGCCGCCAAATAACTACAGGTGTGTTCCGGCATTTGGACTTGAGAGTCAGTTCCTTCACAGGTTTAGCGTGTCTACCAACTTGGGTCGTATCGTCACTTAAGAACTGGTGACATGATGACCATAACGCTTAACCTTAATTATTAATAAAAAACCTCCAAAGTTTGAAATCTTCACAGGACATTTCTTTATCTATTTAAGAACACTCTTCACTTTTTATTGTGAATACTCGTAATTCCTATACAAGAGGCTCAGCTCCAAAACCCACCATACTCTCGTTCCGGGATCAAATGGAGTTTATCAGATATTACACGACTGTAAACCAAACTCAACTATTACCTTTTAGTTTGTCAGCTGTTTGAACTTCTAAAGCTGGTATTACAACGAGGGACAACTGATCAACTGATGATAAGTGATCACTGCCGCCCATGGTCACCCACAACTCCAGGTGCAACTGTCGGAACACACCTATAAATATTTAGCGGCAGACTTTCATCTTGAGGGTGGTAGCTGGCTAGGCGGGCATTAGAAAAAGCCCTACCACCATGCTATGGTTTCGTCACGATGTTTTTCTTCACCAAAAACTCAAGCTCATTGCAGTTGGTTGGATTCGAACTCACGTTCCATGATGCGGCGTTCCAACACACTATCACTGAACTGTCATCGCTTTGCATTCAACATCTAGTACAGTACTTTGCTACTATAAAAATTAACATTATCCGACTAAAATCCTCTAAAACTCAATTCAGTGGACTAACATGGAATCACGTATAGATTACAACAGATAATATTGGATTTATTATTTAAAACAAGTGCAAACTAAACGATATTTTTGTAGAATAAGTTTATTGTGGAGGCAGTTCTGATAGATTTTATAAAGCGGTTGGTAAAATGGTAAACGACCATGTATCCGGTATCGATCACGAGTGATTGAAAATTTTGTTCTTAACGTCTGCCGACGTCGTTGTGAAAATAATACGTAGGCCGAATTTCAAGATAATATATCAAGGTCGTTTTGGGTATCTGGTAAATTAATGCACACATTAGCACAATTTTAATCGGTTTATTGAACTTACTGAACATATTCAACTAACCAGTCAATTATAGGATTTTTTATCTGCGGTGTTATTGCTCGGGTCGACTTGAATTTCATACACTCAAAGGAAGTGTACACAAGTCATTTTTTTTAATACAGTTAGGGTTTATCGTTGTGGCCGTAATCTCACCTGATCTTAAGTGACGATACGGCCTAAGTTGGTAGACGCGCTAGACCTGTGGAGGGGCTGGCCCTCAAGTGGTATTTGGTGGCAGATTTTCAACTTGAAGGTGGTTGCTAACCAGGCGGGCATTAGAAAACCCTACCACCATTTCTACGATTTCCTCACGATGTTTTCCTTCACCGATAGCTCGAGCTCATTGTAGGTGGTTGCATTCGAACTTACGTCCCATGACGCCGCGTTCCTACATACTACTGAGCTATATTATATGAGTACATCAGCGGGTACCAACTAAACCCTTATGGTTCTTCACTCAATTCCGTTGTATGTCGTTCCATTTCTCTTTAAGAGTCCACTCACATCAGAACATCCATTGTAATCTCTATCAGAATGTCTCCACTATTGTAAATACGCAATAATAACATACTAGGGTTGATAACATTTATATCGACAGTTATAAAAACACTTACGTCTTATAGTTTTGTTAATAATCACTTGATACACATATCATTTGCACCTTCTTTCTTTCTGGGTGTTGTTTACTCGTAACATGTAAATAGAGTTATAACACTTACATATACACTAGTGTAAGGATATTTAGATAATATACGAAAATAGTTAATCGGTTTTTTTAAATTATTTTATATTGTTTGATATACATTAACTTGGATAAATATATAATCGTTTTAATTATAATTGAATTATTCTGTGTTGCCTAGCAGCATCATTGGTATAGATTATACTAGTTATATATAAAAAAGTATGGGAGGTAATTTAACTCTTTGACAATAGATAATACAATTGTTTTAATACGCATCCTTTTTTGAGACTTTTGATGAAATCTAATTCTATAGTATGTTGATATAATTGGCTTTTTATACACTTTGAGCCAAAAGTAATTATATATGTGTTATTATACTTATTGTTTTCTAACACCTTTGTGTAGAAGAATCGATTGCTTTGACAAATGTAAACCGATATAATTGTATCTTTCAAACGCTTTGTTTAAAATAATATTTTATAATATAATCGATTCAGATATAATTCTTTTCAGTAAAAAATAATTGGATATATATTGCTGGGCAAATCATTATGTATTTCAGAGTAAAAAGAAATCAACCGTCTTCAATACTTTTGAGTACTTTTCCATGTAAATGTTCGAAAGTCAAATTACCTTCTCCGCTTGCATATGATTGGTATAAAATGTATCTTATAGCTAATACAAACTGCAGAACTTATTACAAACGCATATAAACATGTTGAATTATATGCCTGAATTGAGGAACGTTTGATTTTTTATATCGATTATTTATGTTATTTGACTTACTATACTTTACCCAATAATACGCATCAAATGCAAAGCATAATGCACAAGTTACGTTTAGAATTAAAATTTATATCTTTTTTATTTTATTTAGGTAGGTAAAATATATCTTAATAACGTTATTATAATCGATCAATACGTTTTATATATTTGTCGAATGTGTCACATCACTAGTGAATCGGTTTATATTAGGTGTTGTAATGAAATCTAGGGCTGTTATTGGGAACGCACAATGTAGTTGAATTTGAAAAATCAATACCCATACGGCAGGAAGTGGCTTCCAAGTGTATATATACTTATGTGTATATTACTTATCCTAAATCCGGTAATCAAACAATTTGGTATCAATCAATCTAATATGAGTTGCGAGCGTACATATGTACCGCCTCTTTACGCTGAACCTCGGTAAGTCGAAAACCTCCAAATTTCGTAAAAAATAGTTCGTACACTTGTTGAAATAATCAATGAGTCCCTGCATGCCATTTCGATGCATGTTTTCTTTTTATAACATGAAAAAGTAAATTGGACCTTTGTAGATAGACCATTTAGTATGTTAGATTTTACAACCTTTACAATTCCAACATTACAATTAATTACCTTTATAGTTAGAAGGCAAATAAGTTACCGACATTAAAATTTTGCTAAAGGTACATCTTTGTTTCTTAAAAAACAATAAAAAATAATCATCACACTAATATTATAAATGAGAAAGTGAGTTTGTTTGTTTGTTACGCTTTCACGCCTAAGCCGCTGCATCGATTCTGATGAATTTTGGTACAGAGATAGAGGGTCCCAGGAGACAGAGGTAGGCTAATTATTCTCGCGAAAGCTTTGTCGAAAGTGGAGTGAATAGGGAGATAAACTTTGTGTGAAACTTTTTATATATTACATCGAGATACTACATAAACTTTAACATTTTTAAACTCAAATGTATCGGTGTCTCCCTTGAACTTCGACTTAAAAGAGGTTGTAGTAAATGTACAAGTAAAACCAAGTGTACAGAAACAAGTATTACTGAATACTTGTGGTCACTACAAAGCCCCTAACATAATTTTTAAAAGAAAGACATTTGATATAGTCTTATGTAGGGCAACAGAATGCCCCGACTTGTAAATATATTTATCCGTAGCAAATCCGCTCTCGGCCACCGAAGCCAGTCCGTTATGAAATAATTTATGATCTTCCCGGAGACCCTCGCGATGCCAGACATTCATCATCCCCCCACTTAACTGACTTATAAATAACTTAACAACCGACATAAGCCCCAGCACCCTTTCTGACCGCAAAAACCAAAGATTTATGTACTATATACCGAACGAAAACGCTTTGTATGTCCATTATTACTTCAGAAAACTTTCTTTATAATAAGTTGAACACACCTATTGGTGTTTGGCGGCAGATTTTTCAACTAGAGGACGATAGTTAGGCAGGTGAGTATTGAGAAAACTCTTACCACCATGCTATGGTTTCATCACGACGTTTTCCTTCGGGATCGAACTCACTTCCACAGTCGCGGCGTCCGTACTTCATACAATGAATATACCTAGGTAATTTCCAAGACGATGATAGCTTAGTGGCAGCGTTTACGTACGTCGTGTCTAGGGTTGTGAGCTTAAATCCCTGCTGTGGTCTTATTGTTATTTCTAAGGACAATGAATCCTGTAGTGGCAAATAAAGTGCCTGGAAATTCCCAACATTACAGGCATTACCTCGTTAGGATACTAAAATCTCAATATATCACGATTCATTCATAACTCTTTAGTAATGTATACAGAGGCCGCGTCAAGGAACGTGACTTCGAATCCACCTACAATGAGCTTGAGTTTTCGGTGAAGGAAAACATCGTGGGGAAACCATAGCATGGTGGTAGGGTTTTCTAATGCCCTATGCCTGGCTAGCCACTACACTCAAGTTGAAAATCTACCCCCACATACTTATGTTTCGGCAGTTGCACTTGAGAGCCAGTTCCTCTACAGGTTTAGCGTGTCGTGACTCAATATCAGGTGAGATTATGAGCATAACGCTAAATCTATACTATTTAAAAAAAAATGACTATTTAGGATCAAAATAGAAAACAGAATGAATATTTTATTTTATTATTCATTTTATATATATTAATTCTAGTCAACCTGGCAGACCATGTTCTGCCTTTCCAAGTAGTCAATCAAATCGACTACAGCGACATCTATCGCGTTATAATCACTTATCGAGATAAAAGTATCCTATCTCTAAAGTTGGATCCAACTACACACAGTGTGCCAAATTTGATTAAAATCGGTTCAGTATCGGTTCAGGAATTCAAAACGGATAGATAACGTGACACGAAATGTTTACATAAAGTTTGTTTGTATAAACGTCCTAATCTTAAGAACCACCAGAGGTATTTCAATAATTACCTATATGTTTTGATATAGAAATTATTGAGGAAGATTTGAGACTATTTAATATCGCGCTACCACCATTAGGAGCAATGCTGTATTGAAAACGGTTTCCTAAACGGGCCAAAATTAAGAAATAAAATTTATACCCTATCGAACGAAGTCGCGGACGCAACTAATATACTACAAACGCCCAAAGATTTCACTACAATAGCTACAACACGTAAATATATTTAGGTAAATTGATAGTTAATATGATTTTATATCGTAGATTGTTAGTTTCTTAGTAACTTAATTTTGCTACTTTAAAATGTACATACAAAAATGGAAGTGAATATAGCGGACCACGAACGAAAGTTTTGTAAATTAATAATTGTTTAGCCTAATTAATTATGTGTCTATTAAAATAATTGTCATTTTAAGGTACCAACTGATTTGAAAGAAAAAAAAATATTTATGATAATTTATAGCTATAATACTGTATTCGTAATTATTAACATAATTAATAATAACCCAATACTATAAAAAAATATTTAATTATAAGGCAACGATCGATAACAGATAAAAAATAATTTATAATTAAAATAAACAAAATCCCTTTCCTTTGATACGTGTAAAAGAAAATTTAAAAAGTAATTTTTGACGTCTGCTGTCATTAATTGTAATGACACATTTGAGTATTCATATCATAACCACCTAAAGTCCATAATTATTAAAAATATATAGTTATATATATCAGTAATATACATTAAAAACATATAAATTAAGTTATTAGAGGTATTATTTTAAATATAATTAATTTTAAATTAAAGATATACTTACTCGTATAAATTAGCGTCTACACTTAAAAATTTTTGTTTTTGTTTATTCCTACATATTATTACAATTGTTTTTAGATGGTTTTAGTAATAAATAAATCATTATTAATTTACCTTTATATTATGTAAGGCACGCTATACAAAGCTGAATGTAATACTGCTTTCTAGCTATAATAGAAAACGCTCTATTGTAGGAAAATACAATAAGCTTAATACGTAACTGGAGTGACACCACCGTGTTTCAGGTTGGATCTAACAAACTTTCGAAACTATTTTGTCTAGATGATATCGGTATGACTAAATGTTGGTAGTCAATTCTAATGTAATAAATCCTTTACTAATATTATAAATACGAAAGTGAGTTTGTTTGTTTGTTACGCTTTCACGTCTAAACCGCTGAATCGATTATGATGAGTTTTGGTAGGTATAGATGAGACTTTGGAGACGGTGATAAACCACAATTTCTCGCGAAAAACTACAAACTTTAGAAAATAATTGCTTATTGTTTGAAGTTTTGCATAATTTCATTATTACTTGTATTGAACAACGTCCTGAAATAAATAATTTAATAGTATTTGATAGCAAAATTATTTCTGTATCAATCGACAACCAGAGCTGGTTGACGAAATCAATACTAACGCGAACGGAGCCGCGGGTAAAAGTTATAAGTAATAAAAATATCTTATACTTCATTTTTAAAAATCTACAAATATCCGAAGCAACAGTAAAGTATCTAATTTTGACGACATAAAGGTCATTCGACTCGAACGTACAGCTTTGTTTAGTGTGTCCATAAGTTAGGGCTCATTCATTAATTACGTAAGGATAATTTCGGTCACTTTTACCCCCCCCATGTAAGTACGAAGTAAGATTTCTCGAATCTCCTTCCCCTTTCTTACGTAAGATTATATCTTGATCTTTTAAATAATAAACAGTTAGGAAAGGAAATGTTTATTCTGTTTTAAATGATCAAAATACGATAATACACGGAAAAATGTACTATATTTTTTTCTATAGAACTAAACATAGTTAACAATAAAAACATATGAAATTTTAATAAGTTAGTATTACTTTTTTTTTCAATAAGCAATGAATTTTTTTTTCAATAAAATTTAAATTCGACTGTACACTTTAAAATTACGGCAACTATTTCGAATCCAAAATGGAATTGGATTTTTAATATCGAATTTTGATTGACGAAATATTACGTAAGAAGGAATTTCATCTGCCACTCCCCCAGCATACGGACACGTCGAGATTCACCCTAATACCCTACGTAATTAATTAATGGGCCCTTAATATCTAATATTAATTTCCCTTAAAATTAGTATACGCAAGCATTATCGTAGATATTAAGGCTTACACAGTGAGTAAACAGGGCTTGTATATTATATCTAGCGTTCTATAATATATATACATATACAATTTTGAACGATACAATATAATTAATTAAATAAAAAAAAAAACAAACAATCTTTTTAAATAAAATATTGTACAATAAACATGTGAAATTATCAGTTGCCTTTAATTTGAAACCTTATCCTCGGCTAGTTGTTCCGGTGAAGGCTGTGGTACGATTTTCAGTATTCAATATCATAACGTTGAAACTATCGATTCCGTAAGGTAAAACTGTGTTCATAGACAATACCTATATTTTTATGATGATGAACAGCAAATAGGCACATGGCCTATATGATGGTAAACAGTTATCTTCGCCTATGGGCAACCGCAACACAGCAACATGTTACAGCCATGTCGCTGACCTGTAGATAGGGTTGGTTCTCGTACTCTATGCCGGTACACCATGGTTGATACTTAACTTTTATTGTGCCTTTAGTGGTCGCTAACTAGAGGGGCGATAATTCTACCATGAAGCTGTGATTGACCAATAATATGGTATATAATAAGTAATATGGACATGTCAAAGAATAATCCGATTTATAGAATGTGTAGACGCTACAATGAAAGCCATTTTCAACACGACATATTCTTCAATAGCTTAGTAAAATTCAAAAGTTTAATTACATAACTGGTCGATGCTACATCTCCAATTTTTACTAGGGTGTTTGTTTTGTGTACATTTACGTTCGGAATGCTTTAAAATATTATAATTTCTGTAAAAAATATTACATTTTATGTAATCTGTATTCTGTTCATGTTCACTCATAAGAAAATTCCTAACTGTGTAAGTTGTGCACTAATGTAATAGGGTATGGGATATAAAATGATATCTAGAATTAAGTTGCTTTTGTATTTAATCTCATATCTGTATCAGTGCCTTGTAAAATAAAATGAAATATAATAATGACCAAAACCAAATGTGAGTTATTGTCACAGCGTCGTTGGTTACTTGATAGGATGCACCGCGTGCAGACGAGGTTAGCTTGGGTATCTTAGTTGGTATTCGATAACCCGTACACCCTACAAGTGTCAAGGTTCATGTTGTTCGATTCTACGATGTTGGGGTTCGACGTTTCTTTGTTTATGCAGGAGGAACCCTTTCGCTTTTTAAATCAAAAAGTATCTTATACTTATCGGCGCAAATATTATATAAGCAGAAAATACGATGAAAGTGGTTTAACGAATGTTAGCGCATTGCGAGTACATCAACGATTTATGATTAAAAGTACTTCAACGGATTTTGTGCATTACGTGACGGCAGCGCTCCGCTATACTATAAAAGGCGCTGACTCGCTCGCGTGATATAGTGACTCTTTACATTCACTGAACCCACATCATTACACTGCATGTCACATTCGTGCACACTCACACGGTACGTACACGGTTCTGTGAGGGACCGCCCCAGGCCCTGAATGTGGTTCGGCCTTTTGATTTATATTTATTATATATAATTCAGCGTTTCATTGCCTTCTTCTCGGTTCTTAGGGTTGGTTTTGCTTGGTTAGGTACTCTCGTCGTTCACTATTTAGGTAGGAAGGACGCACAGTACAATCTTGTCTCGCCGCTTTGCACAGTACAAACCAAAATAAGTATTTTTCAGATCCCTAAGGGGATCAGTTAGTTTCGATTTTTACTTTTTTTATTATTATACCGTATCTATTTCTTATTAATAGCTAGTACCGCGTTCGTTTTTCTCTTACGCGAATCGGTAACAGCCCAAGCCGAGGTTCGGTCTCTAGTGACACACTTGCCCGAGTTGCCTTTCAGAATCAAGCGTCCTCCACGTTTGCCCTAGTTCAGGTGAAGCTGTAAAAGCCCCTCAGGCTAACAGTGTAGGTCCCATAAAAAAAATGACTAGGGTATATCTTTAGAGACTCCCAAATAAAAACATGAATCAACAAGATGGATTATTTCCTAAGAGTACCCCCGATATTCTTACATACTTTGATTACGTTATCATCACAATCTATTCTCTAGTAGTTTCACAGTGAAACGTGTAAAACCGGACATACATACAACAAAGTACACTGTAATTATAATTTTCTAAAATAAATGTTACTAGGTCTTCTCGGGCCTCTGTCTGCGTAGAACGAAATGTATCTAATAATATTTACCCGTTTGTGTAACTTTTTTTTCAATACAGCCTTACTCATATTAGTGGTAGAGAAATCTCAAATATCCTTAAACCTTCATCAATTATTACTCTATCAAACAAAAACAGACTTTTTTAAATACTGACTGAGAGTTCCTCAAAATTATCACGTCTAAACAAACATACAAGCTTTTCCAAACAAACAATTACTTAATGATTTCTTATGCTTACGAGAATATTATTTATCGAAATAAAACTAATTTAAACGTATTTTATCGCGGTTATTTATTAATTTAGATCCCGACGTTTCGAAAGCTTTTCAGCCTTCGTTACTGGACAGTAACGTGAACTTTTCTGGACAACCCACACCTCAGTCCGCCTCGTGACACCACGAAGGCTTAAAAGCTTTCAAAACGTCGGGATCTAAATTAACAAATAACCGCGATAAAATCCGTTTAAATTAGTTTTATTTCGACAAACAAATACAAACATGCAGCTTAACAAAAGGCATTTAGTATAATTAAAACTCTCGGTATTGTCGGGAACAAGAGGTAATATGACAAACCCACAGCCAATTCTGTTTTATGTCACACTAATGTAATTACCTCTGTTATAGGGTTGTCGTAAACAACGGCAATACGGCACAATTAAAACGATTATTCCGAACGCAACGCGAGAAACGTGGTGCCCCTAATCGCTTGTTATTACTGCAGTGTAATATTTCTTTTCATTATTCACTGGTAGCTCCGACAGACGTTGTTTCGCATCCCCCAGTTATTAACAACTTTACTATAAGCGCCTTCTATGAATTAGGAAAATGTTACATATCTATATTATTGTATTATAAAGTGGAAAGAGTTTTTTTTAGAGTTTAGGTTTAGCGTAATGCCATAATCTCATCTGATCTTAAGTGATGATACGGTCCAAGTTGGTAGACAGGCTAAACCTGTAGAGGAACTGGTTCTCAAGTGCAGCTGCCGGAACACATCTATTGGTACTTGGCGGCAGTTTTTCAACTTGAGGGTGGTAGCTAGCCAGGCGTGCATCAAAAAAAGCCCAACCACCATGCTATGGTTTCCTCACGATGTTTTCCTTCACCGGAAGCTCGAGGTTATTGTGGGTGATTGGATTCGGACACACGTCCCTTGACGCAAACGTTTGTTTGTTTAATCTTACAGACTGCCGGTTGGATTTCATGAATCCTTTATTTATGTATTTGATAGAGTAATCACTGAAAAAGGTATTAAGCTATTTAACATCACGCTACCACCGCTAGGAGCAAAGCTCTATTAAAAAGTTATTAAACGAGAAAACATTATTAAACACATAATGTTTAGTTCCATGCGAACGAATTCGTGGAGACAGTGAGATTATATTCTCAGTTACGAGTATGGTACGGATTATCGAACAGAGATCTTACATCAACTGTGAAGATCATTTTTTACTTTTACATGAAGCGATTGATAGCTCAGTGGTAGTGTATACGACTTCGCGAATCCAAGCACCTACAATGAGCTTGAACTTTCGGTGAATGAAAACATCGTGAGGAAACTATGGCATGGTGGTAGGGCTTTTCTAATGCCCGCCTGGGTAGCTACCACCCTCAAATTGTACACCTGCCGCCAAATACCAATAGGTGTGTTCCGGCAGCTGCACTCGAGAGCCAGTTCCTCCACAGGTTTAGCCTGTGTCTAGCATGACAGCGGTGACTGATTGTGAGTTTTGGATCATTGTCAGTCACCGCTGTTTTGAATTGTACTGTACTTAACATCAGTTGTAGTACAGTCACTATGCTGAGCAACATAAAAAAAAATCCCCAATACTTGAATGGGGTATTATTATTTATATTACATTAGATCCATCCGTCCATCCATCCATTCAACCGAAAGACGTCCACTGCTGGACATAAGTCTCCCCCAATTAGACATCAGATATTATTATTAAATTACTTCTTTTGAAGCGATGATAGCTCAGTCAAATGTGTAACGGAATCCGCGCCAAGTGACGTGAGTTCGAATCCACCTACGATGAGCTTGAGTTTTCCGTGAAGGAAAACATCGTGACGAAATTATAGCATGATGGTAGGGCTTTTTAGGGCTAGCTAGCAACCACACTCAAGTAAAAACGCCCCAAAATGCCCTTGTAGTTGAGAGCCGATCCCTCCACAGGTTTTTTACTATATGTAAATGTACAAGATAAATTATCACTCTGCCATAATCGATCTAACCACTAAATACCATGTATAATTTGCATAATTGTGACACGCTTAGATGTATCGCATTCCGGGATTATCCTACGTCTCTCCAGCAATAGAACATCCCAAGCCAAGGATCGGCCACTTCATGGCTCACTTGTGCTCGTTTCCTTGGACAGAGTTCCTCAGCACGCACTCGCAAACCTCAGTGAAGCTGTGAAAAGCCCAGCTAACGACGTGCGTCCAATCGAAAGACTCCTGATTTAGGACGATTTAGGACGATTTAGGATGATTTAGGATGATTTAGGATGATTTAGGATGATTTAGAATGATTTCCATTTTACGACCAGCCAACTATTAGGATACCGTGTGCCTACAATCACAACGACCCGTTTTGAATTGCGTGTATTTTCATCATCGTAATTTACGACGAACTGTGCTTAGGTCAAAAATGAAATACGCTTCCCATAATATCACATTAATTCGCAGGCATCGAACCTGTAGACCCTTCGCGTTAAAGAATTCTTGTTAAAACAATGGCCCATTACTGTAACGTGGGGTACGTTTCCCTACGTCTTAGGGTGGATCGCTCCGACCTTACGGCACGGCGTGAAACGACGGGAATTATCGTAAAACGATGCCATTTCTAACGGGTAACGAGTTTGTAGCGTCTCACATTTGTATACTCTCTACGTGTTACATTTATTAGGCTCTACTACCTCCTTATAGAAACGGTTTAAAATCTCCATACAAACGGACAAAACGATTTATGAATAGCGCTTGCTTTCGAAGCGATGGTTAAGTTGGTGTTATGTACGGACACCGAATCCCTGCACTGTAGACAGTACCGTCAAGTTGTAAATCTGCCACGAAATCCCTGTAGGTGTGTTCCGGTAGTTGCACTTGACAGCCAGACCCTGCACTAGGCTTAGCGTAAGACCCACCATCTTGGGTCGCATCGCTACTTAACATCACGTCAGATTATGGCCTTAACGCTAAACCAATATAGTATAAAGAAAAACACAAAGTAATTCGTCAAAAGTACCAAGGAGGTATATAAAGATCGAGACACTGGTTTTGAAGCGATGATAGCTCAGTGGTAGTGTGTATGACATCGCGTCAAGGGACGTGAGTTCGAATCCAAGCACCTACAATGAGCTTGAGCTTTCGGTGAAGCAAAACATCGTGAAGAAACCATAGCATGGTGGTAGGGCTTTTTCTAATGCCCACCTGGGTAGCTACCACCCTCAAGTTGTAAACCTGCCGCCAAATACCAAGAGGTGTGTTCCGGCAGCTGCACTTGAGAACCAGTTCCTCCACAGGTTTAGCGTGTCTACCAACTTGGGCCGTATCGACACTTAAGAAACTTCCTTCTTTCGAATCAGCTAATAATGAAATGCATCAAACGAAACAAGCTGTAATGGGAATCGAATTTTTAGAATATTCCACGGCGTCACATCACAGTGATTTTACTTACACTTTATGATTCTAAATTCGGAATCTTCTAAACTTGGATACAACTCATATCAGAGTTTCGAAGGAAATCCTTCCTCGTGTATGATTTATCTAACATAATTTCGTGCCACGGATTTGTGACTCTTAGGTTTACGAGGTTAAAGTCGAAAATGTTGTGTCAAAGCGAAAAATTACGTCCAACCGGCTACAGAGGTGCTTATCTTCGATTTCTTAACAAAGCTGATACGCTGACGGTATTGGGTATGAAAGAGGAGGGAGCTGTCATTTTTATATCCATTCACTGAGGAGAGCGAGGGAATAGATGATTTCAGTATTATTTATATTTTTAATAAATATAAGCAGGTAGGAACTAAAGGAAATCAAAACGACTGCCTTAAATACACGTAAATGAATTACTAGCGGCTGAGAGCAATTAAAAGCGATGATAGCTCTATAGTATTGTGTACGACATCGCGTCAAGGGACGTGAGTTCGACTCCAATCATCTACAATAAGCTTTAGCTTTCGGTGAAGGAAAACATCATGCGGAAACCATAGCATGGTGGAAGGGATTTTTCTTTTGGCCGTCTGACTAGCTACCACTTTCAAGTTGAAAATCTGCAGCCAAATACCAATATGTGTGTTCCGGCGGTTGCACTTGAGAGCCAGTTCGTCCACAGGTTTAGCGTGTCTACCAACTTGGGCCGTATCGTCACTTAATATCAGGTAAGATTATGGCCATAAGTAAAAAATTAAATAAACATAAATGCATTTCCCCATGTTAAAAAAAAGCTTGCTAAAAAAAAAGATGCCCTATGTAGCGGTCGGGTGACAATTATTATATTTTTATCAATCAGAAGCAGAAATTCTTAATAAAAGAAACCACTTTGCTACGGCCTAACGCTAACGCAACACAACTGATGTGCATGCGACGAACGCTCGGAACTAAGTGAGAGCATCGGTTTTTTTTTTTTTTTTTTTTTTTTTTTCGACTGGACATACGCTGTTAGCCGGAGGGGCTTTTACAGCTTGGCAGGACTTTTTGGGGCGAATGCTGAGGGCACTCAGCCCCGAGGCAGCGGGCACAAGGGTGCCGTTGTGGCTGGCCCTTGGCATGGACTGCTGCCGGAAGAGAAAATATATTATAAAATAATAAGAGCTGGCCTACTGGAGTAGACCTTTAGATAAATTACTAATTTGTGAAATGTTAAATATACTAATTGTTAAGAGAGGCAAGGAAGTCGGTGGAGTGGATTGTACTGTACTGTTTTAAGATTGAGTTATCGGTGTTGGATGGACGTAGTCTTCGCATTAAAACGCCCATGAACTGTATGAAACTGACTGTGAACAGAGGAACCATTATTAAAAATTACAAAGGCAAACAACTGGCAGGGCCACAGGTTTTTGGTCCCTTACAGAACCGTGTACTTAGCGTGTGGGTGTGCACGGATGGTATGCAGTGTGATGTTGTATTCTCAGTGTTGTAGAGTGTCACTGTATCGCGCGAGCAGAGTCGCTCGAGGGCTCCTTTCCGGAGGATCGGACCTAGGCTCGAGCGTCTGCAGAGGGAGGCCGCGGCGGGTGTGCGGGAGTGAAATTAACCGTAAGGCCTCGGCGGCGAGACCTGCGATTACGCGGGCGTGTGCGCGGACACGAACGGTTTGAAGAGACGGCAGGAAGGAGCGCGTTTTCCCTAGTGATGTCGTCTACGGGATCGGTGAAGCAGTTTCGTGGCCGGCGTGCGAACCAAACGGCTTGAGGATTTGCAGTATAGTTGACTGCTTCTACTATTTCGGGATTCGAATGAGCTTCGGCTTTTTCAAAGAATTTCTTGGTGAGTTCGCGTATGTAGGCGTATATGGAAGGGAGATTCATATCTTTATGGAGATCTATGTTGCGTGCGTAAGGCGGGGCTTGGACCATTGTCCGAATGAATTTATTCTGGAAGACTTGAAGTTTTTCCAGGTTTGTTATTGCTGCATGGGCAAAGACTGGGCAGCTGTAAGTCAATTCAAAGAATTTCTTGGTGAGTTCGTGTATGTAGGCGTATATGGAAGGGAGATTCATATCTTTGTGGAGATCTATGTTGCGTGCGTAAGGCGGGGCTTGGACCATTGTCCGAATGAATTTATTCTGGAAGACTTGAAGTTTTTCCAGGTTTGTTATTGCTGCATGGGCAAAGACTGGGCAGCTGTAAGTCAATATTGGACGTATGCAGGTCTTATAGATTGTAAGCTTATGTCTGAGTGACATTTTGCTTTTCGAAGAAGTGAGATTACGTAGCAGGGCCGAGGCGGTGTTGGCCTTTTTGATTACGTAATCGATATGGTGGGTGAAGGTGAGGTGTTTGTCGAGTACTACGCCTAGGTATTTGGTTTTATTTACCCAGGCGATATCGACACCGAATAAGTGTAATGAGCCTTCGAGTGGCTTGAAGTTGTGGGGATCGAACATGATAGCCGAGCTTTTATCTGGATTTAATCCTATGCGCCATTTGAGGCACCAGGATCCGAAGGCGAAGATGGCTTGTTGAACTCGATTTTTGAGATTGGCTCTGTGCCTTCCCGAGCTATATATGATTGTGTCGTCGGCGTAGAGGCCTACTTGGACATCATCGAAGATTGGGATGTCGCTGACATATAGATTAAATAGACAGGGCGCTAGAATGGAGCCTTGGGGGACTCCAGAGCGAATAGGATGGGGTGAGGAGAGAGCTCCGTCTACTTTGTAGCAGAAGGAGCGGTTAGATAAGTATTGTATAACTAAGTGGACAAGTCTGTCCGGAACTTGGAACTGGTGGAGCTTATATATGAGTCCTTTGTGCCAGACCCTGTCGAAGGCTTTGGCGACATCGAAGAAGACAGCGAGAGTGCGTCTAGGAAGGCGTAACTCCGTAAAGTTGGAGATTACGTGTTCCGTGAGGCGGAGTACTTGGTGGGTGCATGAATGTTTCGGCCGGAAGCCGAATTGCTGGTCCGGAAACAGATATTTGTCGGCTACGACGACTTGGAGGCGGTTTAAAATAATCCGCTCGTATATTTTGCCTAAGGTGTTTAGTAGGCTGATCGGACGGTAGCTCTCTGGGGAGCAGGCTTTTTTGCCTGGTTTCCGGATACCTATGACGGTGGCCCTTTTCCAGACGGCTGGAAAGTGGCAATGAGATATGGCCGCATTGAGGATGCAGACCAGAAGCGCTATGAGTTTGTCAGGAAGAAGCTTTAGGACTTCATTCCTGATACCATCAGGACCGGGAGATTTCCTAGGTTTGAGTCCTTTAATTATTGAGAGGACTTCGTCGGTGGTGACCGGGTCTAGGAGTTCTGCTGGGGGGCCTTATTGTGTGTGTTGTTCGGGTGACCCTTTCCCAGTGTTCGGGATCTATGTCCTGATATTCGTAAGGGTTGGGGGAGCATTGTTCCTCTAGGGTGTAAGCGAGGAGCTCCGCTTTGTCTCTGCTCTCGAAAGCAGGGGGAAGAGTGGGGCCTCTGTCTAGTGGAGGTGTGGCTGAGGAGTAACTGCTCTTTTGTTTGCGGACGAGCTCCCAGAAGGCCAAGTGCGATGGCTTGAGGTCCTCCAGGAGGCTGTCCCATCTTTGAGAGCGAAATTCAGAGATATGAGATCTGACCTGTCTTTGTAGGGCGCGTAGCCGGACGCGGTTCTCTACTGTCGGATAGGCGTCGTGGGCGCGAGTCGCGGCGTTCTTCTCAGTGATCAGCCTCCGAATGTCGTCGGGGAGTATAAAGCGGCGATCGTTCGCCACTTTTACCTCTTTCGAGGTTTCCTCGACGGCATTCTGGAGGTGACTGACCAGGGAGTCGACCGCCAGATCGGCGTCGGCCGGCGAGTCTATCACGTCTGGAATCCTGTCAAGCTCGGGAGAGGAGATGTTAGTAGCCAAGTATTGCCTAAGTCTGGGATAATCGGCAACTTTAATGGGAGGCAGGTTATGCTCGTCGGGCTGGCCGAGGAGTAGAATTACTGGGCGATGGTCTGAATCGAGTTCGTGAGCGACTTCGATGTGTCGCACCTGAAGGGCGACCCCTTTTAGGATAGCTATATCTAAAACTGAGGGTCGACAGTTGGTCTGAAAGTGTGTTGGCTCTGGAGGAGCTATCACATCGAAAGTTAGCTCGTGTTCCAAGCGGAGAAGTATTCTACCGTTGACAGTGGTACGCGGGTTATTATAATAAATGTGCCCGGAGTTAAGATCGCCGGCCACGATTACCGATTCACCGAGCGCGAAGAGCGCTTCCAGATCTGATTTGATAAGTGTTTTCTTTGGCGAGAGGTACGCTGAAACGATGTGGATCGTGGGATGATCGGTCATGCCCACTCTGCATATAGATACCTCTAGGTTAGTAAGTTTAGGAGGTTCTATTCGCGTGCAATATAAAGATTTTTTGAAATATATGAGTGTGCCTCCGCCTCTTGCGCCGGTGCGATCGTCTCTTATTATTTTGTAGTTTGCGATCGCAGGGGCGCGGAACTTCGGTTTAAGTAGTGTTTCCTGTACGAGGAACACGTCGATTTGCCGCTCCTTAAGGAAGCAGGCTACTAAGTCGCGTTGGGGAGTTAAGCTACTCGCGTTAAAAAAGGATAAAGAGAGGCCCCGGGGTCTAATTTTATCCTGCATTGCGAAAACTATTTATGGGGAAGCGCGGGCAAGGTCTTGCACAGCACGTGCGAGGGCAGGGTAGGCGGCTACGGCCTTAAGTCGGTCTATTCCGACGGGAGAGCTGGCCATTTTGTCGAAGGCGATGATGTCTTCGACGTCAAAATCTTTAAGAATACCTGCGATCCAGGTTAGGCCTAGGAAGTCGAAGGACGGAGCTTCCGAGCTCGAAGGTACAACTCTAGGCGGTTGTGCTTTAGCGGCCCACGCGGAAGGCGGGGCTTGTGATGGTGTGTGCGCGGTAGTGACTCGCGCTGGACTTGGCAGGCTCGGGAAGGCCTGGGTTGAGATGAGCGGTGGCGGGGCAGGGCGCGTTGACGCGGCGTGCGCTGGAGGAGCGCGCTGTGGGACGCGCGTGCGAGTGCGTCTAGTGCGTGGGGCGCGTTCACACCCGCGATAGTTCGCGGGGTGACCGGCCTTGCCGCATAAGACGCAGCTCGGTGGCTCTACCGTTTCCGGTATGCGGGGGCACTCCTTTGTGGAGTGATCTCCTAGACATTTGACACATCTCGGCTTGATGTGACAGTTTCTCGCCGAGTGTCCGTAAGATTGGCAGTTGTGACACTGCGTAGGGGCATGCTTTTTATGCGGGATCTCTACGGATATGGCGGAGAAGCCGCAGACCGATTGGAGGTTGAAGATCTCCTTGCCTTCCTTGGAGCGGTCCAAGGTGACAAGGACGAGGTCGTAAACCTCCTTTGTGAAGGAGTGGTACATTCGGTGTACCTCGTGCGCGGGTAAGTTTTGCTCCTTAAAGGAGGCAAGAATGACTTCCGTGGGAAGTTCTTTAGGGACGCGCCTGATTACTACGCGCAGAAGGCGCTCTTCTTCGGGCGTGTAAGTATAAAATTGGAATTTTCCTTCGCGGAGGAATGTTGTCAGGTTTTTGTAGTCCGCGATTGTGGGGACTTTGATTTGTATACCGGATGGGGTGCTCCGGACGTGAGTATATCTAATTTTGGCGGCATTCAGCCGCGTGGAAATATTTAACCACGCTGCTTTGTCAGTTATTGTGACTGGGGGCGGTGGCCGCACCGCCCTTTCGGTGGGAGCTGCTGTTTGTGCAGCGTGAGTGTCGCGCGATGTGGGGACGCGGTTATTGCCGGCACGCATTGTTTTTGCGGCGGCTGGGGGTGTGGTTTCGGGTGATAACACCCGTTTGTGTTTGGGCTTCGCCCTTGAGACTGTAGTAAAGTCCGTAAAGTCCGTTTCGGGATTAGCAGTGTCCATGTCTATTTGATTTTCCGGATCAGGTGATAGTGGCGAAAAAGAGTTCGCCGTGGGTATCGGTCGGGGTGCGTAAGAAATTTTTTCCTCGAACGGACGAGGCGTGGGTGCGGCGGCGGGGGTCGCTGAGGGCGACGGGGTCCGCGACGAGGTAGTGGCGGTTAACGCGGGGGGTGCTACCGCATGCCGGATGACCGGCGAGCGGGAGCGAGAGCGTGATCGCGGCGGTAGGGGCGGCGACGCCGGACGACGCGCCGGGGCGGTTGCCTTGGTGGCGGGGGCCCGGACGGGTAGGGAGGTGGTAGTGGGCGGGGTCGGCGGACGGCGCGCTGGCGCGTTTGCGCCGGTGGGTGGGGCGCGGACGCGCTGCGTGGGCGCAGACTCGGTCGCGAGGTACTTTTTTAAAAGTTCCGGACTCTCTCTTTCCAGAAATTTTAGAACCTTCTCCATCTTGAGGAGATGGATAAGTCCAGATAAAAATAAAAGAGTAAGGTAATAGTTTGACTTCGTCAGAAAAAACCTCCCTGCCTGAAGGGCAGGGGGGCGCGGCTAAAAGGAAATAGAGAAACTATCCTGCGTTAGGCAATCTAACTTGTATGTACACGAAGGAATAGCGTGTAAAATCGAAAATAACAGTAAAGGAAAGAACAATATTCCAAAAAGTACTGGGCCTTGGCCCGTAAAAAGGATTAATTAAATTTTACCTTATCTGGAAGCCGGTGACCGGCGTACTTACAGGCGGTGACACTAATTTCACTGCACTTAATCACGATAACAAAGCAATATTTGGAATCACGGCACAAAAACACTGAGAGATATCTCCCAATTTAAATACCACGATAACCAAACAATATGGTTTAGAGAACAAAGACACTGTATCGCGAACAAGCAACAATAGCCGGTTTGTTGCAGGTGCGTCGTCGCAGGTGCGTCGTCGCAGGTGCGAGAACAAAAGAAACCGAGAACAATAGCGGCGCGGTAAGGCGCAGCGGTCGAATAGTTTAGAACAATCGACAGAGCTCACGGACACGTCCGTTCGCTGTGGCTGATCGAACCGAACCTCCGAGAGCATCGGCGGTCTAACTGCCGTTTTATAGGCAGTGGCTATAAGCAGTGATGGGGGTAGTTGTGTCGTCGTTGAGGTCAATTGCTTACACGGCCTCTCCTGACCAAGTGTCGCCCTCGACACAAGCTCCGTGGCTGAAGCCTGGTCCGGTGCCGTTTTCATTGACTGACCAAGTCTCTGCCTCCAGTAGGGGCATTAACAGTCCAATTCCCGAGCCTGGAATCAAACTGCTTGGACCGATAACAACGGCAGCTCCAAGATCTTGGTCCACATTTAGGGAAGGCACAGAGTGACCGGCCCCAGCGCGTGGTGCGCTATTCTGTGGCTCGTGTGCAACCGTATTTTCATCAAGCCCAGGCATTTTCCTCCGTAGATTCAGAGCTTTTATTGAGCTTCCAGTTGTTGTCACTATCCAGGCTGTGTATGAAAGTAAAACGCCAAGGCAGATATGCCTGAAGTCTAATGAACGCCAAGACCATGTAAGGTCTGTAGTTCATCGAACGCCAGGGCAATATGCCCGAAGTTCGGATAATGGAACGCCAAGGCCTTACGCCTGTAGTTCAGATAATGAACGCCAAGGCTTAAAGCCTGTAGTTCAGAACTCCAAGACCATGTTAGGTCTGTAGTTCAACGAACGCCAGGGCAATATGCCTGAAGTTCGGATAATTGAACGCCAAGGCCTTACGCCTGTAGTTCAGATAATGAACGCCAAGGCTTAAAGCCTGTAGTTCAGAACTCCAAGACCATGTTAGGTCTGTAGTTCAACGAACGCCAGGGCAATATGCCTGAAGTTCGGATAATTGAACGCCAAGGCCTTACGCCTGTAGTTCAGATAATGAACGCCAAGGCCTTACGCCTGTAGTTCAGATAATGAACGCCAAGGCTTAAAGCCTGTAGTTCAGAACGCCAGGGCAATATGCCCGAAGTTCGGATAATGGAACGCCAAGGCCTTACGCCTGTAGTTCAGATAATGAACGCCAAGGCCTTACGCCTGTAGTTCAGATAATGAACGCCAAGGCATTACGCCTGAAGTTTAGATTGTGAACGCCAAGGCTAGATAAGCCTGTAGTTCCGATAACAAAAGCTTTTACATACCCTCAAAGAAGGCTGCACATAACTCAGGGCACCACTCGCCACGCCAAGGCACCATATACTGCGCCGCTGCTTGTGTAGTTTTTCATAACTGCCGCTATGCAGTTTCAAGCTCATATTCTTCATTTGGTAGAACCTTCACAACTCTGCCGAACGTTCTCAGGAACCGGTGAATTTACAAAGGCCTCGACCTTATGTGGGCTCGGCCTCACCTGACCCTGACTCAAAACCCGTCCTCATCACGTCTAGGGTTTCGGTGTGTAGTGTCTGGACACGTTCAGATGTGACGTCACCTTGACCTCAGTGGTATCATGCACGTTACTAGATCACAACGCACTATTTTCTACTACCACGGGAACGACGCCGTAGCCGACAATTCCGCGTTGAAACACTCGATCGGCTAGGCTACGTGACCGATACCGCGACCTATTATTACTAGAACGACGTCGCGATCTACGACTGGATCCGCCAGTCATATTTACTAAAACTACTCTGTTCTGTGGGCTAGAAGCTACTTATCCCACTTCTGATTTTATCAATCAGAAGCAGAAATTCTTAATAAAAAGAAACCACTTTGCTACGGCCTAACGCTAACGCAACACAACTGATGTGCACGCGACGAACGCTCGGAACTAAGTGAGAGCATCGGCGGTCTAACTGCCGTTTTATAGGCAGTGGCTATAAGCAGTGATGGGGGTAGTTGTGTCGTCGTTGAGGTCAATTGCTTACAATATTTATATTATAGTTTATAGGTAAAGCGTTATGGCCATGATCTCTCCTGATCTTAAGTGACGATACGGCCAAATTTCGTGGGCACGCTAAACCTGTGGAAGGAGTGGCTCTCAAGTGCAGCTGCCGGAACACACCTATTGGTATTTGCCGGCAGATTTTCAACATGAGGGTCACAGCTAGCCAGGCGGGCATCAGAAAGAGCCCTACCACCATGCTATGGTTTTCTCACGATGTTTTCCTTCACCGGATACTCCGATTGACGTATATATGTATACGTGTTAATTGAATATTTTGCTTTCGAAAAAGAATTTCTCGTTATTTCTTGTAATTCGTGTAGTTGTTTTATTTCTGACGTGTGTTAGCTTGACCCCTAGGTCCATATATTTACCACAATGACAAGGAGTAGGCAAATAAAGCAGGTAATCGAGGATTATATCATTTAAGTTTTGACATTAAACACCCCTACTCAAGGGAGTTCTCCCTTCGCGGACATGGTCCGTGACAAGGGTCGCTATCGCCTCGTTTTCGAAAGAAAGTTCAAAAGTTCTATATCTCGGAATAAGTTTTATTTTATTTATTCGCCTAGTTTTATATTTTCAAAGTTATTCCTCTCTAGCTCCCACCTACGGCTTCACTCGCTTTAATATCGATTTTGTAAAACAAATCGGATGACACAATAAAAAGTTTGATATAACGTTTACATTTCCCTTTACCTCACTTTCCATAAGTTGTACGCGTGAAAAACTAGCCTATCATCGTTTCCGAGGTCCCATCTATCACTGTACCAAAATTCATCATAATCGAATCAGAGATTTACGTGTGAATGCGTAACAAACAAACAAACTCACTATTACATTTATATTATTATTGGGATGTCACTGCTTATACTTCTATATCGGTGGTATCTTAATTTTATACGTAGGTACGTAAAGCCATCGAAACAATATACGTTTCTATGCAAAAACAAGGCAAGTAAACACTGGTGCAACATCGAAAATGACACATCGGTTGACATTACTCGAACGTATAAATTCATAAAACTCAAACAGAAATCAATAAGTGAACATATATATTCCATCAATCAAAATTTACCTTTTATGTCATCGACTATAAAGTTGACTGAAAATATTAGTGGACATGATTTCTCTTACGGAATTTTATATCATTGTATGTATTTCTCATTATAGTTATTTATTATATAGATCCAGAAACTGTGGTGACCGTCAAACGATGCGGATTTACAGACAGTCGTGGTCGTCACAAAGACCACCAGCTAATTAATATGTAGATTCAAATCCCATCCTTTTTTATAGTTAAGGTTTAGCACTATGGCCTTAATCTCACTTGATCTTAAGTGACGGAACGTCTCAAGTTGGTAGACACGATAAACCTGATAAGAAACTGGCTCGCAAATGCAACTGCCGGAACACAGCTAATGGTATTCAGCAGGTTTACAACTTGAGGGTGGTAGCTAGCCAGGCGGGTATTATAAAAAGGTGTGTTTGCGATTCACACACGATAGAAGTGAAACTTCAGTAAATCGACAAAATAATGAGATAAATATATATAACAATTCCTGTCTCATTCTTTGCCGGCTTTATCCTACAAATTTTTTATTTGTGTCTCTTACCTGTCGTTTTTTCCGTTGCATGAAATCACAACGATTCTAAAGAAGTTTCACTTCAAAAAGCCCTACCACCGTACTATAGTTTCCTCACGATGTTTTCCTTCACCGAAAGCTCAAGCTCATTGTAGATGTTTGGTTTCGAACTCACGTTCCATGACGCGGCGTTCCTACACACTACCACCGAGCTGTCAGCGCTTCATATTATTTGTCATTCTTTCATTTCCATACACCTTAGTATAACTTTGTAATGCCTACTTTGTGATTAATATTATAAATTCGAATATATTTTTTTCCATCTGCCTGTTGGTATGTTCCTTGTTAAAACTGCTGAGCCAATTGTAATGAATTTTGAAATAAATACGACCTCTGAAAAGAACATAGGCTAATATTGTCTTGAAATATGAAATATCGTATGTTTGTTTGAGACCAATAATTTCTCAGGTTTAGTAATATAAAGAAAATTATCATATATATATATATAGAGAGATATCTATTTAGAAAAAAAAACAATATTTTCCCCCTTTTTTAATCAATCAGGGTAAAATAAAGATTTTATTTATGCACTAACCTTTTTTATAGTATATAGATTTATCAATATGGCCATAATTTCACCTGTCATCTGTAAACTTTTTTTTTGTATAGTTTTTCTCTCAATTGATAAAAGCAAAGGTATCTACACCATGCAACCAAGTTAGACGTTCTTTTAAATGCCAGCGATACTATCTTCAACGAGAAGGCGACTCTCTTGTCGAAGCTCTCTTGGAAGTTTTTGCGCCAACAAATATATCATATTCCGAATGATTATTCACAGTTCACTTGAGCTATGCTCTTCAGCTACACTACAACACGTAAAATGTCACCTTAATTTACACAATATAGGGCTAAACAACTAAGTGTATGAATAAAAATACAAAACGCAACATGACAGATCCAGAACCCGCCAAAAACTACAATCATTAGAAGTCATTCGAAGTGAAGCGATGATAGTTCAGTGGTAGTGTGCACGACTTCGCGTCAAGGGACGTGGGTTCGAATCCAAGCACCTACAATGAGCTTGAGCTTTCGGTGAAGGAAAACATCGTGAGGAAACCATAGCATGGTGATAGGGCTTTTTCTAATGCCCGCCTGGGTAGCTACCACCCTCAAGTTGTAAACCTGCCGCCAAATACCAATAGGTGTGTTCTGGCAGCAGCACTTGAGAGCCAGTTCCTCCACAGGTTTAGCGTGTCTACCAACTTGGGCCGTATCGTCACTTTAAGATCAGGTGAGATTATGGCCATAACGCTAAAACTTAAGTATAAAAAAAAAAGTCTTTGTTATATATATATTTTTTTGTATAAGTATACTATGTCCGCGACGTTGGAAAATAGAAATACAACAGGGTAACCATACGACAGAACTAAATATCACTATCCGCATTTGTGTCACGAGCGTCACACATAAAGGTTGCCAATCAGAATTTCAAAGACCTCACATAACTAGTTTCACTCCACAAACTTACTTCAAGTCCAGGCGCACCAATTTCAGCGACGATAGCGCAGTGGTAGTTTGTACGACTTCGCGTCAAAGAACGTGAGTTCGAATCCAACCACCTACAATGAGCTTGAGCTTTCAGTCAAGGAAAACATCGTGAGGAAACCATACCATGGTGGGAGGGTTTTCTCTAATGCCAGCTTGTCTAGCAACTATCCCTAAGTTGAAAATCTGTCGCCAAGTACCAAAAGGTGTGTTCCGGCAGTTGCACTTGAGAGCCAGTTCTTCCACAGGTTTATCATGTCCTACCAACTTAAACCGTATTGTCACTTAAGATCAGGTGAGATTATAGATATAACGCTAAACCGCAGCTATAAAAAAAAAATACTGACGATACCAGCTTAAAATGAGCTGACAAAAGACAAACTACCCGATTTTCTACTCTCAGTGAGAGTTAAATTTTCCTCAGAGACATATCTAGCTATTTCGGTTAGTAAACATCTGTAACACGCAACCAATCACGGGAGAACGAACTCAAAGGTGTATTGTGGAACGTTCCAGAAGAAATTACACACTTACGCAAACCGGCTAACGAGTTCGCCGATCTCGTGGAATTCGTACAGAGAGATTTCCAAAGTTCGTCGAACGTCTCGATGATTCGCAATCGGTTCCACTGATTAGTTCTCGAACTTTCGCGCGAGTTTTGTGATTTGATAAACTTCGACTCTAAAAGTTGTTACAAACATAAACCAACAGAAACTGTTAAAATCATTACAACTTACTGTCAATTAGAATGTAAGTAAGTTTTTCATATTGGGTTAGCGATACGGCGACAATCTCACCTGGTTTTAAGAGAGGTTCTAGACGATGAGTAAGCTAAGTTTAATAGAGGGACTGGCTTGCAAGCACAACTGCCAAAACAACTCTACCGGTGTTTAGAAGCGATTATAGCTCAGCGATAGCGTGTAGGAACGCCACGTCAGGGGACGTGAGTTCGAATCCGACCAGCTACAATGAGCATGAGCTTTTGGTGAAGTATGGCTTTTTCTAACGCCCACCTGGCTAGCTACCACCCTCAAGTTGAATATCTGCCGCCAAATACCATTAGGTGTGTTCCGGCCGTGGCACTTTAGAGGCAGTCCCTCCTATAAAGGCCGGCAACGTACTTACGATTCCTCTAGTTTCGTGGGTGTCCATGGGCGGCGGTGGTCAATTACCACCAGGTGAGACGTTTGCTCGTTTGCCAACTATTCCATTAAAAAAAATGTGACACATTTCTCAACTTATCAGTAATGAATAGCCTAATCTCATGCTATTCTGAAGCGATGATAGCTCAGTGGTAGTGTGTATAAATTCGCGTCAAGGGACGTGAGTTCGAATCCAAGCACCTACAATGAGCATGAGCTTTCGGTGAAGGAAAACATCGTGAAGAAACCATAGCATGGTGGTAGGGATTTTTCTAATGCCCACCTGGCTAGCTACCACCCTCAAGTTGAATATCTGCCGCCAAATACCAATAGGTGTGTTTCGCCAGCTGCACTTGAGTGCCAGTTCCTCCACAGGTTTAGCGTGTCTACCAACTTGGGCCGTATCGTCACTTAAGATCAGGTGACATTATGACCATAACGCTGAAAAAAACCTTAAGTATAAAAAAATGGTTTTATTAATATGTTTTCTTCCATGAAAGTTCAGCCTCATTTCAGGGATTCGAACTGATATCTATAGAGGCTAAGTCCGTAGACTCTACCACTGATCGATCATTGATTTTACTTATAGTATCTTTTCGATGGTCTCTATTGATTTCGATTAATATTTTGCTTAACATCTACTACCGAACTGTTACAATAGAAATGTTAAATATGCTAGATACGTTCTCACATAACCCTCTTATACCCCCCAGGTAAATAGATTTTCCCATGCTAAAAAAAAGGTAAAAACAAAAAACAGTACCGGAAAAAATATTTTCCTGCAAAAACTCAATTTCCGTTACAAAATCGTTATGCCTCTGATTGCACGCGTATTTCAACTTTTGTAATAACAGAATTTTTGATTGGCGTGTAACGACTACGATATCGGACTAGACGCGCAATTTTCGTGTGTTTGAGATGACATAGTTTTGTAAAAATCGCTAATAGTAGATATGATAGACAATAACGAATTGATGCATTGATGTCTCCACACAGAATACTAACTATGTGCACATATAGAAATTTTACAGTGTATAGGTTTATGACCACAATCTCATATGATGCTTAGCATAGATGCATTTTAAAGCGATGATAGCTCAGTGGTAGTGTGCACGACTTCGCGTCAAGGGACGTGGGTTCGAACCCAAGCACCTACAATGAGCTTGAGCTTTCGGTGGAGGAAAACATCGTGAGGAAACCATAGCATGGTGGTAGGACTTTTTCTAATGCCCGCCTGGGTAGCTACCACCCTCAAGTTGTAAACCTGCCGCCAAATACCAATAGGTGTGTTTCGGCAGCAGCACTTGAGAGCCAGTTCCTCCACAGGTTTAGCGTGTCTACCAACTTGGGCCGTATCGTCACTTAAGATCAGGTGAGATTATGGTCATAACGCTAAACCTTAATTATATAAAAAAAAGTGACGATGTGGCCTAAGGTGCTGGACACGTTAAGACTAGTGGTGGAACTGGCTCTTAAGTGCAACTTCCGGAACACAACTGTAGGTAGTTCGCGGCAGATTATCAACATGAGGGTTGCAGATAGCCGTGTCTTGAAGAAGTGCGAAAGCTGTCTCTCGTCTTTGGCGACATAGGAGTCTGAAATGTCGCCGTGGTGCGTTTTAGTGTTGGGTGATTATCGCCCGATGAGTCTCTAAATTCTCTTCTCGCCTTTGGCCTGTCCTGGACAATGAGGATTCCCTAAAGAATAGGATTTAAAACACCACGTTAAAGAAAGCGGTCGTATCTAGCCAGGCGAGTACTGGAAAGTGCCTTACCACCGTGGTACGGTTCCATCACGATATTTACCTTCACCGAAAGCTCTAGCTCATTGTAGATGGTTGGATTCGAACTCGCGTCCCTTGACACACATTACCGCTGAGCTATCATCGCCTCGTAAATATCAGTGGGAGTAGTAGGAGCCGAGATAATTTAAAAATTTAAAATTCATTATCTCGGGAAGAAAAGGTCCTATCGAAAATTAAGAAAAATTAAATTGAAGTTATAAATAGGCTATTTGACCCATTCGTTGGTTTTGCTCGAAAAATTATATCTTTGTCTTATTCCAGGGATTCAGGATTGACGCGTCATCCGTACACACTTATCAAGTGATTGTCTCATATAATTGCTTCAATAATATTGCCAAATAAAGTGTAATGAATATTGTTTTATTAAGTTGCCTGTAAGTACGTAAGCATGTCTAATTAAATACATGATAGTCTGTATCGAGCCACTTTAATATTTACACGTTCATGCATGCAAACGGAAGTTACGTGTACGTAAAACAAATATGAAACTGTTCTGGAAAACTATTGCTCTCAATGCCCTCTCACTTATTTATACGCGCTAATGTGTATTTGCAATTTGCATATTGGATTTTATGACGTGGTCAGTTAAAGTATCAAAAAGAATGTATATATAGGGATGTAGTGATAGAGTGGGTATTCTATGGTAAAATATAGTTATAGGAGGGTAGTTTATAACGGCGATTAGTATAAAGCGCGATGCAAGCGTGCCACTGGGTTCTGACCCTCGAGCGACTCTGCTCGCGCGATACAGTGACACTACAACACTGAGAATACAACATCACACTGCATACCACCCGTGCACATCCACACGCTAAGTACACGGTTCTGTAAGGGACCAAAAACCTGTGGCCCTGCCAGTTGTTTGGCACTTTTTTTTCTATTTTTATTTGGTTGGATCTTTTTGGCTGCCTTTTGTTGCTAACCTTTCACTATTCAATTAATTAATTTCTAAATATTTCAGATATACAGGCACCAGAATACTGGTTAGACCACGGTAGTCCACGGTCGTTTTGATGCGAAGACTACGTCCTTCCAACACCGATAAACTCAATCCAAAACAGTACAGTACAATCCACTCCACCGACTTCCTTGCCTCTCTTAACAATTAGTATTTTACCATTTCACAAATTAGTAATTTATCTAAAGGTCTACTCAAGTAGGACAGCTCTTATTATTTTATATATTATTTTCTCTTCCGGCAGCAGTCCATGCCAAGGGCCAGCCACAACGGCACCCTTGTGCTCGCTGCCTCGGGGCTGAGTGCCCTCAGCATTCGCCCCAAAAAGTCCTGCCAAGCTGTAAAAGCCCCTCCGGCTAACAGCGTATGTCAATTCGAAAAAAAAAAAAAAAAAAAAACAAAAAAAGCCACTGGGTTCAGTGTAAGAGAGGCGCTTGAGCCGTATTCATCGTACGTAGCTAAAACACTACCGAAGGGACGTAAGATTTAATGTTTCTTTACTATTGACACTGTTTTGGTATTTATGCTGTAAATCATTATCGGGAATGGTTTAAACTGTGCGGAGAGAGGTACGAGTGGAGAAGGTGAGTGTTGACAATTGTCGAAAGGAGGCCTCCTTAAACCTACATCTGAGTCGCAAGTCTCAGACACTCTCGTGTTATCCTCTCTCTGCCACAATGATTAGATTTCACGATGTACCCGGCACAGTGAAAGAACGTTACCCTACATATACATTTTAAAAATTTCATGACATACTAACATGGCTTTGTTTTTGACAGTAAGCTCATTACAATCCAAAATTAAGGGCGACTACTGTGAGATCGGAAGTTCGACAGCTACCACTGTCATATCAGCCTACTGTATTCTTTATATATTTAGTGCATGTCCCCAATTTCACCTGATGTTAATTGACGATGTCGCCCATAATGGTGGACACACTAAGCTGAAGGACTGGCTGTCAAGTTTAACTAAAAATACAGCTATCCATATTTGGAAACAAATTTCGACTACAGCAGAAGCGGACAATAGAAAACGCCCGGGAATTTTCCGCAATCGAAAATTAAGGGTACCAAGCTACCATAGAACTAAAATAGCTTTTAATTAGTTACATATTTGTTAAAAGCATAGAAATGTTATTAAACTTTGTTGTATTCGGAAATATTTACGCTATTATATATGCTATATATAGTTATACGCTAGTATATTATTTATATACGCTAAACCTGTACAGGAACTGGCTCTCGAGTGGAGGTGCCGAAACACACCTATTGGTATAGCTAACCAGACGATCATTAGAAAAAGCCCTCTACCACCATGCTATGGTTTCTTCACGATGTTTTCCTTCACCGAAAGCTCATTGTAGGTGGTTGGATTCGAACACACGTCCCTTGACTTGAAGTCGTACACACTACCACTGAGTCATTATTGCTTCTAAATTAATTAAAAGATTATAATAAATACAATTCAATATTTCCGATCTGAGCTCCATCACCCAGATACTAATATTAATATAAACAGAACACTCTATCATATATGGAAATATGTGCTATATGTATATGTGTAAACTCAAGTCGATTGTCGTTTGAAAATCAAGTGGCTCGAAAAAAAATACAGTGTGCTTTATTTTTACAAAAAAGCTCTCGTTAACCCAACCGTTCAGAAATACGATCGTGTGCGACACGACGTACTTATGTACGTAACGACGTCGTTACAAGGGGATCTACAACGAAATCGTAACTACGGGGGAGTTTCTCTACCAATTATATTAATTAAAACGTTTCGGAGTCACGAACGCATGAAAAGCGTCGAGATTCTCGATCACAAATTTTCTGTACGTTCTGTAATTCACCGCTTCACATTCCGCCGGGACTTTCCACACGTGCTTTATCGCTATTTATTATAGAATATATTTTTATTATTTTACAAGGCACTGATACAGATACGAGATTAAATACAACAGCAACTTAATTCTAGATAACATTTTAAATCCCGTACCCTATTATATTAGTGCACAGCTTACCCAGTTAGGAACTTTTATTATGAATGAAGATAAACAGAATACAGATTACATGAATTGATATATTTTTTATAGAAATTATAATATTATAAAGCATTTTTCTAAAAACAGAAATAACAAATACCGAGGTAGCGGGCGCAAGGATGCCAGAATGGCCGAACCTCGGCTTGGGCTGCTGCCGGAAAGTGAAAAAAAAATTCACGATCCTGACTAACCAACAGGTCCTATCTATTGATGGGTTTTTTATAGTTACACAGTCAAGTCACGACATTGCTTTTATAATAAATACAATACAATCCTGTGATGCAACGTGATGTTTCATTCCGATGTTCTCTTTCACCGAAAGCTAAAACTTATTGCAGGAATTCGAACTCACATATCTCCATATTCTCTAATTTTGCTCCGTACTTCCTATAAATATTCATAAATGTAAAAAAAATGTCAACAAAACATACAAACACTTTCACTTACTTTATAGCCAGTGTATCAATCCATATAAGTAAGTTAGGAAGGGGAATGGATTAACGTAAATTCTAATTTAATAAAGAACGCTCGGCGTAACGGGAAACACATCACTCCCTCTCAGAAGTTCCAACTTAGCAGTCAATTAGATTAATAACTCCAAGTTCGTAAGCCATCTAACTTAACCCGGCATTCGATACCGCTAATACAGCATTATCGGTTAATCCTTCTACATCGTGTCTGAGGATTAACTAATGCCCGACCTTTAAATTGGCACGTGTTTCAATAGTGCGTATGGGCCCAGTGTTAACGGACGTGATTTCAAAACCCTGTAACAAGCCTAAGTGTTCTATGAAGAAAAACATTGTGAGCAAACCATACTATAGTGGTAAAAGGCTTTCATAATGCCAATATAATTAACTATCACACTAAAGTAAAAAAATTGTCGACAAATATCAGTAGGTATGTTCTAACAGTTGCAGATATGTTTCCAGCAAAAAAATCCAAAGCTTTTATATTTCCTGTTGAACACACACAACAGTGTTCGCTTGTAATATTGGCCGCAACATTAACATGTAATGGAAAAATAAAGAGCTATTCCTCAGGGTTTAAAGTCACCAACGCCCTTTTATCGTTAACACTGTTGAACCTACTGGGCAACATTTATTAGTTAAATACATTATCTATATTACACTGAAATATGTAAATATAATAAGTCACTTTCAGTTATTTACGTTTTGAAATCAAACCGTATACATCCTTTATTTATCATAAGACGGCAAAAAAATATTCCAGGATCAACGAGGAATGATGATCCATGAGATCTCAATGCAACTGTCAGACCAGTCTGCAAATTGTTTGTAGATTGGATATACTCTGGTTGAACCGACGACGCGATAACCAGAACATATGGTCAGGTTTTGTTCTACTAATCTTCAGTCCAGTGTTCAAGAGTTTCCAGCATTTTTACAGTGCTCTCTACACTTCTGTAATCTCATATAGCATACGCCGTAGGGTTTTTTATTCAAATGTATCGTGAATCATCTAAATTTGATAAATTTTTGTATCCAAAAAAGGAATGACTCATTAACAAATATAAATAAATTCAAAGAGCGCGATACATTTTCTTATATTGCTACAGACATTTAAAAATCTATTTCTAAAGCATAACAACCGTTCACGAAAAAGGAAACGGCATTGGACGATCATTTATCTCTTGGAAAAGAAAGACCACGACTCGATGACAAATTGTTGCCGGACGAAACAGAAAACAAGTTACATTTACTCCTAGAACTGGTCTCGAGGTGTTTAAATTGTTTTCTCTTATATTTTATTACAGACAATTTTTGAGATACGCAATACCATTCAAATAAAGTCAGACAGAACACATATTGAAAAGTTGTACAGTCTTAAAGTATAGGAGCCAGCACAAAGGAATTAAATGTGGAAGGCTTATTATACCAGTATGAGAGAGGAAATCTTCGTATAAATTGAACTCTTATTAATCCCTAACATTTTAAATAAGGTTTCTTTACTGTTTAGGTTCGATGCTCATGTCAAAATATGATAGCTCAGTGGTAGTGTGTACGACTTTGCGTCAAGGGACGTGAGTTCGAATCCAACCATCTACAACAAGCTTGAGCTTTCGGTGAAGGAAAACATCGTGAGGAAACCATAGCATGGTGGTAGGGCTTTTTCTGTTGGCCGTCTGACTAGCTACCACCTTCAAGTTGAAAATCTGCAGCCAAATACTAATATTTGTGTTCCGGCAGTTGCACTTTAGAGCCAGTTCCTCCACAGGTTTAGCGTGTCTACCAAGTTGGGCCCTATCGTCACTTAAGATGAGGTAAGATTATGGCCATAACGCTAAGCCTTAACTATAAAAAAAAGGTGCTTGAAATGATACACGTATTATCATTAAATTTTTTTCAATGCTCTCAACGTGCGTTGGAGTTTATGGTAGAATTTTAATATGCCATTCGACGTTTTCTATAAAAGTTAAAAACCTATGTCAATTGATTTTATGTAATATAACATTAATAGAAGTATTTTACGTTGTACAGTTCGAATATTGTCTAAAAGTTAAATGCATTGTAAATAGATACTCAAAATATGTACGTTATGTTGCCACAAAAAAAAGAACCAGCATTTCATTAAAGCATTGTTTAAACTGTTACAAGATTAGTAAAACTTTCAATCAACGTAAGTGCATTACCATTGTCTATACTCATGTCGTCATTATAAAAGGAAAGAAATCAAAAAACACTTATCATCATTCGAATGGATCTTTTGTCATTAATTTTTTATCTAGTGTGATAAAATACAAGGTTTCGCGATAATTTGGGACCTTCGTGTTGATTGGTACCACAAATAATGTGAACACTAAATGCCATTATAATGAAACGCAAAGAATAAAGGTATTTGTAAAAAAAAACACGGTTTTCCATATGCATTTATTGCCCATTCGATAAAAGCAGCGCCCATCTTTAAGCAAGATGGTAGGTAATACAAAGAAAATAAATAAAAATATAATATAAAAAAATATAATAAAAGGTAATACAAAAAAAAGTCTAAAGGCAATTTCCACTAGATACACGACATTAGGCATCATAATATCGAAAATTGCAACTGATTAATATGTATATTGGTAGAAATAGTACATTTATAAATTACACTACTGTACTAGGAATATAATTCTAATAAATAATTAAAGCGTGTGAACCTCTGTTCATCTCTCTGTTCTCTCTTCACCTCTGTTCTGTTTATCATCTCTATAACGGAACAGCGTTCTCTTGTGTTTTTAGGTGGTATAGAAATGTATTACAACATACAGTCTTTGTATTGATTATATCAATTAAACACGCTTGAACCACTCTCACTGTATCTATCGTTCTTAATTTCACGCTACAAATTATGGCACTCAATTCCCAAGTCAAATTAAAATTAAGTATAATTTTAATAGATCTAGCCTAAATTTATTTAAAAATATCAGAACATTATTAGTAAAGATGCGCACGTGTAGACCGCACACACCAACACGTTTACCGATGCTTCTAAATAAAAGCAAAGAAATTTCACTTTGCTAGACCTACAAATGCACGTACACAATATGGGTATGCAAAATATAATTCATAACCTTAACGTGAAAATCTTATCCTCAATACAGTAAGTCAACGATATAGATAATAATGACTTTGAGCGTTTATTATGCAAAAAATTAATACCTTAAAGTTACGAAGGTTTTAGCGCTATTCATTTTGGTAGACACGCTAAACTTGTACAGGAACCGACTCTCAAGTGCAGCTGCCGGAACACACCTATTTGTATTTGGCGGCAGATTTTCAACTTGAGGGTGATTGCTAACCAAGTAGACATTATAAAAAGCCCTACCACCAAGCTATAGTTTCATCACGATGTTTTCCTTCACCGAAAGCTCAAGCTCATCGTAGGTGGATTCGAACTCTCGTCCTTTGGCTCGGAATCCGTACACACTAACACTGAGCTATCATAGCTTCGAAAACTAGTGAATCTAGACGAAGAACATTTTTCCTAAAAGTTCTTTATATAAAATTGGTGAGCGAGGATTTTTGAAAATTTATCTCTCAAGGCGGTTCAACTTTTCTGAAACGTTTCCGCTGGGAAATTCCATCGGGCAGACGGTTTGTAAGTAATAAATTAATTAACTAGGAGAAAGTTCATACTTTTACTTCTGTTTATTTTAATAGTATTTTTGATGTTTTCATAACATGGATTACTCTATTTTTCATGTACTGAATTAATATTAAAATAAATATATTTTTATTTGGTTAATTTAATCACATATACATTTTTGAATTGACATACGCTGTTAGCCCCAAGGGCTTAGGCATACATTGCCATTGCTTGACCATGCCAACCTTTAACACTCGCAGTAGCTTGTCATACACTAACTGATTCTGAAAGGTGAAAACTTAAAAAAAATGTCACTGTGAGGTTATCACTAGATTGAGGATGGATTGAGATTCAGTCATATATTTATCGATAGCAGTCAGCACCACCAACAATCCAACAAACGCGTTCAATCCATTCTCCAGTTCAACACTCTTCAAACAACCCATTCGACGAAGTATTTGTTTGAAGTCACACATAATCAATGTTGACTATATTACAATTTACCTCAACGAGCACAGGGATTAAATTACGTTATTCAGTTGCAAATTATATTTAGACAAAAGAAATACATTGAATAACAGACAAAGAATCTATTTTCTTAAATACGAAAGGTAAGATCAAAAACACACCGTTCACGGAATCTTCGTAGACACAATCCTTACTCTTATCCATTCTAACTAACTATACGTATTATAAAAAGTTATTTGGATGTGTTAGCTTGGTCATTAATCGTCACTTTATAATGTTAGCTTTATCGTTGATCGTAACTTTATATTAAATATAAAATAAAAAGGGTTTAAATATTCACAAGTTTGAATTAAAAATAACTTTATAAATTCAAATTGTAATAACAAGATTTTATAAACATTGTTTTAATAGTTTATTTCAAGTAGTTCGCTTTTAGCGCTTTAATTTCCGGTCGTGGCAATATAAATACGTCTTATAATACTGAGGCAGTCGTAGTGGAGCTCCAGAACGAATCAGTGAACTGAAGTATTAGTGATATGAAGAACCAAATAGTACGTGCAGACTATTAAACAAGACGGTTGAGATATAAGGATTTTGACACATGTATGTATTTAGTAACCTGATAATGTTGTATTTCAACTGAATCTAAAAAGCTAAAAATAAAAGTAGACATAGCTAGAGAAAAAAGAAGAATAAGCCAGAAAAAGAACATTAAATTCAGAGTAAAGTTTACTTTCGTAACCCAGAAGCTCGCTAAGTATTGTTTTTATTGTCTTTATTAATTAGGTAAGCCTCTTAAGCAGGCCAGTGTTCAATCACCAGGTGCAGTGCAGACTCTATGTTGCGTAACATAAAAACCTAATAATGATTTCTTAGGTTTACGCGAATATTATTTATTTAAATAAAAATAATTTAAACGGATTTTATCGCGGCTATTTATTGATTTTGATCCCGACGTTTCGAAAGCTTTTCAACCTACACCTCAGTCCGCCCCGTGACCACGAAGGCTGAAAAGCTTTCGAAACGTCGGGATCAAAATCAGTAAATAACCGCGATAAAATTCGTTTAAATTAGTTTTATTTCAATAAAAAATTATAATATATTTTCCATGTATATACTAAAATTGCAACGGATTTCAGGAGTCCTTTTAAAAATTCAAAGTTAGTTTTAGAACTTTAATGTTTCTCCAATGGTGGTTAAATACAGAATGACTTTAAATCTATGTTAGTTTCTTATTCTAAATAAAAATATTATTTGCACCGGACGAGAGTGGGCGATTCGACTACTAAGAATTATCCTATGCAGGGGCATTACTGCTGAATAATGTTTTGGAATATAAAGGCAGGGCTGGACTGAGGGGATATAACTATATCTTTATACTTAGATAACAATAAATTTTTGCAAATTATCATAACCAATTATCAACACATACGGACCCACTGTGATACGAAACTGCATTTTTTTTTATATTTTAGCAGTTTCTCTTCTTGTTCTCTTATCACTCGGTAACTGCAGAATAGATTATAGATTACAAAGAAATCAACAAGATCAGCATTTAAGGCCCTGTTTATTTAAGGCATAAGGTATAAATTAAAATATACTAAAGAAGAATTTCAATACAATGTACGACGCCGAATAACAAAACCGGAACAAAAATTTGACGCTAACTTTAATTCTATTCTTGAACACAATCATTGATGATCTGGTTAAGTTATTAACTTCCAGGAATGGCGGGAAACCTGGCAGTCTTTCAATATAATTTAATAAACTCTATGAAGTATATATAGTATCAGACCACAATTCAACCGAGAGATTACGATTTCAATTCCCTCACAGGATAGACATAAATCCATATTGTGATAAACATGATTATTGGTTCGGCGTTCGGGTGTATTTATGGGTATTGTCTGCTTGTCTCTCTACAATTTACAGACACGGGTCGGTATAAACAATTTATATCTAGTTCGACAGTATCAACTATGAGGAGATATGTTCAATACCGAAACTTTGAAGGAATGATAATGGCTCAATGTCGATAAACATAA
The DNA here is from genome assembly GCA_039707435.1 of Actias luna. Classification (NCBI taxonomy): domain Eukaryota; kingdom Metazoa; phylum Arthropoda; class Insecta; order Lepidoptera; family Saturniidae; genus Actias; species Actias luna. Next base: position 14,934,920 of record JAZHAC010000030.1, read on the forward strand.
GTTGGAATTTTATTATCCGATGATGCTTTAGCATGATTTCATGGAATTTTTCAATGGCCGCCTTCTACCTACCACCTTTTTAAAGCCTGTAAAAAACATTTAATGTATGTATTCCCTTTCCTTTCTTAGTATACCGGAAATAGAAGAGGTCTTGAATAGAATTCGCGACCAGTAATACCTACTAAATATCTGTAACGTAACCAAGAATTTCTTCATTGTAAGCAGAGCTCAGAAATGTTTAGCAATGGTGCCACCCTCAATTAGAAAATTTGTAGTCAAATATCTATATACATGTTCCGGCAAAGTCACTTACACAGAATCCACTCCTTTAGGCTTAGTGTTTCGGCCATCTTCCAACTAATTGCTTTTCACTGTGTCAAAACAACAAATCTTAATGTCCATAACAGTTAAAACGTGTTGCATTTAGATAAGCAATTATTACACAATGCCTTTTACTTATACTATTAAGGCTTCAATGTCTACATGGTCTTTTCTGCGACACTGTTCTAGATATCTCTATGCTTTGGGTAATGCTTTGAGTGCTTCAAACTAGTGCATTTTTAAATACCATTGCAATTTACGTACTTTAAAATATATGCGACAATTTTAAATACCTAATTCATTTGAAAATTTGCATCAATTAGTGAATTAACCAATGCTACAATATGTGCTATACGTGACGCAATATCGCACTGAACAAGCTAAACACTTTGGAATTTATATGCTTGTGGGTATATTGGTGTATCTAAATTTTCAGGACAATAGTATTAGGCAATTTCAAGAAACGTTAGAAGATAATATAACAGCGTGAAGCAATTTATGCATTGAAATTAAAATATTGGATTTTATAATTAATTTTACTGTGTAATAATATTTTGCCTAAGACTACCTTTTGCCTACTTATAGTTTATATAGAGAAGGAGTGTAGAATGCTATTTCTTTTTTTAACTTATGCTAAAAAATAGATTAAATCAATAAAAATAAACATTACACACACTACCATATATTTGACACACACACACATACACACACACATATATACTCTTCTGTTTATTGTTAAAGTCTGTGGTGAAATTGTGAATAGATTATAGATTAATATTATTTGTCTTTACTGAATTGAAAATTGAACAGCCTTGAAAGAGAACCTTAATAATATTCAAATTTGTAATTTAAATTAATTAATATCGAATTTTGACCACTACGCGAACACTAGTTAATATAAAGATATCACTAATATAAGCCAGACAAATTGAGAAATTCAAATTCGTATAAATGCCCATAAATATTCAGAAAGATACAGCAACTTTTAATCTAAATTAATTTAAGAATCATCCACTTACCAAATCATCAAATCTATATAAACTATTGAATAATACTGTGTTCTATGTTTGATCCAATCGAAAATTGAATTCACATCTGACTGGTTCATTAAATTTGCAGAAGAGATTACTTGTTGTTTTGCGATTTTTTAGCGTTGTTTATTTTATCGTTAAATATTAATTAAAGAGCCAATCTACCAAATTCCCTGCAAGAACTTTTCCTGCTTTAATACCGCCGTTAATAATTCCTCCTCCCTCTCGTTTGTCTTCTACAACTTTGTATGCTTTTCAAAAGCTTTCCGAAAGCTTTCGAAGTTCAGTTAGGATACGGTAATTTCGGGCATTCTCACTGTTTATAAAAACACTGCGTAAATAACGTCACCGTGTTTTTCATTCAGCATAATTGTTAGTGGGAACCTTTCATCGTCGAATAACGGAACATAATATATATACTATAGCATTATGGTTAATTAAGCATTTTTTTATAGTTTAGGCTCGGCGTAATGACTAGAATCTCAGCTGATCGTAAGTGGCGATACGGCCCAAGTTGGTAGACGCGCTAAACCTGTGGACGAACTGGCTCTCAAGTGCAACTGCCGGAACATATATTGGTATTTGGCGGCAGATCTTCAACTTGAGGGTGGTAGGTAGCCAGGTAGGTAGGTGCTATGATTCCTCACGATGTTTTCCTTCACCGAAAGATCAAGCTCATTGTCGGTGGTTGGATTCGAACTCACGTTCCTTGACGCAAAGTCGTACACACAACCACTGAGCTATTATCGCTTCAAAAATTATTAATTTAATATCATAATTAATTTCTAAGTACCCAACCCAAACATTCCAAGTATTTCGCAACAGCAAAGCGATAGCAAAAGACGCAATAACGGCAATAAATTGACAAACTAAATACACGAAAGCTGACACATAATATGTATTTGCCATTGCGAAGCAAATATTAAGCGATTATCGCCTTGACCTTGCTAAATTCGTAATAAGGAAGCGTAAGTTAGGTTTTTAGCAATGTCAAAAATCTAACAACGAATGTAAGAACAAAGCTGGTGTATACAGAGGTTTTAGACGTGACCCAATAAATCAATGTTCATTAAAACTGGCAAAGGGCAAACGAAGCGTCAATAGGGGTAATCACTGTGGGCCTGTTAGGGCCGCCACAAAAGGACGAGTGTGCGGCCGAACGTAAGTACTCAATCACACTTCATGGGGCAATCGATGTAACCAAGTGCCAATCGAGGTGTTAAACAGAAATTTAGATATAAGTTTAATAAATAAATCTATACAGACTATAACTGAGTCAAAACATGACATATTATTTGCAGAAATAAGGGAACAAAAAAATTCCAATTTTTTTTTTGCATAGAAAATATTTTTCGAGCAGAACTGATGAAGGGATCTAATAGCTCATTTATTACGCTTTTTTTTTAATCTTCCTTTTTTTAGCAACATATCGAATAAAAAAAACTTAAGACCCGTCTTGTTCAACCATTGATATCGCCTCTCCTACTACTCACACTGATATTTATGAAGCGATGATAGCTCAGTGGTAATGTGTACGACTTCGTGTCAAGGGACGCGAAGTCGAATCCAACCACCTACAATGAGCTTCAGCTTTCGTTGAAGGAAAATATCGTGAGGAAACCATAGCATGGTGATAGGGCTTATTCTGATGCCCATCTGGGTAGCTACCACACAAAAGTTGAAAATTTGCCGTAGATTACTAAAAGGTGTGTTCCGGAAGCTGTACTTGAGAGCCAGTCCTTCCACAGGTTTAGCGTGTCTACCAACTTGGGCTCTATCGTAACTCAAGATCAGGTGTGATTATTGCCATAAAGCTAAACCTATATATATATATATATATTATATTTTTCAGCATCTACAAAGTAACGAGGTAAATTAAGTTCATTAAATCATATTTTAAAAAGACTATTTTTTTTTACCAACTGCGTTTTTTTCTACTTACTTCATCAAAATATTCTTTCCAGTTTTGCAAAACACCGGTAAATCAATTTCAATAAATATAGGTATCGAAATACCTACTTGGAGACGAACGTAATTTACCTCTTGTATTGAAAATCAAACTTTATATTGGAAATTATTAAAAACTTATGATGAAAGGTGCTTGTATGTCGAAACCATCATTTCTCAATTTAGGTGTATTATAATTTATTCTATACGTAAATAAATAATATTGGGCGTGTATTTTGAAACATCATTTCATGGCGATACTATAAGATCTGGTGCCAAAAGTTAGAGGAATTTCGTTACGGACACATCTAGTCTCAATAGGTTTAGCGTTTGAAAACAATGTCACGTGACGCTAAGTAACAGTGTGATCCAAGATGGTGGCATTCAAGTGTAGGGGCTGGCTTCGGAAACGGAAATAAATCCACCTTTGGCTTGGCAACGAGGTGAATGACACGTGTATATTTGAGTACAGAATGTTGCGTTATTTCGGAACATCGCAGTATGTCACAATCGATACCGACTGTCTGAGGTTGGAAATATCCACAAATTTAATTGCGTATTCAATTAAATTTCATAATCGAAATAGGACTAATTCTGCATTTATAAATTACAAAAAAAAAACACAATCTCAGTTCTGAAATTAAATCGAAGACCAATATATTAAACACAGCCTTATTTCTTTATAGGCGCATAAAAGGTGATATTTTTTTTTTCTCATCTGATCTTAAGTGACGATACGGCCCAAGTTGGTAGACACGCTAAACCTGTGGAGGAACTGGCTCTCAAATGCAGCTGCCGGAACACACCTATTGGTATTTGACGGCAGGTTTACAATTTGAAGGTGGTAGCTAGCCAGACGGGCATTAGAAAAAGCCCTACCACCGTGCTATGGTATCCTCACGATGTTTTCCTTCACCGGAAACTCAAGCTCATTGTAGGTGCTTGGATTCGAGCTCACGTGCCTTGACGCGAAGTCGTACACACTACCACTGAGCTATCATCGCTTCATGGTCACACAAAACTCAGTAAAAAATAGTAAACCTACTGCCTACCCTAGTGTCTACGAGACATAAAGTATGCAGACTGAATACGTGTATACTAGTTGATCTTGGAATCTGATAAAGAAAAGTGAATCAATTCGTCGCACATGATAACAAGCATCTGTGTGTCGCAGCCCTGGCTGACACAGGGCTTATTCTCATTGGTCTATACAGTCTGCATTTGAGATGCGAGAGCTTTCTATTCACGCATACCATAGGGACAACCGTTTTCATTAGCCCTTAGGGCTCGCTTACGGTTCGATAGATTTCCTTCACCACGCATTTCTTTTGAAAGAATGGGACTGAGCAGACGCGGAACCCGCTCTAGGGGGCGACAAGCTGGGCATTTTCTCGGGGCGTCGCGATGGGAGTTTGGTAGTAAAAATTGACATGGTAAATTGTACCACCTACAACAAAAATTTCGTATATCTGTCCCTTAGTTTGCTAAAAAATTATATTGATTTGTAATATATTTATATATTGCGACTATATTCATTTTTCTGATGAGCGCTGCTTGAACTGATTTAAACATTCGAAGCTATGGATATATGGTACTTCTCTGACCAGTAGAAAATATATGTTTCCTAAGTGGTGCCAATTTTCTTTATCCGGTGCGTCGTAAAACGCTAAAGCGGACACTGAGTAGACGTTGTAGACGAGTAATAGAGTAAACCAACCCCACCACACTTGCCTTACACCAACCTATGAATTTCATTCGATTGTAAATTATCCTTATATCTTAACCGTCTTGTTTAATACGCAGCACGTACTACTTGGTTCTTCATATCACTAATACTTCAGTCCACTGATTCGTTCTGGAGCTCCACTGTCTCTGCCTCAGTATTTATAAGACATATTTATATTGCCACAACCGGAAACTAAAAGCGCTAAAAGCGAACTAGTGTGAATATGATTATTACAACAATTTTTATAAAATCTTGTCATTACAATTTGAATTTATAAAGTTATTTTTAACCAAACATGTAAATATCAATTTGAATCTATAAAGTTATTTTGAACTAACGTGTGAATATTGAAACCCTTGTAATATGAAATTTAAAGTTAAGAGACGATCAATGATAAATTAAAAATAAAGAGGCGACCAATGAAAAAGCCTAACACTTGAAATAGATTATTAAAACAATTTATATAAAACCTCTTCATTACAATTTGAATTCATAAAGTTAAATATAACCAAATGTAAATATTAATTTAAATCCAAGAAGTTATTTTGAACTAACGTGTGAATATTGAAACCCATGCAATATGACATTTAATGTATAGAGAAGATCAACGATAAGGCTAAAAACAAAGCGGCGACCAATGATAATGCTAACATTCGTCCATCCTGACAACTTTTCGCGTCCCCGCGATACATAACAGATCATTTTATATAAAACGATAATTTTAATAGTACAACGTCCAATGTATATAGGCATAGAAGCCTAATAGCTAGGTAGTAGTTTAAAAGATTAATTGGATCATAACAATTACACGATGAAAGTCATATTGTGGTGCAGAGAAGATAACACGAACAGCGTTCGAGTCTAGTGACACGGATGTTAGTTTAAGAAGGCCCCTTTCGACAATTGTAAAGACTCACTTTCACTACTCTTGTTTCTCTCTCCGCTCAGTATAAATTATTCCCGACATAAAGATATCAAAAGAATCGCGTCAGTAATAGAAATTATAAATCTTACGTCCCTTTGGTAACACTCCATCTACGTACGATGAATAACTGCCCTCGATGATTCACTGTATTCTATGCGTCACTGGGTGGCCAATCTTTCAAATCCCTCACACTGCCTCTTAGCACGCTTCCACATTGCATACGTAGATTTTGGAGGTTGACCGTAGCGTCCCGTGACTTTGACTAGAGTTTCGCTCATAGCGAAATACATGTGCACCTTGCACTGTAAAGGTTCGCTCATAGCGACAGAGGGTTTGCTCATAGCGATTTAAATGTATACTTTGCACTTCAGAATTCGCTCATAGCGACGTCATGTGGATATTGACTAGAGTTTCGCTCATGGCGAGATACATGTGCACCTTGCACTGTAAAGGTTCGCTCATAGCGACAGAGAGTTTGCTCATAGCGATTTAAATATACATTTTGCACTTCAGAATTTGCTCATAGCGATTTAAATATACACTTTGCACTTCAGAATTCGCTCATAGCGACGTCATGTGCATATTGACTAGAGTTTCGCTCATAGCGAGATACATGTGCACCTTGCACTGTAAAGGTTCGCTCATAACGACATAGGGTTTGCTCATAGCGATTTAAATATACATTTTGCACTTCAGAATTCGCTCGTAGCGACGTCATGTGCATAATGACTTAAGTTTCGCTCATAGCGAGATACATGTGAACCTGGCACTGTAAAGGTTCGCTCATAGCATATTATAGCTCATATTATGGCTCATAGCCATTTAAATGGGCAGTTTTACACTTCAGAGGGTTCGCTCATAGCGATTCTTCGCACTTCTGAATTCGCTCATAGCGACGTCATGTGCATATTCCACGTGGATGGCACCACTCATAATAAATGTGCATCTCGTGTATTTCAGGACCTCTTCGCACTTTAGAATTCGCTCATAACGACGTCATGTGCATATTCCACGTGGATGGCATACTCATAATAAATGTACATCTCGGGCACCTCAGAAGGTTCATTAATAGTGACGTTATGTGTACATTGCACTTCAATGGCTCCTCTCATAGAGGTCATGTATACATTGCACTTCGATGACCCCTCTCATAGTTAATGTGCACCTCACGCACTTCAGAAGGTTCACAAATAATGACATTATGTGCACGTTGCACTCAATAGCTACTCTTATAAATAGGTCATGTGCACATTGCACGTCGCTGACGCCTCTCATAGTAAATGTGCATCTCGTGTATTTCAGGAGGTTCACTAAAAATGACGTTATGTGCCGCACGTCGCTGACGCCTCTCATAGTAAATGTGCATCTCGTGTATTTCAGGAGGTTCACTAAAAATGACGTTATGTGCCTATTGTACTTCAATGGCACCATTCATAGCGAGAAGTTTTTGCACTAAGACATCAGTGGATCTTGCTCTTAGCATGAAGCACTTTAGAAGCTTCGCTCATAACTTGGTGTGTATGTTGCACTTAACAGTTTATGCTTATAATGCCCAGATGAATCCGTACACCTTTATTTTAATAAGATGTGTACATTGCCTCACTTAAGCCGTTCTTCATAATTTCACTCATCACTTTTATCAATGAAATATAGACCCATTCATCAGAACTTTTACTCACGTCCGAGAGTACAGCGGCGGTTACCAAAGTATCTTCTGAATCAACAGTTACTATTCTTACTCGTTCCAGAGATTCTTTGTGTTATGAAGCTTGTACATATATGCCTCTTGTAACTCCATCTTGGAGGCTATAAATGTGGTCCCATGTCAATCTCGAAATGTACAAAGTTTTCTATTTACAGTAGCAGCACTTTGTCTTTATTATAAAATGTCAAAGTTTCCGATTCCTTTTCAATGCTTTTTTCTTCAGCATTCTAGAATTCTTTCTCAATTTTTTTTCTTTTTTAGAAAATATTGGGTATAAATATATGTGAACTAGTATCTCAGACTTTATTTTTATTTTGTAATTGGAACATTTGTTCCTGTTCTTTTTCCTGGTTAAATACTAATAATTCAAATCTTACTGAATTACTACAACAAACGCTATCATCTAACGGTCATTTATTTCATCATCTATGTTCTTGAAATTGCAGTTTACATTTATGTTTTTCTCCTTTTCTTTTTCACTTTTGTATACTATGCATTATTTCGTTTTTGAACACCGTTTTCTAAATTCTGCTTAATATAATGCGCGGTTTTGCACTCATTTAACAATATAAAACTTCGCTTTATCACCAGTAAATACTTCTGAACTGGTTATTGAAGTCAAGTTGATCTCACGGAAACGGTCTGTTGTTTTACTTTTGTGTATATGTTCTCACGATAATACTTCCAAATATTTCTAAATAGAATGAGTTTCTTTTTCATTTTTTTGATATGTACATCACCGATCCTTAATTATTTTTATCGATAACGATAATTTTCAAATAAAGTTCGTTTCACTTTCGTCGCCAATGTTAGACTCTTTCAACATACATACATACATGTAGATAATATAACTATAACAGTCTCATCACTATCTTTGCTAATAAATAGTATTATTTCATAACCGTTGTACTTATAACTTTGTATCCATTAGTCTTATCAGCTGATAATTTCTACAGTCTGCATTATAATGTGATCGTTGGATATTTCAATAGTCACAGGACAGTATGCGGCCATAGTATTACAAAACAAATGATTACAGTCTTGTATAATGTTGAACATTAGGCAGAACCTTCCACACCTCACACAGAGCGATTATTATCTGCAAACACCTTAGCTCAAGCAACACAAGCGACACTTTTAAAGTGGTTAAAAAATGATCATTGTTTAGGCGTTGACCATACTAGGCAAGTATTATGCAGATAACGCTATAAAGCCGAATCCTATAAAAACACAATCCTGTACTTTCCAATTGCGGAACCGACAGACGTTTATGCTTCAATACAAAGAAGAAGGTAGCATTGAGCTACAATCTATTCCGTCGCTTGACCTCGTCTGCCTGGGGCGCTATTCCACCTGTCATTAGCAAGCCAGGCTTTTGCTACTCGGCTCGATAAATACGCATATTCAGCGTGGCGCTCAGTACATCAAGCTCAAGACGTTCTTCCAATAGGGACACGAAAGATAAATGTGGCTAGAAAAGTTAGCACCGACATCAGGCTACGTGATTTCTGTCGTCAATGGTCTGAATTACATCTGCCATTTCGGCTGTTGGGTTTCTGTTCAACGCGTTGGCATGAATCATGCCATTTTACAATACTCTTGAATCAAACTTCACAATAGTGCAACTCCAACACTTGTTCTGAATCTCACTAAAGTGGCAATAACTATCGTTCAGAATGACTGAACTTATAGGTCGGTTGATAGACGACTGGTCCCGTATCTTGTAGTACAATAATATTTCGTTTCCTAATTAGTTAAGCCAATAATAAACCAACATCCTTGCCCAAGTATGGGGGTAATCGTTCATAGTAATCCTTATCCCTGGGTCACCCACATTAGACTATTGTGATACAAATCAGTTGGTTGTAAGCAACAATCATCTTTTCTAAGTTTCTACGTTTCTACGACGTTCGTTTCCACAACGTGCGGCTCGACCGATAAACGACTATCACTAAACACGTCCACGAGCACACGGCGAAGAAATAATGAAATATACTGTCTTTTCATCAAACAAAATCCGACATTTGGCGGAGCACAGGAAAGGTAAAGTTGTTACACGACGTTGTGCTCAGTTCACGCTTCACTCATGCTCGCACTCATGCTCGACTCGTCTAGTGTAGGTGCACCTTATTAATTTTCTCTATACTATTATTTGCTTGGACAGTACAATCACGAGCCAAGACAGACTCTCTTTAATCTGAATTGGTTTTTTCTCAGTTTAGAATACAATAATTAAATATCCACTGCCATTCTTGACATTAAACTTACCAACTTTTATATAAAATTTGAGGTAGCTCTGTAGCAATTTGTTCAGTAAATAGATCATAGTTAATTTAATAGACAGGTCATAGCTAAAGTAAAATTATTAGGAACATGTATTTCAACGTAAGTTTTTGTGCTATCAATTATCAATGAAATCTTACTTACCACATTCACATATGCATTATAAGTGAGGTACCTCTGTAGCAATTTGTTCAGTAAATAGATCATAATTTAATAAATAGGTCATAGCTAAAGTAAAATTATCAGGAACGATGTTGTATTTCAACGTAAGTTTTTGTGCTATCAATTATCAATGAAATCTTACACTTACCACATTCACATATGCATTATATGTGAGGTACCTTTATAGCAATTTGTTCAGTAAATAGATCATAGTTAATACAGTACATAGGTCATAGATAAAGTAAAATTATCAGGTACGATGTATTTCAAACCACATTCACATATGCATTATATGTGAGGTACCGCTATAGCAATTTGTTCAGTAAATAGATCATAGTTAATACAGTACATAGGTCATAGATAAAGTAAAATTATCAGGTACGATGTATAAGTTTTTGTGCCATCAATACCAATGAAATCTTTTTGTACCATCAATTATCAATGAAATCTTACACTTACCACATTCACATATGCATTTTTAATAACTATGTTTTATAAAAGTATACCAATCATAAAAGATATCTAATCGGTTAAACGGTTTGACACCCCTCAGAATACCTAAGAGTTTATTAGTACAATTCAGGTAGTAGTTTGTTTGGATTTTCAATTCAGAATCTAATTTCGGAACAGCTGACTTTTAAGATGACTGATCTTTCACTGGACCTGCGTCCACTCTTCGACCGGTCATTAGGTATTATTAATCCGTATAGTGATCAAAGACTTGAAATAATTATCACAACCGAGTATCTATCTACTTTCATAGTAGGTAATTCAAAATTCAACAAAACAGAAAATAAGACCTCCGTCCACTATTGGACCGGTCATTAGGTATCATTTATCCGTATAGTGATCAAAGACCTGAAATAATTATCACAACCGAGTATCTACTTTCGTAGTAGGTAATTCAAAATTCAAAATTCAAAATTCAACAAAACAACAGAAAATAAACATCTACTCTTTTATGTTAAAAAACACGATGTACACGACTTTGATTAGTAGGCCATTCAAAATTCAACAAAAGAGCAGAAAATAAATTTCTACTTTTTTATTAATAAAGACTCTTCACTACTTTAAATAGTAGTGATATTCAAAATTCAACAGCAGTAAATAAGCATGTAATAATATACATACGTGAGTCATTTGTTGTTGTTTTTTTTTTATCATTTTTTTAATAAAAATGAGAGGGTGTTCACGATTTTAAGTGACTATTTATTTATGATACTTTTAAGCCAGAATATGACCGTGGGTAGAAATAATAATAATCACCATACCTTATTGCGGGCGTAAGATTACATCAAGGTGGAAGTAAATAATCCAATTTAAAAAACCTTGATGTTTTCCCTCTTCTGAAATGTAAATTATCCTTATATCTTAACCGTCTTGTTTAATACGCAGCACGTACTACTTGGTTCTTCATATCACTAATACTTCAGTCCACTGATTCGTTCTGGAGCTCCACTGTCTCTGCCTCAGTATTTATAAGACATATTTATATTGCCACAACCGGAAACTAAAAGCGCTAAAAGCGAACTAGTGTGAATATGATTATTACAACAATTTTTATAAAATCTTGTCATTACAATTTGAATTTATAAAGTTATTTTTAACCAAACATGTAAATATCAATTTGAATCTATAAAGTTATTTTGAACTAACGTGTGAATATTGAAACCCTTGTAATATGAAATTTAAAGTTAAGAGACGATCAATGATAAATTAAAAATAAAGAGGCGACCAATGAAAAAGCCTAACACTTGAAATAGATTATTAAAACAATTTATATAAAACCTCTTCATTACAATTTGAATTCATAAAGTTAAATATAACCAAATGTAAATATTAATTTAAATCCAAGAAGTTATTTTGAACTAACGTGTGAATATTGAAACCCATGCAATATGACATTTAATGTATAGAGAAGATCAACGATAAGGCTAAAAACAAAGCGGCGACCAATGATAATGCTAACACGATGTTAGACCGTGTGCGGTGAATGACCGCATGCGATATACAGATACATCACTTGCATTAGTCGATAACCCGCATGCGGTATAACAACTGAGTTATCGACCAATGAAGTGACCCCATAAATATCTACCACCCCGCTCGATGATCACGGAACATGACGTACCTAACTAAACTTTCTATCTTATGTTTTCTATGCACACAAATATAATCATAGATACTTTTATTAGAAATTACTTACACGTGTTTTGCTTACAAAATAGGATTCAATTGTATACCCATACGAATGCACTAGAACAAAATAAATGAAGCATAACTAACACAAACACGCAAAACCGCAGAACATCGCTAGTTATTGTCCATAAGGGCTTGGAGTACCAGTATTCCAATATAGTGTCTGAAGAAAACACTCTACGTGAATCAAATGACGCTTGAAGTCGCGCACTCATTCGCATCTGCGCTCCAAGTAAGTTATCGCTACAATTGAGAGATAGGGATGGGATTGGTAAAACATCGACAAGACAAATAGTAATATAATAAACATTGTACGGTTTTATAAAACCACGATGTATGTGAAACTTTTATTTTTTATACTTAAGGTTTAGCGTTATGGCCATAGTCTGACCTGATCTTAAGTGACGATATGGCCCAAGTTGGTAGACACGCTAAACCTGTGGAGAAACTGGCTCTCAAGTGCTGCTGCCGGAATACACCTATTGGTATTTGGCGGCACGTTTACAACTTCAGGGTGGTAGCTAGCCAGGCGGGCATTTGAAAAAGCCCTACCACCATGCTATGGTTTCCTCACGATGTTTTCCTTCACTGAAAGCTCAAGCTTAGTAGTGTAGATGCTTGGATTCGAACTCACGTCCCTTGACGCCAAGTCGTACACACTACCACTGAGCTATCATCGCTTTTACATCTCGGAGCAATTGCACTGATGATAGGGAATCTAAATGCTACACGGTCAGATGACGCAAGCCATGGGCGCCGCCATATTGGCCTCGGCTGCTCCGCCAAGCGCCTTTCATTTACGCTGACTCCGCGGCTGTAATGCAACATGCGATAGATGGACGAACATGACGGCGACCGAAACAGGGTGTGCCAGAAGGTAATTATAACTTCGCATCGGGGAAAGACCCTCTTAAGATGAACCAGTAAAAAAAACAGCGTTCTACACACAGTAGTACTCGAGTATAAACCATTTCATAAATAAAAAAAAAAAACTAAAAATATACTATCCGGAGTGGAATTTTTCAACGTTCTTGTATAGTTTTTAGTTGTTTGTAGGTTGTAATTCTGTTTTGGCTTCGCAAGAAGCCAGATTATTTGTTTCCAAATCAAACAACTCGGAAACAAATGTATTTTTACAGAAAAATAAGTAAATATCATTGATAAACGTACTCTAAACATACTGTCACTTAACTTTACTCATAGTAAAAAAATATACACTAAGCTGAGCACGCAGGTTTTATAAAAAGATGGTCGATTTCATTGAGATTCTACAATGCTATCACATTTGCATCTTCTCTAATAAAATGATATTTTATTTTCTTTTTTGCGACTGATAGGTGAAACGGTGAAATATATATATTTAACGATAATAAAAATATGCTTATCGACAAAGCAAAACTGGACATCTCTAGTTACAGAAAGATCGTTCAACGTTCCTAATCATTCAGTCGACTTTACATTATTAAAAGTTATCGCTACTGTCCATAAGATTTAATAACTGCGATTTGAAACGCAGTCATACGCTTTAGTGGATCTTTTTTTAGTAACTTTTTATGAGTCAATTGTAGTTGGCCATTAAAAAGAAGTGACATGGACAAAAGTATTATAGAATAGCTCTAGATTAATATGAATAAAACAGATCAAAAGTCTACGTTATTTCGATCAGTATCGATATAGGAGATGTTATCGAACGTTTCTTAACTCAACCTCATTTGTTTAGTTGCAGCTTAGCGTTATGGCCGTAATCTCACCTGATCTTAAGTGACAATACGGCTGAAGTAGGTAGACACGCTAAGCCTGTGGCTCTCAAGTGCAACTACCGGAAAACCTGTTGGTATTTTAGCGGCAGATTTTCAACTTAAGGGTGGCAGCTAGCCAGGCGAGTATTGAAAAAATCCCTACCACCATGTTATGGTTTCCTCGCGATGTTTTCCCTCACTGAAAGCTCGAGCTCATTGTAGGTGGTTGGGTTCGAACTCACGTCCCTTGACGCAAAGTTGTACACACTACCACTGAGCTATCATCGCTTCAATGATGAGTTAGATGAGTCAAACGGTAAATGTTTTTTGCAATGTTTGTATCAATCCGCTTTCTTGTAATTGATTTTAAAATAACTTCCTGATGAGTTAGATACTTGAAATTTGGATCACACCTCGGAAGTGTGTGACAATGCATGAAAATATGAAAAGATTTGTTTTTCCGATTAAGAAAATATAATCGTTTTATAACTAACTTGTTGATCGATGTACTTTACTATCACTTAAATCTAACACACAGATGAACAGAATATATAAACATTTCATTTACGTTACCCTAAAAAACAGAAAATAATAATAAAATAATGAAAATATTTAATGTATAATATTTTTATTACGGACTATATAAGATTAGGGTCGAAAAACAGGGGGTGTGTAATAACTATAATCATGCGACCCACGTCTTTTGTGTCCAATATTTTATTCTTCTATTTCTCTTTTTTTATGTTTCTTTCATATTTTCTATTTTTTTATTTGTTTTTCTTTTGTTTATTTTTTCTTCTACTTTTTAGTCCTTTATAGAAGCGCTATACTTTTTATTTTATTGTATTATTATATTAAGTGGACAGAGAAATCGGACGCTTTCAAGTTAAAAGCTCGACCTGCGACCACGACGTCGCCTCGGAGACCGCAGGTTTTATTATTCATGAAGAATCAAAAGTCAACGGGTGTAAGGAACTTTTTATTACCCACTTTCCTCGGAACTTCTCTCGGGTATTATACTACATGAAATCGGGTTTTGAAACTTGCTCTGAATTTTACCCTAGTCTTATAATACAATTTTTTCTATGAAAGCTTGGAAAAGAGAGACTGCAAAGAAGCTTTTTACTGAGAAGGGTTTTCTTCTCTCGCGAAGTCTTTGAAAAAATAGGGTTTTAATACTATCACCCAAAGTTAAATAACGATTTGGCCCGAGTTTTTTTTTTTTCGAACTGACATACGTTGTTAGCCCCATGGGTTTTGACAGCTTCACCGAACTTTTTGGGGCGAGTGCTGAGGGCACTCAGCCCCGAGGCAGCGGGCGCAAGGGTGCTAGGACGGCCGAACCTCGGCTTAGGCTGCTGCCGGTAAATGAAAAAAGATACATGATCCTGACTAACCAACAGGTTCTGTAATACCAATTTAGTGATCCTAACTACGCCCTTATCAGATAAGCAGCTCAAGGGCTGCGAGGGTAGTCCCTTACTGAAACGTGAACTTAGCGTGTGAGTGTACACGAATGGTATGCGGTGTGATGATGTACTTTCAGTGAATAGAGTGTCACTGTATCGCGCGAGCAGAGTCACTCCAGGGTTCCTTTCCGGAGGATCGAACCTATTATATGGTTTTAACGTTATGGTCACAATCTAACCTGATGTTATGTAACGATGTGACTCGAGAGAGTCCACACGCTAAGCCCCAGGGACTGGCTGTCAAGTGCAACTCTCAAAACACACCTATAGGTATTTGGCGACAGATTTTCAACTTGAGAGTGGTAGCTAGCCAGGCGGGTATTAGAAGAATTTCAACCACCACGCTATGGTTTCCTCACGATATTTACCTTCACCGATAGCTCAAAGTTATCGTAGATGTTTGGACGCGAACTCACGTCCCATGACGTCGCGTTCAAACACACTACCACTGCGCTATCATCGCTTCAGAATTATTCTATGGAATACAAAAATAATTTACGAAATGCGACTGACAGTTCCTAACATTGACAAGTTTAAATAAACCAACAACCCGTTGCGTTTTATATGTAGATAGTATTATAATTTCTGAAATCTTGGCCATCGGTTACAGCGACTACTTACCATAGTATGTTGAATGGTTTTATTATAAAGTTTAATTAATAGGCTTTCCTACCTCGGGGGGTTTCTAAGTATAAATTTTGGTGTGTCCGGACGTCGTTAACTTCGTACTTAATTCGAGCGCGTTGCGAGAGCTTTCGCGGTGGGCGGTTCGCGCTTTAATCAAAAAAAGTAAATAATTAATTCCGTACAAAATAATTTACATCCCAAGATTAAAAAAGACAACCAAATGAGGACCAATTGTCGCACCAACGTTATATGAAACTAAGAAAAAAAAGACACGTCTAACAATGTTAAATTATTCATGTAAGAACATATTGTAATTAAGTGAATTAATCTGAAGCGATGGTAGCTCAGTGGTAGTGTGTACGACTTCGTGTTAAGAGGCGGGAGTTCGAATCCAACCACCTCCTATGAGCTTGAGCTTTCGGTGAAGGAAAACATCGTGAGGAAACCATAGCATGGTGGTAGGGCTTTTTCTAATGCCCGCCTGACTAGCAACCGCCCTCAAGTTGAAAATCTGCCGCCAAATACCAACAGGTGTGTTCCGGAAGCTGCACTTGAGAGCTAGTTTCTGCACAGGTTTAGCGTGTCTACCAACTTGGGTCGTATCATCACTTATCATCGCTAAAACCTTAACTATAAAAAAAAGGAAAAAGTAAATTAGATATTTTGAAGCTATCTTAGTTCAGCCAGCAACGTCCGGGCATCGCATCAACGGACGTCGGTTCGAATCCGTGTAATGAGCTTTCGGTGAAGACGAACAATAGCATGGTCGTAGGGTTGCTTTTATTTTGCTATCTACGAGCCTCGATTTGAAAATCTGCAGCCAAGTATCTATAGGTATGTTCCGGTAGGAACTCTTGAGAGCCAGTCTCTCCGCTGGCCATAGCGTGTCCTCCGTCTCGAGCCACATTACAACTTAACATAAGTAGAGATTGTAGCTTGAATTATAAAATACATTGAAATAAAACTAATTTAAACGGATTTTATCGCGGTTATTTATTTATTTTGATCCCGACGTTCCGAAAGCTTTTCAGCCTTCCTGGTCACGGGGCGGACTGAGATGTAGGTTGTACAGAAAAGTTCATGTTATTGAAGGTATTGAAGGTAGACACAGTAACATGAACTTTACCCCGAGTGAGTCCGCCCCGTGACCACGAAGGTTGAAAAGCTTTCGAAACGTCGGGATCAAAATAAATAAATAGCCGCGATAAAATCCGTTTAAATTAGTTTTATTTCAATGAATAATATTCGCGTAAACATAAGAAATCATTATAAAATACAATAAAAATCTATAAGCAAACGGGTTATTAGATATTTCACGGCAGATCCCCTGCAGCTGTGTGTTTTGGGACGCAGCACCCTTTACGCCGGTAAACCAATTAGTTTTTCTATTCTCTCAAGATAACCAGCCACCTCACGCTATACTCGGCTCACATCTACGGTCCAAGACGGGAGGGATTTTAATATTTTTATGTTATTTCTTTTGGCGTTTCGCGTTTACATGGATAAAAGCTTCAAAGACCTGTCAATTAAATCCTCCTGTCGTTTGATTGATACAGTATTGTTTTTTAAATGATAATCAGCATCAAACAGGCAGACTGCCCATCTGGTGGTAACTGGTTACTGCCGCTTATGGACAGCTGCAACACTACGGGTGTCACATACAGCTGATCTTGACGGAAGTGGCTGGGTCTGATTCACTATACCGAAACACAAAGGCTGTACTGAGCATTCATTTTGGGGCAGCCTAAAGCCAAATAATAAATACATTCTAACTATAATGTCAAATAAAGTTAAGACTAGGTTTTAACCGCGGCTCGACTCGCTCTAATATTGATTAAATTATAAGCAACTATTCTCTAAATTGTTTGAATTAAATCTGATGACGGTATATAAAGTTTACAACAAAGTTTATTCCTCTGTGTACCCAATTACCTACAAATTTTCCGAGAGTAAAAGTAGGTTATCATGGTCTTCAGTGTCTCATCTATCTATATTCCAAAATCAATTATAAATGATTCAGCGGTTTTGGAGTGAAAGCGTTACAAAGAAACAAATAAACACACTTTCGCATTTATAATATTAAGTAAGTTAGTAAGGACTCGTAGAAAGTTTAGTTCGTTTTTTTTTTATGGTTAAAGTTTAGCGTTATGGTCATTATCTCACCTGATCTAAAGTGACGATACGGCCCACGTTGGTAGACACGCTAAACCTGTGGAGGAGCTGCCTCTCAAGTGCAGCGGCTGGAATTGCTGGGCTGGTGTTTGGCGGGAGATTTTCAACTTGAGGATGGTAGCTATCCAGGCGGACACTTGAAAAAGCTCTATCATCTTGCTATGGTTTCCTCACGATATTTTCCTGTACCTTAGCTCAAGCTTATTGTAGGTGGTTGGATTCGAACTCACGTCCCTTGACAAGAAGTCCTACATACTACCACTGAGCTACCATCGCTTTAAAAGTTTCGTAAGCTTAGTACAATTAGTGTTGTAAATAAATTTTATTGTGCAGTCATTTTCCTTTTTTTATTTTTAACTATATAAAGTACGGTATAGTAGTAAACAATATTAAAGAATTTGTGCCCGGTCTTGTAAGTTTTTCTATATAGCTCTGCACTTATCGGTGGCAGCGTGATGTTAAATATCCTAAAACCTTCTTCGAGGATCGTCTGTAAAAAAAACGAATATCTACAATCCGACTGGCGGTGTCTAAGATTAACGCGTTTAAACAAACAAACATACAAACAGACAGACAGAGAGACAGATAGACGGACAGACAGACAGACAGACAGACAAACAGACTTACAGACAAAGAAACTTTTATAATATTAACTTGGTTTTGTTTGCTCGCGTTAACATTGATTTTGACAAGCAAATTGGAAAAGTCATGCAAAGTTTATCTCTCTTTACTCCACTTGCAAGAAGGTCTTCACGAGAAAAATAGCCTATCACCGTCTCCAGGTTTCCATCTCACTACTATATCTGAAGCGATGTTAGCTCAGTGGTAGTGTGTAGGAACGTCGCTTATGGGACGTCATTCGAATCCAACGAACTCCAATGAACTTTCGCTGAAGGCAAACATCATAAGGAAACCGCAGCATGGTGCTAAGATTTTCTCTGATGCCCGCCTGCCTAGCTACCACCCTCAAGTTGAAAATCTGTCATACCATTACGTGTGTTCCGGCAGTGGCACTTGAGAGCCAGTTCCCCCAATTAAAAACCGGTAACGCACCTGCAATCCCCCCGTGTTGTGGTTGTCCACTTGTGGGCGGCGGTGATCACTTATCATCAAATTACACGCTTGCTCGTTTAAATTAAAAAAAAGAATCCTCACGCAGAAAGTTCATAACTTGCAGCCGCATGTATGTAAGTTGTTCAACAACTAGCAATTTGCCGCTAATTTCCCACCAGAATAGACGCTCTGCAGATACGGTTCGCTCATAGAATCGGGTCTCCGGGGCTTAGCTCGGGATTAATTATTTATTAAGTCGCAAACTTTATTGTCTTTTAACTCTTTCCTGTAAGAGTAATTAATTGTATATCACTGCAATTGCACGCCTCATAAGCGAAGCGTTGAAGTGGGTACTACTTGGAACTACTGGAACTTACTGGAAAACTACTTACTGGAAAATGTCTCTATATACCATATATGACACACATAAAAATCAAGAGAAAACACTATTTTTAACACTTGTGATATTTTTGATGGCATTTTTGTTATTTAAACTAGTTAAAAAACTGTTTAAAAATGTTCTATCTTGGACGTCCGTGTGTCTGTATGTGCGGATCCTGTATTTTATCACGATAACGACCGCAATACTTTACTAATCGAGTCCTTTTTTTTCTTACGCTTCAGTATAATTAGAAATAGAATGCTATTTATTTTCAATAGCTACTAAATAAACCAAAAAAATAAATAAAAAATGATATAACGAGGCGTTCTCTTTTGGATTTTCCTAGCTTTCGTATAACCTGAGCCTGCGGGTTCATTCGAGTAAACGTTTTTTGTCTATTGTATAAATACGCTATACCATATGAATTTGACTATAGCATACAAAAAAATGTATGAAATACTACAGGGAGTTGTAAATATTGACACAAATAGACAAACTTAACTTTTCAGTTTAATTAACTCTCAAACAAATTGATTATAAGAAACCAGACCTTCTTATAAACGGACCCCTAAATATAGCATTCTCAGACTAATATTTAGATACAATACATAGCTTAGGCCCGCGCTTTCGGCGGCTTTAATATAGTTTTTATTAATTTTTTATACTTAAGGTTTAGCGTTATGGCCATAATCTCACCTGATCTTAAGTGACGATACGGCCCAAGTTGGTAGACACGCTAAACCTGTGGAGGAACTGGCTCTCAAGTGCTGCTGCCGGAACACACCTATTGGTATTTGGCGGCAGGTTCACAACTCGAGGGTGGTAGCTAGCTAGCCGGGCATCAGAAAAAGCCCTACCACCATGCTATGGTTTCCTCACGATGTTTTCCTTCACCGAAAGCTCAAGCTCATTGTAGGTGCTTGGATTCGAACTCACGACCAATCAAAGAGTCCAGTTACTTTGCTGTCTCTCAAAAACAATACCTTTTGCTGTACTTTCTTTCTTTGCATGTTGGTAGGGTTTTTTCTAATACCCTCCTGGTTAGTGACCACTTCAAGTTGAAAATCATCACCAAATACCATTATGTGTGTTCCGTCAGTGGCACTTTCCGATTCCTCTGGTGTTGTTGGTGTCCACGGGCGGCGGGGATCACTTACCATCAGGTGACATGCGTGCTCGTTTCCCGCCTATGCATAAATAAAAATATAAAAAAAAACATGTTTGTAATATTAGTTGGGATTATTTTATAGTGTGTCATAATAGTCTCATATGAAATCGAACGCATTACCTTCGACGTAACACACCCTTGCATTTACTGAATCGCACCGTATGTCAATAATGTCATTTAGGCTATAAAACGAGACGACCGTGCAGCACTCTTGCATCGTGGCCACACATAAATCCATAGTAAACCATATCGCTTCGATTTAAAGTCGCTATTACAACTTTAGGAATGGTTATAAAATTTTCCGTGTAACGGTATTATGAAAATCTACAATGACGAAGGAGAAAATGTAGTGTTTTATATATAAAAAACCACAAATGCGACCGCCAGAACGAATCATAACAGCAACTACACACGGTGTCACTTGATGGTAAGTGATCACCGCCACCCATGACACCCACGCCAGAGAAAACGTTGGTGCGTTGCCGACCTTTATAGGAGGGGCTGACTCTCAAATGCCCCTGCCGGAACACACCTAATTGTATTTGGCGGCAGATTTTCTACTTGAGGGTGGTAGCTAGCCAGGCAGGCATCGGAAAAACTCCTACCACCATGCTGTGGTTTCCTCATGATGTTTTCCTTCCCCGAAACCTCAAACTCATTGTAGGTGGTTAGATTCGAACTCACGTCCCATGACGCAGCGTTCCTACGCGCTTCCATTGAGCTTTCATCGCTTCCAAATCAAACTAAATTAAATTCTTAGTTCAATTTAGGATCTGGGAAGGCTCAAACTGGTAATATTCTTTAAGGTTTTTTAAGGTAAGTACAGAATATTGTACTGTGATTTCCGTTAGCGCTGTTATAAATCATCGGAATTGAATAAATTACAGTTTTTAGTGATTAATCTAGTTTCCATTTATTTATTTTTTGCCACAATCTCATCTTAAATTAAGTGACGATGTGACCCAAGATCATCAACGTGCTAAACCTGTGTAAGAGCTGACTCCCAAGTGCAACTTCCGGAACACACCTATAACCTCTCATTTCTATAACAGATCTACCCGCCCTGGACAGCGGAGCCATATTTTTACTGTAGCCTCTACCCTGACACGAACCAAAAAGTTCGAAATCTCATACTTTTGTCGTACTGTGGAAATGTGGAACTCGTCTTCCGTCCTAAGTATTCCCTCTGTTATACAGCATTGAGTCCTTTTAACGAGGCATAAGAAGTGTTTGGCAGGTCGGTATGGCAGATTTTTTTTTTATACTTACGGTTTAGCGTTATGGCCATAATCTAACGTGATCTTAAGTGACGATACGGCCCAAGTTGGTAGACACACTACACCTGTGGAGGGACTGGCTCTCAAGTGCTGCTGCCGGAACACACCTACTGGTATTTGGCGGCAGGTTCACAACTAGAGGGTGGTAGTTATCCAGGCGGGCATTAGAAAAAGCCCTACCACCATGCTATGGTTTCCTCACGATGTTTTCCTTCACCGAAAGCTCAAGCTCATTGTAGGTTCTAGGGTTCGAACCCACGTCCCTTGACGCGAAGTCGTGCAGACTACCACTGAGCTATCATCGCTTCAAAAAGATGCGTCGGACGGAGGATATTTTCCCTTTCGACAGTCGCTACTGTCTCTGGACTGTACTGAGATTACCATCAGGTGAAGTGCGGCCATTTTGCCGCGCCAGAATAAGAAAAAGGTTTAGCGTTATGGTCATAATCTCAGCTGTTTTTAAGTGACGATACGGAACAAGTTGATAGACACGCTAAACCTGTGGAGGAACTGGCTCTTAAGTGAATCTACCGGAACACAGCTATTGGTATTTGGCGGCAAGTTTACAACTTGTGGGTGGTAGATAGCCAGGAGGGCATTTGAAAAAGCCTTACCACCATGCTATGGTTCCCTCACGATATTTTCCTTCACCGAAAGCTCATTGTAGTTGGTCGGATTCGAACTCACGTCCCTCGACGCGGAAGTCGTATACACTACCACCGAGCTATCATCGCTTCAATATATATAAAAATGAAAAATCATAAGTAACTAGTTACGACCCTCGGCTTCGTTCGTGTTTTTACCGGGTATCTACGTCTTAAAAGAGAAACTACCATATGTATAGAATCACTTACAAATACATAGGTAATCCAAATTTATGTAATACATTTTGAGTTTTTTTTTTTTTATACTTAAGGTTTAGCGTTATGGCCATAATCTCACCAGATCTTAAGTAACGATACGGCCCAAGTTGATAGACACGTTAAACCCGTGGACGAACTGGCTCTCGAGTGCAGCTGCCGGAACACACCTATTGGTATTTGGAGGCAGATTCTCGCAAATGGCTTTGGGAATAGCCCTACCAACATGCCATGGTTTTCCTTCACCGAAAGCTCATTGTAGTTGGTCGCATTCGAACTAACGTCCCTCGACGCGGAAGTCATACACTCTACCACCGAGCTATCATCGCTTCAATATATATAAAAATATATAAGTAACTAGTTGCGATTGTAACTAGTTACGACCCTCGGCTTCGTTCGTGTTTTTAGCGGGTGTCTAAGTCTTAAAGAGAAACTATCATATGTATATAGAATCACCCAAATTTATGTATCACATTTTGAGTTGTTATTATACAGGTTAAATTAAGCTTTCGAGGTCCGTCCACATAACACGGTCCTGCCTCCGTTGCATTTCATATACAGGAGTTTAAAGGGCAATCAAATTGTCCCGGGTTAACGTCGCCCCATAAAACAGTGAATAGGGGACATTTTGTCTCGCAACATCGAGTCTGGTCAGCGTCACCTGTATAAACAACGTTATTACAATAGTTGTAACATGTTAAAACGTGTCGTGTGGTCGTTCCATCGAGTTTGAATTAAAAACTTTTTATGCACTCCAGTCGGGTTACATACGTTATGGTTTGAGAATCATTTTTTTTTTTTTTGTACTGACATAGACTGTTTGCCGTAATGGCTTTGACGGCTTCACCGAACTTTTTGGGGCGAGTGCTGAGGGCACTCAGCTCCGAGGCAGCGAGCGCAAGGGTGCCAGAATGGCCGAACCTTGGCTTGGGATGCTGCCGGAAAAACAAACAAGGATCGTGGGGGTAGTCCCTTACAGAACCGTGTACTTAACGTGTAGGTGTATATGGATGTCATGCGGTGTGATGATGTACTTTCAGTGATGAAGAGTGTCACTGTATCGCGCGAGCAGAGTCACTTGAGGGCTCCTATCCGGAGGATCGAACCTTGGCTCAAGCGTCTGCAGAGGGAGGCCGCGGCGGGTTTGAGAACCATCCTAGGCATCCTTGGACGAGATCTCTGAGGAACTAGGGCAGGCCATTATCATAGCAGTCAAGGTGTTCAAGAGAAATTCACGCCTGATTAAATTTAATTGTATTTTTTTCGTTTTAAATATATATTTAGAAGCGATGATAGCTCAGTGTTAGTGTGTACGACTTCGTGTCAAGGGACGTGAGTTCGAATCCAAGCAGCTACAATGAGCTTGAGCTTTCGGTGAAGGAAAACATCGTGAGGAAACCATAGAATGGTGGTAGGGCTTTTTCTAATGCCCGCCGGGGTAGCTACCACCCTCAAGTTGTAAATCTGCCGCCAAATACCAATAGGTGTGTTCCGGCAGCTGCACTTGAGAGCCAGTTCCTCCACAGGTTTATCGTGTCTACCAACTTGGGCCGTATCGTCACAAAATATATTTTTATGGAACAGGGGACAAACGAGCAAGCGGGTCATCTGATGGTAAGTAACCACGCCGCCTACTGACGCCCACGATACCAGAGGAATCGCAGGTGCGTTGCCGGCCTCTGAGGTATGAAAGCCTCTATTCTTGAAGGTTCCCAAATGACAAGTCCAGCCATCTGAGAGGCCAACTACGCTCGGATTGCTATCAGGCGGACCTAATGCTGGGGCGACGTGATGATTGCAAATTTGAACCTTTCACACCAAGGCTTCAGGTGGCCGTGGGCATCTATTAGGTATTCCCTGCGACTAAATCGTAGGCGAATTGTCAGGGTACGTGAAAACGCAATTTCCCACAAAAAAAGAAAAACTCAATTATATCTATACGATAAAACAAAATTTTTCATAAGAGTAATATCCAGAAGTTAAAACAAACTGTAAAATGTATGAATTTAAATAAAACGCAACGTGGTACAATGGAACAGAGTTCCGTACAAATTTAATTAAAGCGTACACGAGAGTGGAATACACAGAAGAGGTAGGTAATCAACACAAGAGGTACGATGGCGTGGGAATATATGTGCATTTTTCATTTCGCATATTTATATTCTATCTTATTTTTAAAAAAGAAACAGGATATACTGCAATTATATCAGCGTGTTACTAGTAACAACCAATTGCACGCCTCATAAGCGAAGCGTAGAGGTGGTTACTACAGTCACTTTACGCAAAACAACTGATTTTTCAAATTTAAAATGTCTCTATCTATCAATTATTGCACTTGTAAAATAATATATACACACACACACATATCAAGAAAAAACCCTATTTTTTACACTCACGACATTTTTGATGTCATTTTTGTTAATTAAACTAGTTAAAAACCTGTTTATAAAAGTTCTATCTTGGACGTCCGTGTGTCTGCATGTGCGGATCCTGTATGTTATCACGATAACGACTGAAACACTTTACTAATCGAGTGTTTTTTTTTTACGCTTCATTATAATTAGGAATAGAACCCTATTACTTTTCACGGTCTGATTCGATGTGGTTTAATTGTTATTAAATATGTTAAAAAATGAGCTTATGAGGTGTGCACTCTTGCATTTTCCAATCATTGCACTGTACCCGATGTTCAGTACAGTACAGTCCAAAAACAGCAGCGACCATCGAGGAACCGACAATTCATCGCCAGTCCCTACTCTTATGCAGGCTTGCGAATGCTGCAACTGTAATGCGGCCTGTAATTATATTATCGACGCATAATGGCGCATTGTATTCGGAATATTTCCCGGAAGTTATTTATTCACAAAGTTTATAAAAATAATATGTGGGAAGTAAATATACCTAAGGACCATGCTATAAAACAATTCAAATACTACAAGCTACTAAATAAACTGAAAAGGAATGGATTCGTTGCATGGTGGTAGAGCTTACTCTAGTGCCCGTCTGTTTACAAACATGTTTTTTTTTATTTTTCTTATGGATAGGCGGGAAACGAGCACGCGTGTCATCTGATGGTAAGTGATCCCCGCCGCCCGTGGACACCCACAACACCAGAGGAATCGCTGGTCCGTTGCCGGCCTTTACAGGAGGTGCTGGCTCTCAAGTGCCAATGCCAGAACACACCCAATGGTATTTGGTGATGATTTTCAACTTGAAGGTGGTAACTAGCCAGGCGGGTATTAGAAAAAATCCTACCACCATGCAAAGAAAGAAAGCACAGAAAAAGGTATTGTTTTTGAGAGAAGGAAAAATGACTGGACTGTTGGATTGGACGTGAGTTCGAATCCAAGCACCTACAATGAGCTTGAGCTTTTGGTGAAGGAAAACATCGTGAGGATAGCATGGTGGTAGGGCTTTTTCTAATGCCCGCCTGGCTATCTACCACCCTCAAGTTGTAAACCTGCCGCCAAATACCAATAAGTGTGTTCCCGCAGTTGCACATGAGAGCCAGTTCCTCCACAGTTTTATCGTGATTACCAACTTGGGCCGATCGTCACTTAAAATCAGGTGAAATTATGGCCGTAGTGCTAAACTTTTAATTAAAAAAAATACGTGGTTAAGTTACACGCGGTTAAAGTGGGAGCGAGAGGTTCTATAATCTTCTAAAAGATATTGGCCTGTCTCGGACTGCAGTAAACTCTATACTGAAACGTGTCTCTAGAGCTGCGCTAGCATGTTCCTACCATGCGCTAGTGAATGCGATAGCTCAGTAGGAGTGTGTAGAACTTCGCGTCAAGGGACGTGAGTTTGCATCCACTCCACCTACAATAAGCTTGAGCTTCCGGTGAAGGAAAATATCGTGCGGAAACTGTAGAATGGTGGTAGAACTTTCTCTAATGCCCGCCTGGCTAGCTACCACCCTCAATTTGTAAATCTACCGCCAAATACGAATCGATGTGTTCCAGCAGTTGCACTTAAAATCCAGTTCTTCCACAGTTTTATCGTGGCTACCAACTTGGGCCGTATCATCACTTAAGATCAAGTGTGATTATGGGCACAAGGGTAAGACCTCAATTATAAAAAACTTGGCTAGGCAAGGAGAGAAACATGAGTAGTGAAGGTGAGTGTTGAAAAGCGAATCCTTAAACCTACATACGTAGGAACTGCTTGAAGTTTATTTTTCTCCCACTCGATGAACCCGGCGCCCGCACGGTAAATCCATGGTTTGCCTTAAAGTTCGTCTCTGTAACCTACTTCAAACCTATTGTGCGTATGGTTAGATACACAATGAGCTCTGATTAAAACACACACCATTACACATACATGACCATCGATCGTACAAATACATGAGGACAATTAAATCCATTTTATATTCAATACTTTTTAATTGCATCAGTTAATTATATATCAAGTAATTTATATATAAATTGATATCTCAATATTCTTGATTACAATTCTCATTTTGATTTATTTCTCAGGGTTTGATAATATATTTTTATTTATTTATAAGTTTAGCGTTTGGTATATGAGGATTTGGCCCAAGACAGTGGACACGATAAGTCTAATGGAAGCACTGGCTCTTAAATGCAACAGCCAGAACACACCTATATGTATTTAGTAGTCGATTTTCAACTTGAGACTGGCAGGTAGACAGATAGTCATTAGGAAAACTCTATCACTACGATACAGTTTCATCACTCTGTTTTCTTCCACCGACTGCTCGATCTCAATGCGGGAATTCGAACTTACATTCTTCGTCGCTTCAATGAATACTTTGTATACGCAATGCGCTGAATCGAACGCACTGATTTCACGTGATATTCACGTTCAGATGTCACAGTGATAACATAATAACAACCGTGGATTAACATATAGAATACTTTTATCCCATAAAGCGGAAAGGTTCCTCCGGATTAGGAGGCTGTTACTTCAAATTTTGTTACATCATTGTACATTATTACAATGCGACTGAATTTCAGCGGATATATAAAAAACATTTTTTTTTTTTTACAATTAACATTTTATATTATATTCGATTATCGTACAATTTATAGTAATTTTTTTATACTTAAAGTTTAGCGTTGTGGCCATAATCTCACTTGTGACGATACGACCCAAGTTCGTAGACACGCTAAACCTGTGAAGGGTCTGGTTCTCAAGTGCAACTGCCGGAACACATCTATTGGTATTTGGCGGCAGATTTTCAACTTGAAGGTGGTTGCTAGTCAGGCGGGCATCAGAAAAAGCTCTACCACCATGCTATGGTTTCCTGACGATGTTTTTCTTCACCGAAAGCTCAAGCTCATTGTAGGTGATTGGATTCGAACTCACGTCCCTTGACGTGCAGTCGTATACACAACCACTGAGCTATCATCGCTTCTAATTTCTAATATATTCTATATTTTTCTACCGCAACTATAGATATATAACAACCGATTTGAAACGTGTCAACTAAAATGCTGCAGTTTCAAACCCCCAAATCGTTTTAAACGGTTGAAAACGCACCTACAAAAATTAAAGAATTGTGTGTTACGTCGTTATTGTGGGCAGTTTTCGGTCACTGGACGTCATGTTTCTTTTTTATTAGTTTATAGAAAATCAATAGAAAGTACCTATTTATACCCTTATATTTTAGAAGTGATAATAGCTCAGTGGTAGTGTGTAGGAACATCCGCGTCATAGGACGTGAGTTCGAGTCCTACCACATATAATGAGCTTGAGTTTTCGATGAAGGAAAACATCGTAAGGAAACCATAGCATGGTGGTAGGGCTTTTACTAATGGCTAGCTACCACTCTCAAGTTTAAAAATCTGCAACCAAATACCAATAGGTGTGTACCGGCAGTTGCGCTTGAGAGCCAGTTCCTACAAAAATAAAACGCGGCAATGCACCTACGATTTCCGTAATGCGGTAGGTGTTCATGGGCGGCGGTGATCACTTATCATCAGGTGACACGCTTGCTGGATTGCACCATAAAAAATAATGGAAAAATATTCATAAAGCCATGAAGGCATGAAGTCAGAAAAGTCATGAAGCCATTTTGTCATTAGTTCTAAGTAGTTTGTACATATTGTAAGTTCAGGGATCGATAGAACTGACATGTCCTTTGTCCGAAGTCCCTCAATTAATTAAGACAAAAAAAAAATGTTAATAATTCGTGTTTAATATTTATTATAACCAATGAAAGCGTGCGTAATCCCACCGACTCTGTAAATAAAATCGAATCCGAACAACGTTTTAATTTATTTCCACGGTAATTATTCGTCCAGAAATATGAACGAGCAAACACAAGAATTATTAAAAGCTTTAATCAGATCCGAATATATAATTATTAACTCGACCCATTTCCAAACGCAACCCCAGTTGAAGGGCTCGCGTGTCCCTCGTTTACGCAACTAGGTCGTTTGTATAATTGCGAAAGGGGAAAAGAGTTTCCACGTGAAAAATTTTCCAAAAGCCTCCGCATAACGTGACATGGCCATACAGATGTTAATTCAAACGATGATGGTTTTGCCTGAGATCCAACCTCTGCGGTGAACCTGAGCTTTTGGGGAAGGAAAATATCGTGAGAAAACCATAGCATGGTGGAAGGGCTTTCTTTATACTTAAGGTTTAGCGTTATGGCCATAATCTTACCTGATCTTAAGTGACGATACGGCCCAAGTTGGTAGACACGCTAAACCTGTGGAGGAACTGGCTCTCAAATGCGGCTGCCGGAACACACCTATTGGTATTTGGCGGCAGGTTTACAACTTGAGGGTGGTAGCTACCCAGGCGGGCATTAGAAAAAGCCCTACCACCATGCTATGGTTTCCTGACGATGTTTTCCTTCACCGGAAACACATGCTCATTGTAGATGCTTGGATTCGAACTCACGTCCCTTGACGCGAAGTCATACACACTACCACTGAGCTATCGTGGCTTCAAAATTTTCTAATGCCACGGCTTGCTACCACTGTCAAGTTGAAAATCTACCGCCAAATACTCATAGGTGTTTCCGGCCGTTGCACTTGAGAGCCAGTCCCTCCACCTAACGTCTCTACCATCATGGGGCAGATGGTCACTTAACATCAATACTAAACCTATTAATTATAAAATAAGTCTGCTATTACTTCGACGCTTCAACCAGAATAATCCATTTTTTTATATATACTTAAGGTTTAGCGTAATGGCCATAATCTTACCTGATCTTAAGTGACGATACGGCCCAAGTTGGTAGACACGTTAAACCTGTAGAGGAACTGGCTCTCAAGTGCAGCTGCCGAAACACACCTAGTGGTATTTGGCGGCAGGTTTACAACTTGAGGGTGGTAGCTAGCCAGGCGGGCATTAGAAAAAGCCCTACCACCATGCATACCACCAATGCACCAATCATAATCTAAGAGAACGCGGCTGTAGGTATATAATATACGTGTATTTCACAGTTTCCAGGGCATTGAACAGACGCGTGTCACGGCAAACAAACCAATCTAACTTACTCGCCCGGCGCTGCGCGACGCGACGTGATTTACGACGGTCGTCTGTCACACCGTGACGAATAATGATGTGTAACTGTAACGTATATAGTAATCGAACTATCATTATCTGTTCTCTAACTAACGAGACAAATATTCTTCGTTGCTTTAGCTCAGTATCGCGTTTATCGAATGAGTATTCTAACAGAGGAGGGTTCCCCTTATCCGACCTCGTCAGAGAGTTCCTAGGATTCCTTTTTATATGTATGCGATTTGTTTGAGAAAATCAATATTAACGTGAGCGGAGCCGCACGTAAAATCTAGTAATATATAATAGGTTTAGCGTTAATGCTAAAATCTAAAATCTAAAAATGGAAGACACGCTAAACACGTTAAATTTGAGGTTGGTAGCTAGCCAGACATGCATTAGGAAAAGCCCTGTTACCATTTTGTTGGTAAGCATCTATTAACACGCCATGGCTATAAAATGGACCCGTGCGCCTACACGGCAAACGGAATGACACTCTGTTACGTCGTCATGGCCTCTACGCCACTGCTTTCGATGCCCTTGTATGTGTGCGACCGTATACTATACACCCCGGTGCTTCAGTGTGTGAATTGAGTATTATTGTTAAGTTCATTATGAATTCTGATATTTTCTTAAATGTTTCACATCTACCTGAAGTCCCGTGACGGCCAACTTTCTTTATAATAGAAGGTTCAATGGCTTTCTACATTATTCTCTTGCAACTCGAGCAACTCTAAGCTAATGCATATTGATTACTATGGTTGAGTTTTTTTTTTTTATTGAGTTATTTATATATGCACATTGTTACAGAATTATTTTTGCTTGTATTGAAGCTAATATTCTGACATTTCTTACCTAGATACTCATATAGATGGCAAATGCAGTCTCCTGTGTAGTGAAGGTTGCCGTGAGCCAGCAAATAAACTAATCTAACTTGTTCAACAGGCTCCGGTGTACGGCGTCCTCTCACACCGACGCGTAACAAAAACTTTACTAATAAATCAATTGTGGATTTGGACTTGTCGCTCGGTGTTCTTGTACTTATTTGCTCGCCTGCTAAAGGTGAGAGATGTAGTGGCCTATAACTTTGCTTAATAATTGAGCTGCCAGCGAAAAACACAAGAACAGAACAAAGTCTGAGGAAGCAATTGTAGCGATGATAGCTCACTTGGTAGTATGTACGGACGGACGAAAAAGAACATCATGATGAAATCATAGCATGGTGGCATGGCTTTTTCTAATGCCCACCTGGCTAGTTCTAACTGGCACCTCCAAGTTGAAAATCTGTTGCCAAATACCTGTAGGTATTTTCCGGGCGTTGCGCTTGAGAGCCAGTCCGTCCACTAGCCTTATCGTGTCGATCATCTTAGGTCACATCATCACTTAACATCAGGTAAGATTGTAGCAATAACGCTAAATCTATTAACATTAGAAAAAAAAGTTTATCAAGGTTTTATTTTTGCCACGCCCGGACGATAATGAAACACAACATAAATTTAAGTACTTACTGAAGTCCAAATGTCTTTCGGCGCTTTGAGCACTTTGTTTTCTGAGTACTGAATAATACTGAGCTGAAACGCTCGGTTATGTATCATTTATTCGTATAAATTTAGCTCGGATCGACTTAGGAAGCTAGAGAAATATAGTAAACGCGTCACTGCTATATACTAGCTCGGTCAGCGTTTAACGAGATTTGATGCCGTATTAGGTTTCAACATAAACGCTGTATGTGTCGTGCCAATACGTTATAGTTGTATCCATGCAACTGAACACACCTTGATAAGGTTTTCCCTTATGTCGTTATGTCTTAAGCACACAATATTGTTGTTATTATTATTACTATAATATACACAATCTGCGGACTCTGAAATCACACCTTTTTTAGGTAGGTGATTTATTTGGCGTTTAAAAATTGCTTTACGACAGTAGCTAGGCATTACACTAAAATGTAAATAGTGAGTTTTTTTTTCACTTATTTCTATAATTATCTTGTGGTTGGGGTTTGGGCAATTACAGCTTGTGAGTCCCTTTGGTCATCGTGTTTTAGAAACGAGAACGTCTGAAGACCGGACTGCCTGTTGTCATATCTTACAATTATGTTGGTGGAGTTTAACGTGTCCGAAATACGCACGTACTTTCACCAACATAATTGGATATATTACTCACCACAGAGTGCAAAAACTTCGTATTCACAGCAGTCACTGTAGCAGAAAACGGCGAGGTCGACTTCGTAATCATAAATTTTTATTTTCTATTTATTTTCTCTACCTACCTCTCGAGTACTGTCTGAGCTAGATTATAATAAATGTTTTTAACGAAACTCCCAAATGGAATATCTTATATCGTACTTCTGACGCCAGCCCTAAGGCTACAGACGAACGTTGGTAATAATTCAAAGTCATTTGGAGCTGTTTATCTATATTATTTTTTGCACGGCTCGAATATTTAGCACTCTTTAAATGAAAAATGTTTTATCGAGCATTTATTTAGTTGCTGTGCTCGTGTTTTGGTTCACGGGGTACTAAAAGTCAATTCAAAAGAATTTTTCTGTATCTAGACAATATGTATACAAAATTCCATGATGATCTGATAAATAAATATGGTATAATAGAGTAACAAAGAATCTAACATATTCGCAGTTATAATATTGTTAGCTATTACCTGCGGCTTCACTCACGGTAATAATAATTATATCAAATCGAATGACGCAATAAATAGTTTCATACAAAGTTTAGTCCTCTGTTTACCCCACTTCCAGTATTTTTTTCGCGAGAAAAAGTAATCTATCACCGTCTCCTGGGTCCCGTCTATCTCTATGCCAAAATTCATCATAACCATTTGAACCTTTTAGGTGTAAATGGGTAACTAACAATATTCACATTTATAATATTAGCAAGGATTCGTTTACAATTCGCTTCGGTCTAATTAGCGTCCATAACGCAGATCCATTTTAATATTCATATTGAATACAAAGTTAATATTGATTTTTATTATGTCGAAGTTCATGATTACACTAACTGCTCTGGGAAACGTTTTGCTGTACCTTACAATAGCCAATAACACATACACACCACCATCTATCGCATTTAGAAACAAACTAAAATCTGTTTTATAACAAAAATACTGCATATAAATGGTCGAGTCATTAACTACGGGAATGAACAGGACAACGTCAGTCGAAGCAATCCTCTGATAATTTAAAAATTACACGTACAATTTTTTTATTCGTTTTTTATATAAATAGTCCGGAAGCAAAATTAAGCGTGTTTATGAAATTCGAGACTAGGGTGTCATTTTGGATTCGATGCCTTAATCTGAAATAATGCCTTAGTCTCGAAAGCTTTTAAAAAAACTTGGAATAATTCTACGTTTCGGAAAGCCTTTTAACAAAGATACCAAAAACTTTAAAAGTTCCATATTTTGCTTATGTTACAACAAATACAAAGAAAAAATCATCTTTACATTTGTTTAAATTTATTGCCTTTTTTAAAATTATACACCTAGAGTGTATTGTTACGATTTTTCTTTTTTTTTCTTTTTTATACATTATGCGTTATGGGCAGTATCTCACCTGATCTTAAGTGACGATACGGCCCAAGTTGGTAGACACGCTAAACCTGTGGGGGCACTAGCTCTCAAGTGCTGCTGCCGGAACACACCTATTGGTTTTTGGCGGCAGGTTTTCAACGTGAGGGTGGTTGCTAGTCAGGCGGGCATTAGAAAAAGCCCTACGACCATGCTATGGTTTCCTCACGATGTTTTCCTTCACTGAAAGCTCAAGCTCATTGTAGGTGCTTGGAATCGAACTCGCATCCCTTGAAGCGAAGTCGTACACACTACCACTGAGCTGTCATCGCTTCAAAAGTATCTCATTAAATTTCAAATATGTATAATGTTATAAATTTAAATTAATTTAAAATTATAAAAATTTATAATGTTATAAAATAAATTTATAATGTTTATAATGTTGTGATGCATAATTATGTAATGTCTATTCGTTACCCAAATAAATAAATAAAAAAAATATAGACAAACAGTTACAGGCGTCATGAATGCAGTCAAAACCGATAAGAAACAGTAAAGGATTATAGAAAGTAAATCAGATAATGGCGAATACGTGCCTAGAAATAGAGCTAGCACAGTGGGCGTGCCGCATTAGCCTTTCCTAAACCAAGAAGCTTCGTAAATAAACACTATCCCTCCATAACCTCAATATATCTTGACTTAGACTATATTAACCGCACACCATCCTATGAAACCCACACTATCGATAAGGTCGTGCTAAGTTGGTTAGTTTGAATCGCGAATCCTTTCTTCACTTCCCGGCAGCAGCCCAAGCCGAGGTTCGGCCATCCTGGCGCCCTTGCGCTCGCTACCTCGGAGCTGAGCGCTCTCAGCACTCGCCCCAGAAAGTTCGGTGAAGCTGTCAAAGGCCCTAAGGCTAACAGCGTACGTCAAGTCGAAAAAAAAAATACTATGAAACGTCTATGTTCGCACTCAGCTTGACAGTAAAGTCATGCAAACGCAGTATCTCTCTCCTATCGTCATAGCTCTTCTACGTCAACGCTCTCCACTACCTTACTTATGTGCCCAAGTATACTTTTTATACTTCATTACTTGTTAGTGTCAAGTGCGTAATATTATTATTTATCTCCAAATTACCTTTGTGTTTTTTTTTGTTGTTGTGAGTATTAACAATTAAATAATCTTATATTTTTGTAAGTGTGTCACATTTGTCGTGAAATCCGTGACGACTAACTTTTTTAATAAAATTTTTTGACGTGACAACGTCTTATAATTCGATAGAGCCGGCTGCACGCACGAAAAAACATGACTCATGCGGCGTTACCTCGCTCTGAGGCGTTCCATGTAAGGCTTGAAGTGCAAGCGAGAGCGCGGAACGAGCGACAAAGAAGCACAATCGGCCTTTGCGTTCGGCAGCGTTCGACATCCGTCTCTCTCCTACAAATCTATTAAACAAATGAAATTAAAATTTTCTTTTGAAAAATGCTACCATTCCATCAGTATTTTCTTAAGACGTTGTCACGTTCAACTATCGTCAGTAAACCGACTTTACATACAACCAATTTTTTTTTAATGTTTAAGGTACGACCATAATCTCATCCTCTAATCTTACGCATCTCGATAAGGTATATTATGTAATTAGATATCGTGCGGCTGTTGAACGCCCTTATATTATTAGATAAATAAATAAATCTTAAGCGACGATAATTCGTGGTGTACGATCGATAGGATCTTGAGTGGTTGTTTTGGCGTTCATAAGCACTTGCTTAGGGCATAAATTGTATAAAGGTTTTCGTTTTAATCTGACTCAACTATCAATTCTCCTGAAGGTATGTTATATATAAAGGCGTCGTGTATTCTGACGTGACGTGTGCAGAGTGTAACATTCACAAAATCGGCGATTACGAACGTCAACATTAGTCCGCACGCGCGATGATGTTCAATTTGCTAGTGAGAAGGGTCCGACGTATGTCCGAGAGACATTGTTTAACCTTTTGGCCAACGCCTAGCTCATACTAACACGGGTAAGATGTTCATGTCTTCGAAATTGCATGGCGTTTGTTCGATCGGCGAATTAGAGCTGATCTGAGACGCATGCATTACTACCGTCGACATAAGCGAGTTAGAAAAAAAAAAGCAAATTAGAAATTGACAAGTAAAAGCCTCAAGGCAAGCTTATTCAAATCTACGTAAATACGAACTATTATGTTAGGTTTTGTTTACATTTTGTACTGGATTTACCGAGAAAAAGAAAGCCTCGCTTGCGTGGGTGGTGGTCCGCGATTCCAGAAAAGTCAGCGCCATATAGTCCGGTACAGTGCCGTCTGCAACGCATACATGTTCGTAATAAATTTATTACAGATAATTTCTAGTAGTTTTTAATGTATATTTGGACAAAATAAGTAGCAAAATTCTCTAATAGTGTTTTTTTTAACTCTTCCGAAACCCCAACAACCAAGCCGTAAGCCAGCACTTCCGATAAATGCCGGCAACGCACCTGCGATTCCCCTGGAGGTCTGGGTGTCCATGGGCGGCGGTGATCACTTACAATCATGTGAAATGTCGCTCGATTACAGCCTATACCATAAAAAAATTTTTTTTTTTTTTTTTCAAATATGTGTTAACACGACGGAGGTCTGTTACTGGCAGTGAGACCTCTTATCTTCGTGATTGGGATTAAAAGATACAGCGGTAGAAATGAGCCGAACAAGTGTTTTGATGAAAAAATAAACCATATAGAAGTCTTTATACCTAATGGCTACGTAGAAACGAATCTAAGCTTTATTAATAATTTAGCAAGCTACTAAATTCAAAATTTTGATAGTAAAAAAAAACTAAAAATGAACTCACTCTTCACACTTTGTTGTTCATTTTGTATTTCCTTTAGTACAAATAAACAAATTTTAAAACATTTTTCCCCGTTCACAAGAATTTCCGCGGATACATACATTAAAATATCGATGTATTGTGCTACGCGGTTCAAGATTTGTTATAATAAATAATAGTTTAAAAAAACTAAAAAACACGCTTTTTATAGAAAACTGAACTAAAAAATAGAAAATATGTTTTCATAAATTTAAATTAAGAATAGTGTTACAAATTTCAATAAACATAAATTAAGAATAGTGTTAAAAATTTCAATAAATATAAATTAATAATAGTGTAAATAAAAAAAAATGTATTTTAATTTCAAAAAAGCGTGGGGTGCATGGTGTCAATAGTTATAAATGTTTTATCGACAGATATGAGTAGAGTAATTGATTTACCATTTGATAATATTAAAAGCACCCCACGCTTTTTTTTTTATAAAATACATTTCTTATTTATTTACACTATTACTAATTTATATTTATTGAAATTTTTAACACTATTCTTAATTTATGTTTATTGAAATTTTAACACTATTCTTAATTTAAATTTATTAATTTTTTATAATATTTTCTATTTTTTTTGTTCA
Source organism: Actias luna (assembly GCA_039707435.1). Classification (NCBI taxonomy): domain Eukaryota; kingdom Metazoa; phylum Arthropoda; class Insecta; order Lepidoptera; family Saturniidae; genus Actias; species Actias luna. The sequence goes on from JAZHAC010000030.1 coordinate 14,972,430, forward strand.
GTTTTCTAAAAAAAAAGCATGTTTTTTATTTTTTTTTAACTATTATTTATTTTCTACTTTGTAGTTTGCTTTATTTATAACAGCTTGTTTTTTTTATTTTAAACTATTATTTGTTCTAATCTACTATTATTTAGTTTGATTTTCTATAAAAAGCGTGTTTTTTATTTAAAATTATTATTTGTGTTGTAGAATTAAATTTCTTTTTAGTATTCGAAAATTTGTTAATATTAGAGAAATCGGCTAAAGAGATAGTGATTGGAAATTAAAATATCAATTTCTGTCTTATCGACTATTAAGAAAAATTATAAAAAAATAATATTTAACAAAAATCTTACTTTGCAAATTGAAAAAGGGATAAATTTTAACAAATTATATTGTCATCGGTCCTCGATAATTCTACAAAGTTTAAACGAAATCTGGCCGTTTAAAGTGGGTCAAAATCGCGTCCAATGGAGTCGGTTACAAACATACAAACAAATATACAAACAAACAAAAATACAGGTGAAGTTAATAAAAATTTGTAAAAACTAAAAAAAAAACGGTAATTTCAGTGCTTACCCCCGTGCGGTGTAGTTAGCGTAAGCATACTGCCAGTGCAGGGCGTAATTGTTTGAACACAATCGGAATATTTTACAATAATAATAAACAATAATATTTAAAATTGTTTCACGTTGAACATCAAAGTCATTCGCCTACAAATTCACTTTGTACATAGTAAGTAACACTTCAATACATTCTAAATAAAAGTAACGTACCAGCCATAAAATAAATACTTTTTACCATATACCAGAACGGTAAAACCAGTTAATTGTGTCTAAATGGATCCCAAACACGACATTCATCATTAATACCTGGTTTAATGGGACGCCTAAGTTTCTCGCATTCCTGGACTAGCCAATCCAGTCATGTCGTCCATTGAAGCAATTATAGCTTAGTGGTAGTGTGTACGACTTCGCGACAAGGGACGTGAGTTTGAATCCACCTACATTGAGCTTGAGCTTTCGGTGAAGGAAAACATCGTGAGGACACCATAGCATGGTGGTAAAGGCTTTTTCTAATGCCCGCCTGGGTAGTGCCACCCTCAATTTGAAAATCTGCCGGCAAGTACCAAAAAAGTGTGTTCCGGCACACAGGTTTAGCGTGTCTTCCAACTTGGGCCGTATCGTCACTCAAGATCAGGTGAGATTATGGCCATAACGCTAAACCTTGACTATAAAAAAGGCTTTCAGGTTAACATAACAGTGACAACCTTGATCAAATGCCTATTGTTTGATGGTAAATACAATCAATCGCTTAGCTGATTTACGAAGTAAAAGTTAATCAAAATCATTGAAAAACTAACTAAACGGTTTCCATATTAATAAAATCTAAAATCACACATACATAAAATTAATACATAGATGATGGACTAAGTCACAACTTTATTATATGTATTATAATTATCTATTTTTTTAATACAATTTCGCTCTTATTGTTAGTCGTGAGATGTTATATAGTCTATCTATCTATCTAGCACTACAAAATACATAAAGGATCTTTTCAATCCGTCTGATACTTCCTTAAATTAATGCGTACAAATCGACAAACTAATTTATCCGTTATTTAATTTTAAAAATATAAATTATACACGCTTTAGAAAAACGTATATAAAAGCCTGTATTTTGTTCCAGTAACTTATCGATCTACAGAAATGAATGCGAAAATTAATGCACTAATTCTTATCGCCTACATCGTAGTCAGAGCGAAAATCATCGCTATTTCAGTCAAAGCGAAAAACTCAGTACGCTATTGTGACGTACTGTCCAACGATCCGATCAAACAGTGCTATATAAAAGAAATCCTGCTATCGATATCTCACAGTCCCAACCAGTTAGCCGTCGACAGGCTATCGAATAATCTATATTTCAGCTTCGATTCTGGTCAGGGCGAATACGCACCGGCGATACTCGGGTTGGACAGTAAAAAACTGACCGTATTGAGAGGCGTTAAAGACGCGTTTGCTATGTCATACGATGTCGAAACAAGCGAGATATACTTCGGCGGTAGGGTCGGGATATACAAATACAACACGCTTAATAGACAGCTCAGGAGGCTGAATAAGCAACGTCTGGACATTTGGTGGCTGTTTGTGAGGAACACGATGAGTTTTATTAAATTCCCCAGCCTGTACGCGTACTATTACAGAAACCAAACTGTAAAGGAAATACCGGAGTTAAAACAAAAAGTTATACACCAGTTCGTTAGAGATAATCAAGGGAATGTATATTTCATTAACAGCACAGGATTGTACGGTATTAGACGGGACAGAAAAGATGCCGTATCGCTTCGAAAACATCCAAGATTCCACGGTATGGCTATAGACAATAAAGATTACGTATATGCGTGCAGCGAAGATGGAATTTACATGGTAACTAAAATGGTGCAGAAAGTAAAGAAGATTGTCAACGTGCAAGGAGTTTTGGGCATAACGTTTGACAGATTAAACAATATTATATACAGTGATTCCCATGAACTGGTTCGTTTAGTGCCAATGGTGACAGGAGGCCATCTTCCTACAAGGTTATAAGTTCTTTATGCCCGCCAGAGTTTTTGGCGGGATCTTGATCTGTCACGTCATAAACTTAGTTATTTAGCCCTATATTGTGTAAATGAAAAGTGACATTTTACGTATTGCAGCGTATATGAAGAGCGTAGGTGAAGTGAATTGCGAATAATCATTCGGAAAATGATGTATTAGTTGCTACAAAAACACCCAAGAGAGCTTCAACAAAAGATTCAACATATTGTTGCAGACAGTATCGCCTGCATTTAAAATAATATATGACTTGGCTGCATGATCTAGATACCTTTGCCTTTCTCAATTGAAAGGGAAAGCTATACAAAATAAAACAACTTTATGCCCGCTGCTTTGTTCGCATCATAGTAGACTTTTTCAAACTAAAAGTAATTTGTGTGTTCCACTAAAACAGTAATTAATTTCCGGATAAAAGATACCCTATATAAATTTCTGACAACGTCTATACATCATTTTACGATGATAGATTGAGTAGTAAAGGCGTGAAAGCGTAACAAACAAACATATTTGATTAATAACATTTACATATTACATAATGATTCAACGAAAACTGTTTTGTTTATATTTATGGTTTTCGTATAAAAAACTGTGTCTGGAATTTTGATTCCATAGATTTACATTGTATGAAATATCATTTAAACACATATTTTTTAGATTGTAAACTTCGTGGACTTTGTATTAATGTTACACGTATCACAGTGTCGAAGGCTCTTTACATAATTATTGAAGCTCTATCACATTGGCGCATTGTATAAAGAAATCAATTTAGTTAAAAATTTCTCTATACCTGAAGAGCTTTTTGTGAAATCAAAATATGTTACTCTGTATTATTCAATAATTGAAGCTATCAAATTATAATCGAATACAAAATATTTTTTAAAACGTTTGTTCATTTATTGTGTAAATTTGGGTCAGTTATATTTCATTATTTATTTAATTAGATTACTTCCAATTACTTTTAACGATTCATTCGCTATCAGGAAATCACAACAATTGTCTGTTATTCCATAGATTTGTGAACTATAAAAATGTCATGACACTCTCTCAACCGTTCCAATTGAAATTCCTGTCACGCAAACAAACCAATCTTTTGCTTCAACGAAATATACACAATACATTTGTAAAGAAACGTACAAGGATTTAATTCTAGTTTCATGCACTTATAATAATAATCATTTACTAATACTAATAGTTCCGGTAATACAAATACCAAAATACATCATCATTTACAACTATAATCGTGTTTTTAATATTGTTAGAAATCATAAATACCTAAACCATAAAAATCTACTTCCGTAACAGCAATTGCGGTTACGAAAGTAGTTTTTAGAGGCCCTCTTTATTGGCTTGCGTCAACCTTGACCACCAGTACTGCTTTCTTCGCCCAGCATCAATCATTCCCGATAATGATTTACAGCATAAATATCAAATATATAAAAACAGTCTAGTCAATAATAGAAAATATAAATCTTACGTGAATATCTGGTCTCGAGTGCTTCGCTTTGACTGAACACATAACCGCGCTTATATAGCAATCGGTGTCAATAAACTACCCACCTCCGTTACTTGTCATAGTTGTTTAATTATCCGTATATATTAAAGTTGTTGTTAAAATCAAATCTAACTTCAGAGTAGCTAACCTTGATGTCATAGATCATGCTTTAGTAAGAATAATTCATAATATGTTTTACTCTAATACACCTCCAGTAATGCCTAAGGTTTAGCCGCTGATTCACACCAATAAATAGATCATTGCCGACAAGAATTTCCACGTCCTTAAACTATGCTTTAGGATTACAACATTTTACACCGAATTGCTTCTTGTTATTGTCAATTCAAACTACAGCTGTTTGTTTTGGTTTTCCTACAATAATATATTAAACGAACGACAGACAAAGTTATACATAAACAGTATCTTCATCTGTTACCATACCATCAGCTAAGTGTTTATTTACCTTTGAATTCAACTGACACAGTTCTGGTATTTAACAGACACTTGCTGATTTAGGGTCAGTGTATACATTACCATCGTTTGAATTAAATACAATAATTTACAGGTTAACGTTTATATACCTACATTGATTGGGAATTTAATTCCGTGGGTATATAAGACCCTTTGTAGTTAATGTAGAGAAAAAAACATTTAAAAGGTCTCTCTTTTTTCAACTAATGTGCTGTTTGAAATCCGTCGGGTCATCACATGACAGCACTACCAGCTAAAAAGTAGTGCGGTGACATGTTTAATTTCCGTGTTGCTAAAGGCCAGGAACAGCTTTCTCCTAGCTTTCTGCACAGCCTAAAGCAATGTTAAAGCGGTCCCTGATTTTGCCTAACAAGAGGCAATGTACAATTGGGTCATTCAACGAGTATTCAGATGATTCGCTCAGAACATTGTAAGAGACAATAAGTAAATACATTTGCCCCGCGTAAACAAAAATTGTGTGAGTAGTAAGTAAGACCTTCGAAAATTCGCTTCGTAGTACGCAGTCATACACAAATGTGCAACGCTCGGACCCTGTAAGAAACACTAACTAATGTCTGCTATCCCGTTCTCTCGCCCGTTGTATCCTATAAATGTATATGGTTGTCTCTTATTACTGTCGCTTTTTCGTTTCATCTAGTTTCAAATCGCAACGATGCTAAAAAAGCTTTCACTTCTCTATAAAATACTATGTTTATTTTGGAAATAATTTATATTTCTAAATAATATTATCTCAATCAATTTTCACAATAACCGTAATCAAGTATTGCAAGATTAAACAGGAAGTAATTGACAGTGTTGCCAGTAAAACAAATCTAAATTACGAGGAATTCAGCCGGTTACCAGACTAATTTTTAAATTAATGGACATAAACTGAACCACTTCAGTAAATAGAGAAAGAAAGGCTATAAAGCCAACGTCATGCGATGTTCCCAGCCGTATTCATGTACTGACTGCACCCGATGTTGCCTACCTTCGGTGATCGGACGACGACCGTTGTTTTCAACGTGACATAAAACTTAATGCGTTAAACCCTGTGGATACTTCTATCTCATTCTCTCGCACGTTCTGTCCTGTAGATATAAGTGACAGCTTCTTTTTATTGTCGTTTCATCGAGTTTAAAATCACAAGGCAGCTAAAGTAGTTTCAAAAAATTGACAAGCTAAGAGAGGAATATATGAGAGATGACTGATAGGAACCAGTGAGAGTTACCAAAGATACTTGTATATACGTTGCGGATGATTTCAATTGTTTTAATTCAGACAAGCCCAATCGCGTGCAGAGCGAGAGACATATAAAATTTTACCGGATTCTGTATTATAAAGCCAACGCAGTACAATAAAAAGAATGTGATACCTATATTGGCACGTTTGATACGGTAACACGTCCGTTACAAGTGTACTCATATATGTTACATATGTAAAGCAATATTGAAACGAGATTAAAACGTTATAAACCGATATATGGACCGTTTATTTTGAAGGTGGTGTAAGTCCATTTTTGAGAAAAATAAGCTAACACGTAATTCATGCTTAATTTAATGTAATTTTTTTATTTATAACTAGTCCGTGTTTAATTTCTCAAAAAAACCCCATGTTTTGTACAACTTTAAATCGGTCGGTAAATGAAATTGCATTATCAACAAGTATAGGAACCGTTAATTTTCTCGAAACAAAAGAAAATGGACTTACACCACTTTCAAAAAAACGGTCCATATATTCATTTTTATCCTTTTTTAAGTTTTGATGTACTTTATACGTTAAGCTTATAGTCGCAACCTCACCTGGTATTAAGTGACAACGTGACCCATGATGATGGACACGCTAAACCTGTCGAAGAACTAGCTCGCAAGTGCAACTGTCGGAACATACTTATAGGTATTTGACAACGGATTTTCAACTTCAGACCGGCAACTAGCCAGACGGGCATCAGGAAAACCCGTGCTATAGTTTCGAAGCGATGATACCTCAGTGGTAGTATGTATGACTTCGCGTCAAGAGACGTGAGTTCGAATCCAAGCACCTACAATGAACTTGAGCTTTCGGTGAAGGAAAACATCGTGAGGAAACCATAGCATGGTGGTAGGGCTTTTTCTAATGCCCACCTAGGTAGCTACCACCCTCAAGTTGTAAACCTGCCGCCAAATACCAATAGGTGTGTTCCGGCAGCTGCACTTGAGAGCCAGTTCCTCCACAGGTTCAGCGTGTCTACCAACTTGGACCATATCATCACTTAAGATCAGGTGAGATTATGGCCATAACGCTCAACCTTAAGTATAAAAAAAGATGAATACAGCGATACTAACTGACGTCTATCCACGCAGCGCTGCATGCGCTGTAGTCAGCTTAATTGTAAATATTTTTGTAACTAAAATACGTATAACCCGTTTTAATCTCGTTCGGCCGCATAGAGCGTTTAATGTTCGCTTTGTGTAAATACTCTCGACAGTTCGAAATGCTAATCGCACTCGAAGCCCCGCGGTACACATGCGGTCGACCTCCGAACAGTATACAAATCTACATAACTGAACGAATAAATTTTTATTTCAGCCCGCAATATCGCCCGGCATTAAATGAAATACGCTGACGGGCGCCGTTTTAAAGGTCCAAGTTGACGTTTGTGTTTTGTTTAAAAAAAAAAATGCCCGCGCGGATCGCGGTCTTTTCGCCGCTAAATACGCCTAGTGTCAAATGATGGTATACGTGAATGTGGCTTAAAGGATCGATCCCCTGACCGCATATGCTTTAATTGCTTTAGAAACTGTTTTTCTCTTTATAATGATTACCTTACGGATTAAGGGTAATCAATTAGTCGTGGAATGGTTGTAGAGTTTTATTAGAATTAATAGTTTTTTAGTTTTATAGTTAAGGTTTCTCATCTGATCTTAAGTGACGATACAGCCCAAGTTGGAAGACACGCCAAATCTCTGGAGGAACAGACTCACAATTACAACTGCCGGAAACACCTATTGGTATTTGGGGGCAGATTTTCAACTTGAGGGTCTACTACGAGAAAAGCCCTACTACCATGCTATGGTTTTCTCAAGAAGTTTTTCTTCACCGCACGCTCAAACTCATTGTAGATGGATTCGAACTCACATCCATTGACGCGTAATCCATACACACTACCACTGAGCTATCATCGCTTCTAATTAAACTTTAAGAACTTAGTGTCAATCTGTGTAGTATATTTGTAACATAACAACAGATATCATTTGTAGTTTGCATGCATATGTACCTCGTTTGTTTGTAGATAGTCTAGATTAGATACAGTTTATAAAGAAAACAAAAATTGTTTGATACAATCTCCATTATTTATGGTTCTACCTACGTGAAAAAAAAAGCATTTACGCAGGCCGGCTTGATAGTAGAGTACTTAACATTAGGCACGGGGAAGGCACTTTGCCGAGCCAACATAAAAAAACTAAAAAAAAAAACTGGCAAAGTTGTGTATGCATACACATGTGGTCATTTAATAATTAAATTAATTAATTTAATCAATTAAATTATATGTACGAGACACTGTGACAGGAATGTCGTTGTTATATAAAATATCTCTTAATGTAATTTATATATATTTGTTATAACAGTTTTTTTTTAGTGGTTATATGTAACTGACAAAAAACATCAACAATGATAGCTCAGTGGTAAAATATACAGGACCATATTGTTGGGCATGAGTACGAATCCCTGCAATATGCCTGAGCATTCGATAAAAGAAAACATCGTGACGAAGCCATACCATGGTGGTAAGGTTTATTCTAATGCCCACCTGGCTAGCTACCACCCTTAATATGAAAATCTGTCCCTGAATACTTTAGAGTGAGTTTCAGAAGTTACATTTCAAAGCCAGCCCCTCCAGTAGGCATAGTGTGCCTAGGACCGTGGGCCACATCGTCATATAATCAGCAGTGGTAAAAAGTACTGACAACACGTCGGTGGACGTGTGTTCAAATCTCTAAACTGAGGCTGTGTTTTAGCATGGTGATAGGTGATGCCCATATGACTAACTAGCTACCACCCTCAGAGTAGCCAAATAATTGTCGATGTGTGTCACTAGAAAGTCAGTCCCTCCGCCAGGCTTAACGTGTCATCAGGTGAGAATGTAGCGAAAAGCTAAACTTATGGACTGTTAACAATAAATGTTAAAGAATCCGTGTAATTTATAATACATCTCACCGCCAAACAGATCGCCCGCAAGATGGAAGCACATCACGCATAATTTAATCTGAACGAGGTAAGACAGGCGGCAGGCGGCAGGCGGCAGGCGTTAGGCGGCAGGCGGCAGGCGGCCGCGCGGCGCAAATTACGGAACCGGCGCAAATGGCGGAACCTGCGGAATGGAGGATCGCGAAGAACGCAACTAAAATGCTGCGTTACTCGAACGGCACATTAAACACACACCACCCTGCTTTAATCTATACATATATTCGATTGAAAGCGCTAATTTTAGGAAATTTTAATAGGGCATAAACTGTATTTTTATAAAATTTTAATTTTATATTTTCTTACAGTTTTTACTTACCGTATTTGTAAGTCATAATATAGCGAAGTGGCTCTTCTGGAATAGAAAATAAAAGTTAATAATTTGTAATGTACTTTCCAACACTAATGTTATAAAATGATTTATGCTTTCGTATTTTTATATCTTTGTAACGGATGCACTCAAAAATTACTAGACTGATTTAAAAAATTCTTTCAGCATGAGAATGCTATATTATTCTTGAGTAATATAGGCTATATTTATTTCTATACAAAACTAGGTATCGCCACTAAAACTTCTAAAACTTCAATACAGTAACCCATTTCGTAAAAAAACAGTTATAAATGTGTTTCATCGCATGTAATGCGGAAAATATTTGTAAAACTCGTTTTTTTTCGAAAGGGTCTACACTGTTAGCCTAAAAGTCTTTCACAATTTTACCAGACTTTATGGGCGAGCGCCGAGAGCGATCAGCCCGAGGGGCAACTCACACCAGGGCGTCATTAGTGACCGTATCTAGCGATATAATATATCGATAATATATGTCCAACTATTATAGTTACGCCACTATAATCACTTTTTTACCATTTATAAGTTTATAGGAATACAGATTTAGAAGAAGATTTGGAAATTTTAAGCGATGATAGCTCAGTGGTATTATGTACACTTTCGCGTCATGGGGCGTGAGTTCGAATCCAACCACCTACAATGAGCTTGAGATTTCTGTGAAGGAAAACACCGTGAAGAAACCATAGCATGATGGTAGGACTTTGTCTAATGTACACCTGGCTAGCAACCACCGTGAAGTAGAAAACCTGCCGCCAAATACCAATAGGTATGTTCCAGCAGCTAAACTTGAGGGCCAGAACCTCCACAGGCTTAGCGTGTCTACCAACTTAGGACGTATTGTCACTTAAGATCAGGTCAGATTATGGCCACAACGCTAAACCTAAATTACATAAAAAAGACTAAAATGAGACCATATTTTCTGAATTATTCAAATGGGGCATTCAATTCTAAAGACATTACTAATTTAAATTTTCAGTTTAAACAAAATATTAATAGAAAATTAAAATCGGTGTGACGCGAAAGAGAACACCGAATAAATAAAATGCTAAAATAATAAAAACTAAACTTCGCGAATATAACTAGGTTTATGGTTAAAATATAAAAAAATATTACAATAATTTTTTAGTAATTTGAAAAAAAAAATCTTATATCATAAATAAGATTACATTTACTGTTCGTTTATGCAAAAATATTGAAAAAAATAAATCATTTATCACACCACAACCGACGCGATTTGTCAACGTGCCGTACCGTCGCGTGGGTACACACTGCCCTCACGTTTACACCCTAATGACATCTCTGACGTACGCGTAACATAAATGGCAGTGCATTATACGAAAAAAATGGCACTGCGGTATTCCTTTATACGGATAAAATTGACAGCAAGCATCAGTTATATAGTGCCTATTGTTTTTCATAAACATTTTTCACACGTAATATTTTGTGTAAACTTCGACGTCACAACTGCCGATCCTGGCTCCCTCTTACCGTTTATTTAGTGAGAATCTCAGTATATAAAATACATTACATTGACCTTTATTGTTGTTCTTACAGTTAATATTAATGAAATAAAATAATAAATGAAATTTCTTAAATAACTTTCTGTGCAACGTGTCCTTCGACAACGGCCTTTCCTAATTCTAATATATTCTAATAATTCATGTTTTCCTATCTTTTTCTGTTTGCATCCACGTTGCTTCCTTTATCCACTCTAGAATACCATTTTATATAGAATTCGTCCATATCTCTCGTTTTTTTTTTTAATATAGTTAAGGCTTAGCATAATGGCCATAATCTCACCTGATCTGAAGTGACAATACGGCCCAAGTTGGTGTACACGTTAAACCTTAGGAGGAACTGGCTCTCAAGTGCTACTGCCGGAACATACCTATTAGTATTTGGCGGCAGATTTTCAACTTGAGGGTGGTAGCTAGCCAGGCGGGCATCACCATTTTAGTTGCCTATATACTGTTATAACAGCTTTCAATTTTATCATACCTCTGTCAGTTATATCCGTTATAATGTAAGTATGTACAATTATGCTAATGTCACGTAGAATAGTGGAATAGCTAGCAACAATAACGTATCGAATCCCGTGCCGATAAGTTTAATAATTAAGACATGATTCGCCTTCAAAAGAAATGTATTTCCGGTAAAACTTCGCACGGTACAATTGCACTTTTTACAGGAGAGAGAGAGAGAGAATTTTCATTCCCAATTAAAAAGTATTTATGATATCTTTATAAAAACTATGTCTCTTTGTTCGCAATTAATAACTGATCTATAAAAAATAGTGGATATTAATGTAGTGGTTCTAATGTAGAAAGATAATTTTTAGAGGTTACAATAAAATCGAAGCACTCATGAGGGCTGCTAACAGAAGAGAAAACTTAAAATTATAAATAAACAGTTGTTGTATTAGAAAATGCAAATGAATTGTTTATTCTTGAATTAAAGACTTGCACATCAGAACTGTTTACAGCGCAATAAGTTGTACTAATAGATTATAATAATATAATTATAATAGATATAATGTAATGATTTCTTATGTTTACGCGAATATTATTCATTGAAATAAAACTAATTTAAACGGATTTTACGGTGTCTACCTTCGATATTGAATAATTGAAGGTAGACACAGTAACATGAACTTTTCTGGACAACCTACATCTCATTCCGCCCCGTGACCACGAAGGCTGAAAAGCTTTCGAAACGTCGGGATCAAAATTAATAATTAACCGCGATAAAATCCGTTTAAATTAGTTTTATTTCAAAGATATAATGTAAATATATAAATTTACTCTTTAAACATTTTTAAGATGTTTATCGCTTACGATACGATGTATCCGCTGTGAAAGCTCGATGTGTGACTTCAAATTTTATTTAGCACGGTGTGTCAACAGAGCAGATCCCTGACTTGGATCTCGGTCATTGAATTTATAAGCGAGGGTCGAAACTGCCGTGTAGGGATATATCCGGAGTAGTGTCTGCGGAATAATTTACATTTATGGGCATTAGGTCGCGCAGCCACCGCCGCGGCTGGTGCCTTCCTGGAATATGAAGCGTGCATTTTGGATGACAAAAAAAATGCTTATAAATCACATAAATATTAAGAATGTTACGTTATTACGTTTTAATTTAATTTTTTTTTTTGTTCGATAGTTTGAACTTTAGCGGTTTGACTCCAATCTCACATGATGTTGAGTGGCGATGACTGTGGTGCTGAGCCTAGGGAGGGACTGACTTCCTTTACTATAGCACTATCGAATGCAAAAACTAACTTTTGAACAAACTTTACCGCTTAAGGATCCCTACTAATTGAACACTATCAATAATAAAATTAAATTGAAGGTAGACACAGTAACATGAACTTTTCTGGACAACCTACACCTCAGTCAGCGCCGTGACCGCGAAGGCTGAAAAGCTTTCGAAACGTCGGGATCAAAATCAATAAATAGCCGCGATAAAATCCGTTTAAATTAGTTTTATTTCAATGAATAATATTCGCGTGAACATAAGAAAACATTATTCCTACTAATATTACAAATGTGAATGTAAGTTTGTTTGTTACGCTTTCACGCGACAACTCGTTAACCGATCATCATGAAACTTTGTACACATATTCTTGGATGTATTAGAAGTAACATAGCATACTTTTTTATATATGTAATTATAAATATAATTACATAATAATTTTTATAAATATTTCACGAAAGATAAAAGGTTGACTGTTTATTGAAGAAAGGTACTAAACCGGGCAAAACAGTTTAAATAATTTTTAGCTCCATTTTTTAGCGGACACAGCTATCATAAATATATATTATAGAATTGGGTAACTTGAATAGGGTTTTTAATGGATAATACGTTGCAGCTGACTATCCGGTCGCTGTCTGTTTGTTTGAATTGAAAATAGTATGAGAATTTTCGCAAAGGAACGTTGTAAGTCGCGAGCGATTCGCCGACAACTCGATCCAAGTTAATCCGATTTGTGAAGACAAAGCCACGCGCAAAGTCTTGGTTTGAAAAAATGCATCGTTTAAAATTATAATTGTTAATATTTTGCACTTGTTCTCAGTTAGAACAAATAGTGAAACTGTTTCGGAATAAATAAATTAGCGTTGAATTCGTCACGAAGAAAGAAAGTCAAAAAAATATTTATTATATCAAGAGTTTCGAGAAAATCGGTCTGCATGTCGGTTTCGGAAATTAAACTGGACAAACAGACGGACAGGCAAATATTTAAAAATATATATATATTTGTTTACGTATATATTTTCACACGGCTTTAGTAGAAACCTGTTATTTTGATATTACAGACGCATCAAATTTATGAATGTCGTTTTGATGAATGTTTCTTTATTTTGAAATCTTTCAAAATCCTACACTTTAATATCTTAATATCGGCATTAAAATTATCACTTACACATACCGAAGGATATATGCTATATATAAAACCGAAAGGTGACTCTTTGATCTAGTTATTTATTTTAAGTGTGCCTGATGTTAACCGACCATGTGGCTAAAGATGGTGGGACACGCAAAGCCTTGTGGAGGTGTTGGTTCTCAAGTGCATTCGCCGGAATACACCTTTAGGTATTTAGCGGCAGATTATCAATTATAATAACCCCCTAGAATGCGGTATGATAAGGCTTTCGTTTTCTGGGACCCAGCCATGTACATCTAGTAATCAGGTAATCTATAACGCCTGGGTCAAGATCGGTATTTTTTATATCATTAACATGTATTACTACAGTAGAGCCTCGTTAAGTCGAACCTCGATAAGTTGAAAACCTCGAAATCTCGAAAAAATGTTTTGTTCCCTTCGCTTCAAACACCGAAACCTCAATTCTTCATTTAAAATAAAGTTCAAAAAGCTTTTACTACAAGAGCAGATTGGTAACTTTAAATGAACCTCTTAGGTAAGCAAACGGTCTCGTGAACGCCTTATCGTACATACGTCCTTTAAAAAAAAAAAAAGAAAAAAAAACGTTTTTTATATTGCAAGATTATTGCATCATTACCATGCATCACAAATACTAGTATGTACTATACGCTGTGCCTATCATACATATTTTTAAGAATCTCAACTGATGTTCGTGACGTCGCCTTCAGAGGGTCCAGTCAGAATATCAGCGCTGAACTATATCAGTGTAGCTGTTATGCTGAGACTGGTACCAATGTATCCATATACATTAGGTTATTTTCTATATATTTTTTTGTTATCTTGCTGTAATATTCTGTGGTTTTTTTTTGTGTAATTTATTTTTTGTTAATTTATTTTCTTTTATGTATTTTAAATATCATTTGCTGTGTGTTGGATAAATAAAGCTTCCTTTCTTTCTTTCTTTCTTCTTTCATTCTCTGTAAGTCGAAAACTCTATAACTAGTGTTTTTTTCGTCACCTTTGATATACGACTTATTGAGGTTGTACTGTATAACAGTACATTAATACTACAGTAGAACCTCGACAACGCAAACCTCTAGAATTTCAAATAAATAATCTGTTACCTTCTCCCCATAGCCCAAAGCCTCTAATACTTAAAATGCACACCCTCTATAACTCCGTCTCTCTCTCTCCCTCCTCCGTCTCCCTCTATCACTACCCTCAGTTACTTAGCGAAATGTTTCATAGACCATTATAATATGACCTGTCTGTCGATGAGTCGTTACTTGCGATGACGCAGTAGACATAACGGGGACGTTAATCGATGAAGAAATATCGGAATCAAAAACGGAATTGAATATGATAAAGATGATGATTTTAACGATGAGCCCCAAACTCCACCTTTTTGTATAGTTAAGGTTTAGTGATACGGCCATAATCTTATCTGATCTTAAGTGACGATACAGCCCAAGTTGGTAGACACGCTAAACCTGTGAAGGAACTGGCTCGCAAGTGCAACTGCCGGAACACACCTATTTGCTACTTAGTTGCTAGCCAAGCGGGCATTAAAAAAAGCCCTACCACCATTCTATGGCTTTCTCACGATGATATCCTTCACCAAAGATTTGCAGGCTTTTTCTAAAGACCGCTTGGCTACCACCCTCAAGTTGAAAATCTATCGCCAAATACCAATAGGTGTGTTCCGGCAGTTGCACTTGAGAGCCAGTCCCAGGTTTAGCGTGTCTACCAACTTGGGCCGTATCGTCACTAAAGATCAGGTGAGATTATGGGCATAACGCAAAAACCTTAGCCATAAAAAGAAAGAAAGCTCTAGCTCATTATAGGTGGATTCGAACTCACGTCCCTTAGCGCGAAGTCGTACACACTGCCACTGGGCTATCATCGCTTAAGACACTTGCTATCGTATCGATCAACGGAGTAAGAATAGCTATATTGACTGTACGATTATTTATAGAGCAGTGTAGGAACATAACATATAATGTGTCCTCCTCTTTAACTATCGTAGGAAATCAAATCGATTTAGAAACCGCGAACTGTTTAAAACAAACCAAAAAATAACTGACTTTTATAACCGTATGTATTTTATTTTAACACATCTTCTGGCGCATTCAGTTAAAAATAATAACTTAATAATATCAATCTCTTTCTAACAGAAACCCTTCATAGATTAAAATCTCTATAACTTTAAATACTTTGTGTATCCCTTTGTTTTTAAATTAACGAGGTTCTACTGTACTGTAACAATACGAAGCGATGATAGCTCAGTGGTAGTATGTACGGAATCCGCGTAAGAGGGCGCTCGTTCCAATCCACCTACAATGAGCTTGAGCTTTCGGTGAAGGCAAAACATCGAGAGGAAACCGTGGCACGGTGGTAGGGCTTTTTCTAATGCCCACCTGGGTAGCTACCATCCTCAAGTTGAAAATCTGTCGCTAAAGACTAATAGGTGTGTTCCGGCATTTGCATTTGACAGACAGTCCCTCTACAGGTATAGCGTGTCTACCAACTTGGGCCGTATCGTCACTTAAGATCAGGTCAGATTATGGCCATAACGCTAAAACTCGACTATAAAAAATAAAGTAATATAATACTGGCTGTGTTCGCGACTTCATTCGCATGGAATTAATATTTTATTTAATAATTTATACCACTGGTTTGCCACTTTTTTCGATACAGCATTCCTCCCATTGATAGTAGCGTGATGTTAGCCTAAAACCATACTCACTACTTGGTCTATTAAATACATAAATATTTTTCGATATCCGTCTGTTAGTTCTTAAGATCCGCAAGTACAAACAAACAAACAAGCTTTTTCATATTATAGCCATTTGATATTAGAATTACACGATTTCAGAGAGGTCTCTCATTTAGAAAATACTCCATGAGAACTCGTTCAAACTTTTACGTCACATTTCACTATTCCGTCACATAAGTAGTTGGTTCTTTATTTTAATACCCTTATGAATCACAAAACCATTACATTTTATCACATGCCACTTAAAAGAAAATAACATCCGGTTAGAATGTAAGAAAAGTATATAAAAATGTTTGTAAAAATATATATTGCAAATAGTTTTTATATTTACTTACACGTACTACTCTGTTCGTCTGCCGCAGATAGCGTTCGATAAAACTGTATGCAATTGAAATGAAAACGTTTCTTTCCGAATCAGAATGCACTCAGTCACGAACGCTCGTGGCATCGATTTTAATTTAAAAACCAACCGGCACATGCGGTATCGACGTTTTTTCTCTCATCTCACTTTAAATGTATCGAATCCGATGCGAAATGATATTCCCGTTTTAATATACCATTAGAAAAGACGTTTCACACTTTACCGCGTCGGTGACGTTCGAATGCCGGTACGTTATTTAATTATTTTAATTTTATTTAAGCTTATTTGCTCATAGTTAAGGCAAAATTCTAGATCGACAATTTAAACGATGATAGCTCAGTGGTAGTGTGTAAGATCGCCGCGTCGTGAGACGTGAGTTCGAATCCAACCACCTACAATGAGTTTGAGCTTTTTCTAATACCCGCCTGGCTGGCTACCACGCTCAAGTTGAAAATCTGCTACCAAATACCGATAGGTGTGTTCCGGCAGTTGCACTTGAGAGCAAGTCTCTCTAATAAAGGTCTAAAATTAATTATAAAGGTCTATTAAAAGTCTCCCTGGTGTTATGAGTGGCGGTCGTCACTTGCCATCAGGTAAACACGCTTTCTCGTTTGCCTCCTATTCTATAAACCATAAAGACGAAAAATTGATACCTAAATAAATAGAGAACGAATATAACCATTATAAAGTGACAGAGATAGATGAACGTGTTGGACAAAGACAAATACAGGAGACACCAAAGAAATGAAGCATCACTCATTCTCCCTCACTCCCTTAGATATAAAGGCTGCGCGGAACAATTTCAAAGCCTTCCTATCAGAAATTTCACTTCCAATACTGAACAATCACGGTTTATTTACAATGTGATTGAAAATGTAGTTAAAAGTCTCAAATTTACAAGGTGCATGCAGAAAAATGTGCCTTACAGACATGAAGCGATGATAGCTCAGTGGTAGTGTGTACGACTTCGCGTCAAGAGACGTGAGTTCGAGAATCCAAGCACCTACAATAAGCTTGAACTTTCGGTGATGGAAAATATCGTGAGGAAACAATAACATGCTTATAATAAGGGCAATGCTTATAATAATAAGGGCTTTTTCTAATACCCGCCTGGCTAGCTACCACCCTCAAGTTGTAAACCTGCCGCCAAATACCACAGGTGTGTTCCGCCAGCTGCACTTAAGAGCCAGTTCCTTCACAGGTTTAGCGTGTCTACCAACTTGGGCCATATCGTCACGCTCGCTATCGGCTATAACGCTAAAACTTAAGTATAAAAAAAGGTGGGTACTTATGAGTGGTCCACGACGATGATATACAATTCACTAGGTTCTCATGCCCATACACGTGCAACTAGCTCTATGAGATACGAGCGAGTTAACGCAAAAAAAAGGCTTAAGGCGGAAGTACAGGAGGGGGTGGATACAGGGATGGGACATTAGCATGTCGATTCACAAACACGATCGATATACCGATAATAAGGCGCAAATAGATAGATACATTTCCTCTGTGAATTATTGTAATTCTACTGTTATTGTCTAGGTATTTTAATTTGATATTATAAACAGGAAGAGTGGTACATGGTAAGTGATCATCGCCGCCCGAGGACACTCACAACTTTGGGGCATCGTAAGTCCGTTGCCGGCCTTTATTGGAGGGACTGGCAACTATCGGAACACATCTATTGGTGTTTAACGTCAGTTTTTCACCTTGAGGGTGGTAGCTAGCCAGGAGCTGACCGAATTTTTCGCCGATTTTTTCCGTTAGCTGGGCTATTTTCCAAACCAGTGGTAAATATAACGTTCATAGAGGCCTGCTTAGGTTCTAAATTGAATAAAGTATTTTTAATTACATCGAGTTTGATTTATTAGATAGATAGATACAAGTGAACTAAAAAAAAACCTCAACACATTCCCAATACGATTTTCATTATGAAGTATAAACTTTCAATAAATATCGGACGGTGTGAATCGACCTCGTCTCTTACCTCTCGCGTCACGAATAAGGCCTTCTAAAGGTTTTCATAAATATTTATTCAGTAGTTATGGACTAACGGACTGAATTTGAATATATATATATATATACATTATTTTATATTTTCAAATATTCAATTTTAGAGGACGCTCAGATCGAAATTTGTGTATTTCGTTAATGTAAATCCGATTTAGTATTGCGAAGAAAATATATAGAATTATTGATGATCAATTTGGGTATAAAGTGAATCAATTATTTATATTACTTTTCTACCTGGGACACGGCTCGTCTGAAAATGTTTTGCCATTCCCCGAATACTCGATCCCTGTGAAATTTTTATCGAATACCATTTGTACCTCAAGTATTGGTTTATTTGCCAATGATTTAAGAGACTCTCGATGATAATGTAAACTCTTATATGTACTCAAACGTTTACTATAACATTATCTATTCGTTATTATTATATAATGTTATTATCTTATCTGCGGCTACAGTCCAGGATCCACCGCCAATTTATTTATCGATTACTATCAAGCTAATGTCTCGTAAGTACCTTCATTTTGATGAAACGCCCGACTTTTCTCTTACAAACATTTTCGATAGTAATATAGAAATTCAATGGGGGTCTATAACGCGACTTACTTTTTTATAATAGCTCATAGTTTTGGCTTGGTTACACAGGCCGTGGTCACTTAAAAAGTATTATTTTCGATTGCGGTAGTTAACAAGGGTTACAATAAAATATGTCGATTCGATGAGTCTCAAAAATGTATTACTAACTGTATTTTCTTTTCTGCTAAGTCTCAAGATAATTATCTGAATTATAAGAAAAATAATTTGTCCTACAAAATGTATGGTCCGATCAAATTGTCTCTTTCCAACGTGTATCGATAACGACGTCATAAAAAATGATAACTAACCAGCTGTTTTTTTTTGTTGCTTAGTTCATGTGTATATATATTACATATATATATAACGGTATATATATATATAAGGACGGTTTATTTTGAAAGTGGTGTAAGTCCATTTTCTTTTGTTTCGAGAAAATTAAAGGTTACTAGTATATTTGTTGATAATGCAATTTCATTTACCGACCGATTTTAAGTTGTACAAAACATGGGATTTTTTTGAGAAATTAAACACGGACTAGTTATATATAAAAATTTACATTAAATTAAGCATGAATTACGTGATAGCTCATTTTTCTCAAAAATGGACTTACACCACTTCCAAAATAAACGGTGCATATATATATATATATATATATATATATATATATATATATTATAAGCTTAACAGTCACATTGTCCTACAATTTGCGTTGTAAGTTATCCCGGTCCTACGCTCAAAATTTGTTGATACCAGAATTACATTTTTCCCTTTCCCATTACTAACTGTAAGACAAAATATAACATAATAGGTAAGTATGAATTATGTAACAATAATGCCCATACAAAACAACATAGCGGCCAAAGGGAAGATAGTAGGAGTGACTCCGAAGCCCATCCAGCTCGGAATAAACGTAATGAGGGAACATACCGACGCTGCAGCGATACGGACGAGAACTTACGCAAGGATGTCCTCGTCCGAAGCATGGCAGCGGTGGCATGCCAAACAAACCCCGCAACCGGGGATTGTAAAATCGACGCCACCGCCTCCTTCTGAACCTTTCCAAGAACAAATAGGCGTGATAACACCATCTAGGACACCTATTCAAATCTCGCATACAGCAGTAGAACTTCCCAAATCTCCAACAAAGTCTTCCTAAAACCCCCTCCCCGGTTCTCCTCCGACAAGAGTCAGACGACTTTGGGGATATCTCGTCAGGGCCGGATTCAGAAGGCGAAGCGAGGAAGAATCGGGAATCCTAAAGCGGGAAATATGCAGGGACGTCATGCAGGCGCTCGAGGGTCTACATAAGGCGGCCTTCGAGTTGGTAGACTCCCGCACCCGTCATAAGGCAGCGGAGGATAGAGACCTAGCCCATGCAGAGCGCGCCCGCTCTCTCCAAATTATGGAGCTCGTGGGGGGCCACGGGCAGAGCGTCGTAGCGCTGACCACTAAAATTGAGAAACTGGTCAGCGAGGTTGAAGCGCTCCGATCGCGGCTCGATTATGAGGTACCTGAGCCCTTGAAGACGGTGCGGGGGATACAACAAGGCATTGAAGATCTTCGTCGACGTCCCGCTCCGGTTCCGCCTACGTTCAACCGGTGCCGCCTGACCCCGGAAGACCTGAACCAAATATATATCATCTGTGCAGACCTTGGCACTAGACTTGAGAAACTCGAGAGACCATTGGCGACCTCAACTCAAGAATCTCTAAGGTCACCGTGCGGCAAGACAACAGGAGTAAGTGTGATGGGGTTGGGACTCTGCGCTACCTGTTGGGGCCGGTGGCGGCTAAGCTGGACACCGTCCTTCTCGAGGTTCGCGATATTGAGGCCCCCATGCTCATGCAACACCCCAGTCCCACCCTAGCTGCCGAAATGGCAAGGGCCAATTCATCCCCCAAAGCGAAAACCCCAGAAATCCAACCCACGGCGACGGCGGTGTAAGAGCCACCCTGACTTGTTGGAAGGTGGGACGAGAGTACAGGTATTCCACGTTTCGCCTGGAGCCCTTCAGCACGGTCTTCGAAGAGGAGCTGCTAGCGCTGCTGCGGGCGATCCAAGCAGTTCAAAAGGCGAGGGTCGGGGATGTCGGCATCAATAACGACTCAAGGTCGTCGCTGGAGATGCTGGCGAATACGACTCCGCGACACCGCCTGGCCCTGGCAGCGCAGAAAGCTCTCCGGAAGATCCGTGCGGTTTGGGCTCCATCCGCCTGCATTGGGTGCGGGCGTATATAGGAACTGCTGGCAACGAACGCGCCGACGAGCTACCAAAGCGGGCCACACACAAGCAGACCACGTCCGAATACGATGGGTATCCTCTATCTTTCGCAAAGAGCGTCATAGACGAGGACACAATTAGGGCCCGGCAGGTGCGCTACGAGACCTCCGTCACGGAGAATGTGACGCGGGCGTTTTTCCCTGATGTTACAGAGGCACATAGAGTCCTCAAGAAGACACGCCTGGCGCCCTTCCCCGTGCAAGTGTTGACTGGTCACGGAGGCTTCGCGGCATACCTGCATAGATTTAGGATCAAAGACAACCCCGCGTGTATTTGCGACCAGGATACCGCCGAGACAGTCTACCATCTCCTCATAGACTGCCCAACGTTCGGCTCGTCCCGTAATGACCTCGAGGTTAGAACCGGATTGAGGTTGAGCCTTACAAATCTCCACGTCCTACTCAAGGACGAGAGTTTTCGTGCAGCGACTCTCTTTTTCTTTGAAAAGATGGTAAACGACATTTGTGTGGTGCACGACGCAAATAAAACTGACGATAGAATCAATAGGAAATAAATAGAATATCAAACACATTACAAAAATATACAAGCAAAATACACTGTGGGCAATAGGATTCTAATTTAAATTGTAATTTAAAACTTGACAATCTGTGATAACTGTAAAACTGTAAACGTTAAAGCTATACTGTAATATGATAAGGATGTATATATAAGTAAAATTTAAGAAGTAGATAAGTAAATAGATTAAAGCCGACAAACGGTAAATGCTAATTCATTAAAAGTTGTAATGTCATATAATAAAGATGTAATAAATATAAGGAAAAATACTATGAGCAACATAATGTAAGGCAGCCCTAATTTAAGCACTGCAAAGGGAAATCCAATTAATCATAAATGAATTGTAGTTTACATAAATGAAAAACGCAAATAAAATCTCTTATCTATAATGTCTAAAGAAAGAAGAGGAAAGAAGGGGACTATAAATATAAATAGAAAAAATAGGTAAGTATATAAATATAAATATATATATGTATATAAAAATAGGTAAGTATAGGTAAGTAGTTCTCACTTCAAATATAACAATGTCCTACAAGAAAATAGTTGTGTATAACTAGTTCAACAAAAATTGTTTTTTTTTTTTAGTTTTCCTATTTGTAACATAATATAAAATGAAAACATCTTTTTCGAAATTTAATAACTTTATTTCCCAGTAAACTAAAAAATAGTAAACACAGTAAACTTGTGTTTTTACGTGTAAAAAACATTAATCTGCATTAAATTCATCCAATAAATCTTAATCACCTTCGCTACAAACATCACTCTCATCTTCATGCCCTTCAGTTTCCCCCTTCTTTGCTTACCTCACTCGTTGATAGAAACTTATATTTTTAAAACAATTATCTTTCGAATAATTATCTTGAGATTTAACTAAAAATCAGTTACTAATAAATTTTAGCCAATAATCAAATCGACGTGCTGTATGTCTCTCTGGTACCCGTTTTAGCTACCACAATCGATATATGTAAGGGAAAAAGTTGAACGTCGTATCAAAATTAAGCTACTTAATTAAATGAATGAATGAATTTAATGAAAATAAACTTGATAGAAAACAATAAAAAAATTCACGGTGTAACCTAGAGTACTAGAGATATATTAAGCGAAATATCACCTATTGACTTATCATGATAACCACATTACAACGGACTTGAAATTTGGAATCGATATTCCTTTCATGATGTAGACATCGACAAAAATCCATTCGAATTTCGAAGCGATGATAGCTCAGTGGTAGTGTGTACACCTTTGCGTCAAGCGACGTGAGTTCGTATCCAACCATCTACAAAGAGCTTGAGCTTTCAGTAAAGGAAAACATAGTGACTAAACCATAGCAGGGTGGTAGAGCTTTTCCTGATGCCCGCCTGGCTGGCTATCACCCTTAAGTTGAAAATCTGCCGCCAAATACTACTAATGTATGTACTAATGTATGCCTAATGTCTACCAATTTGCGCCGTATCGTCATTTAAGATCACGTGAGATTACGGACATAACGCCAAGGCTTAACTACAAAAAAGACTACGTCTATAAGACTAAATAACAATAAAAGCTTGTTAAAAATACTACATCTTTCCTTATTACAAGAGATAACACAGTCGATATTTGTACTTCAATAATTGAATCTTATTTCTGTTTAAAATAAACAACATATAAAATATAAACGCAATAATATGCTCAATAATTTAGTTTAACTTTTTAACCGGGTTTAACTATTCATCCGGGGATTTGAGAAAAAATATTCTGGTAACACTGGCCATGACCAGGATCATCCAAAGGACGGTGCGTGCGCCGGCTAAAAAAATAGTCACCTGTGTACTTTTTGGGGCGTGTTCTGAGGGTAGTCAGCCCCAAGGCAGCGGACGCAAGGATGCCAGGAAGGCTGAACCTCGGTTTGGGCTGCTGCCGGTAAATGAAAAAATATTCACGGTCCTGACTAACCAACAGGTCCTGTCTTACTAATTTAGTGATCCTAACAACGACCTTATCGGGCAATGAGCTCAAGGGCCACGAGGGTAGTCCCTTACAGAACCGTGTACTTAACGTTGAGTATGCACGAATGGTATGCGGTATGATGGTGTACTCTCAGTGATGTAGAGTGTCACTGTATCGCGCGAACAGAGTCACTCGAGGGCTCCATCCGAAGGATCGAACCTAGCCTCAAGCCTCTGCAGAGGGAGGCCGGGGCGGGTTAAATTAATTGTATTATGTATGTTTATAAGGAGTACTATACAAAAAATTAAATACTATTAAATGAAACTGATGTGGACCAAGAGTCAGCAATACATAACCCTAAAGTCTAAATCAATCAAGTTCTAGACCTAGGAGTTCTAATTCATAACGTCAATGTTGAATATTAATTAGTGCATATTTTGTTTTGTTTAATTAAGACATAATTAAAATACTTTCTATAAAACCCTGAGATAAATATATATAAATCAAAACGGCATTGAGAACGTGAAAGCTGTCGGCCGACTTGCATAATGAAATGTGAAGCTGCATCGCAAAGCTCAAAGCGTGTGTTGCCAGGAACGGAAAATAAAATTATAAGAACTTTGTTTTTTTTTTCTAAATTAACAACGTATCCTCCTTGTGTAAGATTATTACAGCGGTTTTTGGCGGGATCTTTATCTGTCACGATGCGATTTTCATTTTTATTCATATACATAAGTATTTAGCCCCACTGAGCTATCGTCTCTTATTTTTTAAATAAATTATGATCTGCTTCTTAACAGTATATTTCAGTGCAGTCAAGTAAGGCAAATACAAGTTTCCGAATGAAAGTACTTTTCTGATTTATGTATTCATCTGGTCTATTTATTACGTTAATCAATTCCTATTCGTTTGGTAGAGAAATAGAGCACATTCTTAATTGGTGATTCCATTTAATGTAGAAATAATAAAATTTGTAGTGGTGAAAATTGAGGACTGCAGTTTATATCCAGTACCCACCGATTCTCAAACCATAGATATGGTAAGTGGTAGTGGTATTGGTACCTTGGGTTGAAAGGGAAAAAAATTCCACATTTTAAAAATATCTTCCCTCAAGGGTCTTAATAGTGGTGGGTTTTAATTATTTAAGTTCTGTGGGACGGTAGACGGAGGTACAGTTACCACATATTTTGAAGCAATGACAGCTCAGTGGTAGTGTGTAGGAACGCCGCATCATGGGACGTGAGTTCGAATCCAACCAACTACAATGAACTTGAGCTTTCAGTGTAGGAACACATCGTGAGGAAGCCATAGTATGATGGTAGGGCATTTTATAATGCCCGCCTGGCTAGCTACCACCCTCAAGTTAAAAATCTGCCGCCAAATACCAAAAAAGTGTATTACGGCAGTTTCACCTGAGAGCCAGTCCCTCCACAGGTTTAGCGTGTCTACCAACTTGGGCCGTATCGTCACTTAATAACGGCATAACGTAAACAGATTACGACAAAGTCTGGTAAATTGTTTATACCTTGCAACACCGGCTGAACACATGCATTATTTAAGTGCAATCTCTGTCAGTGTCTCGACTATGATTCAAAACGCCGCGGTATTTATACACTGACATACAAATATATCTACAAATTGTATTCTGTTTGGGTTGTTAAATTATTAACTGATCATTTCCAATCAATGTTGTGGGTAACACACGACAGTTGTATCCAACTGACTATCTATACATACTGATGCAAGAACCACGAGCTCAGAATATTGTAGCTCCGTCGATGGACGTGAATTCCTATCACTACGATTACGCTGAGCGCCAAGTAAAGAAGATCGTGATGAAGGCATGATGGTAGGGCTTTTTTTAATTCACACTTAGCAAAGTACCACCCTTGCCAAAAACCAATGTACGTGTTCCTGTAATTGCACTCAAGAGCAAGTTTCTCTACTTCAACCATTAGATTGCTGCATTATCTTCGAGTAACACAAGCTACTACAGGCAGGTTTGTTACTCGAAAAAATTAGAAAACAGAAGGTTTTGTTTGTCGAAATAAAACTAATTTAAACGGATTTTAAGGCGGTTATTTATTTATTTTGATCCCAAGAAAGCTTTTCAGCCTTCGTGGTGTCACGGGGCGGACTAAAAAGCTGAAAAGCTTTCGAAGCGTCGGGATCAAAATAAATAAATAACCGCGATAAAATCCGTTTAAATTAGTTCTATTTTGATGAATAATCTTCGCGTAGATATAAGAAATCATTAGATTTTGTTTGTTTGTCTGAACACTTTAATCTGAGGAATTACCTGTCGGGTTTCAAAAATTATTTGTGGACTTGATAAAGTGATCCTTGACGGGAGCTGTAGGCTATTAACATCACGCGCAAACGGGCAAAAATGTATTACATAATTATTAATATCATGCGAACGAAGTCGCAGACTCCGCTAGTTATACACGCAAAGTATCGATTTTGCCGTGATTTTTGTAAAGACGCGTGAACATAATGGAAACCGTGGAATAAGTTTGAGCGTTATTGCCATAATCTCACCTAATCTTAAATAACGATACGACCCAAATTGGTAGACACGCTAAACCTGTGGACGGACTGGCTCTCAAGTGCAGCTGCCGGAACACACCTATTGGTATTTCGCGGCATATTTTTAACTTGACAGTGTTTGCTATCCAGGCGGGCATCGGAAAAAGCCCTACCACCATGCTATGGTTTCCTTCACTGGAAGCTCAAGCTCATGTCAGGTGGTTGGATTGAAACTCACGGCCCTTGGCGTCATAGAATTGTTACGTAATATGAATTGCTAATTCGCCGCATTGTACTTATCAGGCGTTTAAGAATGTTCAAAGCCGTTTGTAAGTTTCTATGGAAATGGGACAGACCGTCACGACACGCCTCGGCTTCGTCGCGCTCTGAAACTTTCGAATATCACCCCGCGGCCCATCTGTTGTTCGTGTTTTAACCTAATTTAATAAATTAAATTCAATTTATAAAGTCTCGTTCGGTGTGATTAATTTAAAATATTAATTCCCGACCGAATACATTTTAATTCGGTTACTTTGTTCTCTCTGAGTGGGTCCATTTGAAATTCGGCGCTGTTCGGCCATTAAACAAGCGAGGCTTACATTATAATGCTGTCTTATATATTTCCATAATGCATTTACAATTTACGCTTTTATTATAAACACGATGCGGTAGCATTGGTTCGCTTTGATACGACCTGTTTTTATGTTCAGTAGTTAGGTATATTCGTCTGGGTAGGAGTCCTCGAAGCCAGTAACATACGCGATGCAATAACTCCAGTGTTATAGTAATGTATACGGACTCTGCAT
This sequence comes from Actias luna, assembly GCA_039707435.1. Lineage (NCBI taxonomy): Eukaryota > Metazoa > Arthropoda > Insecta > Lepidoptera > Saturniidae > Actias > Actias luna. The sequence goes on from JAZHAC010000030.1 coordinate 14,999,702, forward strand.
CAATGGACGTGAGTTCGAATCCCTGCAATGAGCTTCGTCTTTCAGGAAAACATTGTGATGGAATCATAGCATGGCGGTAAGGCGTTTTCTAATGCCCTGGGTAGCTACCATCCGTAAGTTGCAAATCTGCGGCCAAATACCTATAAGTGCGTTCCGGGTCTGCATTCCCTCCACCGGTGTCTCCATTAGGCTTAGCGTGCCCACCATATTGGGCCACATCGTCACTTACCATCAGTTGAGATTGTGCCCATTACGCTAAAAGTTTTAAATTCCATTGTACGCATACCTTTTTTTTCGATTTGCTCTTGTATGTAGTGAATGTATTTTTTTTATAGTTAAGGTTTATCGTTATGGCCATAATCTCACCTGATCTTATGTGACAATACGGTCCAAGTGTGGAGGAACTGGCTCTCAAGTGCAACTGTCGGAACACGCCTATTGGTATATGGCAGCAGATTTTGAACTTGAGGGTGGTAGCTAGCCAGGAGGAGTTAAGAAAAGCCCTACCACCATGCAATGTATTTTTTCATTCGCTGTTTTATTTAAAGTGGTTGAAGCCACAGACTCATAGCGTAACGGGCAGGTGACAGCTAGTAAGAAATTATACAAGAACGCGTCGAAAAGTCGTTAACAGGTAAGGTTCCCGGAACGCGGTTTCGCTATTTCACCTTGTGCAGCACTTCCGGTGCGATGCAACGAACTTCTTAATTAACTTCGAGAGACTACATTTAACTTGTGTTTATAGTTTGACTCAATAATTCTAGATTCTAGAACTAGTTGAGCCCGCGTATTCGTTCGCGTCGAAGTAAAATATGCATATGCTGATGAGTGGAAGGAATCGTGCGATACTATCACGATTTTTCATGATAAGTTGGAGTGGTTGGATAATTATTCTAAATTTTCTTTTATTTTCTTCTATTATTGGATATAAGTTGTCAAACATACAGCTAAGGGTTTGTATGAATGGGAGAAAAATTAAAAACCAGTTTCTCATAATTATTTACTTATATATTTTTATTTATGTGTAAAGAATACTGCACAATACAATAACTATTGTAATTATCAATGTGAGAACAGGAAAAGTTATTAAGACACTTTACAATAAAGAAAACCAACTTTCATTCGAAGTACTGTCATATATAGTGATATATAGTGCATCTAATTACAGACAGACTTTCTTCTTCATTCGCATTGCTAACTTATTAAATAATATGGTTGTGGTCTTTCCGTATACTGATTTATTTACATGTAGTACAAATGTTTCAATACCCTTGAGCCCGCTGCTTCGGAGCTGAGTATCCTCAGGACTCTCCCCAAAAAGGTCGGTGAAGCTGTCAAAGCCCTTAAGGCTAACTACGTACGTCAGTTCGAAAATACTTTAAATAAGTCATGGTTTGACAGTTCTTTTCCTGCTGCCTAATTACGTTTCTACTGTCTTTATATTAATACTGAAATCTTTTTGTGTTTTGTTAATATTTCTCGAACTTATTTCATTTTTTTCCAGTCTTTAGTTGTAATGCAGGCGATGTCAATATAACTTTTTATTTAACCTGTTCCAAGCGAAAAAGCGTTTCAGTTATTGTTATGTAAAAACATGTAATTGATGAATAGATTTATTTCGTTTTAACTACTGTCACGTATCACTGTTTATTTTCCAAATAAATAAAACAAAATAAAATAATCGCATTCATAAATAAACATACCAAAAACATTAAAAGTGTAGCACACGTTTATGCGCTGGAAGTGGCACTTCTTAAAACGACTCTTCTCTTGCGACTCTATTTCTCACTCTCTCTACGTTATATCCTCTCTTCTCTCTTATGTAACAAAATATACCCAAACGCGACGCGCTGTTGAAATTCCATTCGCAATTTTCGATCCACTATTGAATCGGCTTTTATTAAGTCTCACTTCCATAACACAAAAGGATGTATTGAAACACTTTAAAAAATATTATAACGATCTGCACTTTACGATAAAACATACGTGTTTCCTACAAAATTCGTTGTAAATACTCACAGAAAGCGGAAAAGGAGTACGGAATTTTAAAAAGGAGTGCGGAATGTATAAAACGTAGTGCGGAATGTATAAAAAGAATGGAAAGGTAAAGAAATTCCGGCAGCAGCTTTTAGCTAAATACACAAAATATGGCACCTAATAACATATATATTCTTAAACCCTTTATGAACCCTTCCTAAGGTATAACTTGAAAATAAATTAATACAAAATCTTTATTAAGTTTTTATACTTAAGTAACCGTTATCGTACAATTTGTTTATAACAAATTTAAATAAATTAAATTATTACAGTTAATTTATTTAATTATCAATAAAAGTAAGACGCTACGCGTTTAACATAATTATATCTTATATTAACTAATTAATTAAGATAAGAAATTGAATATCAAATAACGTGTCAAACAGAGTATAACTTGCAACTTTTTTTTTAATTAAGATTTAGCGTTATGGCCACAACCTCACCTAATCTTAAGTGACGATACGGCCCAAGTTGGTAGACATGTTAAACCTGTGGAGAAACTGGCTCTCAAGCGTAACTTCCGGAACATACCTATTGGTATTTGGCGGCAGATTTTCAACTTGAGCATGATAGCTAGCCAGGCGGATATTAGAAAGAGCCCTAGCACCATGCTATAGTGTTCCTCTATCGAAAGTTCAAGCTTATTGTAGGTGGACTGGGACCCACGTTCCTTGACGCAGAGTTCGTACACACTACCACTGGGCTATGTTGAATTTTTTTGTTAAGTCTCACTAACACTGCATGTCGGTTTCACATCGAGTAAAATATAATTGAATAAACAAGTTTATGTCCTTTTTATTTGTTATGACGTCCTATTATAACCAATATGTGAAATTAATTAAAAAATACAACTATCTTCTCGGTGTGTTCGGGACGCACATATATCAGTCTAAACACATGAGAAATTCGATTTACAGGATATACATCTATAAATAAAAATATAAATTTACATAACTGTTATTCTAATGCCCGCCTGGCTAGCTATCACCTACAAGCTGAAAAGTTGCCGTCAAATACCCATAGATGTGTTCCGACAGTTGCATTTGAAAGCCAGTTGTTCCAACAGGCATAGTATTTCCACTACCTTGATCACATCGTCACTTAACATCAGGTGAGGTTATGGCCACAGCGCTGGAACCTTAACTATAGAAAAGAGTTTACCAGTATTGAGGCTACATCGTCATTTAACATCGGGTGTGATTGTAGACATAACGCTAAACCCTAATTATATATATAGACATATATAGAGATATATATACACAAAAGAGCAAGTTCGGCAGCCATTACTCCACCCTGTTAAGTAGTCAACAAATCGACCACAGCGCCATCTATCCCTTTTAGTAATAGCGTCGCCTATAATAATAAAAACTATCCTATCTCTCAAGCTGAACCTAGAAGTATAAATTAACAAAATTTAAATGAAATCTCTTGAACAGATTCCAAAATTACCGCGGACGAATACGAATACAATACTCTGTCGGTGTTTGTATTTTCACTCATCCATATACATCTGTATCCGTGACGGCAAAACGTGACGGGAAAATCTGACGGGCAGACGTGACGTTCCAATACTGTAATAAATGCTCCCACCAAACCCTATAAGTGTGGTGGTCATCGTACATCAAGTGTTATGTTCGTCATTAACATGTTGTATATATTCAACAATTAATCGGGTCGGTAAGGTTCTGTTCCGGTCTGATTCGCGACCGGAATACACTTGACGATCACCATGCCATTATGACTGTCAATTGGTTTTCGGATCTACCAGAGTATATCCAACTACCAAACGACTTGTAGACGACGCTGAACGAGAAAATGAAAATCTCTCTCTTCAGAGACGTCGTTGCGAACGGGTTAAAAGTACCATCGTATTGAATACGTATCGAGTTAGGTGTTGCAGGGCAGCTGGACGTACCGCAGGCAGACGCCGATGTTCTCCTCGGGGTTCCGCTTGACGGTGGGGGGTCCGAAGTGCACGGACACGGCGAAGGGGGTGACCGAAGTGTCCACGCGGCACGGTTGGTCGGACTGCGGGCAGAACGAGTTCCCGCAGTGATGAGGGTCGCAAACCCCACCCATAGAGTACTGACCCTGGAGGGAGAACATTTAGATTAGCCTGTTTTTTTTTTTTTCAAAATAAGAAAATAGGTCCTTTATTTATTGCCCTTTATAAGAATAATAATTTTTATTGCCAGTCACAAAAGTTTTAGAAATACGTATATTTAAGCTTATACTACGTGACAGAGAGACAAAGTCAGCAAATCCTGTAAGGCACAGTTGCACCACACAGCGCTGGTTTTCAGTCTGCCCCGTGCTTTATTTATTTGTTCACACATGCGCAAATCGTAGATCGGTAAAACAACAATAAAAAAAAAATAGTGCAAATATGTAGTGTATATAATCGGCATAATACAATTAGCAAATAAAAGAAAGCAAATAAAGCTAAGTCTTTTCTGTAATTTGCTGTTCTCGTAATTTGGGAATCAAAATCTATCGTATTATATTATTTTGTATAAACTATATAATTTTATACTAATATCCTTAGAGGCTCCAGTCAGAATACAAGCGCTGCACCGTTTTTGTGTTTTTTTTTTTGACTTGACATACGCTGTTAGCCTTAAGGGCTTTGACAGCTTCACCCAAATTTTAGGGGCGAGTGCTGAGGGCACTCAGCTCCGAACACTTTCTCGATTATATTGAAACTTTAAGCTAGTTATTTACAATTACATAGTCGCTTATTTTTACATTTGAATTAATATTATTTGTTTCATTACCTCCTTTACTTCTAATGGATGAAAATTTGGCAAGTACTCACAGAGACGAAGTATTCATTCTCACAGGATATAGTGATCCTGTCCTGGCACCTCTGCCTGCCGTAGCCCTTGAGTCCAGCTCCGAAGTTCCCGTACCCGAAGTAACGTACAGAGTCCTCCTCCTGGTAGTGCTGCGCGTAGGGAGACCAACGGGACCACGCTCGCGCAGACCTCTGCCCCCACAACGAACAGATATACCCCCATATCTAAACGTTGTTAGTCTTGTTAAACCTCATGCAGAAGTTAAATATAATACATATGACATATAATTTACCATACATGTTAGAGTGTAAATAGTAATGCGATATTTCTAAAAAAATAAAGTAATTTTAGATAATGTTAGCTGCCCCGGTAGACATAATCACTCTTTTCCAATAGTTCAGGAATAGCTAACTAAAACATTCCACATAAAAATATATACCAATATATGCCAATGTCATATATATATATGTTTAATTATTATCGAGCTGATCGGTCAGTGTTGAATTTTTAAATATTATCCTTTAAACCAAAGAAGCCCTATGTTTTAAAGATATAAACTATTCTATATTTTGAGCCAGAACGTTATCTACCACCGTGTCAAATTTGATGAAAATTTATGAAAGAATTTTAAAGTACTAGACAGAAACGTAGATAAAAAGACGTAGTCTGGACTTATATAACAAAGTATACACTAAATAAAAATAAAAAAACACATTTGTCTCAGTTACAGTTTTGCGAAAAATATAGATAACTATGTTCTACGGCCAATAAAATATTGCTATAATTAAATTTATAGTCGCCATTATAATTAATGTATGAGAACCAATGTCTATAGTTCCTATATAAACATAATAAAATAGTGACAAAATGTATACTAAATAAATCGATTAGTGTATATTATTACCCTAGGACACCGTTATTAAAATAATTATCATATTAGTACAGTATATAGAATATATTTCATTTGAGTCCTACGAGGTACTATTATGGGGCATTAAAGGTTAAAGAAGTTATTTGGATGTATGGTTAAAACCGTTCATGCATAAAAAAATATTTTATAAAAATTACAAAAATATTACAATGCCATGAATATTGTTTCCGAATCAAGTGGAATAGTAAAGGTTTTTATGTCACCGAGTCAGGAAGACCACGAGGTCGTTTGGATGGTAGCGTCTTGATATTAACTGACGTACATAAATCCATTTACTGATTCTTTATCCCTTGGTGACGTGATTGCACGCCTCATAAGCGAAGCTTTGAGGTGGGTGCTACTGTCACTTCACGCAAAACAACTGATTTTTGAAACTTAAAATCTCTCTATTTATCACATATATTGTATATCATATATATTGTATAATAATGTTTACACACAGATAAATACTATTTTTAAGACTCATGATATTCTTGATGCCATTTTTGTTATTTAAACTAGTTAAAAGACTGTTTAAAAAAGTTCTGTCTCGGTCGTCCGTGTGTCTGTATGTGCGGATCCTGTATGTTATCACGATAACGACCGAAATACTTTACTAACCGAGTCTTTTTTTTTTCTACGCTTCAGTATAATTAGGGATAGAACCCTATTACTTTTCATGGTCTGATTCGATGTAATTTAATTATTATTGAACACAAAACAGAAAATAAATGAGATTAGGAGGGGTGCACTTTTTGATTTACCAAACTTTTCTCCTGTTTTACTATATTTACAATCAGTTAAACACTTCACTTTGCTATGTCTTTTTTTTAATATAATTAAATTATTTTGTTTGTGTCCTATGCATTGTTTTTTTCTATAAATTGTTATTACTGAATCCAGGCTCCCCCAGACCGGAAACGAAGTAGTCACTATAAAAACGAACCCTCGCGAGCCCTCAGCGCGTGGATTTCAAACGTGTCGGTTCTTGTCTCGACTTTAACACGTGTAGTTTTCAAATTCAATAGACGATAAATCGTTAGCAATTATTTTGTTAGAAGTTCTACTTGTTTATTTTGTTAAGATTCCTAACATTATACATGCAATCGATCGATCGCAATTATACGAGATAAATTACTTTTCACAAATGTCTATATCTTTCTTACTCTTGCCAGAATACCGGTTCGCTGTGTCACCGGCTCCTTTATTTCCGGATCCGTTCCGGAACCTTCGATCTCATCTTCCATATTTTGAACATCATCTGCAGGCATAAGTTCTTCCTGCTGAATCCCTGTGAAATAAACTGTTTCTAAGTCTTTGTCAGGATTTTTTTCAGTTTCACGGCAAAGCACGTTTCATAATAATAATAAAAAGCAACGGAACATTGGTCGAGTTAAGAAACATATCAGTTAAATTCTTATTAATATAAAGCACCCACAATTTTACATAATTAAGAAACGTTTTCAAACAAAAATTTACGAGGGTTAAACAGAATTATGGACCCTTCTGTACATTTATAGTCATTACAATCAAACTCACCAGCTTTTGTTTTATTATTATTATATACACAATCTTTGGACTTTCGGTCAGCACCTTTTTATGTGGGCGTGATTTAGTTGGCGTTAAAATAGCTTTACAAAGTAGCTAGGTATTACACTAAAAACTAATAAGGAAGTGAGCTGTTTTTTTTTTTAATTTCATTTATGGAACTATTCTATAACTCACCAGCAGGGTCAATAACTGCTGGCACGTCAGCACTCGGTCCTATCCTGAACGAGCGGTCACCACACTGAGTGTACCTCACAGAGCAGAACCCAACGTCTCGTCTGATACAAGCTCTGTATTCTTGATCAGCCAGATGACGTCCGTTCGTGGCATAATTGAAAGTTTTTATTGTTCCTGAAAAAATCAAGTCGTTTTACGATTATAACCAATCGCGGCTCAGTGATTGATGGGCGAAGATGAAAATATTTGCAAAGATCCTATGGTTTCGGGTATAGGAGAACAACGTGTTGAAACTATAGCACGCTGGTATTTTCTAATGCCCGGCTGATTGGTTATGTTCACGCTTTGGATGTTGTTAACTTACAAGTCTCGTTCCGTAGTTTTTAAGCGTTGATCTAAAACTTTTCGTTATCTTATAAGCAAAAATTCCAACACTGCAGGACGTTACAAACTTTGACGGACTATAGAACCCCATTGATCGGTGCATTAATAATCAAAACATACACGCCTATTTATATTGAAGTCTACTTTTAGATACTGGCTAAATAGCAACTTCAATTAGCTTTGTTCTTGTTTAACCTTCCTATACCAGCGCCAAATTGTGTAACACTTATGTATACCCGCGCGTGGTGTCACAGACCGAACTTCGGAACCCTATTTATTTACTTTTTATTTCAAAAGCCTATATGTATATTAGGAGTTCATAAAACTGGCGTTATAATAAAACAATATATTGCATGTATCACCTATTATTATTATTATTTAACTGACTATCAGTATTTGTTCTACAAACCACTAAAAAGATTTTTTTTCTTCTTACCTTCAAAACAAACTAATAAACTTTTTTTTCTATAAAAAAATACACTCTAAATCTTAAAGATAACATTACTTTCTGTAGCTTAAAAGTAATATGACTTTACATGAAGCTTCGCTATAATAGTCAGACACATTTAGCGCAGTTGAACCTAGACCATCTAAACATACTGCACGCTCAAATGCTTTTGCCGCACCAAAACTAACCCAGCAACATATCATGCAATTAACAAAATGCACTGTCTCCCAACATATCCGAAAAAATAATCCCCTGCGAAAGATAGATTCATCGATGTCACAGACCAAGGCGCGGATATAGGAAGGGTGTTAATAATTACTTCTAACATAAGCACCCTAGTATGTAGCCATTTTAACAAGTCAGATAAATATATAGTTAAGATTTAGTATTATGACCATTATCTCACCTGATCTTAAGTGACGATACGTCCCAAGATTGTAGAAACGCTAAACCTGTGAAGGGACTGGTTCTCAAGTGCAACTACCGGAACACACCTATTGGTATTTGGCGGTAGATTTTCAACTTGAGGGTGGCAGCTAGCCAGTCGGCCATCAGAAAAAGCCCTACCACCATACTATAGTTTCTTCACGATATTTTCCTTCACCGAAAGCTGAAGCTCATTGTAGCTGGTTGGATTCGAACTCATGTCCCTTGACGCAAAATCGTACACACTACCACTGTGCACTTTATTGCACTTTTTCATTTGCATATTACCGTGCTTAATGCCACACGGCATTTTCTTCCATCTAAGCAGCGGTTTCAGACAGAGACGCGTCAGTAAGCATTTTGAATGGGCTAGATTAGTTTCTCCATGGAATTTATTGGAAGGGATAAATTTATAGGCACAGTAAGTGTTTACCGTTTCTAGTGGTGTGATACTGAAGGCAGCCATGCGGTGCGGACTGTGCTAATGGAAGCTGAGCTAGACGCATTAACCACACGCGAGGCATATCACCGGCTCGCATACGCATCGACAGCTGCGTAGTTTTCGTACCGGGCAGGTCATCAGCCTCGCGTTTGACGCTTCCACTTGAAAATGTGTAGTAAACTGCGAAAGGCGTACAGAATCTTTGCGGTGAAACAAATTAAAGCCTTCTCGAGTATCATAGCTCGTACCGAGTTAATCACGGTATTAGTCCATTTATGAGGTATATGATATGATGCACGAGTAATGATATCTGAGTTCGTCAGTCCCGATTTCAAATTTACTAGCTGCCCAATTATTTCAGCGCGTATTTTTTAGTGCAGTTTGTGCTGTAGAAGTCCGTAGAGTGTACTTTGTTTTTAACTCTACCAGTGTTAACAGTCGCCTCATACCCGCCGCGACCTCTCTCCGCATACGCTTGAGCCTAGGTTCGATCCTCCGGTTAAGAGCCATCGAGTGACTCTACATCACTAAAACTACATCAACACACCGCATACCATCCATGCACACCAAAACTAACGATAAGGTCGTGCTAGGATGACTAAATTAGTAAGTTAGGACCTGTCGGTTAGTTAGGATCGCGAATACTTCTTCACTTTCCGGCAGCAGCCCAAGCCGAGGTTCGGCCATCCTGGCACCCTTCGCTACCTCGGAGCTGACCACCCTCAGCACTCGCCTCAAAAGTTCAGTGAAACTGTCAAATCCCCTAAGGCTAACAGCGTACGTCAAGTCGAAAAAGAAAAAAAACAGTCGCCTCGTCACTGCTGTCACTCGAAGTTCTGCGTTTTGAATTCCCACACAGGACAACTACATTTTTGTAAAAAAAGAAAAAAGAAAATGGAAATGAAAATCCGTTGAGCAACAGAAGGGAAAAAACACCGAACGATTCCGTCTAATAATTTGAACTTAATTAAATCCGGTCGATCAATCAAGATTTGTTGAATGAGTTCCCCACTGAACATAATTTATGTGACTGAATTGATTTAATTATTTTCTGATTACTATGATCATCCTTATACTAGAATTTTATCGCATTGAACAAAAAAATATTTTAAAATTTGTATTTGTAACATTTTTTCATACATGTTTGCTCCCATTGGTGGTAACGTGATAATAAGTAGTCTAAGGTCGAATAAGGCTCTATTTAAAACATATAGGATTTTGAAAATCTAACTAGTAGTTTTTTATATCAGCGCGTTCCAACTAACACAAACTGTTCCGCTTTGTGATCTATATATAAAAATAAATGTCTATTTCCCTCGGTCATCGAATCACACGTGAGCGAATGGAAAAATTTCGCAAATTCTTTTTTATTTTTACATGTTAATTATTGTCAGAAGAAGGTTCCTATGAAAATTAAGGAAGTTGAGTGAAATATTAGAAAATGTATAAATACTTGACGCCAATATTATTTTACATAACTGTCAGTTGTAGAGCATTACAATAGTAATTATACTATGTTTTTGGAAATATTTTTTTTGTTAATTATACCAATTCTAATTTAATATTAATAGTTAAGACAGGACAACGTCTGACGGGTCAGCTAGTATTTATATAGATCAAAATTAAATGGATCCTGCTGAAACCGCAATTGAGGTATAAATATAGAGAGGTGCTGTCGTACTGTTGTTAGAACAAATAATAATATTGGAGCTGAATGAGTTTACGAAGGTTTTCCATTTGAAAAATACGTCCTTAGAATTCGTCCAACTCTTATACGTCACATTTTAGAATTTGCTAGCACGTAAGTGATTGGTAATGCACTGAATATTGAAGGCAACATACATTCCTATATATATATATACGTATATACATTAACAACATGAAACTTATATAGTCGAAAAGCACGAGGATATATATATTATCTCAAATAAAGATGTACCCGAAGATCTAAAGATATACAAACATGAAACATAATGTACACATAAATTTCCGAAAAGCGAACTTTGTTTACTTTGGACTCTCGGCGTATAGGGGTTTTCGAACGGGAAACAAAACAAATATTCTCGAGAACTCGGTAAAATTGATTACTCCGATCCCACTGATAGCATATACATTAAGTTTGAAGGTTTCCAAATATATATTTGAAAGTAATAAATTTAAATGACTATCAATGTTCACGCCTTCTACTAACTTAATAGTAATTTAGTGTTTTTATTTTGTACTCATATATGAAATAGATATATTTGAAAAGTATGAAATATAATTTAAATCGAACACCAGCTTATAAGCTAACCCGTGCGAATAGTATTCTTATAATTTGCGTTCCCGCCGCGGCCTCCCTCCGCATACGCTTGAGCCTAGGATCGATCCTCCGGATAGGAGCCCTCCAGTGACTCTGCTCGCGCGATACAGTAACACTATACATCACTAAGAGATCATCATCATCACCGCATACCATTCGTGCACACTAACACGTTAAGTACACACACATTTTTGGTTATGTAAAGGGCTACCTAACTTAGTAAGTTAGGACCTGTTGATCAGTTAAGATCGCGAGTCTTTATTCGTTTTCTGGCAATAGCCCAAGAAGAGGTTCGGCCATTCTTTGACCTGAACCTTGCGCTCGCTGCCTTGGGGCTGAGCGGCCTCAGCATTCGCCCCAAAAAGTTCGGTGAAGCTGTCAAAGCCGTTACGTTTAACAGCGTATGGCAGATCGAAAAAAAAAAAAAAAAAAATTGCACGGTGGTACGACTTTTTCTAATGCTCGCCTGGCTAGCTACCACCCTTAAATTGAAAATCTGCCGTGAAATACCTGTAGAAGTGGTTCGACAGTTGCACTCAAGAGCCACGTGGCTTAGCGTTTCCACCATTTCGGGACACATCATCATTTAAAATCAGGTGCCATTGTGGACATAACGCTAAACCTTACTTATAAAAGAATATTAAGTGACTATGTCGCTCAAGATGATAGACACACTAAACGTAGTGGAGGGACTAGCTCTCAAGTGCAGCTGCCGAAAAAAACTTATAAGTAAGTATTTGGAGATTTTCAACTACCCCTGAATAGATTATTGGGGTATCAAGTAAAATAATGTTATTCATACTGTGTTGCGCGTGGTTTTGCCCGCAGAGTGTGAACATCGTTTCTCCGTCACCTAATACCATGGCATCCTCGTCACACTCGCCTGTAGTTCTGTTAGGTTGACCCTGTAAGTTGATCACATGTAGAATTAATAATTTTAAAATGTATCAATCCAAATGAAATATTCAGTTATAGTGAGTATAGTTTGAAGCGATGATAGCTCAAAGGACGTGAGGTCGAATCCCAGCGAGAAGCCTGTTCGATCGGTAAAAGAAAACATAAAAGTACTGCAATGTGGTAAGGATTTTTATAACGTCCGCCTGGCTAGCTAACACCATCAAGTTGAAAATCTGCCGGCAAATACCTGTAGTTGTGTTCTTAACTAGCCCCTCCCCTAGGCTTAGTAAGTCCACCATTTTGGTCACAGTGTCAATTAACATCAGGTGAGATCGTGGCCATAACGCTAAACCATTATACTACAAAAAAGACAAGAAACAGCTTGGACACTTCTGCTAGTAAAGGGTTATATTGACCTTGAAGATTTGTAGTAAACAATTTCACGTGATATTGAGGAATAACTTATATAAACGGATTACCATTTTACAAGAGGAAGTAGAATTTTTCCAATTTCCCATAACAATTTTCAAAATACACCTCAACGGATGTTAGTTCGAATCCCTGCGAGAAGTCTGAGCGTTCAGTTAAAGAAATATGAAACTACAGCATGGTGGTAGAGCTTTTTCTAATACTCGCCTGGCTAGCTACCACCCTCAAGTTGAAAACCTACCGCCAAATACCAATAACTGTGTTCCGGCAGTTGCACTTGAGATCCAGTTCCTCCACGGTATTAGCGTGTCTACCAACTCAAGATCAGGTGAGATTATGGCCATAACGCTACAACTTAAGTGTTTAAAAAAATACATATGCTATTTGTGGTAGCTTACAATATGAAAATGTATGAAGTCGATCCTAAGCTGCATGATGCCTGCGTAGGTTTTGTCTATGGTGATATTACAGTCAGTTTCCCCGTTCCAGAGCTCCGGGAAACCAGGCGATATGAAGTACGTCAAGTTATTCTGTACAGCACCACCGCAAGTGACTTCGACTGTGAAAACGATAAAACATATATGAGGAAAATACAGTTTATTCGATACCCCATCGCGACAAAATTAGTGACCCTATTTGAGCGGGACTATGACCATACGATGCGAAGATTTTCAAAAAATATTTCTAAGCCACTTAGATTAGTATTCCTCGTCCTTTTGACAATTTTTCCCCTTGGATTTGTGTACATTCTTCCCGGCCGATACAAATAAAAAATGCTTGTCGTAGCTTACGAGTGATAGCTAACATATACATATTATTATAATAAAACTGTAATTCAACCATGTGTACAGTACATTAAGTATTTTTATCAAGTACGACTACCGGAAAATAAAAAAGCCTAAATACCATGATACAGTTAGTTACGTTGATTTCCTTTCACAAAAGCCCAGGCTCATTGCAGGGATTCGAACTCACGTTCATTGACGTGACGTGTGTACACTCTGAGCTATCATGGCACCAGTATAAAAAACATATGTATATTAATATAGATAACGGAGGCTTATATGCTGAATTATGATATATCTGGCAATTGATTTCCTCGCTGTGTATTTTACATGTTAAATTACAACCGTTATAAGTAAGTTTACAAGTTAAATTTAAGTGCAAATGCAACATAGTTACCGTGTTAGTTAAACCGTTTGAACGTTAACAAAGTATCACATCTAATTTAAAATCGGTGTTACCATGTGTTTAATATTAAAACCAAGGACACGAATTCGGTAACAAAAATGAGAAATGACAAAATTATTATTTAAGAAAATGATTTATTATTTGTATTTGTCTTTTTATTTTCTAATTAAAACCTCTTTACATTATAAAATTAATATACTCAAAGCAATGAAAAATATTGTTTTTAGAAACAACAGAACTAGTGGATCTGTAATTCGATTGTCCTGTAATAAAAAGTTGGTGGCATTTATAGTAAGTCTAGTAGGTCGTAGATAATAATAGAAAACATAGATTTATTCGTTAAAACAGAAACTTTGTGGTCAAGGGAAGAAATAAGGGATATATTCGGGCGTTGGTTGAACTTTTACAACAATTGTAAAACATACTATCGATGTTTTTTTTAGGTGAGTAAATAAATTTACGCATACCCTCCTAGTCCGGTTGGAATGAGAGGGTTATATGGAGTTTTCCCGACGTGAAGCACCTAGAATACCTACTAAAACCCCAAGGCCACCTGTTGACGTACTGAGGCGACGTAAGTTCAAACTAGCAAATCACGACATCACCCTAGCGACTGTCCCGGTCTGATAGTAAGCTGGGCCTCAATCCTGGTAGCATAGCGAGCTGCCCTCTCATAAAGCCGAAGATACTAACGTATTGGATCATTCTATCACCCAGGCATCTGTATCGGAGAGGGTATCCGCAGGGTCAACCTTACAGACTCTCTGCGAGATAACCATCTTCGAAATACAATATCGAATCTATATAACCTCAACTACAAATGATTCGGTTAATTTTCAAGACGCGGCAACACTGTTTAGACTGTTGGAGTGATGTACACACTAAGGGGTCCCGTTCGAAAGCCGCAAGCTCGTCTCGTTACTGCGCTAAACGTAATAAAATTGAGATTGCTTCGTAGACATATGTACCTACATACACCGATAACTCGCTGTCGTTTTATTTGTTTTGTTACCAGCGACAAGAGATTTGCGGTGACGGTTAAATAAACCCCATATTACCATGCTTTTGTTACCAGCTTTTAGTATATAAGCTATGGCTACGACTTCGCGTGGAACTAAATCATTCTTTGCCAGCTTTTTCGATACGGCTTTGTTCCTATTAAATACTATATATAGCAGTTAAATGACCAAAAGCCTTCTTCGGTGACTAGTCTATGAAATATATATATATACACACGAATTGTTAAAAAAATCCAACTTTTGTTATATAAAATCAACTAGAATTAGGAATTTAATATTATATTGACAAAGTCTTGATTTAGAAATTATGGCTCAATGACGAAATGTGATATTGTTGTGATAAATGTTAGAAATGCTTTAAATTTTGTTCTAGACTAAGTTAAATATAAACGCTCAAAAACCAATAGAGTGCGCTTTAAAAGGTTATACACCAAAAATAACGGTAGACTGAAAAAAGAAGCGGCCAAAATCCTTAATCAAGCTAGGGTTGATGTCGGAAGTAAAAAAAAAAACTATTTTTCGTTTTATAATATTAATATAGAAACACTGTGCCTTCGACGGCTTTGACGTGGAAGTATGAGTTATCTCTTGAGAATTTTCGAACAGTGCCTATAGGTGTTTAACATTGGCTGAGAGTGACCAGCGCAGGCATTAGGTCATGTTCTGCCATAATATTATGTGGTGATGATAATGTTTTTTCTTCGTTGAACAGCCGAGACTCGACAGACGAACTCAAGTACGCTAGATATATATTACATTTACCATCGCTTCTGGGTCCTAACTGTCGCCTCGTCAGATCAGTATTTTTATTTTTACGTTATACATTCACAAAATGAACACAGCCTAAACTGTATATTGTATTTTGTAGTGTGTAGGAACGCCGCGTACTGGGCGTGAGTTCGAATAAAACCACCTACAATGAGCTTAAGCTATCGTTGAGGATAACATTTTGAGGAAACCATAGCATGCTAGAAGGGCTTTTTCTAATGCCCGCCTGGCTAGGAACCACTGTCGTTGAAAATCTGCCAGCAAATACCAGTAGGTGTGTTCCAGCAGCTGCACTTGAGAGCCAGTTCCTCCACAGATTTAACGTGTCTACCAACTCAAGATCAGGTGAGATTATGGCCATAACGCTAAACCGTAATTATAAATACGAATAAGAGATAATCATAAAGTTAAATTAAATGTTGTATGACTGCATTTTAATAGGTTATTAGTAGACAAAAATTATATAAAAATGTATGTATGAAGTTACTTACAAACGCAACACACCCCGATACCGTGATAGCAATCACCAGCGGCTCTACCGTCCCTCTGACGGCAGTCGTAGGCGTTGAGGCAGATGCCAGCTTTGGCGATGGTGCCGTGCGGTTGGCACTCCCTCTCCCCACCCACGGGGAAAAAGTTTACCACCCTCACGAAAGAAAATATGCCATCTGCAACGATATAAATTCATTTTTTATAGTTGAGGTTTATGTTAAGGTTTATGCTTTGTGATGTTAAGTGACGATGTGACCTAAGCTGGTAAACACGTTAAACGTGGAGGGACTGGAATCAAATCCCTGCAATGAGCCAGAGTTTTCGGTGAAGGAAAACATCGTGATGAAACCACAGAATGGTGGTAGGGTCTATCTAATGCCAGCCTGGCTAGCTACCACGCTCAATTGGAAAATCTGCCGCCAAACACCTATAGGTGTGTTCCGGCAGTTGCACTTGAAAAGCCCGTTTACTATGCTTAGCATGTCCACTATTTTGGACCGCATCGTCACTTAACATCGGGTGGGACTGTTGCCATAACGCTCTAAACCTATTAACTATAAGAAGGTATTATTAGCACGTTATTTACCTTAAACCACCATCCTTTAAACTCAAAACTCTACTAAACAATACAACACAAGAATACTTCACCGTGGCCCTCTGCAGGCAGGAAACATTCCATCAGTGCCTCAAGTAAAAAGATATCTCCAAAGACGTACATAAAAACAACTCCAAACAAATACACAGTAACACCGCGTCCCAAAGGTATACTTGCACTGTTAAAATTTGACATCATTTTCTGAGTACAGACCGAGGATGAATTTAGATAATAAATTTTTTGTTTTATATACTTTGTATGTTTAGCGTTACAGCCAAAACATCATATGATGTCAAGTGATGATATGACCCAAGATAGTGGACACTTTAAGCCTAATGGAGGGGCTGGCACTCAGGTGCAACTACCGGAAAACAATTACAAGTATTTGGCGGCAGATCTTCAATTTGGAGAGTGGTAGCTTGCCCTTTGTCCTCTTGGCCTTCACTTTATTGGGGGCAATCTTATATTGGTTGATTGCACATGGATTTGAACACACACCCATTGATGCGGGTCCATCCACTACCAACTGAGTCATCGTGCTTCAAATTCTCTATTATTATATCATAAATCTGTTCACTTTGTTAGATAGATTCAGACAAATTTGACATGAATCATGTTCTTTACGCATCTACATTATAGTTTTTGTTAGAGATTTTTGTTATGTAAAAGCGGGCGAACGAGCGAGCGTTTCACCTGATGGTAAGTGATCACCGCCGCTCATTAACACCCCCACAACACCATAGGAATCGCAGGTGCCTTGCTGACCTTTATAGGGGGGACTGACTCTCGAATGCAACTGCCGGAACACATCTATTGGTATTTGGCGGCAGATTTTCAACTTGAGGGTGATAGCTAGCCAGCCGGGCATCAGAAAAAGCCCTACACTTCCCTTCACCGAAAGCTCAAGATCATTGTACGTAGTTGGATTCGAACTCACGTCCCGTTTTGCGGCGTTCGTACACACTACCACTGAGCTATCCTCGCATAGTAACATAGAAATATAATAAAATAATATAGGCCGTTTTGTTCCCAATTACACTTTTTACAATCCTTAGTACTAACAGCGAGATCATATTTATTTCTTTTCCCGATAATAAAAATATTACATCGAACCTTTTCGGGTAAAACATCGCAAAGTACAACTGCCCTTTTTCCAGTCGAGAGGTTTTTCATTCCTAATTAGAAGTTATTAATGATATCTTTATTTAAAAAAAATTGATTATCATAATTAACACTAATCTATTAAAATAGTGTCTATTAACATACTGCTGCTAATTTGCCCTCAGCATTCGTCCCGAAAAATTCGGTGAAGCTGTCAAAGCCCCTATTGGCTAACAAAAACAAATCGAAAAATAATATTAATATTAATATAAATTAACAATGTATTTGTAATTTAAAGAATATATTTTATATGTAGTTTGCATGTATTGTTTGTGTCGTCGATTTGTTAGTGAATAGCCTGGGTTTAGATATAATAATAAAAAAAAGTTGTTTAATACAATCTCCATCGTTTATGGTTCTTCTACCTACGTGACATTGGCAAAATTGTGTGCGCACACATGTGACCATTAAATAAAAAAGACGATAATTTTTAGAAAAACAATATTAAAAAAAAAATGTCGCCCACAATGTCTTTTCTAATCAATATTAAGTTCCTTAATACTTCAATTAGTTAATATAGCACACTGCATATGCATGCAGGATCGCTATTCAAAAATCTAAATAGGTATGTAACCGGCAGTTTTAATAACAAATTACGCAGATATACTTATATACGACACAGTGAAATACAACCATAGCGTGATGTAGAACATTTGAACAATATATTATTAATAATTTCTTGTATTGCCATAAATATAGTGTATAGTATCTAAATAGAGAAGATTAAATATGTATTTATCTTGAAATCGCTTTCAATTTATAATTTAATACGAAATTGAAACAATACGAAGCGGTTTTAGTCACATTACGTAATCCGCGCCATCTATACGTAGTATATATGAACTAAGAATGTATTGTGATGCATTTTATTTACGGCGGAATAACTAAAAAAATATGTCAATTTATTGGATAGAATATTCAGAAGTGGAATTTAAAAAACATGAAAACTATTCCGGAAGGTGTCAGTGTTATATTTGATAATTATTAAACAAAACCACGTTATGTAGAAAAGTATGAAATAATTGATTTGTAAATGTATTCACTAGATGGCGCTAGTGTTAAGACTGGAACAAATAATTTATTTTAAACTCTGCAGTAAACATAATGACATAATTAGTTATGTTTTCGACGCGACCACAACGACCACGATCGTCAAGTGTACCGGTTTAAGGAACTACATCATCAAACCGCATACCGCCCGTGCACGCCCACACGTTAATTCCACGGTACTGTAAAGGACCACCCCTGCGGCAATGCCAGTTGTTTTCGCATTATTTTTATAGCATAACTAATTAATTAGTTAGCTAGGTAGAAGCTTCGTATTCATTCCATATCGCACAGCACATGAACGACGTACAATTAATTATAAACAGGACGTCTCTCGTATAACAGACATGACTAGCGCAGTACAATCAGCTACACTTGAAATCATTCGTTCAAAGAAACGTTTTTCGAACGCTTAGTGGTACGTAGCCTGTAGGTAGTATTCTTGGTAAAATTACGTACTGATCACAAGAATCTGGGACGAGATGCGACACCGAACAGGACACTCGAGTATCTTCGAGACCGGTCCACGATCGTACTAAATACCCGATAAGGGTCTATAAGGTAAAAGTTAATTCACATCCAAAGGTGTCATCGAGTTTAATATATATACTACATTCGCAAGAGAATGTTACTGAATTTACACAACGGTTTAAAAAGTTAACTGTTGTATTGTGAAACAGCAGAAATAAATATAAAATTGATGCGATGAAAGCTCAGTGGTAGCGTGTGCAGACGCCGCCTCAAGGGACGTGGGTTCGAATCCACCTGCAATGAGCTTGAGCTTTCGGTGAAGGCGAACATCGTGATGAAACCATAGCATGGTGGTTGGGCTGCCGGCCTGGCTAGTTACTCGAGGTGAAAATCTGCCGCCAAGACATAGGGTATGTCTCGGTAGTTGCACTTGAGAACCAGTTCCTGCACAAGACTTAGTCTGTCCGCCATCTTTAAACGTTAAAGCTATACTGTAATATGATAAGGATGTATATATAAGTAAAATTTAAGAAGTAGATAAGTAAATAGATTAAAGCCGACAAACGGTAAATGCTAATTCATTAAAAGTTGTAATGTCATATAATAAAGATGTAATAAATATAAGGAAAAATACTATGAGCAACATAATGTAAGGCAGCCCTAATTTAAGCACTGCAAAGGGAAATCCAATTAATCATAAATGAATTGTAGTTTACATAAATGAAAAACGCAAATAAAATCTCTTATCTATAATGTCTAAAGAAAGAAGAGGAAAGAAGGGGACTATAAATATAAATAGAAAAAATAGGTAAGTATATAAATATAAATATATATATGTATATAAAAATAGGTAAGTATAGGTAAGTAGTTCTCACTTCAAATATAACAATGTCCTACAAGAAAATAGTTGTGTATAACTAGTTCAACAAAAATTGTTTTTTTTTTTTAGTTTTCCTATTTGTAACATAATATAAAATGAAAACATCTTTTTCGAAATTTAATAACTTTATTTCCCAGTAAACTAAAAAATAGTAAACACAGTAAACTTGTGTTTTTACGTGTAAAAAACATTAATCTGCATTAAATTCATCCAATAAATCTTAATCACCTTCGCTACAAACATCACTCTCATCTTCATGCCCTTCAGTTTCCCCCTTCTTTGCTTACCTCACTCGTTGATAGAAACTTATATTTTTAAAACAATTATCTTTCGAATAATTATCTTGAGATTTAACTAAAAATCAGTTACTAATAAATTTTAGCCAATAATCAAATCGACGTGCTGTATGTCTCTCTGGTACCCGTTTTAGCTACCACAATCGATATATGTAAGGGAAAAAGTTGAACGTCGTATCAAAATTAAGCTACTTAATTAAATGAATGAATGAATTTAATGAAAATAAACTTGATAGAAAACAATAAAAAAATTCACGGTGTAACCTAGAGTACTAGAGATATATTAAGCGAAATATCACCTATTGACTTATCATGATAACCACATTACAACGGACTTGAAATTTGGAATCGATATTCCTTTCATGATGTAGACATCGACAAAAATCCATTCGAATTTCGAAGCGATGATAGCTCAGTGGTAGTGTGTACACCTTTGCGTCAAGCGACGTGAGTTCGTATCCAACCATCTACAAAGAGCTTGAGCTTTCAGTAAAGGAAAACATAGTGACTAAACCATAGCAGGGTGGTAGAGCTTTTCCTGATGCCCGCCTGGCTGGCTATCACCCTTAAGTTGAAAATCTGCCGCCAAATACTACTAATGTATGTACTAATGTATGCCTAATGTCTACCAATTTGCGCCGTATCGTCATTTAAGATCACGTGAGATTACGGACATAACGCCAAGGCTTAACTACAAAAAAGACTACGTCTATAAGACTAAATAACAATAAAAGCTTGTTAAAAATACTACATCTTTCCTTATTACAAGAGATAACACAGTCGATATTTGTACTTCAATAATTGAATCTTATTTCTGTTTAAAATAAACAACATATAAAATATAAACGCAATAATATGCTCAATAATTTAGTTTAACTTTTTAACCGGGTTTAACTATTCATCCGGGGATTTGAGAAAAAATATTCTGGTAACACTGGCCATGACCAGGATCATCCAAAGGACGGTGCGTGCGCCGGCTAAAAAAATAGTCACCTGTGTACTTTTTGGGGCGTGTTCTGAGGGTAGTCAGCCCCAAGGCAGCGGACGCAAGGATGCCAGGAAGGCTGAACCTCGGTTTGGGCTGCTGCCGGTAAATGAAAAAATATTCACGGTCCTGACTAACCAACAGGTCCTGTCTTACTAATTTAGTGATCCTAACAACGACCTTATCGGGCAATGAGCTCAAGGGCCACGAGGGTAGTCCCTTACAGAACCGTGTACTTAACGTTGAGTATGCACGAATGGTATGCGGTATGATGGTGTACTCTCAGTGATGTAGAGTGTCACTGTATCGCGCGAACAGAGTCACTCGAGGGCTCCATCCGAAGGATCGAACCTAGCCTCAAGCCTCTGCAGAGGGAGGCCGGGGCGGGTTAAATTAATTGTATTATGTATGTTTATAAGGAGTACTATACAAAAAATTAAATACTATTAAATGAAACTGATGTGGACCAAGAGTCAGCAATACATAACCCTAAAGTCTAAATCAATCAAGTTCTAGACCTAGGAGTTCTAATTCATAACGTCAATGTTGAATATTAATTAGTGCATATTTTGTTTTGTTTAATTAAGACATAATTAAAATACTTTCTATAAAACCCTGAGATAAATATATATAAATCAAAACGGCATTGAGAACGTGAAAGCTGTCGGCCGACTTGCATAATGAAATGTGAAGCTGCATCGCAAAGCTCAAAGCGTGTGTTGCCAGGAACGGAAAATAAAATTATAAGAACTTTGTTTTTTTTTTCTAAATTAACAACGTATCCTCCTTGTGTAAGATTATTACAGCGGTTTTTGGCGGGATCTTTATCTGTCACGATGCGATTTTCATTTTTATTCATATACATAAGTATTTAGCCCCACTGAGCTATCGTCTCTTATTTTTTAAATAAATTATGATCTGCTTCTTAACAGTATATTTCAGTGCAGTCAAGTAAGGCAAATACAAGTTTCCGAATGAAAGTACTTTTCTGATTTATGTATTCATCTGGTCTATTTATTACGTTAATCAATTCCTATTCGTTTGGTAGAGAAATAGAGCACATTCTTAATTGGTGATTCCATTTAATGTAGAAATAATAAAATTTGTAGTGGTGAAAATTGAGGACTGCAGTTTATATCCAGTACCCACCGATTCTCAAACCATAGATATGGTAAGTGGTAGTGGTATTGGTACCTTGGGTTGAAAGGGAAAAAAATTCCACATTTTAAAAATATCTTCCCTCAAGGGTCTTAATAGTGGTGGGTTTTAATTATTTAAGTTCTGTGGGACGGTAGACGGAGGTACAGTTACCACATATTTTGAAGCAATGACAGCTCAGTGGTAGTGTGTAGGAACGCCGCATCATGGGACGTGAGTTCGAATCCAACCAACTACAATGAACTTGAGCTTTCAGTGTAGGAACACATCGTGAGGAAGCCATAGTATGATGGTAGGGCATTTTATAATGCCCGCCTGGCTAGCTACCACCCTCAAGTTAAAAATCTGCCGCCAAATACCAAAAAAGTGTATTACGGCAGTTTCACCTGAGAGCCAGTCCCTCCACAGGTTTAGCGTGTCTACCAACTTGGGCCGTATCGTCACTTAATAACGGCATAACGTAAACAGATTACGACAAAGTCTGGTAAATTGTTTATACCTTGCAACACCGGCTGAACACATGCATTATTTAAGTGCAATCTCTGTCAGTGTCTCGACTATGATTCAAAACGCCGCGGTATTTATACACTGACATACAAATATATCTACAAATTGTATTCTGTTTGGGTTGTTAAATTATTAACTGATCATTTCCAATCAATGTTGTGGGTAACACACGACAGTTGTATCCAACTGACTATCTATACATACTGATGCAAGAACCACGAGCTCAGAATATTGTAGCTCCGTCGATGGACGTGAATTCCTATCACTACGATTACGCTGAGCGCCAAGTAAAGAAGATCGTGATGAAGGCATGATGGTAGGGCTTTTTTTAATTCACACTTAGCAAAGTACCACCCTTGCCAAAAACCAATGTACGTGTTCCTGTAATTGCACTCAAGAGCAAGTTTCTCTACTTCAACCATTAGATTGCTGCATTATCTTCGAGTAACACAAGCTACTACAGGCAGGTTTGTTACTCGAAAAAATTAGAAAACAGAAGGTTTTGTTTGTCGAAATAAAACTAATTTAAACGGATTTTAAGGCGGTTATTTATTTATTTTGATCCCAAGAAAGCTTTTCAGCCTTCGTGGTGTCACGGGGCGGACTAAAAAGCTGAAAAGCTTTCGAAGCGTCGGGATCAAAATAAATAAATAACCGCGATAAAATCCGTTTAAATTAGTTCTATTTTGATGAATAATCTTCGCGTAGATATAAGAAATCATTAGATTTTGTTTGTTTGTCTGAACACTTTAATCTGAGGAATTACCTGTCGGGTTTCAAAAATTATTTGTGGACTTGATAAAGTGATCCTTGACGGGAGCTGTAGGCTATTAACATCACGCGCAAACGGGCAAAAATGTATTACATAATTATTAATATCATGCGAACGAAGTCGCAGACTCCGCTAGTTATACACGCAAAGTATCGATTTTGCCGTGATATTTGTAAAGACGCGTGAACATAATGGAAACCGTGGAATAAGTTTGAGCGTTATTGCCATAATCTCACCTAATCTTAAATAACGATACGACCCAAATTGGTAGACACGCTAAACCTGTGGACGGACTGGCTCTCAAGTGCAGCTGCCGGAACACACCTATTGGTATTTCGCGGCATATTTTTAACTTGACAGTGTTTGCTATCCAGGCGGGCATCGGAAAAAGCCCTACCACCATGCTATGGTTTCCTTCACTGGAAGCTCAAGCTCATGTCAGGTGGTTGGATTGAAACTCACGGCCCTTGGCGTCATAGAATTGTTACGTAATATGAATTGCTAATTCGCCGCATTGTACTTATCAGGCGTTTAAGAATGTTCAAAGCCGTTTGTAAGTTTCTATGGAAATGGGACAGACCGTCACGACACGCCTCGGCTTCGTCGCGCTCTGAAACTTTCGAATATCACCCCGCGGCCCATCTGTTGTTCGTGTTTTAACCTAATTTAATAAATTAAATTCAATTTATAAAGTCTCGTTCGGTGTGATTAATTTAAAATATTAATTCCCGACCGAATACATTTTAATTCGGTTACTTTGTTCTCTCTGAGTGGGTCCATTTGAAATTCGGCGCTGTTCGGCCATTAAACAAGCGAGGCTTACATTATAATGCTGTCTTATATATTTCCATAATGCATTTACAATTTACGCTTTTATTATAAACACGATGCGGTAGCATTGGTTCGCTTTGATACGACCTGTTTTTATGTTCAGTAGTTAGGTATATTCGTCTGGGTAGGAGTCCTCGAAGCCAGTAACATACGCGATGCAATAACTCCAGTGTTATAGTAATGTATACGGACTCTGCATCAATGGACGTGAGTTCGAATCCCTGCAATGAGCTTCGTCTTTCAGGAAAACATTGTGATGGAATCATAGCATGGCGGTAAGGCGTTTTCTAATGCCCTGGGTAGCTACCATCCGTAAGTTGCAAATCTGCGGCCAAATACCTATAAGTGCGTTCCGGGTCTGCATTCCCTCCACCGGTGTCTCCATTAGGCTTAGCGTGCCCACCATATTGGGCCACATCGTCACTTACCATCAGTTGAGATTGTGCCCATTACGCTAAAAGTTTTAAATTCCATTGTACGCATACTTTTTTTTTCGATTTGCTCTTGTATGTAGTGAATGTATTTTTTTTATAGTTAAGGTTTATCGTTATGGCCATAATCTCACCTGATCTTATGTGACAATACGGTCCAAGTGTGGAGGAACTGGCTCTCAAGTGCAACTGTCGGAACACGCCTATTGGTATATGGCAGCAGATTTTGAACTTGAGGGTGGTAGCTAGCCAGGAGGAGTTAAGAAAAGCCCTACCACCATGCAATGTATTTTTTCATTCGCTGTTTTATTTAAAGTGGTTGAAGCCACAGACTCATAGCGTAACGGGCAGGTGACAGCTAGTAAGAAATTATACAAGAACGCGTCGAAAAGTCGTTAACAGGTAAGGTTCCCGGAACGCGGTTTCGCTATTTCACCTTGTGCAGCACTTCCGGTGCGATGCAACGAACTTCTTAATTAACTTCGAGAGACTACATTTAACTTGTGTTTATAGTTTGACTCAATAATTCTAGATTCTAGAACTAGTTGAGCCCGCGTATTCGTTCGCGTCGAAGTAAAATATGCATATGCTGATGAGTGGAAGGAATCGTGCGATACTATCACGATTTTTCATGATAAGTTGGAGTGGTTGGATAATTATTCTAAATTTTCTTTTATTTTCTTCTATTATTGGATATAAGTTGTCAAACATACAGCTAAGGGTTTGTATGAATGGGAGAAAAATTAAAAACCAGTTTCTCATAATTATTTACTTATATATTTTTATTTATGTGTAAAGAATACTGCACAATACAATAACTATTGTAATTATCAATGTGAGAACAGGAAAAGTTATTAAGACACTTTACAATAAAGAAAACCAACTTTCATTCGAAGTACTGTCATATATAGTGATATATAGTGCATCTAATTACAGACAGACTTTCTTCTTCATTCGCATTGCTAACTTATTAAATAATATGGTTGTGGTCTTTCCGTATACTGATTTATTTACATGTAGTACAAATGTTTCAATACCCTTGAGCCCGCTGCTTCGGAGCTGAGTATCCTCAGGACTCTCCCCAAAAAGGTCGGTGAAGCTGTCAAAGCCCTTAAGGCTAACTACGTACGTCAGTTCGAAAATACTTTAAATAAGTCATGGTTTGACAGTTCTTTTCCTGCTGCCTAATTACGTTTCTACTGTCTTTATATTAATACTGAAATCTTTTTGTGTTTTGTTAATATTTCTCGAACTTATTTCATTTTTTTCCAGTCTTTAGTTGTAATGCAGGCGATGTCAATATAACTTTTTATTTAACCTGTTCCAAGCGAAAAAGCGTTTCAGTTATTGTTATGTAAAAACATGTAATTGATGAATAGATTTATTTCGTTTTAACTACTGTCACGTATCACTGTTTATTTTCCAAATAAATAAAACAAAATAAAATAATCGCATTCATAAATAAACATACCAAAAACATTAAAAGTGTAGCACACGTTTATGCGCTGGAAGTGGCACTTCTTAAAACGACTCTTCTCTTGCGACTCTATTTCTCACTCTCTCTACGTTATATCCTCTCTTCTCTCTTATGTAACAAAATATACCCAAACGCGACGCGCTGTTGAAATTCCATTCGCAATTTTCGATCCACTATTGAATCGGCTTTTATTAAGTCTCACTTCCATAACACAAAAGGATGTATTGAAACACTTTAAAAAATATTATAACGATCTGCACTTTACGATAAAACATACGTGTTTCCTACAAAATTCGTTGTAAATACTCACAGAAAGCGGAAAAGGAGTACGGAATTTTAAAAAGGAGTGCGGAATGTATAAAACGTAGTGCGGAATGTATAAAAAGAATGGAAAGGTAAAGAAATTCCGGCAGCAGCTTTTAGCTAAATACACAAAATATGGCACCTAATAACATATATATTCTTAAACCCTTTATGAACCCTTCCTAAGGTATAACTTGAAAATAAATTAATACAAAATCTTTATTAAGTTTTTATACTTAAGTAACCGTTATCGTACAATTTGTTTATAACAAATTTAAATAAATTAAATTATTACAGTTAATTTATTTAATTATCAATAAAAGTAAGACGCTACGCGTTTAACATAATTATATCTTATATTAACTAATTAATTAAGATAAGAAATTGAATATCAAATAACGTGTCAAACAGAGTATAACTTGCAACTTTTTTTTTAATTAAGATTTAGCGTTATGGCCACAACCTCACCTAATCTTAAGTGACGATACGGCCCAAGTTGGTAGACATGTTAAACCTGTGGAGAAACTGGCTCTCAAGCGTAACTTCCGGAACATACCTATTGGTATTTGGCGGCAGATTTTCAACTTGAGCATGATAGCTAGCCAGGCGGATATTAGAAAGAGCCCTAGCACCATGCTATAGTGTTCCTCTATCGAAAGTTCAAGCTTATTGTAGGTGGACTGGGACCCACGTTCCTTGACGCAGAGTTCGTACACACTACCACTGGGCTATGTTGAATTTTTTTGTTAAGTCTCACTAACACTGCATGTCGGTTTCACATCGAGTAAAATATAATTGAATAAACAAGTTTATGTCCTTTTTATTTGTTATGACGTCCTATTATAACCAATATGTGAAATTAATTAAAAAATACAACTATCTTCTCGGTGTGTTCGGGACGCACATATATCAGTCTAAACACATGAGAAATTCGATTTACAGGATATACATCTATAAATAAAAATATAAATTTACATAACTGTTATTCTAATGCCCGCCTGGCTAGCTATCACCTACAAGCTGAAAAGTTGCCGTCAAATACCCATAGATGTGTTCCGACAGTTGCATTTGAAAGCCAGTTGTTCCAACAGGCATAGTATTTCCACTACCTTGATCACATCGTCACTTAACATCAGGTGAGGTTATGGCCACAGCGCTGGAACCTTAACTATAGAAAAGAGTTTACCAGTATTGAGGCTACATCGTCATTTAACATCGGGTGTGATTGTAGACATAACGCTAAACCCTAATTATATATATAGACATATATAGAGATATATATACACAAAAGAGCAAGTTCGGCAGCCATTACTCCACCCTGTTAAGTAGTCAACAAATCGACCACAGCGCCATCTATCCCTTTTAGTAATAGCGTCGCCTATAATAATAAAAACTATCCTATCTCTCAAGCTGAACCTAGAAGTATAAATTAACAAAATTTAAATGAAATCTCTTGAACAGATTCCAAAATTACCGCGGACGAATACGAATACAATACTCTGTCGGTGTTTGTATTTTCACTCATCCATATACATCTGTATCCGTGACGGCAAAACGTGACGGGAAAATCTGACGGGCAGACGTGACGTTCCAATACTGTAATAAATGCTCCCACCAAACCCTATAAGTGTGGTGGTCATCGTACATCAAGTGTTATGTTCGTCATTAACATGTTGTATATATTCAACAATTAATCGGGTCGGTAAGGTTCTGTTCCGGTCTGATTCGCGACCGGAATACACTTGACGATCACCATGCCATTATGACTGTCAATTGGTTTTCGGATCTACCAGAGTATATCCAACTACCAAACGACTTGTAGACGACGCTGAACGAGAAAATGAAAATCTCTCTTCAGAGACGTCGTTGCGAACGGGTTAAAAGTACCATCGTATTGAATACGTATCGAGTTAGGTGTTGCAGGGCAGCTGGACGTACCGCAGGCAGACGCCGATGTTCTCCTCGGGGTTCCGCTTGACGGTGGGGGGTCCGAAGTGCACGGACACGGCGAAGGGGGTGACCGACGTGTCCACGCGGCACGGCTGGTCGGACTGCGGGCAGAACGAGTTCCCGCAGTGATGAGGGTCGCAAACCCCACCCATAGAGTACTGACCCTGGAGGGAGAACATTTAGATTAGCCTGTTTTTTTTTTTTTTTTTGTTACCCACCACGAAATTCAAAATAAGAAAATAGGTCCTTTATTTATTGCCCTTTATAATAATAATATTTTTTATTGCCAGTCACAAAAGTTTTAGAAATACGTATATTTAAGCTTATACTACGTGACAGAGAGACAAAGTCAGCAAATCCTGTAAGGCACAGTTGCACCACACAGCGCTGGTTTTCAGTCTGCCCCGTTAATTAATTTATTTTTTTACACATGCGCAATTCATAGATCGGTAGCACAACATACAAAAAAAAAAAAAAAAAAAAATAGTGCTAATATGTAGTGTATATAATCGGAATAATACAATTAGAAAGTAAAAGAAAGCAAATAAAGCTAAATCTTTTCTCTAATTTGCTGTTCTCGTAATTTGGGAATCAAAATCTTTTTACCATCGTATTATATTATTTTGTATATACTATATAATTTTTACTGATATCCTTAGAGGGTCCAGTCAGAATCCAAGCGCAGCACTGTATCGCTTTTTTTGACTTGACATACGCTGTTAGCCTTAAGGGCTTTGACAGCTTCACCCAACTTTTTGGGGCGAGTGCTGAGGGCAATCAGCTCTGAACACTTTCTCGATTATATTGAGACGATATGCTGGTTATTTACGAATACCTAGTCGCTTATTGTAACATTTGAATTAATATTATTTATTTCAGTACCACTCCTCCTTCTACTTCTACTGGATGAAAATTTGGCAAGTACTCACAGAGACGAAGTATTCATTCTCACAGGATATAGTGATCCGGTCCTGGCACCTCTGCCTGCCGTAGCCCTTGAGACCAGCTCCGAAGTTCCCGTACCCGAAGTAACGTACAGAGTCCTCCTCCTGGTAGTGCTGCGCGTAGGGAGACCAACGGGACCACGCTCGCGCAGACCTCTGTCCCCACAACGAACAGATATACCCCCATATCTAAACGTTGTTAGTCTTGTTAAACCTCATGCAGAAGTTAAATATAGAGTAATATAATACATATGACATACAATTTACCATACATGTTAGAGTGCAAATAGTAATGCGATATTTCTAAAAAAATGAAGTATTTTTAGCTAATGTTAGCTGCCCCGGTAGACATTATCACTCTTTTCCAATAGTTCAGGAATAGCTAACTAAAACTTTCCACATAAAAATATATGCCAATGTCATATATATATGGTCAATTATTATCTGGCTGATCGGTCAGTGTTGAATTTTTAAATATTATCCTCTATACCAAAGAAGCCCTAAGTTTTAAAGATATAAACTATTCTATATTTTGAGCCAGAACGTTAGCTACCACCGTGTCAAATTTGATGAAAATCTATAAAAGAATTTTAAAGTACTAGACAGAAACGTGTAGATAAAAAGACGTAGTCTAGACCTATATAACAAAGTATACACTAAATTATAATTTAAAAAAAAAATTAAAGGCTTAGTCTTAGTTACAGTTTTATACAGATAAATACGGCCAATAAAATATTGATATAATGAAATTTATTGTCGTCATTACAATTAATGTATGAAAATCAATGTCTATAGTTCGTATATAAACATAATAAAATAGTGACAAAATGTATACTAAATAAATCGATTCGTGTATATTATTACCCTAGGACACCGTTATTAAAATAATTATTATATTAGTACAGTATATAGAATATAAATTGTATTTTCATTTGAGTCCTACAAGGTACTATTAGGGTTCATTAAGGTTAAAGAAGTTATTCGGATGTATGGTTAAAACCGTTCATGCATAAAAAAATATTTTATAAAAATTACAAAAATATTACAATGCCATGAATATTGTTTCCGAATCAAGTGGAATAGTAAAGGTTTTTATGTCACCGAGTCAGGAAGACCACGAGGTCGTTTGGATGGTAGCGTCTTGATATTAACTGACGTGCCTAAATCCATTTACTGATTCTTTATCCCTTGGTGACGTTATTCCACCCCTCATAAGCAAAGCGTTGAGGTGTGTACTACTGTCACTTCACGCAAAACAACTGATTTTTCAAACTTAAAATGTCTCTATTTATCATATACTTGTACAATAATGTTTACACACAGATAAATACTATTTTTAACATTCATGATATTTTTGATGCCATTTTTGTCATTTAAACTAGTTAAAGGAATGTTTAAAAGAGTTCTGTCTTGTACGTCCGCGTGTCTGTATGTGCGGATCCTGTATGTTATCACGATAACGACATAAATACTTTACTAATCGAGTCTTTTTTCCTTACGCTTCAGTATAATTAGGAATAGAACCCTATTACTTTTTATGGTCTGATTCGATGTAATTTAATTATTATTAAACAAAAACAGAAAAAATGAGATTAGGAGGGGTGAACTTTTTGATTTACCAAACTTTTTTCCTGTTTTACTATATTTACAATCAGTTAAACGCTTTACTCTGCTATCTCGTTTTTTTTTATTATAATTAGATTATTTTGTTTGTATCCTATGCATTGTTTTTTTCTATAAATTGTTATTACTGAATCCAGGCTCCCCCAGACCGGAAACGAAGTAGTCACTATAAAAACGAACCCTCGCGAGCCCTCGCGAGCCCTCAGCGCGTGGATTTCAAACGTGTCGGTTCTTGTCTCGACTTTAACACGTGTAGTTTTCAAATTCAATAGACAATAAATCGTTAGCAATTATTTTGTTAGAAGTTCTACTTGTTTATTTTGTTAAGATTCCTAACATTATACATGCAATCAATCGATCGCAATTATACGAGATAAATTACTTTTCACAAATGTCTATATCTTTCTTACTCTTGCCAGAATACCGGGTCGCTGTGTCGCCGGCTCCTTTATTTCCGGATCCGTCCCGGAACCTTCGATCTCATCTTCCATATTTTGAACATCATCTGCAGGCATAAGTTCTTCCTGCTGAATCCCTGTGAAATAAACTTTTTCTAAGTCTTCGTCAGGGTTTTTTTCAGTTTCATGGCAGATCACGTTTCATAATAACAATAAAAAGCAACGAAACATTGGTAGAGTTAAGAAACATATCAGTTAAATTCTTATTAATATAAAGCACCCAGAATTTTACATAATTAAGAAATGCTTTCAAACAAAAATTTACGAGGGTTAAACAGAATTATGGACGCTTCTGTACATTTATAGTCATTACAATCAAACTCACCAGATTTTGTTTTATAATAATAATTATTATTATTATATACACAATCTGCGGACTCTGGGTCAGCACCTTTTTTATGTGGGCGTGATTTAGTTGGCGTTAAAATTAGCTTTACAACAGTAGCTAGGTATTACACTAAAAACTAAAAAGGAAGTGAGTTTTTTTTTATTTTATTTTTTTTATTTCACATATGGGACTATTCTATAACTCACCAACTGGGTCAATAACTGTTGGCACGTCAGCACTCGGTCCTATCCTGAACGAGCGGTCACCACACTGAGTGTACCTCACAGAGCAGAACCCAACGTCTCGTCTGATACAAGCTCTGTATTCTTGATCAGCCAGATGACGTCCGTTCGTGGCATAATTGAAAGTTTTTATTGTTCCTGAACAAATCAAGTCGTTTTACGATTATAACCAATCGCGGCTCAGTGATTAATGGGCGAAGATTAAAATAGTTGCAAAGATTCTACGCTTTCGGTATAGGAGAACAACGTGTTGAAACTATAGCACACTGGTATTTTCTAATGCCCGCCTGGTTGGTTATTTTCACGCTTTGGATGTTGTTAACTTACAAGTCTCGTCTCGTAGTTTTTAAGCGTTGATCTAAAACTTTGGGTTATCTTATATGCAAATATTCCAACACTGCAGCACGTTACAAGCTTTAACGGGCTATAGAACCCCATTAATCGGTGCATTAATAATCAAAACATACAAGCCAATTTATATTGAAGTCTACTTTTAGATACTGGCTAAATAATAACTTCAATTGGCTTTGTTGTTGTTTAACCTTCCTATACCAGCGCCAAATTGTGTAACACTTATGTATACCCGCGCGTGGCGTCACAGACCGAACTTCGGAACCCTATTTATTTACTTTTTATTTCAAAAGCCTATATGTATATAGGAGTTCATAAAATTGGCGATATAATAAAACAATATATTGCATGTATCACCTATTATTATTATTATTTAACTGACCATCAGTATTTGTTCTACATACCACTAAAAACAATTTTTTTCTTCTTACCTTCAAAACAAACTAATAAACTTTTTTTTCTATAAAAAAAAGACACTCTAAATCATAAAGATAACAGTACTTTCTGTAACTTAAAAGTAATATGATTTTAGATGAAGCTTCGCTATAATAGTCAGACACATTTAGCGCAGTTGAACCTAGACCATCTAAACATACTGCACGCTCAAATGCTTTTGCCGCACCAAAACTAACCCAGCAACATATCACGCAATTAACAAAATGCACTGTCTCCCAACATATCCGAAAAAATAATTCCCTGCCAAAGATAGATTCGTCGATGTCACAGCCCAAGGCGCGGATATAGGAAGGGTGTTAATAATTACTTCTAACATAAGCACCCTAGTATGTAGCCATTTTAACAAGTCAGCTAAATATATAGTTAAGATTTAGTATTATGGCCATTATCTCACCTGATCTTAAGTGACGATACGTCCCAAGATGGTAGAAACGCTAAGCCTGTGAAGGAACTGGCTCTCAAGTGCAACTACCGGAACACACCTATTGGTATTTGGCGGCAGATTTCAACTTGAGGGTGGCAGTTAGCCAGTCGGACATCAGAAAAAGCCCTACAACCATACTACGGTTTCTTCACGCTGTTTTCCTTCACCGAAAGCTGAAGCTCATTGTAGCTGGTTGGATTCGAACTCATGTCCCTTGACGCAAAATCGTACACACTACCACTGTGCACTTTATTGCACTTTTTGATTTGCATATTACCGTGCTTAATGCCACACGGCATTTTCTTCCATCTAAGCAGCGGTTTCAGACAGACGCGTCAGTAAGTATTTTGAATGGGCTAGATTAGTTTCTCCATGGAATTTATGGGAAGGTATAAATTTATAGGCACAGTAAGTGTTTACCGTTTCTAGTGGTGTGATACTGAAGGCAGCCATGAGGTGCGGACTGTGCTAATGGAAGCTGAGCTAGACGCATTAACCACACGCGAGGCATATCACCGGCTCGCATACGCATCGACAGCTGCGTAGTTTTCGTACCGGGCAGATCATCAGCCTCGCGTTTGACGCTTCCACTTGAAAATGTGTAGTAAACTGCGAAAGGCGTACAGAATCTTTGCGGTGAAACAAATTAAAGCCTTCTCAAGTATCATAGCTCGTGCCTAGTTAAACACGGTATTAGTCCATTTATGAGGTATATGATATGATGCACGAGTAATGATATCTGAGTTCGTCAGTCCCGATTTCAAATTTACTAGCTGCCCAATTATTTTAGCACGTATTTTTTAGTGCAGTTTGTGCTGTAGAAGTCCGTAGAGTGTACTTTGTTTTTAACTCTACCAGTGTTAACAGTCGCCTCATACCCGCCGCGACCTCTCTCCGTATACGCTTGAGCCTAGGTTCGATCCTCCGGTTAGGAGCCATCGAGTGACTGTACACCAGTAAATCTACATCATCATACCGCTTACCATCCATGCACACCCAAACTATCGATAAGGTCGTGCTAGGATCACTAAATTAGTATGTTAGGACCTGTTGGTTAGTTAGGATCGCGAATCCTTCTTCACCTTTCGGCAGCAGCCCAAGCCGAGGTTCGGCCATCCTGGCACCCCTCGCTGCCTCGGAGCTGACTACCCTCAGCACTTGCCTCAAAAAGTTCGGTGAAACTGTCAACGCCCCTAAGGCTAACAGCGTACGTCAAGTCAAAAAAGAAAAATACCAGTCGCCTCGTCACTGCTGTCACTCGAAGTTCTGTATTTTTAATTCCCACACTACTACATTTTTGTAAAAAAATAAATAAAATGGAAATGAAAATCCGTTGAGCAACAGAAGGGAAAAAAACACCGAACGATTCCGTCTAATAATTTGAACTTAATTAAATCCGGTCGATCAATCAAGATTTGTTGAATGAGTTCCCCACTGATCATAATTTATGTGACTGAATTGATTTAATTATTTTCTGATTACTATGATCATCCTTATACTAGAATTTTATCGCATTGAACAAAAAATTATTTTAAAATTTGTATTTGTAACTTTTTTTCATACATGTTTGCTCCCATTGGTGGTAACGTGATAATAAGTAGTCTAAGGTCGAATAAGGCTCTAATTAAAACATATAGGATTTTGAAAATCTAACTAGTAGTTTTTTATATCAGAGCGTTCCAACTAACACTAACTGTTCCGCTTTGTGATCTATATATAAAAATAAATGTCTATTTCCCTCGGTCATCGAATCACACGTGAACAAATGGAAACATTTCGCAAATTCTTTTTTATTTTTACATGTTAATTATTGTCAGAAGTAGGTTCCTATGAAAATTAAAGAAGTTAAGTGTAATATTAGAAAATGTATAAATATTTGACGCCAATATTATTTTACATAACTGTCAGTTGTAGAGCATTACAATAGTAATTATGCTATGTTTTTGAATAATATATTTTTTTTATTAATTATACCAATTCTAATTCAATACGAATAGTTAAGACAGGACAAAGTCTGACGGGTCAGCTAGTATTTATATAGATCAAAATTAAATGGATCCTGCTGAAACCGCAATTGAGGTATAAATATAGAGAGGTGCTGTCATACTGTTGTTATATGAACAAATTATAATGTTATATGAACAAATTATAATACTGGAGCTGGATGAGTTTACGAAGGTTTTTCATTTGAAAAATACGTCCTTAGAATTCGTCCAACACTTATACGTCACATTTTAGAATTTGCTAGCACATAAGTGATCGGTAATGCATTGAATATTGAAGGCAACATACATTCCTATATATATATACGTATATACATTAACAACATGAAACTTATATAGTCGAAAAGCACGAGGATAAATATATTATCTCAAATAAAGATGTACCCGAAGATCTAAAGATATACAAACATGAAACATAATGTACACATAAATTTCCGAAAAGCGAACTTTGTTTACTTTGGACTCTCGGCGTATAGGGGTTTTCGAACGGGAAACAAAACAAATATTCTCGAGAACTCGGTAAAATTGATTACTCCGATCCCACTGATAGCATATACATTAAGTTTGAAGGTTTCCAAATATATATTTGAAAGTAATAAATTTAAATGACTATCAATGTTCACGACTTGTATTAACTTAATAGTAATTTATTGTTTTTAATTTGTACTCATATATGAAATAGATATATTTGAATAATATGAAATTTAATTTAAATCGACCACCAGCTTATAAGCTAACCCGTGCGAATAGTATTCTTATAATTTGCGTTCCCGCCGCGGCCTCCCTCCGCATACGCTTGAACCTAGGATCGGTCCTCCGAATGGGAGCCCTCGACTGACTCTGCTCGCGCGATACAGTAACACTATACATCACTAAGAGATCATCATCATCACCGCATACCATTCGTGCACACCCACACGTTAAGTACACACACATTTTTGGTTATGTAAGGGCCTACCTATCTTAGTAAGTTAGGACCTGTTGATCAGTTAGGATCGCGAGTCTTTGTTCGTTATCCGGCAGTAGCCCAAGAAGAGGTTCGGCCATTCTGGCACCCTTGCGCTCGCTGCCTCGGGGCTGAGCGCCCTCAGCATTCGCCCCAAAAAGTTCGGTGAAGCTGTTAAAGCCCTTACAGCTAATAGCGTATGGCAGATCGAAAAAAAAACACAAATTTGCACGGTGGTAGGACCTTTTTGAATGTCCACCTGGCTAGTTACCACCCTTATATTGAAAATCTGCCGTCAAATATCTGTAGGGGTGATTCGCCAGTTGCACTCGAGAGCCACGTGGCTTAGCGTCTCCACCATTTCGAGACACATCATCATTTAATATCAGGTGCCATTGTGGACATAACGCTAAACCTTAAGTATAAAAGAATATTAAGTGACTATGTCGCTCAAGATGATAGACACACTAAACCTAGTGGAGGGGCTGGCTCTCAAGTGCAACTGCCGAAAAAAACTTATAAGTAAGTATTTGGAGATTTTCAACTACCCCTGAATAGATTATTGGGGTATCAAGTAAAATAATGTTGTTCATACTGTGTTGCGCGTGGTTTTGCCCGCAGAGTGTGAACATCGTTTCTCCGTCACCTAACACCATGGCATCCTCGTCACACTCGCCTGTAGTTCTGTTAGGTTGACCCTGTAAGTTGATCACATGTAGAATTAATAATTTTCAAATGTATCAATCCAAATGAAATAATTATTTATAGCGAGTATAAATTGAAGCGATGATAGCTCAAAGGACGTGAGTTCGAATCCCAGCGAGAAGCCTGTTCGATCGGTAAAAAAAAATATAAAAGTACTGCAATGTGGTAGGGATTTTTCTAACGTCCACCTGGCTAGTTACCACCATCAAGTTGAAAATCTGCCGTCAAATACCTGTAACTGTGTTCTTAACAAGCCCCTCCCCTAGGGTTAATAAGTCCACCATTTTGGCCACAGTGTCACTTAACATCAGGTGCGGTCGTGGCCATAACGCTAAACCATTATACT
This sequence comes from Actias luna, assembly GCA_039707435.1. Taxonomy (NCBI): domain Eukaryota; kingdom Metazoa; phylum Arthropoda; class Insecta; order Lepidoptera; family Saturniidae; genus Actias; species Actias luna. The sequence continues at coordinate 15,037,657 of JAZHAC010000030.1, forward strand.
ACAAAAAAGACAAGAAACAGCTTGGACACTTCTGCTAGTAAAGGGTTATATTGACCTTGAAGATTTGTAGTAAACAATTTCACGTGATATTGAGGAATAACTTATATAAACGGATTACCATTTTACAAGAGGAAGTAGAATTTTTCCAATTTCCCATAACAATTTTCAAAATACACCTCAACGGATGTTAGTTCGAATCCCTGCGAGAAGTGTGAGCGTTCAGTTAAAGAAATATGAAACTACAGCATGGTGGTAGAGCTTTTTCTAATACCCGCCTGGCTAGCTACCACCCTCAAGTTGAAAACCTACCGGCAAATACCAATAAGTGTGTTCCGGCAGTTGCACTTGAGATCCAGTTCCTCCACGGTTTCAGCGTGTCTACCAACTCAAGATCAGGTGAGATTATGGCCATAACGCTAAAACTTAAGTGTTTAAAAAAATACATATGCTATTTGTGGTAGCTTACAATATGAAAATGTATGAAGTCGATCCTTAGCTGCATGATGCCTGCGTAGGTTTTGTCTATGGTGATATTACAGTCAGTTTCCCCGTTCCAGAGCTCAGGGAAACCAGGCGATATGAAGTACGTCAAGTTATTCTGTACCGCACCACCGCAAGTGACTTCGACTGTGAAAACGATAAAACATATATGAGGAAAATACAGTTTATTCGATACCCCATCGCGGCAAAATTAGTGACCCTATTTGAGCGGGACTATGACCATACGATGCGAAGATTTTCAAAAAATATTTCTAAGCCACTTTGATTAGTATTCCTCGTCCTTTTGACAATTTTTTCCCCTTCGATTTGTGTACATTCTTCCCGGCCGATACAAATAAAAATGCTTGTCGTAGATTAAGAGTGATAGTTAACATATACATAATATTATAATAAAACTGTAATTCAACCATGTGTACAGTGCATTAAGTATTTTTATCAAGTGCGACTACCGGAAAATATATATATATATAGGTATTTAGCGACAGATTTTCGACTGGACGGTGTTAGCTAGCCAGAAGCGCATTAGAAAAAGCCTAAATACCATGATACAGTTAGTTACGTTGATTTCCTTTCACGAAAGCCCAGGCTCATTGCAGGGATTCGAACTCACGTTCATTGACGTGGCGTGCGTACACTCTGAGCTATCATGGCACCAACATAAAAAACATATGCATATTAGTATAGATAACGGATACTTATTTGCTGAATTATATAATATGTCTGGCAATTGATTTCCTCGCAGTGTATTTTACATGTTAAATTACAACCGTTATAAGTAAGTTTACAAGTTAAATTTAAGTGCAAATGCAACATAGTTACCGTGTTAGTTAAACCGTTTGAACGTTAACAAAGTATCACATCTAATTTAAAATCGGTGTTACCATGTGTTTAATATTAAAACCGAAGACACGAATTTGGTAACAAAAATGAGAAATGACAAAATTATTATTTAAGAAAATGATTTATTATTTGTATTTGTCTTTTTATTTTCTAATTAAAACCTCTTTACATTATAAAATTAATATACTCAAAGCAATGAAAAATATTGTTTTTAGAAACAACAGAACTAGTGGATCTGTAATTCGATTGTCCTGTAATAAAAAGTTGGTGGCATTTATAGTAAGTCTAGTAGGTCGTAGATAATAATAGAAAACATAGATTTATTCGTTAAAACAGAAACTTTGTGGTCAAGGGAAGAAATAAGGGATATATTCGGGCGTTGGTTGAACTTTTACAACAATTGTAAAACATACTATCGATGTTTTTTTAGGTGAGTAAATAAATTTACGCATACCCTCCTAGTCCGGTTGGAATGAGAGGGTTATATGGAGTTTTCCCGACGTGAAGCACTTAGAATACCTACTAAAACCCCAAGGCCACCTGTTGACGTACTGAGGCGACGTAAGTTCAAACTAAGCAAATCACGACATCACCCTAGCGACTGTCCCGGTCTGATAGTAAGCTGGGCCTCAATCCTGGTAGCATAGCGAGCTGCCCTCTCATAAAGCCGAAGATACTAACGTATTGGATCATTCTATCACCCAGGCATCTGTATCGGAGAGGGTATCCGCAGGGTCAACCTTACAGACTCTCTGCGAGATAACCATCTTCGAAATACAATATCGAATCTATATAACCTCAATTACAAATGATTCGGTTAATTTTCGAGACGCGGCAACACTGTTTAGACTGTTGGAGTGATGTACACACTAAGGGGTCCCGTTCGAAAGCCGCAAGCTCGTCTCGTTACTGCGCTAAACGTAATAAAATTGAGATTGCTTCGTAGACGTATGTACCTACATACACCGATAATTCGCTGTCGTTTTATTTGTTTTGTTACCAGCGACAAGAGATTTGCGGTGACGGTTAAATAAACCCCATATTACCATGATTTTGTTACCAGCTTTTAGTATATAAGCTGCGGCTACGACTTCGCGTGGAACTAAATCGTTCTTTGCCAGCTTTTTCGATACGGCTTTGTTCCTATTAAATACTACATATAGCAGTTAAATGACCAAAAGCCTTCTTCGGTGACTAGTCTATGAAATATATATATATACAAACGAAATGTTAAAAAAAATCCAACTTTGTTATATAAAATCAACTAGGATTAGGAATTTAATATCATATTGACAAAGTCTTGATTTAGAAATTATGGCACAACGACGAAATGTGATATTGTTTTGATAAATGTTAGAACTGCTTTAAACTTTGTACTAGACTAAGTTAAATTTAAGACGCTCAAAAACCAAAAGAGTGCGCTTTAAAAAGTTATACACCAAAAATAACGGTACTGAAAAAAAAAAGTTGCCAAAACCCTTAATCAATGCCGGAAGTAAAGAAAAAAATTGCTGATTTTTTCTCTTTATAGTAGCTTTTTCGAAGTATGACTTATCTCTTGAGAATTTTAAAACAGTGCCTATAGGTATTTGACATTAGCTGAGAGTGACTAGCGCAGGCATTAGATCATGTTCTACCATAATACTATGTCGTTATGATAGTGTTTTTTCTTCGTTCAACGGCCGAGGCTCGAAAGACGAACTCAAGTACGTTAGATATACATTACATTTATCATCGCTTCTGGGTCCTAACTGTCGCCTTGTCAGATCAGAGTTTTTTATTTTTACGTTATACATTCACAAAATGAACACAGCCTAAACTGTATATTGTATTTTGTAGTGTGTAGGAACGCCGCGTACTGGGACGTGAGTTCGAATACAACCACCTACAATGAGCTTAAGCTATCGTTGAGGATAACATTTTGAGGAAACCATAGCATGCTAGAAGGGCTTTTTCTAATGCCCGCCTGGCTAGGAACCACTGTCGTTGAAAATCTGTCGCCAAATACGAATAGTTGTGTTCCGGCAGCTGCACTTGAGAGCCAGTTCCTCCACAGGTTTAGCGTGTCTACCAACTTGGGCCGCATCGTCACTTAAGGTCAGAAATTATGGCCATAACGATAAACCGTAATTATAAATATGAATGAGAGATAATCATAAAGTTAAATTAAATGTTGTATAGACTTAAATAGGTTATTAGTAGACAAAAATTATATAAAAATGTATGCATAAAGTTACTTACAAACGCAACACACCCCGATACCGTGATAGCAATCACCAGCGGCTCTACCGTCCCTCTGACGGCAGTCGTAGGCGTTGAGGCAGATGCCAGCTTTGGCGATGGTGCCGTGCGGTTGGCACTCCCTCTCCCCACCCACGGGGAAAAAGTTTACCACCCTCACGAAAGAAAATATGCCATCTGCAACAATATAAATTCATTTTTTATAGTTGAGGTTTATGTTAAGGTTTATGGTTTGTGATGTTAAGTGACGATGTGACCTAAGCTGGTAAACACGTTAAACGTGGAGGGACTGGAATCAAATCCCTGCAATGAGCCAGAGTTTTTGGTGAAGGAAAACATCGTGATGAAACCACAGAATGGTGGTAGGGTCTATCTAATGCCAGCCTGGCTAGCTACCACCCTCAATTGGAAAATCTGTCGCCAAACACCTATAGGTGTGTTCCGGCAGTTGCACTTGAGAGCCAGTCTACTATGCTTAGCATGTCCACCGTTTAGGCCGCATCGTTTAGAGCGATGATAGCTCAGTGGTAGTGTGCACGACTTCGCGTCAAGGGACGTGGGTTCGAACCCAAGCACCTACAATGAGCTTGAGCTTTCGGTGAAGGAAAACATCGTGAGGAAACCATAGCATGGTGGTAGGGCATTTTCTAATGCCCGCCTGGGTAGCTACCACCCTCAAGTTGTAAACCTGCCGCCAAATACCAATAGGTGTGTTCCAGCAGCAGCACTTGAGAGCCAGTATCTCCACAGGTTTAGCGTGTCTACCAACTTCGGCCGTATCGTCACTTAAGATCAGGTGAGATTATGGCCATAACGCTAAACCTTAACTATAAAAAAAAAAAAATCGTCACTTAACATCGGGTGGGACTGTTGCCATAACGCTCTAAACCTATTAACTATAAGAAAGGTATTATTAGCACGTTATTTACCTTAAACCATTCTTCGAACTCAAAACTCTACTAAACAATACAACACAAGAATACTTCACCGTGGCCCTCTGCAGGCAGGAAACATTCCATCAGTGCCTCAAGTAATCTCCAAAGACGTACATAAAAACAACTCCAAACAAATACACAGTAACAACGCGTCCCAAAGGTATACTTGCACTGTTAAAATTTGACAACATTTTCTGAGTACAGACCGGGGATGAATTTAGATAATAAATTTTTTGTTTTATATACTTTGTATGTTTAGTGTTACAGCTAAAAACATCATATGATGTTAAGTGATGATAGGACCCAAGATAGTGGACACTTTAAGCCTAGTGGAGGGGCCGGCACTCAGGTGCAACTACCGGAAATCAATTACAAGTATATGGCGGCAGATCTTCAATTTGAGAGTGGTAGCTTGCCCTTTGTCCTCTTGACCTTCACTTTATTGGGGGCAATATTATATTGGCTGATTGCACGTGGATTCGAACACACACCCATTGATGCGGGTCCATCCACTACCAACTGAGTCATCGTGCTTCAAATTCTCTATTATTATATCATAAATCTATTCACTTTATTAAAGATTCAGACAAATTTGACATGAATCATGTTCTTTACGCATCTACATTATACTTTTTGTTAGAGATTTTTTTATGTAAAAGCGGGCAAACGAGCGAGCGTTTCACCTGATGGTAAGTGATCACCGCCGCTTATTAAAACCCCCACAACACCATAGGAATCGCAGGTGCCTTGCTGACCTTTATAGGGGGGACTGACTCTCGAATGCAACTGCCGGAACACATCTATTGGTATTTGGCGGCAGATTTTCAACTTGAGGGTGATAGCTAGCCAGCCGGGCATCAGAAAAAGCCCTACACTTCCCTTCACCGAAAGCTCAAGATCATTGTACGTAGTTGGATTCGAACTCACGTCCCGTTTTGCGGCGTTCGTACACACTACCACTGAGCTATCCTCGCATAGTAACATAGAAATATAATAAAATAATATAGGCCGTTTTGTTCCCAATTACACTTTTTACAATCCTTAGTACTAACAGCGAGATCATATTTATTTGTTTTCCCGATAATATAAATATTACATCGAACATTTTCGAGTAAAACATCGCAATGTACGACTGCCCTTTTTCCAGTCGAGAGGTTTTTCATTCCTAATTAGAAGTTATTTATGATATCTTTATTAAAAAAAAATGATTATCATAATTAACCACTAGTCTATTAAAATAGTGTCTATTAACATACTGCTGCTAATTTGCCCTCAGCATTCGTCCCGAAAAATTCGGCGAAGCTGTCAAAGCCCCTTTGGCTAACAACGTATGTCATGTCGAAAAATAATAATAATATTAATAATTTACAATGTATTTGTAATCTAAAGAATATATCTTATATGTAGTTTTCATGTATAGTTTGTGTCGTCGATTTGTTAGTGAATAGCCTGGGTTTGGATTTAATTAAACAACATATATAATAAAAACAAAAGTTGTTTAGTACAATCTCCATCGTTTATGGTTCTTCTACGTACGTAACATTGGCAAAATTGTAAACGCAGACATGTGGCCATTAAAAAAAAATTTAGATAATTTACATAGATAATTTTCAGAAATACACAATTAAAAATAAAAATGTCGCCAACGATTTCTCTCCTATTCGATATTCAGTTTCTGAATACATCAATTAGTTAATATAGCACACTGCATATGCATGTAGGATCGCTATTCAAAAATCTAAATAGGTATGTAACCGGTTTACAGACGAAGTGTTAATAACAAACTACGCAGATATACTTATATACGACACAGTGAAATACAACCATAGCGCGATGTAGAACATTTGAACAACCTATTATTAATAATTTCTTGTATTGTCATATATATAGTGTATAGTATCTAAATAGAGAAGATTAAATATGTATTTATCTTGAAATCGCTTTCAATTTATAATTTAATACGAAATTGAAACAATACGAAGCGGTTTTAGTTACATTGCATAATTCGCGCCATCTATACGTAGTATATATGAACTAAGAATGTATTGTGATGCATTTTACTTACGGCGGAATAACTCTAAAAATATGTCAATTTATTGTACAGAATATTCAGAAGTGTCATTTAAAAAACATGAAAACTATTCTGGAAAGTGTCAGTGTTATATTTGATAATTATTAAACAAAACCACGTTATGTAGAAAAGTATGAAATAATTGATTTGTAAATGTATTCACTAGATGGCGCTAGTGTTAAGACTGGAACAAATAATTTATTTTAAACTCTGCAGTAAACATAATGACATAATTAGTTATGTTTTCGACGCGACCACAACGACCACGATCGTCAAGTGCATCGGTTTAAGGAACTACATCATCAAACCGCATACCGTCCGTGCTCGCCCACACGGTAACTCCACGGTACTCTGTAAGGGACCACCCCCGCGGCAATGCCAGTTGTTTTCGCATTATTTTTATAGCATAACTAATTAATTAGTTAGCTAGGTAGAAGCTTCGTATTCATTCCATATCGGACAGCACATGAACGACGTACAATTAATTATAAACAGGACGTCTCTCGTATAACAGACATGACTAGCGCAGTACAATAATCTTCACTTGAAATCATTCGTTCAAAGAAACGTTTTTCGAACGCTTAGTGGTACGTAGCCTGTAGGTAGTATTCTTGGTACAATTACGTACTGATCACAAGAATCTGGGACGAGATGCGACACCGAACAGGACACTCGAGTATCTTCGAGACCGGTCCACGACCGTACTAAATACCCGATAAGGGTCTATAAGGTAAAAGTTAATTCACATCCAAACGTGTCATCGAGTTTAATATATATATTTCATTCACAAGAGAATGTTACTGAATTTACACAACGGTTTAAAAAGTTTATTGTTGTATTGTGAAACACAGAAGAAATAAATATAAAATTGAAGCGATGAAAGCTCAGTGGTAGCGTGTGCAGACGCCGCCTCAAGGGACGTGAGTTCGAATCCACCTGCAATGAGCTTGAGCTTTCGGTGAAGGCGAACATCCTGATGAAACTATAGCATGGTGGTTGGGCTGCCGGCCTGGCTAGTTACTCGAGGTGAAAATCTGCCGCCAAGACATAGGGTATGTCTCGGTAGTTGAACTTGAGAACCAGTTCCTCCACAAGACTTAGTCTGTCCGCCATCTTGGACCACATCGTCACTTAACATCAGGTGAGATTATAGCCATTACGCCGAACGTGTAAAGTATAAAAAAAATATTTATTACTTTAGCACTTTACAGTTTAAGTAATAATTTTCCGTATGCACCAAAGAAAGTCTTGCAATCTGAAGAGTACATCTTAGAACTCGTTCATACCCTACTTTTGGAATGACCTTGGGTCTGACGTTACCCAGATGGACGTATTTAATGTGATTCATACTTTCTCGAAGGTAATAACAATAATTGAACCCTGCAGTCGTCGTCTCGTTAAGGCAGAAACAACCGGATAAGCGATAGCGTCGGTGAGGCTTGCTAACTTTCATTTTATGAAATACAACTTCGGTCGCGTCTACTTGAATTAAAAGTAACTCGAGTTACCCATTATAACATCAACCCGTATCAACAAGTGTTTCGTAGACGAGTCGAAACATACAAACAGACAGTTGAAAAAGGTTTTCTGTTATAAATACAGTGTATACAATATCTTTATTTATCTTTATCAAATCTTAATATCTTTATCATTATCAATAGTATTTACTAAAATTCTGTTATTTTAGTACAATTACAAATAGACAATTTAACCATCCTTTTTTAATGAACATAATCAAAGAAAAATGTGTTTTTACTTAGCCATTTAAAAAGATAAAACTCAAAATAAACTGGTTATAATTTTCATTGTTACGGTGAATATTGCACGCTTACTGTCAACACATGCAAAACAACTGATTTTTCAAACTTAAAATGTTTCTATATATCATGTAGTGCACTTGTGCAATAATGTTTACACACACACATATGAAAAAAAAAACATTATTATTAACACTCATGATATTTTTTATGCCATTTTTGTTATTTAAACTAGTTAAAAATCTTTTTAAAAAGTCCTGTATGTTATCACGATAACGACCGAAATACTTTACCAACCGAAACTTTTTTTTTCCTACGCTTTAGTATAATTAGGAATAGAACCCTATTACATTTCACGGTCTGATTCGATGTGATTTAATTGTTATTTAAATAAAAAAATTGCTAACATTTTTTTTTAGAGCACCACTATATGACTACACTGTGCCTGAATCACAATACAATCGCAAACCGACGGCGACCACTAAACGATCATTTTTCGTTCGTCGCTTACAACTTCAATACCGATATGCAAGCCTCGATTTTCTATTGAATAGGTTCAAGATGTTAAGTGACGATGTAGCCCAAAATGGTGGACACGGTAAGTCTAGTGGAGGGACTGGCTCTCAAGTGCAACATCACATCTACAGGTATTTGGCGACAGAGTTTCAACTTAAGGGCAGTATATTGCCTAGTAGGTAGAATACCAAGCGGGCATTAGAAAAAGCCCTACCACCATGCTAAGGTTTCCTCGCGATGTTTTCCTTCACCGAAAGCTCAAGCCCATTGTAGGTAATAGGATTCGAACTCACGTCCCACGACGCGGTGTTCCTAGATGCTACCACAGAGCTATCATCGCTTCAATCTTCTTCTCAAAATAGAATTCAAACAAAAATATCTCAGTTCATTACCTTTCTCTATTATTGTAGTAGACTCATGGTTTTTTATACTCATTCCAAGTGAAAAAACATCAAAACAAATGTTTATTCATTTTAATTATCATAAATGAAATATAGTTGTCGAAAATTGCTGTGTAAAAAGATATTTAAATATATATTTTTTCATTTTCACACAGCACTCATCTCTTCTTCTCGTAGACACGTATACGCTTGCAAGAAAAAAAGTTAAATAGAGATTATAAATATATGCAAATAGTAGCGCGAGAAACAAACATGTCCACACAAGTTTTCTCGACATATGCCAGCTTGAACACTTTTCTGATTTTTTAGTCAATATAACCCAGCAAAATATTTAATATTCGGCGTGTGCCCAAGTTAAATATATTCCATTGAAAGCCTGCAGAATATTTTGTATTCGGTGCGCACATTGCAAATCTAATAATGACAACCAGCGGAATAGCAGTTTGCCATAGCGAAAGCTTGGGTCCTTTATTGATGTTTTATGATAATTTTAGTTTGTAACACTGCATTTGTGTAATCTTTCTTTTTCCTTGTCATATGTCGTACAATATAAAATTATAAGATCGCTTTCGCATCATTAAGTTGATCACTGACTTATCGTGTGGTCTACCTTAAGCGCGGCGTGCGGTTCCACCAGTATTCCTACCACGCTATTACCGAGACAGGTTCGAACCTGTTTACCCCGTGGTACACTTATGCGTCTCGTTCCGTAATGCGTATATACGAATAAGCACTGAAAGCAGGACATCGGTCGACACATCGCTGGTTCGGGTGACGCATATTTACCGGTTTCTTGGGACTTTTATTGTCGTTTTTATTATAACAACTTGTCGATAAGATTGCTGGTTTAGTTGTATATTTATTAGACCCGGCCAGACATGTTTCATTATATTCCAGAATTATGATATTTAAAACTTATCAACAGCGAGCTTAAGTCAACTGCAGAAGTACAAAAAGATTAATATTTTCAAAAATAACGCCTCCAGAATAATATGAAAGTTAAAATTATAAAAGTAAATTACCAGGAAAATGATCCAAAGGGCTAAAAAGGCCTTGATCCAGAATTACTTACTAGTTTTTTATAAGAAGGTCATGTAACTTGAATTTTTCCCGTGTTAAAATATCGAAACTAAATAAATCGCTTAGTCAAACTACTTTTAGCATTTGTTGATTCGTAAGTTTAGACATTTTAAGTTAGATTAGTTCTATAACTTAGTCTACTAAATACTTATAATTTCCCGTCATGGCATTATCAGTACGTGACAATCTATACGTATATAAATGAATCTCTATTTCCTTTGGTCATCGCATCACGCGTGAACGGATGGAACAAGAGTTCGCTAATTCTTTTTTTGTTGTATTAATTATTATGAGAAGGTTTCTATGAAAGAACAAATTAAGGAAGTTGAGCGGAACATTAGAAAATTCAAATAAATTTATGACAATATTAATTTTATTTAACTGTCAGTTGACATAGACCATTACAATAATAAACACTGTTTTCGGATCACATATATATATTATACTAATTAGAATTCAATATTCATACTTAAGACCGGACAACGTCTGACGGATCAGCTAGTAACATGTACATTTCCATTGGACTCAAACACGTTATGAAACTGTCAGACGTTTAATTAACAATTATTTGAAAACTGGAAACGGAACGATTTCTCTCGTAACACTATCAGTGTTATTACATACAAAAACAATGGAAACAAAGTCATCAACAATCGAAATTGATGTACTTTTACTCACACACAATTCTACAAGCACGCATGGTTGTTCTAATGATTTTGTATAAAGCCGCTTGCACACTGAAAGCTACTTACGATAGAGCGGAAGTATTGTGAAAGCGATGTCTGATTACTAGCATGTATGGTGTATTCATTATAAAGTTTATAGTATCTATTTAGGTAAAAAAAACTTAGGTAAATTGATGTGTAAGGGATATCGAATACCACCTGAGTTACTCAAGCCATCCTCACCTGCACGCGGCGCACTCTGCCGAGTAACGGATGAGGCTCTAGCGAGTGTCGGTCCCACATTCAGTTTCGGTCATAACGGTTGACCATGTAATCTTTCACACAGCTTGGTTATTTCCCGACTGGTTAGCAACTACCCTCTGTTTACGCGAATAATATTCGTTGAAATAAAACTAATTTAAACGGATTTTATCGCGGTTATTTATTGATTTTGATCCCGACGTTTCGAAAGCTTTTCAGCCTTCGCGGTCACGGGGCGGACTGACCCGTTTTATTTCAACTACCCTCTGGTTTAGTCTGCCGCAAAATAACAGTTCAGTATAACCCTTTGTGTTCCAGTATAGTTAATGCGAATCAGCCCTTTTTGGCTAGGTTAGTAATATGTCTCTAATGTCCTTGGCATTGCGGCTGTCTACAAGCGACAGTAACCATTTATCTGCCTGTCTACGTTCTACCTGTTCTGTGTCCGTTTCTGTATAATGTTACTCTTTACAAGCAAATACAGGAAAATGTAGGTGAGATCGTTTACTTATTTGTCAACTGAGCCTGCGACTTCGTCCGCCTGGTTAGCTGCTACACTCTAGCTAAATACCTATTTCTAAATACTTGTAACTATATTCGCGTACTGACACAATTACAGTTTTTTTTTATATAGTTAAGGGTTAGCGTTATGGCCATAATCTCACCTGATCTTAAGTAATGATATGACTCAGATTGGTAGATATGCTAAACCTGTAAATGTGGCTCTCAAGTGTAACTTCCGGATGGTATTTGACGACAGACTTCCAACTTGAGGGTGGTAGCTAGCTAGACGGGCATTAAAAAAAGCCCTACCACCACGCTATGGTTTCCTTACAATGTTTTCCTTCACCGTTCAAACTCATTGTAGGTAGTTGGATACGAATTCACGCCCCTTTACGCGAAGTGGTACACACTACGACTGATCTATCATCGCTTTAGGAAGTTTTATTATATATGAACATTTTAGAACTCGGCGTGTGTGTGATACACGCACATCAATAATTACGTACATCGGAAAAGTGTAGACACTTTCTACTGTATATTATACGACTGACTGGAGCCGGATGCGAGCGTCATTACTGATTTCCGTAAGTATTTTGTGTTCAAGATGACACGCGATAAACCACCATGAGCTACATTTCTCTCGACCATTATATTAAGGACAACATCACTCTGCAGTTACGATCATAAATCATATTTTGCATAGTCACGTGCAAATGCACGTTATATTATCGACAGCGAACCGATCAGTGGGCGGAGATACACGCGCACTCTCTATTCGCTTCATTTGTAAGTCCGTCAACGCGTAATTAATTACATATTCCAATACATAACGAGACAGAATCTAATTGCAAACAATAGTGTTAGCTTTATTATTGGTCGCCTCTGTATTTTTAGCCTTATCGATGATCTTCTCTATACATTTATACATTAAAAGACATATTGCAGGGGTTTCAATATTCACACGTTAGTTCAAAATAACTTCATGGATTTAAATTAATATTTACATTTGGTTATATTTAACTTTATAAATTCAAATTGTAATGAAGAAGTTTTATATAAATTGTTTTAATAATCATATTCACACTAGTTCGCTTTTAGCGCTTTTAGCTTCCGGTTGTGGCAATATAAATACGTCTTTTAATACTGAGACAGGGACAGTGGAGCTCCAGAACGTATCAGTGGACTGGAGTAAAGTATTGAAGGATATTGTGGACTACAACCTCAAGATAGCCATAAAACACGGTGACCGAAAGGACACACAAGCTATAATTCCCCAAACCCCGACCACAAGGCAACTATAGAAATAAGTGAAAACTTATAATAGTTCAATAAGTGAAAAAAAAAAAACACAATTACTTTTTAGTTTTTAGTATAATGCCTAACTACTGTTGTAAAGCTATTTTTAACGCCAACTAAATCACGCTTACCTAAAAAAGGTGCGGACCCAGAGTCCTTAGATTGTGTATATCAAAATTTAAAAAAAAAATGTACCATCATATGGGTCGCCTGTCTGTTTGCTGCTCATTAACATAAAGGGCAAGTAGGTTCTAAGGTTAGCGTGTTAGAAGAAACAATCATTTCCGATTGATAATATTAATATAGACAAATAAAGGTAATTGACATAATAATTAACATACGTTCATGCTAATGAACTTAATTTTCAATATTATTTTTCCGGTTTATATCACGTAATGCAAGCAAATTTGTGACGGAAAGTTGATGTTTTTGTACGTACTGACATTGACCAAAGTGTCTAAAAGTTTTCACTTGAAAAATAGTGCAAAAACATTTTTAATTAATAATAATAAAAAAACGAGTGCAGTACCTTACTACGCATTACAATAAAACCTATAAGTGCAAAAAAGCGAACCATATTCTCCACTTTTCACACACGTATTCTTGTATACTGAAAAAGAAAACACAACAGCCCTATTAGATAGTACAAGTTTTTAGTGTATTTTAAAGCGATGATAGCTCATTGGTAGAGTCACCTACAATTAGCTTGAGCTTTCGGTAAAGGAAGACATCGTGCGGAAGCATGGTGGTAAGGCTGTTACTAATGCCCGCCTGGTTAGCCCACCTTCAAGTTGATAATCTGCCGCCAAATACCATTACGTGTGTTCCGGCAGTGGCACTTGAGAGGCAATCCGTCCTATAAGGGCCGGCAATGTACCTGTGGTTATTTTGGTGTTGTGGGTGTCCAAGAGTGGCGGTGGTCACTTACCATCAGGTTACACGCTTGCTCGTTTGCCGTGAATTCCATAAAAAAAATGTAATTATATCGAATGATACTGTAAATAAGTATTTATGATTTAGTATTATATGATACGTACCTAAAACAAATGAATAATAAAAAATGGAGGATACATTTGCCAATAAAATGTCATGTAGTTAGTTCGGCTTGAGCGTTGTTTTATATAGTCTTTTTTAATATGATATAACTACTTCTTCTATTCTATTCTATTGCCGCATCTGCGTCGACATTTCCTTAAATAAAATAATAACGTGAAGCAATAGAATTGCTATAAGTAAAAAAATACTAATTTATAAAAATGCGAAATAGCTCTGCTCGAATGTTTTACTGACGCACCTGCAGCGAAATTTTCCTTATGTCGGCTGTCATTGAATTAATAACATTCCGTTTAATAAAAGACTAATAAAAAATTCAAAAGTCTCAATACTGTACGAGTACTTTATTTCACACGAAGAGAATGGAATTCTTATAAACAATTTTGTGCATGTAAGACATCCTTTGCGTGGGCCGACGCGATGGGCTCGTAATGGGTAAAATGACAATGGTACCCTCGAAACCTCAATACCTGGCGCAGTGTCTTGATTAGTTGATGAAGCGATGATAGCTCAGTGGTAGTGTGCACGACTTCGCGTCAAGGGACGTGGGTTCGAATCCAAGCACCTACAATGAGCTTGAGCTTTCGGTGAAGGAAAACATCGTGAGGAAACCATAGCATGGTGGTAGCACAGTCATCTTCAGCTCATCTTCAGCTCGGCCAGGAATAGGATTCACGTATACCACCGCGTCCAAAGAGCCGTCTCTATGTTTGGGTCCTGGTGCCTCAAATGGCGCATAGGAATAAACCCAGAAAAAAGTGCGGCTATCATGTTCGATCCTCACGCGAGGAGAGATATAAAAAAGACATTACACCTATTCGACGTCAATATCCCCTGGGCTAATGAAACTAAATATCTTGGTGTAGTTTTAGATAGGCGCCTAACCTTCAACAAACATATAGATTACGTTCAGAAAAAAGCCTCCACGGCTATGGTTCTGCTACGCAATCTCACCTCCTCTAAGAGCAAAATGGCACTCAGACATAAGCTCACAATATACAAAGTATGCATCCGTCCCATACTTACTTACAGTTGCCCCGTATTCGCTCACGCTTCACGCACCACCCTTCGCAAACTACAAGTATTGCAAAACAGATTCATGCGCATAGCCGTCCAAGCCCCGTTTTACGTCCGTAATGTAGATCTCCATAGAGACATGGATCTACCGTCCATGTATGCATATATCAAAGACATTACAAAGAAATTTTTTGCAAATGACGAACTTCATCCTAACCCCAAAATAGTACACGCAGTTAGCTACACTTCCAATCCGCATGCCAAAGGCTTTGCTCGCCGGCCACGTAACTGCTTTTCCGACGCCGTCGATAAAATAACGAGATTAAACGCGCTTCTCCCTGCCGTCTTCACCAATCGCACGTGTCCGCGCACACGTCCGCGTAACCGCCGTCCTCGCCGCCGAGGCCGAGCGGATAATTTCGCTCCCGCACACCCGCCGCGGCCTCCTTCCGCAGACGCCTGAGCCTAGGTTCGATCCTCCGGACAGGAGCCCTCGAGTGACTCTGCTCGCGCGATACAGTGACACTCTACATCACTGAGATTACATCAACACACCGCATACCATTCGTGCACACTCACACGTTAAGTACACGGTTCTGTAAGGGACTACCCTCGCGGCCCTTGAGCTGCTTACCTGATAAGGTCGTAGTTAGTATCACTAATTTAGTAATAAAGAACCTGTTGGTTAGTCAGGATCATGAATCCTTTTCATTTACCGGCAGCAGTCCTAGCCGAGGTTCGGCCGTCCTGGCACCCTTGTGCCTGCTGCCTCGGGGCTGAGTGCCCTCAGCACTCGCCCCCAAAAGTCCGGTGAAGCTGTCAAAGCCCCTGGGGCTAACAGCGTAAGTCAGGTCGAAAAAAAAAAAAAAAAAAAAATGGTAGGGCTTTTTCTAATGCCCGCCTGGGTAGCTACCACCCTCAAGTTGTAAACCTGCCAGCAAATACCAATAGGTGTGTTCCGGCAGCAGCACTTGAGAGCCAGTTCCTCCACAGGTTTAGCGTGTCTACCAACTTGGGCCGTATCGTCACTTAAGATCAGGTGAGATTATGGCCATAACGCTAAACCTTAAGAATAAAAAAAAAAAAAAAAAAAAAGCTTTTATTGAAGCTAACTTCCAATGCTCACACATGACTCACCGGTTTTAAAATATACAAAACGCTTTATAACTAAAACTTTATTTTTTTATAGTTTAGGTTTTAGCGTTACGGCCTAAATCCCACCTGATCTAAGTGACGATACGACCCAAGTTGGTAGACACGCTAAACCTGTGGAGGAACTGGCTCTCAAGTGCAACCGCCGGAACACACCTACTGGTATTTAGCGGTAGATTTACAACTTGAGGGTGGTAGCTGACCAGGCGGGCATAAGAAAAATCCCTACCACCATGCTATGGTTTCCTCGCGCTGTTTTCCCTCGCAGAAAGCTCAAGCACGTAGTATGTGGATTCGAACTCACGTCCCTTGACGCGAAGTCGTACACACTACCACTGAGCTATCATCGCTTCATTATAACTTTTTTCAATACAGCCTTACTACTATTAGTGGCAGCTTGATGTTAAATAACTTAAAACCTTCCTCAATTATTGCTTTATGAAATCCAAAAAAAAAGTATCTGTAATCTAACTTCAACATTAGCGCGTTCAAACAATTTTTTTCCTCTTTATAATATTAATATACATTTATTTATTAATTATATTTATACAGGGTATATGATATATGAATTTAAAAAAGAAAGCAAAAAAAAAACTACCATAATTAGTGTTATAATACAAATTATTTAGAAAGTAGAACAACGTTATGAAAGATGGCTTGCACGAGGCAAAGTTTAAACCGTTCCTAATTACAATTAGATAGAATAATTATAATAAGATATTCACGAGTACCCGCTAACTTCGCAGACACCGTTCGACGTAACGAAATAGAAAAAGGTTAACTCAAAATTTTATATTATCTATGTTAATAATATAAAGTGGACAAGTTTATTTGTTTGCTTGAATCTTCTTTTTTTTAAATTGAATAAGCGGCAAACGAGTCCGTGTCAGCTAAAGGTGATCACCGTTGCCAATGGACACCCACAAGACCAGAGGAATCGCAGGTGCGTTCCCGGCCTTTATAGGAGGGACTGGCTCTCAAGTGCCACTGCCGGAACACTCCCAATGGTATTTCGTGGTAGATTCTCAACATGAGGGTGGTAGCTAACCGGGCGATTTAAAACTGGGTTTTAAAACTATACAAAACCAATTCGAAGTGGACGCGAAAGTAGTCTCGAGCGCGGTTTTTCTTTAACGGAGGGGAAACGAGCAAACGTATCACCTTATGGTAAGTGATCACCGCTGCCCATGAACACCTACAACGCCAGTGGAATCGCAGAATGCCGGCATTTATAAAAGGTACTGGTTGTCATAAACCTATTCATATTTGGAGACAGATATTCAATTTAATGGTAGCTAGCCAGACACGTATTAAAAAAACCGCACCGTGGTTGGATTTGAACTCACGTCCCATAACGCGGCGTTCCTACACGCTACCACGGAACTATCGTCGATATCAGTTTCAGTTATAATACATCCTCAAGTGTAAACGTAAATCCGACACTATTATAGTAACTACAATTTACCTTTATATTAACTCTTTAATAAATTATAATTAAGATTATCCATAGCGGCTAAGGTGATTAAATCAACTTAACCTATCAAAGAGGTGTAACAAAACCTTTCTAGAAAGATATAACTGGCTGGCGACTACTTAACACAGATTGTGGCTCGATTATATTACAAGCATAGGCAGTAAATACACACTTATTTACTACTTGGTAAAGACATAAACTTTTTTTCATTATGGCACAGGCCTATGTAAGCAATTTCGCCAATGTCAAGTTTCAAGAACTTTATAAACACAACGGACACAGACTAACATATATAAATAACTGTCATATGCGAGATTCGAACCCGCAGCACTTTTGCGAAGCGTTCAACCGGTAGACATACATACATATATATATAAATAAAATTTTCCACTGAGATGTTATCTATATAGATACTTTTTTTATAGTTGAGGTTTAGCGTTTTGGCCATAATCCCACCTGATCTTAAGTGACGATATGGCCCAAGTTGGTAGACACGCTAAACCTGTGGAGGAACTGGATCTCAAGTGCAACTAGGGCACGCAAGTATTTAGCGGCAGATTATCAACTTGAGAGTGGTAGCTAGCTTAGAAAAAACCCTAGAGTGGATTCGAAATCACGTCCCTTGTCGCGAAGTCGTACGCACTACCACTGAGCTATCATGTCTTCAAAATGATGTGGCTGTTTATAATGTCAGGATAACAAACCATTCGGTAAATTAGTGTATGGTAGTTAGTTAAAAACGAGCGATATTTGACATCGGCAAATACGTGAATAACGCTTTGAAAAACAAACGCAAAAATAACGATGAACAATAATGATAAAAACAAGCCTAACTTTCAATTGTTGTATGAGTTACCTACTTATGTATCTATTAGTAAATCGTTACATATCTAATTATACGTTGGCGAATATGAAAACGTTAGGAACACAAAAACAAATTAAATAGAGATCACTGATTGCAGAAATGTACACGTCGTTTTTCGATGGGATCTTGATCTATCATATTGTGATTTTTAATTCGATTCATAAACTCATTTATTTGGTTTATTTATGTAAGATTGGTTGGACATTTTAAGCGATGCAGGTTGGCTAATGCGCATAATTGAAATTAATTGTTAACAATGGTTCGCGATCATGATATATCAGCTGCTATAAAAAGTCCCTGGACAACTCCAACAAGAAAGTCGCCATCATGTAGAAATAATAATTTGTTAATTCAGAAATAACGGCTCACTTGGCCGCACGCATGATCTTAGACGCCTTTACCTTTTCCAAGCAAACATAAAAAAATTCAAACAAGAAAAAAGCTTTCCGCGGGATCTTAATCTGTCAAGTTGTGATTTTTACTTTAATCCATATACTTACTTACATTCTTGTTATGTTAGTGACATTTTAGTGGAGTTTTTGGCGAGATCTTTATCTATCATGTTGTGATTTTTATTTTTATATGAATAAAATAAAAATTTGATTATTATATGAATAAAAAAGTGTATGGACACTTAGTTATTCAGCCCTATACTTGTAATATAGGTGATTATTTACGTGATGCACTGTAGCTAAATAGCACAAGTGAAGTGAATTGTGAATAATCATTCGAACATTATATATTAGTTGCCACAAAAACTGCCAAAAGAGTTTCAAAAACAGAGTCGCCATTTTGTTGAAGATAGTTTCATCTGTCCAAAATGGCCAAATCTTATCACTCGAAAACGGCAGTAATAGTCTCTAAAGAGGACTGAGTTGCCAACGACAAAAAAGAAGAAGGTATGTGTACCTAATTCATTAGAAGGAATGAGGGCGCTATCCGTGGTCTCTGGCAACACAGTAGTTTGAAGTGTCTCCGTTGGGCATTTTAGTAAGTAGAGACTAGAGTCATATACTTATCATCCGATGAGTCTTCCCAGACGCCACTTTCGCCTTAGCCTGAGCCCGGGTACTGCACTTTCTTTTTGCTATGAGGAAGTCCGTAAAAAAGGACTTTAAACACCAGGTATAGGGAAAGTACTTACTTAGATAACTTATGTGACGTTATTACAACTACCAAAAATATAGTTAAAGTTAAATGCGTACAGAAGCTGGTTCCGTACCGGAAGGTTTTTATGTGTCTATTATAAATTCTATTTCTGTGTAATATTAATTCGTAACGACTAATATTACGTGCTGTTCTAGTATATTTTTTTATAGTTAAAGCTTAGCGTGCTGGCCAGAATCTCATCTGATCTTAAATGACGATACGACCCAAGTTGGTAGACACGCTAAACCTGTGCAGGAACTGGGTCTCAAGTGCAGCTGCCGGAACACACCTATTGGTATTTGGCGGAAGATTTACAACTTGAAAGTGGTAGCTACCCAGATGGGCTTTAGAAAAATCCCTACTATCATGCTATGGTTCCCTCACGATATTTCCTTCACCGAAAGCTAAAGCTCATTGTAGGTGCTTGGATTCGAACTCACGTGCCTTGGAGCGAAGTCGTACACACTACCACTGAGCTATCATCGCTTCTTATGAAAAAAGTTCTCACAAGGTTAGGGATAAAACGCTATACTCTTTCATTGCTTGATCGATCACTATATAAAGTGGCACGTGTATTTCTTTATGAAGAAATTTTTTATATAGTCCCCGGGGATAATAGGTGACGTTGTAATCCAGCGATTCACTACTGAAAAGGGGTTAGCCAAAGTTCGCCCGGCAATATATATTTTTTTTGCAATAAGAATTTATTTTCCTATATTTACTTCACGGTTATTATTATGTGGCATATACACACTTCAATGTTTCATAAAAAAAAGTTTACAGTCTACATTGCACTCACTCCATGTTCCTAGAATGTATCTCTCGCTGTTTTTACTATAGAGCAAAAACATCGTTGAAAAACACAATCTTAATGTAGGAAAACCTTATATTACTTAAGTCGTTCATATTTTTATGTAACTGGGATGTCACGTATTATAACAAACTCATTTTGTTAAAACTTAAATTGTATACCTACCTGTAAAAATACAGTCCTTTCAAGATATGAATTTCCGTATGGGCTGTGCAAAAGTTTTTCTTATCTATTAAAAAAAAATTGCTCAGAGATAATAAATATACAAAATAATAATCTGTAAAAACAGGTCGTTCCTACAGTCCTTGGAAGATATGAATTTTCATATGAGGTGTTCAAAAGTTTTTCTTATTTATTAAAAAAAAGTGCTCAGAGATAACAAGTATACAAAATAATAATTACCCTCAACTAATAAACTCACCGTTTAAAAATCCTCTTCCTTTATAAATCGATGTATAATTCGCATTGCCCCCAATCGAATTATCGCCTGGAAGACTGTTGTCGCCTATTTTCTTTAATCTTTTACTTTTATGTACGTAACAATCACATAAACATATCAATAATAATATCACTCGGCATAAAAAATCCATGTTTTTGTACATCTTTCATGTTTCATTATTAAATAATTTAATTTAACCCTTAAGATTTCAAAAGGTTTTTTTTTTTTTGATAGATTAAAAACAAATATTTATTTCAAGGCACTTGTATGGCTGTGTCAAAATGACACTAAAATTGCATAGATTAAATATATTGTTATATAGATAAACAATAAGTTTTATGAATGCCAAAAACTATTTGATTAATATTTTCCCGCGTTATTTTTCCAGCGGCCATTTTAACCGAGACGGCGCGTGCGCGGTGCCTCTAACCCGACTGCGCAAGCCATGTGTCGTTTCGCACGTTCTCGTTACCACCGAATTCGCATCTCGGCCACGAAATAACAGAAAAAATACAAAACAACTTAACATAGTGGCCGTCTGTCTATACGCTCGAAATTATTTTATTTTTTATCTTATTTTTCGTTGCTCTTGCAATGTACTTTCTGAAACCACTTTCTCTGATTGACTTTTTGTGATGTACATGATTCTCTAGAGCGTAACTGTGAATATAAAAAAGCGGATTTGTATTAATTAATAATACCAGTTACGGATCACGTACAAACAAAAATCTGTTTTTTTTTTTTTTTCAAAAAAGACGTAGACACCCTACAGCAGTCTAAGTCATATTGATGATACATAATCCATAGTAACGAAATTACTGAATCGTACAAAAAATATTTAAAAAAATTTAATCGTTGTGTAGTTACTTTTTATCTATGTAGAGACTAAATATATTACATTTGAAAAAAATGCATTTCTTATGAGGCAAAATGTCTTACGCAACTTCATAACGTGTGGTTCTATAGAAGACTTGAAACACTTGTTGAGGGAATGCAAACGGAACTGAACTCAACAGACAGCGATCATATAATGTTTAGGACTGAATCTAATGGACCAGGACATGTTCCATAGAATCTTGGCTGCACCAGCAAGTGATGAAGCCAAGATTTTATGGAATTTTTTTATTCTTTCTATGTAGTTTTAGGACATATTTGACTGTAATTGTATTTTGCACATACTATAAGGTCAGGGTACGATGGGTCTGACATGTCCTTTCTCGACAGAAGTCCCTAAAATAAATAAAGACAAAAAAAACAGGTGTGCCTAATATTAAGGTTTTATATATAACATAATTTCTATCTTATAAAAGGAAAAGATTTCGTCAGTACGGAGGATCAAAATGAAAATTTCGTAATAAACTATTTAGTATATTCTGGCGTATTTGAACTTGAATAGATGAACTTATATAAATTTGATAAATGACTGAAATTCAGATAAACAAAACCGAGGGAACAGCTCATAACAAAGTAATAATAGATCAAAACATTCGGCAAATAAAAACACTGGTCAATTTCAATTTGATATATCGATTTATTGCTCCATTTTGAATTGTAAACAGTTCGTTGAAACGTAATTTCTTTCGAAGACAATATATTTATTTACCACCAACTCGTCCGTACATTATAATGCACATAGAATACTTAAACTAAAACAACTATTATACGTAATACAAATACAGAGAATAATAATAATAATAATAATCATCAAACATCAACAGATAATATAAATATAAAATAATATCTCCAAAACAAGAAAAACTCAAATTATACACAAATAGTTTCACAATAATTTAAATACTGATTACTTATTGTCAAGTTCTTCGTTCATTTTTTAAAATTATTTTTAATTAATTTATTTCAAAATACATTTTCACTAAAAACGTTACTAATAATTAATTTACATTTCTATTTTTATTTTAGAATAAAACAATTCACGTTTCGAATATACGACGGAGTTTTCTTCACGGTTTTTATCAATTAACATTAATTGTGGTAAATAATTCATACAAACCGCTCATTGAAACGAAATGACACGTTAATAAAATGAGTCTATTTAAACGTCGATGAATCAAATCAATCCCAATGTTGACATCTCTAAAAACGTGAACATTAAATACAATAAACTGTCAAAACGAGTCGTTCGTTATTCAAATCCGTCGTAAGTTCAAGACGCGGGGACCGTTTCGATGCGAACTTATATATTAATGTCAGATCAAAATTACACATAAACCTTAAACTAACAGCTTTCGATTGTAAAGTAAAATAAGAGTACAAAAATTGAACTGATTTTTGTGCAGTGTTATTTTTGTAACAAATTAAAATATGGTAACTATAAATTATTTCACTCTATCGCCGCCCGGTATATCCTTGCAGCCATTGTCAACATCTATTTGACAGGTAAATAACTGAACCTCATGTTCATATTGTTACATATTAGTTTCACTCGCATTAACGTATGCATTGTCAATGTAAAAGTCTTAAATCTATCTTTCGGGGACGATCTCTTTTTTCTTGCCAAAAATGCACAACACGTTTCACGACCACCGGTTGAGTATTGAAAGCGTAGAGGACATTCAAATATACAAATTCACATACGCAATTCTAAATATAGAGGTAATCCTGTTCGCTTGTTCAGCTTATATTGAACTTTATCCCGTGAACTGCCACCAATATTACATAATACAGGGTAAAATACTTAAGGTTGTGGATTTAAATAGGAATCAACACATGGCAGTTTAAGACGCCGCCAAAAACTTCCATATAAAATTTATGTCGACTGTTCCCCTTACTGACTTCTACCGATAAGAACGAGGAGTTTAAAATGAAACGCGCGAGATCGAGAACCAATTGTAACGGAGTGTTACCAATTTACCACTTGGCCATTAAAGAGATATATCGAGCGGTCTTTCAAACTATTTTCAAAATTAAAAATATTCCATACATTCATAAAACGTAAACATGAAAAAACAGAACCGCCCTATGTATTCGAGTAACACAGAAACAAACATAGCAAAACTCAATTTCCGACAGTTGCTAATTCAACTGACAAAAGACAAAGAACGAGGTCCAACTCAAGTGTCGAGAACCGAGTTTGCCGCGATCGAATCCGTGGGACTCGTTCGTTTAGAACTTCAAGCGCTATAAGCTAAAATAATGGGAAATGCATAAAGCGTTGCAGCGCTGCTCGAACAACCTAACATCAAATCACTGTACATAATACTTATAATTAACAAAAATTAAAACGTGTCCGAAGTTATAATAGTCAATAATAAAGCCTCACTACACATTATCATTGAGATCGCTTGTCAATTTCAGCAGTACCGTGGTCTCACCGTCGACAGTATAACCTTCTATTTAGGGATAATATAACTTTAATTTTTCGCGGGAAATCAGTACTAGCAAAGTTATCACGTACTGTGCTTAATAGTAACGCATTTGTCTTTAAGCCCCCCCCCCCCCCCCCCCCCTGTAACTTGATACGCCTACAGCTCTCGCCGAGAAGGCACAAGTGCTAAACTCACTACGGACTTAAAAAATACAGTAAAAACAACTATCGATTAGTGTGTACGTGTGAATCCCGACCATCAGCAAGGGACGCCCTCCACATCGCATAAGAAAATCTACAGCGAGAAGCAGACGCCGGAACAATCAACACCATCTAAACAGCTCTCACTCCTACGAGACGACCTACACGTTCCCGCTGACCCAGGAGGAGTGAGTCTCGCTCTTCCAGCTTATGTTAGCAGATTGCAGAGGCGCACTAACTCCTACCACAGGAAAACGAACGCTAGAAGACCAGCCACTTCTAGACAGCATTACATCACCGGAATAATCGCAAAACTTTTTTTTTATATACTTAAGGTCTCCCGTTATGGCCATAATCTCATCTGATTTTAAGTGACGATACGGCCCAATTTGGTAGAAACGCTAAACCTGTGGAGGAACTGGCTCTCAAGTGCTGCTGCCGGAACACACCTATTGGTATCTGGCGGCAGGTTTACAACTTGAGGGTGGTAGCTACCCAGGCGGGCATTAGAAAAGGCCCTACCACCATGCTATGGTTTCCTCGCGATGTTTTCCTTCACCGAAAGCTTCATTGGAGGTGCTTGGATTCGAACTCACGCCCCTTGACGCGAATTCGTACACACTACCACTGAGCTATCATCGCTTCAAAACTTGCGGCCTGAATGGGACTAGCCGAGAGCCGTAGACACCCACGCAGAGACCACCGCAACGTGCCTAAGCAGAGACAACAGAGACACCTGTGAGAGACAGGTGGACGTGAGCGCCACCGCTGGAGGACCTGCCCTGACGCAGTTTCCCCGCCCTCCCTCCAAGGTAAGGGGGGAGGGGCGAGAAGAAAAGTTATGTGTGTGTAAATAGAAAAAAAAAATCAAAGAAGAAAACGGCGGCGGTCATTTCCATAGACAATGTAAACCGTAAAGATAATGCGACTTCATTGTGATTTAATAAAAAAAAAAATACTATGTTACCAGCCTCTCGTATATATGCTGAACGGGGGAGCGGATGGGTTAATTTAACATAAAACTAAATCAATCGCTTATTTGATTAGTATAGTATTTTTAAATTCGATTTCGCGTACAACATCGGCTTTATAATAATCAGAACAAAATAAATAAAAAATCACATACCGACACACCTGTCTGCGTCTCTTATTTACTCTATACTCATTATAAAACCCCGGTTAATTACTTCTCAATAAGTCTTAAGCTTTATTTATTGCTTATAATATTATTGCTTATCTTATGTTCCGGTCGATATCTAGCGGTGTTCGGACTGCCGATAAAAAATTAGACGTTGATAAAACTTTGTGCTTTTTATCGATCGTCCATCGGCTCTAAAGATTTAGGCCAACTTTCTCGGCGAAATGACAGTTCAATCGCTTCAAGATAATTAATGTTATATAGCATCTTAACAGGTTTCCCGTCCGAATTTGTATTCGTGAAACAATTGTATTTGACCAAACTTGGCTATAATTGACGATAAGTATCAAGCTATTATTAATCTTTATTTGGTTTACGAATTATACTGTGAATACGTATTTGCACAAAACATATAGATACTTCACCAGGTGTGTAAGAAATATGATATACTTTATCATTTTTTTTTTTTCAATAATTAATCTCAGATATGTATCTCCTATAAAATAAAATAATAAAAACACGCCGGTTTCAAGAACAATGTCAACAAAAAACATGGAAAGAGCTCAAAAGAGTTCATTGAAATCGTCAAGTCAGTGATCGTCAACCTTTACCCTACTGCACCTAAGAGGCCTTTCAGCTTTTAGCTTTTATGGTGCGAAGTGGAAATCAACATCTTTCACGCTTTATACGTATCAATAAAAAGATATATTAACTATAACAAGTTAAAAGATTTTTCCTGCCAAATTACGTGAATATCCTATATAAACGAATTGATAAATAATAATTTTAGAGATATAAAATGGATGCGCTAGGGGAAAACGCTTGGCCACCTAAACATTTTTCTAAGTTAAATTTCTTTTAGTGCGTTACGAGAAACAGTTAAGAGTGAATATTTAGCATGTGCCGGATATTATGCCCATGTAACACACCGTGAAGTTAGTTGCAAGTTATACCTCTTTTGGCGTGTTATTTTATATTTGATCTATTATTTTAAACACAAAGACAGTAAATCACCTGGTTTCACGGTCTTCATTTTTTTTTATCAAATTTTATTCATAGTTGAATGTGTTTAATATTTATTAAAAGAGTATACGAATACTCACGGCAAAGAAGTATGATATCTCCACGAGCGTACATAGACTTTTGAAAAATTTTTGGCACATGTTACAGGATATATAATAAAATTTTATACCTATATAAGTAATATAAAATAAATAAAAAAAATAACATTATTATAAATATAATACCTAGGAACTATAGTTCCATTAAACGCTTGTATAAAATCATATCTCGTGTGTAAAATGTAAGACGGAATCCGTTTTAAAATACGCCAATAAATTGATAAACTATATTCTACTCTATTCTAGTCTCATTAAGTATTTAGAATATAGATATATACTGATAACTCTACAAACTTCATCGAATATAATCTTAGTGCCTTCATTTTTTTAAGACTACAATATTTTTTTTAATTTGTCTACTTCAACCTACTGTAGCATGTTATTACCGACATTACTTTACATATGCAAAGGAAACTGTGAATCATCCAACTATGTGACATTTTGATGTGAATTCCATACACAGAACATCAATTGATTTGGGAAATTAAATTAAAGCGGCTACGAGAAATAATGTACATAACATTGGTCGAGTGATTACTATGATATTAGAACAGTATTACTGAAACATATAAATTAATATATCAAAAAGAGGGCGATGCGGGAAATTTTGAGAATCTATGTTTTAAACTCAGCGCGTTATATAATTTGAAAACTCATACATTGGTATACATGTTGGTCAAGTGACAAAGAGTAATATCGTGCCTCTGCTTTGAATGAGTATGAACCATTAGAATTTAGAATTATTTAGAATTTAAAATTATTCACTCGAACAATTAGGTACTAAATGTATGTAATTCTGTTATTTAATCATAACGTTCATAAAGTTTCTCCTTCAAATCGATAATTTAAATCAATAACCAGGTTCTTGACGCAAATCGAAAAACAAATATGTATATTTTATTTATAAGCCCTATTTATATACAAATCTTGCCTCAATGATTCTCAGTATAGTAGGTTATGTGGGTTTGATTTTAAATTACATTAAACTCACTAAGTGCAACGTTAGATAATCCAATAGAATCATATATTATCAAATTCGATAACGATTCCAACTACTTGCTACAGATTACCATGCATTGTAAAATGGCTATATAAAACCATAAATATATATATTTCTCTACAATACATTTTGATATAAATAACATAGTGATATATACACAGTTACGGCGAATATCCTGTAATCATATATTTGCTTCCCTAATTTATAGCATATGTGTGTTTTAAATTTAAAAATGTATATCTATTTGTGTGTGTGATTATAGAAAATATCTTGTTTGGTTCACTAGAGCATAATGAGCTTCTAAAGTAATGGTTTTTATAAAAATGGTATTACTAGGCATGAAACATTTCACATGTCACTGGTTATATAGCAAATGATAAATCACGTATCACGTCAGTTACATATTTCAAAAATAACTGTTGCATATAGCAAGTATAAGATTTTAATAATCTACCAATAATCTTCAATTGCTGTGATCTTATGTATGAGAAAGAGATGAACACATTAAAGTTGTAGCAACAGATTCTCTTATATGTTATCTGAAGTGAAAAATGATCTTATTTCAAATCCATTGGGTTTTAATTAAAGTCACTTATATTTCTGAGAGAATATGGACAATCATTTCAACTGTAGTCTTTTTACGGACTGTGTATAATTCATTATTTTGCTATATTAGAAACAGAAAATATAACTCATCATGATATATCACCTGTTATTTAAGTGACAAAACTAATTATTTCACGATGTTAAAATATCTACGTTCACTATGCCTAGAATCTACATATTTTTAATCTACGAACTATGCTAAACTGTTTTACATTTACAAATACTTGCTTGTATTGCTTTTTTATTTTTAAAATCGTCCATTTCAACGTTTGATCCCAAAAATCTATTTATAAACCTGGTAATAGAATTCCGACAGACGTCCGCAAAAGTTTGTATTCATTATCAGTTTTAGGTAAAGCAGACAATCCACAGATAAATTACTCGGTAGTTAGGTATTACACCAAAATATGTCAACCAGAGAAACAAAATTTGCTCGATGTCCAGTGAAGACACGACATCGTAAACAATGTAATGCGATTTCAAAAGACTTACAAAGTGCTGAATAGTTCCACTAATGAGCTGAACGTTCTAGAATCGTCTATCGAGATCGTATACTTAAAGCGCTTCCATTCATAAAAGATATAAACATTCCGTTTACTTTTAGCAATGCTAAGAGCATCGGCTACAGATTCAACCGAAACAGGTATACAGTTGATTATAGGTTCTACCTAAGATAATTACGAAAGAATTGACAAGTAAGGGGAGAATACGGGGTCGCCGTTGGAACGTTTACTGGGTATTTTAGATTCACACCAGATCAGACCCACTTATAAACCCCCCTCTCTTCATAAGTAAATACGTAACTGTATTTAACCCACATTAAAAATGGTCGTGCATTGTTTGCATCTAATGGGGTCCAATTTTATGCAGTATGTTGATCCGTTATTTTGGTAATTATATTATTATTTTTATTGAC
This sequence comes from Actias luna, assembly GCA_039707435.1. NCBI lineage: Eukaryota > Metazoa > Arthropoda > Insecta > Lepidoptera > Saturniidae > Actias > Actias luna. The sequence goes on from JAZHAC010000030.1 coordinate 15,066,992, forward strand.
TACCTTATTTTTACCGCAGAAAGAACAGAGGTAATGGAGGCTGTACTTTCAACAAAGTGAATAGCCGTTTTATCAGTTTTCTTAATCAGGATTTAAACTACACATTATTGATTTTTTACTCCTAGACCCGACATAAATGCCCCTAACAAAAACACCGCACTTACTATGTAAACGTTCAAACGTACCGTAATTAAGACACGTAGGTGATGGCAATGGGACATTCTATGATTACGTAAGGATTATGGTCATTTTAACTCCCTTACCCCCATGTAAGACCACATAGGAAATGTCGGATCCACTCGACCCTTCATACGCAAGATTTAGTCTGGTTTCAGAAAAGGATTAATTGGACTAAAACACATACTTGGGCGTAAATCATAGATCCATCATTCCAACCATAGAATGTTATGTATGAACAGCTTTATCCCCTCCTTTACTAGATAAAATGTTAGAACATTAAAAGGGGGCTTGTGATGGTAGCTCCAATTTTACCCAAACACTCACAGTTATAACCTCACACGATAATGTCATATTCGCGCATATCTTTATAATAATTGAGAGAATACTTTAAGACACTATTGTGATAAAAAAAATACGTGAAAAATCATTTGAATATACGATCTCGATAGACAACACTTTATCCAATACTATATATAAGACCAATATTTGGTTTGCGCGTCAAACGTTTGCACCAACATGACTTTATTCAAGCATAGATTTACACGACATTGATTAGTCGAATTATCGTTAGAATATTTTATTATGTATCGCGTACTATACATACAGACGCCCACATCCATCGAAGTATAAGTGGAATATATAAAAAACGATATAATAAATGTATACGATTTATAAAACATTCCATTCGCTAGCACCGAAACCTTGATTTTATAAAATACTTTTAGACCAATTATGAACACTTACGTTACGTAAAAAAAAATGTTTAAATAACACAATATAAAGTATCGAATTATGAAAGCACCAAAAGTAGGTTATTTTTTTTCTATCATAAAATAAAAACATCATCGACACTTTTAACCACAATTATATAAACACATATACACATTTTGACTTACTAGTGAATTTGTAATAGTGATATGAATGATACTATTTTATCGATATATATTTTTTATGAAAATGTTTATCGATTTTGTAATTCGAATTATATCGATTATCGACGAATTCTCAAAGAACGAGGTACACGCGATATTTTCAGGAAAGATTAAAAATAATAAATACACTGTACAATTGTAAAGAATTAACACAGTTTAAATATATATCTCAAGGGGTGGGTAGTCAGATAAGTTTAGAATAATAAATAAATACGTTCAATAAGATTTCCACAAACCCTTGATAGCTTTGAGCTTAGGCGATCTCTTCGTGGCCTCGAGCTCCTGCTTGAAGCTCGTGAGGAACTTGTCCCGGAGGCTCAGCCGCGGCGCCGCGGGCCGCAGCAGGAACCGCTTCAGATCGTTCGTGAAACTCTTCGCCGTGTAGTTCGTCTCCTCTTTTATCGATTCCTCGTTACTCGAGTCGAGGAACGAGACCGACTTGTTCGACTGCATCGAGTTCTTCCTCTCCCGGCACGGCCTCGGGGTCGACTTGGACCGCGGGACACTCGTTCTGCTGTAGCTCTTCGATATCAACGAGTACTGGTCGTCCTCCAGCGAGTCCAGGGTGTCCGTGGACCGGCTGCAGACTCGACAGCACAACCGGCAGTGCTCCTTCTCGCTGTGATACCGACCGTTACACAGCACGTAATTCTCTGTCAGCTCTCCCGTCGACCTCTTCTCTTTCCCGCCCTTGTCCCTATCGATCCTTCTGGAACGTTTGCGCCTGCACTTGGGGCAGTTGCTGCGCGCGATCCTCCTGAGCTCCTTGAGGAACTCGTAGTCGATCTCGAAGTAGCTGTTAGCGTCCGGCTCGGAGTAGTACTTGAGGTCGGGGTCGGGCGCGTCGGGTGCGGGTTCGTTTCGCTTCGGCTTGTACTTCCGTCCGGGGTCGGAGTGGTAGCGCAGCGCGGGCCGCCAGTGCGCGCAGAACGTGACGGACTTGGTGCGCGTCGTGGGCGTTGCGGGCGTTGCGGGCGCTGCGGGCGCTGCGGGCGGACCCGGCAGGGGTCAGGCCTGCACGGAGGGCACCCACAGGGTCTTGTTCTGCTCCTCCTCGACGGCCTCTTTGATTTGCGTGCACATGTAAGTGATATTCACTCCGGCCGGTATTTCGGCTGGAATTAACGAAAAATACTTATCGAAAAATTGTAAAACTAAATAACCTATAACCTTTCTCAATAGTAGAACAAACTATCACACATAAAGAAAGGTCAAATGTGACTTTTAAGTAGTTTCCGAAATTCACGGGATCAATTAAACACTTCACTTTAATTATATTAGTACAGATTACTACTGTAAACTCACCTGAAATGTAATTTCTATATTCGTTTTCAACCTTCAACCCGTGCTCGTACATTTCCTTAGCCGCTTTAGCCGACACCTTGTCCGCCGGGTATCTCGTGTCTTTCACCTCCTTGATCTGTTTGAACGACTTGAACTTTATGTAGAGGACGATGGGGTAGATCTGTTGCTTGTGAAGTTTCTCTATTGTCGCGACACTGATGTCCAGGAGACAGTGTATACCCTGTGAAACAAACTTACAATTATATCGATGGCGTGATAAGTCGACTGTTGGCTATTTGTTACCTTGACTCACTACATTCAGTTTAGACAATATCAGAGATGTAAGTTCTAAACAGAAGTCATGAAAGTATAGATACGTAAAACGTTGACCGCTTTAAAAACTTATTTACGATATTTTTACATAATCAATAGGTTACTTTTACATTTACACATACAATCAAAAACAATAATTTAATTAATCTTTTTGCTATGCGCAGTGTATTGTATCGCACGATAGGTGTTTCAGATTTCGGGAAAATATCGAACTGAGAGGGAGAGCAAGAGATAGAGAAAGAGAGGGGAGAACGAGAGTAGAGAACTATATGGAGGAGAGGTAATAAGTAGCGAGAAGGGAAGAGAGAGAAAGAGTTCCTAGAGTATGAGAAAGAGGAAGAAGAGAGAGTAGATAGGAAAAGAGTACCTTGTCGGCGAGGTCCTTGACCGCCTGCAGCGGGATGCAGTCGAGGTGCGCGCAGGCTGGGCGGGCGGGGCGCGGGCGGGGCGGCGCGGGCGCGGGCGGCGGGGCGGCGCGCACGGCCCCGAACACGTGCGGCCAGTCGGACACCAGCCGCGCCGTGACGCACTCCCACAGCGGGCCGAGCACCACGACCGGCCGCCGCGTGCCGTACTGCAGCCGCTCCACGCGCCGGTACGACACCGGCGGCGGCTCCTCCGCCAGCGTGCCCGACTCGCTCCAGCACCCGAGCTCCGTGTTCGAGAACGACGCCAGCTCCTTGCTGTCGCGGTGCTTCTTGCGGCGGAAGAACGAGCGCCGCGCCGTGCTCGCGCCGCCCGCGCCGCCCGCAACGACCGCGCCGCCCGCCCCGCCCGCCGCACGCGCGCGCGACTCGCCGACCGGGGACCCGCTCGACCGCCGCAGGATCTCCTCCACCCTGCGCGCAAACAAAACCCCGAACGCTTATTCAATAACCGGTACTCAGCCCCGAGGCAGCGGGCACAAGGGTGCCAAAAAGACCGAACCTCGGCTTGGGTTGCTGCCAGTAAAAAAAAAAGATTCACGATCCTGACTAACCAACAGGTCTTGTCTTACAAATTTAAAACGACCTTATTAGGTAAGCAGCTCAGGGCCGCGAGGGTAGTCCCTTACAGAACCGTGTACTCAACAACAATAATCGCTGTTTTTATTAAACTATACTATGCTCATTGTAACCTTCAATTCATTACCATATTAGTATATGATAAACAAATTAAAACATCATTATTTTCTTTACCTGTTTCCAAGTCATTTGAGGATGGCATAATACGTTTTACTCTTCCGCAGAGCTCTATCAGACGTCATCTCTTCATTCACTCCCTTGTCTCTCAGTTCATTCCTCACACACTTTATCCATCTTTTTTTAGCCTTCCTCTTCCTTTTCATCCTTCACCATTCTTATCGTGTAATGCGTGTACGGGAAGTCGTACAACCAAAATAAAAGAAATATATTTTTGACCTTTATAACAATAGCAAGTTATACCTGATTTTAAATACATTTAGCTAATCATTGAAAATATTATTAGGTTTGAGTATTAATAAACATGAACAAGAGCGTCACGTACTTGAATTTACTAGGTATAGTGCCCCAGTGCCTCTTGGCCCCCTTGCAGTCGAGCTGCCAGGCGCGCCACAGCCCCGGGGACCCGTTGAAGAGCGTGTTGTCGACGAACAGCACCTCGTCCTTGCGGAACCAGAGCGAGTACTCGTCGATGGTGTCCATCCCGACCGACGTTATCTTAGCGCAGCGGTCGAACCCGGCGCGGATGTAGAACGCGTCCCCCGGCTTGTCCTTCATCTCGTGGTACTGCGCCACGTCGTGCCGCACCACCACGCTCACCTGCCACACCCCACGGGGAGACGCTACAGCCACCCCCGTACGGAAGCCCGCTACAGGGACCCCCGTACGGAAGCCCGCTACAGGGACCCCCGTACGGAAGCCCGCTACAGGGACCCCCGTACGGAAGCCCGCTACAGGGACCCCCGTACGGAAGCCCGCTACAGGGACCCCCGTACGGAAGCCCGCTACAGGGACCCCCGTACGGGAACCCGCTACAGGGACCCCCGTACGGAAGCCCGCTACAGGGACCCCCGTACGGAAGCCCGCTACAGGGACCCCCGTACGGAAGCCCGCTACAGGGACCCCCGTACGGGAACCCGCTACAGGGACCCCCGTACGGAAGCCCGCTACAGGGACCCCCGTACGGAAGCCCGCTACAGGGACCCCCGTACGGAAGCCCGCTACAGGGACCCCCGTACGGAAGCCCGCTACAGGGACCCCCGTACGGAAGCCCGCTACAGGGACCCCCGTACGGGAACCCGCTACAGGGACCCCCGTACGGAAGCCCGCTACAGGGACCCCCGTACGGGAACCCGCTACAGAGTCCTGCTACAGGAACTTCACTACCCAGACCTACCACGGGAACTGATTACCAGAACCCACTACAGGTACGCAGTACCGATACTCACTGCAGAATCCCTCTAAAGAAATTCCACTATAGGAACCCACTATAAGAACTCACTACCAGGAACACAATATAGACAAACATTTGGATTAATTTTACTGTCATAAGTGACAGGGAACTACGAACAATCTCAAGAAGACAAGCTAGTTGTGTATCTATCTACCATATCGTTACTTGATGAATAGATTAAACAATAAATTCACATTAACTATTGGGTTTAAAGTATTAAAAACCAAATTAATCCCTTTTCTTTTTAAAGGCATTAATCGGCATAATAATTTGTGGCACAATGTTTTGACAAACTAATCATCGCTAAGCCCAAAGAAAGAAGAGCTATGACATGTTGAGTAGATACTGAATTTATCAACTAGGAATCATCTTAAAGGTATCCTAAGAAATAATCCCTAAATCGGGTATAGGTTGTATGGCCCATAATCAGCACAAATATGCGGTTGACAGATTTTCCTATACCTAACTAAATATTCGCAAACTTAGTCATCCAGGATAATAGATAATTGAGATATGCATCAATCAGTGTCATGATGCAATTTGTGATATCTTTACACTAGTAGATAGCAGAATAGTGGTCTTTATCGAATAATAAAATTGAAGAAATATATATATAATAAGCATATGCTACATGTTAATACTTTGAACATTATTTTCCACTATCTTACCTTGTCTGCGGGCTTCGCTAACTCCAAGGCGGCCTGTTCAGCGGTGGCGTGCCTTAAATCGACATTATTATATTCCAAAATCTGGTCCCCCATCCTTAACCCCGCGTTGTATGCCGGCGACTCTATGTGAACGCTGTGCACGAATATCCCCACCGCATTCCCGCCCACCAGGCTTATACCCAGGTCCGAGCAGTTCCTCATCTCGATGAGCAGGAACCTCGGCAGCTCCTTGTTGGCCTGCGACTGCCGCGAGCTGCTCAGCTCTCCGCCACCGGCCTCCAGCCTCAGGGACTGCTGCGGTCCGGGGGAGTTCCGCGGCGTCGGCGACCCGGACAGCGACACCTCCTCGTCCTGGGAACTCTCACCGGACGACGAGCTCCCGGGCACCTCCACCTCGTCCTTGTACTTCTCGGGGCTGTACTGCACCAGCATCGTGATCGAGTTCCCGATCTGCCGCAGCACCCTCGCAGCGAGCGTATACGTCGCCGACCGCATATTGATCCCGCACACTTCCAGGAGTTGGTCTCCCACCTGAAGACCAACTTGACTCGCGAGCGAGTTCTCGTTGACCGTCGACACGAACACGCCCCCGCTGCTCGGTGGACAGTAGATCTGTATACCCAGAGGCTGTTGGCTTTTATCGATATGCACCCTTCGGAGCTCCCCCGGTAGGGGTTTGTTCCAGCCCAACCCGCAATACTCCGGCATCGAGTTCCTGGTGGCTTTATGGGTTAACTGCTTCGCCCCTCGTCCCGGACTCAGCACTTCCACGTGAAACGTCGGCATCGGGGAATTCCTCTCGGAACTCCTCTCGATCGAGCCGGTGCTGAGCTTCCCGGCCGAGTTCTTCGATGTGACACTAGGGTTGGAGGGGATACGAAATCGCTGGTTCTCCTTCTTACGAGGAAACGTCCCACCTTCATAGGTGTGGTGGTGGTAGTCCCCGCCCCGGTTTACTCTGGACACGGGTTGCAAATCGGACATGTTATGCGTATGGGACGTAAACGAGTGCATGTCGTAACTGGTCCCTATACTCTCTCCAGATTGACTCTGTGGTATGTTGGTCGGGCTCGCCAGATGGGGGTAGCGTCCCGAGGGGTGGGGGTTCGAGTTCACGAACGGCCCCCTGTAGAACTGCGAGTGAAGTCGTGACTGTGAAGGCAAAGTACCGGTCATAGGGAAGTTAGCATTGCTATTCAAACTGTCAGGGCCGAAACTGTCGCTGTCCGATGGGTATTTGTTCACCGTTTTCGGTGAAGAAGACTTCTTGGACGAGTAATACTGCTCTAATATGTCTTTGCCCGGGTGATTCTTGATGGAGTGATCCAGGGAGCTCGGCGACTTCCTCGTGACGAAATCTAAAGAGCTTGGACCTTTGTTTACCATGAAATCTAAGGAATGAGGGCTCTTCGTCCTGTTACGGATGACGGGCTGGTAGTCTAATGAGTCGTCCGAGGGGTTTAGGACCAGACTCAGTCGGTTGGGTGTGATGTCGTGTTCGGAATAATCGCTGATCGACATTTTGTCCTTCTCCAGGGTGCGGATTTTCTCGAAATTCATAGCACTCGGGGAAGCAAACGGGTCGTGTATAGCCAACGGTGCTGGTTTCGGGAAATGCTCGATGGCGGGCGACGTCTCTATAGATTTGTAAACAGAATGCCTGGCGGGCGTAGTAGCTTGTGTCAAAGGCGCGTGTCCCAGAGGTATCGGGTTCGAGTTCCGGTTCGTGTTCGATCTCTGCGGTTCTGGTGGCAGTTTTGTTGGCGGACTTAATAATATCGATAACGGGGGTCTTTCCTTCCTAGCTCTCGGCTGAACGATCGTCCCGGTCGAGTTTTCTTCGAGTATAAAGTTAGCTCTGGCTTTAGGCCAAGTGCCACCGTTCTTTATATCATTCTGAGACTCTTTGTTTTTTCTTCTCGAACGTTTTAAAACGCTACTTGTTTCTTTTACTGTAAAAGTAATAATATAGTATTCATTATTGTTACAAATACACACACAAGTTGATCCAAGTAAAGACATCTAAAGATTTTGTTAGCAAAAGAAATGTACTGCAAGACTAAAAATTGAGAACTGTATATATTGTTATGGGACGAATTAAATACAGTGCATGAGGAAATTTACAAAAACCATGGGGGTTCACAATAGCACTAGCTGCCAAGTCCAATAACTACTAAAAATCATCTAAAGAAATCTATAAAAACACGAGAAATCATCATGAACGGCTAAGTTTTTAGAACAATCACGAGTACAATAAAATTTTGTATATATATATTATTAATACATTTAGAAAGCAATAAACCTATTTTCAATTCAATCTTTTTTTTAAATGTCGACGCACATGGTTTTGCTAAAGTTACTTCGTACAAACTGGATTTATTTAAGTCAATTAAGTTAACTACACAATACAGCTTTATCAACACAAATATACTAGAGAGTTTTGATAAGATCTTAATGTAGCATGTTATGTTGTTTTTATTTTGTTTCATACAGTTGTTTTGGCTCCAAGTAACGTAAAATTGGTGGTATTTCGCATGATATAGTTTGTCTATTTTATAAAACTAAAGTTAATTATTAATTAAGACAAGAAACATGAATTCTGAATTGCCACATAGATTCCCTAGACAGTTTTAACTGGAGTCAACGCCTTGTTAAAGGGGAATTATAAATTTTATGATTTCCCAATTAATCTATCTATATAAGAAATGAACATTCACTCATAATTAGATTTTCAAACTAGCTGATCTTGTGTGACTTGAATATTTGTCTTTAAATGCGCAGTTAATAAATAAAATATCGAAGACAGCAGCAAGCAAGGGAAATTATAAAAATATCGAGTTAAAAAGTTTTCGACTTAACAAGGCGTTCGAGTTACAGAGGATTTAGTCGTAGAAGATTCGACTTAGAAAGGCGTGATTTCTAAGTATATTTCTCGAGTTGTACTTTATCGAGACATCATTATATTTCACTAACTACGACGTACTGAGTCTGCTTCTTCAAATTCGAGTTGTACAGTATAAATATATAGTATCAATACCTCGGAGGGAAATAAAATTCTATTCGAGTTACAAAGTTCAAATAATTCGTGATACCGCGTATTTAGGAGTTCAACGGAAGGAAATGGCATTTGTTTCGAATTACTGATAATTACGACCTAACCGGTATACAATAGAATCAATATAGAATTAATTTATAATCATACCTGTTTTACCATGATAACTGTCTATAACCGAGTCCAACTCTGCTATCGCGTCTGACTCAGGCACCTAATAAAGTAAACAAAACATTACAATAACAACACTTGTTTAATCGATTTAATAACCGTTAGTAGTATAAATAAAAATATAAACACATCATATATACCTTGGTCTGTTTATCTTTGGACTTGCTCCGACCGGTCACGGCTTCAATCTTCCCCCGTATCATGTCCCATGTTCCTGTAACGGACGTCGTCAGCTCAATGGCTATACGTATGAGTTCGATAAGGGCTTATCGACAATCGTTTCTTATCTTATCGATACACACTTGTCGATCTGTGACATCAACAATAGGCCTAAATTACATATTGCGATGGCAATTTTTCTAAAATAAAATCCTTTACTGATACCTGAGTAATATAATTTTTTTTATAGTTTTAAAAATATAAAACTGGCAATATAAATAAAATAGACTATTAATATTGCATTCATATTCCATGTTATTATAATTTATAATTACGATAGAGTTTATTGTTTCAGTCAATTTACGTAATACGGCATCGATGAAAGAGTTATACTATAAGCGTGGAATATATTTTAATCAGATTCCACAGATAAAGAAACTCAGCTAGTTAACTTTAGGCTGATCAAGTTACCAAAAGGGACATAAGAGACAGTAGGTTTCTTAATTCTATCTTGACAAGAGTCAATCTATAAACTCTACGACGAAGTTTCAACTTGAACTGCTAATCCACTTTTCACACTTTTCTTTAGCGACGATCGCTCAGTTGATAGTGTGTACGGACGTCGCGTTAATGGACGCGAGTTCGAATCCCTGCAGTGACCCTGAGGTTTTGATGAAGGAAAACATCGTGATGAAACCGTGGCATGGTGGTAAGGATTTTTTTAATACTCGTCGGGCTAACTAACACCCGTTGAATATAGGTGTGTTCCGGCAGTTGAACGTCAGAACCATATTAACCCTATATTAGTCTTAGTGTGTTCGCCTTATTCGGCCACATCGTCACATAGCATCAGATGAGAATGTGGCCAGAACGCTTAACTTACGGAAAAACAGGCATTCTTTAGACCCAACGAGAACACTTTGTTATTCCCCCACCCCCTCCACTTCTTTCCCATTACTTTCACTTTATTCTAGTAAATTAAATAGCCCACCTCCTACATTCCTCCCCTCTCCCAATCTTACTCGCCGAACAATAAAATCAATAACATTGGTATACTAAGATACATTCGAGGAAACATAAAAATAGCATCAGCGGAAGATGATTTCAGAAGAAATAGATTAGCATGGAATGGACATGTTAGGAAACGTGCCCATAGTACGTGACCCGTTTAAGAGGAGCGAGGTCTTGAAAATACTACTTTCAGAAAGGGGGAGGGAGGACTTTCAGGGAGGGGGTGGGAGGGGAGGGCTAAGGGTAATGGCAAGGGGGAGGTGAGGGGGGAGAGGGGGAGGTAGGGTATAGTCTCTTAGATTCCTGTTACTCAGTTGATTTCGCCGAGAGAAATTTCGACCTATCTTTGAATATGGCGCGCAGTGTTTGGCACTTCACACTCAAATAATGACATATACTACGAGAGGTCACAGAAAGAAAGAAGGGGCCGAAATATCTTAAAGAAATAGGTCACGTATTATGGGTACGTTCCCTTGTGAGGAGAGATGACAGACATAAAGAAGAATGTTTAGTATGAAAGTGGAAGGGATAGCAGAGTGCGAGAAGACCGAAGAAGATATGAATGAACTGTGCGAGCACTGGAATGACAGTTGATAGGAGAAAATGAAAGACAAAACATGTTGTGCCGACACTACTTAGCAGAAATAAGACACGAAAGAAAACTCATGTACCACGGTGAGCACATTTTGACCCCTAACTTTGTAAATATATGAACAGACTTTCATACGCAGAATAAATCGATTGGTATCAGTTAAAATAATGACGTATAACACAAGGGATCATACGATTCGAGATTATATAAGAAACTATGATAAAGTTCTTAGCAAAATAATCAATTTTAATTATCATCGTTTGATAACAGTAGTTCACTTTGGTCTATGAACCATAAGTTCGAGTTTGCTATTGTGACAGATTTGACGAAATCAATATATATATATATATATATATAAATGAATCTCTATTTGCATTGGTCATCGCATCACGCGTGAACAGATGGAACAACTTTGCTAATTCTTATTTTGATGTATTAATTATTGTCAGGCGACTACCTCAGTGGTAGTGTGTATGACCTTGCGTCAAGGGACGTGAGTTCGAATCCAAGCACCTACAATAAGCTTGAATTTTCGGTGAAGGAAAAAAACGTGAGGTAACCATAGCATCGTAGTAGAGCATTTTCTGATGCCCGCCTGGCTAGCCTACCACCCTCAAGTTGAAAATCCGCCGCCAAATACCAATAAGTGTGTTCCGGCAGCTGCACTGAAGAGCCAGTTCCTATTGGTATTTGGCAGCAGGTTTATAACTTGAGGGTGTTAGCTACCCAGGCGGGCATTTGAAAAAGCCCTACCACCAAGCCAAGGTTTCCTCACGTTGTTTTCCTTCACCGAAAGCTCAAGCTCATTGTAGGTGCTTGGATTCGAACTCACGTCCCTTGATGCGAAATCGTACACACTACCACTTAGCTAACACCGCTTCAGCACCTAGGCTGGTATAATACTAGAGTAGAATACCTATATCTGTGTTCCGGCTGTTGCACTTGAGAGCCAGCCCTTCCCCTAGGCATAGCACGTCCACCGTCTTGGACCACATCGTCATTTAACATCGGGTGAGATTTTTTTTTTATTGCCTCGATAGGCAGACGAGCAAGCGGCCCGCCTGATGGTAAGCGGTCACCGCAGCTCATGGACTTCGGCAATGCCAGGGGCACAGCCGCTGCCTACCTCTGAGTATGAGATTGTGACCATAACACTAAACATAGGTTTATTAAAAATATTATAAATGCATAAATGAGTTTGTATGTCTGTTACGCTTTCTGCTGAATCGATTTTGATGAATTTTAGCATAGGATAGATGAGATTCTTGAGACGGAGATAGGCTACTTTTCCTGGCGAAAAACCTATAGGAAGTGGGGTTAAAGAGAGAATTTTGTATAAAACGTTTTATTGCGTCAATTTAATGACTAAAGCAATATTAACTCGAGTGACGCTGTACACAAAATCTAGTATAGGATAAAAAATATAGCTTTAGATTGTTACCTCTCTCCTGAGCTATTTTCCCCTGGCTGCCGGCCGCCACGTGGTACACGTAGCGTCTGTCGAAGTCAGACACACCGTGCTCTATGTGGACCTGATGATATATATTATTATCACTCTACTATATCACACTACTCGTCCTGGCTGACACGGCCCCCCCCTTATCAGTAGTCAATCACTGGACCACAGCACCCACCGTCAGGTAAAACCTCCACAAAAAAAATAAATATAAGTTCATTTTCGAAGCGATGATAGCTCAGTGGTGGCGTGAAAGGACGCGAGTTCGAATCCCTGCAATGACCTTGAGCTTTCGGTGAGGAATGCCCGCCTGACTAGCTACCACCCTCAAGTTGAAAATCTGCTGCCAAATTCGTATAGGTGTGTTTTGATAGTTGCACTGGAGAACCAGCCGCCTCAACAGGTTTAGCGTGTCCGGCAACTTGGACCGTATCGTCACTTAAGATCAGGTGAGATTAAAGCTATAACGCATAACCTTAACTATAACAAAAAAAAAACCTAACATTCAAAATGAACTAATTATACTTTATTTTTATAGTTAGCTTTTATAGTATAGGCTTAGCGTTATGGCCATAATCTCACCTAATCTTAAGTGACGATACGGACTAGTTGGTAGACACGCTAAACCTTTGCAGGATCTGACTCCGTTACAATTTTATAATCTACGGTTACGTTCCACTAGCGGTCGTTGTGGTCGCGGCGAAAACACCACTAATCACGTCATTATTCTCACTCACGCCGAGCTCACAGCGACCCACACTCCATTCCACTTGAGTTAATGATTGTAACGTTCGCAAACAAATGAGACGAGACGGGAAAACCGCACTCGTGATCTTTGTGAACATCGCCTACATCAATAAACCTCGACAAATAACAATAAAAAAAAGCTATATCCCCGTTTAGGCTAAATTATGCACAACGGCCCGGCAAAAGACATGCAAAAGACTGTGCACCCTTCACCCCCCCCCCATCTCATTCCAACCCCTCTCAAGTAATTAAACAAATCAGTCGCGATCTGAATTCGGGCGACGCATAATCAGCTGTGACTACGGAGCATCATATTCATAGATAAGTGACTAACTATTATCGAGAACATTATTACGAGTACACACGTGTATGGTGAAATACAAAGATGAGAAGGCCTCCCCTAATAAGCTATAGTAATTTCTTTTCATCACCCCATCAGGTACCGTTGTGTGCATAGATTGACACATTCTGTTTCTCCAAGGCGCACTATATTCGCGGCTAGTTTATTATTAGGAAATCTAAAAATCCGGACCAACGCGAACAGAGTACCTTGGAATCGACAGGCAGCGGCAGGAACTGACCGCAAGGCTCCTCGGTCTGCGAGCATATGTTCACTGTTTTGCTGTCGCTATACGAGTGATCGTACATCGATAACCTGTCGAACGTCGATAATAATTATTAAAACATCTTCATTCGGTTTTACTTATAATGAAATATAAAAAGTTTTATATGTATCTATTTAGATACAGTAATTGAAAATCAAGCGTGATGAAACAATAACTTGTAACTAACTTCAAGGTGTGTTACATAGATGCGTGTAACTTAAGTTCTCAGGTCAAAGTAAGTATGACTTGTAACAATGTTTCCAAAGAAGGTTTCCTGTCAGTTCAGATTGAGAAATGGTGGTAATGAAAGTATATTTCATAAAACGCCAAAATTTAATAGTACAAAGGAAAGACATTGGCGACAAACTTCACGGTGTGTTACATTGGTGAATATAAAGGGAAAATTCTTTATAAACAGTTTATAGAACAGATATATATTGAGACTACACGCAGCTAACTTCACGGTGTGTTACATCGTCATTTGCGAGGTAAAGAAATACTCTGAACGGTTATTCAGGAGGAGTAGAAGGTAGAGATTGAGTAATAGTGTCGGTGGTGACCTCTGTCGCGTGTCGCAGCACGGGCACAGCGGCCGCAGCACCGTCAGCGTCGCGCACTCGTACTCCTTCAGCGCCGCCGTCCACTCCGCCGCGCCCTGCATCGTCTCCACCGGCCTCTTGTTTATCTGCACACACACACACACACACATATCACATAAATTACCATAAACCGCACACACACATGGCTTTACTCTACGTCCACACAGTGCCCTTACACTTTGAACACATGAATACTCACACTGACGACTCTATCACCGACGTAGAGGTTCCCCTCTTTGGCCGCGGCGCTGCCGCTCGCTATCTTGTTGATGAATATCCCTGTGCGGATAGAATTATAGGGAATTAATAAAAAAACGTTAGACATATAGTAATGAATAGTCTTAGTGGATCGTGGTCACATATTAGACAGTATAGAGACAGGTTAGTTTTAAACAAGCTCAGTGGTAGTATGTAGGACTTTGCATCAAGGGATGTGAGTTCGAATCCAACCCCTGCAATGAAGTTGAGCTTTTGATGAAGGAAATCATCGTGAGAAAACTATAGCACAGTGGTAGGGATTTTTCTGATGCCCGTCTGACTAGCTACCACCTTCACGTTGAAAATCTATCGCCAAGTACCTATAGGTGTGTTCCGGCAGTTACACTTGAGAACCAGTTCCTCCAAAGGTTTAGCGTGTCTAAAAGCTTGGTTCGTATCATTACTTAAGGTCAGGTGATATTATGGCCATAACGCTAAGCCTTAATAATATTAAAAAATAACATTGTTTTTTAATATAGTATTTGTATCGTTAACATAAATTTATATTTTAGTTTTTTTATATCCTTCTTTACTGTTTTATTTGTGAAGGTATTATTAGTATCAAATTATTACGAAGCGCGAGTTAGTTCCTTACGTATAAAATTAAAGATCGTATAATAAAATTGTGAATTTTTATCAAAACAGTGTTTAGGGTTGGTATTGTATTTTTTGAATTTTAATAATAGAGCAACGATGGTATAATTTAGATATGTGAGCGAACGTGTGAGTGTATGTGTGTGAATGCGTCCGTACTTGTATATTCATGCCCAAGCTGACGCGCAGCGTACGTAAATTTAGGGAGCAGTGATTGTGGTACGTGTGGCGGAGTAGTACGGGTAGAGGGAGTGTGAGTAGGTGGTGCAGTGTATGAGTGTAGGGAGTGTATGCGTGTGGCGGAGTGTATGCGTATGGGGAAGTGGGACGGCGCGTGTGAGTGGGACAGCGCGTGTGAGTGGGTACCGTGGTGCAGGTCGAGCGCGCGCGGGTCGGGCAGGCGCAGGGTGAGGCGCAGGGCGCGGGCGCGCTGCAGACGGAGCGGGGCGGGCGCGTGTGAGTGGGACAGCGCGTGTGAGTGGGACAGCGCGTGTGAGTGGGACAGCGCGTGTGAGTGGGTACCGTGGTGCAGGTCGAGCGCGCGCGGGTCGGGCAGGCGCAGGGTGAGGCGCAGGGCGCGGGCGCGCTGCAGACGGAGCGGGGCGGGCGCGTGTGAGTGGGACAGCGCGTCTGAGTGGGACAGCGCGTGCGAGTGGGACAGCGCGTGTGAGTGGGTACCGTGGTGCAGGTCGAGCGCGCGCGGGTCGGGCAGGCGCAGGGTGAGGCGCAGGGCGCGGGCGCGCTGCAGACGGAGCGGGGCGGGCGCGTGTGAGTGGGACAGCGCGTCTGAGTGGGACAGCGCGTGCGAGTGGGACAGCGCGTGTGAGTGGGTACCGTGGTGCAGGTCGAGCGCGCGCGGGTCGGGCAGGCGCAGGGTGAGGCGCAGGGCGCGGGCGCGCTGCAGACGGAGCGGGGCGGGCGCGTGTGAGTGGGACAGCGCGTCTGAGTGGGACAGCGCGTGCGAGTGGGACAGCGCGTGTGAGTGGGTACCGTGGTGCAGGTCGAGCGCGCGCGGGTCGGGCAGGCGCAGGGTGAGGCGCAGGGCGCGGGCGCGCTGCAGACGGAGCGGGGCGGGCGCGTGTGAGTGGGACAGCGCGTCTGAGTGGGACAGCGCGTGCGAGTGGGACAGCGCGTGTGAGTGGGTACCGTGGTGCAGGTCGAGCGCGCGCGGGTCGGGCAGGCGCAGGGTGAGGCGCAGGGCGCGGGCGCGCTGCAGACGGAGCGGGGCGGGCGCGGCGCCGAGCTGCAGTGCGGCGCGCACGGCCCCGGCGGCGGCGGCCCCGCTGGCCCACGCGCGCACGCCGCACGCCTCCACCACCCGGTCCATCATCCTGACACATCACACAACAGATATACCTTTATTTTTATGTTATAAAAAAATTATAAACATGACAAACAGAATAGTGCTGATAAAATGAAAATATATAATAATACAAACAATGTTATCCATGGGTATATCATACCTGAGAAGCACATTATCAATATTATTTAATGTTTAAATTACAGCTTTTCATTTATTCAGTCTGCTTCATTCTTAATAAAAGAAGAAACTTTATTTTGTCTGAAAATGATTTGACCTTAACATTTCTCTAGCTCGTCTATTTATACAGCAAATTAATTGATATAATTTAATTTGTAAAAGACAAACAGATAATCTCTGCGGACATTATAAATTTATTTATTAAAATTACTTAGGTTCTATCTATAGTCATAACAATATACATAATAAGGTGGCGCAAAAAAACCGACTATTTTTTTTTTCAGTCTCGTGTGAAAAAATGTTAGTTTTTGATGTTTTAAGAGCCATCTCCAAAAAACAGCTAAAAAAAAAAATTATGAGGTCGCTCCAAATTTTTTTTAATTTCAAAAATCGTCAAAAATAGTTTTTTTTTCTCGTTACAGTAAAATTTTATAGACCAAAAAACAATAAGTTTCTGAAAGTTTCAGTCTAAAATTTAAGTTTTGAAAGGTCGCTCAAAAATATTTTTTAATTATTAGTTAATTACTTTAGATTTTTTCGAGCGACCTTTTAATATTTAAATTTAAATTCCATACATTTTTTTTCTTTTATTTATTGCAATAATAGATGAAAATTAAAAATAAAATTCGATTTTTGACGATTTTTGAAATTTAAAAAAATTTGGAGCGACCTCTTAAAATTTTTGTTTTTAGTTGTTCTTTGGAGAGGGCTCTTAAAACATAAAAAAATAACATTTTTTCACACGAGACTGAAAAAAAAAAATAGTCGGTTTTTTTGCGCCACCCTCATACATAATATATTGTTCATGAGCACACTGTACATCATCAAATTTAATGAACAAACTTCCAATACAAAATATCTGCATAATATACTAAGATGTTAAAAAATTACCTTCATCTTCTTAACCCTTACCGCACGCAGGTAGAATCGGCACAACATATTTTCTTCTTCCACTCAACTCTATCAGCCATCATCTCAGTATTTACTATTTTTACACATATAATTTCTCACACAGTCCATCCATATCTTCTTCAGCCTTCCTCTTCTCTTACATCCGTTCACCTTTATACATAACATTCTTCTAGATATATAGCTTCCATCCCTTCTCAAAACATGCCCATACCAAGCTAACCTATTACTCCTTAATTTCTTTCCCACTGGTGCTATTTTCACGATTCCTCGAATATATTCATTCCTGATCGTATCCATTCTAATCACTCCATGCATTCATCGTAACATTAGCATATCTGCTACGTATAATTTTCTGTCATCCGTCTCTTTCGTTGCCCAACATTCAGATCAATACAAGACTACAGGCCTTACAATAGTTTTATAAACTTTTCCCATGAGTATAACAGACATTCGTGGATCACAGGTAACGCTCGAGGCCTGTCGCCATTTCATCCGCCCCACTTTTCGCAATGTATTGTATTAAAAAACTTTCAGACTTTCCAGATAACCTATTCAAATGAACGTCATCCTAACATCGCACTACAGCAACTAACTCAGTTAATACAGAAATGTCTCTCACCTTATTTTCCCTTCAGCAAAAGAGCCCTTCTTAACGGAAGTGACGTATATACTGTAGTCATTCGGATAATAGGGATCCTCTCGCCCTCCGGACAGCTCGAACCCGAGGTCCCCGTCTTTACCCAGGGCATTCAATTCCACGTCGATTATATCCCATTCGAAATCCTAAACAAAGAAATGTCTGTATATTAGGGTGGCGCAAAAAAACCGACTATTTTTTTTTCAGTCTCGAGTGAAAAAATGTTAGTTTTTGATGTTTGAAGAGCCCTCTCCAAAGAACAACTACATCAATAAAAAAATTGAGCGACCTTTCAAAACTTAAATTTTGAACTGTAACTTTCAGAAACTTATTGTTTTTTGGTCTGTAAAATTTTACAGTAACGAGAAAAAAAATAAAAAAAAAACGATTTTTGACGATATTTGAAATTTAAAAAAATTTGGAGCGACCTCTTAAAATTTTTTTTTTAGTTGTTGATAACCCAAACTATAGCACGCTGGTATTTTCTAATGCCCGGCTGATTGGTTATGTTCACGCTTTGGATGTTGTTTACTTAGAAGTCTCGTCTCGTAGTTTTAAGCGTTGATCTAAAACTTTGCGTTATCTTATAGGCAAAAATTCCAACACTGCAGGACTTTACAAACTTTGACGGGCTATAGAATCCCATTGATTGGTGCATTAATAATCAAAACATACTAGCCAATTTATATTGAAGTCTACTTTTAGATACTGGCTAAATAATAACTTCAATTGGCTTTGTTGTTGTTTAACCTTCCTATACCGGCGCCAAATTGTGTAACACTTATGTATACCCGCGCGTGGTGTCACAGACCGAACTTCCGGACAATATTTAATTACTTTTTATTACAGAAGCCTATATGTATATTAGGAGTTCATAAAACTGGCGATATAATAAAACAATATATTGCATGTATCACCTATTATTATTATTATTTAACTGACTATCAGTATTTGTTCTACATACTACTAAAAACAATTTTTTTCTTATTACCTTCAAAACAAACGAATAAACTTTTTTTTTTCTATAAAAAAGACACTCTAAATCTTAAAGATAACATTACTTTCTGTAACTTAAAAGTAATATGACTTTAGATGAAGCTTCGCTATAATAGTCAGACACATTTAGCGCAGTTGAACCTAGACCATCTAAACATACTGCACGCTCAAATGCTTTTGCCGCACCAAAACAAACCCAGCAACATATCATGCAATTAACAAAATGCACTGTCTCCCAACATATCCGAAAAAATAATCCCCTGCGAAAGATAGATTCGTCGATGTCACAGACCAAGGCGCGGATATAGGTAGGGTGTTAATAATTACTTCTAACATAAGCACCCGAGTATGTAGCCATTTTAACAAGTCAGATAAATATATAGTTAAGATTTAGTATTATGGCCATTATCTCACCTGATCTTAAGTGACGATACGTCCCAAGATGGTAGAAACGCTAAGCCTGTGAAGGAACTGGCTCTCAAGTGCAACTACCGGAACATACCTATTGGTATTTGGCGGCAGATTTCAACTTGAGGGTGGCAGTTAGCCAGTCGGGCATCAGAAAAAGCCCTACCACCGTACTACAGTTTCTTCACGATATTTTCCTTCACCGAAAGCTGAAGCTCATTGTAGGAAGTTGGATTCAAACTCATGTCCCTTGACGCAAAATCGTACACACTACCACTGTGCACTTTATTGCACTTTTTGATTTGCATATTACCGTGCTTAATGCCACACGGCATTTTCTTCCATCTAAGCAGCGGTTTCAGACAGAGACGCGTCAGTAAGCATTTTGAATGGGCTAGATTAGTTTCTCCATGGAATTTATTGGAAGGGATAAATTTATAGGCACAGTGAGTGTTTACCGTTTCTAGTGGTGTGATACTGAAGGCAGCCATGAGGTGCGGACTGTGCTAATGGAAGCTGAGCTAGACGCATTAACCACACGCGAGGCATATCACCGGCTCGCATACGCATCGACAGCTGCGTAGTTTTCGTACCGGGCAGATCATCAGCCTCGCGTTTGACGCTTCCACTTGAAAATGTGTAGTAAACTGCGAAAGGGGTACAGAATCTTTGCGGTGAAACAAATTAAAGCCTTCTCGAGTATCATAGCTCGTACCGAGTTAATCACGGTATTAGTCCATTTATGACGTATATGATATGATGCGCGAGTAATAATGATATCTGAGTTCGTCAGTCCCGATTTCAAATTTACTAGCTGCCCAATTATTTTAGCACGTACTTTTTAGTGCAGTTTGTGCTGTAGAAGTCCGTAGAGTGTACTTTGTTTTTAACTCTACCAGTGTTAACAGTCGCCTCATACCCGCCGCGACCTCCCTCCGCAGACGCTCGAGCCTAGGTTCAATCCTCCGATTAGGAGCCCTCGAGTGACTCTACATCACTAAAACTACATCATCACAGCGCATACCATCCATGCACACCAAAACTAACGATAAGGTCGTGCTAGGATGACTAAATTAGTAAGTTAGGACCTGTCGGTTAGTTAGGATCTCGAATACTTCTTCACTTTCCGGCAGCAGCCCAAGCCGAGGTTCGGCCATCCTGGCACCCCTCGCTGCCTCGGAGCTGACTACCCTCAGCACTCGCCTCAAAAGTTCAGTGAAACTGTCAAAGCCCCTAAGGCTAACAGCGTACGTCAAGTCGAAAACGAAAAAAACAGTCGCCTCGTCACTGCTGTCACTCGAAGTTCTGCGTTTTTAATTCCCACACTAGTACATTTTTGTGAAAAAAAAAGAAAGAAAATGGAAATGAAACGCAGCGTCGAGCAACAGAAGGGAAAAAACACCGAACGATTCCGTCTAATAATTTGAACTTAATTAAATCCGGTCGATCAATCAAGATTTGTTGAATGAGTTCCCCATTGAACATAATTTATGTGACTGAATTGATTTAATTATTTTCTGATTACTATGATTCTCCGTATGCCAGAATTTTATCGCACGTAACAAAAAATCGTTTTAATATTTGTATTTATAACTTTTTATAATACAGCTTTGCTACTATTGGTGGTAACGTGATAATAAGTAGTCTAAGGTCGAATAAGGCTCTAATTAAAACATATAGGATTTTGAAAATCTAACTAGTAGTTTTTTATTTTAGCGCGTTCCAACAAACACAAACTGTTCCGCTTTGTGATCTATATATAAAAATAAATGTCTATTTCCCTCGGTCATCGCATCACACGTGAACAAATGGAAACATTTCGCAAATTCTTTTTTATTTTTACATGTTAATTATTGTCAGAAGAAGGTTCCTATGAAAATTAAGGAAGTTGAGTGAAATATTAGAAAATGTATAAATACTTGACGCCAATATTATTTTACATAACTGTCAGTTGTAGAGCATTACTATAGTAATTATACTATGTTTTTGGATTTTTTTTTTGTTTATTATATCAATTCTAATTTAATACGAACAGTTAAGACAGGACAACGTCTTTCGGGTCAGCTAGTATTTATATAGATCAAAATTAAATGGATCCTGCTGAAACCGCAATTGAGGTATAAATACAGAGAGGTGCTGTTGTACTGTTGTTAGAACAAATAATAATATTGGCGCTGGATGAGGTTACGAAGGTTTTCCATTTGAAAAATATATCCTTAGAATTCGTCCAACCCTTATACGTCACATTTTAGAATTCGCTAGCACATAAGTGATCGGTAATGCATTGAATATTAAAGGCAACATACATTCCTATATATATATATATATATATATATATACGTATATACATTAACAACATGAAACTTATATAGTCGAAAAGCACGAGGATAAATATATTATCTCAAATAAAGATGTACCCGAAGATCTAAAGATATACAAACATGAAGCATAATGTACACATAAATTTCCGAAAAGCGAACTTTGTTTACTTTGGACTCTCGGCGTATAGGGGTTTTCGAACGGGAAACAAAACAAATATTCTCGAGAACTCGGTAAAATTGATTACTCCGATCCCACAGATAGCATATACATTAAGTTTGAAGGTTTCCAAATATATATTTGAAAGTAATAAATTTAAATGACTATCAATGTTCACGACTTCTACTAACTTAATAGTAATTTAGTGTTTTTATTTTGTACTCATATATGAAATAGATATATTTGAAAAGTATGAAATATAATTTAAATCGAACACCAGCTTATAAGCTAACCCGTGCGAATAGTATTCTTATAATTTGCGTTCCCGCCGCGGCCTCCCTCCGCATACGCTTGAGCCTAGGATCGATCCTCCGGATAGGAGCCCTCGAGTGACTCTGCTCGCGCGATACAGTAACACTATACATCACTAAAAGATCATCATCATCACCGCATACCATTCGTGCACACCCACACGTTAAGTACACACACATTTTTGGTTATGTAAAGGCCTACCTAACTTAGTAAGTTAGGACCTGTTGATCAGTTAGGATCGCGAGTCTTTATTCGTTTTCTGGCAGTAGCCCAAGAAGAGGTTCGGCCATTCTTGGACCTGACCCTTGCACTCGCTGCCTCGGGGCTGAGCGGCCTCAGCATTCGCCCCAAAAAGTTCGGTGAAGCTGTTAAAGCCCTTACAGCTAACAGCGTATGGCAGATCGAAAAAAAAAACAAATTTGCACGGTGGTAGGTAGCAGGTTACAAGTAGGTGGCAGGTAGGACCTGGCTAGCTACCACCCTTAAATTGAAAATCTGCCGCCAAATACCTGCAGAGGTAGTTCGGCAGTTGCACTCAAGAGCCACGTGGCTTAGCGTCTCCACCATTTCGGGACACATCATCATTTAAAATCAGGTGACATTGTGGACATAACGGTAAATCTTAAAATTATAAAAAAATATTAAGTAACTATGTCGCTCAAGATGACAGACACGCTAAACCTAGTGGAGGGGCTGGCTCTCAAGTGCAGCTGCCGAAACAAACTTATAAGTAAGTATTTGAAGATTTTTAACTACCCCTAAATAAATTATTGGGGTATCAAATAAAATAATGTTTTTCATACTGTGTTGCGCGTGGTTTTGCCCGCAGAGTGTGAACATCGTTTCTCCGTCACCTAACACCATGGCATCCTCGTCACACTCGCCTGTAGTTCTGTTAGGTTGACCCTGTAAGTTGATCACATGTAGAATTAATAATTTTAAAATGTATCAATCCTAATGAAATATTCAGTTATAGTGAGTATAGTTTGAAGCGATGATAGCTCAAAGGCCGTGAGTTCGAATCCCAGCGAGAAGCCTGATCGATCGGTAAAAGAAAACATAAAAGTACAGCAATGTGGTAGGGATTTTTTTACGTCCGCCTGGCTAGCTACCACCATCAAGTTGAAAATCTGCCGGCAAATACCTGTAGTTGTGTTCTTAGCTAGCCCCTCCCCTAGGCTTAGTAAGTCCACCGTTTTGGTCACAGTGTCACTTAACATCAGGTGAGGTCGTGGCCATAACGCTAAACCATTATACTACAAAAAAGACAAGAAACAGCTTGGACACTTCTGCTAGTAAAGGGTTATATTGACCTTGAAGATTTGTAGTAAACAATTTCACGTGAGATTGAGGAATAACTTATATAAACGGATTACCATTTTACAAGAGGAAGTAGAATTTTTCCAATTTCTCATAATAATTTTCAAAATACACCTCAATGGACGTTAGTTCGAATCCCTGCGGGAAGTCTGAGCGTTCAGTTAAAGAAATATGTAACTATAGCATGGTGGTAGAGCTTTTTCTAATACCCGCCTGGCTAGCTACCACCCTCAAGTTGAAAACCTACCGCCAAATACCAATAAGTGTGTTCCGGCAGTTGCGCTTGAGATCCAGTTCCTCCACGGTTTCAGCGTGTCTACCAACTCAAGATCAGGTGAGTTTATGGCAATAACGCTAAAACTTAAGTGTTTAAAAAAATACATATGCTATTTGTGGTAGCTTACAATATGAAAATGTATGAAGTCGATCCTTAGCTGCATGATGCCTGCGTAGGTTTTATCTATGGTGATATTACAGTCAGTTTCCCCGTTCCAGAGCTCAGGGAAACCAGGCGATATGAAGTACGTCAAGTTATTCTGTACAGCACCACCGCAAGTGACTTCGACTGTGAAAACGATAAAACAAATCTCTACATACATATATGAGGAAAATACAGTTTATTCGATACCCCATCGCGACAAAATTAGTGACCCTATTTGAGCGGGACTATGACCATTCGATGCAAAGATTTTCAAAAAATATTTCTAAGCCACTTAGATTAGTATCGTCCTTTTGACAATTTTTTCCCCTTCGATTTGTGTACATTCTTCCCGGCCGATACAAATAAAAATGCTTGTCGTAGCTTACGAGTGATAGCTAACATATACATATTATTATAATAAAACTGTAATTCAACCATGTGTACAGTACATTAAGTATTTTTATCAAGTGCGACTACCGGAATATATATATATATATATATAGGTATTTAGCTACAGATTTTCGCCTGGACGGTGTTAGCTAGCCAGAAGCGCATTAGAAAAAGCCTCAATACCATCATACAGTTAGTTACGTTGATTTCCTTTCACGAAAGCCCAGGCTCATTGCAGGGATTCGAACGCACGTCCATTGACGTGGCGTGCGTACACTCTGAGCTATCATGGCACCAGTATAAAAAAACATATGTATATTAATATATATTACGGAGGCTTGTATGCTGAATTATAATATGTGTGGCAATTGATTTCCTCGCTGTGTATTTTACATGTTAAATTACAACCGTTATAAGTAAGTTTACAAGTTAAATTTAAGTGCAAATGCAACATTGTTACCGTGTTAGTTAAACCGTTTGAACGTTAACAAAGTATCACATCTAATTTAAAATCGGTGTTACCATGTGTTTAATATTAAAACCGAAGACACGAATTCGGTAACAAAAATGAGAAATGACAAAATTATTATTTAAGAAAATGATTTATTATTTGTATTTGTCTTTTTATTTTCTAATTAAAACCTCTTTACATTATAAAATTAATATACTCAAAGCAATGAAAAATATTGTTTTTAGAAACAACAGAACTAGTGGATCTGTAATTCGATTGTCCTGTAATAAAAAGTTGGTGGCATTTATAGTAAGTCTAGTAGGTCGTAGATAATAATAGAAAACATAGATTTATTCGTTAAAACAGAAACTTTGTGGTCAAGGGAAGAAATAAGGGATATATTCGGGCGTTGGTTGAACTTTTACAACAATTGTAAAACATACTATCGATGTTTTTTTAGGTGAGTAAATAAATTTACGCATACCCTCCTACTTCGGTTGGACCTGAGAGAGTTATGTGGAGTTTTCCCAATGTGAAACACCTAGAATACCTACTAAAACCCCAAGGCCACCTGTTGACGTACTGAGGCGACGTAAGTAAAAACTAGCAAATCACGACATCACCCTAGCGACTGTCCCGGTCTGATAGTAAGCTGGGCCTCAATCCTGGTAGCATAGCGAGCTGCCCTCTCATAAAGCCGAAGATACTAACGTATTGGACCATTCTATCACCCAGGCATCTGTGTCGGAGAGGGTATCTGCAGAGTCAACCTTACAGACTATCTGCGAGATAACCATCTTCGAAATACAATATCGAATCTATATAACCTCAATTACAAATGATTCGGTTAATTTTCGAGACGCGGCAACACTGTTTAGACTGTTGGAGTGATGTACACACTAAGGGGTCCCGTTCGAAAGCCGCAAGCTCGTCTCGTTACTGCGCTAAACGTAATAAAATTGAGATTGCTTCGTAGACGTATGTACCTACATACACCGATAATTCGCTGTCGTTTTATTTGTTTTGTTACCAGCGACAAGAGATTTGCGGTGACGGTTAAATAAATCCCATATTACCATGATTTTGTTACCAGCTTTTAGTATATAAGCTGCGGCTACGACTTCGCGTGGAACTAAATCATTCTTTGCCAGCTTTTTCGATACGGTTTTGTTCCTATTAAATACTATATATAGCAGTTAAATGACCAAAAGCCTTCTTCGGTGACTAGTCTATGAAATATATATATATACACACGAAATATAAAAAAAAAAAAAACAACTTTTGTTATATAAAATCAACTAGAATTAGGAATTTAATATCATATTGACAAAGTCTTGATTTAGAAATTATGGCACAACGACGAAATGTGATATTGTTGTGATAAATGTTAGAAATGCTTTAAATTTTGTTCTAGACTAAGTTAAATATAAACGCTCAAAAACCAATAGAGTGCGCTTTAAAAAGTTATACGCCAAAAATAACGGTAGACTGATAAAAAAAAGCGACCAAAGTCCTTAATCAAGCTAGGGTTGATGGCGGAAGTAAAAAAATATTTTTCGTTTTATAATATTAATATAGAAAAACTGTGCCTTCGACGGCTTTGACGTGGAAGTATGAGTTATCTCTTGAGAATTTTCGAACAGTGCCTATAGATATTTGACATGGGTTGAGAGTGACTAGCGCAGGCATTAGATCATGTTCTACCATAATGCTATGTCGTTATGATAATGTTTTTTCTTCGTTCAACGGCCGAGGCTCGAAAGACGAACTCAAGTACGCTAGATATATATTACATTTATCATCATTTCTGAGTCCTAACTGTCGCCTCGTCAGATCAGTATTTTTATTTTTACGTTATACATGCACAAAATGAACACAGCCTAAACTGTATATTGTATTTTGTAGTGTGTAGGAACGCCGCGTACTGGGACGTGAGTTCGAATACAACCACCTACAATGAGCTTAAGCTATCGTTGAGGATAACATTTTGAGGAAACCATAGCATGCTAGAAGGGCTTTTTCTAATGCCCGTCTGGCTAGGAACCACTGTCGTTGAAAATCTGTCGCCAAATACGAATAGTTGTGTTCCGGCAGCTGCACTTGAGAGCCAGTTCCTCCACAGGTTTAGCGTGTCTACCAACTTGGGCCGCATCGTCACTTAAGGTCAGAAATTATGGCCATAACGATAAACCGTAATTATAAATACGAATAAGAGATAATCATAAAGTTAAATTAAATGTTGTATAGACTTTAATAGGTTATTAGTAGACAAAAATTATATAAAAATGTATGTATGAAGTTACTTACAAACGCAACACACCCCGATACCGTGATAGCAATCACCAGCGGCTCTACCGTCCCTCTGACGGCAGTCGTAGGCGTTGAGGCAGATGCCAGCTTTGGCGATGGTGCCGTGCGGTTGGCACTCCCTCTCCCCACCCACGGGGAAAAAGTTTACCACCCTCACGAAAGAAAATATGCCATCTGCAACAATATAAATTCATTTTTTATAGTTGAGGTTTATGTTAAGGTTTATGGTTTGTGATGTTAAGTGACGATGTGACCTAAGCTGGTAAACACGTTAAACGTGGAGGGACTGGATCCCGCGCGACATGAGTTCAAATCGCTGCAATGAGCCAGAGTTTTCGGTGAAGGAAAACATCGTGATGAAACCACAGAATGGTGGTAGGGTCTATCTAATGCCAGTCTGGCTAGCTACCACCCTCAATTGGAAAATCTGCCGCCATACACCTATAGGTGTGTTCCGGCAGTTGCACTTGAGAGCCAGTCTACTATGCTTAGCATGTCCACTATTTTGGACCGCATCGTCACTTAACATCGGGTGGGATTGTTGCCATAACGCTCTAAACCTATTAACTATAAAAAAGGTATTATTAGCACGTTCTTTACCTTAAACTACAATCCTTTAAACTCAAAACTCTACTAAACAATACAACACAAGAATACTTCACCGTGGCCCTCTGCAGGCAGGAAACATTCTATCAGTGCCTCAAGTAATCTCCAAAGACGTACATAAAAACAACTCCAAACAAATACACAGTAACAACGCGTCCCAAAGGTATACTTGCACTGTTAAAATTTGACAACATTTTCTAAGTACAGACCGAGGATGAATTTAGATAATAAATTTTTTATTTTATATACTTTGTATGTTTAGCGTTACAGCCAAAACATCATATGATGTTAAGTGATGATATGACCCAAGATAGTGGACACTTTAAGCCTAATGGAGGGGCCGGCACTCAGGTGCAACTACCGGAAATCAATTACAAGTATTTGGCGGTAGATCTTCAATTTGAGAGTGGTAGCTTGCCCTTTGTCCTCTTGGCCTTCACTTTATTGGAAGCAATTTTATATTGGCTGATTGCACGTGGATTCGAACACACACCCATTGACGCGGGTCCATCCACTACCAACTGAGTCATCATGCTTCAAATTCTCTATTATTATATCATAAATCTGTTCACTATGTTAGATAGAGATTCAGACAAACGTGACATGAACCATGTTCTTTACGCATCTACATTATAGTTTTTGTTAGAGATTTTTTTATGTAAAAGCGGGTAAACGAGCGAGCGTTTCACCTGATGGTAAGTGATCACCGCCGCTCATTAACACCCCCACAACACCATAGGAATCGCAGGTGCCTTGCTGACCTTTATAGGGGGGACTGACTCTCGAATGCAACTGCCGGAACACATCTATTGGTATTTGGCGGCAGATTTTCAACTTGAGGGTGATAGCTAGCCAGCCGGGCATCAGAAAAAGCCCTACACTTCCCTTCACCGAAAGCTCAAGATCATTGTACGTAGTTGGATTCGAACTCACGTCCCGTTTTGCGGCGTTCGTACACACTACCACTGAGCTATCCTCGCATAGTAACATAGAAATATAATAAAATAATATAGGCCGTTTTGTTGCCAATTACACTTTTTACAATCCTTAGTACTAACAGCGAGATCATATTTATTTGTTTTCCCGATAATATAAATATTACATCGAACATTTTCGGGTAAAACATCGCAATGTACAACTGCCCTTTTTCCAGTCGAGAGGTTTTTCATTCCTAATTAGAAGTTATTTATGATATCTTTATAAAAAAAAATTTATTATCATAATTAACACTAATCTATTAAAATAGTGTCTATTAACATACTGCTGCTAATTTGCCCTCAGCATTCGTCCCGAAAAATTCGGTGAAGCTGTCAAAGCCCATACGGCTAACAACGTATGTCATGTCGAAAAATAATAATAATATTAATAATTTACAATGTATTTGTAATCTAAAGAATATATTTTATATGTAGTTTTCATATATTGTTTGTGTCGTCGATTTGTTAGTGAATAGCCTGGGTTTGGATATAATTAAAAAATATATATAATAAAAACAAAGTTGTTTAGTACAATCTCCATCGTTTATGGTTCTTCTACCTACGTGACATTGGCAAAATTGTAAACGCAGACATGTGGCCATTAAATAAAAAAGAAGCTAATTTTTAGAAAAACACAATAAAAAAAAAATGTCGCCCACAATATCTTTTCTATTCGATATTAAGTTCCTTAATACTTCAGTTAGTTAATATAGCACACTGCATATGCATGCAGGATCGCTATTCAAAAATCTAAATAGGTATGTAACCGGCAGTTTTATTAACAAATTACGCAGATATACTTATATACGACACAGTGAAACACAACCATAGCGCGATGTAGAACATTTGAACAATCTATTATTAATAATTTCTTGTATTGTCATATATATATAGTGTATAGTATCTAAATATAGAAGACTAAATATGTATTTATCTTGAAATCGGTTTAAATTTATAATTTAATATGAAATTGAAATAATACGAAGCGGTTTTAGTTGCATTACGTAATTCGCGCCATCTATACGTAGTATATATGAACTAAGAATGTATTGTGATGCATTTTACTTACGGCGGAATAACTCTAAAAATATGTCGATTTATTTGACAGAATATTCAGAAGTGGAATTAAAAAAACATGATAACTATTCTATAACTGGAAGGTGTCAGTGTTATATTTGATAATTATTAAACAAAACCACGTTATGTAGAAAAGTATGAAATAATTGATTTATAAATGTATTCACTAGATGGCGCTAGTGTTAAGACTGAAACAAATAATTTATTTTAAACTCTACAGTAAACATAATGACATAATTAGTTATGTTTTCGACGCGACCACAACGACCACGATCGTCAAGTGCACCGGTTTAAGGAACTACATCATCAAACCGCATACGCCCACACGTTAACTCCACGGTACTCTGTAAGGAACCACCCCCGCGGCAATGCCAGTTGTTTTCGCATTATTTTTATAGCATAACTAATTAATTAGTTAGCTAGGTAGAAGCTTCGTATTCATTCCATATCGCACAGCACATGAACGACGTACAATTAATTATAAACAGGACGTCTCTCGTATAACAGACATGACTAGCGCAGTACAATCATCTTCACTTGAAATCATTCGTTCAAAGAAACGTTTAAGCGTTTCGAAAGCTTAGTGGTACGTAGCCTGTAGGTAGTATTCTTGGTACAATTACGTACTGATCACAAGAATCTGGGACGAGATGCGACACCGAACAGGACACTCGAGTATCATCGAGACCGGTCCACGACCGTACTAAAAACCCGATAAGGGTCTATAAGGTAAAAGTTAATTCACATCCAAAGGTAAAGGTGTCATCGAGTTCAATATACTTCATTCGCAAGAGAAAACTTAGCAGAAATAAATATACAATTGAAGCGATGAAAGCTCAGTGGTAGCGTGTGCAGACGCCACCTCAAGGGACGTGAGTTCGAATCCACCTGCAATGAGCTTGAGCTTTCGGTGAAGGCGAACATCGTGATGAAACTATAGCATGGTGGTTGGGCTGCCGGCCTGGCTAGTTACTCGAGGTGAAAATCTGCCGCCAAGACATAGGGTATGTCTCGGTAGTTGCACTTGAGAACCAAATCCTCCACAAGACTTAGTCTGTCCGCCATCTTGGACCACATCGTCACTTAACATCAGGTGAGATTATAGACATTACGCCGAACGTGTAAAGTATAAAAAAATATATTTATTACTCTAGCACTTTACAGTTTAAGTAATAATTTTCCGTGTGCACCAAAGAAAGTCTTGCAATCTGAAGAGTACATCTTAGAACTCGTTCATACTCTACTTTTGGAATGACCTTGGGTCTGACGTTACCCAGATGGACGTATTTAATGTGATTCATACTTTCTCGAAGGTAATAACAATAATTGAACCCTGTAGTCGTCGTCTCGTTAAGGCAGAAACAACCGGATAAGCGATAGCGTCGGTGAGGCTTGCTAACTTTCATTTTATAAAATACAACTTCGGTCGCGTCGACTTGAATTAAAAGTAACTCAAGTTACCCATTATAACATCAACCCGTATCAACAAGTGTTTCGTAGACGAGTCGAAACATACAAACAGACAGTTGAAAAAGGTTTTCTGTTATAAATACAGTGTATACAATCACACACATTTACTAAAATTCTGTTATTTTGATACAATTACAAATAGACACTTTAATCAACCTTTTTTAATGAACATATTCAAAGAAAAATGTGTTTTTACTTAGCCATTTAAAAAGATAAAACTCAAAATATACTGGATATAATTTTAATTGTTACGGTGAATATTGCACGCCTACCTGTCACTACACGCAAAACAACTGATTTTTCAAACTTAAAATGTTTCTGTTTATCATGTATTGCACTTGTGCAATAATGTTTACACACACATATCAAGAAAAAAACATTATTATTAACACTCATGATATATTTGATACCGTTTTTGTTATTTAAACTAGTTAAAAAACTGTTTCAAAAAAATCCTGTATGTTATCACGATATCGACCGAAATACTTTACCAACCGAATCTTTTTTTTCTTACGCTTTAGTATAATTAGGAATAGAACCCTATTACATTTCACGGTCTGATTCGATGTGATTTAATAGTTATTTAAATTAAAAAATTGCTTACATATTTTTTTAAAGCACCACTATATGACTACACTGTGCCTGAATCACAATACAATCGCAAACCGACGGCGACCACTATACGATCATTTGTCGTTCGTCGGTTACAACTTCAATACCGATATGCAAGCCTTGATTTTATAGTGGTTCAAGATGTTAAGTGACGATGTGGTCCAAAATGGTGGACACGGTAAGTCTAGTGGAGGGACTGGCTCTCAAGTGCAACATC
This sequence comes from Actias luna, assembly GCA_039707435.1. Taxonomy (NCBI): domain Eukaryota; kingdom Metazoa; phylum Arthropoda; class Insecta; order Lepidoptera; family Saturniidae; genus Actias; species Actias luna. The sequence continues at coordinate 15,099,122 of JAZHAC010000030.1, forward strand.
ACATCTACAGGTATTTGGCGACAGAGTTTCAACTTAAGGGCAGTATATTGCCTAGTAGGTAGAATACCAAGCGGGCATTAGAAAAAGCCCTACCACCATGCTAAGGTTTCCTCGCGATGTTTTCCTTCACCGAAAGCTCAAGCCCATTGTAGGTAATAGGATTCGAACTCACGTCCCGCGACGCGACGTTCATACACGCTACCACTCAGCTATCATCGCTTCAATCTTCATCTCAAAATAGAATTCAAAGAAAAATACCTCAGCTCATTACCTTTCTCTATTATTGTAATAGACTCATGGTTTTTTATACTCATTCCAAGTGAAAAAACATCAAAACAAATGTTTATTCATTTTAATTATCATAAATGAAATATAGTTGTCGGAAATTACTGTGTAAAAAGATATTTAAATATATATTTTTTCATTTTCACACAGCACTCATCTCTTCTTCTCGTAGACACGTATACGCTTGCAAGAAAAAAAGTTAAATAAAGATTATAGATATATGCAAATGGTAGCGCGTGATACAAACATGTCCACACAAGTTTTCTCGACATATGCCAGCTTGAACACTTTTCTGATTTTTTAGTCAATATAACCCAGCAAAATATTTAATATTCGGCGTGTGCCCAAGTTAAATATATTCCATTGAAAGCCTGCAGAATATTTGGTATTCGGTGCGCACATTGCAAATCTAATAATGACAACCAGCGGAATAGCAGTTTGCCATAGCGAAAGCTTGGGTCCTTTATTGATGTTTTATGATAATTTTAGTTTGTAACACTGCATTTGTGTAACGTTTCTTTTTTCTTGCCATATGTCGTACAATATAAAAATATATGATCGCTTTCGCATCATTAAGTTGATCACTGACTTATCGTGTGGTCTACCTTAAGCGCGGCGTGCGGTTCCACCAGTATTCCTACCACGCTATTACCGAGACAGGTTCGAACCTGTTTACCCCGTGGTACACTTATGCGTCTCGTTCCGTAATGCGTATATACGAATAAGCACTGAAAGCAGGACATCGGTCGACACACCGCTGGTTCGGGTGACGCATATTTACCGGTTTCTTGGGACTTTTATTGTCGTTTTTATTATAACAACTTGTCGATAAGATTGCTGGTTTAGTTGTATATTTATTAGACCCGGCCAGACATGTTTCATTATATTCCAGAATAACGATATTTAAAGCTTATCAACAGCGAGCTTAAGTCAACTGCAGAAGTACAAAAAGATGAATATTTTCAAAAATAACGTCTCCAGAATAATATGAAAGTTAAAATTATAAAAGTAAATTACCAGGAAAATGATCCAAAGGGCTAAAAAGGCCTTGATCCAGAATTACTTACTAGTTTTTTATAAGAACGTCATGTAACTTGAATTTTTCCCGTGTTAAAATATCAAAACTAAATAAATCGCTTAGTCAAACTACTTTTAGCATTTGTTGATTCGTAAGTTTAGACATTTTAAGTTAGATTAGTTCTATAACTTAGTCTACTAAATACTTATAATTTCCCGTCATGGCATTATCAGTACGTGACAATCTATACGTATATAAATACATCTCTATTTCCTTTGGTCATCGCATCACGCGTGAACGGATGGAACAAAAGTTCGCTAATTCTTTTTTTGTTGTATTAATTATTATGAGAAGGTTTCTATGAAAGAACAAATTAAGGAAGTTGAGCGGAACATTAGAAAATTTAAGAAAATTCAAACAACTTTATGACAATATTAATTTTATTTAACTGTCAGTTGACATAGACCATTACAATAATAAACACTGTTTTCGGATCACATATATATATTTATATATATTATACTAATTAGAATTCAATATTCATACTTAAGACCGGACAATGTCTGTCGGATCAGCTAGTAACATATACATTTCCATTTGACTCAGACACGTTATGGAACTGTCAGACGTTTAATTAACAATTATTTGAAAACTGGAAACGGAACGATTTCTCTCGTAACACTATCAGTGTTATTACATACAAAACAATGGAAACATAGTCATCAACAATCAAAATTGATGTACTTTTACTAACACACAATTCTACAAGCACGCATGGTTGTTCTAATGATTTTGTATAAAGCCGCTTGCACACTGAAAGCTACTTACGATAGAGAGGAAGTATTGTGAAAGCGATGTCTGATTACTAGCATGTATGGTGTATTCATTATAAAGTTTATAGTATCTATTTAGGTAAAAAAAACTTAGGTAAATTGATGTGTAAGGGGTATCGAATACCATCTGAGTTACTCAAGCCATCCTCACCTGCACGCGGCGCACTCTGCCGAGTAACGGATGAGGCTCTAGCGAGTGTCGGTCCCACATTCAGTTTCGGTCATGACGGTTGACCATGTAATCTTTCACACAGCTTGGTTATTTCGCGACTGGTTAGCAACTACCCTCTGTTTACGCGAATAATATTCATTGAAATAAAACTAATTTAAACGGATTTTATCGCGGTTATTTATTGATTTTGTTCCCGACGTTTCGAAAGCTTTTCAGCCTTCGCGGTCACGGGGCGGACTGACCCGTTTTATTTCAACTACCCTCTGGTTTAGTCCGCCGTAAAATAACAGTTCAGTATAACCCTTTGTGTTCCAGTATAGATAATGCGAATCAGCCCTTTTTGCCTAGGTTAGTAATATGTCTCTAATGTCCTTGGTATTGCGGCTGCCTACAAGTGACAGTAACCATTTATCTGCCTGTCTACGTTCTACCTGTTCTGTGTCCGTTTCTGTATAATGTAACTCTTTACAAGCAAATACAGGAAAATGTAGGTGAGATCGTTTACTTATTTGTCAACTAAGCCTGCGACTTCGTCCGCCTGGTTAGCTGCTACACTCTAGCTAAATATCTATCGCTAAATACTTGTAACTGTATTCGCGTATTGACACAATTACAGTTTTTTTTTTTTTATATAGTTAAGGTTTAGCGTTATGGCCATAATATCACGTGATCTTAAGTGATTATATGACTCAGATTGGTAGAGATGCTAAACCTGTGAAGGAATTGGCTGTCAAGTGTATCTTCCGGATGGTATTTGACGACAAACTTCCAACTTGAGGGTGGTAGCTAGCCAGGCCTTAAAAGCCCTACCATGGTTTCCTCACGATGTTTTCCATCACCGTTCAAGCTCATTGTAGGTGGAATTGATTCGAACTCACGCCCCTTTACGCGAAGTGGTACACACTACGACTGATCTATCATCGCTTTAGGAAGTTTTATTATATATGAACATTTTAGAACTCGGCGTGTGTGTGATACACGCACATAAATAATTACGTACATCGGAAAAGTGTAGACACTTTCTACTGTATATTATACGACTGACTGGAGCCGGATGCGAGCGTCATTACTGATTTCCGTAAGTATTTTGTGTTCAAGATGACACGCGATAAACCACCATGAGCTACATTTCTCTCGACCATTATATTAAGGACAACATCACGCTGCAGTTACGATCATAAATCATAATTTGCATAGTCACGTGCAAATGCACATTATATTATCGACAGCGAACCGATCAGTGGGCGGAGATACACGCGCACTCTCTATTCGCTTCATTTGTAAGTCCGTCAACGCGTAATTAATTACATATTCCAATACATAACGAGACAGAATCTAATTGCAAACAATAGTGTTAGCTTTATCATTGGTCGCCTCTGTATTTTTAGCCTTATCGGTGATCTTCTCTATACATTTATACATTAAATGACATATTGCAGTGGTTTCAATATTCACACGTTAGTTCAAAATAACTTCATGGATTTAAATTAATATTTACATTTGGTTATATTTAACTTTATAAATTCAAATTGTAATGAAGAAGTTTTATATAAATTGTTTTAATAATCATATTCACACTAGTTCGCTTTTAGCGCTTTTAGCTTCCGGTTGTGGCAATATAAATACGTCTTTTAATACTGAGACAGGGACAGTGGAGCTCCAGAACGTATCAGTGGACTGGAGTAAAGTATTAGTGTTTTTAAGAACCGAATTGTACGTGCAGCCTATTAAACAAGACGGTTAAGGTTATTGTTTGTATTGAAGGATATTGTGGACTACAACCTCAAGATAGCCATAAAACACGGTGACCGAAAGGACACACAAGCTATAATTCCCCAAACCCCGACCACAAGGCAACTATAGAAATAAGTGAAAACTTATAATAGTTCAATAAGTGAAAAAAAAAAAAAACACAATTACTTTTTAGTATAATGCCTAACTACTGTTGTAAAGCTATTTTTAACGCCAACTAAATCACGCTTACCTAAAAAAGGTGCGGACCCAGAGTCCTTAGATTGTGTATATCAAAATTTAAAAAAAAATTGTACCATCATATGGGTCGCCTGTCTGTTTGCTGCTCATTAACATAAAGGGCAAGTAGGTTCTAAGGTTAGCGTGTTAGAAGAAACAATCATTTCCGATTGATAATATTAATATAGACAAATAAAGGTAATTGACATAATAATTAACATACGTTCATGCTAATGAACTTAATTTTCAATATTATTTTTCCGGTTTATATCACGTAATGCAAGCAAATTTGTGACGGAAAGTTGATGTTTTTGTACGTACTGACATTGACATTACTCACTTGAAAAAATAGTGCAAAAACATTTTTAATTAATAATAATAAAAAAACGAGTGCAGTACCTTACTACGCATTACAATAAAACCTATAAGTGCAAAAAAGCGAACCATATTCTCCACTTTTCACACACGTATTCTTGTATACTGAAAAAGAAAACACAACAGCCCTATTAGATAGTACAAGTTTTTAGTGTATTTTAAAGCGATGATAGCTCATTGGTAGAGTCACCTACAATTAGCTTGAGCTTTCGGTAAAGGAAGACATCGTGCGGAAGCATGGTGGTAAGGCTGTTACTAATGCCCGCCTGGTTAGCCCACCTTCAAGTTGATAATCTGCCGCCAAATACCATTACGTGTGTTCCGGCAGTGGCACTTGAGAGGCAATCCGTCCTATAAGGGCCGGCAATGTACCTGTGGTTATTTTGGTGTTGTGGGTGTCCAAGAGTGGCGGTGGTCACTTACCATCAGGTTACACGCTTGCTCGTTTGCCGTCAATTCCATAAAAAAAATGTAATTATATCGAATGATACTGTAAATAAGTATTTTTGATTTAGTATTATGTGATACGTACCAAAAACAAATGAATAATAAAAAATGGAGGATACATTTGCCAATAAAATGCCATGCAGTTTGGCATGAGCATTGTTTTATATAATCATCTGTAAAATGATATAAATAAACATTCTTTCTATTCTATTCTATTGCCGCATATGCGTCGACATTCCCTTAAATAAAATAATAACGAGAAGCAATAGAATTGCTGTAAGTAAAAAAATACCAATTTATAAAAATGCGAAATAGCTCTGCTCGCATGTTTTACTGAAGCACCTGCAGCGAAATTTTCCTTATGTCGGCTGTCATTGAATTAATAACATTCCGTTTAATAAAAGACTAATAAAAAATTCAAAATTCTCAATACTGTACGAGTACTTTATTTCACACGAAGAGAATGGAATTCTTATAAACAATTTTGTGCATATAAGACATCCTTCGCGTGGGCCGACGCGATGGGCTCGTAATGGGTAAAATGACAATGGTATCCTCGAAACCTCAATAGCTGGCGGAGTGTCTTGATTAGTTGATGAAGCGATGATAGCTCAGTGGTAGTGTGCACGACTTCGCGTCAAGGGACGTGGGTTCGAATCCAAGCACCTACAATGAGCTTGAGCTTTCGGTGAAGGAAAACATGGTGAGGAAACCATAGCATGGTGGTAGGGCTTTTTCTAATGCCCGCCTGGGTAGCTACCACCCTCAAGTTGTAAACCTGCCGCCAAATACCAATAGGTGTGTTCCGGCAGCAGCACTTGAGAGCCAGTTCCTCCACAGGTTTAGCGTGTCTACCAACTTAGGCCGTATCGTCACTTAAGATCAGGTGAGATTATGGCCATAACGCTAAACCTTAAGTATAAAAAAAAAAAGAAAGCTTTTATTGAAGCTAACTTCCAATGCTCACACATGACTCACCGGTTTTAAAATATACAAAACGCTTTGCAAGTAAATCTTTTTTTTTTATAGTTCAAGTTTTAGCGTTACGGCCTAAATCCCACCTGATCTAAGTGACGATACGACCCAAGTCGGTAGACACGCTAAACCTGTGGAGGAACTGGCTCTCAAGTGCAACCGCCGGAACACACCTACTGGTATTTGGCGGAAGATCTTATAGACTTCGTTCCAGTTAGCGATCAGAACGCTCACGCTCACAAGCGCAGTTTTTCCTTTTTTTTTATTATTACTAGTTGTGTTCGCGTGAAACTAAAAATTATTTCCTAATTTTTGCCCATTTCAGTAACTTTTTTTAATACAACTACGCTCATATTAGGGATAGCGTGATATGAAATAACCTACCTCGATGATTGCTTTGTCAAATACAAAAACATTTTTTCAAATCCGATTTGTAGTTCCTATGCAGTGGCAGATTTACACTTTTCACGCCAGTGGGCTATTCGAATTTTTTAGTCTTTACCTACGATTACAGTTAAATTCGACAAATAACTACGTAAATTGTAGGAAACAATCGATATAAGACTTAGATTGTAAGCGGTGAAATATATTATCTAGCAACATCTAGGTATATGTGAATGTTTGAATAATTCCAGTTTCTAATCATTAAGTCTCTTTAAAGCGATGATAGTTCAGTGATAGTGTGTAAGAACGCCGCGTCGTGGGACGTGAGTTCGAATCCCACTACCTTTTTTATAGTTTAAGGTTTATGGCCATAATATTACCTGATCTTAAGAGACGATATGACCTAAATTGGGAGACACGCTAAACCTGTGGAAGATCTGGCTCTCAAGTGCAACCGCCGCAACACACCTACTGGTATTTGGCGGCAAATTTTCAACTTGAGGGTGGTAGCTAGCCAGGCGGGCATATGAAAAAGCCTTTCCTTGTGCTGTTTTCCCTCGCCGAAAGCTCAAGCACGTTGTCGGTGAATTCGAACTCACGTCCCTTGACGTGAAGTCGTACACACTACCACTGAGCCATCATCGCTTCATTGTAACTTTTTTCAATACAGTTTTGCCCCTATTAGTGGCAGCTTGATGTTAAATAACTTAAAACCTTCCTCAATTATTGCTTTATGAAATACAAAAAAGAAGTATCTGTAATCCAACTTTAACATTAGCGCGTTCAAATAATTTTTTTCCTCTTTATAATATTAATATACATTTATTTATTAATTATATTTATACAGGGTATATGATATATGAATTTTAAAAAAGAAAGCAAAAAAAAAACTACCATAATTAGTGTTATAATACAAATTATTTAGAAAGTAGAACAACGTTATGAAAGATGGCTGCACGAGGCAAAGTTTAAACTGTTCCTAATTACAATTAGATAGAATAATTATAATAAGATATTCACGACTACCCGCTAACTTCGCAGACACCGTTCGACGTAACGAAATAGAAAAAGGTTAACTCAAAATTTTATATTATCTATGTTAATAATATAAAGTGGACAAGTTTATTTGTTTGCTTGAATCTTCTTTTTTTTTAATTGAATAAGCGGCAAACGAGCTTCCGTGTCACCTAAAGGTGAGTGATCACCGCTGCCAATGGACACCCACAAGACCAGAGGAATGGCAGGTGCGTTCCCGGCCTTTATAGCAGGGAGTGGCTCTCAAGTGCCGCTGCCGAAACACATCTAATTGTATTTCGTGGTAGATTCCCAACATGAGGGTGGTAGCCAGCCGGGCGGTTTAAAACTGGGTTTTAAAACTATATAAAACCAATTCGAAGTGGACGCGAATGTAGTCGCGAGCGCAGTTTTTCTTTAACGGAGGGGAAACGAGCAAACGTATCACCTTATGGTAAGTGATCACCGCTGCCCATGAAAACCTACAACGCCAGAGGAATCGCAGAATGCCGGCCTTTATAAGAAGGACTGGCTGTCATAAACCTATTGATATTTAGAGACAGATATTCAACTAAATTGTAGGTAGCCAGTCACGCATTAAAAAAACCGCACCGTGGTTGGATTTGAACTCACGTCCCATGACGCGGCGTTCGTACACGCTACCACGGAACTAACGTCGCTATCAGTTTCAGTTAGATTACATCCTCAAGTGTAAACGTAAATCCGACACTATTATAGTAACTACAATTTACCTTTATATTAACTCTTTAATAAATTATAATTAAGATTATCCATAGCGGCTAAGGTGATTAAATCAACTTAACCCATCAAAGAGGTGTATCAAAACCTTTCTAGAAAGATATAACTGGCTGGCGACTACTTAACACAGATTGTGGCTCGATTATATTACAAGCATAGGCAGTAAATACACACTTATTTACTACTTGGTACAGACATAAACTTTTTTTCATAATGGCATAGGCCTATGTAAGCAATTTCGCCAATGTCAAGTTTCAAGAACTTTATAAACTCAACGGACACAGACTAACATATATAAATAACTGTCATATGCGAGATTCGAACCCGCAGCACTTTTGCGAAGCGTTCAACCGGTAGACATACATACTTTTTTAATAGTTGAGGTTTATCGTTATGACCATAATCTCACCTTATCTCAAGTGACGATATGGCCCAAGTTGGTAGACACGCTAAACCTGTGGAGGAACCGGATCTCAAATGCAACTAGGGCACGCAAGTATTTAGCGGCAGATTATCAACTTGAGAGTGGTAGCTAGATTAGAAAAAACCTTAGAGTGGATTTGAACTCACGTCCCTGAACGCGAAGTCGTACACACTGCCACTGAGCTATCATAGCTTCAAAATGATGTGGCTGTTTATAATGTCAGGATAACAAACCATGCGCTAAATTAGTGTGTGGTAGTTAGTTAAAAACGAGCGATATTTGACATCGGCAAATACGTGAATAACGCTTTGAAAAACAAACGCAAAAATAATGATGCACAATAATGATAAAAACAAGCCTAACTTTCAATTGTTGTATGAGTTACCTATGTATCTATTAGTAAATCGTTACCTATCTAATTATACGTTGGCGAATATGAAATCGTTAGGAACACAAAAACAAATTAAATAGAGATCACTGATTGCAGAAATGTACACGTTGATTTTGGTGGGATCTTGATCTATCATATTGTGATTTTTAATTCGATTCATAAACTCATTTATTTGGTTTATTTATGTAAGATTGGTAGGACATTTTAAGCGATGCAGGTTGGCTAATGCGCATAAGTGAGATTATTGTTAATAATGGTTCGCGATCATGATATATCAGCTGCTATAAAAAGTCCCTGGACAACTCCAACAAGAAAGTCGCTATCATGTAGAAATAATAATTTGTTAATTCAGAAATAACGGCTCACTTGGCCGCACGCATGATCTTAGACGCCTTTGCCTTTTCCAAGCAAACATAAAAAAAATCAAACAAGAAAAAAGCTTTCGGCGGGACCTTAATCTGTCAAGTTGTGATTTTTAACTTTAAGCCATATACTTACTTACATTCTTGTTATATTAGTGACATTTTAAGTGGAGTTTTTGGCGGGATCTTGATCTGTCTTATTGTGATTTTTATTTTGATTCATATACTTAGTTATTCAGCCCTGTATTGTGTAATAAAGACGTACTATTTACGTGATGCACTTTAGCTAAATAGCACAAGTGACGTGAATTGTGAATAATCATTCGGAACATTATATATTAGTTGCCACAAAAACTGCCAAAAGAGTTTCAACAACAGAGTCGCCATTTTGTTGAAGATAGTTTCATCTGTCCAAAATGGCCAAATCTTATCACTCGAAAATGGCAGTAATAGTCTCTAAAGAGGACTGAGTTGCCAACGACAAAAAAAGAAGAAGGTATGTGTACCTAATTCATTAGAAGGAATGAGGGCGCTATCCGTGGTCTCTGGCAACACGGTAGTTTGAAGCGTCGCCGTTGAGCATTTTAGTAAGTAGAGACTAGAGTCTTATACTTATCATCCGATGAGTCTTCCCAGACGCCTCTTTCGCCTTAGCCTGAGCCCGGGTACTGCACTTTCCCGTTGCTATGAGGAAGTCCGTAAAAAGGACTTTAAACACCAGGTACAGGGAAAGTACTTACTTAGATAACTTATGTGACGTTATTACAACTACCAAAAATATAGTTAAAAGTTAAATGCGTACAGAAGCTGGTTCCGTACCGGAAGGTTTTTATGTGTCTATTATAAATTCGATTTCTCTGTAATATTAATTCGTAACGACTAATATTACGTGCTGTTCTAGTATTATTTTTTTTATAGTTATAGCTTAGCGTACTGCCCAGAATCTCATCTGATCTTAAGTGACGATACGGCCCAAGTTGGTAGACACGCTAAACCTGTGCAGGAACTGGGTCTCAAGTGCAGCTGCCGGAACACACCTATTGGTATTTGGCGGCAGGTTTACAACTTGAGAGTGATAGCTAGCCAGGCGGGCTTTAGAAAAATCCCTACTATCATGCTATGGTTTCCTCACGATGTTTTCCTTCACCGAAAGCTCAAGTTCATTGTAGGTGCTTGGATTCGAACTCACGTCCCTTGGCGCGAAGTCGTACACACTACCACTGAGCTATCATCGCTTCTTACGAAAAAAGTTCTAACAAGGTTAGGGATAAAACGCTACACTCTTTCATGGCTTGATCGATCACTATATAAAGTGGCACGTATATTTCTTTATGAAGAAAGTTTTTATACAGTCCCCGGGCATAATAGGTGACGTTGTAATCCAGCGATTCACTACTGAAAAGGGGTTAGCCAAAGTTCGCCCGGCAATATATTTTTTTTTTTGCAATAAGAATTTATTTTCCTATATTTACTTCACGGTTATTATTATGTGGCATATACACACTTAAATGTTTCATAAAAAAAAGTTTACAATCTACATTGCACTCACACCATGTTCCTAGACTGTATCTCTCGCTGTTTTTACTATAGAGCAAAAACATCGTTGAAAAACACAATCTTAATGTAGGAAAACCTTATATTACTTAAGTCGTTCATATTTTTATGTTACTAGAATGTCACGTATTATAACAGACTCATTTTGTTAAAACTTAAATTGTACACCTACCTGTAAAAATACAGTCCTTTCGAGATATGAATTTCCGTATGGGCTGTGCAAAAGTTTTTCTTATCTATTAAAAAAAAAGTGCTCAGAGATAACAAGTATATAAAATAATAATTAGCACTCAACGAATATACTCACCGTTTAAAAATCCTCTTCCTTTATAAATCGATGTATAATTCGCATTGCCCCCAATCGAATTATCGCCTGGAAGACTGTTGTCGCCTATTTTCTTTAATCTTTTACTTTTATGTACGTAACAATCACATAAACATATCAATAATAATATCACTCGGCATAAAAAATCTATGTTTTTGTACATCTTTCATGTTTCATTATTAAATAATTTAATTTAACCCGTAAGATTTCAAAACGTTTTTTTTTTTATATAGATTAAAAACAAATTTATTTCAATGCACTTGTACGATTGTGTCAAAACGACACTAAAAAGATATAGATGAAATATATTGTTATATAGATAAACAATATTTTTTATGAATGACATAAACTATTTGATTAATATTTTCCCGCGTTATTTTCCCAGCGGCCATTTTAACCGAGACGGCGCGTGCGCGGTGCCTCTAACCCGACTGCGCAAGCCATGTGTCGTTTCGCACGTTCTCGTTACCACCGAATTCGCATCTCGGCCACGAAATAATAGAAAAAGTACAAAACAACTTAACATAGTGGCGTCTGTCTATACGCTCGAAATTATTTTATTTTTTATCTTATTTTTCGTTGCTCTTGCAATGTACTTTCTGAAACCACTTTCTCTGATTGACTTTTTGTGATGTACATCATTCTCTAGAGCGTAACTGTGAATATAAAAAAGCGGATTTGTATTAATTAATAATACCAGTTACGGATCACGTACAAACAAAAATCTGTTTTTTTTTTTTTTCAAAAAAGACGTAGACACCCTACAGCAGTCTAAGTCATATTGATGATACATAATCCATAGTAACGAAATTACTGAATCGTACAAAAAAAGATTTTTTTTCAGACATTACAATATATTTAAAAAAATTTAATCGTTGTGTAGTTACTTTTTATCTATGTAGAGACTAAATATATTACATTTGAAAAAAATGCATTTCTTATGAGACAAAATGTCTCACGCGACTGCATAACGTGTGGATCTATAGAAAACTTGTTGAGGGAATGCGTTCGGAACTGAACTCAACGGACAGAGATCATAAAATGTTTAGGACTGAATCTAATGGACCAGGACATACTCCATAGAATCTTAGCTGCACCTGCAAGTGGCAATCTTGGCTTTATCCAAGATTTTATGGAATTTTGTGATTCTTTCTAAGTAGTTTTAGGACATATTTGACTGTAATTGTATTTTGCACATACTATAAAGTCAGGGTACGACGGGTCTGACATGTCCTTTATCCTGGATAGAAGTCCCTAAAATAAATTAAGACAAAAAAAACAGGTGTGCCTAATATTATGGTGCAATATATAACATAATTTCTATCTTATAAAAGGAAAAGATTTCATCTGTACGGAGGATCAAAATGAAAATTTCGTAATAAACTATTTATTATATTCTGGCGTATTTAAACTTGAATAGATGAACATATATAAATTTGATAAATGACTCAAATTCAGATAAACAAAACCGAGGGAACAGCTCATAACAAAGTAATAATAGATCAAAACATTCGGCAAATAAAAACACTGGTCAATTTCAATTTGATATATCGATTTATTGCTCCATTTTGAATTGTAAACAGTTCGTTGAAACGTAATTTCTTTCGAAGACAATATATTTATTTACCACCAACTCGTCCGTACATTATAATGCACATAGAATACTTAAACTAAAACAATTATTATACGTAATACAAATACAGAGAATAATAATAATAATAATAATAATCATCAAACATCAACAGATAATATAAATATAAAATAATATCTCCAAAACAAGAAAAACTCAAATTATACACAAATAGTTTCACAATAATTTAAATACTGATTACTTATTGTCAAGTTCTTCGTTCATTTTTTAAAATTATTTTTAATTAATTTATTTCAAAATACATTTTCACTAAAAACGTTACTAATAATTAATTTACATTTCTATTTTTATTTTAGAATAAAACAATTCACGTTTCGAATATACGACGGAGTTTTCTTCACGGTTTTTATCAATCAACATTTATTGTGGTAAAAAAATTCATACAAACCGCTCATTGAAACGAAATGACACGTTAATAAAATGAGTCTATTTAAACGTCGATGAATCAAATCAATCCGCGTATTGTCATCTCTAAAAACGTGAACATTAAATACAATAAACTGTCAAAACGAGTCGTTCGTTATTCAAATCCGTCGTAAGTTCAAGACGCGGGGACCGTTTCGATACGAACTTAAATATTAATGTCAGATCAAAATTACACATAAACCTTAAACTAACAGCTTTCGATTGTAAAGTAAAATAAGAGTACAAAAATTGAACTGATTTTTGTGCAGTGTTATTTTTGTAACAAATTAAAATATGGTAACTATAAATTATTTCACTCTATCGCCGCCCGGTATATCCTTGCAGCCTCAACACCTATTCGACAGGTAAATAACTGAACGTCATGTTCATATTGTTACATATTAGTTTCACTCGCATTAACGTATGCATTGTCAATGTAAAAGTCTTAAATCTATCTTTCGGGGACGATCTCTTTTTTCTTGCCAAAAATGCACTACACGTTTCACGACCACCGGTTGAGTATTGAAAGCGTAGAGGACAATCAAATATACAAATTCACATACGCAATTCTTAATATAGAGGTAATCCTGTTCGCTTGTTCAGATTATATTGAGCTTTATCCCGTGAACTGCCACCAATATTACATAATACAGGGTAAAATATATAAAGCTATGGATTTAAATAGGAAACAACACATGGCAGTATAAGACGCCGCCAAAAACTTCCATATTAAAATTTATTTCGACTGTTCCCCTTACTGACTTCTACCGATAAGAACGAGGAGTCTAAAATGAAACGCGCGAGATCGAGAACCAATTGTAACGGAGTGTTACCAATTTACCACTTGGCCATTAAAGAGATATATCGAGCGGTCTTACAAACTATTTTCAAAACTAAAAATATTCCATACATTCATAAAACGTAAACATGAAAAAACAGAACCGCCCTATGTATTCGAGTAACACAGAAACAAACATAGCAAAACTCAATTTCCGACAGTTGCTAATTCAACTGACAAAAGACAAAGAACGAGGTCCAACTCAAGTGTCGAGAACCGAGTTTGCCGCGATCGATTCCGTGGGACTCGCTCGTTTAGAACTTCAAGCGCTATAAGCTAAAATAGGGGGAAATGCAAAAAGCGTTGCAGCGCTGCTCGAACAACCTAACATCAAATCACTGTACATAATACTTATAAATAACAAAAATTAAAACGTGTCCGAAGTTATAATAGTCAATAATAAAGCCTCACTACACATTATCATTGAGATCGCTTGTCAATTTCAGCAGTACCGTTGTCTCACCGTCGACAGTATAACCTTCTCTTTAGGGATAATATAACTTTAATTTTTCGCGGGATATCAGTACTAGCAAAGTTATCACGTACTGTGCTTAATAGTAACGCATTTGTCTTTAAGCCCCCCCCCCCCTGTAACTTGATACGTCTACAGCTCTCGCCGAGAAGGCACAAGTGTTAAACTCACTACGGACTTAAAAAATACAGTAAAAACAACTATCGATTAGTGTGTACGTGTGAATCCCGACCATCAGCAAGGGACGCCCTCCACATCGCATAAGAAAATCTACAGCGAGAAGCAGACGCCGGAACAATCAACACCATCTAAACAGCTCTCACTCCTACGAGACGACCTACACGTTCCCGCTGACCCAGGAGGAGTGAGTCTCGCTCTTCCAGCTTATGTTAGCAGATTGCAGAGGCGCACTAACTCCTACTACAGGAGAACGAACGCTAGAAGACCAGCCACTTCTAGACAGCATTACATCACCGGAATAATCGCAAAACTTTTTTTTTATATACTTAAGGTTTCGCGTTATGGTCATAATCTCACCTGATCTTAAGTGACGATACGGCCCAAGTTGATAGACACGCTAAACCTGTGGAGGAACTGGCTCTCAAGTGCAACTGCCGGAACACACCTATTGGTATCTGGCGGCAGGTTTACAACTTGAGGGTGGTAGCTAGCCAGGCGGGCATTAGAAAAAGCCCTACCACCATGCTATGGTTTCCTCGCGATGTTTTCCTTCACCGAAAGCTTCATTGGAGGTGCTGGGATTCGAAATCACGCCCCTTGACGCGAATTCGTACACACTACCACTGAGCTATCATCGCTTCAAAACTTGCGGCCTGAATGGGACTAGCCAAGAGCCGTAGACACCCACGCAGAGACCACCGCAACGTGCCTCAGCAGAGACAACAGAGACACCTGTGAGAGACAGGTGGACGTGAGCGCCACCGCTGGAGGACCTGCCCTGACGCAGTTTCCCTGCTCACCCCCCGAAACAAGGGGAAGGGGCGAGTAGAAAAGTGATAGAGAATAATTCAAAAGACACTGGTGTAGCAAACGGCGGCGGTCATTTCCATAGACAATGTAAACCGTAAAGTAATTGTGACTTCATTAAGATTAAAAAAAAAATGTTACTATGTTACCAGCCTCTCGTATATATGCTGAACGGGGGAGCGGATGGGTTAATCCAACATAAAACTAAATCAATCGCATATTTGATTAGTATAGTATTTTTAAATTCGATTTCGCGTACAACATCGGCGTTAGAATAATTAGAACAAAATAAATAAAGAATCTAATACCGACACACCTGTCTGCGTCTCTTATTTACTCTATACTCATTATAAAACCCCGGTTAATTACTTCTCAATAAGTCTTAAGCTTTATTTATTGCTTATAATATTATTGCTTATCTTATGTTCCGGTCGATATCTAGCGGTGTTCGGACCGCCGATAAAAAATTAGACGTTGATAAAACTTTGTGCTTTTTATCGATCGTCCATCGGCTCTAAAGATTTAGGCCAAACTTTCTCGGCGAAATGACAGTTCAATCGCTTCAAGATAATTAATGTTATATAGCATCTTAACAGGTTTCCCGTCCGAATTTGTATTCGCGAAACAATTGTATTTGACCAAACTTGGCTATAATTGACGATAAGTATCAAGCTATTGTTAATCTTTATTTGATTTACGAATTATACTGTGAATACGTATTTGCACAAAACATATAGATACTTCACCAGATGTGTAAGAAATATGATATAACTTACCATTTTTTTTTTCAATTATGAATCTCAGATATGTATCTGCTATAAAATAAAATAATAAAAACACGCCGGTTTCAAGAACATTGACAACAAAAAACATAGAAAGAGCTCAAAAGAGTTCATTGAAATCGTCAAGTCAGTGATCGTCAACCTTTACCCTACTGCACCTAAGAGGCCTTTCAGCTTTTAGCTTTTATGGTGCGAAATGGAAATCAACATCTTTCACGCTTTATACGTGTCAATAAAAAGATATATTAACTATAACAAGTTAAATGATTTTTCCTGCCAAGTTACGTGAATATCCTATATAAACGAATTGATAAATAATAATTTTAGAGATATAAAATGGACGCGCTAGGGGAAAACGCTTGGCCAACCTCAACATTTTTCTAAGTTAAATTTCTTTTAGTGCGTTCCGAGAAACAGTTAAGAGTGAATATTTAGCATGTGCCGGATATTATGCCCATGTAACACACCGTGAAGTTAGTCGCAAGTTATACCTCTTTTGGCGTGTTATTTTATATTTGATCTATTATTTTAAACACAAAGACATAGTAAATCACCTGGTTTCACGGTCTTCATTTTTTTTTATCAAATTTTATTCATAGTTGAATGTGTTTAATATTTATTAAAAGAGTATACGAATACTCACGGCAAAGAAGTATGATATCTCCACGAGCGTACATAGACTTTTGAAACATTTTTGGCACATGTTACAGGATATATAATAAAATTTTATACCTATATAAGTAATATAAAATAAATAAAAAAAATAACATTATTATAAATATAATACCTAGGAACTATAGTTCCATTAAACGCTTGTATAAAATCATATCTCGTGTGTAAAATGTAAGACGGAATCCGTTTTAAAATACGCCAATAAATTGATAAACTATATTCTACTCTATTCTAGTCTCATTAAGTATTTAGAATATAGATATATACTGATAACTCTACAAACTTCATCGAATATAATCTTAGTGCCTTCATTTTTTAAGAATACAATTTTTTTTTTTTATTTGTCTACTTCAACCTACTGTAGCATGTTATTACCGACATTACTTTACATATGCTAAGAAAACTGTGAATCATCCAACTATGTGATATTTTGATGTGAATTTCTTACACAGAACATCAATTGATTTGGGAAATTAAATTAAAGCGGCTACGAGAAATAATTATGTACATTGGTCGAGTGATTACTATGATATTAGCACACTATTACCGATACAAATAAATTAATATATCAAAAAGAGGGCGATGCGTGATAGTTTGAGAATCTATGTTTTAAACTCAGGGCGCTGTATAATTTGAAAACTCATACATTGATATACATAGCGTAAAAAGTGTTGGTCAAGTAACAAAGAGTAATATCGAGCTTCTTCTTTGGAAGAGTATGAACCATCTGTCACTCGAACAATTAGGTACTAAATGTATATAATTCTGTTATTAAATCAAAACGTTCATAAAGTATCTCCTTCAAATCGATCATTTAAATCAATAACCAGGTTCTTGACGCAAATCGAAAAACAAATATATATATTTTATTTATAAGCCCTATTTATATACAAATCTTGCCTCAATGATTCTCAGTATAGTAGGTTATGTTCATTTGATTTTAAATTACATTAAACTCACTAAGTGCAACGTTAGATAATCCAATAGAATCATATATTATCAAATTCGATAACTATTCCAACTACTTGCTACAGATTACCATGCTTTGTAAAATGGCTATATAAAACCATAAATATATATATTTCTCTACAATACATTTTGATATAAATAACATAGTGATATATACACAGTTACGGCGAATATCCTGGTATCATATATTTGCTTCCCTAATTTATAGCATATGTTTGTTTTAAATTTAAAAATGTACATCTATTTGTGTGTGTGATTATAGAAAATATCGTGTTTGGTTCACTAGAGCATAATCAGCTTCTAATGTAATGGTTTTAATAAAAATGGTATTACTAGGCATGACACATTTCACATGTCACTGGTTATATAGCAAATGACAAATCACGTATCACGTCAGCTACATATTTCACAAAGAACTGTTGCATATAGCAAGTATAAGATTTTAATAATCTACCAATAATCTTCAATGTGATCTTATGTATGAGAAAGAGATAAACACATTAAAGATGTAGCAACAGATCCTCTTATATGGTATCTGAAGTGAAAAATGATCTTATTTCAAATCCATTGGGTTTTAATTAAAGTCACTTATATTTCTGAGAGAATATGGACAATCATTTCAACTGTAGTCTTTTTACGGACTGTGTATAACTCATTATTTTGCTATATTACAAACAGAAAATATAACTCATCATGATATATCACCTGTTATTTAAAAGTGACAAAACTAATTATTTCACGATGTTAAAATATCTACGTTCACTAAGCCTAGAATCTACATATTTTTAATCTACGAACTATGCTAAACTGTTTTACATTTACAAATACTTGCTTGTATTGCTTTTTATTTTTAAAATCGTCCATTTCAACGTTTGATCCCAAAAATCTATTTATAAACCTGATAATAGAATTCCGACAGACGTCCGGAAAAGTTTGTATTCATTATCAGTTTTAGGTAAGGCAGACAATCCACAGATAAATTACTCGGTAGTTAGGTATTACACCAAAATATGTCAACCAGAGAAACAAAATTTGCTCGATGTCCAGTGAAGACACGACATCGTAAACAATGTAATGCGATTTCAAAAGCCTTACAAAGTGCTGAATAGTTCCACTAATGAGTTGAACGTTCTAGAATCGTCTATCGAGATCGTATACGTAAAGCGCTTTCATTCATAAAATATATACACATTCCGTTTACTTTTAGCAATGCTAAGAGCATCGGCTACAGTTTCCACCGAAACAGGTCTACAGTTGATTATAGGTTCTACCTAAGATAATTACGAAAGAATTGACAAGTAAGAGGAGAATACGGGGTCGCCGTTGGAACGTTTACTGGGTATTATAGATTCACACCAGATCAGACCCACTTATAAACCCCCCCTCTCTTCATAAGTAAATACGTAACTGTATTTAACCCACATTAAAAATGGTCGTGCATTGTTTGCATGTAACGGGGTCTAATTTTATGCAGTATGTTGATCCGTTATTTTGGTCAATCTATCGACATTTCTTATATTATTATTTTTATTGACTACCTTATTTTCACCGCAGAAAGAACAGAGGTAATGGAGGCTGTACTTTCAACAAAGTGAATAGCCGTTTTATCAGTTTTCTTAATCAGGATTTAAATTACACATTATTGATTTTTTATTCCTAGACCCGACATAAATGCCCCTAACAAAAACACCGCATTTACTATGTAAACGTTCAAACGTGCCTTAATTAGGACACGTAGGTGATGGCAATGGGACATTCTATGATTACGTAAGGATTTTGGTCATTTTAACTCCCTTACCCCCATGTAAGACCACATAGGAAATGTCGGATCCACTCGACCCTTCATACGCAAGATTTAGTCTGGTTTCAGAAACGGATCAATTGGACTAAAACACATACTTGGACGTAAATCATAGATCCATCATTCCAACCATAGAATGTTATGTATGAACAGCTTTATCCCCTCCTTTACTAGATAAAATGTTAGAACATTAAAAGGGGGCTTGTGATGGTAGCTCAAATTTTTCCCAAACACTCACAGTTATAACCTCACACGATAATGTCATATCCGCGCATATCTTTATAATAATTGAGAGAATACTTTAAGACACTATTGTGATAAAAAAAATACGTGAAAAATCATTTGCTACAAAAACACGAATATACGATCTCGATAGACAACACTTTATCCAATACTATATATAAGACCAATATTTGGTTTGCGCGTCAAACGTTTGCACCAACATGACTTTATTCAAGCATAGATTTACACGACATTGATTAGTCGAATTATCATTAGAATATTTTATTATGTATCGCGTACTATACATACAGACGCCCACATCCATCGAAGTATAAGTGGAATATATAAAAAACGATATAATAAATGTATACGATTTATAAAACATTCCATTCGCTAGCACCGAAACCTTGATTTTATAAAATACTTTTAGACCAATTATGAACACTTACGTTACGTAAAAAAATGTTTAAATAACACAATATAAAGTATCGAATTATGAAAGCACCAAAAGTAGGTTATTTTTTTTCTATCATAAAACAAAAACATCCTCGACACTTTTAACCACAATTATATAAACACATATACACATTTTGACTTAATAGTGAATTTGTAATAGTGATATGAATGATACTATTTTATCGATATATATTTTTTATGAAAATGTTTATCGATTTTGTAATTCGAATTATATCGATTATCGACGAATTCTCAAAGAACGAGGTACACGCGATATTTTCAGGAAAGATTAAAAATAATAAATACACTGTACAATTGCAAAGAATTAACACAGTTTAAATATATATATCTCAAGGGGTGGGTAGTCAGATAAGTTTAGAATAATAAATAAATACGTTCAATAAGATTTCCACAAACCCTTGATAGCTTTGAGCTTAGGCGATCTCTTCGTGGCCTCGAGCTCCTGCTTGATGCTCGTCAGGAACTTGTCCCGGAGGCTCAGCCGCGGCGCCGCGGGCCGCAGCAGGAACCGCTTCAGATCGTTCGTGAAACTCTTCGCCGTGTAGTTCGTCTCCTCTTTTATCGATTCCTCGTTACTCGAGTCGAGGAACGAGACCGACTTGTTCGACTGCATCGAGTTCTTCCTCTCCCGGCACGGCCTCGGCGTCGACTTGGACCGCGGGACACTCGTTCTGCTGTAGCTCTTCGACATCAACGAGTACTGGTCGTCCTCCAGCGAGTCCAGGGTGTCCGTGGACCGGCTGCAGACTCGACAGCACAACCGGCAGTGCTCCTTCTCGCTGTGATACCGACCGTTACACAGCACGTAACTCTCTGTCAGCTCTCCCGTCGACCTCTTCTCTTTCCCGCCCTTGTCCCTATCGATCCTTCTGGAACGTTTCCGCCTGCACTTGGGGCAGTTGCTGCGCGCGATCCTCCTGAGCTCCTTGAGGAACTCGTAGTCGATCTCGAAGTAGCTGTTAGCGTCCGGCTCGGAGTAGTACTTGAGGTCGGGGTCGGGCGCGTCGGGTGCGGGTTCGTTTCGCTTCGGCTTGTACTTCCGTCCGGGGTCGGAGTGGTAGCGCAGCGCGGGCCGCCAGTGCGCGCAGAACGTGACGGACTTGGTGCGCGTCGTGGGCGTTGCGGGCGTTGCGGGCGCTGCGGGCGGACCCGGCAGGGGTCAGGCCTGCACGGAGGGAACCCACAGGGTCTTGTTCTGCTCCTCCTCGACGGCCTCTTTGATTTGCGTGCACATGTAAGTGATGTTCACTCCGGCCGGTATTTCAGCTGGAATTAACGAAAAATACTTATCGAAAAATTTTAAACAGACACACAAGGACAATAATTTTGTCTGGTAGAAAGGTGTTTATTGGCATTTTCTATATTGCCTCGGCGTGAAACTAAATAACCTATAACCTTTCTTAATAGTAGAACAAACTAAAACACATAAAGAAAGGTCAAATGTGACTTTTAAGTAGTTTCCAAAATTCACGGGATCAAGAAAACACTTAACATTAATTATATTAGTACAGATTACTACTGTAAACTCACCTGAAATGTAATTTCTATATTCGTTTTCAACCTTCAACCCGTGCTCGTACATTTCCTTAGCCGCTTTAGCGGACACCTTGTCCGCTGGGTATCTCGTGTCTTTCACCTCCTTGATCTGTTTGAACGACTTGAACTTTATGTAGAGGACGATGGGGTAGATCTGTTGCTTGTGAAGTTTCTCTATTGTCGCGACACTGATGTCCAGGAGACAGTGTATACCCTGTGAAACAAACTTACAATTATATCGATGGCGCGATAAGTCGACTGTTGGCTATTTATTACCTCGACTCACTACATTCAGTTTAGACAATATCAGAGATGGAAGTTCTAAACAGAAGTCATGAAAGTATAGACATGTAAAGTTTTGACCGCTTTAAAAACTTATTTGCGATATTTTTACATAAACAATAGGTTACTTTTACATTTACACATACAATCAAAAACAATAATTTCATTAATCTTTTTGCTATGCGCAGTGTATTGTATCGCACGATAGGTGTTTCAAATTTCGGGAAAATATCGAACTGAGAGAGAGAGAAAGAGAGGAGAGAACGAGAGTAGAGAACTATATGGAGGAGAGGTAATAATAGCGCGGAGGGAAGAGAGAGAAAGAGTACTTAGAGTATGAGAAAGAGTAAGAAGAGAGAGTAGATAGGAAAAGAGTACCTTGTCGGCGAGGTCCTTGACCGCCTGCAGCGGGATGCAGTCGAGGTGCGCGCAGGCTGGGCGGGCGGGGCGCGGGCGGGGCGGCGCGGGCGCGGGCGGCGGGGCGGCGCGCACGGCCCCGAACACGTGCGGCCAGTCGGACACCAGCCGCGCCGTGACGCACTCCCACAGCGGGCCGAGCACCACGACCGGCCGCCGCGTGCCGTACTGCAGCCGCTCCACGCGCCGGTACGACACCGGCGGCGGCTCCTCCGCCAGCGTGCCCGACTCGCTCCAGCACCCGAGCTCCGTGTTCGAGAACGACGCCAGCTCCTTGCTGTCGCGGTGCTTCTTGCGGCGGAAGAACGAGCGCCGCGCCGTGCTCGCGCCGCCCGCGCCGCCCGCAACGACCGCGCCGCCCGACCCGCCCGCCGCACGCGCGCGCGACTCGCCGACCGGGGACCCGCTCGACCGCCGCAGGATCTCCTCCACCCTGCGCGCAAACAAAACCCCGAACGCTTATTCAATAACCGCTTTTTTGAAGTGAAACTTCTTTAGGCGCATGAGGGTAAAATTTTTACAGATGAAACGTCACGTCGGTATGCAACGGAAGTGTCGGAAAAGAGAGAGAGAGTGATCGAGACCGATTGAGAGAGAGTAAGACAGGGCGAACGTAGCATGAGCAACTAGCCGTGGAGTGAGAGTAGGGAGCAAGCGAGTGAGAAAGATTGAGAGAAAAAGTGAGACAGAGCGAACGTCGTATATAAACAAGATTTATAAATTAGTTCGCCAAAGAAGTTTCACTTCTGACATGTGTACTTTGTACGCACGCATGTTTTTTTTTTTTTTTCGAACTGACATACGCTGTTAGCCCCAGGGGCTTTGACAGCTTCACCGAACTTTTTGGGGCAAGTGCTGAAGGTACTCAGCCCCGGGGCAGCGGGCACAAGGGTGCCAAAAAGACCGAACCTCGGCTTGGGCTGCTGCCGGTAAAAGAAAAAGATTCACGGTCCTGACTAACCAACAGGTCTTGTCTTACAAATTTAGTGATCCTAACAACGACCTTATTAGGCAAGCAGCTCAGGGCCGCGAGGGTAGTCCCTTACAGAACCGTGTACTCAACAACAATAATCGCTGTTTTTATTGAACTATACTATGCTCGTTGTAACCTTCAATTCATTACCATCATACTATGATAAACAAATTAAAACATCATCATCTTCGTTTCCTGTTTCCAAGTCATTTGAGGATGGCGCAGTACGTTTTGCTCTTCCACAGAACTCTATCAGCCGTCATCTCTTCATTCACTCCCTTGTCTCTCAGTTCATTCCTCACACACTTTATCCATCTTTTTTTCAACCTTCCTCTTCTTTTCCATCCTTCACCATTCATATGCGTGTAAGTGAAGACCAAAAATAAAAGAAATATATTTTTGACCTTTACAACAATAGCAAGTTATACCTGATTTTAAATACATTTAGCTAATCATTGAAAGTATTATTATTAGTGTTGAGTAATAAAAAAAAAGAACAAGAGTGTCACGTACTTGAATTTACTAGGTATAGTGCCCCAGTGCCTCTTGGCCCCCTTGCAGTCGAGCTGCCAGGCGCGCCACAGCCCCGGGGACCCGTTGAAGAGCGTGTTGTCGACGAACAGCACCTCGTCCTTGCGGAACCAGAGCGAGTACTCGTCGATGGTGTCCATCCCGACCGACGTTATCTTAGCGCAGCGGTCGAACCCGGCGCGGATGTAGAACGCGTCCCCCGGCTTGTCCTTCATCTCGTGGTACTGCGCCACGTCGTGCCGCACCACCACGCTCACCTGCCACACCCCACGGGGAGACGCTACAGGGACCCCCGTACGGGAACCCGCTACAGGGACCCCCGTACGGGAACCCGCTACAGGGACCCCCGTACGGAAGCCCGCTACAGGGACCCCCGTACGGGAACCCGCTACAGGGACCCCCGTACGGAAGCCCGCCACAGGGACCCCCGTACGGGAACCCGCTACAGGGACCCCCGTACGGGAACCCGCTACAGGGACCCCCGTACGGAATCCCGCTACAGGGACCCCCGTACGGGAACCCGCTACAGGGACCCCCGTACGGGAACCCGCTACAGGGACCCCCGTACGGAAGCCCGCTACAGGGACCCCCGTACGGGAACCCGCTACAGGGACCCCCGTACGGAAGCCCGCTACAGGGACCCCCGTACGGGAACCCGCTACAG
The DNA here is from genome assembly GCA_039707435.1 of Actias luna. Taxonomy (NCBI): domain Eukaryota; kingdom Metazoa; phylum Arthropoda; class Insecta; order Lepidoptera; family Saturniidae; genus Actias; species Actias luna. The sequence continues at coordinate 15,124,090 of JAZHAC010000030.1, forward strand.
GGACCCCCGTACGGAAGCCCGCTACAGGGACCCCCGTACGGGAACCCGCTACAGGGACCCCCGTACGGAAGCCCGCTACAGGGACCCCCGTACGGGAACCCGCTACAGGGACCCCCGTACGGAAGCCCGCTACAGGGACCGACGTACGGGAACCCGCTACAGGGTCCTGCTACAGGAACTTCACTACCCAGACCTACCACGGGAACTGATTAACAGAACCCACTACAGGTACGCAGTACCGATACTCACTGCAGAATCCCCCTAAAGAAATTCTACTATAGGAACCCACTACAGGAAGAAGTCACAAGAACTCACTACCAGGAACACAATATAGACAAACATTTGGATTAATTTTACAGCCATAAGTGACAGGGAACTACGAACAATCTCAAGAAGACAAGCTAGTTGTGTATCTATCTACCATATCGTTACTTGATGAATAGATTAAAACAATAAACATTAACTATGGGGTTTAAAGTATTAAAATGCCAAATTAATCCCTTTTTTTTTTTTTTGAAGGGATTAATCGACACAACAATCTGTGACGCAATATCTTGACAAACTAATCATCGCTAAGCCCAAAGAAAGAAGAGCTTGGACATGTTAGGTAGACACTGCATTTATCAACTTTATTGTAGGAATCATCCTAAAGGTATCCTAAGTAATAATCCCTAAATTGGGTATTATAAGGGCTTAAATATTTGATAAATATGCGGTTGACAGATTTTCCTATACCTAACTAAATATTCGCAAACTTAGTCATCCAGGATAATAGATAATTGAGATATGCATCAATCAATGTCATGATGCAATTTGTGATATCTTTTACTAGTAGTAGAATAGTGGTCTTTATCGAATAATAAAATTGAAGTAATATATATATATATACATGTATATGTAACATGTTAATAGTTTGAACATTATTTTCTATTATCTTACCTTGTCTGCGGGCTTCGCTAACTCCAAGGCGGCCTGTTCAGCGGTGGCGTGCCTTAAATCGACATTATTATATTCCAAAATCTGGTCCCCCATCCTCAAACCCGCGTTGTATGCCGGCGACTCTATGTGAACGCTGTGCACGAATATCCCGACCGCATTCCCGCCCACCAGGCTTATACCCAGGTCCGAGCAGTTCCTCATCTCGATGAGCAGGAACCTCGGCAGCTCCTTGTTGGCCTGCGACTGCCGCGAGCTGCTCAGCTCTCCGCCACCGGCCTCCAGCCTCAGGGACTGCTGCGGTCCGGGGGAGTTCCGCGGCGTCGGCGACCCGGACAGAGACACCTCCTCGTCCTGGGAACTCTCACCGGACGACGAGCTCCCGGGCACCTCCACCTCGTCCTTGTACTTCTCGGGGCTGTACTGCACCAGCATCGTGATCGAGTTCCCGATCTGCCGCAGCACCCTCGCAGCGAGCGTATACGTCGCCGACCGCATATTGATCCCGCACACTTCCAGGAGTTGGTCTCCGACCTGAAGACCTACTTGACTCGCGAGCGAGTTCTCGTTGACCGTCGACACGAACACGCCCCCGCTGCTCGGTGGACAGTAGATCTGTATACCCAGAGGCTGTTGGCTTTTATCGATATGCACCCTTCGGAGCTCCCCCGGTAGGGGTTTGTTCCAGCCCAACCCGCAATACTCCGGCATCGAGTTCCTGGTGGCTTTATGGGTTAACTGCTTCGCCCCTCGTCCCGGACTCAGCACTTCCACGTGAAACGTCGGCATCGGGGAATTCCTCTCGGAACTCCTCTCGATCGACCCGGTGCTGAGCTTCCCGGCCGAGTTCTTGGATGTGACACTAGGGTTGGAGGGGATACGAAATCGCTGGTTCTCCTTCTTACGAGGAAACGTCCCACCTTCATAGGTGTGGTGGTGGTAGTCCCCGCCCCGGTTTACTCTGGACACGGGTTGCAAATCGGACATGTTATGTGTATGGGACGTAAACGAGTGCATGTCGTAACTGGTCCCTATACTCTCTCCAGATTGACTCTGTGGTATGTTGGTCGGGCTCGCCAGATGGGGGTAGCGTCCCGAGGGGTGGGGGTTCGAGTTCACGAACGGCCCCCTGTAGAACTGCGAGTGAAGTCGTGACTGTGAAGGCAAAGTACCGGTCATAGGGAAGTTAGCATTGCTATTCAAACTGTCAGGGCCGAAACTGTCGCTGTCCGATGGGTATTTGTTCACCGTTTTCGGTGAAGAAGACTTCTTGGACGAGTAATACTGCTCTAATATGTCTTTGCCCGGGTGATTCTTGATGGAGTGATCCAGGGAGCTCGGCGACTTCCTCGTGACGAAATCTAAAGAGCTCGGACCTTTGTTTACCATGAAATCTAAGGAATGAGGGCTCTTCGTCCTGTTACGGATGACGGGCTGGTAGTCTAATGAGTCGTCCGAGGGGTTTAGGACCAAGCTTAGTCTGTTGGGTGTGATGTCGTGTTCGGAATAATCGCTGATCGACATTTTGTCCTTCTCCAGGGTGCGGATTTTCTCGAAATTCATAGCACTCGGGGAAGCAAACGGGTCGTGTATAGTCAACGGTGCTGGTTTCGGGAAATGCTCGATGGCGGGCGACGACTCTATAGATTTATAAACAGAATGCCTGGCGGGCGTTGTGGCTTGTGTCAAGGGCGCGTGTCCCAGAGGTATCGGGTTCGAGTTCCGGTTCGTGTTCGATCTCTGCGGTTCTGGTGGCAGTTTTGTTGGCGGACTTAATAATATCGATAACGGGGGTCTTTCCTTTCTAGCTCTCGGCTGAACGATCGTCCCGGTCGAGTTTTCTTCGAGTATAAAGTTAGCTCTGGCTTTAGGCCAAGTGCCACCGTTCTTTATATCATTCTGAGACTCTTTGTTTTTTCTTCTGGAACGTTTTAAAACGCTGCTTGTTTCTTTTACTGTAAATGTAATAATATAGTATTCATTATTGTTACACATACACACACAAGTTGATCCAAGTAAAGGCATCTAAAGATTTTGTTAGCAAAAGAAATGCAAGACTAAAAATTTAGAACTGTATATATTGTTATGGGACGAATTAAATACAGTGCATGAGGAAATTTACAAAAACCCTGGGGGTTCACAACAGCACTAGCCGCCAAGTCCAATAACTACTAAAAATCATCTAAAGAAATCTATAAAAACACGAGAAATCATCATGAACGGCTAAGTTTTTAGAACAATCACGAGTACAATAAAATTTTGTATATATATATATATATATATATATATATATTATTAATACATTTACAAAGCAATAAACCTATTTTCAGTTCAATCTTTTTTTTTTAATGTCGACGCACAGGTTTTTGCTAAAGTTACTTCGTACAAACTGGATTTATTTAAGTCAATTAAGTTAACTACACAATACAGCTTTATCAACACAAATATACTAGAGAGTTTTGATAAGATCTTAATGTAGCATGTTATGTTGTTTTTATTTTGTTTCATACAGTTGTTTTGGCTCTAAGTAACGTAAAATTGGTGGTATTTCGCATGATATAGTTTCTCTATTTTATAAAACTAAAGTTAATTATTAATTAAGACAAGAAACATGAATTCTGAATTGCCACATAGATTCCCTAGACAATTTTAACGGGAGCCAACGTCTTGTTAAAGGGGAATTAAAAAATTTATGATTTCCCAATTTATCTATCTATATAAGTAATTAACATTCACTCATAATTAGATTTTCAAACTAGCTGATCTTGTGTGACTTGAATATTTGTCTTTAAATGCGCAGTTAATAAATAAAATATCGAAGACAGCAGCAAGCAAGGGAAATGATAAAAATTTCGAGTTAAAAAGTTTTCGACTTAACAAGGCGTTCGAGTTACAGAGGATTTAGTCGTATAAGATTCGACTTAGGAAGGCGCGATTTCTAAATATATTTCTCGAGACATCAATATATTTTACTAACTACGACGTACTGAATCAGCTTCTTCAAATTCGAGTTGTACAGTAGAAATATATAGTATCAATAACTCGGAGGGAAATAAAATTATATTCGAGTTACAAAGTTTAAATAATTCGTGATACCGCGTATTTAGGAGTTCAACGGAAGGGAATGGCATTTGTTTCGACTTACTGATAATTACGACCTAACCGGTATACAATATAATCGATATAGAATTAATTTATAATCATACCTGTTTTACCATGATAACTGTCTATAACCGAGTCCAACTCTGCTATCGCGTCTGACTCAGGCACCTAATAAGGTAAACAAAACATTACAATAACAACATTTATTTAATCGATTTAATAACCGTTAGAAGTATAAATAAAAATATAAACACATCATATATACCTTGGTCTGTTTATCTTTGGACTTGCTCCGACCGGTCACGGCTTCAATCTTCCCCCGTATCATGTCCCATGTTCCTGTAACGGACGTCGTCAGCTCAATGGCTATACGTATGAGTTCGATAAGGGCTTATCGACAATCGTTTCTTATCTTATCGATACACACTTGTCGATCTGTGACATCAACAATAGGCCTAAATTACATATTGAGATGGCAATTTTTCTAAAATAAAATCCTTTACTGATACCCGAGTAATATTATTTTTTTTATAGTTTTAACAATATAAAACAGGCAATATAAATAAAATAGACTATTAATATTGCATCCATATTCCATGTTATTCTAATTTATAATTACGATAGAGTTTATTATTTCAATCAATTTACTTAATAAGGCATCGATGAAAGAGTTATACTATAAGCGTGGAATATATTTTAATCAGATTCCACAGATAAAGAAACTCAGCTAGTTAACTTTAGGCTGATCAAGTTACCAAAAGCAACATAAGGGTCTTTCTTAATTCAATCTTGACAAGGGCCAATCTAGAAACTCTACGACAACGCTGGTAAGTTTCAACTTGAACTGCTAATCCACTTTCCACACTTTTCTTTAGTGACGATCGCTCAGTTGATAGTGTGTACGGACGTCGCGTTAATGGACGCGAGTTCGAATCCCTGCAGTGACCCTGAGGTTTTGATGAAGGAAAACATCGTGATGAAACCGTGGCATGGTGGTAAGGATTTTTTTAATACTCGTCTGGCTAACTAACACCCGTTGAATATAGGTGTGTTCCGGCAGTTGAACGTCAGAGCTATATTAGCCCTATATTAGCCTTAGCGTATACGCTTTATTCGGCCACATCGTCACATAACATCAGATGAAAATGTGGCCAGAACACTTAACTTACGGAAAAATAGGCATTCTTTAGACCCAACGAGAACACTTTGTTATTCCCCCACCCCCTCCACTTCTTTCCCATTACTTTCACTTTATTCTAGTAAATTAAATAGCCCACCTCCTACATTCCTCCCCTCTCCCAATCATACTCGCCGAACAATAAAATCAATAACATTGGTATACTGAGATACATTCGAGGAAACATAAAAAAAGCATCAGAGGAAGATGATTTCATAAGAAATAGATTAGCATGAAATGGACATGTTAGGAAAGGTGCCCATAGTACGTGACCCGTTAAAGAGGAGCGAGATCTTGAAAATACTACTTTCAGTAAGAGGAAAGCCGGCGGGAGGAGGGGGATGGGAAAAGGGAGGGGAGGGGAGGGGGAGGGGGAGGGGGAGGGTAAGGGGTTGGGGAGGGGGGAGTGGAGTGAGAACTGGATGGAGGGAGGGAGGGGAGGGAGAATGGGAGAGTGGGAGCGAAAGGGGAGGGGAGGGAGAAAAGGGGGAGGGGAGAGGAAACGGGGAGGGGGTGTTCGTCTCTTAGATTCCTGTTACGTAGTTAATTTCGCCGAGAGAAATTTCTCGCTGTTTCGACCTATCTTTAAATATGGCGCGCAGTGTTTGGCACTTCACACTCAAATAATGACATATACTACGAGAGGTCACCGAAAGAAGGAAGGGGCCGAAATATCTTAAAGAAATACGTCACGTATTATGGGTACGTTCCCTTGTGAGGAGAGATGACAGGCATAAAGAAGAATGTTGAGTATGAAAGTGGAAGGGATAGCAGAGTGCGAGAAGACCGAAGAAGATATAAATGAACTGTGCGAGCAATGAAATGACAGTTGATAGGAGAAAATGGAAGAATAAAACATGTTGTGCCGACACTATTTAGAAGAAATAAGACACGAAAAGAAGAGAACTCATGTACCACGGTGAGCACATTTTGACCCTTAACTTTGTAAATAAATGAACAGACTTTCATACACAGAATAAATCGATTGGTATCAGTTAAAATAATGACGTGTAACACGAGGGATCATACGATTCGAGATTATAAAAGGAACTATGATAAAGTTCTTAGCAAAATAATCAATTTTAATTATCATCGTTTGACTTTGGTCTATGTACCATAAGTTCGAGTTTGCTATTGTGACAGATTTGACGAAATCAACAAATATATAGATATATATATACAGTTTTTTTTTTATATAACGTTATGGCCATTATGGATATAAATCGTACACACTACCACTTAGCTAACACCGCTTCAGCACCTAGGCTGGTATAATACTAGAGTAGAATACCTATATCTGTGTTCCGGCTGTTGCACCTTCCTCTAGGCATAGCACGTCCACCGTCTTGGGCCACATCGTCATTTAACATCGGGTGAGTTTTTTTTGAAGTGAAACTTCTTTAGGCGCATGAGGGTAAAATTTTTACAGATGAAACGTCACGTCGGTATGCAACGGAAGTGTCGGAAAAGAGAGAGAGAGTGATCGAGACCGATTGAGAGAGAGTAAGACAGGGCGAACGTAGCATGAGCAACTAGCCGTGGAGTGAGAGTAGGGAGCAAGCGAATGAGAAAGATTGAGAGAAAAAGTGAGACAGAGCGAACGTCGTATATAAACAAGATTTATAAATTAGTTCGCCAAAGAAGTTTCACTTCTGACATGTGTACTTTGTACGCACGCATGTTTTTTTTTATTGCCTTGATAGGCAGACGAGCAAGCGGCCCGCCTGATGGTAAGCGGTCACCGCCGCTCATGGACTTCGGCAATGCCAGGGGCAGAGCCAAGCCGCTGCCTACCTCTGAGTGTGAGATTGTGACCATAACACTAAACATAGGTTTATTAAAAATATTATAAATGCATAAATGAGTTTGTATGTCTGTTACGCTTTCTGCTGAATCGATTTTGATGAATTTTGGCATAGGGATAGATGAGATTCTTGAGACGGAGATAGGCTACTTTTCCTGGCGAAAAACCTATAGGAAGTGGGGGTAAAGAGAGAATTTGTATGAAACGTGTTTTTGCGTCAATTTGATGACTAAAGCAATATTAACGCGAATGACGCTGTACACAAAATCTAGTATAGGATAAAAAATATAGCTTAAGATTGTTACCTCTCTCCTGAGCTATTTTCCCCTGGCTGCCGGCCGCCACGTGGTACACGTAGCGTCTGTCGAAGTCCGACACACCGTGCTCTATGTGGACCTAAAGATATATCATACTATCACTCTACTATATCACACTACTCGTCCTGGCTGACACGGCCCCACCCTTATCAGTAGTCAATCACTCGACCACAACACCCACCGTCAGGTAAAACCTCCACAAAAAAAAAAAACTATAAGGACATTTTCGAAGCGATGATAGCTCAGTGAAAGGACGCGAGTTCGAATCCCTGCAATGAGCTCGAGCTTTCGGTGAGTAATGCCCGCCCGACTAGCTACCACCCTCAAGTTGAAAATCTGCTGCCAAATTCGTATAGGTGTGATTTTGATAGTTGCACTGGAGGACCAGCCGCCTCAACAGGTTTAGCGTGTCCGGCAACTTGGACCGTATCGTCACTTAAGATCAGGTGAGATTAAGGCTATAACGCATAACCTTAACTATTAAAAAAACAGGCTAACATTCAAAATGAACTAATTATACTTTATTTTTATAGTTAGCTTTTATAGTATAGGCTTAAGTGACGATACGTACTAGTTGGTAGACACGCTAAACCTTTGCAGGATCTGACTCCGTTACAATTTTATAACCTACGGATACGTTCCACTAGCGGTCGTTGTGGTCGCGGCGAAAACGCCACTAATGACGTCATTATTCTCACTCACGCCGAGCTCACAGTGACCCACACTCCATTCCACTTGAGTTAATGATTGTAACTTTCGCAAACAAATGAGACGAGACGGGAATACCGCAGTCGTGATCTTCGTGAACGTCGCTAATACGTATACATCAACAAACCTCGACAAATAACAATAAAAAAAAAGCTATATCCCCGTTTAGGCTAAATTATGCACAACGGCCCGGCACCTCGACTGTGCACCCTTCACCCCCCCCCCCCCCCATCTCATTCCAACCCCTCTCAAGTAATTAAACAAATCAGTCGCGATCTGAATTCGAGCGACGCGTAATCAACTGTGACTACGGAGCATAATATTCATCTATGACTAACTATATATATATATATATGTGCTGTATACATGTGCTGTATATATGTGCTGTATACATATATATGTGCTGTATACATATATATGTGCTGTATACATATATATGTGCTGTATACATACAGTATAGACTAACTGTTATCGAGAACATTATTACGAGTACACACGTGTATGGTGAAATACAAAGATGAGAAGGCCCCCTAATAAGCTATCGAATTCGGCAATCAGCCGAGTAATTTCTTTTCATCACCCCATCAGGTACTGTTGTGCATAGATTGACACATTCTGTTTCTCCAAGGCGCACTATATTCGCGGCTAGTTTATTATTAGGAAATCTAAAATCCGGACCAACTCGAACAGAGTACCTTGGAATCGGCAGGCAGCGGCAGGAACTGACCGCAAGGCTCCTCGGTCTGCGAGCATATGTTCACTGTTTTGCTGTCGCTATACGAGTGATCGTACATCGATAACCTGTCGAACGTCGATAATAATCATTAAAAGAACCTTCATTCCGTTTTACTTATAATGAAATATGAGTTTTATATGTATCTATTTAGATACAGTAATTGAAAATCAAGCGTGATGAAACAATAACTTGTAACTAACTTCAAGGTGTGTTACATAGATGCGTGTAACTTAAGTTCTCAGGTCAAAGTAAGTGTGACTTGTAACAATGTTTCCAAAGAAGGTTTTCTGTGGGTTCAGATTGAGAAACGGTGGTGATGAAAATATATTCCATAAAACGCCAAAATTTAATAGTACAAAGGAAAGACATTGGCGACAAACTTCACGGTGTGTTACATTGGTGAATATAAAGGGAAAATTGTTTATAAACAGTTTATAGAACAGATATATATTGAGACTACACGCAACTAACTTCACGGTGTGTTACATCGTCATTTGCGAGGTAAAGAAATACTCTCAACGGTTATTCAGGAGGAGTAGAAGGTAGAGATTGAGTAATAGTGTCGGTGGTGACCTCTGTCGCGTGTCGCAGCACGGGCACAGCGGCCGCAGCACCGTCAGCGTCGCGCACTCGTACTCCTTCAGCGCCGCCGTCCACTCCGCCGCGCCCTGCATCGTCTCCACCGGCCTCTTGTTTATCTGCACACACACACACACACACATATCACATAAATTACCATAAACTGCACACACACATGGCTTTACTCTACGTTCACACAGTGCCCTTACACTTTGAACACATGAATACTCACACTGACGACTCTATCACCAACGTAGAGGTTCCCCTCTTTGGCCGCGGCGCTGCCGCTCGCTATCTTGTTGATGAATATCCCTGTGCGGATAGAATTATAGGGAATTAATAAAAAAAATGCCTAATTAGCACGTGCCGGATACTAGAGATATAGTAATGAATAGTCTTAGTGACTCACGGTCAGATATTGGACAGTATAGAGATAGGTTAGTTTTAAGCAAGCTATAATTATGCATCTTTATTTATTTACTGTTTTATTTGTGAAAGTATAATTAGTATCAAATGATTGCGAAACATAAGTTAGTTTCTTACGTATAAAAACAGAGATCGTATAATAAAATTGCGAATTGTTACCAAAACAGTATATAGGGTTTGTGTTGTATTTTCTGAATTTTAATAATAGGGTCACAGTGATATAATACAGATGTATGCGCAAACGTGTGCGTGCACGTGTGTGGATGCGTCCGTGCTTGTATATTTATACCCAAGTACGCGTCAGCGTGCGTAAATTTAGGTAGCAGTGAGTGTGCGTGCGTGTGACCGAATACGTACGGGTAGAGGGAGTGTGAGTAGGTGGTGCAGTGTATGAGTGTAGGGAGTGTATGCGTGTGGCGGAGTGTATGCGTATGGGGGAGTGGGACAGCGCGTGTGAGTGGGACAGCGCGTGTGAGTGGGACAGCGCGTGTGGGCGGGGCGGGCGCGTGTGAGTGGGACAGCGCGTGTGAGTGGGAGAGCGCGTGTGAGTGGGTACCGTGGTGCAGGTCGAGCGCGCGCGGGTCGGGCAGGCGCAGGGTGAGGCGCAGGGCGCGGGCGCGCTGCAGACGGAGCGGGGCGGGCGCGTGTGAGTGGGACAGCGCGTGTGAGTGGGACAGCGCGTGTGAGTGGGTACCGTGGTGCAGGTCGAGCGCGCGCGGGTCGGGCAGGCGCAGGGTGAGGCGCAGGGCGCGGGCGCGCTGCAGACGGAGCGGGGCGGGCGCGTGTGAGTGGGACAGCGCGTGTGAGTGGGACAGCGCGTGCGAGTGGGACAGCGCGTGTAAGTGGGTACCGTGGTGCAGGTCGAGCGCGCGCGGGTCGGGCAGGCGCAGGGTGAGGCGCAGGGCGCGGGCGCGCTGCAGACGGAGCGGGGCGGGCGCGTGTGAGTGGGACAGCGCGTGTGAGTGGGACAGCGCGTGCGAGTGGGACAGCGCGTGTGAGTGGGTACCGTGGTGCAGGTCGAGCGCGCGCGGGTCGGGCAGGCGCAGGGTGAGGCGCAGGGCGCGGGCGCGCTGCAGACGGAGCGGGGCGGGCGCGTGTGAGTGGGACAGCGCGTGTGAGTGGGACAGCGCGTGCGAGTGGGACAGCGCGTGTGAGTGGGTACCGTGGTGCAGGTCGAGCGCGCGCGGGTCGGGCAGGCGCAGGGTGAGGCGCAGGGCGCGGGCGCGCTGCAGACGGAGCGGGGCGGGCGCGTGTGAGTGGTACAGCGCGTGTGAGTGGGACAGCGCGTGTGAGTGGGACAGCGCGTGCGAGTGGGACAGCGCGTGTGAGTGGGTACCGTGGTGCAGGTCGAGCGCGCGCGGGTCGGGCAGGCGCAGGGTGAGGCGCAGGGCGCGGGCGCGCTGCAGACGGAGCGGGGCGGGCGCGTGTGAGTGGGACAGCGCGTGTGAGTGGGACAGCGCGTGCGAGTGGGACAGCGCGTGTGAGTGGGTACCGTGGTGCAGGTCGAGCGCGCGCGGGTCGGGCAGGCGCAGGGTGAGGCGCAGGGCGCGGGCGCGCTGCAGACGGAGCGGGGCGGGCGCGTGTGAGTGGGACAGCGCGTGTGAGTGGGACAGCGCGTGTGAGTGGGACAGCGCGTGTGAGTGGGACAGCGCGTGTGAGTGGGTACCGTGGTGCAGGTCGAGCGCGCGCGGGTCGGGCAGGCGCAGGGTGAGGCGCAGGGCGCGGGCGCGCTGCAGACGGAGCGGGGCGGGCGCGTGTGAGTGGGACAGCGCGTGTGAGTGGGACAGCGCGTGCGAGTGGGACAGCGCGTGTGAGTGGGTACCGTGGTGCAGGTCGAGCGCGCGCGGGTCGGGCAGGCGCAGGGTGAGGCGCAGGGCGCGGGCGCGCTGCAGACGGAGCGGGGCGGGCGCGTGTGAGTGGGACAGCGCGTGTGAGTGGGTACCGTGGTGCAGGTCGAGCGCGCGCGGGTCGGGCAGGCGCAGGGTGAGGCGCAGGGCGCGGGCGCGCTGCAGACGGAGCGGGGCGGGCGCGTGTGAGTGGGACAGCGCGTGTGAGTGGGACAGCGCGTGTGAGTGGGTACCGTGGTGCAGGTCGAGCGCGCGCGGGTCGGGCAGGCGCAGGGTGAGGCGCAGGGCGCGGGCGCGCTGCAGACGGAGCGGGGCGGGCGCGTGTGAGTGGGACAGCGCGTGCGAGTGGGACAGCGCGTGTGAGTGGGTACCGTGGTGCAGGTCGAGCGCGCGCGGGTCGGGCAGGCGCAGGGTGAGGCGCAGGGCGCGGGCGCGCTGCAGACGGAGCGGGGCGGGCGCGTGTGAGTGGGACAGCGCGTGTGAGTGGGACAGCGCGTGTGAGTGGGTACCGTGGTGCAGGTCGAGCGCGCGCGGGTCGGGCAGGCGCAGGGTGAGGCGCAGGGCGCGGGCGCGCTGCAGACGGAGCGGGGCGGGCGCGTGTGAGTGGGACAGCGCGTGCGAGTGGGACAGCGCGTGTGAGTGGGTACCGTGGTGCAGGTCGAGCGCGCGCGGGTCGGGCAGGCGCAGGGTGAGGCGCAGGGCGCGGGCGCGCTGCAGACGGAGCGGGGCGGGCGCGTGTGAGTGGGACAGCGCGTGCGAGTGGGACAGCGCGTGTGAGTGGGTACCGTGGTGCAGGTCGAGCGCGCGCGGGTCGGGCAGGCGCAGGGTGAGGCGCAGGGCGCGGGCGCGCTGCAGACGGAGCGGGGCGGGCGCGTGTGAGTGGGACAGCGCGTGTGAGTGGGACAGCGCGTGTGAGTGGGTACCGTGGTGCAGGTCGAGCGCGCGCGGGTCGGACAGGCGCAGGGTGAGGCGCAGGGCGCGGGCGCGCTGCAGACGGAGCGGGGCGGGCGCGTGTGAGTGGGACAGCGCGTGTGAGTGGGTACCGTGGTGCAGGTCGAGCGCGCGCGGGTCGGGCAGGCGCAGGGTGAGGCGCAGGGCGCGGGCGCGCTGCAGACGGAGCGGGGCGGGCGCGTGTGAGTGGGACAGCGCGTGCGAGTGGGACAGCGCGTGTGAGTGGGTACCGTGGTGCAGGTCGAGCGCGCGCGGGTCGGGCAGGCGCAGGGTGAGGCGCAGGGCGCGGGCGCGCTGCAGACGGAGCGGGGCGGGCGCGTGTGAGTGGGACAGCGCGTGTGAGTGGGACAGCGCGTGTGAGTGGGTACCGTGGTGCAGGTCGAGCGCGCGCGGGTCGGACAGGCGCAGGGTGAGGCGCAGGGCGCGGGCGCGCTGCAGACGGAGCGGGGCGGGCGCGTGTGAGTGGGACAGCGCGTGTGAGTGGGTACCGTGGTGCAGGTCGAGCGCGCGCGGGTCGGGCAGGCGCAGGGTGAGGCGCAGGGCGCGGGCGCGCTGCAGACGGAGCGGGGCGGGCGCGTGTGAGTGGGACAGCGCGTGCGAGTGGGACAGCGCGTGTGAGTGGGACAGCGCGTGCGAGTGGGACAGCGCGTGTGAGTGGGTACCGTGGTGCAGGTCGAGCGCGCGCGGGTCGGGCAGGCGCAGGGTGAGGCGCAGGGCGCGGGCGCGCTGCAGACGGAGCGGGGCGGGCGCGTGCGAGTGGGACAGCGCGTGTGAGTGGGACAGCGCGTGCGAGTGGGACAGCGCGTGTGAGTGGGTACCGTGGTGCAGGTCGAGCGCGCGCGGGTCGGGCAGGCGCAGGGTGAGGCGCAGGGCGCGGGCGCGCTGCAGACGGAGCGGGGCGGGCGCGTGTGAGTGGGACAGCGCGTGCGAGTGGGACAGCGCGTGTGAGTGGGACAGCGCGTGCGAGTGGGACAGCGCGTGTGAGTGGGTACCGTGGTGCAGGTCGAGCGCGCGCGGGTCGGGCAGGCGCAGGGTGAGGCGCAGGGCGCGGGCGCGCTGCAGACGGAGCGGGGCGGGCGCGTGTGAGTGGGACAGCGCGTGCGAGTGGGACAGCGCGTGTGAGTGGGACAGCGCGTGCGAGTGGGACAGCGCGTGTGAGTGGGTACCGTGGTGCAGGTCGAGCGCGCGCGGGTCGGGCAGGCGCAGGGTGAGGCGCAGGGCGCGGGCGCGCTGCAGACGGAGCGGGGCGGGCGCGGCGCCGAGCTGCAGTGCGGCGCGCACGGCCCCGGCGGCGGCGGCCCCGCTGGCCCACGCGCGCACGCCGCACGCCTCCACCACCCGGTCCATCATCCTGACACATCACACAACAGATATAACTTTATTTTTATGTTATAAAAAAATTATAAACATGACAAACAGAATAGTGCTGATAAAATGAAAATATAGAATAATACAAACAATGTTATCCATGGGTATATCATACCTGAGAAGCACATTATCAATATTATTTAATGTTTAAACTATAGCTTTTCATTTATTCAGTCTGCTTCATTCTTAATAAAAGAAGAAACTTTATTTTGTCTGAAAATGATTTGACCTTAACATTTCTCTAGCTCATCTATTTATACAGCAAATTAATTGATATAATTTAATTTGTAAAAGACAAACAGATAATCTCTGCGGACATTATAAATTTATTTATTAAAATTACTTAGGTTCTATCTATAGTCATAACAATAGACATAATAAGGTGGCGCAAAAAAACCGACTATTTTTTTTTTCAGTCTCGTGTGAAAAAATGTTAGTTTTTGATGTTTTAAGAGCCATCTCCAAAGAACAACTAAAAAAAAAAATTTAAGAGGTCGCTCCAAATTTTTTTTAATTTCAAAAATCGTCAAAAATAGATTTTTTTTTTTCTCGTTACAGTAAAATTTTATAGACCAAAAAACAATAAGTTTCTGAAAGTTTCAGTCTAAAATTTAAGTTTTGAAAGGTCGCTCAAAAATATTTTTTAATTATTAGTTAATTACTTTAGATTTTTTCGAGCGACCTTTTAATATTTAAATTTAAATTCCATACATTTTTTTTCTTTTATTTATTGCAATAATAGATGAAAATTAAAAATAAAATTCGATTTTTGACGATTTTTGAAATTTAAAAAAATTTGGAGCGACCTCTTAAAATTTTTGTTTTTAGTTGTTCTTTGGAGAGGGCTCTTAAAACATCAAAAAATAACATTTTTTCACACGAGACTGAAAAAAAAAAATAGTCGGTTTTTTTGCGCCACCCTCATACATAATATATTGTTCATGAGCACACTGTACATCATCAAATTTAATGAACAAACTTCCAATACAAAATATCTGCATAATATACTAAGATGTTAAAAATTACCTTCATCTTCTTAACCCTTACCGCACGTAGGTAGAATCGGCACAACAATTTTCTTCTTCCACTCAACTCTATCAGCCGTCATCTCAGTATTTAATCTTTTTATGCACATATCATTTCTCACACAATCCATCCATATCTTCTTTGGCCTTACTCTTCTCTTACATCCGTTCACCTTTATACTTAGCATTCTTCTAGATATATAGCTTCCATCCCTTCTCAAAACATGCCCATACCAAGCTAACCTATATATAATATATTCATTCCTGATCTTATCCATTCTAATCACTGCATACATCCATCGTAGCATTGGCATATCTACTACGTATAATTTTCTATCATCCGTCTCTTTCGTTGCCCAACATTCAGATCAATACAAGACTACAGGCCTTACAATAGTTTTATAAACTTTTCCCATGAGTATAACAGACATTCGTGGATCACAGGTAATGCTCGAGGCCTGTCGCCATTTCATCCACCCCACTTTTCGCAATGTATTGTATTAAAAAACTTTCAGACTTTCCAGATAACCTATTTAAATGAACGTCATTCTAACATCGCACTCCAGCAACTAACTCAGTTAATACAAAAATGTCTCTCACCTAATTTTCCCTTCAGCAAAAGAGCCCTTCTTAACGGAAGTGACGTATATACTGTAGTCATTCGGATAATAAGGATCCTCTCGCCCTCCGGACAGCTCGAACCCGAGGTCCCCGTCTTTACCCAGGGCATTCAATTCCACGTCGATTATATCCCATTCGAAATCCTGAACAAAGAAATGTCTGTATATGAATCCGTGTAAATACAACCATCCGTGCCCTTTTAACGAACACTCCGTGCACGAGAAAGTGTGGGATTTAGCATAAATACAGTTTATATTAAAGTAACACAGCAAATTACATTCGTAATACCAATGTCAAATATAGTCCATCATGAAACCACTTCATAGACTGTGCTATTATAACAATAAATTTGTGAAAAAAAAATAATCGATTCTTATTTCGATAAACGCATTGATAAATGCAGTGTAGTAAATCTATTTAATGTCACTCGATTTAACGATTGCATTCTTTTGTTTTTTTAGTTTGGCTCTTAAGTCTTTCAGCCTTTATATAACGTGGTTCCTCAGTTTACGTTCAGACTAACAAAATTTTCAGTTTTAGTGTATTACTCTAGGTGTGTACACGAATTCGTTAGTGTTTCAATACAGCTCAGCTCTTATTGGTGGTAGAGTGATGTTAAACAGCCCAAAGCCTTCCTCTATGATTAATCTATGAAATACACAAGAATTTTTGAAATCCGACACGTAGGTGTTGAGATTATCATGTTCAAACAAACAAACAAACAAACTTTCCCGTCGTATAATATTAAGTAATTTCTACCCCCGGCTTCGCTTGCGTTACTATTGATTTTTTTAAAACAAATCTGATGACGCGATAAAAGTTTCATACAAAGTTTATCTCTCTTTTAACCCCGGGTCCAATAAGTTTTTCGCGAGAAAAATTAGCCTATTACCGTTTCCAAGATTCCACCTATTATTACACGAAATTTCATCATAACTGATTCAGCGATTTACGCATGAAAACGTAACGAACAAACAAATTGACTTCCGTATTTATAATATTACAAGCTGTTAAAATAAATGTAATCCAGCCTTTGTTGCTCAGGACAGCTAGTATAACATGCTAATGAAAGAACTTTTAAAGTCGGTCCAGTAGTTCTGGATTTCATTCGTTACAAACTAAAATCTTTCCTCTTTATAATACTACTATAGATTAACGATATAGATATCTGTTTGGCGCAGTACGGCGGTAGGGCTTTCACTAATATGTGACGCGTCTATGCCGCGGAGTAGTAATCTGCGGTGGTGTTCTGGTGGACGCAGGAGCTAGCTGAGCTCCAAGCGACCTGCTCCGCGGCACGCCGACTATACGGCCACTATCGGCGCAGGCGGATCCGGGATCCTGCGGCAGAAGCCCGACGCTATGGCGCCTACAGGGACTGTAAAATTTCCCTCCAGGTAGCCATAGGCCGGGCTAAAGGTGCAGCAGGGGAGAAACTCCTCCAGGCGGTGAACAGGGACACGAGGGAACGCCCATACAGAATGGCCCGGTTTAAGTTCCGGAGTCAGGCGCCCCCTGTAACGGAGTCCCTCCAGCCGAAGGTCCTGGAAAGGGTCGTGGAAACCTTGTTTCCCCACGACCCTCCAGATTTCCTCCCACCACAGATGTCTCTTTCTCCTTGCGGGGCCAACGCAGAGGCGCCCGCCATCCCACCCCTCGTTACTGACGAGGAGATGGAGATGGCGGTGAAAAACGCCTTCGCTCGAGGTGGAGAGCACCTGGCCCTGACGGGATCCCGGGTCACTTGTCTCTGGCACTCGACCATATGGGGGTTGCCCTTCGGGAATTGTTCGACCGCTGTATCACGGTCGGGCAGTTCCCAAAGCCGTGGAAGAAGAGGCGACTTTGCCTTATCGGTAAGGTGGTCCGCCCTGTCGACTGCCCGTCTGCCTATCGACCGTTGGTGCTGCTGGACGATGCGGGAAAGCTGTTCGAACGTATCATAGCATCCCGCATCGTTCAGCATATCAGTAGTAGTGGAGGGCCCAACTTTGCGGACGGGCAGTTTGGCTTCCGAGTCGGTCGCTCGACAATAGACGCCCTGATGAGATTGAAGAGATGGTCCACGGAGGCGACCTCTCGGGGAGATAAGCTGTTGGCGGTGTCTCTTGACATCGCCAACGCCTTCAACAGTCTGCCGCACAGTGTAATAAGGGTGGCGCTTCGGTATTTCCGGGTATCTTCGGGACCGGAGGGTTGCCTACGCGGACAGTCGAGGTGCCATTGTCCAGCGCCCGACAGATTGTGGGGTTCCACAGGGGCCGGTCCTTGCTCCGCGGCGTACTCCCCTCTGGAATTCGCCTAATTTGTTATGCGGATGACACCTTAGTCGTAGCCCAGGGTCGTGAGTGGGTTGATGTGGAACACGTGGCCACTGAAGGTGTTACTTCAGTGGTCAGGCGCATTAGGGGGCTAGGCCTCAAGGTGGCCCTGGAGAAGACGGAGGCCCTGCTGTTGCATGGGCTTCGTCGGGGGCCACCATCGGGAGCCAGCCTCTACATAGACAGTCAGACATCGTGGGTGCAGCAGCGGCGCTCGTTCGGTTCCTCCCGAACACGGGAGGACCTGGTGGGAAGTGCCGCCAGTTGTACGCGGGGGTCGTCCGCAGCATGGCTACTTACGGAGCACCGTGCTGGGTGGACGCTCTCAACGCCCACAACGAGCGTGTGCTGCGCGCTACCCAGCGCACGGTGGCGTTGAGAATGATCCGGGGATACCGTACGGTATCTTCGGCGGCGGCCATGGTGTTGGCTGGATCCCCGCCGTGGGAGCTGGAGGCTTTACTTCTTGCTGCTGTGTACACAGACACGGTGGTAAGAAAGGCAAGCGGAGAACCTCCAGCTTCCACGGAATTATTTATTAGGAAGAAAAGAGCCCGCATCGACCTGGTGAGGTGCTGGGCGGAAGACCTGGCGATGAATGCGTGGTCTGCTAAGAAGTTCGAATCTCATCCTGACGTTACTATTGATTGAATTATTATTGTTATCTCAGAAAAAACTACTGAGCACATTATGTCTTAAGAATATATATATACCTGCGGGTCGGCGTCGGGTCGGTCGGTGTGGGGGTGGGGGTGTGTGTGGGGGTGAGGGTGTGGGGCGGGGCGGTGCGGGCGCGCGGGGTCCCGGCGGCCGCCCTGCCGGCGCGCCTCCGCCAGCTCGCCCACCATCTGGTCCCGCTCCTGCGAACACACGGCCGCACTCAGCTGTGCAGGCAGGACGCGACTTCCAATCCACCTACAATGAGCCTGCTGAGCTTTCACTGAGGGAAAACGTCTTGAGGAAACCATGGTATGGTGGTAGGGGTTTTCCGATATTCGCCTGGCTAGCCACCATCCTCAAGTTGAAAATCTACCTCCAATATACAATTAGGTGTGTTCCGACAATTGCACTCGACAGCACGTCGCTCCTCAGGTTTACCGTGTCCACCAACTTGGGCCGTATCGTCACTTAAGATCAAGTGAGGTTATGGCCATAACGCTAAAACCTTAAGTATAAAGAAAGTATCACCGCTAAACATACATACATAACACTCTTATCTGTGACACACACTCAGAAAGGACTCAAAACTCTGCTGAGTTACTCAGTGTAGTCTTGAGATTTCAATTCAAATTCCAGTTGCGCCAAACTCATACTTAGGTTTCCCTCAAAAAGTATGTTTATAATCAACACCAAATTAAGCGAATATTTTCAGTGTTCTCTACCTATGTAGGTACATTTGTTAAAGCGAAATACCTACACAGCGAAACATATAGACAGAGAATGAGAAAAGAATAGAGAAACTCTAAAAACTTACTTTTCTTAACCTATTGCACAGTGCTTTCACGCTTTCTCGTTCCTGTAATAACTTGTCTCTTTCAGAGAAAGCCCAGTCTCTTCTGCGTTTTGATACCTGCAACAAGTAAACGATACAAAAGCTTATAAAAAAGAACTCACATTGACCTAATCATAATCTAGAGACTTTGTTATAGACATAATTTAGATGGAAAAAAATCTATTATTGGATTCCTCAAGTAATTCAAGTTTTGCGAACGGATATGATACACTATAAAAGTTATGCTGGATGTTGCGTGTTCCTTCATATTTAATGTATCAACTCAGTAACTCAAATACATAATAAATCCCCGTCTCTCGCCTTGCTAGTGATCGACCCGGCCTGATGGTAAGCCGGGCCCTGTCCGGGAGGGACGGCCTCACTGGTGCAATGAGAGGCCCCTCGGTCCAGCTTAGGCAAGACCGTACCGGCCTCTGCAGTCACGCAAGCGTCTGTTACGCGGAGGGATCCTCGCGGGCCTCTCTGCGGCCTCTTTCTGATAGGACTACGTCACAGGAGGAGACCAGAGCATTCCACGATCTCGAGCTATTATATCGGTATTCATCGTCACCGCAGCTTACAATGGAGCTTATTCAAGTGGAATGGAGTATGGCCGCACCCTTGAGGATAGATCACTTTGAGCTTGACGCGAGTAAAAACGGACGTTTTCGACGCGACCACAACGACCATGTTTTGTTTTTTAAAATATTTCTTTTTTTATACTTAAGCTTTAGCATTATGGCCATAATCTCACCTAATCTTAAGTGACGATACGGCCCAAGTTGGCAGACACGCTAAACCTGTGGAGGGACTGGCTCTCAAGTGCAACTGCCGGTACACACGTATTGGTATTTAGCGGCAGGTTTTCAACTTAAGGGTGGTAGCCAGCCAGGCGGGCGTTAGTAAAAGCCCTACCGCCACGCTATGATTTCTTCACGATGTCGCCCTTCACCGAAAGCTCAAGCTCATTGTAGGTGGAGTCGAACTCACTACCATTGAGCTATCGTTGCTTCAAAACATATATATATACACTCAAAACATATTTTGAATGTTGTGAACGGTGAGAGGAACTTAGTTGTAAAAGTATTTCAACAAACCCACACTGTACAGTTTATGGAGTAACTAGAAATGCACTGGACGTCAGAGCTTTTAATAAGTAAATAGCTAGTTGCACTCGGAACTACGTGGGAAATAAAATATTATTTAAAAAAAAAATGCCCATTTCTTTAAACTTATTAACACAGTTCTGCTGTATCGTGATATTAAATAGCCTAAAACCTTCTCAAATGCCTGTACAATTAAATAGGAAAATAATTTTAGAGCTCCGACTGGTACTTTTTGAGATTCACACATACAAACAAACAGATTCGTCCGCATTATATAAATTAATATAGATATACTAAGCACAACTGACCTCAGCCTCCCTCTGGGCATCGGACAGTTCGGCTTGCAGCCTGTCGATCTGCTTCCTGAGCCGCTCCAGCTCCTGGTTGGCCTGCTCCAGGTTGTCCACGCGCTCCTTGTCCACTCCGTCCACCACCAAGCCCACGAGACCTGCACAGTACTCATCTATTTTAGATTTAACAAACTTATTCCCCTCAACTAGATATACATAGTGAAATCCAATATAGAGAGACGTGTACAGTATTTAGGGTACCTTGTTTTAAATATTAGAATCTATTAAAATATTAAAAACGATTGTAAAGGCGGGTTCCGGGCATAAAAATGTACTGACCTTGCAATTTATCCAATGATGGATCATTGGAATGCTGCCCGTTGAGAAATCCATCATTACCCACAGCACTTGCTAGACCCAAGTGATGGTATGCCGAGTTGTCTTGTCTGGAAAAATTGATTTTATATATATATATATATATATGTCGGAACATACGGGTTGTTCGAGTCAGAAAGGGTCCTGCGGCGTCATCACTCGCACAATAAACCAGTTTTATTTCTCACAATAATTTCTTATTAAAATTTAGGAAGAACACGTCGTTACAATTTAATCACACTTTGTACACTAACGTTTATTATAATACGTAGACAAGGTGTTCCGCTTAGTAACGAACGCTGCGACTGCCAAACGCAAACTGAATCACAAACTGTCCGTCCGCACGCTCTCCCTAGCGCCTCTAGCGGATGCCACGCAAAACGAATACTGAGCGCTGATTGGCTCCACCATGACCCGTCACCGGCCAATCAGCAACCGGCAAGCAACGCATGTTACCAGCGTTACACCAAAGATGGCGCCACTTCCACCTTTAGTCCCCCAAAATTATACAAGGTGGCGCATAACTAAATAATTCTTATCCAACGACGCTAAGCGCCGTCATATATATATATATATATATATATATATATATATATATATATAAAAAAAAAAGTATAATGAATCTATCGATTGTCGGTATCACAAGTCTCTATATATTCATATACGTGTTCTCTGAAGTTTAAAGAGCTTTTTAAAGACATAAGATGATAGCTCAGTTGGTAGTGTTTGAGGACGTCAATGGACGTAGTTTTGAGTCACTACAAAGAGCTTGAGCTTTCGGTGAAAGAAAAAATTGTGATGACAACAAAGCATCGTGGTAGAGCTTTTTTTAATGGTGTCATACGAGAGGCGCTTCGATATCTTGGAGTGTCCTCACACCTGTGATGACTGTTGGAGGACTATCTTCGAGATCAGGAGTTACTGATGAGGACAGTCGAGGTGCCGTGGTTTTTTTATAGTTTTAGGTTTAGCGTTATGACCATAATCTCACCTGATCTTAAGTGACGATACGGCCCAAATCGGTGTACACGCTAAACCTATGGAGAGACCGGCTCTCGAGTGCAAGTGGAACAGACCTAATGGTATTTGACGGCATATTTTCAACTTGATGGTGGTTGTTAACCAGGCGAGCATTGGAAAAGAGCTAACCAATTAGTTGAGAGAAACACAAGTAGTGAAGATGAGTGTTGACGCACATTGGACAGGGGGGGGGGGCCTAAACCTACATCCGTATTACAAGTCTCCAGGAACTGTTCGGGGTATCACAATCTATCATACGATTGACCAACCAACAGCACGGGTAATGCAAGGGTAGCTAAAAACTTACCCTCATTTTATATAAAATCCAAGGTGAAACTGTTGTTCAAAAATTACATGCAATAATAATTTGAGAAATGATAAATGGACCTCGCGAAGTTTTCAACAATCACTCACCATTTGTGATCCACGGTAAGTGTTCCAAGCAATACCCGAAAAGTAATGATGTGAGTATGTCTTGATTTCTCGTATACCGATGAATATAATGGATTTGCCATGCGATTTTAAGCGACTACAACTTCCCGGGCGACTGTCTATTGCGTAGACAATTAACAAATAACAAAATTAGTCGTTGGAAGTTTGCGTACTCAACGTGCAGTTTCCCAGATTTGTGAACGGACAAATACATATATGTCGCGCGTTCGAGTGTCAGATAATAATAACCGCAAAAAGAAACGAAAACATAGATGACCAATAAGCGTTATAATGATTTCTTATGTTTATGCGAATATTATTCGTTGAAATAAAACTAATTTAACATGTGAAGGTGGACACAGTGATATGAACTTTTCTGGACAACCTCTACACCTCAGTCCGCCCCGTGACCGCGAAGGCTGAAAAGCTTTCGAAACGTCGGGATCAAAATTTAATCAAAATAACCGCGATAAGATCCGTTTAAATTAGTTTCCACTTCAATGAATAAGCGTTATATTGATTAACAACTATATTTAAAGCGCGTCGCCCCAAATATTACAACATGACAGATCAAGATCCAGCGGGCCTCGTTTGCGGCGTATTTTGTGGAAGAGGTGCATAAGAGGTGCATAAGAGGTGCATAAGATGTGCATAAGAGGTGCATAAAAGGTGCATAAGAGGTGCATAAGAGGTGCATACGAGGTGCATAAGAGGTGCATAAGAGGTGCATACGAGGTACATACGAGGTGCATAAGAGGTGCATAAGAGGGGCATACGAGGTGCATAAGAGGTGCAGAAGAGGGGCAAGAGGGGGGCAGAGCGGGGTAGAGGTACCTGAGGCCGGGCGCGGCGGGTGGCGCGGCGGGCGCGGTGGCGGGCGGCGCGGAGGGCGGCGGCGCGCGCAGGTCGCAGCACTCGCGCAGCGCCCGGTCGCGGTCGCGCAGCGCGCAGTCGAGCTCGCGGCGCAGCGACTCCGCCTGCAGCGCGGCGGCGCGGTGCTGGTCGCGCGACCCCTGCAGCGCTGCCTCCAGCGCCGCGACCCGCTTCAGCGCGCTGCCCACCTCGTCCGACAGCTTCTCCATCTCCTTGTGCACCGTGTCCCTGAGCACGCGCACCCGCATCGAGTCAGCTATTTTGCCACGACGACCGTACTTCGCCTGACGGTGGGCTCAGTACGTGTGGATGTCCAAAGGGATAATGTCCTCGTCAGTCGAAGCCACACTGGGTCAGGGACTGGAGTCGCAGACCCAATGATATATGAGGGAGGGAACACGCAGGAGGGGAGACGGTTCCACAGGTCTACAGTATGACATAAGTATGAATTTTCTAACTTTTTGGTTCGTGCCAAAATAGAAGCTACAGTAAAGCTATAACTCCGCTGTGCAATGCGGGTAAATCTGCTATGGAAAAGAGAGGAAGGAAGGAGTTAGATAAAATAATCTCACCTGGTCTTAAGTGACGATACAGCCTCAATCGGTAAACACGCTAAACCTGTGAGGGACTGGCTCCGAAGAGCAATTACCGGAACATACCTTTTCGTATTTAGCAGCAAATTTTTCACCTTGAGGGTAGTAGCTGTCCCAAGCAGGAATTAGAAAAAGCACTAACACCATGCTATAATTTCCACACGCTGTTTTCCTTTACCGAAAGCTCAAGATCGTTGTAGGTGATTGGATTCGAATTTCACTGTAATATAATTACCTAACTGAGTGACGTAGCGGTGAGAGGGTGGGATGGGTCAAGTTTTGTCAGGATCAAATGGTGCGTTGTTCTGTTGTGTGTGTGTGTGTGTGTGTGTGTGCGTGTGTGCGTGCGTGCGTGCGTGCGTGCGTGCGTGCGTGTGTGTGCGTGTGTGTGTTGTGTGTGTGTTGTGTGTGTGTGTGTGTTGTGTGTGTGTGTGTACGTGTGTGTGTGCGGTTACCTCTCGCTCATGATGAGCGTGTACTCGGCCATGGCGGCGTTGCGCTCGTCCGTGAGCCGCTTGATGTCGGCGCGGTCGCGGTCCCGCGCGCCGCCCTCCCACTGCTGCACCGCGTGCGCCAGCTGCTGCTTCAGCCCGTTGCGCTCGCGGATCTGCACTCACACACACGCACACACACGTTTACAAACACAAATACATACACACGCACACACACACTATATAGATTCAGCGTTACAGCTACATTTTTTTCGATGGGACGTATTATACTACTAAGGCACGAGTACTAAGGCACTCAACGCTAGGAAACGAGCTCAAGAGAACTAAGAAATGGTCCTGAATAAACTTAAATAGGATTCTATACTAACCAAAAAACCTATTCAACCATAACGCAAATTAAGAGCGCGAACTCTCCCACCAAACTAAAGAATTATAGCTACAATCTCATCTGATGTTAAATAACGATGTGGTCACGCTGAGTCTAGTGGAAGGACCGGCTCCTAAGTTCTACTGAACACATCTATAGGGATTTTACCGCCGAATACCCTTGGATGTGTTCCCAGAGCCAGTCCCTACATTCGTGTTCACCATATTGGGTTACATCGTTACTTAACATCTTCTTGGTTTTTGTTGTTATGAAAAACGAAGTGCCTTAGTCCACCATAGTCTTTTACTTAGAAGATATAACGAAGAAGATTTATCGATAGGGTGTTTTCGTATTTCTATAAAAAAAAAACCAAAGAAATTTTGTCTCGGGCACATCAATAAGGTCATTAAGGTAAGGTAAGGTAAGGTCATTACGGTAAGGTAAGGTAAGGTCATTACGGTAAGGTAAGGTAAGGTAAAATAAATAAGGTTTTGGCTATAGTGATAGACCTATAAATAAAACATTAGAAATCATCTAGAGTCGTCAACGTTCACAATCGCAACTGTTCCACTTGCTTGCGTACTGTACTGTTACAAGTATTAACTCGAATGGAATGAATTATGGGTCATTTCAAATACGATACCATTTTTTGAAATATGTATTAAGTTAGACCATTAAAATATGAGGCAAAATGGATCAGAGCAATTTCAGCCGTTCTGAAAACATCACTCGTGACGTCATTATGAAGTCATTTCACGGCTAGCTCACAGCGACCAATCTGCAAGCGTGGACCCATACTTTGTTCCACTTCGAGTTAATAATCGTAACGCTCACACGCAAGTGGAACAGGAAGACAGGCGTTGTCAAAGTGAGCGCTGTGATAGCTAAATGTACGTAGCTTATACACACATATATACACAGTAGGAAGACACGCAGAAACTATTATGGGGACTTTTTTTGCATACTACAGCTGTCACTAGCCCAGCGTCTTCCACCACTTAATAACAGGTGAGACTGTAGCCATAACGGGAAATCGTAACTATAAAAACAAAGTAATTGGAAACGAATATAAAAGTGAAGCAGAATTCATAAGGAAAGCTAGTGGTGATAAACATGAGAAAATTAAACAGGATACACTTACAGCAGCGTTCCTCTCTTGGGTCAACTCGTGGCACTGAGTCTTCAGCCGGCTGTTCTCTTCTTGAACCATCTGTAGTTTCTCCAATGTTGCGTTATGATTTTGTATCAGATCATCATATCTGAAATATATGTATATATATAAATATTACAAAGCGAAAAAGTTTGTTCGTTTGAATATGCTAATCTTAGGAAGTAACAGTCGGATTTCAGAAATAATTTATGTATTTGATGGATTTTTAGTTCCACACGAAGGAGGTCACAGGTCATAACTAGTGTTTAACAATTATTAAAAAAATATCATGAGATCAGAACATCAGATTTACATTGTTTATGATATTCAGTTAAGAAATAATCAAACAAAGCTCCAGAGAAGGTATAACTTGCAACTTCACTTTTTTATAGGTAGTTCATATATTATTAATATTATCGCCACAATCTCAAGGTAGCAAGCGATGTTAAGTGACGATATTGGCCAAGACGGTGTTAAGTATGTATTGGATATAAGAGCCAGTACCTCCACAGGTTTAGCGTGTCTACCAACTTGGGCCGTATCGTCACTTAAGATGAGGTGAGATTATGGCCATAACGCTAAACCTTAAGTATATAAAAAAATACTAAGCCTTGGCGAGGGTCTAGCTCTCAGGTACAACTGCCGGAACACACTTCAAGCATTCGGCGGCAGATTGTCAACTTGAGGGTGGTAGCCACCCAGGCGGGTATTAGGAAACGCCCTACTACCACCATGCTGTGGTTTCATCAAGACACCTTCCTTCACCCACGTCCATTGAAGCGGCGACCGTACAAATTGCCAACTGAGCCTTTAAAAGAAAAAAATACATTACGTCTTTTGGAAACAGTCGAGTTCCTTCTTAATGACTTCATATTTCCTGAGTGTGTGGATGAGGGCGTCGGAACTGCCCTCCGGGGTGCTGCTCTGTTGTAAGTGCTGGACTTCGCGCTCCAAGCTATTATTATCAAATTTCTCAGTAATACAGTCAATAGAATATTTAATTAACAAAACTCCTACAAACAATCAAAAAAAAAATATACATATAGGGATGTAGTGATAGGGTGGTTATTCTATGGTAGAATATAGTTATAGGAGGGTAGTTTATAACACCGATTAGTATAAACAGCGAGTAAGAGAGGCGCTTGAGCCGTATTCATCGTACGTAGCTGAAACACTACCGAAGGGACATAAGATTTAATGTTTCTTTACTATTGACACTGTTTTGATATTTATGCTGTGTATATATATAAAATAATAATAAATATATAAAATATAGCATAAAGAAAATATTTTTTTACCACGTTTTTATGAACTCTCTTTCTTGTATATCTGTCCGGGTGGAATTTTGTAAGTGATTTTAAACTAATAACTTCATATTGCGCGACATACTTGAAATTTGGACCATAACTCCGGAAGTGAATGACAATGCAGGACAATGTGCAAAAAATAAAGTTTGTTTTTTCTATAAAAAATTAAAATCGATTTATAACTAACTTCTCGATTAGCTATATACTGGAATATAACTCAAATCTAACTGACACATGAACGGAATATATAAAAATTACATTCCGATAAACCCAAATATACTACTAGAAAATAATAATAAAATGTACATGCTTTTATAACGGACTAAAAAATAAAATTCAACAGTTTCAACGTTAGAGTCCGTTATAAAATAATGGTACATTAAATCTAATTTTCTTTTTTAAATTTATTATTATTTTAAATATAATGATCTAACTGACACATGAACGGAATATATAAAAATTACATTCTGATAAACCCAAATAGCAGAAAATAATACTAAAATAAAAAAATGACCATGATTTTTTTTAACCGGCCTAAAAAGCAAAAAAAGCAAATCAAGAGATTGAAAACGAAAATCATGTGCCCCATGTTTTTCATTTCCACAATGCTTTATTTTCTACGTTTTAGTCCGTAATAAAACAATGGTACATTAAATCTAATTTTCTTTTTTTAATCTGTTATTATTTTAAATAGAAAGCGGAATACACTCACCGCTGATTGTCATTGAGTAAGTCCCCGTACTTGCCCCGGAGGCTGCTCGCCTCCTGAGCGGACACCTCCAGCTGGTTCATCGCTACCCTGTGCTGCCCGCGGAAGTACTCCAGCTCCTGGCCAACGAGAAACGATGGCTCAGTCGTAGCGTATATACGACAGTCATGATCCTAAGTTCCCGATGAAGGAACACTTTGTGATGAAACCAATGAAGGCGGTGAAGTATTTTATAACGTTCATCTGGCTATCTACCGTCCTCAAGTTAATTCTTATCCATACTAATATTATAAATGCGAAAATGAGATTGTTCGTTTGTTACGCTTTTACGCCTAAACCGCTGAATCGATTACGATGAATTTTGGTATAGACATGGATGGGACCTCGGAGACAAAAACTCGGTAGAGAAAAACTAATTGCATATGAGGTAAAGAGAAGGGTAAACGTTAATGAAATATTTTGTTGCGTCATCAGATCTGTTTGATAAAATTAATTAATATTCACCGTGAGCAAAGCAGCAGGTAAAAGCTAGTTTATCCATACATTCCTATAGGTGTGTCACGTCTTAGCTTGTATTATGTATTAACACATGTGGAATAGAGTACAGGTCCACGATTGCAGACAGGTCGTTGTGAAATTAGCGTGGATGAAAATAATGATGTTCTAAGGGCCCAGTCAGAATATCAGCGCTGCACTATATCAGTGTAGCTGTTATGCTGAGACTGCTACCAAATTCTCAACACATTAGGTTCTTTTTGTATGATTTTTATTTTAGTTCTTTTATTTATTTTAAGTATCATTTGCTGTGTGTTGGATAAATAAAACTTGAATCTTGAATCTTGAATGTATAAAACAATCTTTCTCTCTTTCTTATTAGTAATATTAGTCACGCATAATTCTCCCAGCCTCCCTAAGTTGTGAGGGTAGGCGTAAACGCATTTCTCCATATACAAAAGACCCCTGTCTTCGGCAATAACGCGGTGATGCGGTTCGTTCAGGGTGTCTTTCATCCTGCAGCCCATAAAACCAATGTGGATCGCCCACATGGGCCAATTTTTTTTTCAGCCATTTGGAATTTCTATCCATTTACAAAAACTTAGTGTGGTGAGTAAATAGGTAGTAGATAATACTACTGCATGTAATTTACAGTAATATACGATTTCACTCGTTATAACAATTAATTCGTTTTTTTTTAACGTGTCCAAATGCTTTTACGTATACTCTCCCAGCCCGGGTGAAGTGACAGGGTTATGTGAGACTCACCCAGTGGGAAGCACCAGGAACACTCACTAATACCCCACGGTCATCTGTCACCTTCGACCTAACAATCACCAGGCCGCCCTCGCGAAAACCTAAGGCATTACCGAAATATTTATCGTTACGGCTAAGACGTGTTTGTGGTCCCCACTAAAAAAGTTTAACAATGGCGGCTTTAGTGGGTATTTATGGAAGCTTCCTACCTAATAGGTATCATAAACGATTATACGTAATTTTACTCTTTCGCCGCGTAAACAACACAAGAGTACCTTTTACCCTGACAAATTAAACTTAATGATGGGTTCAATAATTTTCTTGAATGACAAAAATCTATGTCAGGCACATCTTCCAATTGATGTCTTTTGCTGCCTATTGTTTGTGTATCAAGCTGTCCCTCTTTAGCGCTGAGGCGACACAGTGACTGTTAGTTCGAACCCGTGTCGCCCCGATTTATACGGCAGAGGTACCCCGCATGACCCACTGCGACTCCTCCCCCGACGCAAGTGGGTTTACTCGACCGGCCAAAAAAACGAGTGGGCGTGCTTAGGTTCAATAGGTGTTAGGCCAGTTTATTAAGTTACCGCATGCGTAAGTATAACGCATGCGGTAGTCGCCATCTCCAGACACACAACACCTGTATAGATATACTACAGTAAAAACGACGCCACGGGCACGCAAATGTCATGTCAAAAAAAAAACAGGGGCATGGATATAGTAGATAAGATTTCAAATATAATAGTAGAGGAGATTGCCGCAGCTGATTCAGCGGGTTAATAACATCAAAAGACCCGCTAAAAAAAAAACGATACTAATAACATTTATATACAGTAGAACCTCTATAAGTCAAACATCAAGGAAGACGCCGAAAAATTCGAGTTACAGAGTTTCCAACTTATAGGGAATGGTGTTCTTGGTGTTTCAAGTGAAGGGAACCAAACATTTTTTCGAGATAAAAGACGATTTTGAAGCGATGATAGCCCAGTGGTAGTGTGTACGACTTCGCGTCAAGGTGGCGGTAAAGCATTGTGGTAGGGCTCTTTCTAATGCCCGCCTGGCTAGCCACCACCCCCAAGTTGTAAACCTGCCGCCAAATACCAATAGGTGTGTTCCGGCAGCTGCACTTGAGAGCCAGTTCCTCCACAGGTTTAGCGTGTCCACCAACTTGCGCCGTATCGTCACTTAAGATCAGGTGAGATTATGGCCATAACGCTAAAACCTTAAGCATAAAAAAAAAATGGTGAGGACCGAAAGTCTGCAGAAAAGAAAAGAGAAATACCTTCATAACGTGTTCACAGCGACGCGACGTCTCCGTGTGCTGCCGCCTGAGCTGGCTGAGGTCGTGGAGGGCCTTGTCGCATTGCTGCTTCAGGGTCTCGTTGGTCTGCTTGCTGATGACGTCATACTGCAGCGACTCGTACGGGCTGCTGAGGGCGTGCGCGTGCGCGTGCGCGTGCGAGTGCGCGTGCGCGTGCGCGTGCCCCTTCACGGTGTAGTTCTGCTTGTCGTAGCACTGGTTAGTCGCGAGCACTTCATAATCGATCGGTATCGGTATAGTCGGGAGCTGCGACGCGTTGTGCCGCTCCGAGCTCACGTAGCCGTGAGATATCGACTCTGGAAATTGTATCTACATATGGACCGTTTGTTTTGAAAGCGGTGTGAGTCCATTTTCTTTTGTTTCGAGATAATTAAAGGTGAATAAACATGTGCAGCTGCCGGAACACACCTATTAGTATTTGGCGGCAGATTTTCAACTTGAGGGTGGTTGATAGCCAGGCGGGCATCAGAAAAAGCCCTACCACCATGCTATGGTTTCCTCACGATGTTTTCTTTGAAGTTCAAGCTCATTGAAGGTGGTTGGATTGCAACTCACGTCCCTTGTCGCGAAGTCGTACACACTATCACTGGGCTATCATCGCTTCAACACCAAACAAAAATCACTATATTTGTTGATAATGCGATTTCATTTACCGACCGATTTTAAGTTGTACAAAACGTGGGTAAACACGGACTAGACATGAATTACGTGATAGCTCATTTTTCTCAAAAATGGACTTACAACACTTTCAAAATAAACGGTACATATATAAAAATGAATCTCTATTTCACTCGGTCATCGGATCAAGCGCGAACGGGTGGAACAATTTTGCTGATTTTTTTTTTTTTCGTCGGGTTAGTTATCCTCAGGACACGGTTCTTATGGAAGAGAAAATTAAGGAAGTTGACTGGAGTATCAAGAAATTTGAGAAAATTTAAAAAACAAAGACTATATCACTCTAACATAACTAGCTGTCAGTTGTCACAGAGCGTTACAATAATGATCAATATAGTTTTCGAAATAAAACTAGTTTAAACGGATCCCCTATCGCGGTTTTTTATTAATTTTGATCCCGACGATACGAAAGCTTTTCAGCCTTTGGGATCCCCGGGAGGACTGAGGTGTAGGTAGTCCAAAAAAGTTAATATTAATGCTAACATAATAATAAACCGGGATAAAATGCGTTTAAATTAGTTTTATTTCGATGAGTAATGTTCGCGTAAACATAAGAAATCATTTAGTATATATTTTTTGTAGAATCGCAAGGCGACCCATTAGTCATGTGTTTCTCACGACAAGCCACCGATAAATCGCGTTCAGAGGTTCGTTTAAATTTGCAGCCTCACAATGCTGAAACGATTTACTCCCGCCAGTTTGTGCTCAAAATAATGTTCGAGCGTTTAAAATGTACTTTAAAAAGCTTTTACTACAAGAGCAGATTGGTAACATCAAATGAAACTTTTAGTTATGGTAATATTTTCCCTGATCTCTTTACTATTATTTATCCTTAAAATGCGATTGCAGCTTCTCTTATAATGCGTACTGCAAGAGAGTGGTATTCACTACCGGCGTCTGTCTTTCGCATATCGTACAATCAGGGAGTCTTCAAACAGAGAGTGAACAGTTACCAACAGGTGAGATTGTGGTCAAGCGCTTACTTGTTCAATGTAAATATATATATTTGTATTCCATTTCTATATATCACTAATACTGGTTTGTACTATATGGTGTTCCTAATATATATATATATATAATTTTAACTGCTGTCCGTGACGTCACCTTCAGAGTGGACCGTCAGAATACCAGCGCTGGATTATATCAGTGTAGCTGTTATGCGTATACTGGCACCAATTATTCCACACATTACGTGCTTTCTAATCATGTTGTTATGTTTTGTTCTTTTTCTTTATCAATTTCTCTTTCATTCATTTATTTTAATTATCAGTTGTTGTGTTGTGGATAAACAAAACGTTATTGCCTCAACTTTTTGCAGTCGACTATTTCGGAGTAGCTGAAGTGAAAGGCGGGCGCCAGAGCAACCAAGGCCAATTTGGCGGCACCCACGACTCACATCTGCTGACCGTGTGGCATTGATTTTCCAGTATCGTTCCCATTTTCCAATTCCTAACCTTAGAAACGCGATTTTAAAATCCCAATTCTATCAATTTTCCTAAAATTTTCAGTCAATCGCCTACGATCAGAAAGAAATCAAGTGCAACGTGGTTTCGTACAACCGAACGATGGTTTTTCTCATGATACTCAATAGGCTATTTAAGTTTTAAGGTGCTGTAGGAGAGGTATAAACCAGTCGTTTCGCCCTTGACAAAGTCTATACAATACTATAATTTAATAGGTTCAGATTTGCGTATATAGGCCGCGCTCTAACTGAATAGATTAGACGCGTAGCATAAGATCCATTTGGGATAAGTCAAGCACGCTGTATCTACTCGCATCCCCGGTAATATCCCAAGGTACATGTCACCCCCTTGCACTCGTTGCTTCGGGCCGATTGCCTTAGTATTCACCCCCAAAGTTCGATGAAGCGGTAAAAGCCTTTAAGGTAAACGGCATATGTCGAATAAAAAAAAATGGCAATGTGGCTCAACATTGAAGATACACAAAATCTCGAAGGCCTGGCTCTGAGTGCGACTGTCAGAACACTCTTGTATTTGGCGACAGGTGTTCATATTGAGGATGGCAGCTAATCGATTGGAAGAAGAGTGAAATCTGTCCCTGATCTCTGGCAATAAGAGAGTTTGAAACGTCGGGATCAAAATCAATAAATAACAGCGATAAAATCCGTTTAAATTACTTTTATTTCAAATACTTTGCAGTGTCGCCGTGGTATCTTTTCTAGTGAGTAATTTAACGGCACCGGTCACCCAATAAAAAGCCACACACCCCTCGCGCCGTAGCCTGATTCCGGGTAGGGGGTTTAAACACATTACGTAAGATGGTTCGATAAAAGGATTTTTTTACCTAAAATGGTTGGCAGTTAGCTAAATGTGCTTCAGGAAAATGCGCTGCTACCATGTGCTTGTACTTGATCCCTTATTATTATTCGAATTCCCGATTATTTCACACGCCATTTTATGCTGTATATTGGTACGACGAATATCAATACAGTTGAGTGTTTCCGACTCCCCGCCACCAAAACTCTATATAAAGCGATAGTCTTGTGTTTTATAGCAGAATATAGTTATAGGAGGGTAGTTTATAACACCAATTAGTATAAAGCGCGATGCAAGTGCGGCCTTGAGTGCAGTCTAAGCGAGGCGCTTGAGCTGTATTCATGGTACGTAGTTGGAACATTACCGAAGGGACGTAAGATTTAATATTTCTTTATTATTGACATTGTTTTGGTGTTTATGCTGTAAATAATTATCGGGAATGGTTTATACTGGGCGGAGAGAGGCTAAACAAAGGAGGCCTCCTTAAACCTAAATCTGAGTCACAAGTCTCAGACACTAGTGTTATCCTCTCTCTGCCACAATGATTAGGTTTCACGATGTACCCGGCACCCTAACGGTGAATCCTCGTATCTCATCCTGACATTATTTTTGATTAGATTATTATTGTTATCTCCAAAACTACTCGGCACATTATATTGCCTAAATATGCATAAAATTGTAACTGAGTTTAAATTCTTACATAGCATATCTTTTTCTTTTATTTATTTATAATCTTAATGTATTTTCATGTAATAACGATGGTCTACATCGAACATTGCAGAGCTCGAAAACAGCAACGATTTCGTCTACTCACTTTAAACCAACTTTGGACTGAAGCGGATTTATTTTTACACCCTGTACAAATGTACTTACATTCTACAAATTCAACTTAGTTAATTTTCGTTTATCCTGATAATCTTATTAAGAATATTAGGACAAATTTCATGATACTATAGTATCTGCTCATTAGCTCTTGATATGGATGCAAACTGTCAGTTCTGTCAGTTCAATCAAACGA
Organism: Actias luna; assembly: GCA_039707435.1. Lineage (NCBI taxonomy): Eukaryota > Metazoa > Arthropoda > Insecta > Lepidoptera > Saturniidae > Actias > Actias luna. The sequence continues at coordinate 15,158,715 of JAZHAC010000030.1, forward strand.
CTAAACATTGATGTAAATTCCGTTAAAACATTCTATTAACAAATAGATACAATAAAATGTATTAATAAGTGTGTTAAAATAATACGAATAACAAACCGGTATCTTATAGCCTTAAAAAAATGATAAACCTTAATTAAATCAATAATAATTGAAACAAATTTATTTAAATTTCGTCCCTTTAGTTACCCGACAGGTTTTGCATCAACACCCAATGACGTGTCCCAAGTAACTGTATGATAACTTGGGCTTGCGCGTACCCTTTACGTGCCATTTGTCACAAAGCCCGCTTGACACATCTAGTCGTATCCAATAACGTACTGTAGTTCTTTAGACTATACTATTATTTTTAATATTTTCCTTCATCAAAACCTATGAGATTCAAACTGACAAACAAAACACATTGTTACCATTGAGTCATAACGGGTTTTTTAAGTATCCTTGAACAAGCATGACCAACCTATTAGCAATTTTATTATGTTCAAAAACTCCATAGAGCTTCTTCAATAACTAAATGAAGTCAGTTTTTAAGCGATAATAGTTCAGCGGTAGTGTCAACGGACGCCGCGTCAGGAAGCGTGAATTCGAATCCACCTGCAAGGAGCTTGAGCTATCGGTGAAGAAAAACATCTTCAGGAAACCATAGACAGCATGGTGGTACTCAAGTTGAAAATCTGCTGCCAAATATCAATAGGTGTGTTCCGGCAGTTGCACTTGAGAATCAGTCCCTCTACAGCTTTAGTGTACCCACTAATTTGGGCTACATCGTCGCTTAACGTCGTGTGAGATTGTGATGATAACACTAAACCTTAACTGGGAACTGGGACTAACTCTTAAGTGCAACTGCCAGATCACACCATGCCAGACGGGCAATAGAAAAAGTCCTACCACAATGCATGCAAAGTTGTTATACTTTCACACTTAAACTGAAAAATCTATTATGATGAGTTTTGGTATAGAGATAGCTGAGAACCTGGAGACAATGATAGGCAAATATTTATAATGAAAAACTTATTGAAAGTGGGGTAAAAAGGATATTGTATGAATTTTTTTTTATTGCATCATCCAATATATTTGATAAAATCAATACTAACATAAGCGAAGCCGCACGTAAAAGGTAGTTAAGTAGTTAGTATTTATAAAACGAAGTCAGTATATATATAGGCTTCCATTTACAGATTCACCTCAGTTACAATTTTATTATATACACATATACCTATGCAAATTATATACATAAAAAAAGTACAAATTGATTGAAAACATACCATTGCTGCCATTACTTTCTAAGGATGATGCACCAGATGCCATAATATGTCTGAAACTGAAAAAATATTGAATGAAATGTTTGAATGTACTGCTGAAATTACTACTATGCCCATAAATGTATTATACCTCTAACAGGTTATATAAAAGCGATAAATTGCAAAGACCTTTGGAGACATCGCTCAATTGGGGGCATCGGGTCTACTGGAATACCTTAATCCTACAAAAGTATTTGAGATCTAGCAAATACTGGTCATAGATTTTTCTTCCCTCATTGGTTGTCCCCGTTTTTGTATTGTACTGGACTTGAATATCATATACAGTCCAGGAGCTACCATCAAAAAAAGTTTACATCTGAATAAACTTCTATTTTTACAGTGTGTTAGGTTTTCAAAGTTCAAGGCAGTAATGCTACCTGATACCTCAAAAGTAGAGGGAGTCTATAAGCTAGTTAAATGGGTAACCAAGCAAGTTACAAGCAAATTATATTTTGTTCACCTTCTCATTAGTAGGACACATTAAGAAACAGCTCTCTGGTGATACTACATAAAAATTTTGGAGTAGGAATTTTATAGAATATTTTGGTTGATAAATGAATTTTATATATTTTCTAGTTGCCTCAGCAGAAAAGTCCTGTCTTTTCCTAATGCATACTGTAAAGGAATACTATAAAATTTATTCACCATGAAGATATATCTACATGTCTGAATTATCATAGTAATTAAACAATATTGATAATTTTTTTCGTAAGATAAAAGGTATCCTATATGTTTATCCATAATATTGATTGTCCCTGTACAGAATCATATCAAAAACTGTACAGTAGTTTCAGAGTTATATCCAAATACAAGAAGACAGACAGAAACAGTTTTAGCCTCTATAACCATAACAAATCACATTCAAATTATAATCTTCAACATATATTTAATATACAGATACATTTTAAATACAGTTTTATTTAATGTATAGATAATGCAATTCCTTAACTGCAGAAACAATAATGTAGTGAAATTGATCATCAACTGAGCAACAATATTTAAAAAGAATGTACTTTATTCTATAGTTAAGTCAATCATCAGTGTAGTAATAATCAGTCATCACAATTCATATTCTAAACATTGTATACTGACAATTTACATAACTCAGTCTCTTTTTACAACAATATCACTAAGGGTATTACAGATAATTCATACTTAAATCATCTTTTGAGGACTAATACCATTTCTCTCAGGCCATATCACAACAATTTTAGATTGGCTTCAAAACATACATAAGCATCAGACCTCATTCCTGTTTACACATAACACAATCATTATCAGCATGATATACTCCAGACGGCACCTGGTGGTAGTTAGATCTTTGGGTATTCTATCTTACAGTAATAATAACGAAGCGATCTTTCACCTTGTCACCAAGAGATAATGTCCATTGTTCTCCACTCTCTGCGATCCCTTTATTTTATACCTGTCGAAGAAACAGAATTACATCAGGTGTAATACGCTTCAAAATTATGAGATCTCCGCCTCTTGACACGTTTTTTACGCTCTAACGAATGTTGCAAAACTGAAAAATGACTACACAATACGTATATAATATACAAAGGCAGTTTTAACAATGCACGAGCTGGTACCGATTCCTAGCGATGACACAAACCGAATAACAGTACTCCGACACGGTCCATCAGTATCGGAACTTGTGCGCGGCAACAAAAACTCTTATTTAACGTTGAAAATACACATTTCACGACATCAACTCGATTTACAATGTAAACAGATTGTTCGGATTACCACTCGCTTGTAGTTATCAACAAAAACACCGATTAACGTAAATAATTATAAAACAATGATACAATGACAGTAACAGAAAAGATAACACGTACTATCGGAGCTAATTTGCCAACATTTCTCGTTTCTATACCTTTTTTAGCAAGGCTAATGAATGAATGAATGACGGCCGACGGACATCTTGAACCACAGTGTCAGCTAGGGATGTACGCAAAAAATCGATTAAACTTTGACGGTGATTGCATGTAGTGAATTAAGTAAAATAGCGATTTAACAAAAACCTTAAGTCCGTTGAAGCTGTCAAAGCCTATTAAGCTAACAGTGTAAGAAGTCCCTACAAAAAAAACTAAAACCATGTATTGATAATAAAACGGTTATAAATATTTAACAATATACATTATCAACAAACGATTAAAAACAACACAACAGAACAATCACAAAACAGAATAATTTAAATTTAGAAGTAGTACAACAGAAAGAACATTAATCGACTAATCATAAGACATAATAGAAAATCTTGCTCACATACGTCAGCAGTTGTTAAGACAAAACTCCTCATATAGTTGTTAAGGCGAGGCTGCTACAAAACTATACAAAATTTCAACAGTCATTTATCATTCTATAGCTTAACTTAGAATTGCAAATTATACAATTTTGTAACGTAATAAATCTATATTAAGCGGGTATATAGCAAAAAACTTTTAGTATTGTATTCATTTGTTATTATGGTACTCAAAATGGTTTACAAATACAAACTATTTTATTTTGAATATTTTTCTTTTTTGCCCGTTTAACCCAACGTAAGAGCATGACTTAGCAACTTTAAATTTTACTGAAATAAGATACATCAATTAAATTCGAAAGAAGCTGCTGACACTGATAGATGTTTATAAATTAACGGACTTACGAGTTATCTCGTAATCATGTTTTGAATTTCCTTACGTTGTAATCGATAGTTGTTTAAATTAGTAGGATAAATTTATATATCGATTATCTCTAATGGATCCCCTATGCTATTCTATCAATTCACCTTTGAGTTGTATATATACGATCAGTGATCAGATACACGTAAATGATTAATAAAAACTACACAAAGCCTTGCATTTGAACCATTGATTCAATATTTTTAAATATTAATTGAACTGTATGAATATATTTCTATTTCTTCTTCTATATATATATATATATACATATATATATATATATATATATATATATATATATATATATATATATATCTATATATATGCGTTTATAGCAGTGACGCGTTGACTTTATTAAGTGGTGGATTTACTAGTAGACTAGAACCTAGGACGACAATGGTTTAAGGCCGAATTGTCTATGCTGTATTGCTTTGAAACGAAGCAAGATCTAATATACATCATTCAATACGTCCACATACATATACACAAAAAGCAGTATCTATACGCAGCCGCTAGATGCATTCCGAAGTCATCATTATCGAGAACAACGGAAGAAGCTTCACGCCACGTTTTATTTTAATAAATCAAAAAAATACAACATGACCCATCAGATCCCGCGAAAAACTCCGACGTAACTTTTACACTTTTGGTCTAAAAAACCGGCTCCTTGGTTCGCCTCAGTTGAAGCACAGTTTGAATTATTTAGCATAACTGCCGTTACAAAATTTAATTTGGTTGATTGAGGTTGAGGATGTTATAGTTAATCCAGCAACTGGTAACCGTTACGAATACATTAAAACTAAGCTTATTCGTAGAGTCTCTACCTTACAGGAACAGCGAATTTACCAAATCTATTGACGTATAACCCAGTCTTTGTTTCTTCGTGGAGGGGCGACCTTTATAATTGTCACTGGCCTTAATATCGGCCTTGGAAGACAGATGTTAGAGAGATACACTACAAGATTTTGCTACTAGGTCACTAAAATTGAAACCCTTAAAGTAACAGATGAAATATTATCTATATAGCGTGGTGGAGATTTTGTAAACGTGCATAATGAGTTTTCATTGTCATATTTATCTTTGCCACCAAGTATTGCATCGATATGCGCTTTTGTTAAAGAATTATTTAATTTCAAGAAATTAGAAAACAGGATTATCTAAATCTTATATTTCAATTCAATTCAAGTATTTAATTTATATTTTGCTATCAATATTCATGTATTAATTATTTTTTATAATGCATCCAAACGGTTATCGAAATAAAAACAGTAAATTTGTTCTCAAGATTTTTAACATAATTTATACTTACTCACAATTTCATCGTCTTATTTCGTATCTTTGATACTAAACTACCATAGCTTATAAAGTAATCGTCAATATTTAAAAGTCGCTTATTTATAGAAGCAAAGATATTTATATCTGTTGATTTATTAAAATATTATAAATTTGATGAATTTATTTAAACACAACTTTATAGTGTTCATTGTTGATCGCTGTTATTTTGAAAAGATGCGAATAATCGAGTTGATGCTTCAAATACATAAAGTAGTATCTGGAACATTCGCGTGGATTTTGTAAAGTATTCTATATGCAATATACATTACGCAGTTTGTGAAGATCATACATATTGACGATGAGAGAAAATCGCGCCATGTGTACTAAAATGCTACATAATCAGTAATGTATAGTTCCTTACAATCGATCTCTGAAGTTGCAATAGTGTTTTACGATTGGCTAATAATGAAATACAACATAACAACTATTTGAAGATATAGGAGCAGTTAATTCTCGTAGCACGATACTGCGACGCGATTGGTCGTTCATCAAGCGACAAATGTATAACGATAACATTGCGTATACATAGACAGACAGAGTACTATCTCGCCGTACAAATAAATGACACGCAATAGTCGAGAGCCAATAAAAAACGCGTCGCAAATACATTATTTTTTATAATTCGATTGCTTTCGACATATAAACAATTACCTGTTCATAGTTTTTAACAATTCTTAATAAAGCAAATTGAAATTATAGTGTTTGATAACGTGTGAAATGTTATGTTTTGATGCGACGCAGCATGAAGACGGCATGACTTCCATGCCCTGCGTACCTGCGGAAGGGCGTGCGGTGCGGATTACGTTTACTATGAATGATTTTATCTCTTTCTAAACTCAAGTGTCTTGAATGACCGAGTGTACAGCGAGTGTACCAAATTACGGATCGTCGATCGAACACTCCGTGCAGTGTTTGTTGTTGATGTATTTTAACCATTTCGCGAGGGCAAAATTTCGCAGTGCGTGCGACCTACTGTGAAAATTGTCATATGGAATTGCGCGGGAGGAAAGGCTAAGATGTACGATTGTCGAAACTATTTACGCATTGTGTGGTGAAGTTATTGCGTATTTTTAGTGAGGGCGCGTTTTACTATTCGGAACTCGAGGGCTCGTATCTTCGAGTGTAAACAACTTCAAGGTTATCGGTTAGCATGTGGTCAAGTGTTTAGCCCATTGGGATGCTTGAGTGATGTCTGTCGTTGGTGCTGGCACGGGCGCCGTGGTGCGTCAGGGCCACCTGCGGAAACTGAAGACGATGAAGAAAAAATTCTTCGTGCTGCGCGCGGAGACGCCCGATTGTTCGGCGAGATTGGAGTATTACGAGTCCGAGAAGAAATTCAAGGCGGGTGCGTTACCGCGTCGCGTGTTAACTTTGAAAAGTTGTTATAATATAATGAGGAGATTGGATTTGAAACAGAAGCACGTGATCGCTTTGTTTACGAGAGAGGAGCAGTTTTGCGTCGTTGCAGAAAATGAGCAGGATCTACACTGCTGGTTGTCTGCGATTCTGAAGCAGCATCGTTCTGACGACGCGAGTGAGGAGTTACTGCATCCGATACGTGAGTAAATAAGTTTTTATTTTAACTGTTAGTAAAATGGAAACTTTAAATTATTCTTCTTTTGCTTATAAACGAGGTTAGATGATCATTTTGTTTCTTATAAGAGTATCAAGACTCAATACTGTTGTGGGTTCAAGTATTATGTTATTAGAACATGGATTTCTCTAATTTATGGTTTTGGGTTTACTTGGAAGTTGACCTTTACTTAATTTTAATTAGTCATTCAACTAAATATTAAAATAAATTAAGTTTATTTATGGATAACATGATATATTCCAACATGTGGCTATGTAAATAACTTCTAAATATATTCTACATACCTATAGGTGATTAATTTGTTTGTTTCACTGTTAGCTGACTGTAAGGTTATTTCATTAGTTTCTGTTATTTGTAAACTGTAAATTTAAATAAATTGAATAATAATTGTATCTAATTAGTGCGAAGTTAGTTCCTGGTGTGGTAGTTACTTTTTCAATAGGAAAACATCTTAGCAAATAAATTTAAGCACTGTCTGTTATTTATTTAGTGGTAAATGTTCTTTGTAGTATATATGTTATGTTGTTATTTCGTAAAAAAACATACTTGATACACAATTTTTTGTAAGATTTATGAAATTGAGTAAAACGCAAGATTATAATCAATTATTTTTCACCTTGTTGAATGGATGAAAAAGATAGCTATCTCATATGAAAATATCAAGGACATGAGATGTTGATAATAAAATAATGAAGCATGTGCGGATTATAATATTCAGTATTTTCTACGAATAGTTTTTGATTTCTATGTGTTTAGTTACTTTAGTCATTTTTATTTATTTATTTATACCCTGCAGACTCTTGGTCTGTCTACCATTTTTACATATATTTACTATAATCTATGCCTCTGTCTGTATTATTAATATTATGGAGCGGAAAAGTTTGTTCAAACACTCTTATCTTAGGAGCTAGCAGTCAGACTTTTTAAATTGTTTTCTGCAATACAGCAGTCATTTAGGAGGGCCTTAGGCTATTTAAGATCACGCTACTGCCAATAGGAGGAAAGCTGTATTGAAAAAAACCTATGAAAATGGGCAAAACTTATTACAAAAATTATGGCCCAAGCAAATGAAGTCGCAGCCACAGTTAGTAAAAATATAAGCTGTGAATGAATATCAATCTTTTATATCATATTTTTTATAGGAATTTTTGTATATATGATATCACTGACCTCGAATGCTAAAATAAAGGCCTTATGACTTTAAAACAGACTAAATTTTTAAACAAAGTAAATAAGCACTCAATATCATGTATAACTTAATAAAAGTTTGACTATACCATAGGTGTTTTGTTGTTTATTAAGGTATAAATAAAACATTATAAACTATTACTGAATTTCAAATTGTGAGTAGTACAATGTTTTTGACTGGTTTATTATCCAGTTTGATTATCCACAAGTTTAGTTGGATGTAGTAGTATACATGATATAACATGAAATCACGTTTTCTAATTAAACAGTGCAATATTAAATATTATGTTTTTTTTTTTTTTATGGAATATCGAAATTCATTTAATTGAACTTGTTATCTGGCATTGTATTGGCATTGGATTGGTTATCTGGCAGTCGCTTCTCTGCAACTGCTGAGTTGACATGCTATGGGTTCATGTTCCGCATGGGGCTATTATTTCTGTCATTCACATAGCTTATCACATGCTACCATCCCAAAATCTAACTAAAGTGTTATGTATTAGGATTATCATGTACTAATATTATTCCCTCAGATTTAAATATGGACAATTTGTATTTATCCAATAAGTACCTAACCCGGTAGACATGGTCATGCTTTTTACAGTAGTTAATAGCATAAAAACCTCCATAATGTCATACATAAGGCAATTTGAATAGAAAGATTGTCGGAATTTAATGTTTTATCCTGTATCTAAGAATTGTTTTGTTATATGGGATGAAAAGTATTTTTATAGTTTAGGTATAGCATTATGGCTATAATCTCACGTGATTTTAATTGGCTCTATGTGGTGATAATAGTTATTACTGTATCCAACTTCACCAAACCGACTCAGTACTTCCAATCTTGTGTACATTTATGTAAATGCAAATTATTTTCAGGCAATATTTATCAAAAAAAATTCACTGAGTCATTTAAAACATAATTAAAAAGAATGAAACTTGAAATCATTTTGAATTACAGAAAAACCATACATGTTTACTTATGTTTAAAGTTACTGCTAACCAACATCCTGTTTAGTTATTTTATTTTTGTTTTGTTCGTTCAACAATAGCACTAAATCATAATTATTATACAGAACAAACTATAAATATATTAGATCTAGATACAGTGACATCATGAGCCCACATCGTGCACTAATATTTAAAAAATGATTCATAAGATGTGGGGTTTTCTATAAACATTATCCTTTTGACTGCACTCGGTTGAATATGAAATTGTACTGAGTCAGACATATTACACTATGTTCCAGCAGCAGGCTCTAAGCGATTACGTAGCCCCGGACAAAAAGACATTGCCACCCCTTAGGAATATATATAATTTTCATTGATCAGTGAAGTACCATATATCCATAGCACCGAATGTTCCAATCAGTTCAAGCAGAGCTCTTTAGAAATTTGAATATAGTATCTATATATATATATATATATATATTACATAAACAATACAGTTGTTTAGTAAAGGGACTGATATCCAAAATTTTCTCTTTGTCGGTAAAATTCACCATAACAATTTTTACAACCAAACGGTCGCTGTGGCGCCTCTATATTTTGACGCCTGGGGCAAGTATCTGGTCTGCACACCCCCCCCAAAGCCTTAGTAGAACCAGTCCCTCCAGTAGGTCACATTAAGATTGCGGCTATGGTACTGAACCTAACAAGTATAAAAAAAACTTCTAACTGGCGTTCAAAATCCAGGGTACAGGTTCCGTTTTTCACAATGGAACCCTTGAACCAGCTGCATACATAATACGGTTAATCTGCACGCAATATGATCATGCATGCATTCTGTGTGAGCCCCTACTTTTTCTATTTGTAAACAGTCGGTATTAGAAAACATTGGCAGATAACTAACTACATACGCATAGATACCCACATTATTGATATGTATTGTTAATTAGCTCGAATAGATAGGTAGATCGATGGGTAGACAGATATGATAGATTATTTAGATACAATTAGCAGTAATTAGTTGGTAATTTATGTTACTTTGAACCCTTGTCCTAATTACTTTTTTGCCTGAGTGCATTCTGCGCTCACCACAAAAATCTGGTTAAGAGGTCAAAGCTCTGCAGTTTATCCGCATTAGTCAGTTCGGAGAAAAATCTTAAACGACTGTTGAGTTGTTCATAATTTATCTCACAAAATACGTATGCAAATGTGTTGATCTGTATCGATCCTAATATTTATCGGGTTTCATTTACCTTTTATCATTGGTCAAGGGTTTCCTCGTTTGTCTACTTAACATCTTTCAGTGGTGAATCTGCAGTCACGAAATGGGTGATGCGTGAGGGGTGAGTGTCGTCAAATACGTATTAAGAATGAAATCACGACGACGCTCACACTCCTATATTGCCAGAGGCCAGGCACAATGCTAAACTATCACGCTTTTTGTGGTTACTGACACTAATATTTTTTTTTTTTTATACTTAAGGTTTAGCGTTATGGCCATAATCTCACCTGATCTTAAGTGACGATACGGCCCAAGTTGGTAGACACGCTAAACCTGTGGAGGAACCGGCTCTCATGTGCTGCTGCCGGAACACACCTATTGGTATTTGGCGGCAGGATTAAAACTTGAGCGTAGTAGCTATCCAGGCGGGCATTAGAAAAAGCCCTACCACCATGCTATGGTTTCCTCACGATGTTTTCCATCACCGAAAGCTCAAGCTCATTGTAGGTGATTGGATTCGAACCCACGTCCCTTAACGCGAAGTTGTGCACACTACCACTGAGCTATCATCGCTTCTAATCGCACTCATATCTGACCCTCAGTCTTGATATGGGTAAAGACACGTTTACTTATGCCGTCTCGCCATATACCAGACGGGCTACGTGCAGGTTATGTGGGACTCGATTGAAACTCAAGAAGCACCAGTAACTACTAAAATATTTCTCACAGCAATCCTGCATTCTCCCATACTTTAGACGAGGACTGCTTTGGTGTTTCTTCTAGTCTGTGGCGAGAGTAGCGCTTGTTTAGATGACGTGCTGTGAGGAATCCTTTTATGGACTCCTCTTCGCCATGAGTAAACTCACGAAACTCGGGTTCAGGCCACGGAGAGAGAGCATGTTGGTAAGACACATCGGGTGTCATGCACCGTCCAATTACCCACTGTAAACCATAAAGACCCCACTGTTTTTTTTTTTTTTGTAGACTGAAAACTCTTGGCCCGAACCATTTTAATGTAATTTTTATTGTAATCAAAATGAAAAATAATATACATTCAAGTTAGTGGTGCATTCTTAATGTTATTGTAAAACGTGTGACAGTTGATGTTTCAATCTCTAGTGTTGCCAGAGGTCAGGGACCGCTTTCATATTTCTAGTTTGCGACGGAAATAGTTTTTCTGACTGCACATGCATTTTTGCCCTAAACGTTTCTAATTCGACTGACGGTAGACCCTAAACACCACCTTTTAAGATAATATAAAATGTGCATCAAAAGTAAATTTTTGAAATATAAAAAAAAAAAAAATAAGACGCACCTTTATATAACGTTATTTGTAAGTCATTACTATATTTGCGACTTGTCACAGATCAGTGAACCCCCTATGTGCGTGACGTAGTTTATGGAAGGGCCTCTACCTGATTGGGCACGGACGGAAGGTAATTTACCCGCGGAGTTGTATAAATAAACTGATTAGATATGCCGCCTCGCTAAAAGTCCCGAGAGTCGTACTACATATAACACTAGTAGTCACACACGGCTTTGCCTGCGTTAATAGTATAAATTTGTTTGCAACGGTTATTATGACAGGTTCTTTGTTTGACACTAAACTAGCGACTCGTCCCGGCTTCGCACGAGTGCAGTCCGAACTGATATTATAAATGCTAATGGTTTTTTATTTGTGACAAAACTAATTGGTCGGTTAAACTTTGCAACGGATTGCGATGTGGTTTGGACTAATAGAAAGAACGATAAAAGAGGGTATATATTAAATTGTTAATATTTTGTACGAAATAGTAGAACCGACGTGGTCATGTTTAAGAAAAAGTGCTGGAGTCCGTACGTCTAATTGGCCAAAGTAAATCTGCCCAATAACAAATGAATAAACGTTATAAAATATATATCCATACTAATATTATATATGTGAAAGTGAGTTTGTTTGTTTTTTTTTATATAGTTAAGGTTAGCGTTATGGCCATAATCTCACCTGATCTTAAGTGACGATACGTCCCAAATCGGTAGACACGCTAAACCTGTGGAGGAACTGGCTCTCAAGTGCAGCTGCCGGAACACACTCAATTGTTACACTTTTACGCCTAAAGCGCTGAATCGATTGTGATGTATTTTATTTTAGAGATAAATGGGGCCTTGGAGACGGTGATAGGCTACTTTTATTCGCGAAAGATCTATTGAGAGATATAAACTTTGTATAAAAAGTTTTTATTGCGGTATCCGATTTAACAAAATGAGTATATTATCGTGTTCGAAGCCGCGAGTAAAAGCTAGTACTGTATATTTTCGCGCTAAGACAAGACCCAAATTGTCTTGCTAAGACAAGATAGTTTTTGTAGTGAACCTGCTTACAGGATGGCTTTGAAGTTATGATACGCAACCTTTTTGTGTGACGCTCGTTCAGGGAAAGTCGGCTCCAGGAGGCTGAGGGAGTGAGAGAGGTGATGCTTCGCTTTTTTCGTGTGAGCTTAAGCGCACACAGTTTTTTTTTAAGATACTCTTTGTCCTTTCCTGTACCTCTGACAGTGTATATGCAAAATTTCATGATGACCAGTCGAGTAATCGAAATGTGAAAAAATGTAACAAACTCACATACGCATATATAATATACTAGCTTCGCTCGCGTTGATTTTTATTTTATGAAACAAATCGGATGACATTATAAACAGTTGCATAAAAACTTTCTCCCCCTGTTTATCCCACTTCCAATATTCGCGAGCCAAAGTACCCTATCACCGTCTTCAGGTCCCCAGCTATTTCTATAACAAAATTCATCATAATCGATTCAGCGGTGTAGGTATAAACGCGTAACAAACAGATTCCCTTTCGTATTCATAATTTTAATAAGGTTTAATAAAGATGCCTAATACATAAAAGTTGTTAGTAGGCGACGGTCAAACCCGCGACTTCCTGTTCAATACTAGAGCGCGTTATTACTGCGTTATGAGGTCGTTCGTAACTGGAAAATTGTTTTTATTTAGAAAATTCGCAAAACGTATTGGCTTTTGTTAAAATTTTTACTTTAAGAGAACAATTTAGCTTTTCCGAGAAAGGATTTTGTTAAATTCACTCAGTTGAATCATACGTTAATTAACGCGAAAATCTAAAGTTGAATAAACTCTTAACTATTTTTATATGTTTATTTGCTGCAACTGAATTAAAATTTAATCTTAACTCCCTCGGTACCGGTAGATACATTTCTTCTGCGTAAAAAGCATCCAAACGCCATTTTCTGTAATTTGTAAAAGAGTGACAAACAATCAATTGAATTTATATTAATCATTAGGATAATTAGAACTGACACAATTCCGTCTTATACGTACATATGTATTGATGTAATTTTTTGTTTATTTAATAACAATTAAACCACGTCGAATCAGACCGTGAAAATTAATGGGGTTCTATTCCTAATTATACTGAAGCGTAAGAGAAGAAAATGACTCGATTAGTAAAGTGTTTCGGTCGTTATCGTGGTAAGATAAGGGATCCGCACATACAGACACACGGACGTCCGAGACAGAACTTTTCTTAAATAACAAAAATGACATCAAAAATAACATGAGTGTTAAAAATAGTGGTTTTTCTTGATATGTGTGTGTGTGTATATATTATTTTACAGTTGCAATATATGATGAATGAAAAATCAGTTGTTCTGCGTCAAGTGACAGAGTAGTACCCACCTCAACGCTTCGCTTATGATGCGTGCAATGTAACAGAAAAAAAAAATGGCAAAGGGTCAATGGAATCCGAAAACTATGTCATGTGTCTACAACCAACCACGAACGTTTCCACTCAGAACGGTGCCACTCCCATCCTGATAAGTTCAGTACGTTTGACGTGATTGAGTGTCGAAGGAAATGTATTTTCCTTATACATATATATTAATATTTTAAGCGGAAAAGTTTGTTTGTTTCGTTTGATCGCGCTAATCTTAGAAACTCTGATTGCAAAAAATATTTTTGTATTTGATAGAGCAATCATTGGGGAAGGCTTTGAGTATATAACATCGTGCTACCACCGATAGATCTATAGCTATGTTGAAAATAGTTACAAAAATTGGAAATTATTATTAATTAATATTCAGTTCCACGCGAATGAAGTCGCAGACGCAGCTAGTATGTAGAAAAAGATATACATATTTTATTGTACGTATCTAAAAATATATAGAGTGGTATTGCAGTATTTTTTTTTGCTATAACAGAATCATAAAACGTTGGGAAAAAATATATATATTTAGCCACGTGGAAACGTACCACGTTGTCGAATTCAAGGTAAGCGGGCATGTCATTGACCTACCCTCACTTGGATCGACATCCTTCGTGTAAACATTGGGGGCCTCATAATAAATCTTAATAAATCTAATAACGCGCACATACGCCTATGTTAATGTTAATAGTGTATGGGGGGAGATTTGTGGGTATAGTTCGACGTTGGTCACGGTTGGCTGTCGGTTGGTTGTTACGGTCATTATCGCCCGTTTAAAAAAAAAAATATTGTTTTTTTATTTTATTTTTTGTAACAACGTTTTTATCAGCTTCACTTCTGTCAATGTAACGGAATCTATTGACGTAATCTTCACCACCTTTGAATGGTCTGATTGGTTTGCAATTTTGCACACGTGTTAACGACCAACGACAATACAATACTGGCACGATTTCGCCCTAGTTTTCTGGCAAGGGAGAGCGGGATAAACGGAAATAATCAAGTTTGATTCGTGAAAAATTATTACAGTTATGTCATCATAGGTGTCGCTGAGGCGGTTATCTGTATGCGCCTTGTGAATTTCAAACTCTTTTGCATCACTGTATCGTAATCTTTTTTGGCTCGTTCCTTTTTTAAAACTGTTATCCTCACTTTATATTATAGATTATACGCTTTCACGCGTAAACAGCTGAATCGATTAAGATTAATTTTGGGTATAGAGATAGAAGGGATTCTGGAGACGTCGATAGGCTACTTTTTCTCGTGAAAAACTTATTGGAAATGGGGTTAACAGAGGAATAAACTTTGTATGCAAACTTTTTATTGCGTCATCTGGTTTCTTTGTCATAATCAATATTAACGTGAGCGAAGCCGCACGTAAAAGCTAGTACTCATATTTATCGTAACTGTTTCTTTTTTGTGACAACGGCGTACCTCCTATATAATATCTTTGTCAAAATTAAGACATTATAAATATTTTAAAGTTATTGTTTTCCTGTATTGACTTGAAGCGATGATAGCTTAGTGGTAGTGTATACGGACTTCGCGTCAAGGGATCCGAATTCGAATCTACCTACAATGAGCTTAAGCTGGTAGGGTTTTTCTGATGCCCGCCTGGCAAGCCATCAACCTCAAATTGAAAATCTGCCGCCAAACACCAATAGGTGTGTCCCGGAAGTTACACTTGAGAGCCAGTTGCTCCACAGGCTTAGCGTATAAAGTATAAAGTTTAATTAGTGTACAGAACTGACAAGCTCTCTACTACAAAGAGAGGGTTATTTTATAGGAGATATTTATTGTATTACATTTATACCCCACGCATTGTTATTATTGTAATTATCAATGGGTGATATTCCAGCCATAAGGGTTTACGTACCTCAGCGCTCTGTCAGAGCTACAAAGCTTCTGATTGTATACCCGAGGTCGGCTTTTTTTCGACCGCATGCAACACTTTTTAAGCTTTGTTGTTTTATATATTATCATGTATATATGTTATTATGTATGCCGAATATATTTTTCCTTCTTTCTTTCATAGTAGTATTGAACATTTCAAGTATTATTCATTTGTTTTCAACGCGTATTGAAACGGTTCGCCGATTCCATATTACCCTGTATAGAGATAACGCGATAATAATACGTTTTACGTAGAACGTTAAGGTGTGTACGTAATTTATTGTTATTTAGAATCGTGTGAATGCGTAAGTTGTTTTGCGAAAGATGTTATTTTTATCTTACGTCAAACGAAGCCGGTACTCGGCCGTGTCGGTAACATGTATATATATATGTACGCAGTGTGACACGCGTCTCGTCTGTTTGTGTGGATGCCTTTTATTAATCGACTTGACTGTTCCGTTAGTTTTGTTTGTGTGTTTTTGTCGGTTTTAATTAACTTTTTTTCTGTTTCTCGCATATCATACGTACGTTGTTTATGTTTCTCCTGTTATATATGTATTAATTTCTACTGATGTCTGTGATGTCGCCTTCAGAGGGTCGCCAGTTAGAATACCAGCGCTGTACTGATTCACAGCCTATTTTATCCACACATAATGTTTGTTTTGATGTCGTCATGCTTTGGTGTTTTTAATTTTTATAATTGTTATGTGTATTCGTGTGCTGTGTGGTGGATGAGTAAAACTTTCTTTCATTGCCGAGTTTATATATTTTTTTATACTAATGGGCGGCAAACAGGCACATGGTCGGTCTGATGGCAAATGATGGCTTATGAACAGCTGCAAATCGTATTTCAATGGTTTTTTGATGAGCCCCATAACATGGCTTTGAGGGTAAATCGTGCCGCTTAATACCGTTCCATAGACGTAATGTGCGCGACAAGAATGTTCTACAGAACTTAACTGTTTACACAACATGGGTAGGGTTTAAAGTATGCAGATACACGACCATATACGATACGTCTAATCCAGCATTGCTTAGTATTAATTCTATATAGCGACAGTTAAGATATTGCACAACCTATATCGTTATTGAGAGTTGTTTTGAAATTGACAGGATAAAATTCAGTATTATTCTACTATCAAACCGACCAGAGTCAAGTAATATCTACTTTTTATGGTGACATTTTGGCATGACAGTAGGGCTTTTTCTAATGCCCGCCTAGCTAGCTACCATACTCGAGTTTAAATTCCGCCACCAAATACCTAGTCTATCCACTTTGCTTACCGTGTCCACCATCTCGGGCCGCATCGTCACTTAACATCAGGTGACATTGTGGCCATAACGCTAAACCTATGAAGGAGGAAAAAAAATGGGTGCACGACGCACTAACCGGTGGAACTGTTCCGTCAGATCCCCACTTACCTCTCAAAACGGATGCAAAATGGATTGTCAGGAGAAACAGTGTCATTAAAAAAGAAAGCTTATATCTGTCGCATTACATGATCTGTCAAACTGTGTGTGAGTTTAGCGATTGTCAACACACACAAACACACACACACATACATCCGTTTTTATATATACCTACATAAAGTTAATTATCTACAAAGGTTCAAATAATACCTATTTTCCTACGAAACGTGCGAGTTATTGATAAACGGGCATTTCTAAGTGGAACTAAAAGATATGTAAAATGATTAGAAGTCCGTGTCCGCAACGGAAATCGTTAAATATTTGTATATTTTTTTTTTATCTTTATTTTGCATATGAAACGTAATGTTAAATCGACATGTAGCACTTTTTAACGGAACAATGACGTCATCGTTTCTAAATCATACATAATTTTTACACAATTTCTTCCTAGTGTTCCATGCATTAACTGTGGTAAGGGATCCATCGTGTAGCACAGAGGGAACTCCGACCAGCTCCCAGAACTTGTACCATCGTGCGGGTGTAAGCGATTTCTCTTCTCATCTCCACTACTCGTGTTTCTCTCTCTGACCAAACAATATTTAGTAGGAGCCTGCTAGCGCAGCTTTAGGAGCACGTTCTAGAACTTTCTGCAATCCTAGACCCGTCATGGTATTTTAGAAGTTTGTAGAGAGATTTTGATACCTCTCAGTCCCACTTCGGCCACGTATACATTGATTACTTATCCCGACCGTGTATTAACCACGTATCAATTTATATTTAGGTAATGGATTAGCTCTTAGTATATATTTGTTTTAATTACGTTGCTTTTAGGTGTAAACTAAATCTGTGTATTAAATATTATTGAAAAATTATTATTGGATTGTGCTTTTATTATAGCTATAGAGGCCACTTTCCTGACTGTCTGACCCTGGTATGATCATCATTAAATTATTAACAAATTTTGATAAAATTTGATATGGTAATCCGTATTAATATAATAAAGCGGAAAAGTGTGTGTGTTTGTTTGTTTTATCGCGCTAATTGAAGAAAGTAATAGTCGGGTTTCCATAAATATTTTAATATTTGATAGAGAAACTGTTTAGCAAGGCCTTAGGCCATTTAACATCATGCTACAACAATAGTAGCAAAGCTGTATTGATAAAAGTTAACAACGGGCAAACATGATTAAATAAAATTTGAGTACCACGCGAACGAAGTTGCGGGCACATCTAGTAAATGTATATCTGCATATAGGATAATGTTTGTAATGTGTACTGTCGCGTCGACAATTTTAGAGTAATCGACGGTAATCAACTAATAGGTAATAAAATGAAAGTTAAAAACAAGTGTAATTACATATAATCCGATGGTTTTCTTTGCATCTATCATATATAATAATTAGAACCAATGTAATCCTGCTATGTTAGTTAAGGTAGGATCCTCTCTGGCCAGGCGCTCGTCCGATATCCGGTACTTCCCGCTGCTGGTGGGTACAATCAAGAGTAGCCTTCGCTTAGTTAATTTCCACTTTTAAGATATCATGGGTACAATATCGTCCTTGACTATATATATATGTCGATAATAATAGTCCATAATAGTCTTGTAACGCATTCATGAGTGACGTTTTCTTCACGTCTCATGTCTCCGAGCCCCTGATTTTGATTGACAATCAACATTCTATTGTCCATTCTCGACGTTCGAATCTTTATTCGAAATATCAAAACTAAACGTTTCTTCATATACGGTCTCATCAATGCTTCCAGTGAAACTCAGATACTCAGAGCGTATGCGTTAAAATATTATTAAAAACTGATAATTTACATGAGTAAATTATTAGAAAATCTTCGGTTTTCCTTTATGAGTTATATAAATAAATATAATAATGAAATATAAATAATAATATAATAATAAATATTGCAAAAACAAATTGCATTAAATCCAATAATTACAGTACATATAGGTCACTACCATAGCATGGTGGTAGGGCTTTTTTTAATGCCCGTCTGGCTAGCTACCACCCTCGAGTCGTAAACCTGCCGCCAAATACCAATAGGTGTGTTCCGGTAGCTGCACTTTAGAGCCAGTTCTTCAACAGGTTTAGCGTGTCTGCCAACTTGGCCTGTATCGTCACTTAAGATCAGGTGAGATTATGGCCACAACGCTAAACCTTAAGTATAAGAAAAACCTACTCTAATTAACTTTTTCAATTATCTTTCAGAGCACGTTTGGCAGGTCAACGTCCAGAAGAAAGGCCTCGGTGCGTCGAAGAACATCCACGGGCTGTACAACTTATGCCTGACCGACAAGACCCTGTCCCTGGTGAAGATCAAGAGTCACAACAACGTCATCAGCGATCTCGGTATACCCGAACGGGTTGAATATTCCCTCAAGAACATACGAAGGTTTGTGATTGTTTTCATATTAGCCGGTGTATACGATTCCGTTCGCGTTCCTTTCGTTCGTCGAACACGCGGATTTTGAAGCGATGATAGCTCGGTCGCACTGTAGTGTGTGGTAGTAGACATGAGTTCGAATTCACCTCCGATGAGCTTGAGCTATCGGTGAAGGAAAACATCGTAAGGAAACCATAGCATGGTAATAGGGATTTTTCCAATTCCCACCTGGCTAGCTACCACCTTCAATTTAAACATCTGCCGCCAAATACCAGTAGGTGTGTTCTGACAGTTGGACTTGAGAGCCGGTTCCTCCACAGGTTTAGTGTGTCTACGAACTTGGGCCATATCGTCATTTCAGATCAGGTCAGATTACGGCCATAACGCCGCCAAATCTTAAGTATGAAAAAAAAATTTGATAGTATATGCGGTTCGTACCATATCCTGTATCGCAGAGGATTTACAAGTGTAATTACAGACTAGGAACGATAATTCGTGGATCTGATAAAAATTTTTTACGAGGGGAAGTTTATGCCTCCCCTCCAAGCAAGGGGGGACTGAGAGGGGTACGTGGGACTCACCCAGCGCTAAGCCCCAGGTTTCCTCCGTGAAATTCGAATATCCGGTACTTTTTTTATGTCGGTAGAAGGTATTGATGAAGCTCTCTCGTTTGTCTAGGTAGGCGAGGAGAGGATGTGGCATTTAGCTCTCAGCATAAATCTATACTATCTATGGTAATATTAATTGCGAAAGTGAGTTTGTTTGTTTGTTACGCTTTCAGGCGTAAACCGCTGAATCGATTGTGATAAAGTCTGGTTTAGCAATGAATGAGATCATCGAGACGGATATAGGCTACTTTGTCTTGCTAAAAAATGATAGAAAGTGGAATAAAGAGAGAGGCAGACTTTGTATGAAACTTTATTGCGTCGTCCAATCTGTTTAACACGGTTAAAAGTAACGCGAGTGCAGATGTACGTAAAATTGTAGTACTCTATAAAAATTTATTTAATGGCTTTTTTTTAGTTAAGATTTAGCGTTATGGCCATGATCTCACCTGAGTTTAAGTGACGATACGGCCCAAGTTGGTAGACAGGCTATACCGGTGGAGAAATTGGCTCTCAAGTACAGCTGTTGGAACACACCTATTGGTATTTGGCGGCAGATTTTCACCTTGAGGGTGGTTGCTAGCCAGGCATTAGAAAAAACCCCACCATCATGCTATGGTTTCCTCACGATGTTTTCCTCCACCGAAAGCTCATTATAGGTGGTTGGGTTCGAACTCACATCCCCTGACGCGAAGTCGTACACACTACCACTGAGCTATCATCGCATCAATGTTCCGCGACTTCGTTGTGCGACGCTCGTTCGGGTGAACTCGGCTCGTGGCGACTGAAAGAGCGAGAGAGATGATGTTGGTTCTCTTCTGTCGTGCGATCTGAAGCAAACGCCGTTTCTTTTGAAATCGTTAACTG
This sequence comes from Actias luna, assembly GCA_039707435.1. NCBI lineage: Eukaryota > Metazoa > Arthropoda > Insecta > Lepidoptera > Saturniidae > Actias > Actias luna. The sequence goes on from JAZHAC010000030.1 coordinate 15,179,848, forward strand.
TCAGAAATAGAACGTTGTAAACTGTTTTTTCTACCGGATCACAGTAAACGCATTTTCGCTTGTACCGTGACGTCAGACGCGCGGTAAACAAGTGACGCACCGACTGCATACTACAAGGTGGCCCGGTAGGTATATCTCATGTGTATGACACACTGAGATTGCGTGATATTAACGTGTGATTTTTTAAATGTCACACGGCTTAGCAGAATAACGTATAGGATCGACGTGCAAAGTTTTGAAGCTGACAAAATATGTATTAATAATAATAGTCCAGTTCGTAGTGTGTACGGACGTACGTCGCGTCAAGGGTCGCGAGTTCAAATCGCCTCTACAATGAGCTCGAGCTTTCGCTGAAGGGAATCGTCTTTATGAAACCATGGCATGGTGGTAGGGGCTGTTTGTAATTCCCGCTTGGGTAGCTACCACCTTCATGTTGAAAATCTGCCGCCGAATACCTATAGGTGTGTTCTAACAATTGCACTAGAGAGTCAGGGACTCCACTAGGCTTAGCGCGTCCGTCATCTTGGTCCACATCGTCACTTAACATCAGGCGAGATTATAGCCATAACTCTAAACCTTATTTTACGATTGGCTTTGTGACGTCACTATAATATATTCAACTATATAAATATAAGACATTGTTTGTGAAGATCGTTTTTTATTTTATTATTTAGCGACGTATATTGGATACAGATGAAATTAGTAAGACAAACTTTCAGTATTATGTTTTAGTATTAGCTGCTCCTGCGACTTCCTTCGCATCGCACTAAGATTATTTAATCTCACGCCGTCATTCAAATTACAATAACTCTTAATAGTAAGCCGATTTTAGTGAAACTAAGAACGAAAAATGTTACTCGAGTGTGATGACAAATGTAACGTACGAATGCTTATGCAATAATAAATAATGTTTTATTATAGAGCGCATCTTAACATACATACATACTATCACGCCTCTCTCCCATAAGGGTAGGCAGAGACCACATCCTTCCACTAGCTACGATCCTGACATACATATTTCGCTTCTTCTACTTTCATAAGCACCTTCATACATGCTCTTGTGTTACGGGTACTTTTGACCTGACCTTTCTCCAGAACGTCCTCGATCTGATCGAGATATGTTCGCCTAGGCCAACCCTTACCAGCTTGCCCATTCACACTCGCCTTGTAAATTTGTTTTGTTAATCTTCTTTCATCCATCCTCTATATATCATCTTAATATAAGTAACCAGTATACCATACAACCACGTAAGATGTACGTTCTACATTACACTTTCCAATTTTCAATTTACTTCGTATGAGTATATGGAAATAGCATTGTTTTTCCACTATAATATTTAGTTTTATTCTTACATTATGTAGTTATTCCTGAACTGAAGTTAATTGGTATCAAACATTGGCACATGGTATTTTGAAGCGATGATAGCACAGTGGTGGCGTGTACGAATTCGCGTTAAGGGACGTACGTTCGAATCCAATCACCTACAATGGTTTGAGTTCTCGTTGATTACGATATAGTCGTTACTTTAGATCAGGTGAGGTTATGGTCATTACGATAAGCAAAGACCAAGTTTACGAGGTGTATTAGGTTTTTGTGTGTACCGCACCAGTGTAGTATCCAGTTGCTCCAAGATACTGTGTGATTTTCACAATCAATTCTTAAGTACCTGCCCATATTCGTGTGAGAGTTTTCCAAAGGTCCGATACCTTCACGGTGATATGCAATAGACGTGGGGTGTATAATTTATTTAACTTGACTATGTATAACTTTGATTGTACTCGATAAAAACTTGGTTCCGCCATCCGTAGCTATTACTCGTGGTGGACCAAAAACTTTGAGAAGAAAAATAATTAAGACATTCACTCCATCTTTTGTGTGCAATGGATAAGCTTCGTTTAACTTTGTAAGTTGTCCTATCTAGAAATACCTTAGGAAAATTCAGAATCTGCTGTCCGTGTCATTACCATCGGTTGTCGAGTGCCTATTGAATATTTAGCAGTACACTCAGTAACGTCTTTTTTAACCCCTGCCAACAATAATATCTCTTGATATTATTTGTCATTCGCCGAGTGCCCGCGTGGCCACTTGCGGGCAATAGATGAAAATCAATTAAGATGACACGTTTATAATCCGCGTTATATATTCTTTGTACGTTACTAACTGTACGTACTCGCGGACCGTTTCATTTTTCGTGTTTATTTATTATTTTCAAACGCCAGGCAATAAAATTTTAATTACTTTGATTATAATGATACGCACACTTCTTTCATGTCGTGTTTATTACATAGATATATCAAATCTCTCACCAATACGTCTTGAGTTATTTGATTTAGTGGGCACATATATAAAATAATTATATTTATTTAATAATTAAATCTAGCGCTTATTTAGCTTTTTATCGGTTATTAAAAATGGTTCACAATAAGAATGTTGGATTTTTTAAGTATTTTTTATATTTGATCTTAATATCAGTAGCCAATATACGAAATATGTAGACAAACAGATATACAGACAGACATTTCTAAAAGTATTGTAAATGTATTTTATTACTTATTCTTAGTCATTTGCAATAGCATTTTTGACATAAATCCTACAAAATACAGACACGTTTAATTTACAGTCCTATTATATGTATAGATTCCTGGAGGTTTGCAATTATAAGAGTATAGATAAAGAGGAAGATAAACGTACAGTCAGACAAAACATATTTGGTTAACATATCGATAACAAAATAGACCGAAATCCTAAAATACTTATTCATATTGTATATATTTAAGATTTAACGTTACGCCCACAATCTCACCTGATTATAAGTGACGATGTGGTCAGAGCTGGTGAACACGCAACACCTGTGGAGGGACTGGTTCTCGAGTGCAACTGCCGGAACACACCTACAGGTATTTGGCGGTAGATTTTCAATTTAAGGGTGGTAGCTTTAGGCATTAGAAAATGCTCTACCTACCTTTTCCTTCCACCGAAACCTCGAGCTAATTGTAGGTGGATTCGAACTCACGTCCCATGACGCTGCGTCCGTACACTCTACGAACTGAGCTGTCATAGCTTCATTTAGGCTACGTTGCACTTGGCATACAAAATTATCGAAAAACGCCATCAGTTCTTATACATGACGACCGCGGTCGTTGTGGTCGCAGGTGAAACTGTCATTAATGACGTCATTATTTAACTCGCGTCAAACTCGGAACGGTCCATATGCGAACGCGCACTCATACTCCATTCCACATGGGTAAATGAATGTAACGCTCGCAAGCGTTTCAAGCAATTCAAGCGATGATAGCTCAGTGGTAGTGTGCATGACTTCGCGCAAAGGGACGTGGGTTCGAACCCAAGCATCTACAATGAGCTTGAGCTTCCGGTGAAGGAAAACATCGTGAGGAAACCATAGCATGGTGGTAGGGCTTTTTCTAATGCCCGCCTGGCTAGCTACCACCCTCTAGTTGTGAACCTGCCGCCGAATACCAATAGGTGTGTTCCGGCAGCAGCACTTGAGAGCCAGTTCCGCCACAGGTTTAGCGTGTCTACCAACTGGCAAATGGAACCAAGCAAATGGAACGGCAAAAACCTCGGTCGTGAGTATAAACATTTGCTATACGTATGGGTGTTAACGTTGCAGGTGCGGTGATTCGGAATGTTTTTTCTACATGGAGGTGGGCCGGCAGACGGCCACCGGCGCCGGTGAGCTGTGGATGCTATCTGACGACTCCAACATAGCTCAGAGTATGCACTCCACTATATACCAGTGAGTATGTTCGGGTCGTTGCGAATTTGATATCCGTGCTTGGCTTTGAATAACTTAAAAATATTAAAACAATTGTGTACAGCAGACGTGATAAAACCGAAAGGGTTGCATTATGGTAGGGTTTGTTCTAATAACCTCCTGGCTTGCTACCACCCTCGAGATGAAAATCTGCCGCCAAATACCAGTCCCTCCACTAAGTTTAGCTTGTCCACATCGTACTTATTAACATTAGATACAATTGCAGCCATAATACTTAACTTATCTATATATATATATATAGATAATGAATATCTATTTCCCTTGGTCATCGCATCACGCGTGAACGGATGGAACAGTTTTGCTAATTTATTTTTTTGTCATGTCAATTATTGTGAGGAGAAGGTTCTTATGAAGGAACAAAATTTAAAAAGTTCAGCGGACCATTAGAAAATTTAAGAAAACCTATGTCAATATTAATTTTACTTAACTGTCACTATAAAGTGCCAACAATATTCATAATTAAGACAGGATAACATCTGTCGGGTCAGCTGGTAAAATATAAAAAAAGTGTTTTTTGAAAAGTTTCAAATATCACTTTCGTGTCTTCTGGAATCCTTGAATAATAAGTTTAATCTTAGTAATGGGAAACTCGTTATTGAATCGATATTTTTTTTTAATTCATGGTAACTCAATCCTCTTTAGACAGAGACTATTACTGCCATTTTCAAGTGGTAAGATTTGGACATTTTGGACAGATGAAACTATCGTCGATAAGATTTCGACTCCTTTGTTGAAGCTCTCTTGGAAGTTTTTGTGGCAACAAATATATCATGTTTCTAATTATTATTTATAATTCACTTCACTTGTGCTCTTTATCTACACTATATAACATTTTTTTTTTTATGTTAGCTCGGCAAAGTGAGTACACTGTACCTGGTGTTAAGTACAGTACAGTCCACAAACAGCAGCGACCATCGAGAGAACGACAATCCATCGTCAGTCGCTATTGTCATGTTTACATTACACAATACAGGGCTAAATGACTAAGTATATGAATTAAAATAAAAGTCACAACAACATGACAGATTAAGATTCCGGTTACAACTCTCGGAGCTAGATACTTAAAAATAACGAATAACTCTCTTTGAAATGAACCAATAATATAACAATAAGTTTTTTTTTTGAAGTTATAATTTCGTCGCGTTCCGTGAAATCGTCGACCGTGATTTTGAATTTGAACCGAAAGTAGCGATGTTGTAACACAACGTGAAATTAATTGCAAGTTATTCGATTTCTTAATTTAGAAATATGAATATTGTAAATGTACTGAGTTTATTATATAATGTAATTTTTTTTTAGTTTTATATAAATATTGCTCAGATATTTTTTTAATAATCATGACAAAGAAGTATTACTTCTCACGTGTGTACATAATTACAACGATAAATGAAGCGATGATAGCTCAGTGCTAGTGTGTACGACTTCGTGTCAAGGGACGTGTGTTCGAATCCAAGCACCTACAATGAGTTTGAGCTTTCGGTGAAGGAAAACATCGTGAGGAAACCATAGCATGGTGGTAGGGCTTTTTCCAATGCCCGCCTGGCTAGCAAACACCTTCATGTTAAAAACCTACCGCCAAATACCAATAGGTGTGTTCCGGCAGTTGCACTTGAGAGCCAGTTCCTCCACAGGTTTAGCGTTTATACCAACTTGGACCGTATCGTCACTTAAGATAAGTAGAGATTATGGCAATAACGCAAAACCTTGACTATGAAAAAAAATGCACTTTCTTTCGTGTATTGGAACGACGTTTAAATTTCAAAAATATATTACGGATTTCTGATTTATCGTAATGCGTGGTCCTTTGATACTTATTTTCAAGGATTTGGTATTTTTTTTTCAACCAGCGCAATGCGCAATTGCGCAAAAGAGACCGAACACGAGAGAGACCATATCGTGATACCGAAGAACACGAACGAAGGTACGAACGCGTTACCGCCACGTCGTCAAACCATCTCCAACGGCAGTGGACTCTCCGGTATCTGCAACGGTGAGTTTTTAACACTTACCACCGCTTTGATTTATGGGGGGTAGATACAAAAATGTAGTACATAGAAGGGATATTTTAATATTAATTTTGTCTTAAACTATATTATATTGCACCTATCTTATATATGTATGTATGCACATATATATATTTCCAGCGAGTAGTTTAGAGTTTTGCTTGAGAATACTTTAGTAGTTACTTGTGACTAACTTCTTGTATAGTGAATTTAAAAGCAGTGAAGTCTTGTCCTTTGAGGGTTGTTTGTGTCCACCAGTTTACGGTAAGAGGAATACTGTAAACTGTGCGAAGTTACTCCCCGCTTTGTGGTAACACGGGGTGTATTATGAGTCACCGTGGTGTATTTTTAGTGGCATTGGACAGTGTTTATCCGATGGGTATATATTTACGGTGGCTTCCCACACGCTTTTCCAGTAGCCCGTCCGGTATATGGCGCAAGGGTGTAGGTTAAACGTTTTTGTTTTGATATGTTATCGGAAAAAATATTTCAAAGTACTTATAGATGCCTAAATCATTTTTGAATTTAAAGAGAAAATATATTTTTTTTTTTTTTCGTTTGTATGTCTGTCATTTCTCTTGTTCGTCGTTCAATCTGAGAATGCTTGATAGAAAAGGATGAAATTCGTTAGACGGTTATCAAAAAATTATAGATCATTCTATAAGAGACTTTTTATTCTATAGAACGAAAGGGTTGCTCGGGGATCTAACGTAAAAGGCTAAACCGTTTGACCGACCACTATAAAAATTGCCACGCATTGGAACGCGGTAGGTAGCGCTGTAGTCAGATTATCAACCACCAGAAAATGCAGGGTCCTGTCTGCCGGAACATATACTAGCTAGTAGAAGGTAACCGGAACTAGCCTGACACTATATGTAGGTGTTCGACCTTTATATCTTGTGAAACATGGGTTAATTCTGTTTAGGTTTAAGTATAATAATGTTTAAAAATGTATTATAATCATTATTAAAAATGTGAAGAAACTCTCGGAGAAAAATCGTTACCTACATAGGAGCAAAAAAAAAAAAACAATTTATTTGGATTTTGTCTGGTTTTCTTTCTAATTAAATTTATGGGTGTTATTTTTACGGTATTGTTATTTCGGGGTAAAAGATTAAGCTAAAATTGTAAACTGTTTCACCTTTCTAATGTATTGAATGTCAAAAAATATTGTGTCGTAGGGAACATTTTTTGAACAACGTCAACAAATCTGTCAAGAGCCAAAGCTTCCCAGTATTAGTTTTCCTTGCCCCAATATAGTCAATATTTTTAATTTTTCCATACATACTATTTTGCATTTTGTAATTATAACATGCCGCTAAATTCATAAACACGCCTGGTTATAGTCGTTAACATGAATCTAACGCCGTTTTGAAGATGTTAGCTAGATAGAGATTACAGTAAAGTAATGTACCGCCATGGTATGATTCTATTAATGTGTTTTCTCCACTGAGAAAACGGGTTTAATATAAGAGATCCAAAAGGTCCTTTGAAATATTGTTCAGTCAGACAAATTGTTCTTAACTTACCACGAAAGATTGTGTATATATTTATACATAGTTTACATATGTATATAGATGTATTATTACTGATATATAAAATTAAATTGTTGATGATAAAGTATTTCGTATATAACGGCTTCACTTGATTTATTTATTGACTAAACTAAATTTTTTCTAATTGTTAATATTAATAAAATGTGATTTACTTTTTGTTTTATGTTTAAAATTAGTACTAATGTAAATGATTTTGAGTTTGTCCTCATTGTTAAATCATACCTGATGTTAAGCGACTATATGGTTTAAGATGAGAACATGCGCTAAGCTAAAAGAGATTGATTGCAATGTGTATAGGTATTTCTTAGTCTGGAACAGTGTGTAAGCGGTTCCAGGGCTCTATCAAGGGTGCTGTGGAGATTTTAGTGAGTCTCACATACTCCACTCGCATCCTGTCCTAGTTTGCCTTTTCTACTTACGAATACAAGAAGTGTTTCTTGCCATGTTAAAACCGCAGTAAAGTTTAAAGTTAGTGGGGCTTAAACGGTGGCACGTGGTTTGCAGACAGAGGGCTCTGCGTCTGCTCGTGCATTAGACAGTGCGTGTGCCAGGGCGCCACGATGTCCATCGACGACTCGGCCGCGGCTATAGCTCCCTTATCCGCTGACGGTAGGAGATCTAACCGCCTATAACTGCCTCCGTTACACTGATGACAGTTTTCACCACCGTGAAATTTCTTGAATATATCTTAGTTTTATAACAAACTGTTCTATAATTTCGAAAGTTTAACAAACAACAAAAATGAAATCTGTGTTTACTACTATTAAAACAAAACAATTGCGAATAATCAAGATAAATAAATTATTTCAGATTACCCTGACATCAGTGTAACGAAATATAACAATTGAATAACTGTGAAAAATAACATTAACTGTTAAAGAATTAAACTGTGATAGCAAAATAATTTGTCGCTTCAAACGGTTATTTAAAAGCCTCGTAACGCTATTTTTGTTTAACTCTGTATAGGTTTTTAGAAGTATAATCAAGTGATTATATTGGTTACGTTTTTAATTACGTTATTAGCTTTTTATGAAATAACATACGCCTAATAACACAAATAGATAGATTTATATCTGCTTTATTAATTATATGTAATATTTTTTTAACCGAATTTATAATTGACATGACGTTAATTATTTGGCGAAATAAATACGTGAGCATGTTTTGTTGTGTTTAAAACAATGTGTTTATTTCTGCTGATGCTTTATGGTGGTTTCGTGGCGTCATATTATTGGGTCGCATGTTGGGTTTTTGTTTGCATTTGTGTGCGATTCGTTTCTCCATCGTAGGTGAAACGTTTGTTAGAACAGTGACATTTTTTTACTTTTGTATAACGTTATAAACCACGGGCAAAAATTTAGCGAAAACTGTTATTTGAATCTATTGTTTTTACTCAGGCGTCAATATTTTTTGCTAGTGTTGTGTTTTTGCCATTGTATTGTCGAGACATTCTAAACGTTATTCGTAAGCGTCGGCAATTTGAAATAAGGTAAATATTCGAACTGATCTACGAGTAAGTATAACAAGAGTACATTTGAAAATAACCTTTTAAAATGCTTCCATTCTCGATAAACTCTCATCAGTAAACTTTCATCCCTACATTAAGTTTGTATATATCTATTTTGTCGTGTGTAATAAAAATAAATAACCAGGAAATGAATAATATAAATCAAATCGCCACCGCCTACATCACATTTAACACACATAACCTTCGCACCGGGTGTCGCTTGGTGCCATATGTTTCACGTGTCGCTTGTCGTTGTCTTTCGCAGCCGAATGCCAACCGTCGAATAACACACTAACAGAGAGAACGGAAAACACGAGAGTCATAAAACACCATCGAACGGTATCACTGCCGACGACCGGATGTCCGCTATACCAAGAACCATTGAAGATTGTACACGAGAGGACTAGATCCGCGCCGCTGACCGGCGACGAGCTAGACCGAGTTATTGTCGAGAAGGCAGTTATGTATTCGTCGTGTAAAGCGATCAATGGAAACGATATGCCTGCGAAGAAAATGCAATGGTCACGGCGCGCTAGCACCGGCGCGAGGTTGTCTAAACTCTCGCCGGCTCATACAAAGAGTATGTATATACACGAGGGCGACTGTCAACTATGTTAAACTTATTCCTGTGTTAATGCTAAATAAATGTTGTTAGATTTCTTTTTTGGTATTTAATAATGTCTCTTTCCACGGTATGTACGTTGTTCACGGTCGACTCCTCGGAATTCGCATGTCCACCACTACACTAATAAATTGTACACACGCATCGTACATTATTTATTCATGATGAATTGCCAGATCTAATTAGACACCCAAAATTTACGACTCGGTCTAGTGTTTTATTTTTATTTTATTTTTTGCTTCTGGCAAGTCATAATTGCCTGCGGTTTGTATGCTCAGTGCTTTGAATGTTACAGACTGTTACGTTATAGAAAATATTAGGTGTTTTTTTTTCATATTCCGTAACATATCTGTACATATGAATAGCATGCTCTATATATCCGTCTTTTGTACATACATTTGTTTTTACTTTGTTTATTATACGCACATAATATTTTATATCGTTTTATAAAAATATTTATCGTTTTATGCATTTTGTAATGTTTATTACAACTATTATTTATGCATATACGCGATTATTTATATATTAACTATTAAATTATATAATTATTTGATTATGCTTCACTGCTTTTACAATATTTTAGTATAGAATAAGCCAAAAACGATGACTAAATATACATTTACCGAATTGGTATTAGTTTTGATATGGACAAATATAGAAAAAACTATTTCTTTAAGTGTTGTTTATAGTAATATTTTCAAAATTATGTCCTTTTTAATTCTTGCTAATTCAATGAATGAAAAACCCAGGTAAAAAATTGTCTTGATTCTTTCTCAATTCTGTTACATAAATTATTTTCAGATACAGCTTCGATGCGTATTCGCTGCGAGAGTATGCCCTCGCGGGCTTCGTATTTGTTGGAGGTAGAGCGACCACCGCCTAAATATACAGAGAAAGAAGGTACGTAAGCTTGCACTTGTCTTTATGAATTGTATTAGTGCATCTTGATCAAAATCGACCCGTATACCGTCACGGCAAGCGGCATAACAGGCTTCTCATGTCGTTATGCCCTCTGTATGACACTGCTCTTGACTGCCCGTTGTGTGTGCTACCGTATACTTATTCCCCTCGTTGGTTGTGTAGCATCAATTCTCTATGTCATTGTAGAAAAGACAGATTATTCGTGAAATACCGTAACCCTGTTTCTAAGGAAACGTAAACGAAGGAAAAACTACAGTTCTTTTCGAATATGATTAAAAGGTTTCATTATGAAAAAGCAGCTTTTCAACGTTTAGTGAAATTGATTCCCTTCTAGAATTGTTGGTAATCTTGAAATGATCTTGAATGCTACTTTAAGATAACGAGGTTTTTATCACAGGTATCAGTTGTATTTCACAGGTGATATTTAATAATAACACTTAGCCCAGTCGAGTCACTGCAATGTCAAAAATACTACAAGTGAAACAATTTCTTACACGAAAAAAATTTTTTTTAAGTTAATGAAAACTTGGGTAAATCAAACTTTCTGTTCAGGATAAGTCGCAGTTGCACTAAAACTTGTTCTGTGTTTTAAATAGTAATACATATCACTAAAATGTTATTATCTGTAAGTCGTGCGTGATTAGTATAGCAATCGCACGCTATGATTCTACTAACTTATAAAGTATTCTCGTAAATGTAACTGCATACGTGATACATAAAATAACTGTTACGATCCGTGAATTTTTTATCTGTTTTTATATAACCAGTGATATGTGAATATGATATCGAATGATATCGAGTTCGTATTCAATCTAAAACTTTGTCTGGTAAATAAAATATTGATTTCGCAAACGAATGACGTACAAACACTATAACAGATTATGGGTGATTGTATTATATTGTATACTGTAATCTCAAGGTTTCAAGGTAAATAATTTCTAATTCATACAAAAATTAAGACTTCTAAAATATTGAATAAATTTATAATTTCACCCACTGGTATTTGTGTTATATTACTGTGTATAAGTGGTTGTGTAACATGTTAATTAATTGATACATTTAGAGACTGGCTTTCAAGTGCAACTGCCGAAAGACACCTATAGGAATTTGTCGTTAGATTTTCAATTTAAGGGTGGTAGCTTGTCAAGCGGGCATTAGAAAAAGCCCTACCACAGTACTATGGTTTCATCACGATGATTTCCTTTACCGAATAATAAGTTCTTACATCATCAACTAAGCCTATCATCGTTTTAAAAAATATATGTCATCATAATCTATCAAATTTTGCGGAAATAAAAGAACGACCTAATAACCATATAGACATGTCACAAAAAGCTAAGCGAGAGGAGAGAGCTTTAGTGTTTATGTAATAATTGAGTGCTCCTATGGTTGTCCTGATAACAATTGCCATATCCTATCAGTAAACAAACATTTGAAACGTAATGGTGTTTCTCTGGTCAGCTTTGGAACACACGCGCGATGAAACGGACTCTGTCGCGGAGTGGCATCGTACTCCGCGTATACCGGAGGAACCCGACTGCTGTGATATATCCAAAGACTTCATCAAGTGAGTTATTGATAATTATATTACGTTATACGTGAGGCTTCGCTCTAGTTAAGATTGATTTTGTCAAACGAATTGGATGACACAGTAAAAAGTTGCATACAAAGTTTGTCTCTCTCTTTACCCCCGTTCCTAGACAAACAAACACACTTTCGCGTTTATAATATTAGTATAAGAATGAATGTGTTACAGAGAATTCGAATAGTTCACCACCTTTATCTCAACATGCCGCCCTCCTTTTTATTTGTTAACAAGGTGAAAGAACACATTTACTTACATTACGTTTTCACCGGACTCATCCCCAATATCCTAGTATTTTCTGAAACCAGGGGCAGCTTTCACAGTACTTCTAGCCGTAGCAGTATCCCCGTATGGTATAATAAATTTTGACTACCCTCCTATCCTTCGCTATTTCGAACTTATATTTTATTGTGTTACAAATAGGAAAATCTTCAATTTTTTTTCATAGTTGGGTACTCAAAACGAACTTATTTTTACGGTGGACTATGTTTCGAAATGCCACCTCAAAATAGCAACACAATAACACTAGAGTTATTGGACTTTGTTGATATTTGAAGTAAAACTTCGTTACGCACGCTCGACTTTGGGAGTAAGCTGGTGGATGCGTTACGAGAAGTGTAATCAGAGAACGGAAGTTGACAGGGATATATAAGTTAGTGAAGATAGATAGTTACGTTTCATATGTTACTGTAGGGGCAAGAGAGAGAAAGAGATGCAAGCACACGTTTTGTTTCTCTCTTTCTCTCGTAGCCAGAGAAGTTTCACTTCAGTCGTGTGGTGTAAAGCACACTCGTTTCTTTTTACTGTTACTCAGCGACCTACATAGATTAGATGTTTTGAGATCCTTAGGGGGTTGCGACCGTCTAGTAAAAGTGTGTTCGCTGTCTCTGGTATTCGTGGTGCTTTTTTGTGGGTAATGTCAGCTTACCCGATGAGTCTTGTCACATGTCTCTCTCGCCATGTCCTGACCCCGGGTATACCGCATGCGCATTGTAATGGGGAAGTCCGGTAAAGAATACGGTTTTAACTATCACGTTAGTAAAAAAGGCGGTTGAGACGCAACGTTGAAAAATGAAATAAATCATACTCGTAAATAGTACTCACAATGAAGTATCGATATTCAAATAATCTTGATTTCTAGATATAGCTGTAATATCGATAAAGAAAACTTTCAAAGAAACAAGCTAAGCTGGTGCGTTTAAGAGCATGGTATTCTGTAAAAAATATCTTTAAATGCCAAGAGAGGATTATTAAAGGGAAACTCACAATATTGAACTTTTTATTGTTGTCAAATGTGTTAAGTGCTATCTTGCAGTCAGTATAGATTGTCGGTAGTAAATATACAAATCGGCCAATTTGGGACGTATTAAGCGTGCTGGGCACCGGTTAATAGGACGCCCGACTCGTAGCGTGCTTCCAGGAGTCTGGCGGCGGTCGCGCAGGTTCGATTCCTGCTCTACCTGCTAAACTTCGTTACCGGATTTTGACGGGCTCGATAGGTCTTCTGCGTGCTTGACAGAAAGTAGATCCGTCAGTATGCAGTAAAGGTGTAAATTTATCTCCACAATCTCACCTGATGTAACTGCCGGTGTAGCTGACGATGGTTGATATGCTAAACGTAGTCTAGGAACTGGGTCTCAAGAGTCAATGCCTGAAGACTCCTATTTAGGTATTTGGAGGCAGATTTTCGCTCTCTACCACCAATAACATTGATATCAGACGAGGGTCATGCACAGCAGTGGGCGGAGGTAACGTTCCGGAGTTGTCACGTAAATGGGAACGCATTCCAGCGCGTCGTTCCGTACGGGCGGTTCCGTCCAGCACTCGCGCACGTCGTCCCTGGGCATGGAGGACGCGGCCGGGGAGGGCGCGCCGCCGGACGGGTACCTACCGATGGCCCCGGGCCACGACCACTTGGGCGGGCTCATATCCGCGTCGAGCGGGTCCGTCTGCAGCGGGACCCCGTCCACGGACCCGAGATTCAGGTCAGTTGTCAACGTGACCCCCCCCCCGGCCCACCCACTATGCACCCACCCACTATTCCAGCACTCTCACTTAACCTTATTGTGCCGTGATCTTCCGTACTTAACATGTCTCATCTCTTTTTCTCTTTCTCTGTCTCTGTCTCTACCGCTGTGCATGGACTTTTAGATATCGATAATTGTATAGACGATAGATGTTTTTTTTTCTCACCTGATGTTAAGTGAATATACGACCCAATTGGTAGACACGCTAAACCCGTGGAGGAACTGGCTTTCAAGTGCAACTGCCGGAACACACCTTTTGGTATTTGGCGACGGATTTTCGACTTGAGGGCGGTGGCTAGCCAGACGGACATTGGAAAAAGCCCTACCTACCACCATGCTTTGGTTTCGTTACGATGTTTTCTTTCACCAAAAGCTGGAGCTCATTGTAGGTGGGTTCGAACTCACGTCCCTTAACGCGGAGTCCTTACACACTACCACTGAGCTATCATCGCTTCAAAATTAACCGCATTGCATGCTAATCTATGGTCTACTTCTCTATCGAGCACGCTGTAGACCTATTTGCTAACTATAAACTGTTGACCGGTCGAGACCGTTGCTACCGAGGGTGGAGGAAAGAAACGTAAAAATATACTATACGTGCAGAAATATAAAATTATATTTGGTTTGATATTTTTAATAATTTGTACGACATAAGCTGGAACATCTAAAATTCTAGCTGTTTAAAGTAGACACCTTCTCTGGTAGTATACAGTATGTAGTAATACCTGTTTGAAATTTAGATCCAATAGAAGGTTTATTCACTTAAATTTTTAAGTTTTTGCCTGTCTCTTGATTTACTGCATGGTTTGCGAACTGTTCAACGTGTAACAATGTGCAAATTTGCATGTCCAAACCCGCCTGAGATGCAAGTATTTAGGAAATATTCTAGAAATTAACTTTTTGTGTTCTCATATCCTTGTATTACCGTGTATTACGTAGAATATCATTCTTATGTAAAACTTTAAAAGGATTGGCAGTATATCGTCTATATGATTTCCCAAAGACGTATTCTGTGGCAAAGTGTTTGTGCTTAAGTTGTTAAGAAATAGATAAAAAGTATAGAAGTAATGTTTTAACTATTGCTACTTATGATGAGAATTTTATTAGTGAGTTAATTGACATTTAACAAGCATCACCTATTAATATTATTTTTATTTTGTATTGTAATATGTATATAATATATTTGTACTATTTTGTATTTGGTGGGAAATGTGGGAATAGTATATTGTAATAGGAATCCATTATCGTGGTTCTAACGATACGTTTTGTTTAGCTGAGTAATGCTAAGTTTCATACTTTATAGCATTTTTTTTTATATACTTAAGGTTATGGTTATTATGGTTATGGCCATAATCTCACCTGATCTTAAAGTGACGATACGGCCCAAGTTGGTAGACACGCTAAACCTGTGGAGGAACTGGCTCTCAAGTGCTGCTGCCGGAACACACCTATTGGTATTTGGCGGCAGGTTTACAACTTGAAGGTGGTAGCTACCCAGGCGGGCATTATAAAAAGCCCTACCACCATGCTATGGTTTCCTCGCGATGTTTTCCTTCACCGAAAGCTCAAGCTCGTTGTAGGTGATTCGAACCCACGTCCCTTGACGCGAAGTCGTGCACACTACCACTGAGCTATGGCACATGAGCACATAGCATTTCGGGCGCAGTTTCACGTGATTATTAAGTGGCGATGTGGCCGTAGCTCGTGAGACAAGCTTACTATTTTTTGGGTATATGTTCTCGTTTTATGATGCGCGTGTTATAGAAGAGCGTGTGAGACTCATCGGGTGAGAGGCATCGTCATATATATCTATATCTATAGTGATATTGTACAGACGAAATGATTGTATTCTGCTATCTTTCACTATTAATACACTGCATTATCCCTGAGTAACATAGGCTGTAAAAAAATATTAGTTCCACGCAAACGGAGCCACGGACATAGCTAGTCTGTTCTAAAGATTCCGCGACGATCTGTTTTCCCCCATCGAATGGCTGAAACCAGGTCTCGATCGCTCGTCGTCGTACACGTACATCGAAGCGATGATAGCTCAGTGTTAGCGTGTACGACTTCGCGTCAAGGGACGTGGGTTCGAATCCAAGCGCCTACAATGAGCTTGAGCTTCCGGTGAAGGGAGACATCGCGAGGAAACCATAGCATGGTGGTAGGGCTTCTTCTAATGCCCGCCTGGCTAGCTACCACCCTCAAGTTGTGTGTTCCGGCAGTAGCACTTGAGAGCCAGTTCCTCCGCAGGTTTAGCGTGTCTACCAGCTTGGGCTCGTATAGTCACTTAAGATCAGGTAAAAAAAAACATGCGTGCGTACAAAGTACACATGTCAGAAGTGAAACTTCTTTGGCGAACTAATTTATAAATCTTGTTTTATATTTATACAAATCTAAAACTTTAAATTAACTTTAAATTAATAATTTAATTTTTAACTTTAATTTAAATTTCCCTGTCTTTTACTCTCTCTCAATCGGTCTCGATCACTCTCTCCCTCTTTTCCGACACTTCCGTTGCATACCGGCGTGACGTTTCATCTGTACAAAATTTTACCCTCATGCGCCTAAAGAAGTTTCACTTCAAAAAAAAAAAAAAAATGATGTCCAGCGAGTACCAGCTCGAGCCGGCGACGTCGTACATCGGCGTGGAGAGCCGCCCGCCGCGCTCGTACAGCGTCGGCTCCCGGCCGCCGCCGCGCGCGCCCGCCGCGCCCGAGCCGCGCCACCGCGCCTACAGCGTCGGCACCCGCAACCGGATCGCGCCGCTCCCGCAGCCCGCACACAGCGCCCACAACGCCCACAACGCCCACAACGCCCACGCCGCCCACACGCAGGACCACATGGAGCTAGACTTCTCCAGCAACTCACCGGCGGCCAAGGTAACTCTTAACTCCAGGGGAACACACCTACGGAGGGAGGGGGGGGGGGGGGGGGTTCGGCGGCACATTTACAACTTGAGGGTGGTTGCTAGCCATCAATAGAAGCTCTACCGCCATGCCATGGTTTCTTCGCGGTTTTTTTTCCTTCACCGAATGCTTAAGCTCATTGTAGGCACACAGGCTCCTACACACTACCACTGAGCTATCATCGCTTTTACTCATTTTCGTTTTTATCTGTAACTAGCTGTACACCCACGATTTACTTCGCGTGCTCGTTGAAAACTGAGACGCGTCGCTTAGGTATGAGTACAGTCAGTATCCGTGTTACATGAAGTCATAGGCACAACGCCATCTATCGAATATGGAATTCAACTCTCAACGTTAGTTCTATTATGATGTTGCAATTAATCCAATTGCGTGCGTGTGAACACTTTACATTCATATTATTAATTTTCTCTAGGTACAGTGAATCATTTGTGCTTAAACAATAATTAAGCAATACATGAAGTTGCGTACATTTTTTACGTATGAAAATTATCTATATTGGTTTCGTACATTTTACGTGATGCGTGCAAAGAGACAAACAGACAAAAATTTCAAAAATGCTGAACATGGGTTCTGTTGTTTGTTTTTAAACATCATGGCTGTTTTTTGGATAATTATTTCGATGTACAAAAATGACTTATCTACAGATTAATTACATGTATAGATGAGATGAACGTGGTGGGAAACTGATACGCGAGAGGCGGTAAAAAATAGATCAACCTGCTATTGAGAGAATGTCTGGTTCCAACGTCCAAATTGTTAGAAATTCGTATCGTTGTAGATGTCAGTGTCACGTACACCGCCCACCTCGACGATCAACGAGCGGCTGAAGGCGAACGTGAACGAGTACGTGGACATGACGCCGTGTAGCAACAGCACCGCAGCCTCCGCTGCCGCCTCCGCTGCCGCCTCCGCCGCCGCTTCCGCTGCCGCCTCCGCTGCCGCCTCCGCCAGCGGCTATGTCGATATGCGCCCCGGTGATACGCTGCTCGCGCGCACTCCACCCACCGCCCACCCCGTCCACCTTCCGCATCCGCCCACGCACCCGCCCCCGCCTCCGCCCGACGGCTACGCGGTGATGATCTGCGGGCGCGCCTCCACGCGGCCCATCACCATAGCGGGGGCGCGACCGGTGCCTCCCCCCTCCACGTCCTTCTCCTCCTCCCCGCCAGCGGTGGTTGGTTCGAACGGGGAGCGGCGGCGGAGAGGTCGCGAGCCCCGCACGCCGGACGGCTCCCAGACCCTGTTCCCGATGTCGCTGGACTCGCCCGCGTCCCCCGCCTCGCCGCCCGACGAGCTGGAGGACCTCGAGGAGGACCCGCCGCACCACCCGCTGACGACGGTGCGTGAGATATCCGAGGACGGGCGGCGCAGCCCCGCGCCCTCGGCCCCCGCCCCCGCACCCGCCCCCGCCGCCCCCGCGCCCGCGCCCGTTCCCCCGCTCGTCTCCTCCTCGCCGCAGTACGTGACGCTGGTGCGGTCGCGGGAGGAGCTCGCCTGCAACCCTACTGCGAACAAGACCATCACGAGGGTCGCCGACACCGACTGCAGAGGTGAGCAGATGCACTTGTGCCCCATAACTACAATTATCTCGGTTTACAAATGTTAATAAAGTTCCAAACGGCAACTTTAAACTACTCGAGTGCAGACGCAGTGATAGAAAGTACTCATTGTTGTATTTATACGACGTAGTCTCTGAATGCAGATGCCGTACGTGTTTAAAATCTCACTATTATCGGAGGGTATCGTTATTTGATGTTGTTGGTTTTTAATTATAATACATATATACTAGAACTAAAAAAAAACAATAGTGTCAATAGTATGTGGGTTCTTCTACAATTTTTATTATTTAGTCATATGTTTACGTAACATTAAGCAATTTTAAGAACACAGACGAAAATATCATAATTATACAAATGTAAACATCTTTCTACTTATATTTACCCGATTTTAATATGCATGTTAACGGTCGTTAATATAAATATTAACTAATGTTAACGGTTGTTAATATTAATGTTAAAAGTCGTTAATGGTAATGTGAGATTAGAGTGATGTTGCTCAGACGGAATAAATGAAAGTTTGTATGTAATTGTGTGAAAGCCGAGTCGAGCGGTGGCGCGACGGTCGTACTGGCGGGGGGCGGGGCGCCCGCGCGGTTCAGCGTCGGCGAGGTGCCGCCCTCCCCGACCTGCCCGCCCACCCCGCCGTCGCCGGGCGGTGCGGGGGGCGGTGCGGGGGGCGGCGCGGGGGGAGGCGCGGGGCCCCTCAACTACGCGGCGCTGGACCTGGAGCCGCGGGGCGCGGGGGCGGCGCCGCACTCGCGCACCTACACCCAGATCGACTTCATCCGCAGCGAGAAGATGCACGCCGCCGACCGCACCTAGGCGCACCCACTCTCCCCACTCTTCTCTCACCGCTATCCTCTTCCCGCTATCCTCTCTCCGCTCTCCTCTCTCCGCTCTCCTCTCCCCATTATTTTCTTTATCATATGGATGATCCTTGCCTTATCCGCTGCTGTTGAAGGTTATCCTGTTAGTATACTAATTGACTTTGATCGATAACCCGCGGTTGTCGATATCGATGGAAGACGTGGACGTATCGATAGTAGATGAGGGTGGAGCCGGCGTGGGTTCTGTTCCGCGGCGTGCGCTGTATAGTCTCGTCTTCATCGTGTATAATGGACTCGATTTTTATGTTACTATTTAATAGTAAACAAATTTTGTTATTAATTTTATTACTATTATTATTTCGATTTTATAACTGTAGAACATGTTTATTGTTAGAACGAGACTCGGAAACAGTGATATATGGAACGTTTGTATCGTACAAGGCGGATATTTTGTAGTTATTAGCGACATCTATGTAGTGATTATTACTAACTGTGAAATACGTTTGTCTAAATTAAATAATTAAAATTTATGTTATATAAAGAAAACGTATATGTATATCGATTAATATATTGTATCTGTTTGTCTCTTTGTAATAGATGGAAATTCTGTACTTTTTCATGTTGGGAGTGTAGTTAGTGTCTGTGCACGGTTTAGGTGTGATCGATAGGTGAGTTGTCGGGTTCCGTACGTGTACTGATAAGTGTTTTTTTTTTAATGTAAAATAATAATAAATAAATAAATTAAATAATTTTAAAAAAATACACGCCATGGTTGTGAGAGATGCCTAAAGTAGTTCGCGCAGATTTTTTGTTTCCCGTTCTTACGATTACTGCCTATTGTGTTCTTAGAATACTCGATTCTGTACTGTGCAATGATTTATACAAATATATATATATGTTTTTGTTTGTTTCTATATTATCTCTACAGACGCATTATATATCAGTTGTTTGTTCTGTATACTGTTTGTTCGTCAAATTCGTTACGTTACTGTCGGGTATCGAACCTCGTGTTACGATTATCTCGTCCGGGTGAGGCGATGTTTGCGCGATATCACCGTTATAGAGATGAAAAAGGTCGATATTTTCGATCTACGGTCGTTAAAATAACTGCGGAAATAACTTGCCTAAACTATCGACTTATTTTAACACTTACATTTATTTATATATACGATTTTTTTATGTGTATAAAATACCAAATTTCCTCACCCACCTTCATATATCGGCTGTTGGGGATGTCAGTAGTGTGTCCGACTTGTCGATAGTTGTTCCAAGTTGTCGATAAACAAAAGTTACTTAGTTTCACTTACCTTAGGCTTAGCGAGATGTAAATGACAGTTTTAGTAATCTATGTTTACGCTTGACTTTTATAGTGTTTCCAGTAATTAAGTTCTACTGTTATCTATTAAACAATGAATTACTGCGAATCGATTTTTAGTAAGAAGTGATTAGCAACGTATATACAGTCCAGTTGATTTTAAGTGATACAGTCGATAATTCGTTCCGTAAATTGTTTATAGACGGGCAATTGGATTGCGGATCGCTTGATGGTCACCGTTGTCGTTAGATCGAACTGTGACTACCATCAAGCATAGTGTCAACACTTTATTTGGATACAGTTTATAAAGAAATATTCTTACGTTGTTCAGGGCTACGTTTAAAAAGAAACAATTTATTTTCTCTTTATGTCCTTGTTTTATGCCATAAAACATGTCGATAAGTTTTGTACATAATCGAATCGATAATACAATATACCTTGGCTGCGTACCACTCTGTGTCTATGACACTCAAAACATACCTTCAGCGTTCCACATGACGACCACGATCGTTGCGGTCGCGACTAAAAACGTCACATATGACGTCATTACTCACGCCAAGCTCAAGGATCTATCTGCTGGTAGACCCATATTGAATTCCCTAGAGTCGATTGTTATGCTCGTAAGACACCCCTTAACACCCGACCGTGTCTATGACGTCATTATTTACATCCACGCCAAGTTTATAAGGAAAATAGTTATCGATAAATTTTGTACATAATCGACTCGATAAAATCTTGGCTACGTGCCACTTAGCGTTGACAATGTTCAAAACGTATATGCGGTGTTCCACTTGACGGGCACTAAAACGTCATTACTCACGCGAAGCTCAAACACCCATCTGGTGGTAGACCCGTATTCCATTCCATTAGAGTCGATGATTGTAAAGACACCCCCCAACACCCTTCTCTGTGCAACCAATAATCACTACTGTAAACTTGAAAATATTGTGTAGATAATGTAAAAAGGGGGTAAATGAAAGCATCTTGACAAATAATCAAAACATATATAAATATATATA
Organism: Actias luna; assembly: GCA_039707435.1. NCBI lineage: Eukaryota > Metazoa > Arthropoda > Insecta > Lepidoptera > Saturniidae > Actias > Actias luna. Next base: position 15,201,516 of record JAZHAC010000030.1, read on the forward strand.
TATATATAGTGATAAATAAAAGTGTATTGAGCAAGGGAACGTAACTCTTATTAACATTATCATACCGCCAGATTTTTATATTTTATAACTTTATCGTTATGGCTACAATCTCACCTGATGTTAAGTGATGATGTGACCCAAGGTGGTGGACACGCTAAGCGTAAGGGAGTGGGGCTCTCAAGTGCAACTGCTAGGACACAAGTACAAGTATTTGGCAGGAGATTTTCAGGGTGGTAGCTGGCCAACCGGGCAATTGTAAAACCCCTTCCAGCGTGCTATGGTTTCGTAATGTGTTCCTTCGCTGAAAGTTCAAGCTCACTTCAGGGATTCGAACTCACGTCCTTTGATGCGGCGTCCGTACACGCTACCACTGTCGACTTTTTTGCCGGTTCTTCTCGATGACTCGGTTATTCTTAGAGCCTAACAGATTTTTGATTATCGAAGATAGTGGAACGGGTTACCGTGCGGTCGTGAGCGTCAAGTGGATCGTAGCCGTTGGGCTTGAAATCCGTAATGAGTTATTATAGAGGTTGATTTGATTTTAAATTTAACCACCGACTTATCGAGTCGTATTCAACGATTTCCTCGCCATTTGTTCTCAGTTTCTAGTCCAGAACGTTTTTTTATAAACGGGTTTACCATAAAATAGTGTATTATCAGTGACTCGGCTTAGCGGGTTCAGACAAACAAACTCCCCGACCGTGTTATTACATTTCGAATTCGAATCTAAATAAATATCGTTAATGGTACACTTATGAAGTTATTTCGTTCTATACTTGCATTCCGTCACGGCTTTCATAATATATCTTAGCGTTAACATTTAGCGTGTCTGCCAACTTGGGCCGTATCGTCACTTAAGATCAGGTGAGATTATGGCCATAACGCTAAACTTGAACAATAAAATATATTGTTGAATTCATAGTCATAAAATATGCTGTCCCTTAACTTGTCGTTATATAAAATTGACACTATAAAACCATCTATATTCATAAGTTAAAGCGGAAAATTTTCTTTGAACGTGCTAATTTTATTGACTATCAATCATGATTTCAATAATTATTTTATACCCGATAGAACTCATCGAGGATGGCTTTAGGCTATTTAACATCACGCTACCACCAATAGGGGCAGGGCTGTATTGAACGAAGCTACAGAAACGTGCCGAAATGATAAAATAATTTGCATTTCCACGCGAATGAAGTCGCGCGGGCCCAGTTTATCTAATTAATGTCGAAATTAGGGTAGATTATAACAATCGTGGCTTCCGCAGTAACTTTCGATTCGAAATCCCGAATATATTACTAATTATTTTTATAAACTTTTTACTAAAACACACTGCGTTATTTTTGATATTGTTAAAAGCCCGTAGTCAAAATAGCAACGTTAATCTGTTACAATTAACAGCCGTGGATCTTGAGTGTTAATGTAACTAGGTGATTATCTCAAAGATCCGACATCGATCGCGCCAATTAAAAAAAAAAGAATACGTGTGACTTTATACGGTGTAGTTTGTATTAATTCGTGGGGGGTGTGGGTCGTGACCCCCTATGGCTCCCCTTAGATCCGCGTCTGATTTTTACTGTAGATAATATGTTATGCGAGGTCGTTACCGATGTTTAGCAATTGAATCGATTCCGGCGAAGCCATTATTAATGTTTATTAGCGACGTTTTAATAGTGATTTATTTAGTGAATAATTTAATTCGCGGTTAATAATCGCCCATAATGTCCGTCGGTGGAGGGGGTGTGGTATCACTTTGATCAGGGACAAATCATATATATAAAAAAAATAAACTATTAACGCACAGTTGTCATTTTTAGATGTTCAAATTAATTGGTTAATCGTAAATTAAAACTTTATCAAAACTGCTTACAGATCTATAAGTTATACTAATAGGCACAGATATAGTGTGTGTACGTTACCACGTCGATAATTACTTACATGAAATCACTTCCTATACAAACCGCGCTATACAAGTTTCTCTTCATAAATCTAAATATACATACTTTTGTATGGACTTCAGAAGTTATGCTCCGTAACCGATAGAAATGTAAACTTTATCTAGGCGAGGTTAATAATATGAAATATAACAATAGTGTATTGAATAAAACGTATCGGGCACGGCGCGTTACAGTGGTGGATTTAACTGAAATGTCTAATGATTATACATACACCCGATAATGTTACTAGTTATAGTGGAACCTCTATAAGTCGAACATCAAGGGAGACGCCGAAGAAAATTCGAGTTATACGAGTTTTCGACTTATCGAGCATGGAGGTTGTAATGTTTGAAGCGATGGGAACAAGATATTATTTCGCTGTTTGGAGGTTTTCGAATTATCGATGTTTGACTTAACGAGGTTCTACTGTAATGTGTTTCATCACTTGGAATCTAAGTCTTAAATCGTTTTTCTTTTTTACAATTTACATGGCCATGTGTGGAACTTAATTGTAGAGGTAGGTAGAAACGGAAGCATCTAATTAGCCTACAGATGGTTACGTGTAAATCCGCCACTAGGCACGTACCGTGTCTGTGTGGATACTGAAAGCGACTGAGGCGTCATGCCTTCATGTAACGCTCGCCGTACGAGTATAGCAGTGACGCGTTGAGTATATCTCTCTCGCTCCCATAGTCGACTCGAGCCGACTTCACCCGAAGGAGCGATACACAGCCGAGCGTTACGGTGCAGTCTCATTCAATATACACAAAATAAAGTACTATCAACCGAGTTAAACTAATCATGTAAATAAAAGTTGCGAAACATAAGATTTACGATGTTTATGTTTTTTTTGTGGAATAACTTTGATATCTAATAATATTTTAACAAAAAGTGTATTTTCTAAAAATGAAAAGTATTTAATTGTGTGCAACTTTTCGGATCGTAGGCATTTAACTGAATATTTTTGGAAAATGTTACAATATAAATGATACACAGTCACGGGCGTTGCCATATTGGCCTTGTCTGCTCTGCCGAGCACTGCCCACTTTACCCCCTACTCGGCGGCCGGCTGTAATGCGACACGCGATAGATGGACGAAAAATTTTGCGGCGATATAAAAAAAGTTTCACTTTAACAATAAAATAGACAATCCTGTGGAAGTATAGCTTAATATGTAATTTTAACGCGCAACTCGTCCACCAGCTCTCACCGTTAACAAACTAACTTATATAAAATAAAATGTCTTAGAACTGAGGCGTTTCGTGCACATTTAAAATATAATATATATAAATGTATATATATATATATATATATATATATATATATATATATATATATATATATATATATATATATATATATATATATATATATATATATATATATATCTATATATATATATATATACATATATATATATATATATATATATATATATCTATATATATATATATATATATATATATATATATATATATATATAAATGATATTTGATGATATCAAAATGAAATGCCACCTCGCAATTATTCACTAGTACCACCATAATGTATATTAAGGTATACACATCGACGATTTTGAAGGCGCAATATGCAAACGGACAACGACTACATATTGATATAGACGGATAATGACTACCGCGATATTTTCACTCATTCGTACGAGTAATTCGTGAAACGCGTTATTTTGACAGAAGTTTTTATTAATATCTGAGGATCGCAGTTAGTGGTGTGCTGATTAGTGACGGTGTATCGTGACGTAACATAAAAAATTGTATAGCTAGTCTAATAAATATGTTGTCAAACGCCATTCGATAATATAGAATCGGTAAAGTAGTTCGTAGGACATGAAAGAGGTTATCAATCATAGTGTCATCTCTTTTTGTTTCCAATACTCTCTTTGTCACTACTAATTAGCTCATAATATAAATCATATCTATACTAATATTATAAACAGGAAAGATATGTCTTTTTGTTTGTAACGAATAAAGTCAAGAACTACTGGACCGATTACAAAAATTCCTTCAATATTAGAATACTAGATTAGCCATGAGGAAACATAGGCTATATAATTTTTTTAAATGTAAATTATTAAATAACATTCTAGTTCCACGCAAACGGAGTCGCGGAGTCAGCTAGTATCAAATGAAAAGTACCTATTCGATTGATTTTTCCTAATAGATTACAAAAAAAAATGTGTGCAGTTCACATGCGAAGAAGTGAAACCTACAAAAATTCGCTACCTAATATACAAGCGCGCGCGCACGCCTACTAACAACGTTTGTTTTGTATAGTCAGGGTTTAGCGTTATGGCACATAATCTCACCTGATCTTATGTGACGATCTGGCCGATGTTGGTAGACACGCTAAACCTGTGGAGGAACTGGCTGACAAGTACAACCGCCGGAACACACCTATTGGTATTTCACGGCAGATTTTCAACTTCAGAGTGATAGCTAACCAGGCGGGCATTAGAAAAAGCCCTACCACCATGCTATGGTTTCCACACGATGTTTGCCTTCACCGAAGATAGCTCAAGCTCATTGTAGGTGGATTCAAACTCGCGCCCCTTGACGTGGACTCCGTACACACTATCACTGAGCTATCATCGCTTCAAACGACAACTACAACGAAATAGAAGAAACTCTATAATGCTTTCTATCTCATTCTCTTGCACGTTATATCCTTTAGATGTATGTTGTTGTCTCTTCCTATCATCATCGAGTTTCAAATCATGACGATCCTAAAGATTTCACTTCAAAAAAGAAAACCTTTGCTTTTGTCAGTATTAAATAAATAAAAAAGTTCAGCTCAAAAGAGTTATGTGAGAAACGCCGTTGCAACAAAATCACTTTTGTAAAATAAATTACATAACTACATCTAATTGTCTATTCAAAAACTCGTATGACGTTATTTGTCAACGTTCTATTGTCATTATCAATCGAATGTTAGCCGTCTATATAGATATGTGGTCGCTGTATATAACAGACTCTTGGACATTCCGCCTTCACTGTTGAGTGTTATATAATTAATTTTATTCCAATTAGACTAAGAAATGTTGAGTTTCATAATTAATAAGCATAGAAAGGTACGGATTAAGGAGAAAGGATTATTGATGTAACTGTAGGATTGATGTTGAATTGAAACTCCTTTTAAAATAGAACGTCGTTTATATCGTAATTAGTTAAATTGTAATGTTTCAACATGTTGAACTTATTCTACAATAGAACGACAATCGCTATAGAATAGTTCGACGATATGATAACGTTTGACTTTGGTAAATAATGATCGTTTTGGTCAATTTAAATAGCTACAGACATATTAAACATTAAATTAAGATTTTTGGACTGATCTATATAATTTGTACTATGCCAAATCACACACTTTTTCGTGATCACAGTGTTCTTA